>OX458964.1:11079688-12568196 GCA_949774945.1 Hoplodrina ambigua | reverse complement strand
TTCATTTCCCGGCAGTATCTCGTAGCAATCAAAATCAGATTTCACTGACTGAGACATTATAGATTAATATCAATAAATATAGTTATTTATTTATGAGATAAATTTAAAAATTGAACCTTTACACTGTAGTGAAATGGCTGCGATGCACGACATCTCTATAATATGTACACAAATTTAACTCATTTTAAGTGCAATATACATACATAATATATTCTAATAGGGTAAATATAATCCGACTCGGAGCACAATGCAATAGCGCATATTCTAATAGAGTAATTGTTTCAGACAGTTATTAATATAATATATTCCTTTCACGGCATTCAAATAAAAACATTGAGGAAAATGTATAGCATGTTGCATCCAGGGATCATCGTAAATCTCCCAATCTTCTATAACACCTCCACATGAGAAACACGCTGCTTTATCATTTACACTATTTCCATAATAAAAAAATCCGGCTTCAGCCATTTCCATCACCAACCTTCTCCTTGAATTAGCCGTTGCCCAATAATGTCTAAATGAAATCTCACGCATTTTATACGCATTATACATGTCATAACGAGGGCTACATTTATTTTGAGACATTTTCTCACTCGCTATATAGTTCTTCATACAGATAATTATAAAGGTGAAATGATATCGTACTGCTGTAGCCAGCAATTTATAATGATTAACATTTGAGGGAATTGGTAGGGATAGAGAATTTTAAAATTAAAGAAGCGAATATTTATTTCAAAAATTTATTATCTATACACCATTTATTTAAACATGTTACATTTTTTAAAGCACATATTTTATCATGATAAATACAACTATACACATCATGAGAATGTTCATATTTATTGTACAAGCTTAATAAATTAGGACAACCTTCATCTTCTAAATTATTTATATTCTTATTATTATTATTCAAAATATTTTTTAGCCACAACACTTTTTCTAAACCTTTGGTGTAAACACTTTTATCTCTTAAAATATCTACAATCAAATTCTGATGATTTGAGTAGGGCACAAATCCGTCTCTCCAGTATATCCTTCTATTACGTTCAATCCAACTGACTTGTCGTTTTTCAGGTTTCGTTAAATCGTAAAATGGAAATGGTGGCTTAATTAAGAACACCTGAATTTTTTTATTTAACAATACAGCAAATTCTTTAATTATAAATTCATTTGTTTCTGTTTTAAAACCTTGAACATCTACAATGGCTGTCATGATAATCTGCGCACTATGTTACTTAAAGGTTTATATTCCACAAGTCGATCGTTAATAATTAAACAATATCCAGTTGTGTTATCTGGTATTGGTGCTGAACAATCAATCTCCAACCGTACATCTACGGGGCCTGTTTTCAAACTATCGTTTTGTCTTGAACAGTCTATAATAAAGAGAGGGGCTTTCTCCTTGAAATCAACCAAATTAAGCAAGGGGTCTGCAGGACAATTGTAATACGACTGACGAAATTTCACGTACATTTCATATAATATATTGTATTTGTTCTCAGAAAAATTTAAGCTTAGAGGCTCGTAAGGATAATACTGTGAATTCAAAAATAGTGTTACGTTAGTAACCCCACAATGATCAAACAGAGAACTGTCTTTGGTTTTATTATTTTTTCTGTTGGTTTGCAAGCAAAAAATTACATATCGAGGTTTCTCTAATTGCGATGCAGTCTTAACTGACCAAGAATGTTTTGTAGTTTTAGGGAGCAAAGGATACTCATATAAATCCCAATTTCGAAACGCTATTTGAATAGGTTTATCTCTCTCCAAGTGTTTTAGTAGTGTCAGTCGTTCACGGTCTGACACTTTTATATGTGGTACACGCCATTGCAATCTTTGTATGTCTATTTGAAAATTCGCAATATCATCAGTTGCTATGATACTGTTTAAGTTAGAGTTACTTCTGTTCAAAATAAGTTCATGTTTACAATTTATCACAATTTTATTGTAATCCTCCGCAAATCCTAAAATCTTATTAAGAGGTACAATAGCACTAAAATGACCATCACTTTTGAATCCATCTAGGTTCCAACCCCACAGAGCAGCAACTTTATTTTCTCCATCATTCATTGAAACGTATGACTTTATTGTCGACGTTATTCCAGAATTTTTAATGCGATCTATTTCAATGCCATTTATTTCGTATCTGATATCTTGAAACAAAAACATAACAGGGTTGTTACTGAACGTAATATTTTTCTTAATCGGTTTTCCATCTTTGTCGAAGAACTTTGCTTGACCCTCGACGTAAATTGAACTGGCTGATGGTAACACGTATATGTCTTGTTGGTGTATGGGAATTCTGATTTCATCGTTTTCTCTAAAGCTGTTAGTGTAGGGATTGTATGTGTGGACTTCATAGCTTTCAATCGAACTATCGAAGTGAGGTAATTCAGTAATTTGTAGTATATTCATACTTTAAAACCTAGAGCTTTAAGAAAAGCTTTATTTGCTTCACTCAATTTCTTGACTTTTTTCTTACGTCTATGCACCTTAATGGTCGTAGATGGAATAAGACGTCTGATTTTCACAGGAGTGTTTTTATAATAAACTATCATTTTGTTTTTCTTAAATGAAGGCGCAATTGAATATGTTCTTCACCAAAGTTAATACAGTTATCAAGTTGATCAACAATCCTAATAGATATAGATGAAATTATATTTTTGTTCACTGGGAAGTAAATAACGTTCTGGGGTATTTCTGTGTACTGACTCGAAGCAGTATTAGATATGAATTCATGAATAAAATGAGTCGGTAATCCGTTGTAATATGAACCGCACACAAGATCACATTCAATTCTGATTACAGCTGGTAAACTGCTGTTATTAACGGGCACATTCGGCCTTGTTTTTAATACTGAAAAGTATAGTAAACCGCACTCGTATTTATCAGTTAAATGAAGAGGTGGTTGAAAATACGAGACCAGTTCTGATTTATTTCCAGAGATGGTAACCGTAGTAGACATGCTTGCATACTGAGCTCTTTTAAATGAGCCTGTTTATTTTATTTCTTGATTATACCAAAAATTCTTTAGGAAATTTAAACATAGATGTCCACAGTTGAAGGGGTGATCACGTTGTATATTTTCATAATTATATTGAATGTTAGAACCTACATATTTTATAAATTCCTTTGGAGGTTTAAGATTTCCATAACTATCGAAATACTCAACATAATCATTATATTTTGCATAGGCTACCCAATGAGAACCAGTATTTTTAGAACTATCTAAATTAATAACTCCACATTCTTTTTTATATGGATATTTAGGGAGCTCATCTCTCATAAAGACACCTCTAAAATAAGGAATTCTATTTCCATACTTTAAAATGTCAAAGTTAGTTAAGGCCCGTTTGGGTAGCCGATATCTTAGTTTTTTTCTTTTGATACGAAAATTCCAAGGCCGCTTTTATGTGGTTTAAGGTGTAGTCCTTTCCCGATACATAGAGCTTCCATTTTTTCATTGTGTCTCCTCGATTCCTCATACAGCTTTTTAGCCATTTTGAATTCATTTATGGTTTTGGCAATACCAGCTGCACCGCCTGCTAAAGCTCCCACCGCTGATAATCCCGCAAAAATAGGAATCAGAGGTAGTACTCCCCCAGTTTTTGGAATAGGAATAACACGAGGGAGCTTAATCGATGAATCATCAGCTAATTCTCTGGTAGCAGCAATAGCTAATTCTATAGCCATTTTCTTGCTCTTAGGTTTTAATTTTTTTATGTGTCTTTTTGCTTTTGTAATAACAGTTTTTAATTTACTTTTTAATCCTTTTCCAGATGTAACTTTTGGAAAACGCTTTTTGCTCAAACCAGAACCAGTTTTAATTTTTGCTGACATAGCCTTCCTTACTAACCGTGCCGCGAGTCTTTCGCCTATACTAGCATCGGAAGCAAACGCTCGCTCTTTCGCCATTTTTAACAAAATTAAATCAGCCTTATGTCGATCTTTCAAGTTTGATGACTTGTGATATGCAATATCGTGATCTTTGCAATATTCGTCCAATTTATTTACGCCGTTATCTCCTTGTGCAAGCCTTTTTATTAATTTAGTGCCAGGACCATAGTAATTATATCCTGGTAAGTGTAATTCAAATGGTAAATTATTAATAAGCCAATTGAGTAGACTACTCTCTCCAAAACACATTATAAGACTGATGATTCCGGTTTGAATACTTTAATAAATAGTTATCGATTCAAGTTTGTTGCTAATATTATTTATAATATTACATTCGATTTATCAATCCAACTGCTTTCAGCCGAAGACAAACCTAACCATTTTACTAAAACTCTGTTACCTTTTCTTCTAAGAACTTTCTCAACTAAATATACATTAGGATGTTTTGTTTTTTGAAGTTCTTGCGTATAAAATGCGCCTAAAATAGGGTGACCTCTGATAGTATCTTCAATTAAATAAGTTATGGGAGTTGTTTTTTGTATTTTACGAATTTTAAATATTTCTGTTGACCAGTTGGGAGTGTAACCTTTTTCAAATGTTCCTTTGTATTTACTGATACGCACATAATCACCTACTTTGTACTTGCTTTTTAAATTATATTTTTTATGCAACTTTAAATACCTTTCTAATATCATTTTTTTATTAATATTGTCCACATTAGCAGGGATTTCATTAATAGTGCGATGGTGAGTGTGATTGTATTTGTAAATGACGTCATTTAGGGTATTATTTATCCAATTGTAATTGCCTTTTAAACTAAATTCCTTATAAACTTTAGATTTCAATGTCCTGATGAATCGTTCAACTATTGAAGCCTTTTTTGTTGAGAAGGTTGAATAATGGTTAATATTATATGATTTCATAAGCTTCTGAAATTTGTTATTATAAAATTCAGCTCCATTATCCGTTTGCAGATTTTTAGGAACACGCCCTTTATCCAACAAAGTTTTGAAAGAGTTACACACATCATCTTTGGTTTTACTTCTCATAGGAAAGGCCCAAGCATATTTCGAAAATGTATCAATAACGGCAAGAATATATCTGTAATTCTTATTTTCTTTTGAAATTGATTGCATATCAATTAAGTCTGCTTGCCACAAGTCATCTATATCTTTCATGATAACATGTCTTCGTGGATAGTTCACCCTCGCATTTTTATGAATTTCGTTTACCACGTCAGCTTTGCTCATGTTCACAATTCAGTATACTTGTCTTGAACTCAGCTATTATACTGAATAAAAAGCATATTATTATGAGTATTTATTATTTAATTATATCAGCTTCTTTTAATTCTTCGATTATTGATAAAATTTCATTATCATGGTTAGTATTACCAGCATCTCGGGAAGCAATTAATAGTTTCAATCTCTCAACCAGTTCGTTAGGATCATCCCAATATACCAAGTCAGTGTTATTTTTGTATTTCTTTAGCGTTGGTAAGCTTCCTCCAAATTTAGTGATAATATTATTGTTTAACGATTCAGAAAACAATGGTCTAATTATTTCACGATATTTTATACCTTTATCACCTCTAATTTGTCCATTAGGATTGAAATCTCTCTTATGTGCATTTGTATAATGCAACATATCTTTATAGACAAGTTTATCTTTGCTCGATATTAGTTTCAAATCAGGTTTTCTTCGAAGTAAGAGTTCTTTTAAACCAGGGGTTAAATTGTAGCTTTTGTCACCAACTTTAATTAAAATGACATTATCATCATTCACACTATCTATTTTAGAAAATGAAACTATTGAATTACCCATTAGTAATTTTTTGTTTGCACTCCTTATTCCAAATGGTATATTTACCCCATCATAAATATCATGGATATCACAGCCCTCTAATGATATTTCTAAATCTTCCAGTAGTTCTGTCTGGGGAGACTTTTTAACGAACTGTATAGAATTCAGTTCTGGATCGCAGCATTCTTCAAACTTTGTAGATGAGCTAGTATTATTAATGTCATCCGATTCCATGTCTTCAAAATTAGAGTGTGTATTTTCTACATTTTGTATTTTTTCCATTGTTTTGCTCGAATCAACTAGGGTTTTAAGGGGATCTGTGACAGGTTTTAACATTTTGTCAAGTGACAAGTTCATTAAGTGTTCCTGGTTTTTCATTTGTTTTATTTTCTTCTTTATGGAATCTACAGACTTCATTAATTCTATTTTAATATTTTTCTCCATGTTGTGCCTATTATAACACCTGTATTAAGCTAAAGATCAAATTATACTGAATTTAATTTTGCATGTTTTTACTTATATGTACATATAAACAGTCAGTCAAATTTAAAAAACATATCAAAATTCTGTCTATACCTACCGTTATTTAATGATGATTCTTTATTAATAAGTAGAAAATTGTAAGGTTTACTCCAAACGGTATGACAAAGATTTCTGAACTCTTTCCATTGTAAATCAGAACTAACGTTCTCTTCATAAATATGCTTTAAATTTACATCATCTTGTTTGAATATAATAAGAAAATTAACATTGTCTCGTAACAGTTGCTTCGGAATTTTTGAATAAGTTTGAGATAAATAGAAACAATCTATTTGTTTATGTCTACCCATACAGAAATAATTGCGGATATTTATTTGATTTTCGCAAGCAACATCATCGAAAATAAATACAGAATTTGTTAAAGCTTCACTCGGAGAAATGACATCTTTATCATCATTGAACTCGTAGAAATTAACCTGCGGTACTCGTCTCAATACTTCAGTCAAGAAACGGTATTTAGGTTGAAAAGAAGTTTTCGAGTAAAGATACAGATTTCTAAATTTGAGCCCATTTTCATGCAGCAGTAAACTAATCATAGCATTCGTTTTACCACAGTTCGACGGACCACATATTATACAGCGAATGGTATTCGGCAATAAAGTGCTATGTCTGATGTAGTGGGTAGAGTCACTTAATCTTATATTATTAACATTTAGGGATATGGGTTGCTTGATCAACTTCATCTTGTCGATTAAATCAAATACTGTTTAGCATTCACATATATACATAATATGCAAAATATTAGGACGAATTAAAAATAAATTTAATTCAAGTATGCCACCTTTGCAAGAATGATGTTATTCTTATCACAGATTAATATATTCTTTTTTTAATTTTATTTTTAAAGGTAACATAAATAAAAACAGGTTTGTAGGTAAAAAGTATTTTATTTAAGTATGATAAAACATGTTATATGCTAAATATGTACTTATATCTATGTTTGAACTATAACCATATTTATGTAATCCAATTATAATTACAATATAGTAAACAAAATATAAGGTTGTATATGAATAATATATTTTTTCTCATTCTTAATGATTAAAATACATTTAAATATAGATTAAATTAAATGTAGCGCAGTTATACATACAACATAATCTTAAATTCATTTGATAGATTTGTAGTGCCCCCAAGGTAAAGTATATATTTGGTTTGGTAAAATTTGCCTTTTGTCATCATTTCTATTTAATGCTACTTTATTAATTTCTTGGGTATACAGAACATGTTTCATCGATTTTATAATCATCATTTTATGTTTATATGTCTTGTCATTCAACAAGGCTGTCTTGTAGTTAGCTGATGATAATTTTCTTGTTACATTCTTCGTAATGCCTTTTGCTTTCTTTATATGTGTTTTAACACTGCTTATACAATATAATTTAGCTCTAAGCCCAACAAATTCAGAAATTACATCACCTCCTAGTTCGTCTTTAAATAAACCAGGAACCTTTGCATTCATTTTTAAAATTCCATAAGGGTTATCTTCAGAAAAATTACTAGTATCAAATTGTGAAATATTTTGACTAATATCAGCATAAAAATCATTAGTATGTATATAATAAAGTAGACTATCGGTATCTGTGTAGCAAAGCATTGTTTGATTTTTATACTTATTTTTAATAAAATCATAGTGAAACTGATACAAATGTTGTTTTGCATATTCTAAAACAGTAAAACCAATATATATTGGCCTATCTAAGGTTACTTTTTCCTGATTCAATTGAATAACTACAAAATTTTCATTTAATATATAGATGTTTTTTAAATTTGGTTTTGAAATTAACTTTTCAGCACCTACATTTTTATTCGTTAAATTTTTCGTGTCTGCCCATTGTGATATTAACCTCACGTCTTTTTGTTTTCGTCTATTTTCAATTGTTTTACCAAAAATAGCATTATTTAGTAATTTAAAAAAGTCTTTTTCGAATGTTGAATTACATGTTTGACGTAACTGAGTATTCAAATCAATGTATTTTTTCAGAAAACAGTCTTGACGAAAAGCTAATATACGATGGATCTTTTTTAAAATCAATCCATGTTTTATGCATTGTTTTAAGTTTGTATAGTGAATAACATATTTGGTTTTATCATATAAATTTGCTATTAGTTTATAAGTTTTTCCGCCTGGAGGTATTATTTTTTCGGGCGCAAAAGGTAAATCACTGTGAGAATCGTGCAAGTGATGTGGATAACATAAATCTACTTCTAAAATATAACCATAATCTGCATCATCTGCGGCGTTAAACAGATCAAATTTTGATATTTCATTTTCATTTAATAAATAAAAGTTTGATATCGGCATCTTTTTGGTCATGGCATGCCCGTACAAATTATTAGCATCAAGATATATTAAAAAAGAAGAAGGTTCAGTTACGTCATAATCTGGTAGGTATTTGTTATTAGATTTGGCATATCGAAGTGAACATTGAGCCAAACCGCCACGTATTCCATTTTCTAATAATTCGTATATTTCCAAATCAGAAATCAAATCTAATTGAACTCCTGTGTATAAAAGCATAGCATCCCAACTTAAGCCAGGTGAAGATACATAATGAGCTGGGTCTAATTTGTAATATTTCAAGCACATTTGTCTAAATTTTTCAAATATATCACAAAGTAATAATACATCACTCTTTAAATATAAGTCATTATATCTACCAAGAGTATCAATCTTAAAAACATTCCAAATTTTTTGTGCACGTTGGTATTCAGCATCTGTTATATGCTCTGATGTTAAACTATTAAAAAATGTATATTTAGCTGGAAGCTCCTTTTCATCATATTTAGCCCACGAATCAATGTACTCGTAAGGAAAAACACCCTTTTCTTTCAGTAACACGAATTGATCATAATTTCTGAATTCACTGGCAAGATGTACATTTTCTTCTTTTGTTAAAGATTTTGATAATGTATCTAAACTACAACTTAAAAATTGAAATGAATCTATAAATTTTATTTGTATGTGGCGAGACAACTTTTCATAATAGATGTTTTTCGTTATCGACATATATTTTTCTTTCGATTTAGGTATTACCTTGATGTCGCCCTCATAGTTAGTTAATTCTTTTATAAAAAGATGACTATCATATCCAGATAAATTGTGAAAAACTACTGGAATGAATGGACATACTTTGTAAGTTAAATTACAATGAGTATGCGCTGCGCCGCGATACTCACCAGTAATATGATCGTGATCAAGAACTTTATCTCCTAATAAAGGCTGTTCGCAGATATGACATACATTGGCCATATCATAGTTGTCTCTTTGCTCTTCAGATAATGAAGACAAAGACTTTTTATTTGATAATATTCTATAGATTCGTTTCACATCTCTAATTAAGTTTTTTATAAATATTTCAATACAGTCTGGACCTCTATGCCAAACATATTTATTCAAGCTACAATCATGAGAACAGCAAATATAATAACCAAAAGATGACGGTTGATGCAATTTTATGTTAGTTGTATTATTAACACTTGATTTTGTATCACAATCTAACAATATGCTTTCGAAATCTGCGTATACTATAAAATTAATTTTTAATTTTCTTTCATAGTGCTGAAACTTTAATTTACTATTTTCACCTGGTAATATTGCTAAAATTTCAGAACATTTATGGGAATTATATCGAGACTTACTTGCAAAAAACTGTAAACATGAATCACAAAACTCTAGTTTTCCATTATGTTTAGTAATTTGACGTCTTACTAGTCGGGGGAGATCTTTAATAAGACAGTAATGACCCTTTTCTTCTTTTTCTATATATAATAAATTTATATGATTAACTTTCTTTAAACTACTCAAATAAAGAGGCCCAGTAACATTACATTTTTTATCTAGTCCGTAAACATTGATACTTAAATCAGGATTTTGTTTCTCTAAAAGTTTCAAATCATTAATAGTAGGCGGAAATGTGATCCCTTCAATATTGAGAACTTCTGAAAAATGAGGATAGGATGTAGTTCTACATACGTTACTTCTAGCAGGATACAGCGAAGCTACGATGCTCCATAACAAACAGTATTTATCATCGTTTTTAATGTTTATGCAACTTTTAGTATTTTTTATAACTGAAGGTAATTCTAAATAACTACCTCCTTTCATAGGTGAATATTTATTTATATTAATTTCTAAATGATTTACTTTAAAAAATGACCAACCGGACTCGCAGTGTTCAAATGCAATCATTTTTTCTACCAAAATATTTATTATTTTAATAATCATACAATTTATATCTGTACTACAGCATACAATTTCAAATTTTGTATTAAATGATTTAAGCTGTTGTTCATCTGACTTGGGTAAAATAAAATAAGCAAATAGCTCAAAATTAACTTTGATACACTTATGTTTTGCTAATGATAGTTCAATAATTCTATTTATATCATTCTTATAATAGCACAGGAACGCCTCTGGTGTGAGGTGCTCGTCTTCCTGTAGTGGACTTAGTCTGTATGTAACTATTCTATTCTTAAATGCAGTAGCAATTATTTTAATACTTTCAAATTCGGTACTCAATAGACAGTTCGACTTATGTAAATTAGATCTGGTATGATTTTTGAATTTTCGTTTTAATATTCTTAAATTGCATTTCTCACATAACATAAAATTAATTTTATCGGGTTCATCCTCATGATGTAGGGTAACTGTAAACAATTAAAAATTTATAAGAATATTTTATTATTTAATAAGTAACAAGAAGAATAATATATTATTATGTATATATTTATACAATAATATTTCACTATTTATCTAAATGTTATGGGTTCAAAAAGAAACCTTAAACCCACTATATCTCTTACACCTAACGAATACATAGTTTTATTTTATAAATCATAAAACTGTTTTACTAGAAATGTTATATAGTATAATAGTTATATAATGTGTGTAGTTATGCATAGTTAAACTACACAGCTATTAATGTATGCTATTATGTTTTATTTAATTAATTATAAGAATTAATAATCATAGAGGGGTAGTTTTTAAATTCTTTACGAATGGCACTCAAATAAGCAGATAAGTGACGCCAACTTTCGGTATCAATATCTGTTCTATTCTTTACGGTAACAATTGCATGACGCCACCTATTCATAGGGGACACATTTTCTATTTCCTCACATTTGTATATTTTTAACTCAATGAAATGTGTCCCCGGTTTTAATGCATTAGATTGGCGCGAATATCCATTCGTAACGCGTCTCATTACATAAGAAGTTAAAGGGGGTACTTTTTTACCGATTTCGTTATCAAGAGAAGTGTGATCATCTTCACTATCAGAGCCAAACAGAGCCGCCGCGCTGCTCCTTTTCTCGGCTTTAGCCCGCTTAATGTCCCGGTCGGAGCGAGCGCTGGCACCGCCGCCGGTGCGTACACCACTGCTCGACGGCTCTGAGCGATGAGATCTCTTCTTCGTGCTCTTTTTTTCGACCCGCTTCTTTTCCGGCTCTTCAGCGGATGACACCTCGTCCGTTGGGTAAATGTCGTCTACAAGTTTCGACCTGTAAAGAAAAAAATACATGATAATTTATTTGACACTGTATTTAGATGTAAATACGCATATGATAGTGGAACCTATTCAAATTTAGATTTTATCTAAAACTATTTTTTAGCATTTTAAGTTGATAGAAGTTTTTGATCTATGTTTAAACATTACAAAAAACTACGACAATTGATTTATAAAATACAATTATAAATACCTATTATTAAAAATATATTAATAAAAATTATAAATATTATTATAATTTTCGGTTATTATATTCATTGTTATATTTATTAATTAAGATATTTAAACTATAATTCTAAAACTGAAATACCAAAGATGTTGTTATTGGGAATGAAGTCGATAGTTCGAAGGCTAGTAATAAACCTATATGATAAATTTATATGATAAGACACATCACATTTAAATTAATAGTAGTGAGAAACGTATTACAAAAATATTCAGACCAGACAAATATCAACTAGTCTGTGTGGGAATCGAACCCACAATCACTCGGTTTAAATGGTTGAAAAACATGTTATATTGTGTTCAATATTGATTGAGGCTTTTAACAAGTAAATAACATTAAAATAATACTTACATAATGAACTGATGAATTTATCGAATAGTTGTTTCGAAAACTGATACTTCTTGATGATGAAGTTATTGAATAGTTATTTCACTAGAAAAACTAATACTTCTTGATGAGTATATGCACTGTCACAAACACGTACGTAACTTGAAGTGTTTACTAGCAGCTCTAAGCAGAAAGTATTGAACCATAGAATTTAACATCTCTATTAATAGGCACCAATACTTCATTAGTGTGAACGCATTAGTATTTCATCCCTATACGTGTGTGTAAAAAAATGATGACCAGAAGGAAAATTATGTCAAGTTTGACTACTTATACGAATGAGGGTTCTGTCCACATTAATTCCTTATGATTTATATTAATCAATGTTCGAATAACTTGAGATTAGTCATTGCTCAACGAGGATGATACCTCCCCGACGGAATTCTAAAAATATTGCTAAGGTAGCAATAATACGCAATGAATATACGACTAGTTTCACGTGGTTTTGCTTTGCATTTAATTTATGAAAAAAGTCGTTCATTACAATACATTACTATGGGTGTACATTCGTACGACACTTATTAATTTATTACTAGAGAAATTTGTAAACACAGGCAGGCTCAGATTGCATCCGACGCCTCTCTGGCGCTACTAAGTCTACACAAAGTCTAAATAAGGAGTGAGTCTATTTTCAAATCCTAAATCAATGCACACACAACGACACAACAAGCTGAACTTTCCAGTATAAACTGAACCATTATTACACGGGAAGCATATACAATGTGAGACCATGTTTTATTGGAAATGTGTAGCTATGTGTCGGTGTACTGTACAAAGGTGAGTAACAAAGACAAAAAATGTTCCAAAATGAAGCTTTAAACTACAGACTAGAGTATGTTATTCTTTAGTTGTTATTCTTTAATAATATTTGGTACGTGTAAGCCGTGTGTGACAGAAATTGTTAAATTATGAATTCGGTAAGTATTTTATTGTACTTTTTACACATACATACATTTATTGTATTTTTTGTATTTTGTGTATGTTATATATGTAATACACAATTTTATCTACGTACTTATAAATATTCCACTTTTTTTCTAATGTATATAAGTCACCTCGTACCGTGATTGCTATATTTGTTTCGCAATACTTATTATAAAATTATGAACACTGTTTTCTTCTCTCTCGATTCAACTTTGGAACTGTCGCGATGCATATCTCATTGTTTAAATTTTATTTTTTCAGGATTCAGAAGAACCATTATTCAACTTTGTTCCCATGGAAGCAGTACATTCAGAAAGAAACAAGGGGGATCGATTGCATCTTAAAAGACCAAATGGTGAAGATAACAACGTGACTTCGTATACATTTATAAAAAAACCTGCCCTGGGATTCAAGGTTGTACGCATTGAAATATATGATGCCAAAGATTTCATGGACCGGGAAGACACCCTCTGCAAATGTAAAGCGGAGTTGTGTGCGCAGCATGTCGTAAAACATGTATTATTTGATGATATTTACAAATCCGCAAATGAATTAATTCAAAAAATTCAAAATAATTTAGAGAATTAAAGAAATAAATGCTTAGATATAAATTTTGTTTTATTTGTTAAAAGATTCACTACAATACCTTGATATGTAAGAATATAATTATTCTTATTATATTACCCATAAATAAATAAATATATTTCAATTCTCGATATGATAAGTTCTCATCATACATACTTTATAGAGTTGCTGCGTGCTGAGCGAGAGCAACTGATTCAGTATACCGTATGTTTAAATTAGTATCAATCAGAAACAGACACCAGTTTTCGAGAAGTAAACTGTTTCTAGTATTGTTAAGTTATAATAAAAATTGATTAATTATTTATCATTGAGTATTATGGAAGACTAGCTTCTGCCCGCGACTTCGTCCGCGTCACAGTTGATGTGTTATCCTACGGGTACCGTACATTTTCCCGGGATAAAAAGTAGCCTATGTGTTATTCCAGACTATAATCTATCTTTGTGCCAAATTTCATCCAGATCCATTCAGCCGTTTAAGCGTGAAAGAGTAACAAACATCCATACATCCATACATCCATACTTACAAACTTTCGCCTTTATAATAGTAGTAGGATTTATGAACATGTCCGTTCCGCAGTTCTCAAACAGATTTTTAGAGGATATTTTTTAGTAAGTATTTGAATGATCGAGACAAAAAGGATGAATGATTCAGTTCTAGAGAAAACGAAATCAGTTCTGTATATGTTGCTAAAAAACGGCTTGAATAGATCAAGTTATTAAAAGAACAGCAATCAGTTCTCAAAAACTAAAAATCGCTTCTCGAGTAGTTAAAGTTGTGTGTATCTGAATCTCCTGTGATCCAGATAGCCCAATTTAACACTACTGTAGGGTTAGCACAGGCCAGCTGGTTATTAAATTAATTGACCCTAATCTCACGGTTCAACGTGATCGAGACAAAAATGTTTGAATGATTCAGTTCTAGAGAAAACGAAATCAGTTCTGTAGATGTTGCTAAGAAAAGCGGTCTGAATAGATCAAGTTATTGAAAGAACGACAATCAGTTCTCAAAAACTCAAAATCACTTCTCGAGAAGTTAAAATTGGGGTATCTGGATCTCCTGTGATCCAGATAGCCCAATTTAACACTACTCCCTACCAGTGGGTGTACCCTCTACGAAATGACTATAATGATTTTTCAGTAGAGTTATTAATTGCTCTTTCTCACGATAAGGCACGTCGCACTCTATATTTTCGAAATTGTTTACCTTTGTACCTATATCGCAAATAGAAACTACCCTATTCTTTTTAAGAACAAGATTATTTTCAAAAATCTCTATCGTAATGTAAGCAGATCCCGTCCAATCATTACATCGTTGGAAATACATGAATCGGGCACCACATGAAACAGTAATTGCACTGAATAACCCTGAATTGAAACCGTAGAAAGAATTTGGATGTTGCAATTAATGCGCGCGTTACTTATACCCACTAATGTTACTGTATTATATTGTCGTTTACCTGGAAATCTATCTGACAGAACTTGTTTTATTAAAGAGCATTCGGCACCTGAGTCAAAACAAAATGAAAACCTCTCACCGGTTTCATCTAAGAGCTCATCCATAGCTGGCTGGATGGAACAGATATCCACTCGACGTTCAGTCCGTGCACTGGGGCAGCGCGGCGCGATGTGGCCCCGTTCGCCACACTTAAAGCAGGTTGGAGTAATCGTCTTCTTCTGCGCGCTAACTTCCTTTAATTGTTGAGAGGAGTTGGTATCAGAAATCTCAGGACGTGTATTAGTATTGCGGTCACGACTACTATTGCCTCGATATTCACTAGATACGTGACCCGGCTTGCCACAGTTGTAGCATCGCCGCGTAATATCCATACGTGGCTTCTTCGCTTCCACAGTTGGAGTAGTCTTCTCACTATTCGGAGGTCCCCTTTTTCTAAAGCTAAAAGCCATGAGCTCTTGTTGTAATTTATTACGAGTGTCAATCTCAGTAGTAAATGCGATTCTTTGTAATCCGGCTCAATTTTTGAAGCATGTGCTAAAGTAAGCGCGATCGCAATCTGCTCCATCGACAAAGACTTCCACCGCGCTAATATAGAGCTCATAAATCGCCCGGCATACGCAGACAAACACTCGCCTTCCTTTGGACTACTATTGAGTAATCGCCATAAATTCGCAGCTGGAGTCTCAACAGTATCATACCGAGCTAAAAACAGGTCTTTTAATTGCGGCCAAGTAATTCCAGAATAACTAGATTGGGCAAGCCATGATGATGCCGATCCCTTGAGTGCCTTGCTCATTGTAATTATCAAATCACTGCCGGAAATAGGTTTTTCTTGGAAACATAATTATGTCCACAGTTTCACACCAAGCGCGAGCATCGTGCTCTGGAGTATCAGAATTAAACTCAGGTAACGTTATTATCATACTGGTTGCACGTGGTTCTCGCATAGTACGAATTAATTCCATCATACTTTGTTGCTGCATTTCGAAAAGACGTTTCCAACGTTCACACTCATTATCTTGTGAAATATTAACGCACTGACCTGTATTCTGTTCCTGATGCGTCACCGGTAATCCCACTTCTGATGCAAGAATGTCAGAAGGGGCCTCATAGCGGTCTTGGCTGTCGCTATCCATTGTGGGCGTTGTAACGGTCGGAATTCAAAAATAAAAGCACACGTGTATTTTCAAATGTCTTATTATTCGATTTTCTTACAAGTTCATACAAAATCACACACAACGAACAGGATGAAACTAGATTACGAGACAATAGGTTAGCACGCGTGCACTTCGTTCGGCAGCTGTCACTCGAATGACCGCCGCCATTACTCGTAGTGACGTTTACTACTCTATTCGGGGTTACCCGCTTATAATTTTTATACTATCGATAAACTAATCGACTAAAACTAAAACAACATAAAAATAATCGAGTTATGATTAACAATAAATCGTAAGGTAAAATTGTGTACTTTATAATTAAAACTAATCCATAATCAGCGCGCCGTCATATATATTAAGTCACTATCATACAATTAAGGACTACTAATGTTGGTGAAACAATAAATGTGACATAAGTAAGAAACCACATCACCTGCCAGCTGATCACTAGTGCTACTTGTTATCACTCAATATCAATAGCATTGCTAACACTATGTCTCAACTTGATGACATCCGTACTGCCCAGAGAAGTCTTGAAGAATGCTTCCTTAAAAAGATGGGAGAGCTTGAGGCGCAGATCCAGACTGCTGGACCCTCAAAGGACACAGTTGCCAAGGTTGTCGATGAGTTCCGGACCTTCAGGGAGCTTGTATTCGGCATGCTGGGCCTACTTCGGAAGCAGATCCAGGAGTGTTCTCGAGTGGTTGATGGCTTGGAGACACGATCTCGGCGGAAAGCTTTAATTTTCACTGGGTTTGCTGAAGCAGAGAAGGAGGATTGCCATACTCTTGTCTTAGGGATGCTGAAAAACAAGTTGGCTTTCAACGACGTCACTGCAACCTCCATAAAAGTGTGCCACAGGCTACGTATATCTAGCGATAGTCCCAAGAGAATTTATTTATTTATTTAAGATTTATGGAAGACTTACAGCTAAATGAAACATATTAAAAGAATAGTAAATAAAACTGACAGCCAATTACAAGTCTTCGCTTATAAAAAACAGGCTGGTAAAGATGGTGTGAACAACACAGCACTGCTCACACAAGAAAAAGAGAAAACAGGACAACATCAAAAGCTTATCAAACTAAGAAACAACATAATCTAACATAAGCACTAGAGCTTGCATTTTTCGAGTACACATTAGTTTAAAACTTACACAATATTTATTAATAAATTAACTTACTTAAATAAAAAAATTAAGGTTCAGGCACCTTCTGGCCGTAGACACACTTATCGAGAAGGGATCAAAATCGTGCTGTTTACATAATTTATTAAAGTTTTTGCTTGCGCGCACAATAAACGAATTCTGCCTGTATATGGTGGAAGAGAATGAACCGGAATGAATGATGCGTTTAAGAGGAAAGGAATGAATATAAATGTGAATAAGACGAAAGTGATGGTTTTTGAAAGAGAAGAGGATGTATCGGCGTGTGATGTGAAAATAAATGATAAGAGTGTGGAGCAAATGAATGAGTTTGTATACTTGGGTAGTATGTTTACTAGAGATGGAAAGATTGATGCTGATGTGGAAAGGAGAGTAACTGCGGGAAATAAAGTGAATGGTGCTATACATGCGGTTGTGACCAACCATTCCATGTCAAAAAAGGCTCGAATGGCTGTTCTCAACGGTGTGCTGGTGCCTACGCTTATGTATGGAAGTGAATGTTGGGTATGGCAAACGAGGCATGAGAGTAGGATTAATGCTGTGGAAATGCGTTCCTTGCGGAGTATGTGTGGTGTAACATTGAACGATAGAGTAAGGAATAAGGTTATACGGGACCGTTGCGGATTAAAAGAAGATGTAGTGACAAAGATAGAAAAGGGTATGCTTAGATGGTTCGGTCATGTTGAGAGGATGAGTGAAAGACGATTGTCAAAAGGTATTTATATGGCAGAGGTGAGTGGCAACGCCGGGAGGGGTCGCCTTAGGAAGACCTACACTGACCTTATTAGTGAGGTCCTTCAGAAAGGTCAGGTGCGGAGTACTCGTAACCGGCGTGCTTGTATGACGAGATTTATGAACGTAGATGAGGCGAAAGGAGTATGTAAGGATCGTAGCAGGTGGCGTTCTATAGTTTCTGCCAACCCCTATGGGAAAAAGGCGTGAGTTTATGTATGTATGTAGAATGGAACGCGTAGCGGAGGGTAACACGCTTCGACCTTCCAGGAACGTTAAAATAAAATTTTGATAGTGTCGGAGCTATTAATATTATTATTAAAGATCTTAAACAATAAAACACAGTCAGAAATTTCTCGGCGGTTCGTTAGGAGTAAAATATGATACTTCTTGCAAAGATGGTAATCTCCAGATCGGTAACTCTTTGATGGTAACACAAGTACTTGATGAATCTTTTTTGGATGTTTTCTATACGATCAATGTACTTGTGATAACATCCTCCTGAAGTGCTATCATGTCTAACTGTGACGATATTGTGGCATAGATTTTCATGTCATCAGCGAAACACAACAATTTAGATGAAGTCAGACAAGAGTCGATGTCGTTGATGTGAATTATGAAGAGTAATGGCCCGAGCAAGAAACCTTGAGGGACCCCACTGGGAACAGGCACCCAACCAGACATATAATTGCTTAATGCTACTGCTTGGGACCTGCAGGCCTAGCCAAGTTGACAATCTACAATCGTTAACGCTTGTAGAAAACAATGATAATGTATGGGAATTAAACTACCTTAACGCTAAATCACGTGGTCAGAACAAGCGAATAGATAATTCGTAGACAAGTTTACAATTTAACAGCGTTCGTAATGATAGATTGAAATTTGATCCTTTCTACGACGTTAATCGCTACATCCCGTACAAATGCTAGCCAAGTTAAACTTTTGACAAGCGCTAACAAAACGTTTTCGTAGTTTTTGAACGCTAGCCGAGCGATCACGAAGACCCAAGAGAAAACGCTAAAAAAATGGCGTCTCTTTAGTCAGCTGTGGCGATAACGAGAAGTGATTTGTTTTTAAAATATAATTTTGGACGTATTTTTTACAAATAATCAGCGCATTGTTGGTGTCACCAATATTGGTGACACAAATATTTTAGATATCCAAAGGGTCTAGTGATTAAGCCATACAATTGATTTCTTTGTTTTTATAAGTAGGTACATGTTTACGTTCACGACGGGTCCACGTCATTGTTTATGTTTCAACTAGTCTCAATTTCAAGACGTGCTCTGAGTGTGATAGAAATTCAACTAGTAAAGGAACATATTTACGAAATAATTTGTAATTTACGCACCTTTAAATGAATTCTATTAAAGCTGCGAACTGTTTCGGGCTTGCTCGAGATCTAGATTCCATCCTATTAAAAATATTCACTTCATAAAAGGTATTCTTCATTGATAAGCAAGATCTTCATCATTTCGAGTCACAGGTATTTAAAATGACATTTCGCACTGTTTTAATATAATAAACTAATTATTAAAAGAAACATGCATTATGTTATTTCACTATTTGACACTTTATAGTTTTATCTAAGTTAAAAAATTCAAAAACAAAGTTCCGCCCGCGCAATATAAACACAACTGTGATTTTGACGTAAGTTTGACGTCTGTAGGATCGCTCACCATAGACTAAAGTATAAGTTTTTTCGAACAACGTCGTAGAACGAGCGATCGACTCAATCATTTCATCTTGGCTACCGACTTAGCGCTTTCTACAATCGCTTACGCCGAAGCGTTATCGATCGTAGAAAGAGATTAGATACGAAGCGTTTGTAATTTGGCTAGGCCTGCTGTTCTCCAGATAAGAAGAAAGCCATCTGAGTAAGTCACCTCGTATTCCCATGCCATATAATTTTGATAGTAGGATGTCATGGTCTATTCGATCAAAGGCCTTACTATAATCAGTGTAAACGACATCGACCTGCTTACCGTTATCCATGGCTTCGGTTATAAAATCGTTAACCCTTAATAAGGCAAAGGGATATAGTTTCCACCAAGACTATTTTGAAAAACATGTTTATTTTACATGAAAGATAGCCCATACGCAACCGAAATATACTATTCTTTAGAAGGTTTTAAATTTCATAACTTGCAACACTTCAAAAAATTGACTACCTTATATTGAAATGTCAAAGTTCAGTGACGTGAAAAAGTGCTAAAATAACGGTCGATTTTTGGTTACTTCCGAGAAAAAATCTTTTATTGTTCAACGAAAAATCTTGTAAGTAGATTATGTTTCCATCTTATATGAAATGACAACTTTAGCTATGTTTTTTTTGTTGATTTTATGCGTATAACATTGATAACAGCGTTAAAATCTGCGAAATACTAAGTGGGAAAATTATTCCCTTGGCCCGATTGAGTTTATAATTTATTTTTTATTATATATATTATGAAAGTTTGAACTCACATACAAGTCAATACAAAATACAAATAATGATAGAATGCTGAAATTTGAATGAAAGTAAGCTTCTTAGGGGATGTAGATGTGATATTTACATGTAATAATTTATTTGTAGGATTCATCATGAATAAGAAATTAAGGAAACAGGAGTTAGAAGATATCATGAACAACCTGTCAGATTTATCCGATCTTGATTCAGATGATGATGCCTATTACCAAACAGCCCCTGTAACCAGCCCGGCAGATCACCAGAATGAGTCTCAAGATGTTATTGTTGAAAGGCGTCTTGAAGAGTTGTTTGGTATATCTGATAACTTGGAAGAAACTTTTGAAAGCCAAGAAATATATTCAGTAGAAGCACTCACAGATATTTTAGAAATAAATAGTTCTAGACCTATTGGTAGTGTGGGTGAGACAACAGGACAATATGATGTTCTTCCAACAGAGGAAAATATTGCAACTTATGAAGAAAGCTTTGTTATGGATTGCAACCAACGAGAAACTGAAATAGAGCAATGCTTAGCTGAAATCTGTGAAGAACACTCCCACAATACTCTAATATCTACAGATGGCTTAAGTGCAAGACCTTCAAGCAGTAATGTTATTGTAACAGAACCGGATCGTCGCTCAAGATCAAGCAGAACTATGAATACAGTAAGACAACCAAGGGAGTGGAAAATTGAAACAGAGATACACAATGCTCCAGAATTTACCAATTCAATTCAACCACAATCAACATATAGTCATAAAACGCGCCCTATCGATGTTTTTCAAAACTTTTTCCCAGAATATTTAGTTCATGTTCTAGTGGAACAAACAAATAGATATGCGGTTCAGAATAACAGCAATAATTTTACACCAGTATTATCAGAGGAAATGAAAGCTTACCTTGGAATATTAATAATGATGGGGTTAAACCCATTGCCTGATATGGAGCTATATTGGTCTTATGACCCTTTTTACAATAATGCAGAAATTTCAAAAATTATGCCTATGAAAAGATTTAAAAAAATAACTGAATATTTACACATAAATGACAATGAAAAAGAACCAAATAGGAACTCACCGGAATACGATAAAATGTACAAGTTGAGACCAATGATTTAAGAGCTTAATACATTGTTCCAGCAGGAAACAGGTAATTCAAGTAATCAATCAATAGATGAATGCATGGTGAAGTTTAAAGGAAGATCATCTTTAAAGCAGTATATGCCAAAGAAGCCAATCAAGCGTGGCTTCAAAATCTGGGCACGTTGTGATTCTGCAACCGGCTATCTGTACCAGTTCGAAATTTATACCGGGAAAGGAGACAGTATGGAAGACGAGGGACTGGGGTACAATGTGGTTAAAAAGCTGTCAGCCGGCCTTCCTGAGAACACTCTGATAGCGTTTGATAACTTTTTCACTAGCTGTAACCTAATGGAAGATTTGTACGAAAATCTAATTTTTGCTGTTGGTACAGTTAGAGTAAATAAAAAAGATCTTCCGGAAATTTTTAAAAAGTCTCAACCAAAACATTTAAGACTTGAAAGGAACCAATTTGCAGCTGTAACTGCTAAACCAATTACAGCAATCAAGTGGCTTAATACAAGGGATGTTAATATTCTTACAACAGCTCACCATCCAACTGACACAGTATTTGTAAAGAGAACTCAGAAAGATGGTACTAAAAAACAAGTTCTCATCCCCACAGCTATCGCTCAGTATACGCTCACCATGGGAGGCGTCGATCACTTTGATCATTTCAGATCATTATATCCGATCAATAGAAAATGCAGGAAATTTTGGATGAGATTGTTTTTCTTTATGTTTGATGCGGCAATCATAATCAGCTATATAACCTACAACACTGAGCATGTAGCTAATGTACTAATTCTCATAGAAATTTTCGATTGCGATTGGCTCGTGAGCTGATATCAAATTACTCTAACAAGGTAAAACGCCAGGTTGTTTTCAAAAACAAAAAGGGCTCCAACTTTGGAGTTCCAGATGCGATACGTTTACTTAATGTCGGCGTCCATCTTCCAGATGAAGGAAATACTTACAAAAGATGCCGATTTTGTAGCACAAAAAAAGAGGGGAGAAGAACAAAAATAGTAAGTTCTACGTGCCAAGTTGCACTATGTGCAAAGAAATGTTTTAAATTATTCCACGAGGCTTCACAATAAATCATAAATCGCATAAATCGTGTCAAGAAAGTTAAATACCTGGGGCATCTAATTACCGAAGGTCTTGAAGACGATCTGGACATTGAGAGGGAGCGCAGGGCTTTAGCGGTCAGAGGTAACATGTTGGCCCGCAGGTTTTCCCGCTGCTCTGAACAAGTAAAGATTACGCTGTCCAAAGCGTATTGTCAAAGCTTTCATACGGGAAATCTGTGGGTCAATCACACCAAAAGATCGCTGGATGTCCTGCGCGTCCAGTATAACAACACCTTCAGGATGTTGTTGGGGCTGCCTGGCTTCTGTAGTGCATCGAGGATGTTTGCACAGTATCATACTGATGGTTTTCATGCCATCATTCGCAAAAAAATGGTATCCCTGATCTGCAGATTGCGTGGCAGCCGTAACGAAATCCTGAGGACTGTAGCGGAAAGGATTTCATCCCCATTATGGAGGTGCTTTATTAAACGTGTTATTTAAAATTTGATTTTTATTTATTTATTATGATATTTGATTTTATTTTATGATACTAATATTATTTGGTTTTTGTTGAGATTTAATTTTATTATTTGAATTTATGATTTTAATTCATATTTTTTTAGTTTTATAACTTTAATTTATGATTTTTAATTTATGATCTGAATTGTGCTTTTTTAATTTTTATTTTTATGATTTCAATTTGGATGTTGTTTTTAATTTAATTTTTGTTTTAATTATGAGATAATTTTACGTGTGTGTCAGCTCAGCTACCTTTATGGATCCGCGTTATCCGAAATAAATGATTTTTATTTATTTATTTCACCCCTAGAATAATTATATTTTTAACACGCTTTTAGCTTCACTTGTAATTAGCTATATTAATTACTAGAATAAAAATGCTATTGCAATACCGCTTTTTATTTAGCATGCATGATAATATTCATAGGTAAATAAAATAAAAGTTCGTAACGCATTTCACTAGATTTTTTTTCTTGATGAATAAAACTAGCTGACCCGTGCCCACTTCGTTGGGCGGTAACCATTTTAACTTGCGATGAAATTATGAGTGTGGTTCGGTTAATAGTGAGTGCTATGATTTATTTCCTGCCTAAAGACGCTGCGCACGTTCAGCGCTAGATTCCCGAGCACGGGCCTGCGATGTTCTCGCGCTCTGGCTAGCGAGCCTCTGCGAGCGCTCAGCGCTAGACTCCCTATCCCTTGTTGCAGAGACATGCTGCCAAAGATCACTGAGACGCTGCGCACAGAGTACATTATATATACGGACAACGCTCCGCACGTTCAGCGCTAGATGCCCGAGCACGGGCCTGCGACGTTCTCTTTGGTTAGTAAGCCGCTGTGAACGCTCAGAGCTAGATTCCCCAGCGAGTGCTTGCAAAATATTTTCTCTATTCCTCAAGAGGCGCTGATGCTTTTCAAGAGCAGACTCTTCCGTACGTCGTACTCGAGCTGATCTGGGATGTCTGACGGGAAAGTTGTGATTTTCTTTTAGGCATGATAAACAATCGCTGAAACTGTCCGTCGCTGAGACTGCCTCGTTGGTCTAGTGGTCGCAAACGCGACTGCTGTGCAGGAGGTCTTGGGTTCAATTCCCAGGTCGGGCAAAGTGTTATTGGGTTTTTCCATCAGGAATTTCTCAGTAGCAGCCTCGGAGTCTGGATTTGTGCCCGGTTGATGGCAATAGGCTCGCCCCCTATTACATGGGACTAAAAACATAACTGGCGAAATGTGGGTGTACTAATGGGTACACCTCTGCCTAACCCTTCGGGGATTACAGGCGTAATGTTATGATGTTATGTGCTGTCCGATATTACAAAAAACAGAAGTACCATGGGTAAATAGATAAAACGTCCGTACAAAGCATGTTCTAATGTGGTTCGTGAATGGACGGCGGCATTTTGCGATTTAGTAAATTTATATTATCTTAGAAACTATTTAACCTATTGACATACTGTTTTGGGCAAATCGTATCTCTATGATGTTCTTGTGATGATAATAATATTTTTTTCGATGAGGTTTAATATTTTGTTGTTTAAAAAATCGTCTAAAGGTAACATAAAACGTAAGTACATAAAAGGTAAGTACATAAAAGCTACTATAACTGCTAAAATATAAAAGATAGAAACATGGTGTCCCGGACTTTTTTGTAGAACTATGATAGGCGGACCAGGGTGCCATACATTGTTTTCAATTATATAAGGTGTAAAAAAATTAACTGCAAGAACTTCGTCCACATACTCGACATCGAAAAACAAACACATTACAAAAAAAAATTTTTTTTTTTTAGCACTTTCTATATTTTCACATTAATAAAACAATTTAGTATCATATTTTTTGTGCACTGTACGCAGGACTGCGCTAGCGGCTCGATCCAATACCGCGCGTCGTACCCCCGCCGCCCGTTATTATTCCCTCCCGCAGCCCTTTATGCCCTTCGCGCCCCGTTCAGTCGTCCGATATCCGTCGCGCGACTAGGGTGTATTTCCCTGATTTATTACGGCAAATACGTACGTTCGCGAATACTTCAATAATGCCTTTTACGTATTCCAATCGAGAGTACTTGGATATGATAGTGTGTTACATTACGACTGGAGAAAGTTTAGCTGCGGCTCGTAACCGTTACCGTGAACTGTTTGGTGAGCAACGACGAGTGCCTGGAATTGTGGAATTGTTTGACAGTCTTGTCAGTACTTCCCTCGTCACACAAAAATCAGAAATAATTGTAAATAATAATGACCAAATTTTCATGTACTGTGATGAAATGGGTAAAAATATGGGTATGGGTACTACACCATCATTTAGATAAACAGGTAATTAATTGTTGTATGCCTGATGCCAGTTACAGTGGTATTCTGGAGGAAGTATTAAGTAAGGAGTACAGCCCATCTACTACTATTTTAATTTTAATTGGGAGAAGGGGAAATGCAAACAGTGCCAAAATAAAGAAGTATTTTGATAGTTTAGCCATGTTAAATGTACATAAAATAGTGCTGTTTGCCTTTCCTTATGGCAATGGCCTGTCACAGACCGAAAATAACATCAGATATAGACATAATCTGAAAATAAATACTATGACATTGTATAATAAAATGTTTGAATTTATTGACTCTAATGTACTCATTAGTCAAAAATATTTTACGACCGAAGATAACTACTATCTTTGCAATTTTTATAAAGGACAGGTAGCAAAATCGCTATCATATTGTATTTATAAGTCAGCCAAGTGTTTGGCTAACTATTCTGCCTCTATTGAGCAGTCAAGTCATAAACTTTATTTGAATAAGCAGAGCTTGGAATTTGTTCCAAGTAATTTAAATTACAACATGGGACAATAGAGTCAATCTCTAGCACTAATTCAAATACCAAGTTAGACTTGTACCCAAATTCAAGGGGTTTTGAGACAATAGAGTTAAACTCTAGCAATAATGTGAGCCATTCTTTAATATCACACCCATCAGATTCTTGTAACATAAGTGAACTTACCAGCAATAATTTAAAAATAGTTCATCAAAATATACAGGGTGTGATAGGTAAAGAATTAGAATTGGAGCTGTTCATAAACTGTAGTTTTGTTGATATTTTATGTGTAACTGAACATTGGTTAAAAGTACACCAGTTCATGTTCAGCTTCAATAACCACCTGGTGGCCAGCTCGTTCAGCAGAGTGAATATGATACGGGGTGGCTCCCTCATCATTGTTCGCAACAATATTAAATTTAAGGAACGTAAGGACATAGTAAGCCTCTCTGTTAAGCGAGTTATTGAAATAGCTTGCATCGAGCTTGAGCAGTTCATTGTAATGAGCGTGTACAGGCCCCCATGTGCTTGCTATGATATTTTTGAAAAATATATGGAGGAAGTATTATTGAAGACTTGTAGCAGTAATAAAACGGTTGTTGTCTGTGGAGACTTTAACATTAATATACTAGAAAAATCAGCTACTGTAAATAAATTTTTAACTTTATTGAAGTCATATAACTTGTACCACACATTCCTTGAGCCAACTAGAATTACTGCCACTAGTGCCACCTGCATTGACAATATTTTTACAAACTTAAGACCATCCAGCCGTTTAATTATAAACAAGTTGGACTCAGATCACTGTGGTCAGTTAGTTACTTTCCCTCAGAAAGTAGTTGAAGCTCAAAGGAAGTTTGTGAGTTTTGTTCCTGTATACAAAAGTCGTTTAGTACAATTTAAAAGTAATTTAATGGAAAGGCTACGGAGTTTGCCTTATCACATCAACCCGGACAATGCATATAGTTTATTATTTAATCTTATCAATTGTGAATACAGGAAAGTTTTCATCTCAAAAACATTACCTGCTTGTGACCGTGTTAAATTTAGTGACCGGGCAACACCGGGTATTTATAAAAGTAGGGAAAGGTTATATGAATTGTACAGTGAAAAATCATATAACCAAGACGAAACTTTTAAAGAATTTGTTAAAAAATATTCTAAAACTTTTAAAAGAGCCTGTTCCTCAGCAAAAGCCATACACATAAGAAATAAAATAAAATTATCTGGTAACAAAATTAAAACAACTTGGAATATTATTAATTCAGAAACGGGAAGAACTACAGTACGCAACCGTGATTTCCATTTGAAAATCAACAATGTAGATTTTAAGGCAGACATGGACGTGGCAACAGAGTTTGAAAATTTCTTCACTAATATTCCAATTTTAACAACCAGGACTCTGTCGTCGTCGTCCACTTCTGCTTACTCTATACTAAAAGAATGTGTACCAGAATGCGACAAACATTTTGATTTTTTTGTTGTGACTGCTAAAGACATTGTTGTCTTCCTTTAGGGATCTAGATGTAAAAAAAACTGCCGACCTTTGGGGATTATCGGTACATATCATGTCTAAAATAATTGATGTTATTTCTCCTTTTTTAGCAATTGTTTTTAACTCTTGCATTGCATCTGGTGTATTTCCTGACCTGATGAAACTTAGTAAAGTGATTCCACTGTTCAAATCTGGTAGTACAACTGATCCCACGAATTTTCGGCCCATCTCCATATTACCCACATTGAGTAAAATCTTTGAAAAATTAATTTTGAATCAAATGTTAAGGCATTTTAATAAATATAATTTACTCCATCTGAGACAGTACGGTTTTACAAAGGGTCGTTCAACTACAGATGCGGGCGTGGAGTTACTGAAAAACATATTTGAGGCCTGGGAGGAATCGCGGGATGCTCTTGGCATTTTCTGCGACTTATCCAAGGCCTTTGATTGCGTAGACCATAATACACTCATCAGGAAATTGCACCACTATGGTATCAGGAACAGAGCTCTCGACCTTCTGACTTCTTATCTGAACAACAGAATTCAGAGGGTTGATGTCAATGGCAAAATGTCTGCAGGATCTGCGGTTACCATGGGCGTTCCGCAGGGTTCAATTCTAGGACCTTTCCTGTTTTTGATTTATATTAATGACTTACCTTATCACGTAAGGGATAATCACAAGATTGTATTGTTCGCGGATGACACTTCACTAATTTTTAAAATCAAGCGACAGTTAGAAAATTTTGACGAAGTTAACAATGCACTCTGTAAAGTTGTCCATTGGTTTAATGTAAATAATCTTCTGTTAAACGAAAAAAAAACGAATCTCATTAAATTTTCAACGCCAAATGTCAGGCAGCTAAGCACCAATGTACAGCTTAATGGAATAGAGTTGAATCCTGTTGAGTCAACGGTATTTCTTGGAATTACCATTGACGCCAAATTACAATGGGGCCCGCACATAGAAAAATTGTCAGGCAGGCTCAGTTCGGCCGCCTATGCTGTTAAAAAGATTCGACAAATAACTGATGTGGATACAGCTAGAGTCGTTTATTTCAGTTATAGACATAGTCTCATGTCGTATGGGATTCTTCTCTGGGGAACCTGTGCGGACATTAATACTATCTTTGTTCTACAAAAAAGGGCTGTTCGAGCCATTTACAACTTAGGTCCACGGGATTCCCTTCGAGAGAAATTCAAAGACATCAATATTCTGACTGTAGCCTCACAATACATATTTGAAAACCTCATGTATGTACACAAGAATATTTCAAATTTTAAGAAAGTGTCCGATGTCCATGGACTTAATACTAGAAATAAGCACAATTTTGTGTTACATCACACTCGTCTCCACAGAGTAGGCAACTCGTTCATGGGTCAATGTATACGTTTTTACAATAAACTTCCCATTGATGTTCGAAATTTACCAATTAAAAAATGTAAAAGTTGTATTAAAGCCAAACTATACAAAAAGGGCTACTATAAAATTTCGGATTATTTAGATGATAAAAAAGCTTGGGATTGAACTGCTCGCTCTGCTAAGCCTTGTGATTATGCCCTTTGCAAATTACAATTTTCTTTTTGACATATTTTACTAAACATGATCTTTTAATTTAACGTTAATATGACATTTAGAGACTATTGTATTTTTATATTTATTATTTATTTTTTGTTTTTTATTCTCATTGGGATATACTTTGAAAAGTATTTTTTTTTATATATTATATAGTAAATATGTGAACTATGTGGGTTGTTGCATTTTTTCTGATTAGATTTCATGGTTGTCTGACAGTTTGAGTACTCGATGCGGCCTACCCAAATGTCCTTTCTTTGGTATTGTTCGTCGTGTCGTTGAGCTCCTTAAATTCTGAGTCGAGCTTGACGATTTCTGACAAATGCGTGCATTGACTGGACAGGCCGACTCAAATTTGTGTGCCTCTCTCCTCAAGGGACCACCTCGGACATTAACCTACTTGGTTCGCATATGATTTGACCAATACAAATAATTGTATGGACTTTAAAAGAGACTTCAAAGTCTCTTTTAAAGTCCGAAACACCGAAACAAACTCAGAGGTCAACCTCTGAGTTTGTTTCGGTGTTTCTTCTCAGAGCAGTCGGCTAGGAAACACTGGACTCATCTAGTTTAAAATGTGACGTGTAAAAGTGTTATTTATAACCAATTTACTGAATAAATATCATTTCATTTCATTTCATTTCCTGCTGTCCAAACAATCCTAGGAGTCTACCAGCGGTTATTAGTGGCATAGTGGCAACAACATTCGAAACGTGGCCGAATTAAAAACCCGTGTTATTAGTGCATTTGACTCAATTAAAAGTGACAGAGACACATTAATCGAAGTGCAAGGAAACGTTATGCGTCGTGCTAACTTGTGCATTAGACAAAACGGCGAACATTTCCAGCACCTTTTGTAAATAAGATTTAAATTAAGACTTCTTGTTAGTAGTTTCTAAATTATAGTAAATAGGTTGATTCAAATTTTTTAAACATACCAACTTATCGAGCTACTCGTAACTTAATTTAAACAGTAATTTAGTAGTTCGATGATTTGCCAGTCCAAAGTCTGAGAAACGTGATGGGAAAATTAGAATCAGCTGTTTCAAATTTGCGCCGTCGCGTGTCGTACTGCAGGGGTGAACGACCCACGCGTGCAGAGCGGCGCGCGCGGCGGCCGGTCGCGGAGGCCTAGGCCGCCGTCGCCGGCGCGCGTGCTGTGTACAGTGCGCATTTTCAATAATTTTGTGCGAAGTGAAAATATTGCTTAACTCTGAAACGGGTTGTTATTTTGAAATCTTTTTTTCACAACTCTTTTTTATTTATAATTCTAAACAAGTACTTAATTTTCTTGCAGGTAATTTTTTTACACCTTATATAGTAATTAGTAGTGCTGGATGGTAGGCGTCAATGGGAACCAGCGGGCTTAAACATTCCGCCACATTAACCAAATGGTTTGAAAGTACCAAATCTAAAATTTTACCATACCTATTAAGGACACCATTGTATTGGCCTAAATCTAGGGTACATAATTCGTCACTAAGTAAAACTTCTACTAGTAGGGTTTATACATTTAACTTTATATATTTAACTATTAGGGTTCATTGGAACGTGCGATAGATTCTCAGATAGGACCCAGTTAATACCGCTCATGTTAAAGTCACCAATGACAAGAAAAGTATCAGAAGAGTTGTTCATAACTATTTGATTTAGTTTCGTAAGGTAATTGAGAAGTTGTAAAGAAAAAGAAAGGCCTAAGTTTTGGTTGACATAAATAAATAACACAAATTTGGCAAAGTAATATAATTACGCGTTTTAGAATTTCTCAGGCGTATGCTGAGCCATAGATCCTCCGCTGTAGAATGGAAATTCGGTTGACAGATAACTGACAGTTTCCTACGTGTAGCAATAAGGACACCCCCACCACGCGATTGTCCAGTCAAAACATAATCACGATCACGACGCCACACAATGTACCGTTCGTCAAAGAATTCAGAATTTAAAACCCCATCCAATAACCACGTCTCAGTAAGAACAATTACATCATACGAGTTTAGTAAAATTTGACGATAGAAAACATCACTTTTAGTCCTAAGCCCACGAACGTTTTGGTAAAATATATTTAATTCAGCAGCCATTGAATCCAAGACCATAGTGTATAAATTTGTATAATCGAATAAAATAAAACATTTCGTTAAATAATATTGTAGAACAAGGTATAATGATAATAAATAATGTAAAGCAATAAAAATTGCGCGAGCGCAAGAATCATACGATGTCGAGAAATAACCAGCTGTGCGAGGAAACAAGCAATAGTTAGCGGTGCGTGCAAGCGCGAAAGAGTAAAACATATTATAGTGCAGTAAAGATTCAAAGTAAACAGCGCGATAAGAAACACAAAAGATACAAGTAGCTAAACAAAGGAGAGGTGCTGAGCTCATTAGTGAAGCAGAGGTGTTAAACCTTGTACAAAACATTAATATGACACAAACGGTTTCAAACACTTTGAGCCATTGAAGTAATATATTATTATTAAAAAAGCAAAATAGCAAAGGACGCGTAAAAATTAAAAAAACACATTAGACAATCTTGTTTAAATCCTTTTCTTTACTAAAAAAAAAAAAAAAATACTACTACTAACACTACACACTGCTCTACTACTAATACTTTTATAAATACTTTTGAATATTTATTCTTAAGAATATGAATTTTACCATGCTTAACCTACACATACTCATAATGTTTGTCCTTGGTCATGACTTTAACTTTACTTAATAACTTTTTGTACTCGACGCTCAGGTGATCGTTGACGTACACACGTTGAGAAGGGCCATTTAACCCGATGTCAGAGGTGGAAAGGTCCTTATTGGCACGTGCCGCCGTACAATAAAATCTTCTTTCACATATCGGTTTAGGAAACTCACTATGATCAGCTTCTCATTGGAATTAAATATGGGGACCCTTGAGATATAGTTTACCTGGGCTTTGGGACAGCAGTAGTCAACCTTGCGTCCAATAGCATCGATGATCGAGTACAAATTCTCATCCTTATTTACTGGAACCCCCTTTATCTCCACGTTGTTCAGCCTAGAGCGTTGTTCATAAGTTGAAAGCAAATACTTCGTACTACTCAAATCGGTCTGCAAATAATTTACTGTTTCCTGAAGCTTTTCGAGTGCCGACACTTTTCCTTCAACTTCCACGAGTCTTGTGCCAAATTCATCGAGTCTTCCACCGGTGCCCTCACACGTAACTTTGAGCTCGGCCAACTCATCCCTGATCCCTCGAATGTCATCTATTAGGGTCGGCAAGTTGAGTTATTGCCGCTTCATCTCACGTATCTCGCTCAAAATTGTATCCAGTGACGCAGGTTCTGGGGTTGGTACAGCTGGTGATGAGGTTCTGCAAGAGGGGCATTTCCATTGTGCCATTCTATTGGCACCCAGCTTGCTCCAACCGGTTTCGGAGGTGTTTGCACATCCAAAATCTAGGTGTTTCCTGCAACTACCACTGGACGCCATCGTTAAACTGCACGTTACAGGCTGCGCACGTTTTCATGTTGGTAGCACTTGGATAGATTTTTTTTTTCGAAAATAGAAAAAAAAAATATTAAAACACATACTGATGTAAAATGTATAAAATGTTAACGATCTATTTTTATGAGTGGCGCGTACTGTGCGTATGAGTGTCCACACGAAAAAGAAGCAGACCTATTCTTGTGAGGTTTGCTAGCTGAGGTCTGCGGTTTGGAAGGCTAAGGCTAGACTCAAGGGCTCCACAGTGACTGTTAAAGTTTTTAACCAGGTCTAGACAGGCTGTTTTTAGTGAGGCTCGTATGCACTTCGGGATGCCGGTTTGCTGGACTCATGACGGGGTCATCAATATCAAGACCCCTGATGGTGTACGCCATAAAATTACTACGTCTGAAGAGCTTAGCCCCTTGTTGGCAAAGTACCCCAGGAAGTCAGCCGGCGCAGTTAGTATGCCATAAAGACTGTGTTCGAGTGAGTGCCACTATTGTTGTCTCTATTGTTCTAGTGTTTGTGTATCGGATATCTTGCTCTTTAGTTTACCCACTTTATAAGTTAAATTTTCACTTTTTATTCTTCATAGTTCGGCGGTAATTAGCATCAATGTTATTTTTATTGTTTGTCATTATGATAAAGTAACGATGTATGTCATGTCTAGTTCACATTTTCTTACCTATCTGTCAAATTGTCATATCGATGGTCATAGGTTGACAACTCGTAACCTACATTTTTTCACAAAATGAGTTACGTACATCAAAAATTTTAAAATTAACCGCCGAATCTTTCTATTGATAACTCGCAATTCACAAAAAATGTCGCTCGAAAAATTTATGCCAGAGTTGACAACTCACAACGAACGAGTATCAACTTGAACTCACTATTGCGCGAGTTACGAGGTGTCAACGCAAAATGCAGTTCGCAAAATTCACTGACAGAGTAACATTACGGCGTGGGTTTTAATTGTTTAAAAATAGTTTTACGTTTAAATACAACTTTAAATACGTCTATTTATTTCCGAAAAGTGTCCTTGAAGGTATATTGGTAAGTTTTTATTTTTATTTTACGTAGAACGCTCAATAAAAGCTCACTATTGAAATTTTAAGTTATCATCGATAACTTAATAATTATATAAAACTAATTAATGAGAAGTATTGAGTTATTTAACCATATTTTATGTAATAATCGTAATAAAGTAGCGATTTATTCTTTATCATCTAAGATCTATGCGATAAAGTTTCACCATAGATTATTTACGCAGGCAATGGAATAATTAGGTAGGTACTTATTTCGACGTCTTTTTTTTTTAGTGTTATCATGGAGAAAAACAGTGAAGAAGAGCTTTTTAATGATGTTGTAACGGGCTTGAAGGAACAAGGACTAGTTTCTGTTAACGTTTATCGTAATAAGAGGAGTGAGTTTGTCTACGAAAGTCAATCACAAGAATCATTACGCAAATCATTACATTCCTGCGCATCCAATATAACAATATCTTCAGGATGATGTTGGGGCTGCCACGATTCTGTAGTGCATCGGGGATGTTCGCGCTATATCGCACTGATGGTTTTCACGCCGTTATTCGCAAAAAGACGGTATCCCTGATCTGCAGATTGCGTGGCAGCCGGAACAAAATCCTGGAGACTGTAGTGGACAGGGTCTCATCCCCACTTTGGAGGTCATTTGTGAGAAGGGTAATATAGTAGTTTTTTAATAATTTGATAAATGTATTTTTTAATGTATTTAATTTAATTTATAATTTTAATGAATGTACCTAATATGGATCTTTTAGACATCTGAAATAAATGAATTTTATTTTTTATTTTATTTTATTACAAAAGTCATCGAGCTCTTCCAAGTTACAGTTGTACAACTACGAGGTAAATGGAAACGGAGAAATGATACTTTTGAACACATCAGATCGACTTGAGAATGATCTCCTGGAACATTCCCAAGTCTGTACGCCTGTATTTAGCGCCGAACAGAGCTGTCAAGATAATGGCGGGACAGACACAGGTTCATCAATTACTGTTTTGAACGATATTACCACTTCGTCATTTTTAAACCAGCCTACGATACCTTCCAGCCCAAGTCATAACTCGGAAAACATTGTCGAGAGTATTGTAGAAGTTATACCTGATGCAGAATCTCCTACAATTTTGAATTCATATGATTTTGAAATTGGAAATTTTTATGTTGTTGAGGAAACACGAACTGATACAGACTCTCCTACTATTTTGAACTCGTATGATTTTAACTTAGAAGCTGGATTATCAACTTCTCTTGTAGTAGCCACGAGTAGTAGAACGAAGGATGATGATAACTATGACCCGGATCAGACGTCCTGCTCTTCTGAAGATGATGACAGTGGTATGATCGAGGGGAATAGTACTGGAAGGAAGACAAAGAAAAGAAAAGGCTTAGCTGATGCAGAGCATTGGAAAGCCCGCATGAATAAAAAGTTAAGAGAACAGGGAAAAGACTACATAGGGTGGAGAAGAAATGAAAATTCATGTAATACGCATAATGCACCACGATTAGCAAAAACATTGAAAGAGACTTGCAGTTCTGCTTTCTGTCGCGCGTCCAAAGAACGCCACTGCCACGAATTTACATCAGAATGTAGACAGCGATTGTTTGATCTATTTTGGAGTTTAAGTTGGGATCGAAAGAAAATGTTTGTGATTAACACTACTGATAAAATAAAAACTTTAAGACCCAAAGGAAATACCAGAAGAGAAGCGTCGCTTCAATATTACTTGAAACAAGGGGATGTAAAATTGACAGTTTGTAAGAAAATGTATTTAAATACTTTATGTATTGGAGAGTGGTCAGTAAGGAGCTGGGTAAATAAATCCGAATGTGGTATGTTCGCAAAAGAAACTGTTGAGCAAATTATTTATTTATTTATTTATTGGTTCACCAACAATTGTTTACACTGGTATTATGCTAAAGGTAACATGCAATAGAATATAATACAATAGTGTAACAATCACTTATAGGTAAACTCCGCATGCTTTAAGGATGAGTTGCATATGAGAGAAAAAAGAAAAAAAAAGCTAACTTAACCAAACTAGGTATTCTAAAATTATTATTGAAAACACGTGACTTCATGAGTGTCTAATCCAAATCGAGATGGTATCTATAAAGAATGGTTTTTAATTGGCTTAAAGAGTTACAGTGCAGATCGATTATGTCGCTACAACTATTGATAACCCTGCAAAATCTCGCGTAAGGAAAAAAAAAAGAGAAAAGAAAAAGAGGGGAGAGAAGAAAAGACTGTTTTTTGAATTTTTAGTCGAGTATATCGAAAATTTACCAAAGCTCCCATCACACTACTGCCGCAAAGATACGTCTAAGGCATACTTAGAACCGATTCCTGGAGGTATGGCGGAAGTGTATAAGACCTACACTGAAGCGAGCACAATAAAAAACCTGGTTCCATTATGTAGAACAATGTTTGATAACATTATAAAAGAAAAAAATATTGGCTTTCAGCAGCCAAAAAAAGATTTATGTGATACGTGTCTAAGTTACTATACTAAACAAATATCGGAACAGGAGTATAAAGATCATCAGCTCAGAAAACAAAATGCAAGAGAAGAAAAAGAAAAGGATTTAAAGGAGGCAGATGAAGGAAAATGTATTGTCTTAGAACAGGATGTGCAAGCTGTGAAAGTATGTCCATATATAAGAGCCAGCAGTGCCTATTACCGAAGAAAGTTGATCAACCATAATTTTACGGTTTATGAATATCCATCCAAAAAAGTAAGATGTTATTGGTTTTCAGAAGTCGACTGTGATACTCAGGCATCAGTCTTTGTTAGTTGTATATTAGATTACCTACGTGATATGACTTGCAACTCTGAAGGCGAATTTGTAACAAAGCCTATCATTATTTGGAGTGACGGTTGCACCTATCAAAATAGGAATGCAGTATTAGCAAATGCTTTATCCAACTTTGCTGCTGTGAATAATGTGGTCATTTACCATAAATATTTAGAACCTGGCCATACGCAGATGGAAGTGAATAGCGTTCGTGCTGCCATCGAACGTGGCATTAAAAAATATGACGCTATTTATGTTCCATCACAATACGCAGATATAACTAAGAAATCACGCAAAGATCCATACGACGTCAAAATGTTAAAATATGACTTTTTCAAAAAATATGATGATCCAAAAGTGATGCGTTACGAAAGTATTAGGCCTGGAAAGAAAAAAGGAGATCCTGTTGTCACAGATCTTAAAGTTTTACTGTACGAACCAGATAGCAAAATTTATTATAAAATTGACATCTGCAATGAAAACTATTCTTTGTTACCAAGTAGACCAAGAAAAAATAATTTTCCAATATCAACCTACGAGCAACTTTTTGAGGACTCGCCTAAACTTACTTTATGCAAATATAATGATTTGCAAGCCCTTAAAACTGTAATACCTTCTGATTATCATTCTTTTTACGATAATTTGCCGCACATGTAATTTGGTTCAATCTAATATTATAATGCTTTTTTAAAAATTGACAGCTCGTAAGTAAATGCTGACTACTTGTAACACGTTAGTAGTGAGGTATTTTTAATATTGATAACTCATAACTGTTTGTTTATTGATTATTTAATGAAAAACCTATGGGGACAGTTTATTGTTTTAAGCTATATCAATAAATAATTTGATTACCTACCAACTACTTTTTTGTTTTATTTTTATTTTATTTTTTTTCGAAATTAAGCTTTTTTTTTTCCCTCCTGTAAAATTTGACACATTGCAGTTACGTGTTGTCAACCTTTGACCATCGATATGTCGAAATGTTAAATGAATCATCATCGGAAATGACAGTTTATATTTCACTGTTCCACGTTTGTGTTTTGTACTGCGTTCCGTTTCACTGTGTTTTAAGTATTTCTATTTATTGCTCTGAACATGTCTTTATGTTTTGTGTTAGCTTATAACATTTTTTTTTTTTGTAATGTACTGGTGTGGCTGGTAGGTGGTGAACAGATAATAGTTTGTACCGGACAGCTTAATTTAGCAATATTTAGTATATAATAATTTTAATTTATATAAATATTTATATTTGTTTTTTATTTATATATATATTTTATTATATTATAATATGTTATCAAATGATGATTCCTTTTACTATGCTATAAGTTCTGCTGATTCTTCCGCAAATGCTAGTTTTAGCTCTTTGACTGACACTCCTGCGGTGACTTTGTTCGACGTAACTTTACCCATCAGAGAGATCACTTTAAGTTTGTCATATCAATGCTCAAAGTATACCGAGTCATTACAGTGATCTTTTTGACGCTTTTTCTGGTGCTAATGTGCATGCTGTTCTGATATCCGAGAGTTGGCTTAAACCTCATCTCCTTTCTACGACCTACCCTCTTCCTGGTTTCATTCTTGTCCGGAATGATAGGATTGATAAGGGAGGGGGTGGTGTTGCTCTTTACATTCGTTGTGATTTCCCATTCAAAATTCTTGCATCTTCCCCTTCTAATTACAGCGCCTCCGCTGAGTATCTCTTTCCTGAGGTTTATGTCAAAGGTGTTAAAGCTCTCCTGGGTGTTGTCTATTGCCCTTCCACTGTTGATTACTTTTCTAAACTTGAATTAGCTCTTGAATCTGTGGGGTCCTTACTCCTACCTTACTTAGCATACCCCTCGTACCCGTAAACTCCTTCACATCATTGAATCCGTCAGTCTCCATGTCCTTCCTTTGCAGTCCACTTACTGTAATGTCGCAGGTGATCTCACTTGGCTCGATCTTATCCTCACGTCCACTCCATCTCTTGTTTCCTCTCATGGCCAGTGTCCTGCATCTGGTTTTTCCCATCATGATCTCATCTACCTATCCTATGTCCTAAAACCACCAAAGCCCCTCCCTAAAGTTCTGCACATGCGTTGTTTTGCACGGATGGGTGTGGATAAGCTGCGTCAGGATGCGTCGGAACTCGAGCGGAAGCACCTAATAGCGGCAGCGACTGTGGATGACAAAGTGAGTGTCTTTAATCGAGTCCGATTAAATGATTAAATGATGATGGATGTCATAAAGCGCAAGGACAGTCGTCCTTGCGCTTTATGACATCCATGCTCCTGTCAAGAAGGTGAAGCTTAAACGCCCGCCTGCTCCCTGGATGACGAGAGGGGTTCGTATGGCGATGAGGCATAGAGATCGTGCCTTCCGCAAGTTTAGAAGGGATCGGCTGGATGAAAGTTGGGATCTTTATAAGGTAGCGAAGAATCGGTGTAATCAAATGATACGCAATGCTAAACGCCGCCATATTCTCGAAAATATAACTTCTTCTTCTCCTGTCGATATCTGGAAGTTCCTTGGTACTCTGGGTATCGGTAAGCAACGTCATGTGGATTTTCCTAAGACTATTGCCTTAGATGACATCAACCGTCACTTGAATCGCCATGTGTTGTCTCAGACTGTTGGTTTCATTACAGGCTTAGCCAGTCCCAATATTGAGTCTTTCAAGTTTTCTCCAGCCACCGAGGATGAAATTAAAAAGATCGTCCTGTCCATCAAATCCAAGGCTGTGGGCTGTGATGGTATTAGTCGTCTTATTTATTTATTTTCTTTGGGAAAACAAACAGTTACACAAAGTTTCTTAATTAACAATCCTTAGTATCTAAAGTATACAGTGTATGTGTAACTCATAACGTTATCCACATGTTGCCTATTCCATTTTTTATACAAGAACTAACTAGGCATGCGAGTGATTGTTTTTTTTATATTATTCTTAGGTTACAGTTATATAGTAAATTTATTTTGTTAATTTTTGAATTACAGTATTTCGAAATTTATTGGATGATAAAGTAAATAGATCTATATCCGAGAAATTTCAGTTATAATTATCTGCCATACGTCGTAGAGGTGAGCGAACTCCAGCATTAGTGCGGCAAGATGGGATGGCGAATAGTGGACGAGCGCGCACCTCGCGCCTCATAACAGTTCTAGGTACAACATAACTTAACTTATTAACCAAATCTTTGCAGTCATATCTGCTGCTACATATGTCATACAGAAACATCATCTCAAGGAAAAGACGTCTAGACTCAAATCCATCAACTTAACATCCCTACTGGAGCCATGCTGGGCTTAAACTATGCCGACAACGGTAACGCACCGCTTTAGGAAATTAGCGCTGAACATTTTCTAAGCTATCTACGTATCTTTTGTATAGGGGATTCCATATTAATACGGCGTATTCAAGTTGTGACCTTATAAGTGACTTATAAAGATGTATGTAGGTGTCAGGACGCTTAAAGTCTGAGGTGGTTCTCATCACAAAGCCATACATACGATATGAGTTATTAATATTTTTTTGTATATGTTGATCAGGATGGAGCTTACTATCTAATATTACCCCCAAATCCTTCACCGACATAACTTCGCTCAAAGGAGCATTACTAAGAGTATACGCACGTTTTATAATATTTTTATTTTTTGTGAAAGTGATAAATACACATTTAGAAGTGCTTAATTGTATTTTATTCCTAATACAATGCGCAGAAAATCTATTCAGGTCGTCTTGAAGTAAATCACAGTCCGTAAGAGTGCGTATTGTTCTGTATATTTTGAGATCGTCTGCGTAGAGTAAGAATTTTGAATTCAAAAAACAATTCCAGACGTCATTAATGAATATAATAAAAAGCAAGGGGCCTAAAATTGATCCCTGGGGCACGCCCGACGACACGGTGATCAGTTTGGATTGATATCCCTTAATCACAACTCGTTGAGTTCTGTTCGTTACGTACGATATAAACCAGCGTAGTAAGTCTCCTCGAATCCCGTTATATGCAAGCTTTTGAAGAAGTAACTCATGGTCCACCTTATCAAAAGCTTTCTGGTAGTCTGTGTATACGGCGTCAATTTGTATCATCTGATCCATATTATTGAATAAATAATTTGTGAAAGTTAATAGATTTGTAACTGTAGATCTTCTTTGGACAAATCCATGTTGTTGAGTTATAATAATGTTATGTAGTGTGGGGTAAATTGCGCCATGTACAAGTCTCTCAAAAATCTTCGATAAAGCAGACAAGATAGAGATAGGTCGATAATTTTCAACATCTTGTTTAGAGCCGCTTTTGTGTACTGGTGTTATATTAGCCATTTTCCAAACTTCAGGGAATGTTCCATCAATAATACATTTATTATATATGAAGTATAACGGCGAGGAAATATTCGCGGCGACTCTCTTGAGAAAATAAGCCGGTAGCCCATCAGGACCAGGTCCTTTAGTTGTATCTAACAAGTTAAGCTCTTTTAAAACTTGTTCGTGACTAAAAGAAACACGATTAATAAAAACACAATTATCTGCACAAATATCAGGAGGTGTCCATTGACTGACTGGAAATAATCTGAGAATAAGTCACAAGTTAAGGTTGGGTCAGTTGAAATTTGACTTTTATAAAGCACAGAGGTAGGAATACCATTATTTGATTTACGGTTAGAAACATAACTCCACAAATTCTTAACATTTTTCTTTATATTTTGCTCAACACTGTCTATATACCTACAGTAATTAATATTACATTCAGATTGAAATCTACGTCTTAGGAAGGAGAATTGTTCATAGTCAGACAAGTTTTTATACGTCTTCCATTTAATCCAGGCTTTATTTTTTGATTTAAAAATGTGAATTAGCGACTTAGAAAACCAAACTGGGAATTTCGTCTAATTGGTACGGGTCTTGGGAGTGTGTTTTTTAATCGAGCCGTATAAAATATTATAAAAGGCACTGACACATTCGTTTGCGGATAAAGTACTAAAACAAGCCACCCAGTCAATATCAGATAGATCGAGATTAATTAGCTCATAATTTGCTTTGAAAAAGTTATATTTGTATGCTTGAGCTTGAGCGAGGGTCTTAAATATGGATTGATATGCAATAGTAGCACAAAAAGGAGGGTGATGACCATCAATTGGTAGCAATGTACAGGGGATGAGGGGATGGGGTGTGTGTAGTACAGTCAGTATTGCTGATTAATAAATCTAGAATACGACCATTGTTATTTCTCATGTTATTGAATTGTGACGCATTGAGTAAGGAAATAAAATTGCTCATGTGTTCGCTTGCTGATGAGGAATCACTGTAAAAGCATTGCAGAGCCGAGACACTACCGTGTTTGTGAGGTAACCAGCTAATATCTGGTAAGATTTTAGAGTTGAGGTTGCATAGAGTACTATGTAGAAGATTAAAGTGGCCTTGATTCACAGAAGATTTGGGGGGAATGTACACTCCGCTTATGATGCAGTTTCCATCAGTTTTGTTCCCTGGTAACTGTATGAGAATGTGCTCAATATAAGGGCTGACTGGATGTGCCAAGGATACGAGTGTGGACGCTAAACTTTTAAGCACTGCCACCAAGACCCCTCCACCTTCTTTTTTGTTAGTGACAGTGCGGTTGCGGTCGCATCGATAGACATTGTAGCGGTTATCTATAAACTCACCGTCAGAAATATGTGGAGTAAGCCATGTTTCCGTTACGATTATAATGTCATAACAATTAGACAAAATATTCATATACAATATGTTTAGTTTAGTGCGTATACCCCAACAATTCTGATAGTAAACCATTAAATTAAATTAACCATTAAAATAAAGGCAATGCTAGTACAGTCCCTGATATTTCCCCTATTCGATTATGGTGATGTGTGTTACTATGACCTGAATGCAGATCTCCTCAATAAATTAGACCGACTTCTTAACAACTGCATTCGATTCGTTTTTAATCTCCGTAAGTATGACCATGTGTCCGCACATCGGTCACTCTTAAAATGGTTACCCATCAGACAGCGCAGAGCGTTAAGGGCTTTAACAACCTTATTTTCTCTCCTAGACAAACCTAGTTCTCCTTCTTATCTGACTTCTCACTTTCAATATTTATGCTCTGCGCACAGCAAGAACCTTCGCTCCTCCAATAATCGTCTTCTGCGATGTCCTTCCCACCGCTCTGGTTTTCTCAAATCTTCTTTTCCTGTCCAGGCGGTTTTCTTATGGAATGCACTCCCTCTGAATATCAGGATGGCCACCAGTCGGTTCATGTTCAAGGTTAAAGCTCGCGAACACTTACATAATAAGTTGGCAGACTCGTCCCACAAATAATTTGTTGTACCTACTTCATCTATGTATTTTATCTCTCTCCCCACTATTTATATAATTATATATATTGTATGTATGTATATATGTATTTATTATTATAATATATTCTCTTAATTTTCTGTATCTGTGCACCTACTTTGTTTTTGTCTCTGCATCACCCTAAGGTAGACTGGTAGAAAATGCCTAAGGCATTAAGTCCGCCTTTGTACAATGTATTTTTGTACATGTGCATAAAGTTTTAATAAATAAATAAATAAATAAATTATACACAGCTGAAGGAATGAGACTTTAAAAAGTTGAATTTAATAAGTTTAAAGTTAAATTTAATAATTTTAAAGAGCGCCATTATCCGCATAATTGATATGTAAATGAAGTCCAGACTAAATAATATGACAAGATGTAGAGGCAGATCCGACTGAGTAATATTGATATGATAATTCATAAAGAAATTACATAATATAAAAGTATACCTGCTTATACCAAAACTTATGAAATAGAATATGAATACAATAAGAAATACATAGAGTTGAAGAGCAACCAACATCTTAAAAAAATAATCCGTATGATAATATGCAACTAGTATACAAAAACAAATCCTTAAATGGTTAATTTTAATTACTAGCTGTAGCACTTGCAAAATTTGTGAGAGGTGTGCCAGGTTTAATTTTAGAAATATCCTGGATAGACCGAATTGCAATAGCAGGCGCTCCATCAGACTCACGCACAAGAATGGTGGCATGCTTAACCCATACGAACTTGTACTTGTTTTTATTTGCGGCTTCTTTGCATGCACGAAACAACTGCTTGTTTTTTAGCGTGAGATGTTCATCTATACTTCTATACTATATACTATACTATTACTATATTACTATATATATATATATATATATAATATTATAAAGAGGTAAAATTTGTTTGTAAGTTTGTATGTTTGTATTGCATGCGCTGCCTTAACAGTTGTATATAATTGAAAACAATGTATGGCAACCTGCAGGCCTAGCCAAGTTGACAATCTACAATCGTTAACGCTTGTAGAAAACAATGATAATGTATGGGAATTAAACTACCTCAACGCTAAATCACGTGGTCAGAACAAGCGAATAGATAATTCGTAGACAAGTTTACAATTTAACATAGCGTTCGTAATGATAGATTGAAACTTTATCCTTTCTACGACGTTAATCGCTACATCCCGTACAAATGCTAGCCAAGTTACACTTTTGACAAGCGCTAACGAAACGTTTTCGTAGTTCTTGATCGCTAGCCGAGCGATCACGAAGACCCAATAGAAAACGCTAAAAAAATGGCGTCTCTTTAGTCAGCTGTGGCGATAACGAGAAGTGATTTGTTTTAAAAAAATAATTTTGGACTTTTATTACAAATAATCAGCGCATTGTTGGTGTCACCAATATTGGTGACACAAATATTTTAGATATCCAAAGGGTCTATTGATTAAGCCATACAATTGATTTCTTTGTTTCATAAGTACGTGTTTACGTTCACGACGGGTCCACGTCATTGTTTACGTTTCAACTAGTCTCAATTTCAAGACGTGCTCTGAGTGTGATAGAAATTCAACTAGTAAAGGAACATATTTACGAAATAATTTGTAACTTACGCACCTTTAAATGAATTCTATTAAAGCTGCGAACTGTTTCGGGCTTGCTTGAGATCTAGATTCCATCCTATTAAAAATATTCACTTCATAAAAGGTATTCTTCATTGATAAACAAGATCTTTATCATTTCGAGTCACAGGTATTTAAAATGACATTTCGCACTGTTTTAATATAATAAACTAATTATTAAAAGAAACATGCATTATGTTAGTTCACTATTTGACACTTTATAGTTTTATATAAGTTAAAAAATTCAAAAACAAAGTTCCGCCCGCGCATTAAAAACACAACTGTGATTTTGGCGTAGGTTTGACATCTGTAGGATCGCTCACCATAGACTAAAGTATAAGTTTTTTCGAACAACGTCGTAGAACGAGCGATCGACTCAATCATTTCATCTTGGCTACCGACCTAGCGCTTTCTACAATCGCTTACGCCGAAGCGTTATCGATCGTAGAAAGAGATTAGATACGAAGCGTTTGTAATATGGCTAGGCCTGCTGGTCCGCCTTTAATAGTTCTACAAAAAAGTCCACGACACCATATTTCTATCTTTTATATTTTAGCAGATATAGTAGCTTTTATGTGTTAGAAAAAGTATTTTTCGACGTACTTACCTTTGGACAATTTTTTAAACAACAAAATATTAAACCTTGTCGAAAAAATATTATTTTAATCACAAGAACATCATAGAGATACAATTGGCCCAGTATGTCAATTGGTTAAATCGTTTCGAAGATAATATAAAATTACTAAATCGCAAAATGCCGCCGTCCATTCACGAACCACATAAGAACATGCTTTGTACGGACGTTTTATCCATTTACCCATGGTATTTCTGTTTTGGTATATCGGACAGTTTCAGCGATTGTTTATCATGCCTAAAAGGAAATCACAACTTTCCCGTCAGACATCCCAGAGCAGCTCGAGTACGCCGTACGGACGAGTCTGCTCTTGAAAATCATCAGCGCCTCTCGAGGAATAGAGAAAATATTTCGCAAGCACGCGCTGGGGAATCTATCTCCGAGCGTTCACAGCGGCTTGCTAACCAAAGCTGGAGAACATCGCAGGCCCGTGCTCGGGAATCTAGCGCTGAACGGGCACAGCGTCTCAGTGATTTAAGGCAGCATGTCTCTGCAACAAGGGATAGGGAGTCTAGCGCTGAGCGCTCGCAGAGGCTCGCCAGCCAGAGCGCTAGAACATCGCAGGCCCGTGATCGGGAATCTAGCGCTGAACGTGCGCAGCGTCTTTAGGCAGGAAATAAATCGTCGCACTAACCTAAGTACTAACCGAACCACACTCATCATTTCATCACAAGAAAATGGTTACCGCTCAACGAAGTGGGCACGGGTCAGCTAGTTCATATATATAGATTGTACTGTTCCAGAAATTCCTAGTTGATCAGTTTTTATCCCCTTTGCCAATCAAAAAGCACTGAGTAGATTATCCCGTAAAATCCGGGAGGAAAGCTTCACAATAATGTTTTTAGGTTTATTATTATTATCTTTCCGTGCATGCGGGACGCGATGAATAGCAATTATGTCTCTTTGATTCAGTGAACAGTTTATTTTTGCGCTAATATTCTCCATAATTGTTATCAAGTTTTCGGACCGCCTTTCCGGGAGATTACATATTTCCACGTTACATTGCCTGGCCTACTGCTCAAGTGTATCAATCTTCGCTTCCAACCCAAATATAGTCTCATTCAAAAACTCTGTACTCTTGTTTTGCATAGATATGGTATCGACCTGGGTTTGCAGGGCCGATGTATGTTCTAACGACACTTGCAAGCCGCTAAGTTCCTTGACCAAATTATCGTGTCTGTCATTTACGTGTTTTTCAAGTAGTAGGTGATCAGAACGCAGTGAATTTAGTTCATTTTTAATTTCTGCAGTGGTTTCAGACAATGCGGATAATTCAGTCTTTATAGAACCTACGTTTTCTGTTAATTTAGACATGGCACAGTCAAAGTAAGACCTCAACTCGTTAAATTTCATATTTATATCAAGGTTAAGAGTATTGATAGTATTTGTTATTTCCGATTCAGGTTGTTTTCTCTTTCTTTGCGTTACATTCTCAGGTGTTCCAGTAATGTTTGTTAAATTAGGCGAGGAAGCAGATGTGGTGGGAGAGCGGATCATTATATTATATGAATATGTAACGATGTGTCTCAACAACTCAGAAGTGCCGATACTGGTCGAGTATTTCGCGCGGCGCCTCCCACTAACTCGTGGCTCAGCGGTCCAAGGCGGCGCCTCGGTCGCACGCACGTCGTGTCGCGAGTTCAAACCCCGATATCACAGAAACACCTTTTCAAAGTTTATTCTGTGATTCAATGTGATTAGTGTCTTTGACTCACCGACAGATTAGTACAGGACGGAGCTATACAGATTCGAAGATAGCGCCGACCGTTAATGGGCACTTCCACAAGATAGTAAGAGAGGCCCCGAACTCCGCAGTAACACAAACTGACTAATTAAAATAAATTTGAAAAATAAAAACCTCCTTCTCCTGTCGATATCTGGAAGTTCCTTGGTACTCTGGGTATCGGTAAGCAACGTCATGTGGATTTTCCTAAGACTATTGCCTTAGATGACATCAACCGTCACTTGAATCGCCATGTGTTGTCTCAGACTGTTGGTTTCATTACAGGCTTAGCCAGTCCCAATATTGAGTCTTTCAAGTTTTCTCCAGCCACCGAGGATGAAATTAAAAAGATCGTCCTGTCCATCAAATCCAAAGCTGTGGGCTGTGATGGTGTTAGTCGTCTTATTTATTTATTTTCTTTGGGAAAACAAACAGTTACACAAAGTTTCTTAATTAACAATCCTTAGTATCTAAAGTATACAGTGTATGTGTAACTCATAACGTTATCCACATGTTGCCTATTCCATTTTTTATACAAGAACTAACTAGGTATGCGAGTCGACAGAGGTCTACTCACGATGCAGTTCAACGGACGAAATGATGTCTGATGTCTTGTGGTCACTTCAATCCTAGACTTCCTACTTCCGCCCATTGCCCATATTATTAACTGTTCATTGGATTCTGGGGTATTCCCATCCCTGTGGCGTAAAGTTTATGTCCGTCCTCTTCCGAAAATTTCAAATCCATACCTTCCCAGTCATTTCCGACCTATTTCTATTCTACTTTTTCTGTCTAAAGTGCTTGAGGCCTGCATTCACAAGCAGTTTTCAGGGTATGTTCACTGTAACAACCTCTTCAGTTCTTTTCAGTCTGGATTCAGGCCTGGACACAGTACAACATCTGCCCTCCTTAAAGTGACTGGTGACGTTAGAGAAGCGATGAAGAATGCTGAGGTTATTGTGTTGGTCTTAATTGACTTCTCTAACGCCTTTAACGCTGTCAGTCATGATATTCTCCTTCCTATGCTCTCGCATCTTAAAGTTTCATCTAAGGCGCTGGAATGGTTCTCTTCCTATCTTCGGGGGCGTCAGCAGTCGGTTCGCGTTGACGAGAGTTCATCGAGTTGGTGTGACCTTGATGCTGATGTTCCTCAAGGCATTCTCTCTCCATTATTGCTTTCAATTTTTATTAATTTTATTACTTCTTCTCTTCAGTGTGCGTATCATTTGTATGATGACCTTCAGCTGTATGCCGCATCCCAGGTTGATGACTTACCAGTGGCCATTCAGGATATAAACCGAGATCTGGATGCCATCAACAATTGGTTTGGTAGATTTGGGGTGTCTGTAAACCCTAAAAAATGCCAGGCTATTGTTATAGGAAGCTCACGCATGATGAGCAGAGTGACGGTTTCTTCTCTTCCTCCAATTATGTTTAATAGCACTGTCATCCCCATTAGCTCTTGTGGGAAAAATCTCGGTTTGTATCTTGATTCCACGCTTAGCTGGCAAAGTCAGGTTTCCAGTGTTTGTCAAAAAGTCAACGGGACTTTGCGTTCCTTGTATCGTCTGAGGAACTTTTTGCCTGTAAAGACGAAAGCAATGCTTGTGCAGACTTTAATCTTCCCTATAATCGACTATGGTGATACGTGCTACTTCGTCTTGAATGCGGTCTGGTTGGATAAGCTGGATAGGATGCTAAACAATTGCATTCGGTACATTTTTAATTTGCGAAAATATGATCATGTATCTAGCTTCAGGGCAGAGCTAAAGAGGCTGCCCACTCGGCAAAGAAGAAATTTGCGAGCGTTAACTGCTCTTTTCTCACTTCTCAATCCCTCTTCTCCTTCTTATCTTATTTCCCATTTTCAATATCTTTGTTCTACTCACGCTAAGTGTTTACGTTCTTCTAATAATCTTCTACTCAACTGTCCTTCTCATACTTCTGATTCATTCATTCCTCCTTTCATATTCAGGCCATTCTTCTTTGGAATGCCCTTCCTCTTGATATTAGGACAGCCACCAGTCGATATGTTTTCAAGCAGAAGTTGCAGATTTATCTTCAGAACAATTAGCAAGAGTTTTATCATAAACATCCTTTCTATTATTAGATATTATTAAATATGTATGTATTATATTTATGAGTATGGATATATTATATATTTATATATAAATATATATGAGTTTATGTACCTGTGTATGATTAAACTTGTTTAGATATTTGTTTTTAATGATTTTAAAATTTCTTATTTGATTATTTCCTCATGTACAATTTTTGCACCTGCTTTGTTATCTCTTCACCACCTTTGGTTGACTGGTAGAGAATGCCTAAAGCATTAAGTCCGACTTTGTACTTTTTTGTTGCATGAAGTTTAAATAAATAAATAAGTTCCCGGACAACTATAAAAACTCACTGAAGAGGCTCTTCAACATTGAAAACAAGATCGATCGCGATCCAGCCCTCAAGAGGAAGTACGTCGAACAAATGGACGCTCTTATAAAAAAAGGCTACGCTGAACCCGCGCCGCCGCAGAAGACTCCTGAGAAAACTTGGTACCTGCCTCACTTCGCAGTCATCAACCCCATGAAGCCGGAGAAGCTACGCGTTGTGCATGACGCCGCCGCCAAGACCAGAGGGGTGGCTCTCAACGACATGCTCCTCAAAGGTCCGGATTTGCTTCAGTCGCTGCCGGGTGTCGTCATGCGCTTCCGACAGCATCTCATCGGGGTCACAGCGGACATCAAAGAAATGTTCATGCAGGTCAAATTGCGCACCGAAAACCGAGACGCACTGCGGTACTTGTGACGCAGGGATCGCCGCGACAACCGACCTCCGGAAGAATACAGAATGACGTCGCTAATCTTCGGGGCATCGAGTTCGCCGTCTACAAATCTACATAAAGAACTTGAACGCCAAGCAGCACGAAGACACTCATCCGGAAGCCGCAGCTGCCATCGTAAACAAGCACTACGTCGACGACTACTTAGACAGCTTCAGAAGCCTAGAAGACGCAGTGAACGTGACGACGAGTGTGTGCGAAGTACACAAGAAGGCCAGTTTCGAACTAAAACGGTGGAAATCGAACTCAGCGTCACTCCTAGAAGCACTGGGAGAAGAAAACCGAACAGAAGACTTACAGCAATACAAATCAGAAGAGCAAACTGAAAGAGTACTGGGTGTCATTTGGAAGATGAACTCGGACGAGCTGACTTTTAACCTCAACTGGGCGAGAATACCTCCGACACTCATCGAAGGAAAACAGCCAACGAAGAGAGAAGCCTTGCGCATCGTTATGTCACTCTTCGACCCGTTAGGATTCGCCTCGCCTGTCACGATCCGGGCGAAACAGCTACTTCAAGAAGTTTGGCGCAGCGTGGGACGACCGCATTGACGAAGACTTGGCGGAGCAGTGGGAGTCGTGGATGGGACACTTGAAAAGTCTCCACGACATAGCGATTCCGCGGCAGTACTTAAACTACAGTGACGCCGCCTCCCTCGAACTCCATGTCTTCAGCGACGCCAGCGAGTCGGCCTACTCGGCAGTCCTACTTTGGAGAGCAGTAACACCGGACGGCGAATTGGGAGTGTCCCTCATCATGGCCAAGGCAAAGGTGGCTCCGCTCAAGCTGACAAGTATACCGAGGTTAGAGCTACAAGCAGCAGTCATGGGCACCAGGCTCGCCGAAGTAGTCATCGAAGAACACGAAAGGAAACCCGACAGAAAGGTGTTCTGGACCGACAGTAAAACAGTGCTCACATGGATAAAGACCGGGTCACGTTCCTACAAACCATACGTGGTTCACCACCTCGCAGCAATAGAAGAAAGCTCGAAGGTCAACGACTGGCGCTGGGTTCCAACGAAACAGAACGTCGCCGATGATGCAACACGAGATGTACCAACTGCCTTCGACAAGAATAATCGATGGTACAAAGGACCGGATTTTCTCTACCTAACAGAAGACTCCTGGCCAATAGAACTCGTGTTGGAGATAGTCTTCAATAAAACTAAGTGGACTGTATAAATAGTAGTATATTGGTGGTAATGGTACCGCAATGGCTGACTGCACATAAAATAAATATGCCCGCTCGCTACGAGATCTAACAGACACTGGTCTGGCGTGCTGTGGTTTGAGCGCGCGCGACGCGTCCCCGCGCCGTCCCGCGCCTCACTCTCTTCGCTTCCGACTGCCGTGGCTCGTCACCACAGATAACATTCGCGCGTGAACAGGCTCCCCGGGTTGGAGAATCCTTCTTCAAAAAAGTGGTAGCGGGCAAATGTTGTTGAAGGCCCGCCGTATTGTCCCTTTCTTCGTCTGCAACTCGGCGACTCTCGCTACGCCATCGGAGCCTGGGTACACCTGCACGACGCGACCCAGCAGCCAGCAGAGAGGTGGAAGCGCCTTATCCTTAACCAGGACGAGGCTCCCGACCTTGATGTCACCCGATGTTGTAGACCGCCTGGTTTTTTGCTACAGCAGAGATATATACTCAGTGTTAAATCTTCCCCAAAAATGTTGTTTAATGAGTTCCACCCTTTGGAAGCGCTCGAGCCGACTGATGTTTCCACTTATCTGTGGTTGCGGAACGGACGTAAGTGGTCTTCCAATTAAAAAATGGGAAGGAGTTGGGGCACAAAAATCTAGTGGATCAGGAGAAAAAGGAGTAAGAGGTCGGGAATTGAGAATAGCCTCTATTTGAGTAAGGCACGTAGCTATCTCTTCGTACGTGAAGTAAATTTCTGCCCCCCAAGGGCCAATAGTTTTGCCTAATGTTTGCTAACAGCAACTGAGGCGCCCAGCATGTAACAGTTTTCTGTAAACAGATTGTAACATTATTTTAGTTAAATGATGCTTACTGCACATGAGTATGGGATGTTTCACGTTATAATCGTAAGGAGAATTATTTAGCCTGCCTCCGACACGAATAATGCCATCTGAATCTAAAAAAGGAGTTAAAGATATAAGCCGATTTTTATGAGGCAAGGATTTTCCTAATTTTAGAACAGAATATTCATCTGGAAAGTTTTCTAGTTTTGCATTGCGTAAAATGCATGTTAATGAAGATTGAATTTCCTGATTAGACAGCCACCCTACTAACTTATTATTTTTTTTTTTTAATTGTAAATATACCTTTTAACATAGGCCACGATTCTTTGCAAACGGTTAAAATCAGAATACTTATAAATTAATTGTTGTATTAATGTTTGATTAACTGGAGTGTGGTTGTTGTTGGACTGATTTACAAAATAAGTTAGTTCAGGCAAGTCTTGTTTTGCAACGTCGTTTGGTGGTTTTGGCCACAGGCATTCATCCTGCAACAAAAACGAAGGGCCTGCCCACCATAAAATAGAATCGCTGATATGATCAGCCTTCACCCCTCGAGAAACGAGATCCGCGGGATTGTCTCGTGTTGGCACATAGTTCCATACGGATCCTAGGGTGGTCTCCTGTATCTCGTTAACACGATGCCTAACGAAAGGCTTAAGTTGGCTTAAGTTGTGTTGTGTTGTCTCGTGAAGACCCCAGAAGAAGAACCCTCCGAAGAAGAGAAGACGCATCACATAACCAACAAAAGAAGACTGAAGCTAGCAGAGGGTCTGCCTGATCCAGCGAAATTCTCCAGTTGGGACCGCCTCCGGTACGCGACAGCACGAGTTCTGCAGTTCATCGACTTCTGCAGAACCACCCGCCAGAAGGTCAACTACCGACGAACAAAGAAGAACAAAGAAGCAGATCCCACATGGAGGAAGAATAAACCTATGACATCGAAACCACAGGCGCCCACACCGAAGAAGAGATCAACTCTCAACCTGCTTCCAGTCACAGCCGAACTCCTTAAGAAAGCCGTAGAGCTCCTGATGCGGTCTTCACAAGAAGAGGCCTTCACAGAAGAAAAAGAATATTTGAACAGCGGGAAGCCGGTTGCCAAGGAGAGCCGCCTTCACCAGCTCAGCATCGAATCAGTCAACGGCTCACTCCGACTTCGGAACCGTATCCGAGCAGCCAAAGAAATCCAAGAGAATGTCAAGAGCCCGCTAATCGTCGACGGAGAACATCCAACAGTGAAGCTATAGATACGGGCAGTTCATCGGCAGCTCCATCAACGAATGTCGCCAACAGTACTGGGTACTAAGATTGCGCTCCATCACACGCACAATCCTTCGACAGTGCCTCTTCTACCGCATGAAGACTCAAGCGCCGCCACATCCAAGAACCGGGGACTTGCCAGCGTGTCGCCTAGCATATCACAAGCGACCCTTCACCTTCACTGGGGTCGACTACTTCGGGCCCCTCTCCGTGACCGTCGGACGCACCAGACAGAAGAGATACGTAGCCATCTTCACGTGTCTCACGACGCGAGACATCCATCTCGAAGTCACCGGCTCGCTCAGCGCCGATTCAGCGGTAATGGCGGTCAGACGAATGATCGCACGACGTGGCTACCCGGCTGAAATTTGGTCAGACAACGGCACCAACCTAAAGGCTGCCGACAAGGAACTACGACAAGCAATCAACGCGGCGACAGCGGAAGAAGCAGCGAAGAGGACCATCTCCTGGCGCTACATCCAGCCTGGAGCACCGTTTATGGGCGGCGCCTGGGAGCGTATGGAACGTTCCGTGAAGACCGCACTCGCAGCAACACTGCACGAGCGCCACCCCATCGAAGAAGTCCTCGCCACTCTACTAGCTGAAGTAGAGTATACCGTCAACAGTCGCCCGCTGACCCACGTCTCCGTCAGCGCAGAGGATCCTGAGGCCCTGACTCCCAATCACTTCCTGCTGGGGGGTCCTGGGCGCGTGCCACAGCCAGGCACATTCTCCGAGCAAGACACCATCTCCCAGTCCAGCTGGCGAGCTGCACAGAGGCTCGCAGACGTCTTCTGGCCTAGCTGGGTAAAGGAGTACCTTCCCCGAGCTCCAATACCGGCGGGAGCCCCACGGACGAGGTCAAGAAGTCAAGGTGAATGACCTCGTGCAGATCGTCGACCCGAACCTGCCCCGCAACGTGTGGATACGAGGATGAGTCATCGCGGTGTATCCTGGTCCCGACAGCATCGTGCGGACGGTGGACGTGCAGACCAAGGGAGGTGTCCTGCGTCGGCCAGTGAGGAAGCTGGTGATCCTGCCCCTGCCTACGGACGACGTGCCCGCATCGGAACGAGATGCGATGCAATCGCACGGCGGGAGTGATGTGCGGGACGAGTGAAGTGAATTTATAATAAAGCGTTGCATATAAACAAACTGACAAGGACAGTGTTATAGTGTCTAGTAAGATAGTTGTATAGTGTCTTTCCTATTTCTTATTAGAATTATTTCCTATTTGATAATCTTGTTGGTTTAATACTCGAAGTTTGCATAAACATTTTGTAAATAGTTGATTCGATCTCGGTTTATGTTGTTTTCGTTTTTGTTTTATTTTTCTAATTATAGAATAAGAAAATGTATAGTTTTTAATATGTTTTTATGGAAAATACGATGCAAAACGCGAAAATTGTTACGCGAATTACGTAGACTGCAGCCGAAGGACTAAAAAAAAACCGAATTTATTACAAACTAATTTATTCGACTCAAATAACAAATAATATAATTATGTGCTAAATATCAAATTGACTCGATCGATTGTGGATACGAAGTGCGCGGGCGCGGTCACGTAGACGGTGTCTTCGGGCCTCGTGTCCTGTGTCAGCAAATTGCCCTCGCAACAGCGGCGATGACACGTGCTGCGCGTAACATCTCCCCCCTCAGATCGACGACTATTTCAGATTAATTATTTGAGATGAAATATCGTCGAGAGCTTGGAATGGTCTTGCGATGCTGGTTGGTTCTTTCTGGTTTCAGGAGCTGCGGGCTCGGCGTAAGTGGCTTCCTCAGGCGTTGCCATCTGTTTCTTTCGGCGAATGTGGATTCGATATAGTAGGGTTGCTCCCAGTATGATTACGGCGAGTAGTATTCCATAAAATGGGATCGTTGTATGGTAGATTGTTGAGGTTGGTTCAATATGGATTGGTTTCTGCGCGTCTACTCCATCTTGGATGTCGTGCAGTTTCTTTAAGTTGATTGCGTTAATTTTGATAGGTGGCGTGGTTGTTCCTTCGATGTCGTCCGGCACGTTGCTGATCTTCATGGGTTGTCCTCTGATATGGTCGTTAATATTGACGATGGTGAATTCATCTGTTCGTAGTTTGCAATTATGTGGAATGGTGGCTAAGAAGCTTCCGGCTAGTGTCATGGATTCTTCTTGTTCGCATGTTAACTGGACTTGTGTCGATTTCGGGAACACTAGGACGTAGCGGCGATCGTCTAACTATTCCATAGCGGGCTTTGTTAGGCTGATGGTAACTGTGTTGCATGATTTGTCCGGTATCTGGCCCCCAATGATATTGCAGATGCAGTCTGGTTGCGTTCTCATTTGGTGGTTGAGTGTTTCTTCGCAGAGATACTCTGAAGCTACCTTTGGGCATTCTGCCTCTATGTACGCATGAATGTTTCCAGTGATTGCTAGGAATGGGAAGGACGGAATGATGGCCTGTCTATTTTTGTTTGGTAGGATGACTAATTTATACAACAGGAATTTTTGTGGGGACGTTATGGGGAATTTAAATGCAAAAACTATTTGATTTCCATTATAATAAGCCAAAGGTTTGATAATGTCATAATATTCTCTAATGTCTAAATCTAATAGTTGGTCTTTATTATAAAGTGCGCCTAGCTTGCGTACCATATTGCTTAAGTTTTCTGTACCTAACATGGAATGATGAGTATGCGGTTGACCGGGAAAAGCTATCGCATTCTCTAACCTACTTAATTCGCTTAATAAACTATCTATGTTATTGCTAATTATATGTAAGTAGTGTATTATTGGGCATTCTATACCACTATCGGCAAGTAGCTCGGCGAGTGCGCCTCGCTGCCGATAGTGGTATAGAATGCCCAATAATCGACACTCGACTCGACTCTCCACTCGACCAATAAACTCGAACGAGACAGTTTGTTGCACCGTGTACTTGATTAGGAACGATTTACTCAACCAACGACTAGTAACTTCCATATTATGGCGGGTCAGTATGAACAATCAACTATCAACTCGACTGTAGTGTATACTGTACACGACCAATGATCATGCGAGCTCGCTATCGCTCTGAAAGGTGGTACAGAATGCTCAATAATGAACAATCGACTCGATCACTGACCAGTAACGCAAAAGAGGTTGTGGTAAGTTTATAAATGATAGCGTTCTAAATACATTCACTCATTTTCAATTGGTTCATTTCCGACAGTCATCATGAAATTTGTAAAACAACCGCAATCGCTGCATGTTAATACAGTCTGCGATGATACTTGCAAGACAAGTTTTCGTCACGGAGAATTATTGCCTAACTCAGTACGGTGTATTATTTGCGGTCCGTCCAATTGTGGAAAAACGAATTTATTAATTGGTCTTCTAATACACGAAAACGGATTAAGATTTGAAAATGTTTATGTTTATTCAAAAACTCTGCACCAACCTAAGTACATTTTTTTAGAAAGTGTTTTGCAACGGGTGCCTGGTGTTTCCCTCCAGAAATATCAGGGAAATGAGGAAGTACTAAGCGTTCAGGACGCAAAACCCAACTCCGTGATTATTTTTGATGATGTTGCTTGTGAAAATCAGAGTAACATGCGTGATTATTTTGCGATGGGAAGACACAAGTGCATTGATTGTTTCTATCTAAACCAAACGTATAGTAAAATCCCTAAGCAGTTAGTAAGAGACAATGCGAACTTAATCATACTTTTTAAACAAGATGAAATAAATTTACGGCATATTTATGAAGAACATGTCAACACTGATATGTCATGGATTGAATTTCGTGAAATGTGTTCGAAAATATGGAGTGAGCCTTTCAATTATGTAGTAATTAATAAGGATTGCTCCAAAAATAAAGGATGTTACAGAAATAAATTTGACACTTTTGTTGTCTTTGATTAAAAATACTAATATTTAAGACCGGTACCCTCGCGATAATATTATTCTTCAGGCAACGCTTAATCAGTCACGAACTTTTTTTTTTTTTTATTATTATGGAGAAATCACTGAAAAGACAAATAGTTGAAGCTGCAGAGGCTGTTAAAAAGAAAGTGCGAAAGATGAGAGATGTTGAGAATAACAATCAGCAAGTGCTGGAATCAGTGTTCAAGCCGGTAACAGAACCACTCAACCAAATTGCTAATGTCAGTAAGAAGGCTTCTCTCCTGCATAATATAGAAAATGAAGAAACCAATGTTCCGTTTATCGATAAAACTCTGCAAAAAGAAGACCCTATTAGTTCAGAAAGCAATGATAACAACGACAATGAAGACGAATATGAATCTGATATCGAAAGTGATTCTTCGTATAAATCATTAACTGAAAACAACCAGAGATGTGATATGTCATCCTGGTCAGTGTCCTCAGAAGCACTGAAAGATATTCCGTTTGGTGTCCGAGTAGAGAGCGGCAAATTGATGTTAGGTTCTGCGCGTATAACGATCAGCGACGAGTATATCATCGTGGCTGGACGCAAATACCGAAATACGCCTGGTTTAAAACAATTGCTGCTGAAAAAGAACGTAGATTTAAGCATGGTTACAGAGAGTGATATGAAACATTATAAGTCGATGTTACTTGATACAAATGCACATCGACGAGACTATGAACCCAGTAAACCAATAAAAAGTAATAAAGGACAAAAATATTTGCAAATTATAAAGCCTCTGTTCCAACTACGAAGTACAATTCAGGAACACCAATCGAAGGGAAAAGGACTACTACCTTTAACAAAAACGTGGAAGAAAAACATAGATTTTGTATATTGGGACGATCCCAATGAACTGGTGGATAGATTAAAATTATTGATTGCATCTCGAGATGCTGGTAACACAGGATTAGATAATGAAATTATATCTATCATTGAAGAATTGCGTGAAAGTAAAGTTATAAATTAATAAATATTTTAAAATGTGTTTATTTTATTATTAGCCTCTCGATACAATACACCTTAAACATGAACGTAGACAAATTCGGACACTACATTCACAAAAGAATGCGTTTTGCTGAGTTATTTGAGTTTAATGAGAATGCTCTGTTAAAATTAGAAAACGGAGATTTTGATTTAAAAACTTCAAGACTGAGAGGAATTAGATCTCCAGTAGAAGCAGACGATGCTGTGAACAAGGATTATGTTGATCGATTGAATGCTAACACATTAAAAGAATTAAATAATTTGACTGTGGACAAGGATTATGTAGATCGTTTGAATGCTAATATGTTAAAAGAATTTAATAATATGATTGGATCATTGCGTTCTCAAATCATAAAAGACACAAAGGGTACAGTACAGGCTACTTTAAAAGCAAAGATACCTGAGGTTTTAACTCATTTGCAAGATAAGTTTTATACTAAAGCAGAGGTAGATAAATTACTTCAAAATAAATCTCCATAATGGCAAAACAGCAAATTGTTAATGAACTACACAAAGCAGCAAGAAGAAATTTCCTTCGACGTTCCGTCATTCTAAAAGGGGTCGATGACTTGTGGCAAGCTGATCTAATGGACATGCAAAACCTGAGAAAATATAATAAAGGTCATAATTACATTCTAGTGGTGATTGACTGCTTCTCAAAGTACGCTTGGGCAGAGTCATTAAAATCAAAAAATAAACTCGATGTTACTCATGCATTTAAACGAATACTGATTAACAGCAATCGCAAACCTGTTAATTTACAAACTGATAAGGGAACAGAATTTTATAACAACTCATTTCAAACGCTTATGAAGACGTATAATATTAACCATTACTCAACGTTTTCTAGCAAAAAAGCTTCGATCGTGGAGCGACTGATTAAAACACTTAAAAATAAATTATATAAATATTTTAGTTTGAATGGGAACTATAAATGGTTAGGTATACCATTAGAAGTTACGTTAAAGACTTATAACAACACAAAACATCGTACTATTAAATTTAAGCCAATTGAAGTTAATAAATCTAGTGAGTCAGTTATAAAAGAAAATATTAAAAAAACCTTAAATCATGTAACCATTCGTAGAAAACCTAAGTTCAAAGTAGGTGACTTTGTTCGTATCAGTAAATACAAACACAATTTTGAGAAAGGTTACACACCTAATTGGTCAACTGAAATATTTACTATAAAAAAAATAAATCATACCATACCAGTAACATATCATATACAAGATCAGCGAAAGCAAGCCATATTGGGAACTTTTTACGAGCAAGAACTTCAAAAATCTTACTATCCGGGTATTTATTTGGTAGAAAAGGTTTTAAAAAGGAAAGGAACAAAAATGTTTGTAAAATGGTTGGGTCTAAACAACGAAGAAAACAGTTGGATCAACAAAACTGCAATAGTGGAATAAAACAATTATATAACAGTTAATTTTGCATTATTTCTTTCATTACACTTTAGACAATGCAAGGAGGTGAACTTGTTAATACCCTAATTAATAATCTGCCGTTCGAACTTCATTTACCAGGCTACAATTATTGCGGCCCGGGAACAAAACTCCAGAAACGTTTACTACGAGGTGACCGAGGTGTAAATAAGCTAGACGAAGCTTGCATGCATCACGACATTGCATATGCAAACCATACAGACTTACCCAATCGTCACAAAGCTGATTTACAACTACTTAATATGGCTAAACAAAGACTTAAATCGAACGATGCAGGGAAAGGTGAAAAACTTAGTTCGTGGTTAGTGAGCAAAGTTATGAAAGCCAAACTGAAATCTGGTGCCGGCGTTAAAACGTTTAAAAGTTTCGTATCAAAAATAAGAGCGAAGATAAAGAAACTGAAACCAAAGGACAGTAAAACTTTAATTAACGCTGCTTACTCAGCAGCAATAAAAATATTTCCTAACATTCAGAAAATTCGAGTACCACGAGTGATACCCTTACCAAAGACTGGAGGTATTCTACCCTTAATCCCGATTTTTGCGGGCTTATCAGCATTAGGAACTTTAGCTGGTGGTGCGGCTGGTATTGCAAAAACTGTTAACGATTACAAAGCTGGTCAGCAAAATTTACTAGAAACACAACGACATAATAGGGCTATGGAGTCTTTAAAGTTAGGGCAGGGTTTATACATTAAGCCACATAAAAATGGAAAAGGTTTATTCGTGAAATCTTCAAAAAACTGAAAAATAAGCTACCTAATCGTCCTCTAACTAATGTAGACATCCAAAGGTATGCATGCGACATCCCTCACTTTCGGGGAGTGTACATGAGGGATCAATTACCAAGAACGCCAAATCCGATTGAATGTGGTATCGTTAACTTGGACGATTATAAGAACGAAGGGACGCATTGGGTAGCTTATGTAAAAGTAGGCAATTATTGTGAATATTTTGATAGCTTTGGAAATTTGAAGCCTCCAATGGAATTTATACGATATTTTAAGAATTGTAATGTTTTTTATAATTATACAAGATATCAGAAATTCAACACTGTAAATTGTGGACACTTATGTTTAGAATATCTGTGGACTTTTTGGAATAAAAACATATAAAATCTATGATTTTCTTTTATTTCAATCATTTGCAAAATGTCACTCACATTATCGATAACTGGAAACTCGTCAACTTTATCTACTTACTATCCCAACACGTTGCAACTATATGAACAGTATGAGTGTGCCTTATTGCATTTCGCAACATTTAATTCGATTCCAAACATTGACAAAACGAATAATAAATTCTATTATGGTTCTAACGAAGTTATTGAAATACCGGAGGGCACCTATGAATTGCAAGATATTAATGATTATTTAAAATCTGAAATGAAAGATGCCTCAATCAAACTACAGTGCAATAACAATACTTTAAAAGCTGCTGTATATTGTACAAAGGACATAAATTTTAATAAAGAAGGTACTTTCAGGAATTTATTAGGGTTTAATAAACAAATCTTGAAAGCAAATAAATGGCATGAGTCACAGTTGCCGGTCAACATTTTACCTACAACTGTGATCAGGATCGAATGTGATATTGTAAGCGGCTCGTACACAAACGGAGAACCGAGTCACATTATCCACGAATTTGCACTCAACGTTCCTCCCGGATATAGGATTATAGAAATTCCGAAAAACGCGATATACTTTCCAATCAACCAAAACAACATTAGCTGCATACATATCAGGCTGTTAGATATAAATAACCGCTTAATAAACTTGCGCGGTGAAGAAGTGCAGCTGTATTTGCATCTCAGAAGAAAAAAATGATCGACTACAATAAATATGTGCATCAGCAAATCAAAAATATCAGTTCCACTCAAGCTTCCAACCATATAAGAGCTCGCCCTAAGAAGAAAATAAAATTAACTAAAGACAACAAGGCATTTCTCAAAGCGATCGGTTTACTAAAATGAATATCTTAGACGTTTTATCCGCTCCGACTTACGACAACACGGTTGAAGGAATCGAATTTCACTCTTACAAGCCCTACGTAACTAGTTTCAATAGGAACGATGAAATTCGTATACCCATTAACCAACAAGACTTGTATATACTTCCGTCAGCTAGTACCTTGTATTTGGAAGGGACTGTTATCGTAAGCAAAAAGGATATGAAAGAGAAAGCCACTAGTGTTAATTTTACGAATAATGCTCTACTTTACCTGTTCCAAGATATAAGATACGAGCTAAATGGAGTGGAAATTGATAGAATAAAAAATGCTGGCATAACTACCACCATGAAATCGTTAATATCAATGAGTGAAAGTGAGTCAAAGATATCTAATGCATGGGGCTGGAATATCGATGGCATAAAAAATATAAATGGGGGTAGTTTTTCCGCGTCTATACCACTCAGTAACATCATCGGTTTCGCTGAAGATTTCAAGAAAGTCGTGATAAATTGTAGGCACGAACTGATATTGCTACGAAGTAATACTAACCTGAATGCGGTCAAACTTAACACCGGTGAATTTGTAGAAGACGTTCAAATAAATAAAATCATCTGGCGTGTACCGCATGTTAAAGTGTCCGACAAAGAGAAAATAAGTTTACTCAAACTGTTAGAAAAAGATCGACCACTCCAGATGATATTCAGAAATTGGGATCTCTACGAATATCCAGCTTTACCTAAAACTACAAAACATACCTGGTCCATCAAAACTTCCTCGCAAATAGAGAAACCTAGATACATAATTATGGGCCTACAAACAAATAGAAAAAACAATTCAAGTTCTGATATGTCTCAGTTCGATCACTGCCATGTTCGTGACGTTAGAGTATACCTAAATTCAACTTACTTCCCCTATGAAAACCTAAATATCAGTTTCGCGAATAACAGAATCGCTTTATTATACGAGCAATACATTCGATTTCAACAGTCTTATTACGGACGTCGCCCGGAACCCTTATTAAGTGAAAAACAATTTAAAGATTTGGCGCCGCTCTTTATCATAGATTGCTCTAGACAGGCCGATAATGTAAAGACAGGTCCTATTGTGGATGTACGAGTGGAAATAGAGAGTGATTCGGACATACCAGATCAAACTTCTGCATATTGTCTTTTATTGAACGACTGCATAATTGAGTATAAGCCTCTAAGTAATACTGTGAGAAAAATATCATGAATCCGAATACTATCATATTAGATGTTCAAGGGTTTAAAGACCTGTACAATAATTTTATAATAAAAGAATTAGCTTTTGCTAGTCGTGATTATACTCAAACATTTTTAATAAAACCACCATACTTGTTTAAATACTTAACAAGTGATGAAAAGAAGCAGGTTAAATGGTTGGACAGAAATAGGGGAATTTATTGGAATGAAGGTTATATTGACTACAGAGAATTTCGACGTATAATCGTTCCATATCTAGAAAATAAGGAAATCATTGTAAATGGTTTGGAGAAGGTGAATTGGATAAAGGATCTTTGTATGAATTGTAAAGTATTAGACCTTGGTAAAGAACAATGTCCTAATTTCTCTGTTTTGCATAAAACATACTGTGAAGGAAGATCTAATTTTAATTGTAATAAACATCTGAAGCATTGTGCGCTTAAAAATGTGCTTTGTTTAAGGAAGTATTTAGAATGGGCATAAAATGTATGCACTAATGTGTGTAATGTAGATTATTAGTTTTTAGGTTTGTTAAATAAAAATCAAAATAAGTTATTCATGCTTTTATTTTGCTAAACACTCCCCACACTTCTCCAAATAACTTAACACTACACGCAATTGAATAGAAATATCTTAATCAAATTATAGACATTAATTTACACAAACGATTATTAAAAGTCAGTATCTATTAAAGATTTCGATATTTTCTTAACTAAAGACTCAGTTTCGTCCATAACACTGTCGATAGCATCTTGAACAATATATTGCGCGTTTATAATAACGTTCTCACTGTCACTATCACTGTCTATGGTTTGAGGATTGTTATTACATAGATCTATGACTGAAATTTTTATTAATTTAATCCCTCTTCGCTGTAGTCGACTCATCACGTAGGATTTGGTTGGTTTTAGTTTTTTCGACTTTTCCCTGCATCGTTGTTTTGGTTTTTTATCTTTTGTGACTGGTTTGCTGTGCTCGGGTTCGCTGCGAAACATCTCAGAGAATCCTTCGTAAGGATCCTGGGCATACTGGCTGAACATGATCTCGGATTCAGACATCTGAAACAAAATATAAAACAATTATACCACTATTCCTTTAGTATAGCGCTCTAAAGCGTTATAATCGGGTTTTCCATGGAGTTCACTATATTCCTTTATTATATTGATTATTAACACTACCGCGATCACAATTGTTAGTTATAAAAAAAAATTATACTCACCGACATGATTACTTTTACTGAAGGTTAAAAAAATATATGAAACAGGTGTTCGCGATGAATAATATTTCGTTAATGATTGCAAAATAATTAAATACCGTGTAATAATTAATTACATGTCATCTAAGCATTTGTGTCTCCATGCTAAGGCCAATGAACTGCAACGTAGACAATAATTATACAATGAAGAATAGTGCCTTGTAAGCGTGTTACTTAATCGTAAACGTTAGTTATTCAAAAATCAACCTTACGATGCAAGGTATCTAGGTGCATAGTGCAACTGAAATCATTGCAATCGGTATTTACTTCATTTACCGATTGAAAAGAGAGTGTAATTATATTTTAAAGTAAATAGAATTTCATAAATGAAACAAGTCAATGGTTACAATAATTCCAATTTTATTTAATTTTTGTATAATAGTTATTAACATTTATTATTTTCTAAAACTAAACTTAGGTATTACATGAGTAGCCTTAGATAATTACGTAACACTAAACTTAAATTATGATCAGAGTAATTCATTCTTAAAAATAAACGCATGACCCCAGGCTCGAGTTGAAATTTGATCTACAGATATCGATCGTTTGTCATCATTTCTAGATAAAGCAACTTTGTTGACAGTGCGAGTAAATATTTCGTGTTTTATCGATTTAAACATATAATTTTTTCTCCGGATTACTCCGCCATTAAATAAAATGGTTTCATAGTCTGATAAGTTTAAATCCCTGACCACGCTTGCTTTCACCCCTTTTGCTTTTTTAATAATATTATTAGGGGTTTTTATAGAGTAAAGTTTCGATCTCAAGCCAACAAAATCAGATATATATTTTCCTCCCATTTCATCTTTAAAGAGACCGGGTACCTTTTTATTTTTTAGCGGTATCTGTAAATCATTTGCGGCTTCATAGTTACTGCTGTCAAAATATTGTAAAAAATTATATTTCAAATCATGGTAAAAATCGTTAGTGTCTATTTTATAAACAAAGGAATCGGTATCTGTGTAACATAGCTGCACTCGATCTTTATAAAAAGGCTTTACAATATCGTAATGAAAGTAATACATGTGTGCTTTTGAAAGTTCCAACACAGTGAAACCTATGTAGATAGGCTTATCTAAAATAATTTGATCAGGTTTCATTTGTATCGCAACTAAGTTTTCAGATAAAATAGATGCACTGTGGAAATAGGGGTTGGCTATAAGTTTCTCAGCGGATATAAATTTCTTAGTTCGATTGGACTGATCGCACCATTGATTAACTAAATGCACGGTTACTCTATTTTCAGTATTTTCTAATGTCTTTCCAAAAACACTGTTATTTAATAACTTAAAAAAGTCTTGTTCGAAGGAACTTTTTGCTTTTTGTCTTAATTGAGTATTTAACTCTATGTATTGTTTTAAATATGGAGCCTGTCTAAAAGTAATAGCTCTATGAATTTTACGCAAAATTAAACCATGTTCCAAACATTTTTTTAAATGAACGTAATGAATCACATAGTTGTACTTATTATACAAATTTGCTATGAGTTTCTTGGTTTTACCTCCCGGGGGTACACATTTTTCAGGACAAAATGGTAAGTCATTATGATGATTATGTAAATTTTCGGGATACAATAGATCGACTTCTAATATGAAGCCCCATTTTGCGTTATCTTCTATAGCGGTAACATCAAAATTAGCTAATTCGTTATCACCTAAAAATCTGAAACTAGAGTATGGTAAATACTGACACATGCTGAAACCGTAAAGATTATTACAATCTAAGTATACTATGAAACTCTCAGGTTGTGATGGATTATATTCAGGCATGTACTTGTGATTAGCTCTAGCATGCCGATGGGAACACATGCACAAACCACCGCGTATACCGCTTTGTATCATTCTGACGATAGCTAAGTCCGACACTAGCTCTAACTGAACGCCTGTTTTTAGCAACATCGCATCGAAAGATAAACTGGGTGCAGTAATGTAAAACGCGGGGTCAAGACTGTAATATTGTTTACAGGTTTTCCGAAAATTTTGGAATATGTCTGTTAACAAAAGCACATCCGTTTTTAAGTATAGATCCGTATACTCGCCTAGGTTATTAATATTGAATTCAGCCCAAACAGCCTGCGCGTGATTATAATCTTCATCACTAATGACTTCGTTAGTCAAAGAATTATAAAAATTATCCTTAGACGGCAAAAATGTTTGATCGTAACATCCCCAAGTGGTCATGTAATCATATGGATAAACACCTTTTCTTCTCAATAAATTAAACTGTCTTTCTTTAGAAAAATGAGACCGTAGATTAACGAAATCTTCCACCTGCAATGTTTTAGCGAGCTTGTCTAAACTTGTTCCCAAAAAGTTGAAGGAATCTAAAAACCTTATACAAATGTACTCGTTATCGGCAATAGGAATAAATTTAGTAAATGCTACATATTTTTCTTTAGTCTTGGGGATTATTTTAATTGAACCTGGAATTTCACCTAACTTTTTTATAAATAAATGACAATCGTATCCGGATAAATTGTGAAAAAATATTGGAATAAATTTTGGTACTTTATGCTGTAAATTACAGTGTCGATGTGTTGCACCTCGATATAGACCTGTAATATGACAATGATCTCTTACTTTATCGGTTAAGAGTAAATTGTCGCAAATATGACACTTAACGGCACGTTTAAAATCACGAGAATTTTCATCAGTGAATATCATAGGCTCGCTTTTGGATATAATTTTATGTATTTGTTTTACGTCCTCAGTAAGAAAATGTATAAATTTCGAAACACAATCATTACCCCGATAACTTCTATAGCCCTCAACGGTGGCATTTTTATTTGATGACACGACATTGTAAGCGAACGCCGCTGGCACGTGGCGTTTTAAGTATGACGTGTTAGCGGTGTTGAATTCAGCGCCGGAAATTGGTTCAAGTAACGTTTCAAAGTCGGCATATATGACGAATGGAATATTTTGTTTTCTATCATAATTTTTAAATTTAAAAAATGACCCTTTTTCCGGTAAAACAGTGACAATCCCCCCACACAAGTGGGATTCAATTTGACTAAGCGTTGGAAAAAACAATAAACATGTTTCACAGAAATATAGTTTACCATGATGTTTGGTCATCTGATTTCTAACTAAACGAGATAAATCTTTGATGAGACAGTAATGAGAATTATTATTATTTTCTAAAAACAGTAGATGGATACTTTTATTAGACTTGTCATTCAGCGTTGTATACAATGGCCCAATAATTGTTTTCTCATTTTTTAAACCATATACAAATATATTGAGAGAAGGATTATTTCTCTCAAAGATAGCTATGTCCGAGAATGTAATTGGAAATGTTAAATTATTAACATTCAAAACTTCCTGAAAGTATGGATAAGACGAAATCCTATCGGGATGTCTGTTTGTGGGGTACAATGCCGCCACAACACACCACAAAAAGCAATACTCATCATTGTTTCGAATATTCAAACAAGCTCTCTTAGCCTTTATGGATTTCGGCAAAGTTAAAAATTTAGATCCGCTGAGTGGTTGATATTTATTAATATTTAATTCTAAATGTGAATTACTTAAAAATGTCCAACCACTATCTCTTTCCTCAAATTCTTCAATTTTTTTTAGTAGTACATTAATAGCTGATTTGTAAGTAGAATCAAAATCGTAATTAATTAGTGTAATAAAATTTTTTGTTCGGAATGATTTTATTTCTTGTTGATCATTTTTAAACATAAGAAAGGAAGCAAACAGTTCGAAGTTTATTTTGACAGAGGTGTGTTTCTGTATTGAACTATCTATTAAATGTTTAATTTGTGGACTAATACTATTGAGGAACATTTCAGGAAAACTATGTATTTGTTCGCCTGTCGCTGTGATTTTATAACTTTTGATTCGTTCTTTAAAAGAAGAATTAATAATTGCCACATTATCATAAATAGGAGTTGAACTATTGTTTTTATGTACATTGCTACGTAAATGACCAGACCATCGGCGATTATCTACAAATACTTTGCAATCAGAACAGTGAGGCATTATGTTATTGTTGAAATCACTAACAAAAAGGAACACTAACAATTTCAATAAAATTAGATTAGATAATACTTACAACTATTATTCACGATCTTAGGTATACCAGTAACAAAATATTTTATATAGGTAATTAGTACAACTTGATCAGGACTATTTTATGTTCGTTCCAAGATCCCTTGTGTAATTTCTTCTCAGGTAAGTCGGTAATTATGTTTAGGCAGAATGTTTCTGAAATAATAAAAAATTGGGTGCATTAGACACATAATTTAATTAGATAGATAATAGTATAATCTGGAGAGAAAAATAAAGATAATAATTACCTGCAAAATGTAAAATGATTTATACACAGGAATGTGTATCTACGTGATCCAAATATGGAGATATATTTCAGGTAATTAAATAATTCTTCACAGACCAGTCGGTAATTAATATTTTGTTTAGGCAGAATGTATCTGAAATAAAAAAAATGATTATTAGGTACCGATAAAGAATCAGACATATAATTGTAAATTCTGGGTTGAAAAAGAGTCATACTATTATGTTAATTGAAATTAAAAAAATATATTTGATAATTACCTGTACAATATGAAATGATCTGCTTTATCCAAACAGGTGTATTTCAGGCCCCCCACGATATACCGAACAGCGTTACTCCTGATGAAATCGTTCGTATGTACTTTCTGGTGTGTGATCAATAAAATATTTATTTTTAATAATTGACTTAATTTTTCGGTGACAGTTTAGAAAGGTGCTCACTCCGAGAGACCTTTGAAGTAATAAATAATATTTTAAATGATATTTTTTGCCTAAAAGTATTTCATCATAAAATTTGTTTTTGCGCAATTGTTACACGTGTGCTTAACCTAATTATTTATTTCACATTCACAATAATCAGCTATTTTAGTTAGGGTTGACAATAACTTAGTATCATTCTATGTATCAGCAAAATACAAAATTTACACAATGCATTATTACGATTAAAATATATCATAGCGTATCGACAGATACGGATTTCCATGGTTTGACTCATGGCTGTTAGTGTAGTTATGAGAACTATATTATGTATTTATTTCAGGAAGTCTAGAAAAGTACTAGGTTGACGGCAATAAGTTCATATTTTCTACACAAGACCTAACGTAGATGATAAAATAGGTACCTACCTTAGAAATATTTATTTACTTCTATAAAATAATTACATCAATGTAGTGTAACGATTCCGTGCTCACTATCATTTAGTCAGCCCTGGCTAATTTCGCTGCATCGACATTCGATGCAGCATAAAATTTTCCTTCGTCTACATTTTACGTGCATGTATAATCCGACTACAGAAAAAGTTACTTCAACACAACAATGCTAAATTGATTGAAGTGTTTTTAACATGCTTTACTTATAATTTGATTTTTACTTATAAGCTACAAGTATTCGGTACAAAGTATTCGCAGTCTGCAAGTGCAACGAAGTGCTCTGTTATCATCGGTATACAAACAGTCCGTGTTGTCTACAAATATCAGCGACGACATTGTCGATAGCCACCCGCTGCCGCCATCACCAACCAAGTCATCAAACCGAGTGGAACTTCTGATTGAAAAATGTAAGTCTTATAAAATATTCTGTTCGTTGTCATGGCTCACACTTGTGATCCGCTTGTAATTTACAGTTATTTTTGTTTGTGGGCGTGTTACTTCACAGATCACCCGAGCTGTTCATAGTATGTCGAGGTCGATCCCTCGAAGGAGTCATTATTTTTCATCCAGTCTTCTGTGCTTTGAACAGCATGTAAAGCCATCGATCCTGCACCCAATCTCTCTATGGGTTTGCTATCCCATGGGCATGTAGGAGAACCAATGTTTGCGCACACACTTGTGTTGACACTACTCCATTGAGATAATTAATAATAATTATGTGACTAAATTTTCCCTATCTTTATTTCAGGTCAGACTCTGAGTGTGATTACTCGCAAGCATCGGTCACCGGGCAAAAAGTGAAGTGCAGCCGCAAACCGTCTGCAGACAGCAATGGGAAACGCAAGATGCAGTCACAATCAACAACCGTAGCTCGTGCCAGGTAAATTAATTATCTACTTACTCTAGCCACATATCTACTGACTAAATTATAATCGTGCAATTACTATTACATATTATTTTAAAACAAGTGCAGGTTCACTTGGTTATTGTTTGAATCGATGGATTGATTTGATCGATTACAGTATTGATCAAAGCCGAGTCAGTTGTTATATTTTTTTACAGCAGAAGGTTTTTCTTGGCGTATGCATCTCTCGTTCTAAACATTAACTAATTACAGTTTCTGTTATTGTTTCAGTAAAAAAGTGAATACTGGCATCGACATATTCGGCATCAGTAACAACCGCGACATCCCACACAAAGAAGATGCATCGGATCACCTAACTTCATTCTTTGTGAACCGGGTAGCCAGCGGCTGCGAGCGCCGAGCAACGAGCACCGACGGAGAGTACTACATCGACTGCAAGGTGTACAAGGCTGACGACGCTCGCCTTACCGACTCCGCCGAGCTGTGGAAGAAGGCGCTCGTCCGAATCAAGTTCCAGACTGACGCGGATTCTCCTCAGTGGCGAAAATTACAAGAGCTCGTGCGTGCGGCTGATATCTTGTTTCCAGGCAAACCAACATTTTATGATAATTAAACCAAATACCGTACCTTACAGTTGTTTTTTATTTACAATAATAACCCGTTAACGCTTTTTTCACTAGGTACTTGTAATTTCGTTGGTTTGTTACAATCATCAACTCGTTCACCATTCTATGTTAACAGTAAATGCAACTCGAGTGACCGGTTAAGTGCAGTGGTAAGTAAATGGTTGATTGTTCATCGTGCTCCGAAACGCGGCATACTGACCAGCCGTATGGAAGATAGTGGTAAGGAGCAAGTTACTAGTCATTGGTCGAGTAAATCGTTCCTAATCAAGTACACGGTACAACAAACTGTCTCGTTCGAGTTTATCGGTCGAGTGGAGAGTCGAGTCGAGTGTCGATTATTGGGCATTCTATACCACTATCGGCAGCGAGGCGCACTCGCCGAGCTACTTGCCGATAGTGGTATAGAATGCCCAATAATACACTACTTATGTAGTATTTGTGAAAATTTTGCAAATTTTATAATATTGTATTGTTTATACTTATCGGCGTTAAGTAAAATATGCAAGCTGTCATTTAATTATACTTGATTCTCTACTAATTTCGTAATGATTTTTGTGTGTTCGTCCATCAGGCTTCCGCTGAGGCTTATATGATGATTTTGTTCGATGGCTAACTGTTGCTGATTATCATTTAGGGCTTTGAGGGCGTTATCATATCGAATGGCGTCTGTATAGTCTAAGTTTCCTGAAATGGTTTTAATTACGGATCCGAGACCATCTATTAATCCTCTCTTGAATCGATTGGGCTTTAGGCTTTGCAGATGAGATGAGGCTTTATGTAATTTCGAATGCAAACTACCTATTTGTAGCTCGTATAACGTGCACGTATAATTGTCTAGTCTGTCTGTAGCTTTATCAAGTTGAGTTCGAATTTTGTTAACGTTATCGTCAATATCAGTTAGTTCTATGTTCTGAAGGAATGTATGGTAGTGCGTGATGAGTTGCTTGGGGCCTAGTTTGAAGGGTAGTAGTCCAGGTCCATTTTCAAGTCGTTCTAGATTAATTTCTTGAGCCCGAATTAGGCTAAGTAACCGCATCAGGGGTATCCTGCATCAATTTCGCGGTTTTAGGGACACGCTATAGTCTAGACTCAGCTATCGGTCCCTTTTTCTTGGAGGTATAGATGTGGATGGGCAAATTAGCTAGGACCGTGTCCTGGGTGTACCTGGGTGCAAGTTTAGATCTACTAGCCGTGGGATTAGTAACAAATATTTGTTGGTCGGGTTTGTAGTTAACTTCGTCCTCGCGGGTCTTATTGAGGCTTTCTATGAGCGCTGTTCGATTAGCGAGAGATGTTTCATTTATTAACTCATAAACCTTTTGCATGCGATCCCTGTGTGTCTCAGTATATTGTTGTAGTAGGTGTCCAGTCAGATCTATGTCAATCGGGTCTCGTGGGTCAGTTTGTCCTAGTATAAGATCGTATGGTTTACATCGAGTGAAGGAACGGATTGAACTGTTGTACGCTATGATAGCATACGGCATTAGGTGTATAACTGGCTCATCTTTGTATTTTAATTTCAAAATACGAAGGTGTTCCTATATAGTGGAGTGGAAACGTTCAATGTTCCCGTTAGCGTTTGGGGAGTATGCTAGTGTTTGGTGATGAATTATCTTATGCACCTTGCAGAACTCGGAGAACATCTGGTTGGTGAATTCGGTCCCTTGATCTGTAATTATGGTTAGTGGTAAGCCATGATGCGTGCTGAAGGTTAGTAAAGCCTGTATGATGCTGACTGCAGTTCCATCTCGTAGGAGGTAGGCTTGACCGTACTTTGAGAAGACGTCTATGAATGTTACATATTTTTCGTTTTGGGCTGAGAAGCTATCCATATGTATTATTTCGAAGGGTCTGGTAGCCGGTGGTGCTATATTAAACTTTTGTTTTATGGGGTTCCTATCGTACTTTGCTTGCCAACATACTGTACAGTCATTTATGAATTTAGTTACGTGTTCTCGCAATTTAGGCCAGTAGTACTTTACGGATAATGCTAGAAAGCACTCGTTAATACCACGGTGATTGGTCTTGCCTTCGTGGTAGTGACGAATAATTTCCTGCTGCTTCAGATATTCTTTTATGTTATCCAGTTCCGTTTTTGCTAATACCAATTTCATAGGTGAAATTTTAAAATGTTTTTGTAACAGAGGGATTATGGTGTACAATGCAAGAGGTGGATTAATTAACAGGGCCGTTTTGATCTTAGGGTTGACGTATTCTTTGATGGCGTTGACTAGGTCTTCCTCAAAGTTGGACTCAGATAGTTGAACGGATGTTCGAGTGTGGGTTTCAAATGGCTTGGTTACAGTAGTCCGTTTTTTAAGGTCACCTACCACGGTCAAGCAGAGCTGTCGGTGGAATCTGTTGAGTGGTTCATCAGTAATGGGAATCTCAAGTATAGGGTTTTCTTTGGAGGTATGTGCTGTCAGGGTATTGGAGTTATCTAGGGACGGCGGTCTGTCGGTCGCGTTTGCAATTATCGAGCTGACCTCCTCGTTACAGATCTCGACACGAGAAAGGGCATCGGCATTGGTGTTATGTTTGCCTTTTTTATAGATAACGGTAAAATCGTACTCGCTCAATTTTAATCGCCATCTAGTTAATCTTGAATTTGGTTCCCTGAGGCTCATGACCCACTGCAATGGTTTGTGATCTGTTACTATTTTGAACTTGCGTCCAAAAAGGTAAGGTCGAAAGTACTTTGTTGCCCAGACAATGGCTAACAGTTCCTTTTCTATTGTGCTGTAGTTTACTTCACTTTCATTAAGTGTCCGTGAAGCGTAAGCTACGGGTTTATCCGAGCCAATTGATCCTTGTGACAGTACTGCACCGATTGCAAAATTAGAGGCGTCAGTGGTTAAGATGAACTCCTTGTCAAAGTCGGGATATTTAAGGATGGGGTCGTTCGTCAGTAGGGTCTTACATTTTTCGAAGCAATTGATGTAGTCTGAATCTAATGTTATTTTCTTTCCTTTCTTTAAGCATTGTGTCAAAGGTTTAGTGATACGGGAAAAGTCCGGAATTAATTTTCTGTAATAACCAAGGAGTCCAAGGAATTGTTTAATTTCTTTAGGAGTTCTAGGAATGGGATATTTTTGAATAGCCTGGATTTTATCCGGGTTAGGCTTTATACCTCGGGCACGCCGCAATCGCGGCGATAAGACCCCTCTTTGAGGAGTGGCTGGAGAGGCGCTACGGCGTCCTCACCTACTGCCTGACGCAGGTCCTCACCGGACACGGTAGTTTCGGGAGGTTCCTGTGTCGGATAGGGCGGGAGAAACGCCCGGGTGTCACCACTGTGTGGATCGCCCGGAGGACACGGTGGAGCATACGGTGCAGGACTGCCCCGCTTGGGCAGAGCACCGCCGTGTCCTCACGGAGGCGATAGGCGGCGGCGACCTCTCGCGTCCGGACCTGGTTCAGGCCATGCTACGGGGCGAGAGGGAATGGGATGCAGTCACCTCCTTCTGCGAAGCAGTAATGCTAGCGAAGGAGGAGGCGGGCCGCGTGAGGGAGAGAACCACCTCACGCCCCAGCCGCCGTGGGAGACGCCCAGGGCGTCGGACGTCGCGAGGCGACATCCGGCCACCGTAGGCGCGGGCTTGCGGACGGCGAGTAATGGGTAGCTCGCCGTCCGATCAAGGACCAAGCCCGGGTCGACGGCGCGTTCTGTTCGCGCGCGCCTCAAAGAGCTGTCAGCACAGGGACGGGGCCCCCAACGTGGCCAACGCCTGCCGGGGTTGCGGGACGTCTTAACAGGATACCGTGGCCCCGGAACGTAAAGGGCAACAGAAGGAACAGGGTGGTTTTTTAGTCAGTAAAAGTCTGACAGTCCCTTCCGCCCCACCCAGGGCGGAAGGAGTCATTTGATGATTTTTACCACCTCAAAAAAAAAAAAAAAAAAAAAAGGCTTTATACCTTCGGTACTGATGACATGACCGGTACGCGGTCTCAAGTTTTAAGAACTCCGACTTATCTAACTGGATCTTAAAGTTAGAGTCTCTTAATCTTTGGAATACTTTCTCCAGGTTGTTCATGTGCTCCTGTAGGGATGTACTGAATATAATTATGTCATCCAAATACACGAGACATATAACGTTCTGGAGTCCTCACAGTACGTTGTCCATTACCCGTTGGAATGTGGAAGGGGAATTTTTAAGTCCCATGGGCATTCTCAAAAACTCGAAGTGCCCATGTTCAACATTAAAAGCGGTCTTGGGAATATCATCAGGGTTCATCTCAACCTGGTAGAACCCTGAGGCTAGGTCGAGATTGCTAAAATTTTGGCATTTGCCTAACTTGTCCAGAACATCTGTGGTGTTTGGGATAGGGTACTTGTCATCGATGGTTTTCTCGTTTAGCTTCCAAAAGTCAACGACTAGACGCCATTTTTGTTTTCCGGAGGCGTCAACCTTCTTTGGAACCACCCAAATTGGTGAGCTCCATGCGGACTCAGAGGGCCTAATGATTCCCTGATCTAAAATCTTCGTTATTTGATCGCTAACTTCTTGGCGGTGTATGAATGGATATCTGTAACTTTTTGTATAGATTGGAATTTCGTCTGTTGTTTTAATGCTATGCTTTATCCTGTTAGTGAATGTTAGTGCCTCGCCTTCGATATAAAAGACGTCGGCGTACATTGAACATAGGGCCAATAAGTTTGCCTTTTCCTCCTCATTTAAATGTTCGGTGCGTAACCGCGATGTAACATTCTTAGCGCGCGGTGACATCTGCTCAGTGCTGATGCACTCAACATTCAATAATTTGCTTGAGTGGCATGGTCTAGTGAAAATATTATATCATTATTGGTTGGGTTGGTTACTTCAACCAAGCCTCGGCTATTAGAAACGGTTGTAAGGCATTCTGATATGATACAATTACAAATTGTTTGTTCCTCTACGAAGACTCCACCATCCCATGTGTTCTGCCGGGGCTGCGGGTTGTTCGAAAGAGATACCGCGCCCCCGGAACGCAAAGGGCACAAGAAGGAACATGGATGGGTTTTAGTCAGTAAAAGTCTGACACTCCCTCCCGCCCCGCCCAGGGCGGGGGAAGTCATTTGATGATTTCCCATCGGTAAAAAAAAAAAAAAAAAAAAATCCCATGTGTTAACAGGTAATTTGATTAATTTGGAGCTTCCCGCTGGTACGATTTCCTCATAAAGATTTAAATTTCGGGAATTATAAATTTGGATGGGATTAATTGCAAATTTAGTTATTAATGTCAGGTCTTTTAAATCTAGTTTGGCCACTTAGTAAGTAAATCCATTCCTATCAAACCGTCAAAACGATAGTGGAATCTGTATACGAACAATTTAATTGATTCCTTGTCACCAAATTCGGGAAAGCAGGGTAAGTTAATAGAGTAGTCATTTTTGCTTGTGGCGTGAACATTGGTAACCTCAAATGGATCGTAGTTAAGGGGTATTTGCGGGAAATAATTATGGACTGCCTCTGGACTGATGAACGATTGGTTTGCACCGGTATCTATGAAAAAGTTTAATGGAGGGTTATGGATACGAATGTATGGTAGTTGCCTTTGAGTCTGTAAGTTTAACTCTATCCTGAGTTGTTTGACTTCGGAGCTTTCTGAAAATGCTGACTAGTCGAAGGTTGCTGTTGGTCAGTAGGGGCTGGCTTGCTATTGTCGTTAGTCCCATCAGTCTGTTGCGGGGTGACGTCACAAGTACAGTCATTGTAATACAAATAATCAATGTTATAGTCTCCATAGTTATAGGGGTCCGTGTAGTAGTAGTCATATTGGTCGGGATAATAAGAGTCATCTCCGTAATTCGAACATTCGTTCACATTAACGTCGCGCGTCTTAAGATAGTGGGTGGTGGATTTCCCTGTTCGGCCCAGTTTCAACTGTTAGTAGCAGGTAGGGGCCTGGACACAAAATGGCTAACGCCACTCATTGGTTTTGGACCGTTATTCGATGGAAAAGGACCTCTTGGGGGCATTCTGAATCCAGAGCTACCCTGATAATTATTAGGTGGTGGCGCGCCGAATACTTGTTGCGTACGAGTCGGGCCACGTGGCTGCATGTTATACGGAGTGAACGGCATTCTAAATTGGTTCTGAGATGTCCAGGGCCGTAGCATGAATTGAGAGCCCTGCGGTCTAGACGGGCCGGGCATATTAAAAGGATTAGATTTTAATGGGAAGTGAATACTATTCGGTTGGACAGGCATTTTAAAATTGATATCATTTCGTTGATTATGCTGCATTAGACTTGAAGATTTTTTATCCGATAAGTTATCATTTCTGTTCTGCAAATACATGGTGTTACTCTCCTCATGCACAAACTCTAGAGCCTTCTCAATAGTTTCTGGCCTCATACATCTAATACGCGCACCTAAGGGATCTTTTAATCCGCGGAGATAGGCCTGCAAGGTCAGTTTACGATATAAATCGCGTTTGGCTGTAATAGCCGACTCCAGGGTGTCATGCAAGGAAACATATGTCATGACGGTGCTGAAAAGATTCTGGCAGCGCTCATAAAATTCCTGCGGCGTGCTAGAACCTTGTGTAAGCAAAGCCAGATTGTTATAGAGGGCGGTCTCATCTCGTTGGTCGGTGAAGTTATTAATAAGAGCACTACGAATGCCTACCCAATCATTAGGTATACCGTTAGCGTTGATCAAACGGGCGGCGGGCCCCGTGACTTTATTCAATATGCCATTTAAGAGCGCTAATTGATTTATATCCTGCTGCCCTTCCTGGATAAACTGAGCTACTAGCTAGTCGCACAATTTGATGAACCTAGTACATTCGGGTTCCCATCAAAATCGGGAACTAAGCGGAGGGCTTTAAATATGGTATCTAAGTCTGCCATGACGGATTCAATTCGAGGGTTCAAATTACGTCTAGAATCTATGCTACTGTTCCTACTACTAATTAACCTAGATGTACCTGATTTACGTGGATGAAATTTTTTGGATAAATTATATTTAATCTACACACAAAAGGGAAGCAAGCAACCACTAGAAAATTCAGTGAACTTACATGAACATTCTGGTCTTCGTTGAGCGGTATCGATATCTGGATCTTCGGCGTAGTCTCGTAGTTCAGGATATCCCGGTACGACGTTGAAAGTCTATCGTGGCGAACGCGGTGCGATATACCGGTAATCGCAAGCACGACTCGGGAATCCTAACCACTGCGCCAATTACGTAGACTGCAGCCGAAGGACTCAAAAAAAAACGAATTTATTACAAACTAATTTATTCGACTCAAAGTTACAAATAATATAATTATGTGCTAAATATCAAATTGACTCGATCGATGGTGGATACGAAATGCGCGGGCGCGGTCACGTAGACGGTGTCTTCGGGCCTCGTGTCCTGTGTCAGCAAATTGCCCTCGCAACAGTGGCGATGACGCGCACGCGCCGTGCCTCGTGAGTTTGTGTCAGCGCTTTCCCTACTAGTGCTGCGCGTAACACTCTTTATAATATTAGTATAGATTATTATTATTATTATTTTTATTATTATTATATTATAATTATATTATTATATTATATTATATAAGTAATAAGTATATGCTAAAATATAAAAGATAGAAATATGGTGTCGCGGACTTTTTTGTAGAACTACGAGTATTATAGGCGGACCAGGTTGCCATACATTGTTTTCAATTATATACAACTGTTAAGGCAGTGCATGCAAAAAACTTTGTTGTTAGAGCTATTTTTTTCCGCCTGGCTAGACAAAAATTGAGATAGTTCGGCTATTATGTATGATATCTTTATAATTTATAGCCTATAGCACTCACGAATAATGTAGCTTTCTATCAGTGAAACAATTTTTAAAATCGGTTCATTACTTCCGGAGATTACCCCCTACAAACAAACTTACAAACTTACAAACAAATTTTACCTCTTTATAATATTAGTCATCATCTGCCTAGCCTTTTCCCAACTATGTTGGGGTCGGCTTCCAGTCTAATCGGATGCAGCTGATTACCAGTATTTTACATGGAGCGACTGCCTATCTGACCTCCACAACCCAGTAACTAGGTAATACGATACCCCTTGGTAAGACTGGTTGTCAGACTTTCGGGCTTCTGACGACCCGTAACGACTGTCAAAGATCCACGTATGACAGCCGGGACCAACGGCTTAACGTGCTTTCCGAGGCACGGAGGAGTCTCAGTGTGTAAAGATGGTCACCCATCCACAGACCAACCCCGGCAAGCGTAGCTTAACCTGATGGATCGACCCGTGCGGCTGTTATTACTCAGCCACGAGCTCTTCTCTCTCTCTCTCTCTCTCGCTCTCTTTATAATATTAGTATAGATTATAATATTATAATTATATATTATTATATTATAACTTTTTGCATTGTATCGTCGATCGTACATTATTTGTTTTTGTGCTACAAAGCCTGCATCGCCTATATGAGTCCAGTTTAGAAGGCATGTGGTCACCGACATTGCAATATCTTATATCATCAGGGACACCCATAATTTTTTGTCGGTTGTCAGATAGTTTTGGATGTTTGACGCTGTAATTTGGCAAAGTAGATACTGGTCTCTTTCTAGAGGTAAAATTGTTGACCAACTGCCTGGCCAATTCTTTACGAAAATCCAACAATATTTTCGGATTATGTACTCTGCTATTAGTTGAATACAGAATGAATGAGTTCACAAGTGCCACATCCATAGTAAAATAAAAAATTCGCATCCACCATTTACGGCTACGACGTCCAGTGTGACTAAAACCCTTGAGTTGATCAAAGCGATCAACACCGCCCATTCGCTTTGTGTATTCGTTTATTGCTAATGGACATGGATAGGTTTTCTTCTGCCCATCGATTTGTTTCCTTTGGCAAAAACTTCGGAGCCGGGGATGAAAGGCAGTTGTCAAAAGTGTGACTATTTTTTTATCCTGCCATGCAATGAAAGCTACTCTCGCTTTCACCCTCCATTTATACTCTCCCCTCTACAATGTTCCTTTCTTCTTGATCCTGCTACCTTTTTTTATCAAATTTGGTAAATCAAGTCTATCACTTCTCACTGTTGCAGTGGAATATATTTTATGATTACGTAAGTCACGCATCAACTCGTAACTGGAGAAAAAGTTATCGAAGGCTAAGTGACAAGAAAAATTACTGTCAATGAGTGGCTTACAAAGTGTTTTGACTACTTTTGCACCAAGACCAGTTTCCGTCTTGTCAGTTTTTCCTGTGTACATATAAAACTGAAATACGTAGCCGGTAATACTATCTGCTCTTACCCACATTTTGTATCCTCGTTTTATCGGTTTCATGGGTAAATATTGCTTCATCGAAGACCTGCCTTTAAATTTGATCATACTTTCGTCGATACTTTGTGATGAAGTAGGCTTAGCAGCATCTTGACAACCTTTATTGACCAGATCAAGCAAAGGCCGGATTTTATACAGTTTATCAAAGTGAAGTGAATTTCGTTCCAGCATTTTAGTGTTGTCATTCAGATGTAAAGCTTCTAAAAGCTTTTTGAAACGTTTGAATGGCATAATTTCGGCAATTTCAGTGACTGTACAAAAAGGATCAGTGGACTAATAATGATCTATAGTCGGCAGAATATTTATCGACATCATAATGATAATACCTAAGAAAGCTGAGATTTCATTTTTGTCTGTAGGTGTCCAAGCATTCAAATTATTTTGGTCTGCATACAAATTAGTTTGTTCAACTATATGTGCAAATACCTCTTCTGTAAAAAACTTTGAAAAATAGCAAAGAGGACTACTACGGGAAGGAAATAGCCCTGCAGCTCTTAGGGGTCTGGCATTGAAATTTGTAATATCTGGTTGTATTAGCCACTCACTTTTTGTCCACTTCTCTTCATCATCATCTGACGGATCTGTCGCATAATCAGAATCAGTGGCAATTTGCTCTTCTAATTGCATTGTCCGAGGTGATTGTTCAGCTACTAATATAAATATATAATCTAATATTTCCTTACAAGCTGTAAGGAAATATTACCACCATAATGACTAGATGATATAGAAGCGACTTCAGCTAGAGCATTACTGGATAAATTCGCTTGTTTTGTGGAATTATCTAATACAGCTAACAAATCAGAGGTACTAGCATATTCGTCTTCGTTGTTTTCACAGTCATCTTCCGATTCATACGCGTCAAAAGTAGGTTCGCAATCTTGTAAACTACTAAGATACATTTCTATTTCATCGTCTATGATTCCCCGCGACATTTTGTACCTAAAATGAAAAAAAAAACTAATAAAAACTAGTTAACGTTAATTAGTTCTAACGGGCAGTGGCTAATATATTGCCACCACCAAATTTACAAAAAAAACACAAAATTTATATAAATCTGTCTAAATACACACGAAATAGTGAAATACTAATTCATTATCTTTATAAAAAATATAATACTTACGCTATTTTGGCAGTTTTTCAGAAGATGTGTTTAGATTTGTTCAAACCACCCGAAAACACACCGGCCTTCAAATAATGTCAAAACTATGCTCAACTGCTTTTGACAGGTGACACTTTCAATTACACGTTCCGTTTTGCGCATTTATACTGAATGCTTTGGCCAATATTTTAAACGTAAAATACAATTCGTTTCTCCAGAAAAAAACATGGTGGCAAATATATTGCCGCTACCTTATAAAGGGTTAATCATATTAATTATTTTTTCTGTCTTATCAGGTGGTATTTCTATTGCAAGATATTGGGAATTTATAATAAATCCTAGGAATTTACATTATCTTATAAGAATTAAGTCACTCTTTTCATAGTTGAGTATAAAACCTAAACATTCCAAAATTTGTATTATATGTTGTGTCTGAGCTTTACATTCTTCATATGTGTTAGCTATGCATTGAATGTCATCTAAATAAATTACTGTCACATAACCCAAGCTCCTTACATATGACATTACAGGTTTCAAAATTTTTGTGAAAACACTGGGTGCTGTACACAATCCATAAGGAAGTGCTGTAAATTCGTGCAACTGTTTATGATAAAATTTAAGGTATTTTCTATCTTCTGTGGCAACTGAGACTAAAAAATATGATTCTTTTAGATCTATAGTTGTCATATAACAGTTTTTATGTACTAATCTAGTGGAAGTTCTTAAATCTTCTGTGTGGAAATAAAATTATTTAATGGTTTTAAATTTAAGATAAACCTAAATTTACCATTAGGTTTGGGTACCAAGAATATGTTTGAAAGGTATTGTCCATCCACTGGTTCACAAGGTGTTATGGCACCCAATCTGAGTAAATCATTAATAGACTCATTTACATTTGATTCTTCAGATTGAGAAATAATGTTTGATGGAACATGAGTCTGTATTGGTGAAGAAGTGAATGGGATATGATAACTTTGGATCCAGTTGAGTATGACCACATCATTCGTTATAATCCGCCAACAACTTAAATGCTTAGACAAATTGCCTGCATGTACCTGTGGTATTGTCAGCATCGAGCACGCTGGTAGTCCCTGTTGTGGTGGCTGGTCCGCTTCACTGGTTTTTTGGCAGGTTGTTGTGTCTTCTTTGTTGGCTGAGGTGGTGCTCGTCTCTGCCCCCCACGTGGTGCAGTGTTCTTCTGCTGTGTGTTTTGTCGTGAGGGGCCAGTCCAGTTTCCCGTTCGGTTCAATGTAGGAGGCTTGGGTTTTCTTAATTGTAATCCAGATCGTTCAATTTCTTTGTTGCATTTTATTTTTTCACTTAAATTATCACCAAATAAAAATTTATTTCGGGACAAGGATTCTGCCATGTTATGAAATCCCTTTTTTAGAAGAGGTGCTATCAACTGTCTTCTGGTAATGGTGTTATTGTGGCGGAGCGATATTAATAGTTTGGCACCATCATTTAGTAACTTAATGGCATCTGGCACTTCTTGTCCGGTTAGCAAAGTAGACATGGCCTGACCTATACAAGTCAGTGCTACACCGAGCTGTTGCTGCTTGTTCTTTGATAGATCATTCCTGTTGCGAGCAGAGAAAGTCAGAGCAACTTTGACCTCCAAGTTGAGTTCTGGAGCTTCCAACAGAGGACAGTTGTCAGGGATTTTATATTTACTTAAGAGTCTCTTTGAGTTCATCGCAGTCATTAATAACACAGGTCTGCAACAAAAATGCTGTCTGGATGTTTTCAACTGATTTATATGTATTAAGGTGTTCTGAAAGCTGAAAAAATACTCAAAAAATTCTAGAACGTCACATTATTTTGCTAAACGCAAAATTTTATTACAAAAAGGGGTTTTTGGGCTAACTTGAAGTCATAAATAAATTAGTACAATTTTATTTTGATAATTGTTTTTAACCCTACATTACTACTCATGTTGCGACGCACAAAGAAACTACTCATACGCCCGCGAGGCGCATCATATTGACTAATGATTTTATTCAAAACCTATGATTGATATGTTTTGACTGTTTATATAATTGTGTATATTACTAAAAATAGAAAAACACAATTTTAATTAATATTTATATATTTTTATTATAAAATCTTTAATAAAATAAATCATAGGAACAAATTTTAGGAACTTAGGCAACTAAACAGTCTTCTCACTAAAAATAAAAAAAAAACAACTTAAAGTATACAATTCTCTTAAAAAATAGTAAATTATGAAGTAATTTACTAAAAAAAACTAACAAAGTAACAAAAAAAAATATTTTAAATGCATTCGATACATACATGAACTTGATGTTCGCCGCAGATAGATTTTTGACACTTGGCGCACGTCATTTTGGACATCCTCTTCTTTTTAGATGTACAATATGAGCAATATCTTCTTTTTTTTTTTGGCGGTGGTGGACCCTCATTTTCTACAGAAGAGTCATCGGAAGGTTTTTTCAGGATGACTTCGATAATATCCCGGATATTGCGCTTCAACGTAGGTGCTTCTAGCCTTTTTTGCATCCATTCAGTAGTCAACTGCGTGCTAAGTTTTTTCATAAATTGTCTACGACTTAGGGGTTTTTCATTTTTTGTTGATATGTTATGACAATATATAACAAATGAATTTACGAAAGATATATTTACCATGTCATACAAAATAGCCATTGGCCATCGGTTTATCTTTCTAGAGCATGACATAGAGGAAGTCATTTGGTCCAATGTATCTACACCACCTTTGGTCTGGTTGTAGAACATGATCATCTCCGACTTTCCAGTTTCATTATTTATGAGCCCTTTTTCGTCGCACGAAGATAACAAGAACGTTAACCATATATTTAGTACCATTGTCACACATCATAGGTATTTTGATTCCGTACTTGTTGGGTTTATTCGGAATGTACATTCGAAAAGGGCAACTGTTCATCTACTGTAAGGTAGTTTCCCGGTGTGTAGTTACACTTGCACTGCTCTATAAACATCTCCCATATCTTCCTGACTGGAATTAAGGGATCTTCTTGACGTAGGGCAGGACGCAAAGTCTTGTCATCCATTCTCAAACAACGCGTGAGAAAGTTGAAACGCTCCCTGCTCATCACAGCTAAATACCTAGACCCTGAAAAGGTGCTATCAAATAGCTCAGTTGCAGTTAGGTGGTTATCTTTCATTGCAGCAGTTAGCGTCAAAATACCAAAATAGGCTCTAATTTCTATGGAGCATGTATCTCTGCAGGTAGCGTGGGTATTTCCAGTAGGTCTTTTTCTAAATATTTCCACATTTGTCCACTTCACTATCTCACCAACAATGTCTTCCGTCATTAATAAATCAAAACACAAACAAGGCTCAAAGATATTTCTACACATCCTAGTAGGGCCTCTAGAAGTGTGCACAATGTTTCTAGCAGTGGTTCTACCTCGACTTTCACCTTTAGAAGTAGACCAACAGTGCTGGTTTTTGCCCTTCAATGTTCGACGCGCCGGGACAAGGATACGGTGATCAGAACTGGATCGCTCCAAACTCTCGCTATTTTCTGGGACAAAAGATGGCACAGATTCTTCAGCTCGTATGTCACTGGAGTTTTCTATAGTTTCATCTTCTATGTATCCTTCTTCTACATCGTCCTGAGCATCTTCATCGCTTACGTGATCTTCAATTTCAGAGTCATCTCCCGAAAAGTTATCATCACTGTTATGGTCGCTTTCTTCTAGCCAATTAGCTATTATATCATCCATAACTCTTCTATTACTAGTCATGATGTTGAAGTTTCAAAACGTACCTAAACAAAAGATAAAACACACCGGTACTAAATAATAACGCAAAAAAAAACATTAACAAAATAATTTGATTAATAGCGCAAAACTTACATACAAGCTACTCATACGTCTTTGGAGCGCCAAGGGTAGTAATATCAAAAAAACTATTACACTTACCGTAACGTAACCACCGTCATGCGATACGTGCTGACGATGACTGAGATGTCCTTGAACGTGAATGCCATAAGCGCGAAGGATAAAAAGAGAGAGCAATATATCAAAAACGCGGGCGCCTCTGCAACGTAGAGTAGTAATCTAGGGTTAAATGTATTCAGGCCATAACTATCATTACTTTCTAAATAAAGAAAGCTGTGTGAGCTAAATAAACAAACATACGAGTAAACATGTTGAAACCTGAACGTGCGCGCTCCGATAGCTTCCTACAAGCGAAAAAAAAAAAAAAAAAAAAACATACGCGTCGAATTGAGAACCTCCTCCTTTTTGAAGTCGGTTGAAAATGTACCAAAAGGAGTCTCACTGGGAAAAGAAACGTGTTTAGTGCTTACTAATGAATGTATTTAAGATAAAAAAATAAGTTTCGTTACGCAATTTTTTTTTTTTTTGTATTTTATCTTTTATTTTAAGGTGATAACTTGTTTAACATATTTAATATACCTATATTGTCAGAAAACGTGACGTTCTACGAGCAAATAATAGTTATTTGTTATACAAGAGTGCAAAGTTGCTTTTTAACCGCGTGTTCAATTTTGATGACCGAGCAAGCGAAGGATTCTAAAATTGAATCACGAGCCAGCGAGTGATTCAAAATTAGAATCCTGAGCGTTAGCGAGGGAATCAAAAGAGCACGAGGTGAAAAATCTTTGCACTCGAGTGCAACACGTAACTTTTCATTCCACCTCAGCGAGGAAATGACTAAATGCAAAAAAAACGTTTACAATCACATGATAGGCACACTTTTATTTAAGTTTAGGTATTAATTACTACATTATGATAGGTAAGTATTACAGAATAATCTTTAAATTATAACAAAATTATACTAAGGTATAATTAAGAAAATTTTAAAGTAACGTTGCTACAGTTATTTAAATTGAGTGTAATATTTTTGTTTGGTACTGTAATATTGGTGTTAGTCACTTGTGTACTGTTTTTCGGTAAACTATCTGTCATACTTAATAGTTGTACCGATTCATCGGATTCCCTTGGCGTGAATGTTGGAGAGAGAGGGAGATGGTTAGGTGTTTCATAACGGCTTATTTTTGATGTAGAAGGGCCAGTCCAAGGCTCCTACGATGCCTTCACATATTTTAGACTTATTTTGGATGGAATCCTCTATGTATCCCTCTACAACTGCATTGGACTACCCGCCTCCATGGCGCTTAAGGGACAGGAGATCAGCTCCGGAATCAGCCAAAAGTGTGGCTGAAGTTCGTCGGAAACAATGACCCGTGTACAACAGGGGTTCTGAAAGTTCAAGAAATGTTGCTATTTCTCGTGGGATACTGCCAATTTTATTAGTACCCATAGGCTGTCTAACACACTTTCCGTTGCGATACTGTAGAAAAAATCGATTGATTGGAGTGTTAGGCGGGCGTAAGGCTTGATATTTCTCAAAAATCGTTACGTATTCCTTGCGAATGACGAAGTTGCGGTCTCTTTTTGTCTTTGTATTGGGTAAATTAATTAATAGTAAGTCATCTGAATGTTTCTCAATGTTTTTGACATTAAGTTGTGTTAGTTCATTAGTTCGACATGCTCCGTTTATTCCAATAGTAAGAACAACCTGTAACGTAAAGAGTATTGTAGTAGATAAATGAATAAAATTGATATGAACGCATAATTATGCCTATCAACATCTACTAAGTATACTATTTAATTGAGATTAATATACTTAAGTAGATACTGAATGTGCAACTGACTTACTTTTGCCGCCAAATATACGGAATCGGGTGCTTCGTTAAGAAACTTTTCAATATCAGATACTGTGAAAACCTTCGATTTTTTTGGTTGATGACCAGATGAGGCTCTTTTTAAAAATGCCACTAATTAAGGATAGGTATCGATATGTTTGTCTTTTTTCATCTTTATTGTTGCTTTTAGCATCGAATACGTACTCCATAGAGTGCTTGCTTTCTTGTTCTCGGATAATTCTATAAAATATGCCAGCAAAACGTTTTCTGAGAAAGTTTTGGCTCCTTTTGCTAGTCGCCACGTGTTGAACATATCGTACTGTTTTAAATACTTCTCGCGTGATTGTTGAGGGAGAAAGCTCATTTGCGCATTATTAACAGTTTCAGTCAATTCTGTTGGCGTCAAGCAAACTTCCTCGTCGCTAAAATCACTCATTTTAGTTTTACCACTTGTTTTCAAGTTTCTTGTTTTTAATATAAGGTTTAACAATGACGTGAAAAAATGCCGCGTAAAGAACCGCGTACAAAGCAAATTGAAAAAAGAACACCAAGAAGGTTCCGAGTCTGAGTTTAAAGAAAAAGAAAAAAAATTGTATGATATATTCGGCACCATAGAGGTAGCAGTAAATAGGTTTAATGTTTTTTTTAATTCACAAACTTAGTGCACTATGTTCTAAATTCAATTCACTTTATCCTCTAGAGAATAAAAACGGCTTTTCCACTCAGATATTGAAGATTAAAAATACTCTTTCCGAGATGGTGGGATGAAAAAGTCATTTTCGGATTCAGCACACCCAAAAACATAAGAATTACGCCAAAAAATCATAACAGCTCTCAACTTTTTTTTTTTGTGAATTAAATTTTTCCACCTGGATGCAATTAAATCATTGATCTTAGGACCATATTGTCTGGGTGGCGGACCTCGACGGCTCGGTGGTCATAATCGCGTCGGCCGCCGCCGGTACCCCGTCTCTCGAGAGCGTCAAGAGAGGACGGGGCTGTGTGGCAGCACGGTTTGGAGAGATCGCCGTGGTAGGCGTTTACTTCTCCCCGAACCGAACTCTCGCCGAGTTCCACGTCTCCCTTAGGGAGCTAGGAGTCGTCGTCGCCGAGTTCGGTTCCCTCCCTGTGTGACCAACACCTCGGGGACTTCAATGCCAAGAACGTGGCTTGGGGTTCCCGGTACACGGACCATGCGCGGGGCAGGATGGTGGAGGACTGGGCTCTGGAGACAGGCCTGGTCATCCTGAACCGGGGTTCTGTTCCCACGTGTGTGCGGATGCGGGGCGAGTCGGTGGTGGACATCTCGTTCGCCAGCCCCGCTCTGTCGCCGCGTGTCGTTGACTGGCGCGTAGAGGAGGGGGTGGAGACATATTCCGACCACCGGTACATCCGGTTCGACGTCTCCGCCCAGATCCCAGATACGCCGGTCCGACAGACCCCGAGTGGTCCGCGATGGGCGCTGAAGCAGCTGGACCGGGAGCTCTTCCTGGAAGCCTCGATCGTGCAGGCCTGGGTGTCATCACCAGACAGGCCTGCCGACGTCAACGACGAGGCGGAGTGGTTCCAGGAGGCCATGTCCGTGATCTGCGACATGGCAATGCCCCGGGCCCGGCCAGGAAGCGCCCGGCGTCAGGTGTACTGGTGGTCGCGCGAGATAACGGCACTACGCGAGGCGTGCGTTGATGCGCGACGCCTGTACGCCAGGCACCGCCGGTGCCGCATCCGACCTCCGAATGCGGCAGCCATTGAGGCGGAGCTGTACGAGGGGTACAGGGCGGCGAAGACCGCCCTCCGAGATGGGATGCTGCGGGCTAAGGATCTATCCCACAGGGAGATGCTGGAGGCTCTGGACAGGGACCCATGGGGGCGCCCGTTCAAATGGGTGCGGGACAAATTCCGCCCCTGGGCTCCCCCGTTGACGCAGAGTCTCCGGCCCCAGCTCGTGGAGGGCGTCGTGAGCGTCCTGTTTCCTTCTCGGGGGGAACATACCCCCCCGCCCATGGCTCCGCCCCTGGCGGTGTCAGACGAAGACGCGGACCACAGCGACGGCGGCGACTACAATGCTCCGGAGGTGGCCGAGGTAGATCTGAGAGTGGCGGTACAACGGCTGAAGGCCAAGAATACCGCCCCGGGACCCGACGGCTTACCTGGGAAAGCCTGGGTCCTGGCCTCAGGGGCTCTCGGTACTCGACTAGGGGGGCTCTTAAGCGCATGTTTAGAGAGGGGCCAGTTCCCGCTTCGTTGGAAGACGGGGAAACTGGTCACATCGGATACGACTGGTGGGACATCGGATACGACTGGGTGCTGCGCGCCGACCTCCCTGACGGCGTCAGCGTGGTCTGCTACGCTGACGACACGCTCGACCTGGCACAGGGAGAGTCGCACCAGGCGGCGGCCGACCTAGCAACGCGAGGGGTTGCGACAGTCGTCGAAAGGATCCGGCAATTGGGACTCGAGGTGGCATTGCACAAATCCGAGGCCATGTGCTTTCATAGTCTTCGGAACGCGCCACCGTCGGGTTCCCAAATAACGGTGGTAGGGGTTCACATCGGCGTCGAGGCGACGATGAAGTATCTGGGTCTCGTCGTCGACAGCCGGTGGAGCTTCAAGGAGCACTTCCGACGTCTGGCTCCGCGATTGGACAGGGCTGGGGCTGCTTTTTGGCGGCTCCTGCCCAACCTCGGGGGACCAGGCGCCTCCTGCCGGCGGCTTTCCGCCGGAGTCGAGCGGTCCATGGCCCCCTGTGTGGGCCCCTACCATCAGGCGGCGGCCACCAGCCAAGTTGGTGGTATGCCAGAGGGTCATGGCCATCTGGATGATCCGGGGATATCGCACGGTCTCCGGCGAAGCGGCAAGCCTCCTTGCCGAATTGCCGCCGTGGGATCTGGAGGCAACAGTCCTCCAGCGCGTCTACGAGTGGCGTGTGGACGCGCAGCGCCGGGGTGAAACCCCGCTGCCGCGGCAAATCGCGGCACTGCGGAGTGAGCTCCGGTGCGATCTCATGGCGGAATGGGAGATGCGACTGTCGCAACCCAAGTTCGGGCACGCCGCAATCGCGGCGATAAGACCCCTCTTTGAGGAGTGGCTGGAGAGGCGCTACGGCGTCCTCACCTACCGCCTGACGCAGGTCCTCACCGGACACGGTTGTTTCGGGAGGTTCCTGTGTCGGATAGGGCGGGGGGAGGACACGGTGGAGCATACGGTGCAGGACTGCCCCGCTTGGGCAGAGCACCGCCGTGCCCTCACGGAGGTGATAGGCGGCGGCGACCTCTCGCGTCCGGACCTGGTTCAGGCCATGCTCCGGGGCGAGAGGGAATGGGATGCAGTCACCTCCTTCTGCGAAGCAGTAATGCTAGCGAAGGAGGAGGCGGGCCGCGTGAGGGAGAGAACCACCTCACGCCCCAGCCGCCGCGGGAGACGCCCAGGGCGTCGGACGTCGCGAGGCAACATCCGGCCACCGTAGGCGCGGGCTTGCGGATGGCGAGTAATGGGTAGCTCGCCGTCCGATCAAGGACCAAGCCCGGGTCGATGGCGCGTTCTGTTCGCGCGCGCCTCAAAGAGCTGTCAGCACAGGGACGGGGCTCCCAACGGGGCCAACGCCTGCCGGGGTTGCGGGACGTCTTAACAGGATACCGTGGCCCCGGAACGTAAAGGGCAACAGAAGGAACAGGGTGGGTTTTTAGTCAGTAAAAGTCTGACACACCCTTCCACCCCACCCAGGGCGGAAGGAGTCATTTGATGATTTTTACCACCTAAAAAAAAAAAAAAAGGACCATATTGTGGTTCCTTTGGTTTATCGGCGCCTAATGCAACTAACAGTGCTTCTGGGATTAGAGCCTCTTCTCCACCTTCAACCACAACAACTGGGTCTGAAAGAACAACAATTTGTTTGTTCTTGTGACTGTTAATGGGTGGGCATGCCTATATTAGGCTATGCATGGTGTCTACCACGTAGTGTCACACACATTCTGATAGATTACATCAGAAATGATATCTCGTATCAAAATCTGATCTTCGTGCGGAAGTATCTCGTACTAGCACGGATGACGGTATGAATCCTTTGACACACATCCAAGATGACCATATTGGAATCTCGTTCCATGGCTTGTTTATGTCTGCAGTTGATGTACAAAGAGTATCTTGAACGGTTGAAGTTGATTTCTTTTTCATAACCTAAAACAAGGCATACGTACTTACCAGTATTTTCTTTTGTTTCTTCTTGTTGTTGTTCCTCGATGTTAGTAGGCATGATCAAGGGCGGACTCATCGTCTGCGATCGTTGCTGGGATCGTGATCGTTGTCGGGAACGGGACCGGGATCGCTCCCGAGAATCATGCCGGTTTTTACGTCGACGGCGGCGGCGAGAAAGTTTCTTGACTTTTTTCTTCATTTTCTCTATTTCTTTTAATAACCCGGTTTCTGTATCGGAACAAGCTTACAATTCGCGGCGTGGCGCGACAGTCCGCTGCCCACACGCTTACTGCGCAGACCTGTGTGCAAGTCCGTCGCGCCGCCGCCATGTGCCCGTGTCTTAGCTATTTGTACATAGTGGTTACCGAAAACTTTATTATTTTAGGGTTCTGTAACCCCCTGTGATTTATCTATTAAACTTTTACCATATACCAACAAACTGGTTTCTATCTCTGAGAACCCCTCTCTCATATGTGGCACTCCAACGTTCTTTCGTGTGACTATAGTGCATAGTAGTGAGTGTTTTGCAGTGACGAACTAAAATGCCGGTGACCAGGAGTAGAGCGGCTAGTTTAAATCGAAGGGAAGATGCAAACGACGCATTACCCGTCCCCTCACGATGAAGCTCGCCAACCGCGGCGTCCGCCAATCAAGATGGCGACGACGCAGACTCTTTCGCGCCGCGCGCTGATGCTAACGCTACCTTTTCCAACGAAAACGTGGCGACTATTATTGCCTCTCTCCAACGCTCTCAAACAGAAGCATTTAGGGAGTTGCTTAACTCGGTGTCGCGGGTCAACGCATCAACCCCGGAATCACTCGCGCTACTAGGGCAAAATACCCTAGCCCGCTGCAAAGCCACCTCCGGCCGACCGCAAAAGTCGGTTGAAGCATTTATTGACGCCATAGAGGCCTATAGCGAGTGCGCGCAGGTAGCGGATTCAAACATCCTACGCGGCTTAGCCTACCTATTCAAAGATCAAGCAGTGACATGGTGGCAAGGTATAAAATACTCTGTGTCGTCATGGCGCGAAGCTAAAGAAAACCTGATAAGTGCGTATGGTGATCGCCGGCCGCCTCATCGTATCTACCTAGAAATATTTGCGACGCCGCAGGACAAAGAAAACACCGACTTATTCAAGGCGCGCGTTCGCGCCCTTTTCGCGCGTCTACCTAAAGGTGACGTAACAGAGTCGGCCCAATTAGATATGACCTACTGACACCTCCACAGCAGAATAAAGAAAAGACTGCGAAGAGAAGAGTGTCATAATTTCTATGAATTACTCCGTCTTGCACGAAACATAAAAGATTCTTTCGACGAGAAAAACAAAGTGCCGCCGACGGCGAGTGAGCGTCGAACACAAACGCGCCCGCCGCCGTCCACTTCGACGCCGTCTACACAATCTGCTGACCGCGATCGTGTCTAGGGTTGCCAACTTTTTTTACAAGAAATAAAGTATATTCAGGTCAATGAAGATTATTAAACAGTATTTTAGCAAAACAAACAGTATTTATTTATTATTTTTAAATACATTTTTTTTGGAGCGTCGTATTTTTCGAAAAAAAATTGTGAGCGTCTAAATGTAACACATAATAATGTGTCTGCATTTTGATGCTGAAAACAGTATTTTGTATACTTTTTTTTTTGTTAAACAGTAAAAAGTATAATTTAGTGAAAAACAGTAGAATACTGTTTAAAACAGTATAGTTGGCAACCCTAATCGTGTCCCCGTTCGCGATAGTGCTCCCGCGGCCCAGGCGCCGCCGTCGCAGAGCTCGCCCGCTCCGCACGCGCCTCCCGTCCCGGTTCCGGCGAAGCAACGAGTTTCCTGCACCTACTGCAAGCGGTATGGCCACACAAAGGACCAGTGACGTAAGTTGCAAACCCAAGGTGAGTCCAAATTCAAAAATAACTCTGCGGAAGTAATAAGTGATAACGGTGATAAAAAACAAAGTGGCCAAAGTCAATCTTTCTATTGTGTTCAATCCCGCGACGTATGTAAACAAAACTTTATCGCAAATAATTGAATCTAAACAGTGCTTTTCAAATAAAAACATTACGTCAGTTAAAGACTATTGGTAAAGATATTATTACTTGTTGCCGTAACGATGTTTCTTATAATAATAATTCGAGTCCCAACTCACAATTTGTAACAAATATGTGTCAATGTTCAAATTCTATCGACGTAAATGTTCATAGCTCACAAACAGAAAGTAAGTGTAGAAATGTTTGTAAACAAAAGGGTAACGTTAACCCATTATGTTAATTACATAGCGCTACTACATGAAGATCGCTGATGTTGCTTCCGCATCGATACTTGTTATTGCCAATGCACTAATTACATAGCGCTACCACATGAAGGTCGCTGATGTTGCTTCCGCATCGATACTTATTATTGCCAATGCACCTATGACGTCAATCGATTTCGCAAACTGTTGTTTGTTCAATAAATTGTAAGAATGATCATTCTATCGTCCTACTTCGACTTGGAATCGTCATTCATAGGATTAATTTTATAATATCAAATTAGTAATTAAATTAATTTAAAATCATTTCGGTTTTTTTTCGATCCTCCGATCGCAGCAAACGTAATTGGCGCAGTCGGTAGGATACTCGCGGGCCGGTTCGCGAATCGCGTTAGAATCAATTTCATATCGATTACCACGATCGCGAGTCACCTGGGCGATTATCAAGTCACGTCACGAGTATCCGGAACCTACGGACCTGCTGCAGACCAGAAGGAGAATCCAGCCACCGATTCACGGAGAGGAACCAGAAATGAGATACCTGTAAGTACACTTGAAACATTCTCGTGTTGCATCCCTTTGAATCTTAAACCTCAAGATTTATCATCCAAGGGCCTCCGGTACGCGGGAGCCTGAATCGCGACAGGCTCGCCAACGTACAGTAGATATAAATAGAGATATAACCTTGGATAACTTAGAACTAGACAATATGACTCAGGCTCAGAATAACCCAGATACTATCTACAAGGCTCTTCGCCTTATTCCGGAGTTCGACGGCAACCCGAACATCCTTACCCGTTTCATTAGAATCTGTGATTCGTTAGCTGCGCAGTACTTAAGTAGTGCACCTGGCAGTGAATTTTCCAACTTATGCTTAATAAACGGAATACTTAATAAAATAACTGGGACCGCGGCATGCACTATTAATGCCAATGGAATACCAGAGAGCTGGCTAGGCATTCGAACTGCCTTGATTAATAACTTTTCAGATCAGCGTGATGAAACCGCATTGTACAACGACCTCTCTTTAGCCACTCAGGGTAATAAAACGCCACAAGAATTCTACGATCATTGCCAAACGTTGTTTAGTACGATCATGACTTACGTGACTTTACATGAGACTGTATCGACGACCATAGAAGCGAAACGCGACCTATATAAAAAGGTTACCATGCAGGCATATGTCCGAGGGTTGAAAGAACCTCTAGGATCCCGCATACGTTGCATGCGCCCACCAACAATAGAGAAGGCGCTCGAGTTCGTTCAAGAGGAACTCAATGTAATGTACTTGCAACAACGCGAGACCCCAAAAACCCAAGCTCCTCCTAAAGTCGCTCATCCCACTCTTACACCACGACCTCATAATTTCCTGACACCAATACCTAACTGGCCATTACCCATGGGCCAGCGTTCAGCGGGGCCCGCACCTCAGCCTTTTAAATTCCCTGCACCAGCACAACATCAACAGCGTATGCCAACGAGCACGCAAAGAATGTTCAGTGCGGCACCTCCTAATTACAATCCCCGTAGTAACCTATTTAGACTAACGTCCCGAAATAATGCACCTCAAGGCCCTCAGCCAATGAGTGGTGTTCAACGATTCACTCCCAAACCCTTACCTCCAACAAATCAGCCAGCAGCCCATGATTGGAATAAGTTTGGAAATCCACCACCTTCGAATTATTTCAAAGCCCGAGAAATGAATATGAATGAGTGCATGACGCATGACGACTCATATTACTACTATTACTACGAACCGGTGTACAATTACTATACTGACTACAATGACAGTGTCCCTGGCCCGAGTAGTCTCGCCGCTGACTCGACTCATTATAACGTGACAATGAACGACCAAGTATTTGATGAATTGCAAGCGGGTGTAACTGACCATGCTCAACAGGATTTTCAGGAGGCTTCGACGTCGCAAAAACCAAAATAGAATTAAATCTTCAGACACAGAGGCAACTCCCCTATATACAAACTAGAGACCCACCTCTAAAACTTTTAATAGATACAGGTGCTAACCAATCTTTTATTAGCCCCGAAGCTGTTGAAAAATATTTCGCCGAATACCCCTTACATTTCGACCCTTTTGAGGTAACCAACATACACGCAACAAGCAGGAACGATTACTCTATAACCTTGCCATGTTTTGCGGAGTTTAATGACGCCAAAACCATGAAGTTGTTCATCTATCGGTTTCATGACTATTTCGATGGTCTCATCGGTTTAGATCTGCTAAATGACTGGGAAGCTCGCATAGACTTGAAGGAAAACATGTTGGTGACTCGATCTGCAATAAACCCTATTGCAATGTATAACTCGTGTAACGTAAATTTATACGAAGATATTATACCAGCTGGGAGTACTAAGGTTATCCGTATCCCCATTGATGTGCCAGAAGGCGACGTTTTAATTCGGGAACAAACTCTTTGCAATTGCATAATTCATGAATGTATTACTACCGTAAGTCGTAATCGTGGTTACTTGGAAATCGAAAATCCGACACTAAATGACGTAATATTTTCAATCGATCGCCCAGCGCACGCGGAATTATTCAATATCGAGTGCAGTAGTACTCAACAAACATCGACACGCGCTCAAGAAGTGGTATCGCGCTTAAGAACTGACCACCTGAACCCGGAAGAAAAGGCTAACCTGATAGCTCTTTGTTCCCGTTACTCGGACGTTTTTTATATTGAAGGTGAGGGACTAACTTTTACAAACAAGATAAAGCATCGAATAAGAACTACCGACGATGTTCCGGTGCAGGCTAAAAGCTACCGGTATCCATTTGTACATCGCCAGGAAGTTAGGGACCAAATAACTAAAATGCTTGACCAAGGTATCATACGACCATCAGAATCCGCATGGAGCTCGCCTATCTGGGTGGTCCCAAAGAAACTAGATGCCTCAGGAAAGCAAAAATGGCGTCTCGTAGTTGACTTCCGTAAGTTAAACGAGAAGACCCTAGACGATAGGTACCCTATACCCAACATCAATGACGTTCTCGACAAATTAGGTAAATGCCACTATTTCACGACCTTGGATTTGGCAAGTGGATTCTACCAAGTGGAAATGTACCCTCAGGATGTAGAAAAAACCGCATCCAACGTGGAACACGGTCATTTTGAATTCCTCAGAATGCCGATGGGACTAAAAAATTCGCCGTCCACGTTCCAGCGTGTGATGGATAATGTCCTCAGAGGACTCCAAAACGAGATATGTCTTGTCTATTTAGATGACATCATCGTCTTCAGCACATCCCTTCAGAAACTAATCTCGAAAAAGTATTCCAGAGGCTTCGAGAGTCCAACTTTAAAATCCAGGTGGACAAATCTGAATTCCTGAAACTTGAAACAGCTTATCTAGGCCATATCATCAGTAAAGACGGCATTAGGCCAAATCCCGATAAAATATCTGCAATTAAGAAGTACCCCATTCCAAAAACACCGAAAGAAATCAAACAATTCCTGGGCCTTCTTGGTTATTATCGAAAATTTATTCCTGACTTTGCCCGAACTACAAAACCGCTTACTCAATGCTTGAAAAAAGGACGTAAAATTTCCCTTGACTCCGAATACGTGAATTGTTTCGAACGATGCAAGATCCTCCTGACTAATGACCCTATCCTACAGTATCCAGACTTCAGTAAAGACTTTAACTTGACGACAGACGCTTCGAACGTAGCCATTGGCGCTATTCTATCGCAAGGACCTATAAACTCGGACAAACCTATCTGTTATGCATCCCGAACCCTAAACGAAAGCGAGATGAACTATAGTACCATAGAGAAAGAATTACTCGCTATAGTATGGGCTACGAAATATTTCAGACCCTACCTATTTGGACGCAAATTTAAAATTTTCACTGACCATAAGCCATTACAATGGATGATGAACATGAAAGAACCAAATTCCCGTCTGACAAGGTGGAGACTTAGACTTAGCGAATATGACTTTTCAGTTATTTATAAGAAAGGGAAATCCAATACAAATGCTGACGCCCTTTCTCGCATTGAAATTCACACTAAAGAAGCCACGTCCTTAATGGATGAAATTGATGAACTAAACTCCTTAATGGGTAATCCAACTGAAACCGTCCTTGGTAAAACAAATTCCTCAACCGAAACAGTACATACAAGCGTTGAGAACCCCATCCTAGAAGTTCCCATAACTGACGAGCCATTAAATAAGTTCAACAGGCAGATATGCCTTACCATTGTAAATGACGTAAAAAAACGACCCGTAGTTACTAAGCCATTTGACACCCATACACGTATAAGTATCCAGCTGTCCGAATCTAACTTAGAGGAAGATGTGATCTGTGCCGTAAAAGAGTACGTTAACCCTAAGGTTAAGACAGCTATTTTAGTTAACCCACCTTTAGCCATGTACTCAATTATACCGATTATACAGGACAAATTCAAAAGTTCAACCTTAAAACTCGTTTTAGCTAAATCTGAATTAGAAAATGTCAAAGATTATCTTCGACAACAGGAGATAATACGACACTATCATGACGGTAAAACTAACCATCGCGGAATTACCGAGTGTCATTTAGCCTTATCTCGCAAATATTACTGGCCAAAGATGAAGGATCAGATAACCAAATTCATAAATGAATGTACAATTTGCGGTCAGGCCAAGTACGACAGAAACCCGATAAGACCTCAATTTAATATTGTACCACCGGCTACCAAACCGTTCGAGACAATCCATATGGATCTATTCACCGTACAGGGTGAAAAATACGTAACATTTATCGACGTATTTACAAAGTACGGTCAAGCTTATCACCTACGTGACGGAACAGCAATTAGCATCCTACAAGCCCTTTTGCAATATTGTACCCACCATGGCGTCCCTATAACTATTATCACAGACAATGGGACCGAGTTCACAAACCAACTGTTCATGGAATTCACAAGGCTTCATAACATCAACCATCATAGAATACTAGCTCACTCACCCAACGACAACGGAAATGTCGAACGACTACACTCAACCCTTCTAGAACATCTTAGACTCCTTAAGCTACAGTTTAAAGACGAACCAATAATTAATCTTGTGCCCTATGCTCTAATAGCTTATAATAGCTCTATACATAGCTTCACAAGATGTCGACCCTTTGACTTACTGACTGGTCATTTTGACCCCCGAGACTGTAAAGACATTGACCTGACACAGCACTTATTACAACAGTATACGCAAGCTCACCGAGATAAAATGAAACGTGTCTATGACATCATTAACTCGTCATCACTGGCTAACCGTACCGCGATAATTGAGAAAAGAAATGAAACCCGTGAACCTGAGATAGAATACGCCCCCCAACAACAGGTATTTATAACAAACCCTCTTGCAAGTCGACAAAAGACTGCCCCCCGATATACACAAGACACAGTTCTAGCAGACCTGCCGATTCACATTTATACTTCAAAAAAACGTGGCCCCATAGCGAAGTCAAGACTTAAGCGTATACCTAAATCAGCAAAATTGTTACAGGATCCTACTGGTAACAATGCTCCCAATGACGCGATCTCAGGAGATAAGACTTGAAAGCCTCGACGAAGGACCCGGACTTCTACCCTTTAAACTTGGACAAATGAAAATCACGACTCATCACCATACCTTCATTCAGTACATACAACTAAGTAATATCGAAAACAGTGTTCACTCCCTACAGACCCAACTAAGGAACTGTCAAAATCAAATGACTAATGACACTTACGCACTATACGAAATTCAGTTGGAATATCTTACTAGCAAACTTGGCAATGTCTTAAAACAATTACGATCTTTAGAACCCAATAGAGCCAAAAGAGGTCTTGTAGATGGACTAGGTTCAATAGTAAAAAGCTTAACTGGGAACCTAGATCACGAAGATGCACTAAAATATAATCAGGCAATTAAGATCTTAGAACGTAACCAAAATAAATTAGTGACCGAATTCAATGAACATATTAGTATGAGTAAGGAGTGGATGTCTAAATATAATAGCATAATCACACAGATAGTACAAAACCAGAATAAAATTAATACCACTCTAGAAACCATATTACAAAGTAACGCACTAAGTGAGAAAAGTTTAATGAAATATGCTCATTTTGCCCAATTACTAGAAATTATAAGCGATAATGTAGAGGACTTATTCCAGGAATTAATCAGGATAGAAAATAGTTTAGCTTTCATTCGTGCTGGTAGTACCCATCACTCCATGATAGACATAGAAATACTAGAGTCAATGGTAAGGAAACTTAAGACTATTTACGCTGAAGAACAGGTTCTAGACCTAGAACTTAGAGATTATTATGATATTATAAAACCAGGATCATATTATGTAGACAAGCAGATAGTATTCGTATTTAAATTCCCAATTTTTTCTAAAAATAGCTTCGATATCTATAGACTCTCTGTGGTACCTAATAAACATGCACAAGCTCTTATTCCACCCTTCCCTTTCCTTGCAACTAACGAGATGTCACATGTGTACATAGAGGCTGAATGCCCGAAGTCGAAAGACTGGTACCTCTGTGAGAAAGATATTACCCATCAGATTCGCACCAAAGCTGACTGCGTCCAGGAGTTAATCACCAACCAAGTTTTACAAGACTCCTGCAGGTTTACCACAGTCACCTTGACGAGAGAAGCCATGGAGAAGCTCGACGACCAACATTACGTCCTATCCTTTCCTCAAGAAACGAAGATACAACTAACTTGTAACCGGAAAGACTACACATCGCTTCAGGGTAGCTATCTTGCAACAATTCCTACCGGATGTTATTTGAAATCTGAAGAGTTCACCATTGCGAACGTTTATGACGAAATTAACGGCCAACCCTTGAAGTTAATGAAGATACCCTATGACGCTGAGAAGCAGGCCACCACAGCTACCCACGTCAATCTGAACTCTATCGATCTCCAAGGACTACACAGCATCCAGGACCAACTCATGATCCAGAATCCTGTCCAACTTGAAAACGTGGTCACAGACGGATTTTATCACACTACAATTCCATTCTATGGAATACTATCGATTGCAAGCGTACTCGTTATCATCGTTACGACCCGGCGCTACCTACGCAGACGTACGAACACTAGGGAAAAGAAACAGCAACCACCAGCCGCAACCCTGAAAGAGAATGAAAGTCCTGGCGAACTTCCGGCAACATTTTCACTCAACGTGCTAAAATAGTCGCCGTTCTAAGGGGGGAGGAATTACATAGCGCTACTACATGAAGATCGCTGATGTTGCTTCCGCATCGATACTTGTTATTGCCAATGCACCAATTACATAGCGCTACCACATGAAGGTCGCTGATGTTGCTTCCGCATCGATACTTATTATTGCCAATGCACCTATGACGTCAATCGATTTCGCAAACTGTTGTTTGTTCAATAAATTGTAAGAATGATCATTCTATCGTCCTACTTCGACTTGGAATCGTCATTCATAGGATTAATTTTGTAATATCAAATTAGTAATTAAATTAATTTAAAATCATTTCGGTTTTTTTTCGATCCTCCGATCGCAGCAAACGTAATTTGTTCTACCAACGGTTATACGAATATTTTATGTAATAATTACATAACATCATAACATCACGCCTGTAATCCCCGAAGGGTTAGGCAGGGGTGTACCCATTAGTACACCCACATTTCGCCAGTTATGTTTAAGTCCCATGTAATAGGGGGCGAGCCTATTGCCATCAATCGGGCACAAATCCAGACTCCGAGGCTGCTACTGAGAAATTCCTGATGGAAAAACCCAATAACACTTTGCCCGACCTGGGAATCGAACCCAAGACCTCGTGCACAGCAGTCGCGCTTGTGACCACTAGACCAACGAGGCATTGTAATAATTTTAATAATGAAAAGAGTGATAACCCCCAATATTTTAACGATATTGCGTGTAACACGTTTGATAAACACAACGGTTATAACCGATATTATAACGATATTTTGTGTACTGATTCTCTTAATGAAAACTATATTAAGTCACAATTTGATAATAATAAGTATGTGTGTTTATATGTAAATAGTGATAACTGTGTTTATAGTGGAGATGTTTTACCCCGCGGTAACGGTCATGCGACTCATACGGAACCCGCTATTGGTTGCGAGTGACGACCTATTTTTAATAAAAAAATTCTAGGTTTTACCGGTACCGCGTTGATAGATACGGCCGCCAAGCATTGCATTGCGGGTCATACGCTATATACTCTCCTTCTACGTCAAGGTCATCCCCTCAGCTCTTCGACACGCGAAGTTAAGCTTGCCGACGGCGTAGTCCGTACGATGGATGTACTTTCTACCACCTTAGAGGTGTGCTTAGAAACAAAAGTTATCACGATTCCATTTTTAAAATTTCCCAATGCGACAAATAACGAGACGTTATTAGGTATCGATTTTATAACCGCTGCTAGAGTAGTTATTGATTTTTTTAAAAAGCTCTGGTTCCTCAGTAGTTATGATACGGTAAAATATAACTTGTTCTTTGAACCTACCTCGCGTGACGTGTCCTGTGCATCTACTGATGTTCTTAGGGATGATGAAGGTACTCACCTTAAACCAGCTGAGCGGTAAGCGCTCGTCGACGTCCGCACCAGGCACGCACGCGTCTTTAGAGCAGGGGGAGGTCCAACACCATATGCTGAACACTGCATTGAGACAGGTGAGCATCCGCCTATTGCTGTTCCTCCGTACCGCCTAAATCCTTCGAAGAAAGAGCTAATGAAAGCTGAAATAGGCAAAATGTTACAAGATGACATCATAGAAGAATGTGAATCGGCTTGGTGTTCACCGGCGCTGATGGTGCCGAAGTCCAACGGTGGTATTCGCTTCTGCGTCGACTACAGGCGTTTGAATGCAGTCACCAAAGCTGACACATATCCGATGCCATGCATCGACGAGTTACTACAGAGTACAAAACGGGACTGCTACATGAGTACGCTAGACCTTTTATTTTCGTATTGGCAGGTAAGGGTAAGGGAAGCTGATAGAGATAAAACGGCTTTTGTTTGTCCTTTAGGTACCTACCGTTTTAAAAGAATGCCGTTTGGTCTCCGGAACGCGCCCGCTACCTTTCAGCGTCTCATTGATCGTCTTCGATCCTGCTCTGCTTTACAAGATGTAACTTTATTAGCTTATTTAGATGATTTGTTGATAATATCGCAGGGATATCAACAGCATCTTCAAGACCTCGAGGCAGTTTTTAGACGTCTGGCCGAGTTCAACCTCCATGTAAATAGGGAGAAGTGCGCTTTTGCTCGTGAAAGCGATAAATATCTCGGCCACGTTATTACACAAGAAGGTGTTTCCACCGACCCAGGGAAGGTGAGTGCTGTGCTCGAGATGAAGGAACCAGGAAACCTAAAGCACCTGAGAACCTTTTTTACAAACATGTTCGTGGTTCAGAAAATTCATACCGAATTTTTCAAAAGTTGCCGAACCATTGACACGCCTGACCAGAAAGAGTCAAGTATGGTCTTGGGGCTCAAAACAGACCCAAGCATTTAATGAGCTGAAGAGTCTACTGACCACAGCTCCAATACTGGTACAAGCCGATTTCAGTCGTCCTTTCATTCTGCGAACTGACGCAAGTAACTACGCCTTAGGCGCAGTTTTATTACAGGGCGACGGCAATCAGGAAAGGCCAATTGAATATGCCAGCCGACTCCTCAACGCAGCTTAACGCAACTACTCCACCACGGAGCGTGAAGCATTGGCTGTAGTGTGGGTGGTGGAGCGTTTCAGGCCTTACCTAGACGGTCAACCAGTCGTGATTGGTAGTGATCATCAGCCTCTACGCTGGTTGCTATCACTAAAATCACCAGCAGGCAGATTAGTCCGTTGGGCTCTAAAACTCTAATCTTTTGATATCCAGTTCCAATATACCCCAGGGAAAGCGAATGTCGTGGCAGACACGCTGAGTAGACCGATTTGTTCTGGCGACACGAATGACAAGTGTAGTGTTTGTTCAGTCATCTGTGACCTTCCCACAAAGACACCTAGCCAACTACGCCTGGAACAAACTTCGGACCCTGAAGTGGAAAAGATTATTAAAGAGTTAGAAGGACCTGATGATGTTGCCTCTAAAAGGTAGTTAGAAAGGGGTTACCTCATGGATCAAGGAGTCCTGAACCGTTACAACCCGGACTCCGAGAGTGAACTAGCTGAGGAGCAGCTAGTAACACCTGCCTGCCAAGTGGCAGCTATTTTAAAAGAGTTACACGACTCTCCAACAGCTGGTCACCCGGGTAACCAAAGAACCTACCAGAAGGTAGCACAGCTCTATTATTTTACAGAGATGCGGAGAATAATCACCGATTATGTAGCAGCCTGCATCCACTGCCAACGGTATAAGGCTAACAACGCCAAACCCTCAGGTCTGCTCCAGACACCGGTCATGAACCAGCGGAGTGAGGTGTTGGCTAGGACCTGCTCGGCCCCCTACCGGAAGGAGACCAGGGGGAGCGGTGGATCTTTCTCATTGAAGACACAGCTACCCGATGGATAGAGCTGTTTGCACTTAAAGAAGCCACAGCAGAAGCCCGTGCTCATGTCCTCATCGAGGTATATTTTATGCGGTTCGGTCTGCCTCGCAGAATTATTTCGGACAACGGTGTCCAATTCGTTTCTGCAGTAATGCAACAATATATGTCAGTCTTAGACATAAAACAAAATTTTGTTCCGCTGTATCATCCACAAGCTAATCCTGCCGAGCGAAAAAACCGCGACCTTAAAGCAATGCTGGCACATCTCGTGGCAGACGACCACACCTCATGGCCGAAGAAGTTGCCGGTGGTTCGCTTTGCCCTGAATAGTGCAAAATGTCGCACAACAGGCAAGTCACCAGCTTATTTGACCTTTGGCAGAGAGATGCGGTCACCCACAGAGGTTGTTCATGACCTTCGTGCCATAAGAGATAAAGAAAATTTTGTCCCACAAGTTACCCCTTACCTCGAAAACTTCTAACATTCGCTGTCAGCTGTCCGGGAACGCGTCGAAATCCAGCAGGACAAGACAAAGCAGTACGCTGACGCTTCACGCCGACCATCTGACACCTTCGAGGTAGGTGATTTAGTATTGCTTAAGTCTCACTTATTGAGCAAAGGGTCAAAAGACCTAACTTCAAAGTTCTACCCTCGCCGAGATGGCCCTTACCAGATCACTAAAAAAGGTAAGTCCAACAACTTACATGCTCGCGAACACGGAACAAGCCAATGTAAATATAGGTAAATATCACGCCGAGGACCTGGCGCGTTACGGAGGTACCGTCGACTCCCTACCTAAACCTGTCATTCCAAAGAGAAATCGCGGACGTCCAGCTAATGCTGCTATTAAACCAGTACCAGTGCAGGAGCGGGGACGTTCTCCGGGACTGGAGGGGGAGTATATAGCAACCCTAAAACCGTGCCGTCCACTCAGAGCGTCTCGCGGTCGTTTGCCGCCGCGATACATAGAGTGAGACGACGATTTTGGTCTCACTCTCGCACGCCGTTACAATTCGCGGCGTGGCGCGACAGTCCGTTGCCCACACGCTTACTGCGCAGACCTGTGCGCAAGGCCGTCGCGCCGCCGCCATGTGCCCGTGTCTTAGCTATTTGTGCATAGTGGTTACCGAAAACTTTATTATTTTAGGGTTCTGTAACCCCCTGTGATTTATCTATTAAACTTTTACCATATACCAACAAACTGGTTTCTATCTCTGAGAACCCCTCTCTCATAACTTACAATTTAATCACAGACAAGATTCTACGCGTTAACGCGAGCGCGCGAAGTTGGAAAGTGATTATGACAGGTGTCACACAGACAGTACAAGAGATAAAGCAGGCATCATTAACTTTGTTTTTTATAGCTGTAAATAATCTACGCGATCGAGTTCGTTGGAGGTGAACTACTACCTGTAAGAATAATTGTTTTCAGGATGAGTCGTGAAACAAAATTATTGATTTACATATTTACAGATTACTCGTTAAAATTTCAGGATAGAAGTTTCACGTAAAAACTGACAAAACTCACGTAAAAAATCGAAACAAAATTTAGGTAGGATAACTAGTTTCATTCCTTATTATTACTTATTCCCGAGTAAACAGTAAAATCTTAAAGCTTTGCTTAATTTAGTAAATTGACTTACATTTTTAAAGATGGGGTTCAATGTGGTGACCTTGGTATTGTATGCACAAGGCCGCTCGTTTGTTCATGGACACCTGGACCACAGTAATAAAAATAATAATAATAATTTATTTCATAAAAAGGAGATTGTAGTACATGAGGCATACATAGAGTTACACATAATATTTAAGTTTGAACCATGTCAATTACAATCTGGTGGGTGAAGTTCCGCTTTCCTAGCTAGGTTATAGAATAACCTGTATTAAGGAATAACGGTCCCTGTCCCTTACAAGAGGTTACAATAAACTAGTTCAATATTAATTTTCCAATTTATGTATACAACAATGCTTATAATTATTGTAAAACGTGCGTATGGGTGTGAGGGTGTGTGTGTGAGTGATTGTATGTACGTAAGTGGTGATAGTGTGTGTATGTAAGTGAAAGGGTGAATGAGAAAGTGTGCGTTTCATTTGATTTAAGTCGTGCTTGGTAATATTACATTTGTCACTGTACTGAATGAGATAATTTTCTGTTTCATCATAGCTTATATTTTGAAAATATGAGCGTAGAATCTTTTTACATTTAAAGTTAGATAATCCGTAGATCAAACAGATTTTGTTAAATTTATTGTACAGGGAGGGGCCTAGGTAGTTACAAAATCTACTTGCAAATGATGTTCGTAGTTGTGGAAGAGTGCAAATTAAGTCTTTTCTACGCTTTGTTACTGTTTTATAAGGGGTTTTACGGTGCTGTAGAAGAACTGTTTGAAGGATGAAGTGCTGTCGAACGTTAAGTACATGACAACTACTATACAATAGATCAGTAGTAGGGAACATGATAGGTCTAGAGGTAGCTACCTTCAATACCGCTCTGTGTGCGGTTTCAAGTGGTTTTAGTAAAGTTTTCGCAGCACCACCCCAGCTTGTGATACAATATGTAACAGTAGATAAGCACAAGGAAAAATAAACTACACGTATTATGTTTGGATTCGCGATACTTCGAAGGGTTTTAAATAAATAAATCAACTTGCGAACTCTACTGGTAAGTTGGTTAATTTGAGTTTTATAATTAAGATGTTTGTCTATATATACTCCTAAATATTTAATGTGGTCGACTATAATTAAGGATGGGCAGAGGCAGGAGGCATTTCTTTGTAAACACCTGTGTTTGTGGGCTTTGATAGATAGAGGAAAAGTTGGCTGGGTGGCGGGACTAATTGAATAAGTAATAATGTTAGTTTTGGAGGTGTTGAGTGTTAGTGAGTGAGAGTATAGCCAATTTAGGGCTTTGTTGAAACCAGACTGTGCAAGGTGCTCAAGATCCGACCAGGTGTCAGCAACAAAGGTTATAGCAGTATCGTCTGCAAACGTTCATCTTGGCGTTTGGAATGTTAAGGTTGCATATGTCGTTTATAAAAACTAGAAAAAGAGTCGGACCCAGTATGCTTCCTTGGGGTACTCCGTTATATATCGGAAGTTCTTCGCTTATCTATGCGTATCTATGGTAACCATGTGAGCGCGATCCGTCAGATAGTTTCGGAAAAGTTCTAATTGTAAACCCCTGACACCAATCCTTTCCAGTTTTTGTAGAAGCATAGAAATTGAGACGGTGTCAAAGGCTTTCGCAAGATCTATAAACATAGTTAGCACCCTTTTATTTTTGTCTAAGTTATGTACTATCTTGTTAAGCAAAACTTGTACTGCGTCTGTGGTAGATTTACCTTTGCGAAAGCCAAATTGCTGTGCGGATATTAAATGGTAATGTTCAAGGTAATTGACCAGTCTTTTATTGATGAGTCTTTCGAGTACCTTTGACACGGCACTCAAAACTGCTATTGGGCGATAGTTACTAGGCTCCTTACCGTCCCCTCCCTTAAAGACCGGATGAATTATTGCTTTTTTGAGGGATGTAGGAAAATTACCAGTATCGAAGCAAAGATTAAAAATGTGGCTTAGGATGAGTGAAAGAGTAATTGCGTATTTTTTTTTTAAAGGATGGTGTGATGCCATCCCATCCAGTGGCAGCATTAGACCGTAAGGAATTAATGACAGTAGTAACTTCTTCGGGATCAACACGGTCTAGAACGAAAGAAGTAGCTGATAGGGGATTGAGCATATCTTGTGGCAAAGCCAATGCTTGATTGTCTCTATCTTTTATAATGTCATTGGCAAGCTTTTCGCCTATATTAACAAAATATGAATTAACGCTATTACATGATTGTGTAGGTGATAGTGACAATGAAAGTAATTGTGTAGCTGTGGTGTTAGTTTTAATAGTATTGGTTACACGTTTGATGGCATCCCATAAGGTTTTTGCGTTATTACCTGCCCTAGCTAATTCTTGAGTGTCATACAGTCTTTTCTATAAGTAATATTAATTATTTCACTATCCAGAGATTTTTTTACTTTTTATGAAGCGCATCTCTATTCCTAATACACCGCAATAAGCCAGGCGTAATCCAGGGCTTTAAAATCCTTTTTTTAGAAGGAACTTTTTTGATTATCGTATTATCCGAAATAGCAGAACTAAGAAGTTTTAAAAAGTTAGCAGTAGCGGTATTGGCGTCTTTTTTGTCGTAAAGAGGCTTAAAATCCAATTGCCTTACACTTTCATCAAGCCCTTCATAGTCTGTCTTTGTAACTGTGAACAAGCTGCTATTGTCAGGCCTTGGTTTTGGATGCATAATAAAGTGGAGAAGTGATCGGTAATTGTGGAACTATAGACAAAAGTTCGAGTTTGACACTTTGTTCTTAGAATTGTGTGGTCTAAACAATTGTCACCTCTGGTTGGAAGAAAATGGGTGGGGAGATAACCATGAAAAGCAAGACAGTCTAAGTATTCGTGATAACGCATGTCAAGTGTGTTTGATTTTATATCTATACTAGCTGACCCGTGCCCACTTCGTTTGGTGGTAACCATTTTCTTATGATGAAATGATGAGTGTGGTTCTGTTAGTACTGAGTGCTATGATTTATTTCCTGCCTAAAGACGCTGCGCACGTTCAGCGCTAGATTCCCGAGCACGGGCCTGCGATGTTCTCGCGCTCTGGCTAGCGACCCTCTGCGAGCGCTCAGCGCTAGACTCCCTATCCCTTGTTTGAGAGACATGCTGCCTTAAATCACTGAGACGCTGCGTACGTTCAGCGCTAGATTCCCGAGCACGGGCCTGTGATGTTCTCCAGCTTTGGTTAGCAAGCCGCTGTGAACGCTCGGAGATAGATTCCCCAGCGCGTGCTTGCGAAATATTTTCTCTATTCCGCAAGAGGCGCTGATGCTTTTCAAGAGCAGACTCTTCCGTACGGCGTACTCGAGCTGCTCTGGGATGTCTGACGGGAAAGTTGTGATTTCCTTTTAGGCATGATAAACAATCGCTGAAACTGTCCGATATACCAAAAACAGAAATACTATGGGTAAATAAAAAAAACATGGATAAAACGTCCGTACAAAGCATGTTCTTATGTGGTTCGTGAATGGACGGCGGCATTTTGCGATTTAGTAATTTTATATTATCTTCGAAACGATTTAACCAATTGACATACTGTTTCAGGCAAATCATATCTCTATGATGTTCTTGTGATGATAATAATATTTTTTTCGATAAGGTTTAATATTTTGTTGTTTAAGAAATCGTCCAAAGGTAAGTACGTCGAAAAATACTTTTTTTAACACATAAAAGCTACTATATCTACTAAAATATAAAAGATAGAAAGATGGTGTTACGGCCTTTTTTGTAGAACTATTAAAGGCGGACCAGGTTGCCAGAAATTATTTTCAAATATATACAACTGTTAAGGCAGCGCATGCAGAAAACTTTGTTGTAAGAGCTATTTTTTTCCGCCTGGCTAGACAAAAATTGAGATAGTTCGGCTATTATGCATGATATCTTTATAATTTATAGCCTATAGCACTCACGAATAATGTAGCTTTCTACCAGTGGAACAATTTTTAAAATCGGTTCATTACTTTCGGAGATTACCCCCTACAAACAAACTCACAAACTTACAAACAAATTTTACCTCTTTATAATATTATAGTATATATAGTATAGACTAGTATAGAAGTATAGATTTATGTCACCAGTTATTATTACAGATTTAAATGCATGAAGCGATGAGAGAATATTATTGAGGGCAGCTATGAAACTCCGTATACAGTCAGCAGATGGAGAGCGATATATACACTGTATTGCCACCTCAGAACCGATCTTTATAATAAGACCAGAGGCAGATTGGCCAAAGTCTGGTTCTTCACAAGAAGCTATCAAGTTTGACTTGAGATATACTACAACACCATCACTTTGGTTTTTGTGTTTAGAAGTCTTAAATATATTATAGTTCTGCATAATTGGAATATTACAGTTACGTTAGTAGTAATATTATAATACAGTAGTAGGATATTATTGGGCATTCTACTCCACCTTCCGTCCTTCGGCTCACTCCGTTCGCCTCCGTCACTCTCGGTGGAGTAGAATGCCCAATAATATAAATGAAATCCGTGCAGTAACATACTGGTTCGGCGCCTATTCCACCCGATGGAACGTTCGCCTCCGTCACTCTCAGTGGAGTAAAATGTCTAATACTGGTTCGGCGCCTAGTCCACTAGGTTGTTCGTACATTTGTTCGAGTTAGCGACGAGTTATTAATGTTAATGTAATATATTGATTACTGACCTCAAATTCATTGAATTATACTCACCAGCTTAAAACAACCATAACACTTACTATACCTTGATTCAAACATATAACATAGGTACACATACTTTCCTTTAACATAATCAGGTCTATATCTGAACGAACCAGTAACCTAAAATTCAGGACAAATTGTCTCATGTCTCTCCACATACTTATTAGGATGGTGCATTGTCGCTAAGGATAACACACATACCCGTTTTCGTGACCAGATTGGCTCGAGGACATCTGAACTTTAGGATACCGCATACATTAAACTAAAATTTTGGACAGATTGTCTCATGTCTCTCCACAAAAGTAAAATAGCGCACACCCTTAGGGCCACACACATTTTTTTCTGTGACCAGATTGGCTCGAGGACATCAAAATTTTAATTTAACACATTACAGACGATACATCCTTTACGTCTCGGGTTCATTTAATTATACTCACCAGCTTAAAAGAACTATAAAACTTACTATACCTTGATTTAAACATACAAATACACATACTTTCCGTTAACATAATCAGGTCTAAGTATATCTGAACGAACCAGTAACCTAAAATTCAGGACAGATTGTCTCATGTCTCTCCACATACTTATTAGGATGGTGCATTGTCGCTAAGGATAACACACATACCCGTTTTCGTGACCAGATTGGCTCGAGGACATCTGAACTTTAGGATACCGCATACATTAAACTAAAATTTTGGACAGATTGTCTCATGTCTCTCCACAAAAGTAAAATAGCGCACACCCTTAGGTCCACACACATTTTTTTCTGTGACCAGATTGGCTCGAGGACATCAAAATTTTAATTTAACACATTACAGACGATACATCCTTTTACATCAATACGTAACAATCAAGTGGTAAGCGTGGTCACACGGATAGTCGATCCTTGCCTTGCATGCATAAAGCTAAGGTACAGATACGTTTGACAACGACAACCGGATCAGAACCGTATCGCACATTATTCAATCTAGCGTACAAACTGTGAGTGAATCCGCTGCTGTAGACTGTTCCGTTAACGGTAGTAAACGGGGGCGGAGGGCGTGCCATTCAAAACATCTTCAACACACACTTTTTGAATGGCAATCTCTCCACTCCCAGCAGCTGTCCGCTGCTGGGTTTGGCAAATGGTTCTAGGGGGTAGCGCAGGTCGCGATGATCCCCTAAAACAAGGCCAGTGGACTATCCTTCACGAGGTTGCTGCCCGTTTCTTGACCAAGTGCCCTATGCAATTGGTACAACCAAAACCTCTGGCCGTCTCCCCCCAAACTCCCACCCACAATCCTATCCTTTATTCTCCTCACCAATCCCGCATAGCCGAACCGTGGCGGCGCATAACCACACCCAGGCCCGCATAGCCTTGAGGCACTAAATCCCCCCAAAAAGATTGCACCACACCTCTCAAGGGCGAATAGTGTGTGGTACTCATCCTCAGCCCGAACAAAAAAAACATGTCAGCACAGGGTAAAAATTTACTACCCCAGGAGGGTACCACTACCACCAGTAGTGGAGAATCCCTCACCGAGCCTAGCTCGGTCTGCCCCTCGTATTCTGGGGGGGGCAACTTGTGCCCTAGACCAGGCTCCAGCTTGGACCTGTCCGGCTTAGTGGAGGCCATACCCACTGTTAACTTCGAGGTAGTTAACATAAACAAAACCTCAAACTGGACCGTAGTCGCTCACAAGCGCCCTTGCAAAAGGGAATCCGCTGCGGAACCCACTTCGGGGCCGAAAGGCAAACCGGAACGCAGTCGCCTTAACCGGCGCGCGAGAAGGGAAGCTCTCCGGCCCTGTTCCAGCACGACAGGCACCGCAGCAGCGGAAACGCAGCGCGAGCCCGAGCCGTCCACCTCTACGGAGAAGGACGCGACGAAGGCACTGTCGGTAAAACCCATACCACCACCACCACCTCCTCCTAAACCCAACCGGCCAAGGCAGAGACGGAAGCCGCGGGGAAATCGTGGTCAGCGGACTGCTGCGGAGGTTCCCACTCCTCCTGAAAAGGAGCAGCCTGGCACTGGGATTGGCCCGAAAGGGCGCGCTTCCTCGAAGCGCTCTCGTATGAACGAGACCCAGTCTCCCAGGGGGGATACCAAACGCGCGAAAACTGACGCGAAGCCAAAGCGGGCGGTGAGCTACGCAGACGCGACCCTGTCGCATCTGAAAGTAGCGGTCATCACCGTCCCGCCGAGGGACCTAACATTGGCGCAGGCAGAGCAGCTGCGGGAGACTATCGACGATAGTATCCTGAAGGCTGTGCTGTCTCCACCGTCTCCAGGTGCGCAAGCTCCATCTTTCCGCGGACGTCCTTTCCTTTTGGATGGTGTCCTTGCGATGTGGTGTGAGAACGCGTACGCAGTTGGCTGGTTGGAGAGGGCGGTCAAAAACATGCCATCACCAATCCCAGACACCACCCTGGCTGTTGTAAAACAGTCAGAGCTAAAAAAGAGGATCAAGGCAGGGCTCCTCATACACACCCGGATCACCGAAGCCGCCACGCTGCAGAGAGTCCTGTGTGCCCAGAACCCGTGGTACAAGGTGGACTCTTGGCAGTGCTACGACATGTCGGTGAACGACAAACCACAGGAACCCGGTTGCAGTGAGAAGGTGGTTCACCTACTCCTGGGGATCCCTGAGGACCAAAAGCAGACCATACTGGACCGCGACCGCCGGGTAGCCCATATGTCCGGAAGCGGATACATCCGCTTCTTCACACCTGAGGAACCGACGGTAGCCGACCAACCATGTGTGGCGCACGGTACAGCAGCCTCCATCCCACAGCAGTCCAGCCCAGCTACTGGACTGGGTCTGTGTGCAAAGGAGGCGAGCATGCCGGCAAAGATTGAGGGAGTTACCAGCGACGAAGATGACGTCCTGCGTAGCCCGTAACTCCCACAACATTAGCGTCATACAAACAAACCTCCACCACAAACAAACAGCGGCGGCCACTCTACGCAGAGTGCTGGAGGTAGACACCAAGACGGTCGCCCTGATCCAAGAAACAACAGAATTTGCGGTCTGAATAACATCGGCGGTAAGTTACTTTTAAACACTACCGTTGATAAACCAAGGACATGTATCTTCATGCCAAATACCATCTCAACCACCACGCTTAACCAATTCTGTTCTAGAGACCTCACTGCAGTGAAAATACTCACGGAAAATAAAACTACCCTAGTTCTAGCCTCGGTGTACATGCCGAGTGAAGGTGAAGTTCCTCCCAAAGAACTAGCCGACCTGGTGCAACACTGCGAGACACTAAACTGGGAACTGATCATCTCCGCAGACTGCAATGCGCATCACCCGCTGTGGGGAAGTAAGGACACAAACAAAAGGGGTGAGTTACTTACCGAATATCTATTTCAAACAAACCTGAACATCATAAACAGAGGCACGGAACCGACCTTTGTAAGCTCCAGGTATCAAACTATAATTGACATCACTTTGGCAACCCACGCGGCGGCCAACCTCATAGAGGGATGGCATGTATCAAACGAGCCATCTTTTGCCGATCACCGTCGCGTGTGCTTCCAAATTAATTACAAGCCAACAGACCCTGTTCCATATCATAATCCCCGCAAAACAGATATAACAAGGTACAAAAACTACTTAACCAAAACACTAGGTGACGTACAACCAACTGACGCGACACTTAGCACTGACAACATCGAATCAAACACACAATTCCTCACCTCAACGCTTGTAAAAAGCTATGAATTGGCGTGTCCTCTTGTAACTCCCAAACGTCTGGAGAAAAGTTCCTGGTGGGGACCAGAACTTGAACGACTGCGGAAGAGACTAAGGACACTTTTTAACCGAGCAAAAAATACCCGGAATGTTGAGGACTGGGATAAATACAAAACAGCACAAAAACACTACAAGAAAAGAATCAGTTTCCGAAGAATGGAAGCCTGGCACAATTTCTGTAGCAGCATAAATTCTACTAACCAAGCCGCAAAAATAAAGAAAATTCTGGCAAAGGGAGACCTCAACCTAATGGGGTCACTCAAGAAGGAAGACGGCACTTACACAGTCTCAGACGAAGAAACCAGTGCAGTACTACTGGAAACCCACTTCCCTGGGTGTCGGGTAACGCCAGACCAGCTATGGCATGACGAGTACTACACCACACCAACAATCCAAGAATGGGAAACTGCCGAAAAGATAGTAACTGCGGAAAGGATCGAATGGGCCCTAAAAAGCTTCAATCCGTTCAAATCCCCAGGACTGGATGGAATATTTCCAGCACTACTACAATGGCACTCTCACCAAATAATCAAATTTTTACTACCAATCTACAGGGCCTGCTTAGCGTTTAAATACGTACCCAAAGCATGGAGGGAAGCGAAAGTAATATTTCTACCAAAACCAGGTAAAGATGATTACACCCACGCCAAATCCTTCAGGCCCATAAGTCTAACATCCTTCCTTCTGAAAACGTTGGAAAGACTTGTAGATAGACATCTCAGGGATGGAGCTTTAAAGGATAACCCGCTACACCCTCAACAGCATGCCTACAGAAAGGGCAGATCAACAGAGTCGGCTCTACACGCGGTAGTGTATAAAATAGAGTCGGCCATCTCAAATAAAATATCAACACTTGCGGCCTTCATAGACATAGAAGGAGCTTTTGACAAAACTATGCACAACAGCATCAACCACGCCCTTAAAAAATTCAGAGTGGAACCAGTTGTGAGAAACTGGATCACTGAACTAATAAGTAAAAGGGCGGTCCAGATAGAGGTGAACACTACCACAAGAGCGGAGGTAGTCAGAGGATGCCCACAAGGGGGAGTCCTATCACCTCTATTATGGAACATAGTAGCAGACAGCCTCTTAAAACGGCTAAATGAAAGAGGATACACTACTATTGGTTATGCAGATGACCTAACAATTCTGATAAACGGGAATGCAGAAAATGTGTTATGCAAAGTAATGCGTTCTGCCCTTCAGATTGTAGAAGAATGGTGTGACGAACAACAGCTGTCAGTAAACCCGAAAAAGACAGAACTCATCCTTTTCACCAACAAAAGGAAGTTACCAGAACTACAGTTACCAAAATTATTCAACACCAAACTCTCCCTATCGACGCAAGTAAAGTATCTGGGTGTCATACTTGACAGTAAGTTGAACTGGGCGAGTCATATCGACGCAAAAACAAAGAGGGCCTGTATAGCTTTTGGTCAGTGCAGAAGACTTGTTGGTAAAAAATGGGGTCTTAACCCAAAGATTACTCTTTGGCTGTACACATCAGTTATCAGACCCTCTCTGACCTACGGATCAGTTGTGTGGTGGCCCAGAACACAACTGACCACAGTAAAAACAAAACTCCAAAGTCTGCAACGCTTAGCGAGCGTAGCAGCCACCGGATGTATGAAAACCACTCCATCAGCCGCCTTAGAGTACCTCCTAAACTTGAGACCTCTAGATCTCATCATACAGGAAGAGGCTAAGATAGCCGCCTTAAGATTAAGGTCGCACGGACTGTGGAAATTAAACGCAGACACAACACACTCCAAAGTTCTGCAAGGGGTCCTAAAGGAAATACCACTCCTTGAGGCACCCATGGACAGAACTTCATGTCACCACATCTTTGATCGAAGATATGATATCCAACTTAAGGCGGAAGCCGAAGACTACTCTGGCATCAATGAAGTTCGGATATACACAGACGGGTCCAAAACCAAATATGGTACTGGAGCTGGCGTCTTCTCAAACGACCTAAACATCAAAATGTCAACAACTTTAGGTAAACTTAACACGATCTTCCAAGCAGAATGCATTGGCATCACCAGAGCGGCTCAAGCAGTTGCAGCCAGAGACGTCAGAGATCTCAACATTAAAATTATCTCAGACAGTGCATCGGTGCTTCAAGCGCTACAAAACAACACTATAAACTCTGCCCTCGCTTTGGAATGTCATAATACACTCCAACACATTGCGAATACAAACAAGGTAACCCTGCAATGGATAAAAGGGCACAGTAACTCACTGGGTAACGATGCAGCCGATGAATTGGCTAAAAGAGGTATGAAGACAACAGTATACGGCCCGGAACCGCTGCTTCCCATACCTCAAGCCCAAATAAAATCATGGCTACGTAAGAAAACCGAGGAAACACACCACACGGAATGGAGAAACAGTGTAACCTGCAGGCAAACAAAGAATGCAGTTCCGGAAGCATCAAAAAGACTTGCCCGCAGCCTTATTAGATTGAAACGGGACGAAATTCGGAAGATCATAGGCATCATAACCGGCCACTGTCCCCTAAACAAACACCTATTCACCATAGGTGTGACAGACAGCCCTGTGTGCAGAGGATGCATGGAGGCGGAAGAAACACCACAGCACGTGCTCTTGGAGTGCAGAAGCGTGGCAGATCAACGGGCACGGACTCTCCAATCGCCGGCATCGCTCCCCGAAGCCTGCAATAGTCTGAAAAGACTGCTGGCATTCTGGGAGGATCTGGGATGGTTGGAGTAACTCCTCAAGGATATCCTTTTCATACGTACAATGGCCCAATAAAGAGGCTAAGTGCGGAAACAGCCCAGCTAACCTAACCTAACCTAACCTAACGGTAACCGTACCCGGGGGTTGCTACATAGATGTAAATTACCTTTATGTATAAGTCTGCTTTGTTAGTTCGAATCAGCAAAGTTCGATGTCAATGCAATACACTTTTCCCACGTTCACATCAATTGCATTCCATATTATAAGTAACATGACTATCATGTTGTAAACACTGAATGTGTCTTTTATAGAACTTCCTAAATATTATTTTCGTATTTATATTTACGTAAAGTTTGTAACCGCTTCTAATTTTGTGTTTCATTCTTCTAGGTACTAAGATTATATATTTATATGATATACAACATGTATTATTGGTTGAACCATCTGCCACTTCGATCGAGTGCGATTTAAACTTAGATAAAAGAGAACCCTGTGCACAAGATTATTTGGGAGCATTGTAACAATTTACTAAAGTTAAACTAAAGTTATTATCGATAAATTGAACAACTATAAAACCATAACTCAGACACGTGTGTTCGATTTCCACGCGATACAGTTTCTTGGATTCTTTAATTGTGGGTTTAAGTGATTATTTAATAATACGAATGAAAATTTTATTTGTGAGTATTTATAAACGAACTTATTCCACAGTAGTATTTTTATGTGATGATAATATTAGTCTCGAGTTTAACTGCAACTTAACATTAACAAACACCCGGATTGGTTTGTGCGTATTACAAAATAGTATATTATCAAAATAGTTCTGATTATTTTCAACTACTTACTTCTACTTAACTGATATTAGTGAGTCAACTATGCACACAAATTTACTTTCAACAACGCGATCTACCTACGAGTTTCACCTCTCACATAAACGTAATTATGATGATAAAAATTCTCAACAAACATACATCAATTATTAAATTAATTATACATATTAATTTAGTAATGATTCATAAAGAATAACAGGGATCGGGTTCACTTTGTCGGTTTTATTTTGCGGTTCTCATGTACAAATTGCAATTTAGCGAAATTGGTATGCGATCAATATGGTTCAATATGACGTAAATGGCTTATTTTTTTATACAACTGTAAGACATGTACTTAGAGTTTAAAATTGAAACGATCTATTTTATGCTGAAATAGTATTTTTTGTGAATATAAACGAATTAATTTCAATCAATAAATTACATTCGCTCCAGAATCTTCAAAGTGACAAGTAGTACTAGCAGCACTTTAAAATCAACTTTAAATCATGTAAGTGAGTACATTTTAATTTTAAATTTGTAGTCATAATGCACAGCTACGGACCTGGTTTTTGCCTGCCGGCTGTTGTAATTATCATGTTCTATCTATCCATAGTGATTGCTACTCAGCTACGGACCTGGTTTCTGCCTGCCGGCTGGTGTATCGGTTGCCTTAATCCAGTCACAGTTATTAGTTACAAAATTAATCTTTATGTGTTCCATTTCAGGTCTGACTCCGATTCAGAATACCAGACACGGTCCGCAGCTGTAGATGAGGTTGCGAAGCCACAACCAAAGAAGAAGGTGTCGAAGCGCAAAGCTTTCGAGAGCACCGCACCAGCAGAACTGAAATCAAGGTAATTGTGTGTTACTGCTTTACCTTTAGGTGCTTGTTGTGTATGTTATGTTAAATAAAATGTTATACGCAGATAAACGTTGGTTAGTGGATTTAGAACTGTAACGCAGAGAGCACTGAAATCAATTTCCAATTATATTCCTTGCAGGAATGTTTACAGTTAGTTCATGAGGTATTGAAATTATTATAACATAACATCATGTTATATATATCCCCGTGGGGTTCGACAAAGGAGTAATACACCGTTAATTAAAAAATAAATGTAAAGTGCTGTGTAATAAATAATATGTTAATTTTTTTACAGTAAAAGACGCAGTTCGGGCTCGGACCTCTTTGGCTTAGAGGACTACGTTCCTTCAAAGACCTCAGTTGGGGACTTCAGTTCCACCCTCATCAGCCGTGTCGCCAACGGTAAAGTGCGGCGAACGGCGGACGTAACCGGGGACTTTTATGTAGAGGTAAAAGTCTACAACAAGGCTGTAGTCGCCTCCACCCCTAAAGAGGAGCGGTGGAAGAAAGCCTCCATAGCACTAAAAGTTCAGCTTAATCGCGACACGCCGCAGTGGGATGGGCTACAAGTTTTTATGAGACGGACTCATGAGTTGTTTGATAATTCTGAGCCCGTCTTTTATAGTGATAATATAAATATAAAATAAATATGTAATTAAGTTGTTGGGGCACCAGGTGTAATTGTATTTCTGCGATCGTACAGCATAATCGTAAAAAAATATATTGCAACATCTAATAGTAAGTTTAAAACTATTTTAATCTAAAATGCCTTTCTGTACTGTTTGTAACACATCTGTTGAGCACAGTCACTGGACAGGTCATCTACGTAGTACTAATCATAAAAACAAAACTATTTCACATGTTTGCGAAGGTATTGAAATAATACATTCTGCATTTCGTAATCGTATAGCTTCTTATAGAATTGTCGATCCGTCTGAGAATTGTTCTCTAGAACCATTTCTTATTAATATTTGGGACAAAATTAAAACATTATATTAACATGTCTCTTAAAGAACATACTTGTCTTAAAGTTAATTTCGAATATTTTGCTTTGTTTTTAATGTTTAAAAATGATTCTCAGATAAAAAACATTTTATCAAAAAAGATAGAAGAATTTCAGGACCGAGACAGTGGATGGACGTTCTTGAGCAGTTCTCATTTGGAAGTCAATGTTAACAAATATCAACCGTTGCGAGGTTCAGACTTTATCGAATTGCCTTCTGCCATAAAATCGAAAAGAGCATGTGTTAATATCCACAATACTGACGAGTATTGTTTTTTGTGGTCTGTTGTTGCTGCTTTATATCCAGCTAAGAGTTATCCTGAAAGAGTATCTTTTTACCCCGATTTCCGTAACGTGTTAAATGTAAAGGACATATCATTTCCAGTGAATTTCTCAGATATTGCGCGGTTCGAAGTGAATAACCCCGAAATTTGCATTTACATTTATGGTTTAAAAAATAATACCGTCATAGGACCGCTTTACAAACCGAAAGCCTTGAACGGAAAGGTGATTCATTTACTTTATTTAGAAAGAGATAATTTGTCACATTACTGTCTCATTAAAGACTTGCCGCGACTTGTTAAAAATCAAATAACAAAACACCACAGTAAACTGTACTTTTGTGACGTTTGTTTGATGTTTTTTAATTCATTCGATGATCTTAGTTCACATACTTGTGGAGGTGTTGTCACTGAACTACCTCCAAGGGGTTCTTTCATACAGTTTAAAAATTATAATAGAAAGCAAATTGTACCATTTGTTATATACGCAATTATTTTCCAGGGTCTTTCCAAAAATACTATTGTTCAATAATTTGAAAAAGTCTTGTTCAAACGTTGACTCTGCTTTTTGACGTAACTGGGTGTTAATATCAATATATTGCTTTAAAAAACTACTTTGCTTAAATATAATAGCGCGATGGATCCTTCTCAATACTAAACCGTGCTGTAAACATTTTTTAAATGTACGTAATGAATAACATAGTTATATTTATCATACAAATTTGGTATTAGCTTTTTATTCTTACCACCCGGTGGTAAACATTTTTCTGGACAAAATGGAAAGTCATTGTGTTCCATGTGCAAATTCTCCGGATATATTAAATCAACTTCAAGAATGTAACCGTTTTCCGCAGTATCACTAATTTCTGATAAGTTTAATTGTAAAAAATCTATTTCTTGTCTATTCATAAATCTAAAATCCGAATAGGGTAAGCATTGACACATGCTATAACCGTATAAATTGTTACAATCTAAATAAATGATAAATGAACTTGGACGGAATGGATCGTAAGTGTCTAAATATTTAGATTGGCTTTGACATGTCTTTTGGAACACATACAAACACCTCCTCGAATACCTTTTTGTATCATTCTAAAAATTTCAACATCACTAATCATTTCTAATTGAACTCCTGTTTTTAAACGTACGTATGGAGTTTCTTGCCCATTCTTCTCCATACAAAACTACCTTTTGGAAGGGGCAACTAGATTCAATTCTATTTTGTTTTTTGTGTTTGACGTTCAAAAGTGCCTTATTGGCCTAATTGAAATAAATGATTTGACTTTGACTTGACTTTGACTTTGAAAAGCATTGCATCAAAAGATAGACTTGGTGCTGTAATATAGAAAGCGGGATCGAGATTATAATGCAGTTTACAAGTTTTTCGAAAATTTTCAAATACATCTGTAAGCAACAGAACATCTGTTTTCAGATATAAATCTGTGTACATACCCATGTTTTGAATATTAAATACTGACCAAGCAGACCGAGCGTGTTCATAGTCTTCAAAGGTAATTGTCTCATTAGTTAAGGAGTTAAAAAAATATTTTTAGAGGGTAAACACGTATCTTCATAACGTTCCCATTGAGACATATAGTCATATGGATACACTCCTTTACGGGTGAGTAGTTTAAATTGTTTTTTATTCGGGAAATAAGATTGTAATTCTTTAAAGTCTTGTTTTTTCATTGTACTCACCAACTTTTCTAAGCTAGTTCCTAAAAACTTGAAAGAATCTACAAACCGAACCTGGATGCATTCCCCGGTAGAAATCGGAATAAACTTAGTGAATGAAATATAGTTTTCTTTTGTTTTAGGTATCACTTTAATAGATCCAGGAGCTTCACCTAATTCTTTTATGAAAAGGTGACAATCGTATCCAGACAAATAATTATGAAAAAATACTGGTAAAAATGTTGGTAGTTTGTATTGTATGTTACAATAACTATGAGCTGCGCCGCGATATTTACTAGTCAAGTGACAATGATCGCGAACCCTATCGCCGAACAAGAAGTGCTCACAAATATGACATGTCATCGCGTTTTCAAAGTCGCGAGCATTATCATTTGTATAAATCATAGGAACATTATTTTTTAAAATATCGTAAATTTTTTGTGCATCTTTATAGATAGACTTCACAAAAATTGATACACAATCCAAACCGCGATAAGAAACATAACGATTGTGGCTTTCGTCTAGCGTACACATAATATGATAACAGAAGCTGCTGGCACATGTCGCTGTCGCGTTACAGTACTCGCCTTAGTGGGGTCAGGGTCACAAGATTCATACCGTTCTAGCATTGTTTCAAAATCTGCGTATATAACAAATGGTACAATTTGCTTTTTATTATAATTTTTAAACTGTATGAAAGAACCCCTTGTAGGTGAGTGACAACACCTCCACAAGTATGTGAACTAAGATCATCGCATGAATTAAAAAACATCAAACAAACGTCACAATAGTACAGTTTACTGTGGTGTTTCGTTATTTGATTTTTAACAAGTCGCGGCAAGTCTTTAATGAGACAGTAATGTGACAAATTATCTCTTTCTAAATAAAGTAAATGAATCACCTTTCCGTTCAAGGCTTTCGGTTTGTAAAGCGGTCCTATGACGGTATTATTTTTTAAACCATAAATGTAAATGCAAATTTCGGGGTTATTCACTTCGAACCGCGCAATATCTGAGAAATTCACTGGAAATGATATGTCCTTTACATTTAACACGTTACGGAAATCGGGGTAAAAAGATACTCTTTCAGGATAACTCTTAGCTGGATATAAAGCAGCAACAACAGACCACAAAAAACAATACTCGTCAGTATTGTGGATATTAACACATGCTCTTTTCGATTTTATGGCAGAAGGCAATTCGATAAAGTCTGAACCGCGCAACGGTTGATATTTGTTAACATTGACTTCCAAATGAGTTTTACTTGAGTTAATAATGAATCAAATTCATAATTCTGATGCAGAGTAAAGTTTTTTGTGGCAAATGATTTCATCTCCTGAGAATCATTTTTAAACATTAAAAACAAAGCAAAATATTCGAAATTAACTTTAAGACAAGTATGTTCTTTAAGAGACATGTTAATATAATGTTTTAATTTTGTCCCAAATATTAATAAGAAATGGTTCTAGAGAACAATTCTCAGACGGATCGACAATTCTATAAGAAGCTATACGATTACGAAATGCAGAATGTATTATTTCAATACCTTCGCAAACATGTGAAATAGTTTTGTTTTTATGATTAGTACTACGTAGATGACCTGTCCAGTGACTGTGCTCAACAGATGTATTACAAACAGTACAGAAAGGCATTTTAGATTAAAATAGTTTTAAACTTACTATTAGATGTTGCAATATATTTTTTTACGATTATGCTGTACGATCGCAGAAATACAATTACACCTGGTGCCCCAACAACTTAATTACATATTTATTTTATATTTATATTATCACTATAAAAGACGGGCTCAGAATTATCAAACAACTCATGAGTCCGTCTCATAAAAACTTGTAGCCCATCCCACTGCGGCGTGTCGCGATTAAGCTGAACTTTTAGTGCTATGGAGGCTTTCTTCCACCGCTCCTCTTTAGGGGTGGAGGCGACTACAGCCTTGTTGTAGACTTTTACCTCTACATAAAAGTCCCCGGTTACGTCCGCCGTTCGCCGCACTTTACCGTTGGCGACACGGCTGATGAGGGTGGAACTGAAGTCCCCAACTGAGGTCTTTGAAGGAACGTAGTCCTCTAAGCCAAAGAGGTCCGAGCCCGAACTGCGTCTTTTACTGTAAAAAATTTAACATATTATTTATTACACAGCACTTTACATTTATTTTTTAATTAACGGTGTATTACTCCTTTGTCGAACCCCACGGGGATATATATAACATGATGTTATGTTATAATAATTTCAATACCTCATGAACTAACTGTAAACATTCCTGCAAGGAATATAATTGGAAATTGATTTCAGTGCTCTCTGCGTTACAGTTCTAAATCCACTAACCAACGTTTGTCTGCGTATAACATTTTATTTAACATAACATACACAACAAGCACCTAAAGGTAAAGCAGTAACACACAATTACCTTGATTTCAGTTCTGCTGGTGCGGTGCTCTCGAAAGCTTTGCGCTTCGACACCTTCTTCTTTGGTTGTGGCTTCGCAACCTCATCTACAGCTGCGGACCGTGTCTGGTATTCTGAATCGGAGTCAGACCTGAAATGGAACACATAAAGATTAATTTTGTAACTAATAACTGTGACTGGATTAAGGCAACCGATACACCAGCCGGCAGGCAGAAACCAGGTCCGTAGCTGAGTAGCAATCACTATGGATAGATAGAACATGATAATTACAACAGCCGGCAGGCAAAAACCAGGTCCGTAGCTGTGCATTATGACTACAAATTTAAAATTAAAATGTACTCACTTACATGATTTAAAGTTGATTTTAAAGTGCTGCTAGTACTACTTGTCACTTTGAAGATTCTGGAGCGAATGTAATTTATTGATTGAAATTAATTCGTTTATATTCACAAAAAGCCTCGGAGTCTGGATTTGTGCCCGGTTGATGGCAATAGGCTCGCCCCCTATTACATGGGACTAAAAACATAACTAGCGAAATGTGGGTGTACTAATGTGTACACCTCTGCCTAACCCTTCGGGGATTACAGGCGTGATGATGTTATGTTATTCACAAAAAATACTATTTCAGCATAAAATAGATCGTTTCAATTTTAAACTCTAAGTACATGTCTTACAGTTGTATAAAAAAATAAGCCATTTACGTCATATTGAACCATATTGATCGCATACCAATTTCGCTAAATTGCAATTTGTACATGAGAACCGCAAAATAAAACCGACAAAGTGAACCCGATCCCTGTTATTCTTTATGAATCATTACTAAATTAATATGTATAATTAATTTAATAATTGATGTATGTTTGTTGAGAATTTTTATCATCATAATTACGTTTATGTGAGAGGTGAAACTCGTAGGTAGATCGCGTTGTTGAAAGTAAATTTGTGTGCATAGTTGACTCACTAATATCAGTTAAGTAGAAGTAAGTAGTTGAAAATAATCAGAACTATTTTGATAATATACTATTTTGTAATACGCACAAACCAATCCGGGTGTTTGTTAATGTTAAGTTGCAGTTAAACTCGAGACTAATATTATCATCACATAAAAATACTACTGTGGAATAAGTTCGTTTATAAATACTCACAAATAAAATTTTCATTCGTATTATTAAATAATCACTTAAACCCACAATTAAAGAATCCAAGAAACTGTATCGCGTGGAAATCGAACACACGTGTCTGAGTTATGGTTTTATAGTTGTTCAATTTATCGATAATAACTTTAGTTTAACTTTAGTAAATTGTTACAATGCTCCCAAATAATCTTGTGCACAGGGTTCTCTTTTATCTAAGTTTAAATCGCACTCGATCGAAGTGGCAGATGGTTCAACCAATAATACATGTTGTATATCATATAAATATATAATCTTAGTACCTAGAAGAATGAAACACAAAATTAGAAGCGGTTACAAACTTTACGTAAATATAAATACGAAAATAATATTTAGGAAGTTCTATAAAAGACACATTCAGTGTTTACAACATGATAGTCATGTTACTTATAATATGGAATGCAATTGATGTGAACGTGGGAAAAGTGTATTGCATTGACATCGAACTTTGCTGATTCGAACTAACAAAGCAGACTTATACATAAAGGTAATTTACATCTATGTAGCAACCCCCGGGTACGGTTACCGTTAACGGAACAGTCTACAGCAGCGGATTCACTCACAGTTTGTACGCTAGATTGAATAATGTGCGATACGGTTCTGATCCGGTTGTCGTTGTCAAACGTATCTGTACCTTAGCTTTATGCATGCAAGGCAAGGATCGACTATCCGTGTGACCACGCTTACCACTTGATTGTTACGTGTTGATGTAAAAGGATGTATCGTCTGTAATGTGTTAAATTAAAATTTTGATGTCCTCGAGCCAATCTGGTCACAGAAAAAAATGTGTGTGGACCTAAGGGTGTGCGCTATTTTACTTTTGTGGAGAGACATGAGACAATCTGTCCAAAATTTTAGTTTAATGTATGCGGTATCCTAAAGTTCAGATGTCCTCGAGCCAATCTGGTCACGAAAACGGGTATGTGTGTTATCCTTAGCGACAATGCACCATCCTAATAAGTATGTGGAGAGACATGAGACAATCTGTCCTGAATTTTAGGTTACTGGTTCGTTCAGATATACTTAGACCTGATTATGTTAACGGAAAGTATGTGTACCTATGTTATATGATTGAATCAAGGTATAGTAAGTGTTATGGTTGTTTTAAGCTGGTGAGTATAATTCAATGAATTTGAGGTCAGTAATCAATATATTACATTAACATTAATAACTCGTCGCTAACTCGAACAAATGTACGAACAACCTAGTGGAATAGGCGCCGAACCAGTATTAGACATTTTACTCCACTGAGAGTGACGGAAGCGAACGTTCCATCGGGTGGAATAGGCGCCGAACCAGTATGTTACTGCACGGATTTCATTTATATTATTGGGCATTCTACTCCACCGAGAGTGACGGAGGCGAACGGAGTGAGCCGAAGGAACGGAAGGTGGAGTAGAATGCCCAATAATATCCTACTGCCGAGCTACGGCAGGAAAGAACCTTAGTAAACAACAACCTGATGCATTCGTCTGTAAATTATTGCATGCCTGGTACAGCTTATAATGAAATTATGTCTACCGTACTAAGGAAAGAATATGATCCTAATTCTATTATTTCTATATTAGTAGGAAATAGTACTAATGTTACAAAAGACAATATAACTGATAGGATCACTGAAATTTTGAAAATTGAGTGTCGGAAAATAATACTGTGTGCTTTTCCATATTTTGAAAACCTCTCAAAGAGGCAAAATTATAACATACATTTATTAAATAACCATATGGAATTTTTAGTTAATCACCATAGTGACAAACTTTTATTTTTTGACACCAACAGTTTTGTTGAAAAATTGAAATCGACTAGGGATACAGCGTATCTGCCAATTAGTTTTAGACGTCAGATAGCTTGGCTATTAGCTTTTAATATTAACTCAGACATAAGTAGTATGTCGAAGTCTTCCACTATATGCACCACAATATTTAGTAATAATACTAATGTAAACGTGGTAAGCACAAATATTTTAAACTAGAATATAAGACAACAGAAGGTACTAACAACAATATAGCTAAATTTATTAACAACAAGGTATCTTCTAGCAATCACATATTAAATTGTAAAAAAGGGGTTAGGCATCATTCCTTAAAACTATTTCATCAGAATATTCAAGGTTTTGCTTCCAAACAATTAGAAATTGAACTTTTTTTAGAAAAAACAATGTTCGACATTATTTGTTTAACTGAACATTGGTTAAAAGATTATGAAATGCTAATTAACTTTGAGAACTATAGTATAAGTAGTTGTTTTAACCGCAAATCCATGATGCGTGGTGGTTCACTAATCTTAATTAAAAATAGTATCAAATCTAAGCCGCGTAAAGACATCGTTGAACTATCAATTGAACATATTATTGAATTGTCCAGTGTTGAGCTAGATAAGCATGTTATAGTGTGCGTTTACAGACCCCCAAATTATCAGAATTATTCTATATTTGAGTCTATAATGGAGGATGTTTTGACTAAACTTGCTTCTGGTAATAAATCAGTAATAATCTGTGGTGATTTTAATATTAATATCTTAGAAAATAATTCAAATAGCAACAGATTATTAAGTCTCTTTAAATCGTTCAATTTGTCAAATGTGTTTCTAGAACCAACCCGAATAACTTCGACTACCGCAACATGTATTGACAATGTTTTTTGTTGCTGTGACTACTTAGATAAAGGTATAGTAAATTATCTTCCTTCGGATCACAGCGGACTAACCGTCACTTTTGAGTGCAACACACCTTTACAAAAAGTGCAGATACAATCGAGACCTATAACATCTAGTAATTTAAATAAATTTAATAGCATTTTAATTAGTAAATTATGTGTCCAGGGTCTTAATATGAATGATGGTAATATTTTGTATGAAGAATTCTTTTCAATGGTTAATACAGAATTTAATAATATTTTTAAGAAAAAATCTAAAACTATCTGCCCTAAATTTTTATTTAGTGACTGGGCGACTAAAGGTATCAGGAGAAGCAGGGAAAGACTTTTTGAGTTGTATGGCCTTAAGCCTTATATAAATACTGAATCTTTTAATAAGCATGTTGCGACTTACTCAAAAATTTTTAAAAATGCATGTAAAGCAGCTAAAGCCTTGCACATTAGCAACAAAGTTAAATCAGCTGAAAATAAAATAAAAACTGTTTGGAAAATCATCAATAATGAAACAAATAGGAACAAAAGACACAATACTGACTACACTCTGGAGACTTCCCAAGGTGTCAAAAGCAGTAATATAGATGTTGCTCAAGAATTTGCAGAATTCTTTACAAATATTCCAATTAAAACTACTCAAATCTTAGATTCCTCACCCTCATCTGCTATTGACTTACTAAGAGTGAATGTTTCAGCCTGCACTAAGGAATTTAAATTTAAACATATTAACCCTATGGTCGTGACAAAGGCTTTCAAACAACTTAAAATCAAGGCTACCGAAGATCTGTGGGGCATGTCTACTAATGTTTGTAAATCTATTATTGAGACAATAGCACCCTATTTAGCTTTCATATTTAATTTGTGCGTAGACCAAGGGATATTCCCGGATTTAATGAAGTACAGCAAAGTTATACCGCTCTTCAAATCCGGAGATAGCAAGGACACCAATAACTACAGACCTGTTTCGGTTTTGCCGGTTTTCAGCAAGGTGTTTGAAAAAGTGATGCTCAATCAAATGCTCAATCATTTTAACTGTAACAACATCCTACACGATCAACAGTATGGTTTCACCAGAGGGCGTTGTACTACTGACGCCGGTGTTACTTTAATTAAGCATATATTTAATGCATGGGAGGACTCGCAGGATGCTGTTGGCATCTTTTGCGACCTCTCTAAAGCGTTCGATTGCGTGAATCACGAAACACTGCTCCTAAAGCTGGAGTATTACGGTCTCGGTGATCTAGCACTTAGCTTGGTAAAATCCTATTTGAATGATAGAGTACAGCAAGTTCAAATAAACGGTGTAAATTCATCAGGCTTAAAAGTAAAGATGGGGGTTCCGCAGGGTTAGTATACTAGGTCCGTTCCTCTTTTTAGTATACAACGTGGCGCTACCATGGTGACATTAATTTAACACACGAATAGGGCTAGTGTCCATAAATCATATTCAATAGGACAGGTTATAGAAATACGTAAATTGAAAAAAATTTTTTTTCGAACAAACTAAATAATAAAAAATTAACCAAAATTGGGATCACTCTGTACAAAAATTCATTCATGAAATTAGAATACTATCACCTGGTTGAATTACGTTTACTCGAAGCGGCAACGTCTCGCTTTGCGCGCTGGCAACCACGCTTGCGCCTGGTACTTGCACAGACTTGAGATCGGTCCGATTGTAATTTGACGACATAATAATAACAAAGAAACCGAGCGTAGTTAATCACATATCACCTTCTCTTATAACTGTTAGTTATTATCACCATCATCACTAATCAAATTCACTTTTATTTAATAGACTTTAAGTGTTTTGAATTTTCAATGAAACCACATTGTTGGCGGATACCTACAAAGGGCTAAAGGGCGCTTTACGTTCTCCCGCACTTTTGACAATAAATTGTCCCTTACAGCCATTTTTCCCTCATTCTGACGAAGGCTAGTTTTGGGCTGATTTTGAAAATAATGTAGCACATTTTCATTTTATTGGATTGGGTCTTAACGTGTAGGCGATTGATATGGGCGATGAGACCTAGGATCCACTAGCTGGTTTTCGCGGATGCGTTAAAGAGCTTCTACAATAGTAAGTGAAGCTGCCGTGTAGTTAGGATGAGTATTTGCCATCACGATCACAGGTTTACACAAGCACTAATAACACAAATAAAAACGTCCTTAATGCCAAAGATATAAGTACCTATCGTAATAAGAAAGAACACTAACGAAAACAAAGCAAAGCGTCTTTATCGCAGTACCATGATCTAACAATTATCCTAATTACACAGAAATAAATAAATAAAATAAACAAGCGTCTTTTTCGCGGAAACATTCACAAAAATAAATACGACGTTATTATGCGCACGAGTATTCACATCAATAAGTGTGTCAAGGGCATGGGTCCGACGAGCACTAGAAAATAAAAAGGATCCGCGGCTTGCGGGGGAGGGGACGACGACACCCGACGCCTGCGTCGCCTACGATACTCGCCGACAAAGGGATCTCTCTTTCCTTCAATTAGCCTACTCTTTGCATTTGTTTCATCTTTTTAGTATTGCTTATTCGTTTTAATTTCATTGATAGGATGCTAGTATCCGTGACCCCGGCAAATGACCGCTGGGCTAGAGTTCTTTAAATACAGGTTGCTCCAAGATGCTATTTTCTAAAATTTGAAATAACTCAATAATTAATAAGGTTTTATGGTTTTTTCTTTTTTATATAAAACAAAAATGCGTAACTCTATACGTGTGTTAAATTAATGTCACCATGGTAGCGCCACGTTGTATATAAATGATTTACCTAATTTACTACAAAACCAACCACAAATGGTGTTATTCGCTGATGATACTTCACTCATTTTTCGAGTAAATAGACAAGCACAGCACCTTGACGACGTAAATAACGCCATGCTTAAGGTTCACAATTGGTTTACTGTTAATAATTTAGTGTTAAATGAGAAAAAAACTAAATGCATAAGATTCGCTTTACCCAATGTTAGAAGTAGTAAATGTAGCGTTACATTGAATAAGGACATGTTAGAATTCGTCGAGAAGACAGTTTTCCTAGGGATTACGCTCGATTCAAAGATGCAGTGGGGTCCCCACTTAACATCCCTGGCAGGGCGGCTAAGTTCAGCCGCTTATGCTGTCAGAAAAATTCGACAATTAACAAACGTGGATACTGCGAGACTAGTCTATTTTAGTTATTTTCATAGCATCATGTCTTACGGTATTTTGCTTTGGGGTCGGGCTGCTGATATAAATTCTATCTTTATCCTGCAAAAGAGGGCTGTCAGAGCCATCTATAATCTTGGCAGACGCGAATCTCTAAGGGAATTGTTTAAAAAAATTAACATCATGACGGTACCTTGTCAATATATATATGAAAATATAATGCATGTTCGCAAAAATCCTCATCTTTTTAAGAAAATTAGTGATAGACATGATTTTAATACTAGAAATAAGAAAAAATTAGATCAACCAAGTTTTAGATTGTCAAAAGTAAGCACTTCTTTTATGGGGTACTGTGTAAAATGCTATAATAAAATACCTCTTGAAATTCTCCAACTAAATGAGAGAAAATTTAAAACATGCATAAAACGCACACTATGTAGTCAAGCATATTATAAGTTAGATGATTATATCACGGACAAAAATGCTTGGCTAAATGCTAGTCCTGCTCCACAGCCACTCGGGCTCACTAACTAGGATTGTTATTTTTTATTTTTTAAGAGAATGATGTTTCTTACCCTCTTTGTTGACCTGAATAACTTGTACTGTTATCAGTACGAGTACTGTTTTTTTTTTATATACATACCACAATTATATAACAAATAAGTCCACTGAAAGTGCTAGTATTGTATAATTTAATATCATTTATTTCCATTTTGTAAATGTGAGTACCATGGACCGTTTTTTTTTTTTTACTTACTGAGTACTACGTGTTTTGACTTAATGATCATGGCAGTTGGGAGCTTGTCATGCTCACTCAAATGTCTCGCTGATGGTGGCGCGTGTGTTGGATCACTTGGCTCCCTTCATGATGGTTGAGCTAGGTGGTGCTGATCCATGCGTCATGCTCGTGAACGAGTGCTGTCAGTTGGGATTGGTCATCTCTTAACTGCTATGGTTTACATCTTTATTTTTAGTATTTTTTACAACTGTTTTATATTTATCTTCATTGTTTTCACATATAGACTCAACAAGAATATTGTAACCAGCATTTTGTAAAAACCTAATTTAAAAAGAGTGCCGTGGAGTTTCTTGCTCGTTCTTCTCCATAGAGGCCTACCTCCGTTTTGGAACGAGCAACTAGCTTCATTTTTCGGACTAACTGACCGACTCCTTGACAATTCAAAAGTGCCTGTAAATGGTCTAATTGAAATAAATGTTTTGACTTTGACTTTGACTTTAGAAAGAAACCAAGACTTTTAAAAACATAAACATCAGAAGCGGTACCTTCCAGACAGTTTGACGAATTCGCGTCAAAAATTTGAGGACGACACTGGAATTAATGTTTCTTTTGCCACTTTTGGCAGGCACCGTCCTTTTTACGTAGTCAAACCTCGTCTGTCGGACCGCGACACATGCCTTTGCAAAATTCATTCTAATATTGAATTCAAATTTATGGCACTAAAAAGGCTGATGGTATTTGATTCGAGTTTGAAATTAATAAACATATTGGAAGAGATAGTGTGCGATACAAAATCAAAAGAATGCATGTATTCTGAATGTAATATTTGCAAAACGACGACTCCAAACTACAATTTCACTAAAGCTAAAAAACATGACATCGTTACATGGTTACAGTGGACCACGAAAGATGTCGAGTATGAAAAAAATGATGAAACTAAGAAAACTAAAAAAGTGTAAACTGAATCAAAAACAGAAAAACTGGAGAGCCTTTTAAGTCATTTTGTCCAGGAACTTACAAAAAAGAGCACTATTTTAATATTTGGCACCAATATAACGTGTATAGAAATCTGAAAAGCAGTCTTCTACACGACGAGGTTATGATTCACTGCGACTTTTCTGAAAATTACAATTGTAAAATGCATCGGCAAATTCAATCTGCCCACTTCGGGTCGCAAAATCAAATTTCTTTACATACAAGTGTCATATATGTACATTAAAGGTTCGAAGCCTCAAGCATATTGCACACTATCTGGTTTAACAGATCATTCACCCCCAGCAATATGGGCACATCTGAGACCAATCCTGATGGATATCAAAAGAAAATTTCCGCAAATTAATATCGTGCACGTATTTTCAGATAGCCCCGCCACCCAATACAAGCAAAAAAATAATTTTTATCTGTATAAATTACATCTTGAGGAATTGGATTTCAAACAAGGGACTTGGAACTTTTCAGAGTCGTACCACGAGAAGGGTGCTGCAGATGGTGTAGGAGGGGCTATAAAGCGACTTCTAGATGTTAGAGTATCACATGGAATGGACGTTTTGGACACCACAACCGCATATTCTCTTCTGAAAGAAGACACTACGGTTAATCTTTTCTGTGTTGATGAGTCTGATATCAGCAAGATTAAAATCAATAACCAATCAGCTCTGAAAGCTTTAGTGCCGGTTCCTAAAACCATGAAAATTCACCAAATACAAGTAAATGAAAACAACTGTAATGAAATAAATTATCGAGATTTAAGTTGCTTTTAAAATAGCTCAAGCATTAAAGGCTCCTGCGATTATTTCGACATTAAAAGACACTGCCTACTAAAACCTCGCCCCAGAAAACGAACTCGGTTAGCATACGATTCGGATGACTGCTTGTTTTCACCATTTAAAAGACAAGCACATAATATCAATACTTTGACTGACATCCCGAATTCCGAAAACAATACAACACCGGTTTCTTCAAAACATCTCCCGACTCTGTAAGAAGATACATTAGATACTGGCAACGGTGATTCAGACTCTTTAGACATTTTCGATGTCGTTTATAATACTGAAACTTCTAAAGATAAGTTAAAAAGCAATCTAAAGTATATTAAAACGCCTGTGAATGCAGACCATACGTACGCCACCGAGACAAATAAAGAAAATGTTGATCATCAGAACATTAAAAAAAAAAATGTGGCACCTGTGACTATTCTGACTGATGTTCGAGTAAATTATTCACTTAGTGATTTAAGGAAAATGATTAGCAACATAAAGAGACAAAATGTATCTTCTTATAACCTTAAAGTAGATTTTCCTGAAATTCAACATTCAACAAAATTAGACGCTGAACTATCAAGTTCAGCATCTAATTTTGTATCATTAAAGAAAAAAACATATTTTTCTAATTCAAGTGAACGCGCATGCATATCAACTGCACCCCAAATCACTTGTAAATTATGAATTGTAGTCAACACATTCTTCAAATACACTGAGACATAAAACATTAAAATTACGCTCTAAAAATAATATTTCATCAGCTATGAAAATGCGACTTTAGTTCATATTAGTTATTTCATTTTTGTAACAAATTAAAAAAGTGTAACAAATCATAACAAAAATGAAAAACTGCCATACTTTGATTGTAACCTCAAATGTGTTAAGCCAAACAGAAATCTCAATGAGTCACAAACACCTTGCTTTTTAATAAGGGTTAGCAATAACCTATCTAATCAATCAATTAAATAATAAGAAGTTCTCACTTACCTGCGTTGTTAAAAAAAAACAAAACTGACAAATTAAAATTGGAATTTTGCTCGCTGACACAGAAACACACGTCATTCACTTTTTGCACTCGAGGACAAAATGGCCGACTCATAGTCGATTCTAGCATGTGATGTTGTTGCCATTTTACAGTTACCAAATATTACCAAATTTTACTGTAAGAAAAATAAACAACAAAAATGAACAAAATAATGGACATTATTTTCTACCCATTTTTTTTATATATATAAATAATAATAATAATAAATAAAATAATAAATATCTTAGAACAACTCACACACGGCTATCTGATCCCAAGCTAAGCAGAGCTTGTGTTATGGTAACCAGACAACTGATATACATACTTATATAATTTATAAATACATACATATTAAAGATAAATCACACCCAGACACAGAACAAACAATCATGCTCAACACACAAAGTTTGTCCCGGGTGGGAATCGAACCCACGACCTCCGGCTTAGCAGTCAGGGGCGCTAACCACTAGACCAACAGGCCCGTCGATAATTAACGTAAAATAAATTTTACCGAAACTAATGGCAATAGGCTATTCTACTACTGCTGGAAAATAGTTTTATATTATTTGTTATTGCATAAAATGCAAACCATTTTAATATTTCCTGGAGATCTGTCGTATATACGGAGAAAATCTATGTTAAAGTTTGAATTGAAAAATTACGCGCCAAAACGCAATTTTTGACAGATGACGTCACACATAAGTAAACAACAAACTGTTGAAATAGTTTTGAAATTTATTGCATATATAAGTGGTGTGTCGTATCAAAATGTACAAGTACATCGATAAAGACTCCGGAAAAATTATTTGTACCTGTTCCGATAGATCCTGAGAGACGAAAAAAGTGGTTGAGTGTAGCTCGTCGAAACCCTGAAAGCATTGGACCTAATTCAAGTGTTTATATGTGTGTAGAACATTTTAAAGTAAGTAATATTTGTATTGTTAAAAAAAAAATAAAAAAATAAGTAGCTTTTACTAGAGAAGCAAGCTCACGCTAACATACCTATACATAACCTTTAAGATAACAGTACAATCAGGCCATTGACTTACTTAGAGGTAAATTAAATATCTAACAAAAAAAAATAACAAAAATAAAATAAAATGGATAAGTCAAAGAAACACCAGGACTCGGTATAGTATGTTATGGGAATAAGCCACGCATTTCTGGAACACGTAAATATCACGCTCATCACGGAGCAATAACTATAAAGATGCGTGGAAACCGCGCGAGGCAGCTAGTCTACACTATCTATATCTATACTAATATTATAAAGAGGTAAAATTTGTTTGTAAGTTTGTATGTTTGTAAGTTTGTATGTTTGTAAGTTTGTTTGTAGGGGGTAATCTCCGGAAGTAATGAACCGATTTTAAAAATTCTTTCACTGGTAGAAAGCTACATTATTCGTGAGTGCTATAGGCTATAAATTATAAAGATATCATGTATAATAGCCGAACTATCTCAATTTTTGTATAGTCAGGCGGAAAAAAATAGCTCTTACAACAAAGTTATTTGCATGCGCTGCCCTATCAGTTGTATATAATTGAAAACAATGTATGGCAGCCTGAGAAGTTGGTACTTAGGGCGAAATAAAAGGCGTAGGTCGCGAACAAGCGTTTATTGCAAACTGAGACATGGTACAATTGTAACAACTTGTATATGCTACTTAGCGAGTGATATTGTTCAAAGAGGGTAAACCGAAATACATTACAACTCTCCACCCTAAACAATACATATTTTTAAAACACAAAATTCTTATAAATATTAACTATAATACCTACCATAGTAGGTAGTAGGAAGTAATAACACCTTGCATCACAATCATTGCTGGCTATCCTACCATTTACAATCGAATGTTGACTTAGCTATTATATTATTAATTACGTTGCTACAATTACCACAAGTTACAATTGATACTAATACTTATTTAAGTGCTAGGTAGGTTCTTAACTATTACAATAATTTGGCGGTCTTTTTAACCGACATTCCCGTACAGGACGGGTTCGAGACACTTCTGGATTGGGATCATCGGAGGTAGGAACACTTGTATTTGCATTAGGATTGGAAACTTTACTGTGAGGAATTGGACTGGACTCAGATATGGACGGTAACACATCGACTGTCGCGGTTCGGTCTGGACCTAACTCCCCCACGCTCTGAGGGCTCCGCTTCTTAACATTAGGTACCTCTGTGCTGACTGTGACTGGCGCCACCTCGGACACCTTGGAACGGTCTGCCTCAAGAGAACTCCGTTCTGTTGTGCTTGTTGGATAAATCAAGGAACTACGCGATCGCTGTCTGATCTGATAAATAGGTCTATGAATTTCATTCCCGAACCCATCCACCACCCTATAGTCAGTGGTACCCATTCTTTTAACTACTTGCCCCGGAAGCCACTTTTCATTACTTCTATACTGCCTCATCCATATCTCCTCCCCTAACTGTAAAGATCGGTCAGTTCCTCCCTTTTGTTGTCGTTCCTGAGCTTTTTTTACTTTCTCTTCCCTGTTGGGTCTCAACGCATCTAATTTTGTACGTAAATTCCTACCTAACATTAGATTCGCTGTACTATCCCCGGTAGAACAGTGTTCCGTGTTTCGATAATGTAAAAGGAAAGTACTCAAACATTCGCTAACGTTTTCCTTTTGTTTAACCGCTTTCCTAATCACTCTTTTAACAGTCCGTACTGCATTCTCAGCGGCCCCATTCGAAGAGGGGTGGTATGGAGCAGAAAAAATATGTTCTACGCCATGATTGGTTAAAAGTCTGACATTTCTTTACTTGAAAATTCTTTCCTATTCCTCCCGACATTTTTTTATTTTAATTTTAACACAATTCACCGACTTCACCGAGTGCAATATTATCCCATCCTCGTCGCCACTGAGAAGTTGGTACTTAGGGCGAAATAAAAGGCGTAGGTCGCGAACAAGCGTTTATTGCAAACTGAGACATGGTACAATTGTAACAACTTGTATATGCTACTTAGCGAGTGATATTGTTCAAAGAGGGTAAACCGAAATACATTACAGTCCGCCTTTAATAGTTCTACAAAAAAGTCCGCGACACCATGTTTCTATCTTTTATATTTTAGCAGATATATTAACTTTTATGTGTTGAAAAAAGTATTTTTCGACGTACTTACCTTTGGACGATTTTTTAAACAACAAAATATTAAACCTTATCGAAAAAAATATTATTATCATCACAAGAACATCATAGAGATACGATTTGCCCGAAACAGTATGTCAAGTGGTTAAATCGTTTCGAAAATAATATAAAATTACTAAATCGCAAAATGCCGCCGTCCATTCACGAATCACATGCTTTGTACGGACGTTTTATCCATTTACCCATGGTATTTCTGTTTTTTGAAATATCGGACAGTTTTAGGGATTGTTTATCATGCCTAAAAGGAAATCACAACTTTCCCGTCAGACATCCCAAAGCAGCTCGAGTACGCCGTACGGAGGAGTCTGCTCTTGAAAATCATCAGCGCCTCTCGAGGAACAGAGAAAATGCAAGCACGCGCTAGGGAATCTAGCTCCGAGCGTTCACAGCGGCTTGCTAACCAAAGCTGGAGAACATCGCAGGCCCGTGCTCGGGAATCTAGCGCTGAACGTGCGCAGCGTCTCAGTGATTTAAGGCAGCATGTCTCTGCAACAAGGGATAGGGAGTCTCGCGCTGAGCGCTCGCAGAGGCTCGCTAGCCAAAGCGCGAGAACATCGCAGGCCCTTGCTCGGGAATCTAGCGCTTAACGTGCGCAGCGTCTTTAGGCAGGAAATAAATCATAGCACTCAGTACTAACCGAACCACACTCATAATTTCATCACAAGAAAATGGTTACCGCCCGTACGAAGTGGGCACGGGTCAGCTAGTGTTATAGTAAAAGTAAGAGGGCATTGATACCGAATGAAATAAATATAAATCATACAACTGTGTAGTGTCATTTTGTAAATTTTTTGGACTTTTCTTCAAGTAACTTATCTGTTTGTATTAATGACGATTTTAATCTATTTCCTGAGGGCCCCATCTCTTAAACCAGTGTTATTTTAATATTATTTTGCCTTGCGCACGGTTGGATTTTCAAGGCTCGGCACAGTGCTGATAGTTGAAAATCAAACAACAGAAATTACCAAGTGTGACTGTTCCTGAGATGCCTAGTCTAATATTTTTTTGTTTTTTATTTATTTATTTATTTATGATTTATGGAAGACTTACAGCTAAATAAAACATATTAAAAGAATAGTAAATAAAACTGACAGCCAATTACAAGTCTTCACTTACTTAGTCTTCATTTTTTTAAATATAAGGTATTAGGGTGATTATCGGCTTCCCCCGAAGGGGAAGGGGCCGTGCCCCGCCATCCGCACGGCCCTGTAGAGCTCGTCCCAGAATGGTCACTCTCCCACCATTAATACGAAATGAATTCCCATAAACCTACACTTCCTTGTCCCGACTGTGAAAGCTGGGGGACAAGGAGGGGACCAAGGATGTTAGTATGGGAATTCACAGTTAGATAGACATACATATTATAACATAATGCAATGTGATTGAAAAGACAAGAGGATATGCAAAAGTATAATATAAAATGTAAGGAGTGATGGCGGGATCGTTACACTTGCGCTTAATAAATTCATCATTTCGGACTACGTTAATTTATTCTTTACAACGTACTAAAGACCCACTTCAGTGACTAGCAACCACCTTTCAATGGCTGCCCAGTCGTACGTGTACGGCTAGACCTGAACGCATAGGTCCACTAGAGACACTGCTACGATTCTAGCGGAACACGTTCCCTAAGCTCTATCTACGTGTCTTTCACAATCCTAAGACAGAGGACTGCGAAGTCCACTGCCATTGAGGAAGACAAGTTCCAATAAATCTCCTATTCGCGTACTAGTGTGATTGACCCTCTTACGACAGACTACGCCCTCTACTAAGATAATACAAAACTAGCACAAGTGTACCGTAGACTCAGTCTGTAGCACAATTCATTGCGGTTGTGCTTGGTATACGCCGAAGTGGTTCATATCGACACTTCTCATTCCCTCTAAACTTCCCCGGTTAGAGGATGCTTCACAACATATTTCAGAAGCTCAGCATCCAAATCACGTGTCTCGCTAAAGGGTGACGATTTAGAAATAGGCATCAGAGCCGGGTGGGGGTTTTAACGAGACACGGACCCTAGCGTTCTTTAGAACGGCTATTCCAAGTAAGTTTGCGAACTTAGTGGAGCCTACCCCCCTCCCCGGGAATGTACGCACAACAAGCCCAACGCAAGTACTCCGTGCGAGACCTTCTAAAGGGAGCAGTTATCATCAGTAACATTTGGTTGTATCGTGGTATTTATACCGTTAGAATTATTACAGGTCGGCATTGTAGCCTAGTTTTAAATAAGCATAGAAATCGTTTAAGGAATTTAATCCTTAAATAACTTCTTAGATCATTTTGATGATCTGAGTATTACGGTTCTGCCTTCCATATTTTGTGCGTCAATTGAAAGTCAATAGTCGGATGTGTTAGTGTGCAGTGTACATGTGTGTGTATGAGTGTGGAGTGTATTGGAAGGCCTTCCCCGTTTCCCTAAAACCAAACGCTATGATGAATCGCTGCCAAGGTGCGGATTAGGAGATGGACACATAATATACGAGTACTTATAATTTTAACCATAGCAATAATATCGCCATTCTAGAATAAAGTATAATTAATAGATAATCCGCGACACCGGCAAACTGCTACCTATAAATTACAATACAAATAAACCTACACTAAGAATATTATTAGGACTATAACTATATTAAATTTAAATAAAGATAATGTTTACCAAATGGCGTCTCGATTGGATTACAACACTATAAACTTACTAAACCCTGCAGCCCTGGATACTAGACCTGCTGTCTGTCTCGATCGCCTTCCGCGCCTTAACACTCACTCTCACCATGGACGTAGCCGCCTCGCCAGACTCCTAACTTCACTCGCCCTGCCTACCACGACCATCTCCTATTAGCGTCCTAAACCGACTGCCCCTTCGCCCCCAGCATCTTCGAGATCCGCACACTCAGCCCATGTTCACATACTTTTTTGCTCACAACGATTTATTGCCCTTTTTGTACAATTTCTCAATTGTTCTAAGGGTCGTTTTAAGTACTACTCGGGGCTCGTTTATGATAACCAGATGTGGTTCTAGTATCGTGAGTTGCGCTTAGAAAGTAATCGTTTTCTTAGAACTTGACGAAATATTGCATTTGACCTGACGGCTGGCACTTGTCCCTAGTTTGTTTCCCATTAAGTAGAGAATTTATAAGTTTCGAAGTGGCCCGTGACCGTGTGAAGGTTTTTAAAACAAATATAATATTTAGCTATTTAATAAGAGTAAGTGACATACAGTCACATTCCCCCCTCTGAAAATCAGACGCGTGACGCAGTACAGCGGATGAACTTTCACAATAGATTAAACTATACCTAAAATTTATTTACACATAATTAAACAAGTATTTGAAAAATAAATAATAATCTATCAGTTAACGAGCAAAAAGATTTAGAGAAAATCAAAGTGTTAACCGCTTAAGGTCCGGCTGTCATACCGGCATGACAGAACAATAGACAATCAATTGGTTCTCACCACGTGGGACTCGAGTAGGTAACTAATATGGCATTTCATGATTTTTGTATAATTTATGCGAAATGTTGATAAGACAAACCCTGTTTGTACAATATTCTGTGACGTGACCCAAGCGCTCGATTACGTTAGGCATGATATTATTTTAGATAAAATAGAGTTATACGGTATTAGAGGAAACGTTCTAGCACTATTTAAATCATAATTTAGATGATAGAAAGCAACTCACAGAAATATCTTCAATAAATACAACAAAAACTAAACGTGAAGAAGTATATCGATCATATGAAGGTGTAATCAATCATGGAGTTCCTCAAAGCAGTGTATTGAGCTCTCTACTATTCATATTGGATAATCGGTTGATCAACCTGTGACCCTCTTTGCTGACGACAGCACCATAAAAATTCAATGCAATACTAAAGACAAATATAAGTGACATTAATAAATCTCTTATTTCAATAATAAAATATTTGGATTATGATAATTTAGGATAAATCTCAATAAAACTACTATTATGCATTTCAGTCAATGCTTACCAACTTTATCTGATATTACGGTCTAATACAATGACTAAATAATTGAGTAAGTTAACACTGCTAAATTACCATTAAATAACGACGAAATTTGAATTGGAAAGAACACGTTGAAATTTTAAGTAAAAGAAACTCTTGACTGTCTCGTTGGTCTAGTGGTCGCAAGCGCGACTGCTGTGCATGAGGTCTTGGGTTCGATTCCCAGGTCGGGCAAAGTGTTATTGGGTTTTTCCATCAGGAATTTCTCAGTAGCAGCCTCGGAGTCAGGATTTGTGCCCGGTTGATGGCAATAGGCTCGCCCCCTATTACATGGGACTAAAAAACATAACTGGCGAAATGTGGGTGTACGAATAGGTACACCTCTGCCTAACCCTTCGGGGATTACAGGCGTGATGTTATGTTATGTTAAGAAACTCTTCATATGCCCTACACAAATTACATCCTAGCCTAGTTTCATCGCACCTAAGATATGGAATTATCCTATAGGGCAAGTCCACTGACAAGGATATACCTTTCAAAGCCCAACAACAGTGTATTTAAGGACGATGTTTAAATTAGATTCGACTGACAGTTGTTAACCGTATATCATTAATTATAGCATACTGACGTTACCGTCTCTGTACATTATTCGAAGTCGTCATTTTGTAAAATGTAATCAGCAACTATTTCCACGCATGACAGACAAAGTCAGTCGCGTCAGACACGATAACACTAAGCTCTGCTTACATGGCTCCAAAAAGTATTAATGCGGAAAAGTGTTTTTGCATGGCGCCTTTACCTTTTAATAAATTTCCTAAGGGATGAAGGGAACTAAGCGCACAAATACAAGAAAAACGGCTAATATTATATCTAGTTGGGACACACAGTACAGTACAGTATTTTAGAACTTTTAAATGACTAAGTGTAAAATTTACGCATTTAACAAAATATTTACTGGCATTTCATAATTTTTATAATTTAGAATTAGATGAAGTGACAATTTAATTCAAACGTATTATTATTTTTTAATTAATTTAAGTTTGTGTGTCAATTTAATAATGTTTCTAGTTTGTTTAAATACCTACTTATGTATGACTTTATATGTTTTATCTTTACATTTGTATGTCATAAAAGGGCGAACATGACTGATCTTTTCCTTTTTTGTTTACGGGCAACCTGCATGCCTTGTATGGATACTCATGTTTCTACAAATAATGTCTTATAATTTATCTTTCATGGAGGTGATAAAATATCTGCCCACCCATCTGCTTTCTTGTATAGTCAAATTGCGGTTCTAAATGGAACACGATTCTAATAAGACTAATCTGCTATATTATTTTGTACCGTTACACAGGAGCGTTTCAACTGGTACATAATTGCACTAATATCTTGTACCTATTGCACTCGTACCTATTTTTCCCAAAATTACTCTTTTCTTATAGATTTTATTAACATTATCATGCCTTAGTTAAAAGCAGAAATCCTGTGCATGCTTATAATATTTTTGTACATACCAGGGTCTCTTTCAAGAGTGTTTGTGTGTAATACGAGGCACGCTACCTACGCTTCTCCCATGTTCTAAACTTGGCCAATTGCAGCTGCCGCTGGACAGGGACCTCTTTCTAAACGCGCCTTGGCGCTAAGTTAAGTTAGTCAGCTACCGTAATCGTATCCATGAGATTCTTAACTTCGCAAAAGGAGCCACGTAACAGCAACAGTTCAAGTGGATAGGTGCGAGCCGATTTCAATAAAACTTGAATCCAAGCGCAACGCACAAGCCCAGACCCAACAAATAGTGTAGTTACGGTCACGTGAAGTATCCTGGAATTTGAAATGAGCCCACACGAGTATTCTATTCATAAAATAAACCAACTATCACAGTAGCATACACTGAAGAAACAATCAAACCATTACCTTCTTCTTGGTGTGGGAATCGAACCCACTATTTATATTTAACATTACAGTGTTAAATATAGAAGCACTCATCACCCTTTCAATATTCCAGTGTTGATTTGACTATGCGTGACCAAGCCAAGCACTCATCACCAAATAAATACATTGTAGGAATCTAACCCACACTATTCAACACTCATCAACCTAGTGTTATATGAAAACGTAGGAATCGAACCTACAATTTGTCGAACAAAATTAGAGTACCAGTCAGACTGTCCAACAAATTATACATTAATTATGATAGTGGCCGTATTTACCTTCGTCGTCCCTTACAACTTATTGCAAAATAAGTATTCTAATTACGTTGTGTTATTATTGTAGTAACCCTTTCATAGCTCTTTCTCGTTGCACTGAAGTGAATCAGTACATTTAATGACGAGAATCCTGGTCACGGCACCACATGTGACTGTTCCTGAGATGCCTAGTCTAATAAATTTTTTGTTTTTCTTAAATATAAGTTATTAGGGTGATTGTCGGCTTCCCCCGAAGGGGAAGGGGCCATGCCCCGCCATCCGCACGGCCCTGTAGAGCTCGTCCCAGACTGGTCACTCTCCCAACATTAATACGAAATGAATTCCCATAAACCTACACTTCCTTGTCCCGACTGTGAAAGCTGGGGGACAAGGAGGGGACCAAGGATGTTAGTATGGGAATTCACAGTTAGATAGACATACATATTATAACATAATGCAATGTGATTGAAAAGACAAGAGGATACACTTCCCTCCGCGCGCGCGCTCGGTGCAGTGGCGATTTATTTCGCTGCTAATTATAAATACGTTTTTTGTGTTTTGTGATCGATTTCCGGCTCGTGAGTTGTTTCTAGTTGTGTGCTATTGTGCTAAGTGCTGGTATCGTAAGTTTTTATACGTGTTTATTTCCATAATTAGTGGTAATTCGTTAATTTCGTCAAGTATCGGTAAGTACATTTATTTTCTTCGGTGTGAGGGTATCGCGACATAATTTATTCGTCCGTTATTTTATCGTTTTCTTTTCTCCTTATACTAGTTTATCGTTTACTCTAATTAAATATGTTATCAAATAACGATGATCCACCTGATCGTGGTGGGGATATTTTTCGGAGAAATACAAAAACACCCAGGTCGCCGCCCGCGCCGACCTCCGCTAATACCAAACGATTGTACAGCGATATGTCTCCGACTGTCTCGCCCGAAGATAGATCAAAAAGGTTGCAAACATCGGATTCTTGTGAAAAGTCCTCGCCAATATTAAATATTAGTAATTCGAGCAATTCTCACCACCAAAACAGTACCGACTATTGCGATTTAGTTTCTGAGGCATCGGCGTATTTATCTAAAATTAACGATCTCGTCAATGATCAAGGGTCCCGTATTAATGTTGCGAATAAATCCGCTATCATGGACATGACTCAGCGAGTTACGGCCATTGTTTCGATGCTAGCCTTAAAATCATCGTGCAATGAAACGAAGTTAGCCAATACGGAACGCGAATTAGATAAAATTAAATTAAATCCCGGTGTCAATGTTGCGAATACGAGTAATGATAACAAAAAAATATCATATGCGGATTCTTTAAAACTTCGCTTGCCTAAAGTAGCTCCAGTGATGGAGACGCGTACGCCGTTGCCGTGTGTCGTCGCATACCCCACCGCCGAGCGCTCAGCTGATTACGCGTCATCGTCGGCAACTAAACAAGCCCTAATGAAGGCGATTAAACCTAGCGATGACGGTTTTCAAATTGTAGGAGTTAAAAAAACCGCAAAGTCTGGCGTTGTAGTGCGTGTCGCTAACGAAAGTCAATTAAAAAAGTTAGAATCGGTCGATGCCATAAGGTCCGCTGGATTACGTTTGGAGAAACCAAAAGGCCGTAGGCCCCGCATCCTTGTTAAAGACATCCCATCTTCAATGGAAGACAGCGCTTTTTTGGTCGCGTTATACCGGCAAAATATTAATAATGAATTAGCCATCAAAGAGGATGATTTTATAAAATCAACAAAAATCATTCGTAGGCGCACTACTGAAAATGGTCGGAAATGGATAGGCATTGAAATTGAATCTGCGGTACGAAAACACCTAGTGTCTACCAAGGATAAGCTATTCATTGACTGGGCTACGTGCCGTTTTATTGATGATATCGAGGTAGTTCGGTGCTTATATTGTCAACAGTTCGGTCACGTCAAGAAACACTGCACTAATAAAACACCTGCTTGTGCTAACTGTTCGGAGGCACATGAAACAAATGATTGCCCCCATAAGGACAATTTAAATTACAAACCGACTTGCGTGGCATGTAAACGTTTTAAAAAACCGTCTGACCATCGTTGCGGGTCTGAAAATTGTTCCACCTATAAACTTAAACTTGAGCAACTTATCCTGAACACTAATTACTAATTTAAGATGGATAGTTTAAAAATAGGACAATTAAATCTTCACAACGATAGGGTTGCGACTTCCGAGTTAGATAAATTAATCATCGATAACAGTTTAGATATAGTACTTGTGCAAGAGCAATATCAGAACGCGTGCTTACGTCACAAGGTAGTACAGCTGGATTCCAAAGCACGAGCCGGAATTTATGTAGCGCGTTCTGCTAACTTTACAGTAACGTCTTTGCGTAACCTCATGACGCCTCACTGTGCCGTTGCGGAGGTTTCATCGGCTTCTTTCAAAGTTTACATTGTGAGCTGTTACTTTCAATATTCAGATCCTGTTGCTCCTCACATACATAACCTCCGTCACGTCTTGCGGTCGCTCACGGGCTGCAAAGTCATCGTTGGCGCGGATGTTAACGCGTCATCGTCCCTGTGGTATGGCAAGGTTCGGGCCACGGATTCCGAACGACGCCGCGCTGTTGAGGACTTCATTGCTGAAATAAATCTATCGATCCATAACACCCCTGACGCACCACCTACTTTTTGCAGCCAAATGGGCGAATCTTGTATTGACGTCACACTTTCTAGTGTTGACGTTCGCTTGGTTAGGTGGCGTGTCCTACCGGACGCGTCTTGTAGTGATCATCGCCTGATCGTGTACGAATTTGTTCCTATGTTTACTCAAGGTCCGTCCCATATTACAGGTAATTTTAGATATAAGTGTAAAGGCGCGAACTGGGAATTTTTTAGCTCGCTTTTTGCTTGTCACGCCAAAGACTTCACTCACGACGGATTATCAGCTGAAGAAAGTGCTGAAATTATGTCAGACACTTTTACATACTGTGCTGACATCGCCATTGGTCGCGGATCTATGACCAATATTCATAGATGTGATTGGTGGAGTGATTACTTAGTTGAACAGCGTAAGTGTTACCGTAGAGCGCGTAGACAGCTTAACAAGCTTAAAAAACGTAAGGTTACCGGAGACTTGTTTACTTCTGCTTTAAATACGTTTAGAGTTGCCAAGTCACGCTACAGAGCATCGGTGGAAAAATCTAAGGGTAATTTATTGCGTAAAATTGTAGAAAAACTAGATAAAGAAGGTCCATGGTCTCCTTTATATCATGAGTTTAAAGCCAATAGATCGGTCGATCTTGCGTATATTGAAAACATTAAAGTAAATAATAAACATACCACCGGTATCGAAGAAACAACGGAAGTTCTACTTAATACTCTTATACCCGATGATTCAGCGTTCAACGACAATGATTACCACCAGCAGATCAGAGCGTGGGCTGCTGTGCCTCCTGAATCACCAGCGTCAGATCTACCATCCACTGACGAGTTCATAAATGTTATCAGGAGACTACCACTCAACAAATCATCGGGTGAAGATAAAATTTCAAATAGAATGATTATAGAAGCGTGTAAAACAGCGGGTGACGCGATCTTAACTGTTTATAATCGATGCATTGCAGAAGGCATTTTTCCTCGTATATGGCGACGTGGTTTTATAAGAATAATTCCGAAAAGCGGCGATAAGCCCCCGGACGATCCAAAGTCGTATCGACCTATAACCCTACTACCATCTTTGGGTAAACTTCTGGAGCGCCTTATCGTACCACGTTTGCTTCCAGATGGACCGAAATTTCATAACAATCAATTCGGTTTCACAATAGGAAAATCCACCGTCGACGCGGTGCTTTCTGTCCGGCAAACTGTAAATTTGTCAGAACATAAATACGTGATTGGGATTTTCCTCGATATTTCTGGAGCTTTTGATAACGCATGGTGGCCTATGCTACTACTTAAAATGAAAACTCGCGGCTGCTACAGAAACATCTATAATCTTGTTTGCTCTTACTTTATAAATGGCTCCGCGAAGCTCAAACTTGGACATCATTCCGCGTCGAAGTCACTAACCATGGGATGTCCTCAGGGTTCGGTTCTCGGTCCTTATTTATGGAATTTAGGTTTTGATGATTTTCTCGCGATTCCACTTCCATGCGGCTGTTCACTAACCGGTTACGCGGACGACGGCCTTCTGCTCATTCAGGCAAGTACTCGGGCTGGGCTTGAGAATTTGGCTGACACATGCCTACGTTTAATATCTCAGTGGGGTGTTCGAAACCGTTTGACCTTTGCACCGCAAAAAACCTATCAGCTTATTCTAAAAGGTAATCTTAAATCATGTCCTAGTATTAAATTTAATAACGTTTCAGTTAAACGTAAACAATCCGTGTGCTACCTTGGTCTGGTCTTAGAAAAGAACTTTTCATTTATTGACCACATTAAAACAGTAGGAGAAAAAGCCAAAAAGAACTTTTATGCCTTAACGAGAATTTCTAAAGCTACCTGGGGCCTATCTTTCTTAACGCTAAAAACTATTTATGGGGCTACTTATCTAGGTTGTATGTGCTACGGTGCACCTGTTTGGGCCGATAGGGCCACCATAGGGGCGGTACGACGTAAATTGCTTCAAAGTCAACGGTTAGCTTTAATATTTTTATGTAAAGCGTATAGGACCGTTAGTACTGAAGGCCTACCAGTACTTGCAGGTGTACTTCCAGTCGATCTCGAGGTGCAGCGACGTGCTGCAATGTACTATTCCGCACGAGAGACCATGGACACAAACTTTCTGACACAACGTGACCGTGCTAAGATCATAGGATAGTAGAGGATAATTCTATCAAGGGCCGGCACCTGTATCAGTTCTTTCCATCCGTTCGTGAGCGGCTGGCCAGAACATGGCTGGAGGTGGACCACTGTGTTGCCCAATTTCTCACAGGTCATGGCAACTTTAAGAGTAAATTATTTTCTTTCAAGCTTGTTGCTACTCCTTTGTGTCAATGTTCTACATCTGACTGTGAATATGAACAATGTGCTCATCACATCTTATGGGAGTGTATTCTTTGGCAGAATGAACGCAATATTATGCTAGATAGTGTACAGGCTACATCCGGTGTTGTTTATCATGCGGACCTTGTAGAAACTAGAACTAATTTCCGTGCGTTCAAGCGTTTTTGCCATACCTATTACTGGAATCAAAAGTAACAGCTCACATTAGGACCCATTAATTTTGTAATAATTGCAATCCGTGGTGCTTGGCAATCTGGGCTTTTCCCAGTTGCAAACGTCCCTTTGTGCCTATTGGCCTAGTTCTGTCTCCTGCTTGTATGGAGGGAAGTGGAAACTATTTTTTTCTTACTCCTCCGCTATTATTTTCTGATTAATTTCGTTGCGGGACCCAAGACAGTTATACGTTTCTCTGGGACTCGTCGAGCTTCATTGCCTCGATGCTTTTCTGGTGGCCTCCACTGTTGATTCTGGCTTTCAGGAGTTGCAGTGGGTGGGAAAAGTGTGGCGGGCTTGTCCCAATTAAAAAAAAAAGACAAGAGGATATGCAAAAGTATAATATAAAATGTAAGGAGTGATGGCGGGATCGTTACACTTGCGCTTAATAAATTCATCATTTCGGACTACGTTAATTTATTCTTTACAACGTACTAAAGACCCACTTCAGTGACTAGCAACCACCTTTCAATGGCTGCCCAGTCGTACGTGTACGGCTAGACCTGAACGCATAGGTCCACTAGAGACACTGCTACGATTCTAGCGGAACACGTTCCCTAAGCTCTATCTACGTGTCTTTCACAATCCTAAGACAGAGGACTGCGAAGTCCACTGCCATTGAGGAAGACAAGTTTCAATAAATCTCCTATTCGCGTACTAGTGTGATTGACCCTCTTACGACAGACTACGCCCTCTACTAAGATAATACAAAACTAGCACAAGTGTACCGTAGACTCAGTCTGTAGCACAATTCATTGCGGTTGTGCTTGGTATACGCCGAAGTGGTTCATATCGTCACTTCTCATTCCCTCTAAACTTCCCCGGTTAGAGGATGCTTCACAACATATTTCAGAAGCTCAGCATCCAAATCACGTGTCTCGCTAAAGGGTGACGATTTAGAAATAGGCATCAGAGCCGGGTGGGGGTTTTAACGAGACACGGAACCTATCGTTCTTTAGAACGGCTATTCCAAGTAAGTTTGCGAACTTAGTGGAGCCTACCCCCCTCCCCGGGAATGTACGCACAACAAGCCCAACGCAAGTACTCCGTGCGAGACCTTCTAAAGGGAGCAGTTATCATCAGTAACATTTGGTTGTATCGTGGTATTTATACCGTTAGAATTATTACAGGTCGGCATTGTAGCCTAGTTTTAAATAAGCATAGAAATCGTTTAAGGAATTTAATCCTTAAATAACTTCTTAGATCATTTTGATGATCTGAGTATTACGGTTCTGCCTTCCATATTTTGTGCGTCAATTGAAAGTCAATAGTCGGATGTGTTAGTGTGCAGTGTACATGTGTGTGTATGAGTGTGGAGTGTATTGGAAGGCCTTCCCCGTTTCCCTAAAACCAAACGCTATGATGAATCGCTGCCAAGGTGCGGATTAGGAGATGGACACATAATATACGAGTACTTATAATTTTAACCATAGCAATAATATCGCCATTCTAGAATAAAGTATAATTAATAGATAATCTGCGACACCGGCAAACTGCTACCTATAAATTACAATACAAATAAACCTACACTAAGAATATTATTAGGACTATAACTATATTAAATTTAAATAAAGATAATGCTTACCAAATGGCGTCTCGATTGGATTACAACACTATAAACTTACTAAACCCTGCAGCCCTGGATACTAGACCTGCTGTCTGTCTCGATCGCCTTCCGCGCCTTAACACTCACTCTCACCATGGACGTAGCCGCCTCGCCAGACTCCTAACTTCACTCGCCCTGCCTACCACGACCGTCTCCTATTAGCGTCCCAAACCGACTGCCCCTTCGCCTCCAGCATCTTCGAGATCCGCACACTCAGCCCATGTTCACATACTTTTTTGCTCACAACGATTTATTGCCCTTTTTGTACAATTTCTCAATTGTTCTAAGGGTCCTTTTAAGTACTACTCGGGGCTCGTTTATGATAACCAGATGTGGGTCTAGTATTGTGAGTTGCGCTTAGAAAGTAATCGTTTTCTTAGAACTTGACGAAATATTGCATTTGACCTGACGGCTGGCACTTGTCCCTAGTTTGTTTCCCATTAAGTAGAGAATTTATGAGTTTCGAAGTGGCCCGTGACCGTGTGAAGGTTTTTAAAACAAATATAATATTTAGCTATTTAATAAGAGTACGTGACATACAGTCACACAAGTAATATTAAAATGGTACCTACTGTTTTTAAGAGGTGGTGGTAGGCCCTCTGAAGTCTGATAGTGATGAAATTATACATACTTACGTAAATCTGGTGTGAACGCAATGATATATGATACGACAACACTGCCTGGGCAACTTAAAGGCTATAATTTATCTTGGAAACTTGAACACCTGATGCAGAACCGCAACAGACCAGCTAAACTATAAGAGATACAAAAATGATACCATAGTAAAAATTGTTTTACGTGATGAGCATTTTCTGCTAAGAGAATAAATTTGAAGATCTGGAACACCTGATGTGGAACTCCAAGAACCCAGCTACACTATAACATATACATATAAGAATGACGCCTAGCAAGAGTTGTTCAGCTTAATGAGCACTCTTTGTTGTCATATAAAATTTGAAGATCTGGAACAGCTGATGTGGAACTCCAAGAGCCCAGCTACACTATAACATATATAGGAATGACGTCTTAGCAAGAGTTGCTCAGCCTGATGAGCACTCTCTGTTGTCGTATAAAATTTGAAGATTTGGAACAGCTGATGTGGAACTCCAAGAGCCCAGCTATACTATAACAAACATAGGAATGACGTCTTAGCAAGAGTTGTTCAGCCCGATGAGCACTCTCTGTTTATGTATAAAGATTGTAGATCTGGAACACCTGTTGTGGAACTCCAAAGCCCAGCGACACTATAATAACATAGTAAGGAATGACGTCTTAGCAAAAGTTCTTTGGTCTGATGGGCATTTCCTGTTGACGTACAAAAATGAAAGATCTGGAACGACTCCAATCGTCTCGCTCATCCCGTTGTTTTCCCGTCCCCGGGCCTTCGAATTCTACATCAGACGTTGCAGATCTTCGATTTTGACGACCCCATTGTCGCTAGCATAAGCAACAGGATCCGCATATAAGGTCGTGGGCAGAAGCTAGTTAATAAATAAAACAAATATTTAACGGGGGGAGCCCCCGTTAAATATTTGTTATACAACAAACGTGATTTTTATAGATAGTGATACGGAACCCTTCGTGCGCAAGTCCGGCTCGCACTTGGCTGGTTTTCTTATATTTTTTTCATAGAATTCAAGTTAAACTTTAAGAACGTAAAAAAAAAATACGGTAATTCGAAAATAGTTATGGTTTCATCAGCTTATTTCTTTTCTTTAGTTTATCAGTAAGAAAATAATTGTAAAAGCTAAAATTTCGATTTCGATTGGATATTGTAGATAAGCATATGAACCACCCTGCAGACCTTAATTTTAACCTACTAAGCAAATAAATTAGTATGAGTTGTTTTTTATTTATACGTTTCTTGCACAATGTTGCCGGCAAGATCGGAAACATTCCCGGGAGTTTTGGCAACTTTGGCGATATTGCAAGCAATTTTCTTCGCTACTCGGGACTCGGGGCACCCCGAGTAGGACAGGCAGTGGCGTAGCGTGGGTCTTTGCCGCCCGGGGCCGGCCGAAGTTTTGCCCTCCCCCCCCCCACTGTAATTATTAGTATAATGTTTAAATATTCTATTCAATGGACTATATAACATTTTGAAAGTCAAGATAACGGGTAGTTTGCGTGCGTTAACCACGCTTTTCTCTCTTCTCACTTCACTTACTCCTCCTTCTTATCTTATTTCAAATTTTCAATATCTTTGTTCAACTCTCACTAAGAGTCTTCGATCTTCTAATAATCTTCTACTCAGCTGCCCTTCTCATACTTCTGACTTTGTTCATTCTTCCTTTCATATTCAGGCTATTCTTCTTTGGAATGCGCTCCCTCTTGATATCAGGACAGCCACCAGTTTGTATGCATTCAAGCGGAAGTTGCGGATTTATTTTTCGGAGCAAATAGAAAGAGTTTTATTATAATCCTCCTTTCTATTCTTGGTAAGATATGTATTTATATATGTATATATTATATTTTTATATATGTTTATGTATATTATATAGCATTTTATAGTAAGTATGTAGAATTTAATTATTTTGTACTTGTGTACACTTTATTATATAATGTTAAATATTTGAGATTTTTTTTAATTTTTATTTTTTTAAAAATCTGATTTTGTTGTTTGCTTGCACCTACCATGTTATCTCTTCACCACCTCTGGTTGACTGTTAGAGAATGCCTAAGGCATTAAGTCCGCCTTTGTACATTTGTTGCATAAAGTTTAAATAAATAATAATAAATAACATTTACCATTGCTTCGCAAGGAACATACATCTAACAGTTAGGGCCCGATCAAAGGGGGGGCCGGCCGGGCAAATGCCCAGAGCGGCAAAATTAAGTGCACGAAGTCCAACCCTTCATGATTTTTGTAAACTGGTTCAGAAACCGTCTTAGACCAACGTATTTGAATATTATACGATAAAACAGTAGGTATCACATAATATTATAATTCATCCCATCTTTGGAATAGCAAGCTCATGACTTATTATGGCGTTAGTGGAGAGGGCAGCGAATATTATTTGCCCAGAGAGGCTAAAAAGCTAGATTGGGCCCTGTCTATGGGTAGAAATGGGGGCCTACCGCCATCTCTTAAAACAGTACCATTTTAATATTAACTTTTAATTTCTGTTGTTAAAATTGCTTGACACGTAACATTGCGGGCGCGTTTTGATTTTTTTTAAAATTTAATATTAAAAAAATCGTGGCACTTGCCGTCCCCTGACATATGCCGCCCGGGGCGATGGCCCCCCCGGCACCCCCCAAGCTACGCCACTGAGGACAGGTTAGGTTAGAAGGGGATCACCATGAGATGGGGCCTGCGGGCAGCGGACTTGGGGGCAGTCCGTGGCCCGAACAGAGACAGGCCCGAGAGTAAGGCGCCCGTGGTGTTCCCCGCGCGCCTTGTTGGAGTCAGTGCGGCCGGTGAGCGACGGCCGCACCGGGTGACGGGACCCGCCTTGTGGCGGCGGCAGGCCAATGCCTGCCGGTGTGCGAAAGAATACTCTGAGCGCCCCCGTGCCACGGCAAAAGGTAATTAGAGGAACACCGTGGGGTTTTAGTCGGTAAGAGTCCGACACACCCCTTCCCTGAGGTGGAGGCAGTCCATAAGGATTTCCCCACGAAACAAATAAAAAAAAAAGGTTAGAAGGGGATGGCATCACCTTCGTGGTTATTATTTTTGTAAACCACCCAGAAGTAGGAGCCCCGCGATGCGGCGCTCCGTCGAGCCTCTCTGGCGGGGAAATGGCTGGAGGGACTCTATCCATCTTTCCGCCTTTCCCGTCCGTCTTACGACCCTATTAACCTTATAACCGCCCGACTTCAAAACAGTTGGCGTGCCCCCAGCGCCCGGCACAGTGAATCGAAAATTTAATACCTACAAAAAAGAAGGATGTGCAATATTTAACTATGCGATGTCGATATTTCGTTTTAATAACGACATTTGCATTTGCAAGCGTGGTTAACTAACAACTACATCTCACCAAGCTTAGTTTGCACCTCGCGTCATTTACGTCACACTGACGCTTAGATACGGGCTGCAAAAAAGGATTCGCTATGACTTTAAAAAAGTAAACAAATGTTTGTTAGATTTCATTTTACATTTTTTTGTTTTTAACATTATATTATACGTAGGTACACGGGTACACGCCGCATTCCAGCGAGGGGTAAATTTAGCTTGGTGGAGATATAGGTACCTACCTACTTGAATACTACTTACCTCACGAAATTATTCGGCATTTTTCGCAAGCCAGTAAAACAAAAAGTGTTTAAAAAATTGAACGATTTATTAATTAGTACTTAGGCTACTCACAATAAAATCAGTCCAGAGAAGAGTTTGGCTAGATATACGAACATAAATGTAGGGAACAGCTGATTCAAGGTCTAAAACTAAAAATTCTTCATTTTTGCTGTAGTCTATGATTATAAAAATATGTTATTGTCTATGGAAGGACGAGGTCCCCCGCTCTCTTCAATCGTCAACCTGAATCATGTCGTGTATAGTGCTAAATAAATAATATCTTTCTAAAAGAGCCCAATGCAGTTTCCTTGATAATTCAAGCCATCCCGACCGAACCCCAAACAATTTTCATCGCCTTCTAGAATTCGTATTAACTCTTCAGTAGTCGTCATGACAAAATGTACATTTATCGACATACGAACGTAAAACTTCATGCACAAGCACAACACTGATGGAAAATTCCAGAAGTCGGCACTCGTTTATGACGTAAGAAGCGGTCGTCTTTATCCGACTGAGGCGCAGGGCGTCCTAACAAAGTAAGTTTCGGAACATGTAGGCTAGGGATGGGAACCATCAATTTAATCGCTGATATTTCATTAGTGACTTTACTTAATTTAAAAGGAATTAAATGAAATACAAATATTTGTAGAAAAATGTTTTATTAACGATTGCTGTATTTGTTTTAAAGTAAATTAGTCAGTATAACGAGAAATATTTTGATTTATGTTTATTTTTGTATCGGTAAATCTTGGCATATGTCCCGTCCCTCATGTCGGATGCACATCAATACAATTTTCTAAAAATAATGTTAGTATTTCATCTAACTTTGGACATTATTCTTAGGACTTCTAATTAAGAGACTAAAGTGTATTAAACTGTAAATGATTACTTAGTTAACTATATTTACCTAATATTAACATATTTTTGATAGAATACAGTGGGCCCGAAAATATTTGTCGGATTAATCCGACGTAGGCGGTTAAAAGGTTAAGTGACTTAATACAAAGCTAAAGTGGGGTTCCGTCGAGCATCACCGGCGGGGAAAAATTGTGGGGGGCGACTCCACCAGTGTGTAACAATAAGTGTAAGTAGTGTATTATTGGGCATTCTATACCACTATCGGCAAGTAGCTCGGCGAGTGCGCCTCGCTGCCGATAGTGGTATAGAATGCCCAATAATCGACACTCGACTCGACTCTCCACTCGACCAATAAACTCGAACGAGACAGTTTGTTGCACCGTGTACTTGATTAGGAACGATTTACTCAACCAACGACTAGTAACTTCCATATTATGGCGGGTCAGTATGAACAATCAACTATCAACTCGACTGTAGTGTATACTGTACACGACCAATGATCATGCGAGCTCGCTATCGCTCTGTAAGGTGGTACAGAATGCTCAATAATGAACAATCGACTCGTAACGACCAGTAACGCAAAAGAGGTTGTGGTAAGTTTATAAATGATAGCGTTCTAAATACATTCACTCATTTTCAATTGGTTCATTTCCGACAGTAATCATGAAATTTGTAAAACAACCGCAATCGCTGCATGTTAATACAGTCTGCGATGATATTTGCAAGACAAGTTTTCGTCACGGAGAATTATTGCCTAACTCAGTACGGTGTATTATTTGCGGTCCGTCCAAGTGTGGAAAAACGAATTTATTAATTGGTCTTCTAATACACGAAAACGGATTAAGATTTGAAAATGTTTATGTTTATTCAAAAACTCTGCACCAACCTAAGTACATTTTTTTAGAAAGTGTTTTGCAACGGGTGCCTGGTGTTTCCCTCCAGAAATATCAGGGAAATGAGGAAGTACTAAGCGTTCAGGACGCAAAACCCAACTCCGTGATTATTTTTGATGATGTTGCTTGTGAAAATCAGAGTAACATGCGTGATTATTTTGCGATGGGAAGACACAAGTGCATTGATTGTTTCTATCTAAACCAAACGTATAGTAAAATCCCTAAGCAGTTAGTAAGAGACAATGCGAACTTAATCATACTTTTTAAACAAGATGAAATAAATTTACGGCATATTTATGAAGAACATGTCAACACTGATATGTCATGGATTGAATTTCGTGAAATGTGTTCGAAAATATGGAGTGAGCCTTTCAATTATGTAGTAATTAATAAGGATTGCTCCAAAAATAAAGGATGTTACAGAAATAAATTTGACACTTTTGTTGTCTTTGATTAAAAATACTAATATTTAAGACCGGTACCCTCGCGATAATATTATTCTTCAGGCAACGCTTAATCAGTCACGAACTTTTTTTTTATTATTATGGAGAAATCACTGAAAAGACAAATAGTTGAAGCTGCAGAGGCTGTTAAAAAGAAAGTGCGAAAGATGAGAGATGTTGAGAATAACAATCAGCAAGTGCTGGAATCAGTGTTCAAGCCGGTAACAGAACCACTCAACCAAATTGCTAATGACAGTAAGAAGGCTTCTCTCCTGCATAATATAGAAAATGAAGAAACCGATGTTCCGTTTATCGATAAAACTCTGCAAAAAGAAGACCCTATTAGTTCAGAAAGCAATGATAACAACGACAATGAAGACGAATATGAATCTGATATCGAAAGTGATTCTTCGTATAAATCATTAACTGAAAACAACCAGAGATGTGATATGTCATCCTGGTCAGTGTCCTCAGAAGCACTGAAAGATATTCCGTTTGGTGTCCGAGTAGAGAGCGGCAAATTGATGTTAGGTTCTGCGCGTATAACGATCAGCGACGAGTATATCATCGTGGCTGGACGCAAATACCGAAATACGCCTGGTTTAAAACAATTGCTGCTGAAAAAGAACGTAGATTTAAGCATGGTTACAGAGAGTGATATGAAACATTATAAGTCGATGTTACTTGATACAAATGCACATCGACGAGACTATGAACCCAGTAAACCAATAAAAAGTAATAAAGGACAAAAATATTTGCAAATTATAAAGCCTCTGTTCCAACTACGAAGTACAATTCAGGAACACCAATCGAAGGGAAAAGGACTACTACCTTTAACAAAAACGTGGAAGAAAAACGTAGATTTTGTATATTGGGACGATCCCAATGAACTGGTGGATAGATTAAAATTATTGATTGCATCTCGAGATGCTGGTAACACAGGATTAGATAATGAAATTATATCTATCATTGAAGAATTGCGTGAAAGTAAAGTTATAAATTAATAAATATTTTAAAATGTGTTTATTTTATTATTAGCCTCTCGATACAATACACCTTAAACATGAACGTAGACAAATTCGGACACTACATTCACAAAAGAATGCGTTTTGCTGAGTTATTTGAGTTTAATGAGAATGCTCTGTTAAAATTAGAAAACGGAGATTTTGATTTAAAAACTTCAAGACTGAGAGGAATTAGATCTCCAGTAGAAGCAGACGATGCTGTGAACAAGGATTATGTAGATCGATTGAATGCTAACACATTAAAAGAATTAAATAATTTGACTGTGGACAAGGATTATGTAGATCGTTTGAATGCTAATATGTTAAAAGAATTTAATAATATGATTGGATCATTGCGTTCTCAAATCATAAAAGACACAAAGGGTACAGTACAGGCTACTTTAAAAGCAAAGATACCTGAGGTTTTAACTCATTTGCAAGATAAGTTTTATACTAAAGCAGAGGTAGATAAATTACTTCAAAATAAATCTCCATAATGGCAAAACAGCAAATTGTTAATGAACTACACAAAGCAGCAAGAAGAAATTTCCTTCGACGTTCCGTCATTCTAAAAGGGGTCGATGACTTGTGGCAAGCTGATCTAATGGACATGCAGAACCTGAGAAAATATAATAAAGGTCATAATTACATTCTAGTGGTGATTGACTGCTTCTCAAAGTACGCTTGGGCAGAGTCATTAAAATCAAAAAATAAACTCGATGTTACTCATGCATTTAAACGAATACTGATTAACAGCAATCGCAAACCTGTTAATTTACAAACTGATAAGGGAACAGAATTTTATAACAACTCATTTCAAACGCTTATGAAGACGTATAATATTAACCATTACTCAACGTTTTCTAGCAAAAAAGCTTCGATCGTGGAGCGACTGATTAAAACACTTAAAAATAAATTATATAAATATTTTAGTTTGAATGGGAACTATAAATGGTTAGGTATACCATTAGAAGTTACGTTAAAGACTTATAACAACACAAAACATCGTACTATTAAATTTAAGCCAATTGAAGTTAATAAATCTAGTGAGTCAGTTATAAAAGAAAATATTAAAAAAACCTTAAATCATGTAACCATTCGTAGAAAACCTAAGTTCAAAGTAGGTGACTTTGTTCGTATCAGTAAATACAAACACAATTTTGAGAAAGGTTACACACCTAATTGGTCAACTGAAATATTTACTATAAAAAAAATAAATCATACCATACCAGTAACATATCATATACAAGATCAGCGAAAGCAAGCCATATTGGGAACTTTTTACGAGCAAGAACTTCAAAAATCTTACTATCCGGGTATTTATTTGGTAGAAAAGGTTTTAAAAAGGAAAGGAACAAAAATGTTTGTGAAATGGTTGGGTCTAAACAACGAAGAAAACAGTTGGATCAACAAAACTGCAATAGTGGAATAAAACAATTATATAACAGTTAATTTTGCATTATTTCTTTCATTACACTTTAGACAATGCAAGGAGGTGAACTTGTTAATACCCTAATTAATAATCTGCCGTTCGAACTTCATTTACCAGGCTACAATTATTGCGGCCCGGGAACAAAACTCCAGAAACGTTTACTACGAGGTGACCGAGGTGTAAATAAGCTAGACGAAGCTTGCATGCATCACGACATTGCATATGCAAACCATACAGACTTACCCAATCGTCACAAAGCTGATTTACAACTACTTAATATGGCTAAACAAAGACTTAAATCGAACGATGCAGGGAAAGGTGAAAAACTTAGTTCGTGGTTAGTGAGCAAAGTTATGAAAGCCAAACTGAAATCTGGTGCCGGCGTTAAAACGTTTAAAAGTTTCGTATCAAAAATAAGAGCGAAGATAAAGAAACTGAAACCAAAGGACAGTAAAACTTTAATTAACGCTGCTTACTCAGCAGCAATAAAAATATTTCCTAACATTCAGAAAATTCGAGTACCACGAGTGATACCCTTACCAAAGACTGGAGGTATTCTACCCTTAATCCCGATTTTTGCGGGCTTATCAGCATTAGGAACTTTAGCTGGTGGTGCGGCTGGTATTGCAAAAACTGTTAACGATTACAAAGCTGGTCAGCAAAATTTACTAGAAACACAACGACATAATAGGGCTATGGAGTCTTTAAAGTTAGGGCAGGGTTTATACATTAAGCCACATAAAAATGGAAAAGGTTTATTCGTGAAATCTTCAAAAAAACTGAAAAATAAGCTACCTAATCGTCCTCTAACTAATGTAGACATCCAAAGGTATGCACGCGACATCCCTCACTTTCGGGGAGTGTACATGAGGGATCAATTACCAAGAACGCCAAATCCGATTGAATGTGGTATCGTTAACTTGGACGATTATAAGAACGAAGGGACGCATTGGGTAGCTTATGTAAAAGTAGGCAATTATTGTGAATATTTTGATAGCTTTGGAAATTTGAAGCCTCCAATGGAATTAATACGATATTTTAAGAATTGTAATGTTTTTTATAATTATACAAGATATCAGAAATTCAACACTGTCAATTGTGGACACTTATGTTTAGAATATCTGTGGACTTTTTGGAATAAAATCATATAAAATCTATGATTTTCTTTTATTTCAATCATTTGCAAGATGTCACTCACATTATCGATAACTGGAAACTCGTCAACTTTATCTACTTACTATCCCAACACGTTGCAACTATATGAACAGTATGAGTGTGCCTTATTGCATTTCGCAACATTTAATTCGATTCCAAACATTGACAAAACGAATAATAAATTCTATTATGGTTCTAACGAAGTTATTGAAATACCGGAGGGCACCTATGAATTGCAAGATATTAATGATTATTTAAAATCTGAAATGAAAGATGCCTCAATCAAACTACAGTGCAATAACAATACTTTAAAAGCTGCTGTATATTGTACAAAGGACATAAATTTTAATAAAGAAGGTACTTTCAGGAATTTATTAGGGTTTAATAAACAAATCTTGAAAGCAAATAAATAGCATGAGTCACAGTTGCCGGTCAACATTTTACCTACAACTGTGATCAGGATCGAATGTGATATTATAAGCGGCTCGTACACAAACGGAGAACCGAGTCACATTATCAACGAATTTGCACTCAACGTTCCTCCCGGATATAGGATTATAGAAATTCCGAAAAACGCGATATACTTTCCAATCAACCAAAACAACATTAGCTGCATACATATCAGGCTGTTAGATATAAATAACCGCTTAATAAACTTGCGCGGTGAAGAAGTGCAGCTGTATTTGCATCTCAGAAGAAAAAAATGATCGATTACAATAAATATGTGCATCAGCAAATCAAAAATATCAGTTCCACTCAAGCTTCCAACCATATAAGAGCTCGCCCTAAGAAGAAAATAAAATTAACTAAAGACAACAAGGCATTTCTCAAAGCGATCGGTTTACTAAAATGAATATCTTAGACGTTTTATCCGCTCCGACTTACGACAACACGGTTGAAGGAATCGAATTTCACTCTTACAAGCCCTACGTAACTAGTTTCAATAGGAACGATGAAATTCGTATACCCATTAACCAACAAGACTTGTATATACTTCCGTCAGCTAGTACCTTGTATTTGGAAGGGACTGTTATCGTAAGCAAAAAGGATATGAAAGAGAAAGCCACTAGTGTTAATTTTACGAATAATGCTCTACTTTACCTGTTCCAAGATATAAGATACGAGCTAAATGGAGTGGAAATTGATAGAATAAAAAATGCTGGCATAACTACCACCATGAAATCGTTAATATCAATGAGTGAAAGTGAGTCAAAGATATCTAATGCATGGGGCTGGAATATCGATGGCATAAAAAATATAAATGGGGGTAGTTTTTCCGCGTCTATACCACTCAGTAACATCATCGGTTTCGCTGAAGATTTCAAGAAAGTCGTGATAAATTGTAGGCACGAACTGATATTGCTACGAAGTAATACTAACCTGAATGCGGTCAAACTTAACACCGGTGAATTTGTAGAAGACGTTCAAATAAATAAAATCATCTGGCGTGTACCGCATGTTAAAGTGTCCGACAAAGAGAAAATAAGTTTACTCAAACTGTTAGAAAAAGATCGACCACTCCAGATGATATTCAGAAATTGGGATCTCTACGAATATCCAGCTTTACCTAAAACTACAAAACATACCTGGTCCATCAAAACTTCCTCGCAAATAGAGAAACCTAGATACATAATTATGGGCCTACAAACAAATAGAAAAAACAATTCAAGTTCTGATATGTCTCAGTTCGATCACTGCCATGTTCGTGACGTTAGAGTATACCTAAATTCAACTTACTTCCCCTATGAAAACCTAAATATCAGTTTCGCGAATAACAGAATCGCTTTATTATACGAGCAATACATTCGATTTCAACAGTCTTATTACGGACGTCGCCCGGAACCCTTATTAAGTGAAAAACAATTTAAAGATTTGGCGCCGCTCTTTATCATAGATTGCTCTAGACAGGCCGATAATGTAAAGACAGGTCCTATTGTGGATGTACGAGTGGAAATAGAGAGTGATTCGGACATACCAGATCAAACTTCTGCATATTGTCTTTTATTGAACGACTGCATAATTGAGTATAAGCCTCTAAGTAATACTGTGAGAAAAATATCATGAATCCGAATACTATCATATTAGATGTTCAAGGGTTTAAAGACCTGTACAATAATTTTATAATAAAAGAATTAGCTTTTGCTAGTCGTGATTATACTCAAACATTTTTAATAAAACCACCATACTTGTTTAAATACTTAACAAGTGATGAAAAGAAGCAGGTTAAATGGTTGGAAAGAAATAGGGGAATTTATTGGAATGAAGGTTATATTGACTACAGAGAATTTCGACGTATAATCGTTCCATATCTAGAAAATAAGGAAATCATTGTAAATGGTTTGGAGAAGGTGAATTGGATAAAGGATCTTTGTATGAATTGTAAAGTATTAGACCTTGGTAAAGAACAATGTCCTAATTTCTCTGTTTTGCATAAAACATACTGTGAAGGAAGATCTAATTTTAATTGTAATAAACATCTGAAGCATTGTGCGCTTAAAAATGTGCTTTGTTTAAGGAAGTATTTAGAATGGGCATAAAATGTATGCACTAATGTGTGTAATGTAGATGATTAGTTTTTAGGTTTGTTCAATAAAAATCACAATAAGTTATACATGCTTTTATTTTGCTAAACACTCCCCACACTTCTCCAAATAACTGAACACTACACGCAATTGAATAGAAATATCTTAATAAAATTATAGACATTAATTTACACAAACGATTATTAAAAGTCAGTATCTATTAAAGATTTCGATATTTTCTTAACTAAACACTCAGTTTCGTCCATAACACTGTCGATAGCATCTTGAACAATATATTGTGCGTTTATAATAACGTTCTCACTATCACTATCACTGTCTATGGTTTGAGGATTGTTATTACATAGATCTATGACTGAAATTTTTATTAATTTAATCCCTCTTCGCTGTAGTCGACTCATCACGTAGGATTTGGTTGGTTTTAGTTTTTTCGACTTTTCCCTGCATCGTTGTTTTGGTTTTTTATCTTTTGTGACTGGTTTGCTGTGCTCGGGTTCGCTGCGAAACATCTCAGAGAATCCTTCGTAAGGATCCTGGGCATACTGGCTGAACATGATCTCAGATTCAGACATCTGAAACAAAATATAAAACAATTATACCACTATTCCTTTAGTATAGCGCTCTAAAGCGTTATAATTGGGTTTTCCATGGAGTTCACTATATTCCTTTATTATATTGATTATTAACACTACCGCGATCACAATTGTTAGTTACAAAAAAAAATTATACTCACCGACATGATTACTTTTGCTGAAGGTTAAAAAAATATATAAAACAGGTGTTCGCGATGAATAATATTTCGTTAATGATTGCAAAATAATTAAATACCGTGTAATAATTAATTACATGTCATCTAAGCATTTGTGTCTCCATGCTAAGGCCAATGAACTGCAACGTAGACAATGATATACAATGAAGAATAGTGCCTTGTAAGCGTGTTACTTAATCGTAAACGTTAGTTATTCAAAAATCAACCTTACGATGCAAGGTATCTAGGTGCATAGTGCAACTGAAATCATTGCAATCGGTATTTACTTCATTTACCGATTGAAAAAAGAGTGTAATTATATTTTAAAGTAAATAGAATTTCATAAATGAAACAAGTCAATGGTTACAATAATTCCAATTTTATTTAATTTTTGTATAATAGTTATTAACATTTATTATTTTCTAAAACTAAACTTATTACATGAGTAGCCTTAGATAATTACGTAACACTAAACTTAAATTATGATCAGAGTAATTCATAAACATAACATCACGCCTGTAATCCCCGAAGGGTTAGGCAGAGGTATACCTATTAGTACACCCGCATTTCGCCAGTTATGTTTTTAGTCCCATGTAATAGGGGGCGAGCCTATTGCCATCAACCGGGCACAAATCCAGACTCCGAGGCTGCTACTGAGAAATTCCTGATGGAAAAACCCAATATCACTTTGCCCGACCTGGGAATCGAACCCAAGACCTCATGCGCAGCAGTCGCGCTTGCGACCACTAGACCAACGAGGCAGTCAGAGTAATTCATTCTTAAAAATAAACGCATGACCCCAGGCTCGAGTTGAAATTTGATCTACAGATATCGATCGTTTGTCATCATTTCTAGATAAAGCAACTTTGTTGACAGTACGAGTAAATATTTCGTGTTTTATCGATTTAAACATATAATTTTTTCTCCGGATTACTCCGCCATTAAATAAAATGGTTTCATAGTCTGATAAGTTTAAATCCCTGACCACGCTTGCTTTCACCCCTTTTGCTTTTTTAATAATATTATTAGGGGTTTTTATAGAGTAAAGTTTCGATCTCAAGCCAACAAAATCAGATATATATTTTCCTCCCATTTCATCTTTAAAGAGACCGGGTACCTTTTTATTTTTTAGCGGTATCTGTAAATCATTTGCGGCTTCATAGTTACTGCTGTCAAAATATTGTAAAAAATTATATTTCAAATCATGGTAAAAATCGTTAGTGTCTATTTGATAAACAAAGGAATCGGTATCTGTGTAACATAGCTGCACTCGATCTTTATAAAAAGGCTTTACAATATCGTAATGAAAGTAATACATGTGTGCTTTTGAAAGTTCCAACACAGTGAAACCTATGTAGATAGGCTTATCTAAAATAATTTGATCAGGTTTCATTTGTATCGCAACTAAGTTTTCAGATAAAATAGATGCACTGTGGAAATAGGGGTTGGCTATAAGTTTCTCAGCGGATATAAATTTCTTAGTTCGATTGGACTGATCGCACCATTGATTAACTAAATGCACGGTTACTCTATTTTCAGTATTTTCTAATGTCTTTCCAAAAACACTGTTATTTAATAACTTAAAAAAGTCTTGTTCGAAGGAACTTTTTGCTTTTTGTCTTAATTGAGTATTTAACTCTATGTATTGTTTTAAATATGGAGCCTGTCTAAAAGTAATAGCTCTATGAATTTTACGCAAAATTAAACCATGTTCCAAACATTTTTTTAAATGAACGTAATGAATCACATAGTTGTACTTATTATACAAATTTGCTATGAGTTTCTTGGTTTTACCTCCCGGGGGTACACATTTTTCAGGACAAAATGGTAAGTCATTATGATGATTATGTAAATTTTCGGGATACAATAGATCGACTTCTAATATGAAGCCCCATTTTGCGTTATCTTCTATAGCGGTAACATCAAAATTAGCTAATTCGTTATCACCTAAAAATCTGAAACTAGAGTATGGTAAATACTGACACATGCTGAAACCGTAAAGATTATTACAATCTAAGTATACTATGAAACTCTCAGGTTGTGATGGATTATATTCAGGCATGTACTTGTGATTAGCTCTAGCATGCCGATGGGAACACATGCACAAACCACCGCGTATACCGCTTTGTATCATTCTGACGATAGCTAAGTCCGACACTAGCTCTAACTGAACGCCTGTTTTTAGCAACATCGCATCGAAAGATAAACTGGGTGCAGTAATGTAAAACGCGGGGTCAAGACTGTAATATTGTTTACAGGTTTTCCGAAAATTTTGGAATATGTCTGTTAACAAAAGCACATCCGTTTTTAAGTATAGATCCGTATACTCGCCTAGGTTATTAATATTGAATTCAGCCCAAACAGCCTGCGCGTGATTATAATCTTCATCACTAATGACTTCGTTAGTCAAAGAATTATAAAAATTATCCTTAGACGGCAAAAATGTTTGATCGTAACATCCCCAAGTGGTCATGTAATCATATGGATAAACACCTTTTCTTCTCAATAAATTAAACTGTCTTTCTTTAGAAAAATGAGACCGTAGATTAACGAAATCTTCCACCTGCAATGTTTTAGCGAGCTTGTCTAAACTTGTTCCCAAAAAGTTGAAGGAATCTAAAAACCTTATACAAAATATGTACTCGTTATCGGCAATAGGAATAAATTTAGTAAATGCTACATATTTTTCTTTAGTCTTGGGGATTATTTTAATTGAACCTGGAATTTCACCTAACTTTTTTATAAATAAATGACAATCGTATCCGGATAAATTGTGAAAAAATATTGGAATAAATTTTGGTACTTTATGCTGTAAATTACAGTGTCGATGTGCTGCACCTCGATATAGACCTGTAATATGACAATGATCTCTTACTTTATCGGTTAAGAGTAAATTGTCGCAAATATGACACTTAACGGCACGTTTAAAATCACGAGAATTTTCATCAGTGAATATCATAGGCTCGCTTTTGGATATAATTTTATGTATTTGTTTTACGTCCTCAGTAAGAAAATGTATAAATTTCGAAACACAATCATTACCCCGATAACTTCTATAGCCCTCAACGGTGGCATTTTTATTTGATGACACGACATTGTAAGCGAACGCCGCTGGCACGTGGCGTTTTAAGTATGACGTGTTAGCGGTGTTGAATTCAGCGCCGGAAATTGGTTCAAGTAACGTTTCAAAGTCGGCATATATGACGAATGGAATATTTTGTTTTCTATCATAATTTTTAAATTTTAAAAATGACCCTTTTTCCGGTAAAACAGTGACAATCCCCCCACACAAGTGGGATTCAATTTGACTAAGCGTTGGAAAAAACAATAAACATGTTTCACAGAAATATAGTTTACCATGATGTTTGGTCATCTGATTTCTAACTAAACGAGATAAATCTTTGATGAGACAGTAATGAGAATTATTATTATTATTTTCTAAAAACAGTAGATGGATACTTTTATTAGACTTGTCATTCAGCGTTGTATACAATGGCCCAATAATTGTTTTCTCATTTTTTAAACCATATACAAATATATTGAGAGAAGGATTATTTCTCTCAAAGATAGCTATGTCCGAGAATGTAATTGGAAATGTTAAATTATTAACATTCAAAACTTCCTGAAAGTATGGATAAGACGAAATCCTATCGGGATGTCTGTTTGTGGGGTACAATGCCGCCACAACACACCACAAAAAGCAATACTCATCATTGTTTCGAATATTCAAACAAGCTCTTTTAGCCTTTATGGATTTCGGCAAAGTTAAAAATTTAGATCCGCTGAGTGGTTGATATTTATTAATATTTAATTCTAAATGTGAATTACTTAAAAATGTCCAACCACTATCTCTTTCCTCAAATTCTTCAATTTTTTTTAGTAGTACATTAACAGCTGATTTGTAAGTAGAATCAAAATCGTAATTAATTAGTGTAATAAAATTTTTTGTTCGGAATGATTTTATTTCTTGTTGATCATTTTTAAACATAAGAAAGGAAGCAAACAGTTCGAAGTTTATTTTGACAGAGGTGTGTTTCTGTATTGAACTATCTATTAAATGTTTAATTTGTGGACTAATACTATTGAGGAACATTTCAGGAAAACTATGTATTTGTTCGCCTGTCGCTGTGATTTTATAACTTTTGATTCGTTCTTTAAAAGAAGAATTAATAATTGCCACATTATCATAAATAGGAGTTGAACTATTGTTTTTATGTACATTGCTACGTAAATGACCAGACCATCGGCGATTATCTACAAATACTTTGCAATCAGAACAGTGAGGCATTATGTTATTGTTGAAATCACTAACAAAAAGGAACACTAACAATTTCAATAAAATTAGATTAGATAATACTTACAACTATTATTCACGATCTTAGGTATACCAGTAACAAAATATTTTATATAGGTAGTACAACTTGATCAGGACTATTTTATGTTCGTTCCAAGATCCCTTGTGTAATTTCTTCTCAGGTAAGTCGGTAATTATGTTTAGGCAGAATGTTTCTGAAATAATAAAAAATTGGGTGCATTAGACACATAATTTAATTAGATAGATAATAGTATAATCTGGAGAGAAAAATAAAGATAATAATTACCTGCAAAATGTAAAATGATTTATACACAGGAATGTGTATCTACGTGATCCAAATATGGAGATATATTTCAGGTAATTAAATAATTCTTCACAGACCAGTCGGTAATTAATATTTTGTTTAGGCAGAATGTATCTGAAATTAAAAAAAAAATGATTATTAGGTACCGATAAAGAATCAGACATATAATTGTAAATTCTGGGTTGAAAAAGAGTCATACTATTATGTTAATTGAAATTAAAAAAATATATTTGATAATTACCTGTACAATATGAAATGATCTGCTTTATCCAAACAGGTGTATTTCAGGCCCCCCCACGATATACCGAACAGCGTTACTCCTGATGAAATCGTTCGTATGTACTTTCTGGTGTGTGATCAATAAAATATTTATTTTTAATAATTGACTTAATTTTTCGGTGACAGTTTAGAAAGGTGCTCACTCCGAGAGACCTTTGAAGTAATAAATAATATTTTAAATTATATTTTTTGCCTAAAAATATTTCATCATAAAATTTGTTTTTGCGCAATTGTTACACGTGTGCTTAACCTAATTATTTATTTCACATTCACAATAATCAGCTATTTTAGTTAGGGTTGACAATAACTTAGTATCATTCTATGTATCAGCAAAATACAAAATTTACACAATGCATTATTACGATTAAAATATATCATAGCGTATCGACAGATACGGATTTCCATGGTTTGACTCATGGCTGTTAGTGTAGTTATGAGAACTATATTATGTATTTATTTCAGGAAGTCTAGAAAAGTACTAGGTTGACGGCAATAAGTTCATATTTTCTACACAAGACCTAACGTAGATGATAAAATAAGTACCTACCTTAGAAATATTTATTTACTTCTATAAAATAATTACATCAATGTAGTGTAACGATTCCGTGCTCGCTATCATTTAGTCAGCCCTGGCTAATTTCGCTGCATCGACATTCGATGCAGCATAAAATTTTCCTTCGTCTACATTTTACGTGCATGTATAATCCGACTACAGAAAAAGTTACTTCAACACAACAATGCTAAATTGATTGAAGTGTTTTTAACATGCTTTACTTATAATTTGATTTTTACTTATAAGCTACAAGTATTCGGTACAAAGTATTCGCAGTCTGCAAGTGCAACGAAGTGCTCTGTTATCATCGGTATACAAACAGTCCGTGTTGTCTACAAATATCAGCGACGACATTGTCGATAGCCACCCGCTGCCGCCATCACCAACCAAGTCATCAAACCAAGTGGAACTTCTGATTGAAAAATGTAAGTCTTATAAAATATTCTGTTCGTTGTCATGGCTCACACTTGTGATCCGCATGTAATTTACAGTTATTTTTGTTTGTGGGCGCGTTACTTCACAGATCACCCGAGCTGCTCATAGTATGTCGAGGTCGATCCCTCGAAGGAGTCATTATTTTTCATCCAGTCTTCTGTGCTTTGAACAGCATGTAAAGCCATCGATCCTGCACCCAATCTCTCTATGGGTTTGCTATCCCATGGGCATGTAGGAGAACCAATGTTTGCGCACACACTTGTGTTGACACTACTCCATTGAGATAATTAATAATAATTATGTGACTAAATTTTCCCTATCTTTATTTCAGGTCAGACTCTGAGTGTGATTACTCGCAAGCATCGGTCACAGGGCAAAAAGTGAAGTGCAGCCGCAAACCGTCTGCAGACAGCAATGGGAAACGCAAGATGCAGTCACAATCAACAACCGTAGCTCGTGCCAGGTAAATTAATTATCTACTTACTCTAGCCACATATCTACTGACTAAATTATAATCGTGCAATTACTATTACCTACTATTTTAAAACAAGTGCAGGTTCACCTGGTTATTGTTTGAATCGATGGATTGATTTAATCGATTACAGTATTGATCAAAGCCGAGTCAATTGTTATATTTTTTTTTACAGCAGAAGGTTTTTCTTGGCGTATGCATCTCTCGTTCTAAACATTAACTAATTACAGTTTCTGTTATTGTTTCAGTAAAAAAGTGAATACTGGCATCGACATATTTGACATCAGTAACAACCGCGACATCCCACACAAAGAAGATGCATCGGATCACCTAACTTCATTCTTTGTGAACCGGGTAGCCAGCGGCTGCGAGCGCCGAGCAACGAGCACCGACGGAGAGTACTACATCGACTGCAAGGTATACAAGGCTGACGACGCTCGCCTTACCGACTCCGCCGAGCTGTGGAAGAAGGCGCTCGTCCGAATCAAGTTCCAGACTGACGCGGATTCTCGTCAGTGGCGAAAATTACAAGAGCTCGTGCGTGCGGCTGATATCTTGTTTCCAGGCAAACCAACATTTTATGATAATTAAACCAAATACCGTACCTTACAGTTGTTTTTTATTTACAATAATAACCCGTTAACGCTTTTTTCACTAGGTACTTGTAATTTCGTTGGTTTGTTACAATCATCAACTCGTTCACCATTCTATGTTAACAGTAAATGCAACTCGAGTGACCGGTTAAGTGCAGTGGTAAGTAAATGGTTGATTGTTCATCGTGCTCCGAAACGCGGCATACTGACCAGCCGTATGGAAGATAGTGGTAAGGAGCAAGTTACTAGTCATTGGTCGAGTAAATCGTTCCTAATCAAGTACACGGTACAACAAACTGTCTCGTTCGAGTTTATCGGTCGAGTGGAGAGTCGAGTCGAGTGTCGATTATTGGGCATTCTATACCACTATCGGCAGCGAGGCGCACTCGCCGAGCTACTTGCCGATAGTGGTATAGAATGCCCAATAATACACTACTAGTGTACTGAACAGCTGATTTTTTTATTGTTACTTTTTGAAAAAAATGGTCCCAATCGTTTCGAGTTTATTTAAAAAAAACTAAATAAGCACTTAACTACCCATAGAAGTAGGATTTCCAACAATTATGTTATAATAGAGTTAGTTACAGATGAAACTGATAGAAGCGTGCTAATAAAGAGAGATTTAAAAATAGATCTGAATTGTTTTTACCTATGTTAACAAATAAATAAATTATTATTATTATTATTAAAAAAAAAATACACAGTTTTTTATTGAGTTAATACAAACTAAAAATGTGCATTTTATTAGTCAATATCTGTTTTCAATTCTCCAGTATTAAATGCTCTGTAAGAATAGAATGTTCAAGCGGATAAAATTCCTATCCTCAAAAACTGCAATACTGATTTACGTGGGATTTTACCAATGTACAGAGTTCATAGAAATTTAGGTGTATAGGTATATATATTATATTAGAGAAAAACTGAACGTTTCAGTGATTTGTAACACCCGTGCAAAGCTGGGGCGAGTCACAAGTAGTTGTTTACATGTTATCTTAGTACGAAATATATTTTTTTGTGGAAGGTTGATACTTATTAAATAATACCAATAACACATTTTCAAAATCAAATATAATATATTATAATGAGTACGAAATAACTTCTTGTCAACAATGAATTATAAAAGAGCTCACGCGGGCCATAATATCATAGTTTAAAACCGAAATTATAATTTGTGACCATTGAAAAAACGAAAAAATAAAATTTCACGTGGCCTAAAAATATGCAGCAAACGTAAACGCCAACTACTGTGGCAACATAGGAATAATCCCAATCCAGCTACTAAAACTGCTTTCAAAACATATGCAGAGATATAAAAATATAATCAAACTGACACAAAAATCTCAAAATGATTACTTTATTAAAACTGCAATAGATAAGAACATAGCCACTTGGAAAGTTATAAATGACATCAAATCTAAATATCCAAATGAAGGCGTAAATCAATTAATTATCAATGGCAAAATCGTAAACAATCCTCAAGACATTGCAAATTTATTTAATAAATTCTTTCCTGACGTCAATGATAATAATTCTAGTGAGCCCCAAAAATCTTCCAATAAACTGACGTATAATTCTAATTCAATATTTATGCAACCGACTATCCCGAATGACATTCATAAAATAATAACCGATCTAAAAAATAAAACCAGTGTCGGCTATGATAACATTATGACAAACATTGTCAAAGATGCAGCCCATATACTATCTGAACCGCTAAGCTTCATTGTGAATTTATGTATAGAAGAAGGCACTTTCCCAGACAAACTAAAAATATCTGTTATAAAGCCCATATTTAAAAAAGGAGACAAAGCAGACATGACTAATTATATGCCCATAGCATTAATACCCATTTTTGGATTTTTTTTTGAAAAGATGATGTTCAACTGCCTCTATAATTTCTTTGAATCAAACAACATTTTTACACCTAATCAGTATGGTTTTCGGAAAAACAAATCCATAAATTTGGCAGTATATAACTTTTTACATAAAGTACTGACCAACTTGGATAAAGGGCTGCCAGCTCTCGCGCTGTACATGGACATGTCGAAAGCTTTTGACCGTGTCGACCACAAAATCCTCTTGAGAAAGTTGTATGCATACGTTGTTAGAGGAAATGTGTACAAACTTATAGACTCATACCTTAGCAACAGGCAACAGTTTACAGAAGTAAGGACGTTCAATCCAAGTAATAAAACAGAAGAAATATATGTTTCTGAATCTGGAACTGCTAAATTTGGCGTTCCTCAGGGGAGTATTATGGGCCCTCTGCTCTTCCTTGTGTATATAAATGACATGCCTTCGGTAACCAATCATGATATCACACTATTTGCTGATGATAGCACTGTTTTATTCGTTAATGATAATCTAACCGACTTTGAATCTGACATTAACAAAACAATATTACTTATTATTGAATGGCTTAAAATAAATAATTTAATCATTAATATTGACAAAACAAAAATAATGAATTTTAGAATACGAACTAGACGTACGGATGACTTAAAAATACACTATCTAGATAGGGACATTGACGAAACTGAACCAACAAAATTTCTAGGATTACATATTGACAACAGACTAAATTGGAAATTTCATATTGATCATGTATGCAAAAAGCTGGGACAATTTGCATATGCACTACACAGATTAAGCAAAATAGCAAAGCAGTCTACTTTACTAACAGCTTACCACGGCTACGTTAGCTGCACTCTCAGATACGGCGTAATATTCTGGGGCAACAGCACAGACAAGGAGCGCGCCTTTGTTGCTCAAAAAAGGTGCATTAGAGCTATATTTAAATTATGTCAAACTGACTCCTGCAAGCCATTTTTTAAAAAGATGAAGGTTTTAACTTTGCCATATGTCTATATATTTGAGGTCGCAGTGTTTGTTAAAAATAATATTGACATGTACAACTATTACACCCGTGAACGACGCAAGGACAAATTACGCACAGTAGCTAGCAAGACTCATATAATGCATGAGAGCATCTTTTGTGCAGCTTCTCGTATCTTTAATAATATTCCAGGGCCCATTCGAATGATTGCAAAAATCGAAAAATTTAAAAAGACACTCCATGATCTGCTAGTAAACAAGTGCTATTATTCTATAAAAGACTTCATAACAGACAAATCTCTGCATCAATATAATCCCACACAGTCGTGATGCGTTCAGTGACCTATTGACATTGCACTCTATTAATAAATTGACTGTTGTATAATTCCAATTGTATTGTGTATGTAATATTATTATGTATTTACCTACTATTGTATGCCCTACGGGCGGGACATAGCTGTTCACAATTTATTATATTTCTGCCAACTGTATCATGTACCTACCTATGATCCACAATAAAGATTGATTTGATTTAATTTGACATTTTACAAAACGAGGGAAACAGGTTACTAATGTGCGCCCGCACACTAGTGTGAGTGTCCACTTCTACACGTCATTGTATTACGACGAACACAATTAAAATTCGCTTCCTATTGGTCAAAACGCATGCATGACGGTGATCGAGTCGAGAGCAATTATCGCTATGCGATAATCGCCTTAAAGGTGAGCATGCGGAAGTTTGGACGATACTACATAAAATTATGTTAGTGTCTCCATACAATTAATTATTGGCAAAACATTGCTTGTAAATCGAATGTCCTCTACTCCCATCAAGACCCCACTTGTAAACGACTTTGATTGCTAAGTTTTTCTCATGATCGTGGTGTAAAAGAAGTGCATCCTGCTGCACAAGAGCAAGTCTTTGTATTGTGTGGTCCAAAATATCTCGAACTGGAATTTGTACTTCAGTCTCCGTGATTTTTATGTTATTTGGGTAACACTGCCTTTTTGTTTGTGCTATGACGTTGTAAGCTGGATATATGTTGGCGCCTTGCGATTTTGCTCCTTTTTGCCAATGAATATAATCTTCTTTTCCCATGTCTGAGTCGATTATGAGCGCTAAAGCTTCCTCAGGAGGTTAAGGCTTTAAAGCCGAATATGATGTCGTATCGTGAATTTTTTTCATGCGTTTTTATCTCCTAGGGCTTGAAGTTAAGGCTAAACTCACTAATTTGGCAGCTGTCCTTTTTCCGCTCTTAGTAAGGCTGGCTTCAGCAGCAGAACATAATAGCCCTGGGCTTAACTCAGAAACAAATGGTTTCATCATTCTTCGTTTTGTTCATAAAGAGCTCCCTTCGAAAGATTTTGCAGGCCTGCCTCTGGTCTTTTTCACTTGCAAATCATTGATCGAGCTTATAGTGCCTACTGCTGGCAATACCAAATCGTTCATTCACCATTTTGAATTGGATTTCATAAATCTGTCCATGTTCCAATTAGATTGTTTTCCACTTTTGTTAACAAACACTTTCAAAACACACTTGATTTTATTTACACAATCTTTAGACAGTTCATATTCATTAAACTTATTCATTATAACATAAACATAACATAACATCACGCCTGTAATCCCCGAAGGGTTAGGCAGAGGTGTACCCATTAATACACCCACATTTCGCCAGTAATGTTTTTAGTCCCATGTAATCCCCTATTACATGGGACTGCTACTGCGAAATTCCTGATGGAAAAACCCAATAACACTTTGCCCGACCTGGGAATCGAACCCAAGACCTCATGCACAGCAGTCGCGCTTGCGACCACTAGACCAACGAGGCAGTCAATATGTAACTAGTTAATCGTTCTATACACTGAGACGATGATTGTTTATAAAAGTTTTCGCTTTTTAACACTAAAACCAGATCCATTTTTTTAATATTGATTCCCGAGTGACTTGGTCCACTCCGACTACCTGTAAAAAAAGGGTCTAGTGTCACAATGAATTGGTTTGAGTTCCTAAAATTCACAGTTTTAGTAGTCAATAAACGCACAAGTAAATATTTAGGACAGAAAGCGGTACTAAGCGGAACTTTTTTTGAAAGTCTAAGAAAGTATATTTTTTTAATGAAAAGTAAGAGTGGAATGAAACCGTCATTTATTATTGCATATATTGTATAACTAGGGTAAAAAAATAATTAATTAATAAACATACCTGTGACTTCAATGTCCATTATGAATATTTAGATTTTTGCACTAGTTGAACGAAAATAAAACGTTGTAATGCCTTCCGGTTTCGAATGCAACTAGCCGTACGCTGCACAACGCTCATCTGTCGGACTCTCGGGCGCTTTTGTTATAAGCATAACAAAGGATTTTTTTAGCCAGCACGATGGCCCAGGTACTTGACTCAAAGAATACAAGCAATTTTAGTCCTTATGTTAAAGTAGTAAAATTTATTTTTGACCTTCTAAAGTGGTCATTTTGCTGTATGTGCGGCGTAAACCCGAACCATTTCGGTCCACTGTATGTTTGTGTACGACATAACCTACACCTACCTAACCTAATTACACAAACTAAACATTTGCGCGAGAAAACTACACAAATGAGCGGTGGCGCGCGGACGGCGCGGGCGCGAGCGCTGCGCGTGAGCAAGCGTGACGTGAGGCTGCGGACAGACTGAGGGGCGTGGAGTGGGAGACGGTGTGGGTGGGATCGAACACCGTCGCGCGCGCGGCTTGCGGATTGTTTGATCTAGCGCTGTGTTTCCCGCGTGTATACGGTGAAATAGTTTTGAGGAAAAATGAATACTTTACCTAAAAAAATTGTTGTTATTGGGCTTTTCCATCAGGAATTTCTCAGTAGCAGCCTCGGAGTCTGGATTTGTGCCCGGTTGATGGCAATAGGCTCGCCCCCTATTACATGGGACTAAAAACATAACTGGCGAAATGTGGGCGTACTAATGGGTACACCTCTGCCTAACCCTTCGGGGATTACGATGATGTTATGTTATGTTTACCTAAAAAAAAAAATGTTATTTTTTTCATTGAATTTACGTTCTATAAGTGAAACTAAACCATTGGTTTCAAGGATAACGGTGTTTACACTAACAGTCTGTATAGTAAGTACCTCCTTTAAACAATAAAAACAGTAAATCGGTATAATAAATCAAGATATAATTATTTGAACGTGTGTGTGCGTGTGCACGAGTTGGTTGTATGGATGAGTGTGTGGTTGTGCGTGTATGGGAGTGTGAGTGTATGCGTGAATGGTTGGTTAGAGGTTGAAGCTGGTTCCAAGGTTTCTGGTCTTTGTAATTGCCCTGTAAATATATATTATAAATATTATTATACACGGTTACTTTTAGGTCGTTCTGGAACCGAAAGCCATAAACTTTGAATTTCCATTTTAATTTGTTATCCATTGTAAGACCAAGAAATTTTGTTGTTTGCACTTCAGATACAGGTTCACCCTCATAGTTAATCTGAGACATAATTCCATTCACACGCTGATTAAAATGGATTATTTTAGTTTTCCCTATATTTGCCATTAATTGCAATTAGGCTACTGCTTATATCATGCGCATAAGAGGTTCTGTCGTTACATTTAATTGCTATGGTGCTGTCGTCAGTAAAGAGTGACATTGGGTTTAGGTCATTAATGTAAATTTTAAATAAAGAGTAATGGACCCAATACACTTCCTTCTACCATATTGTATTTTACGTCCCTTTGATAGGTATGTTTCCTATATCTTAGTTTTAATATTAATTCTGTTAATTTGAGTGTACTGAGTGCGGTTTTTGAGTAATATTTATTATTACATATATAAATACATGAAAAAAAAAACGATGCTAGTGCAGACTTTAATCTTCCCTATAATTGACTATGGTGATGTGTGCTACTTTGAATTGAATGCGGTCTGGTTGGATAAGCTTGACAGGATGCTGAACAATTGCATTCGCAATTTTTTCAATTTGCGGAAATATGACCACGTGTCTAGTTTTAGGGCGAAGCTTAAGTGGTTACCCATTCGTCAGAGAAGAAGTTTGCGTGCGTTAACCACGCTTTTCTCTCTTCTCACTTCACTTACTCCTCCTTCTTATCTTATTTCAAATTTTCAATATCTTTGTTCTACTCACACTAAGAGTCTTCGATCTTCTAATAATCTTCTACTCAGCTGCCCTTCTCATACTTCTGACTTTGTTCATTCTTCCTTTCATATTCTTCTTTGGAATGCGCTCCCTCTTGATATCAGGACAGCCACCAGTTTGTATGCATTCAAGCGGAAGTTGCGGATTTATTTTTCGGAGCAACTAGAAAGAGTTTTATTATAATCCTCCTTTCTATACTTTGTAAGAAATGTATTTATATATGTATATATTATATTTTTATATATGTTTATGTATATTATATAGCATTTTATAGTAAGTATGTAGAATTTAATTATTTTGTACTTGTGTACACTTTATTTTATTATGTAAAATATTTGAGTACTTTTTTTTAAATCTCTGATTTTGTTGTTTTACTCTCGTAAAAATTGCTTGCACCTACCATGTTATCTCTTTACCACCTCTGGTTGACTGTTAGAGAATGCCTAAGGCATTAAGTCCGCCTTTGTACATTTGTTGCATAAAGTTTAAATAAATAAATAAATAAATAAATACATATTAAACTGTTCTGGAAACAGGTAAGATTGATTCGAGGGGTGACAGGAACATCAACTATGATTGTTGTGAGAGCAGAAGATGGATGCTTATTAAGTGAAGAAAGTAAGGTTTTGGAACGCTGGAAGGGATAATAGCATGCAAGGAGTGGGCAACTGGGCGGAAGCCAGTTTTGAAGACCCACACTTAGATGTAGATGAAGAGAATGAAATAAAGATGGATGAGATTGTAAGAGCACTGAGAGGTATGAAAGTTGGCAAAGCTGCAGGCTATGATAGAGTGTCTGTCGAAATGTTAAAGAACGGTGACGGGGTGGTAGCAAGTCTGTTATGCTTGATCTTTAATATGTGTTGGAGTTATGGTCGTGTGCCCGATGACTGGTGCAAGGCTGTAATTGTTCCACTATATAAGGTGCTATAAAAATATCTGCCACGGCTTTAATGGGAGGTAGTATTGTGTTTAAAGATTACAATAGTGAAGAAATTTCGTACCCCAGAATAGTTAATTAAATTTGAGAAAATAAAGTAGTTTAATAAACATTGGCTCTACTCTGCATAACGTGTTTCACAAATTACGCGCGATGTGTCGCTTCGTCAATGAAAACAACTGCTATCTCTTTCTATCTGTTCTGTGAATGAAAACTGAAATCAGCTGACTAGTTCGTCACTATCTAACCTACTAGGTACGCAAGAATACGCAGGCAAAAAAATGTTTTAAAAGTGCCGCATTCTTCCAAAAAACTGACGTAAATAAGATGATGAACTTCCCACCACACTTAAAACAGGCTTTGGACTGACTATGGAGGAATATGGCTGAATATGGAGGCCTACCTGCGTGAACCGGAGGCGGGTCAAAGCGGCTGTGTTCACGAAATCTGGACACGGCATCCAGAATGGTATGATGACTCACTCGCACACCAAACCTTTTTTTTTTTATCTTTATTGTTTATAGAGGGTTTGATCACTATGAACATGTCACCCTCATAGGGGCATTATACAAACATTATCTACGCCTAATTCCTATGTTAACTAATTTATATAACTCCTTGGCCATTTTAGACAAAGGAGCAGATAAGATGCTATTAAAAATACCAACATTAAGTACATCTATATTGTTTCTTATCAAATAATTACTCCTTTCCGCTCCGTTCCGGACACACTTCGCCACGATATGGGTCACGTCCTCTACTTTATCACATTCCACACAGCTTGGCGACTCACACTTCTTCATTAGAAAGGCAAAGCTATTTAGTGGAATATGTCCAGAACGAAGCCTGAAAGCAGTCACCATGTCGCTTCGATGTATATCTGTGCCCACAAACCAGGGCTGTCGGGAGAGCCTGTGTTGCATGGTTCTATACCAAATACCCTTACTTAGTGACCTCTCATCAAAATATTCTTTCCACAACTTCAAACCTTGGTCTCTAACTGTAGGGATTAGATCACTGAAGCAAGGTACACAGTAAAAAGGTATCCCATCAGAGATGGCCTCTTTCGCTAGACGGTCTGCTTCTTCATTTCCGTACAAGACGATATGTGAAGGCACCCATTGAAGTACAATTCTTTTATTTTTAATTTTACCAATTGAGTCTAAGATTTTATAGGCTATCGGGGTACCTCGAAAATTTGAGGTGCATCGAGCCAAGTGTTGCAAAGCACTTCTAGAATCAGTCAGTATTACATAATTTCCTGATCCGAATGATTCAATGTATGAAATAGCTTCTGCGATTGCTAGTAGTTCGACGTACATAATCGAGACTTTAACGTTTAATTTAAACTTAATAGATGCCTTCGCTTGCGGATCAAATACAGCCCATCCCGACTCATTATCTTCCTGAGATCCATCAGTGTATACTGAGTGACTAATGTGAATAATTTGCCGTTAAATATTGAACACAAATTTCATGGATATTGGAACACGTAAACTGATGTTTTGGTTTGTTAATAGCATCTATACAAGGCTTTACTACATTGGAAAGGTCCACACCGCCAACCCAAGTGTTCAAAGAAAATCTTCTTAATTGTTGCGAGAAGTAAATAGGGTACTCGCTAAGAGATTCATTCACCGTGGCCATCAATATTGTATGCCAAATGCGGGAGTAGTGCAGTTACTTGAAACACTGGATAAAAAACTAATAAATTACACACTAAATGATTTTTGTGTTGTACTATTAGGTGAAAAGACTTTCTAACCTCAAATAAGTACGAAGAATTGGTCAATTACATAAAATTTAAGCTGGAAACTGTTACACATACTAATATTATACTTTGTGCACCGAATTTTAAACTAAAATATAATGTTAATCTATTCAACAAGAGAATAGAAGCTTTTAATCGATTATTGTACTTAAACAACCGTCAATTTAAATATGCATATACGTTCGACAGTAATAAACATCTCGAATATACATATGAAATGTTTTCTAAAGATACAGGAAAAATTAACAACTAAGCTGTTTTTATTATTTTTTACCACTTAAAACAATTTGTGACCTTATTTCAAGAAAATTGTAATTATGACGGAAAACCTTGTGAAAATGTGAATATTATTTTTCTAAAAAATTGTAAAGATCAACAGTGTATTGAGTTCAAACCTGGCACTATTCCTTATTACTTTAAACCTTATATAAAATCCTTATCACAAGATTATAATTATGAAAATAAAGAAAGTAGCCAATTAATACCAGGTACTATTCCTTACTATTTTAATAAAATGAAAACACTAGAAACTAAAAAAACAAAATGTTTTCGTCAGTTACAATAATGAAATTTTGACATATCCAAATAACACGGTAGATAAATCAATATTTAATCATGTAAACATTTTTATCAAAACATGTGTGGCTTAAACAACAAGAAAGATACGTTGGACATTTATTTAGAAAATTTATGTAAGCCTATGCATTACTTGTGTATTAGTGAGCACTTCCTAAATGATGAATTAGTCTCTCTTTTAAACCTTTCGAATCACATTGTCGCATCGTACAACACTAGAGTGAATAAGATAAGAGGAGGTACTATCATTTTAGCAGAAACAGACAGAGAATACGAGGACTTGGAAATAACTAACAATCTTTACGTGATGAATAGTTTTGAAGTATGTGGTATCAAAGACGTTTTAACTGGTGTATCCATATGTTGTTGTTATCGCACTCCGTATGATAAAAATTTTGACATGTTTATGTTAAATCTTGAAAAGTTATTAGAACACTTCTTTAGCAGGAACTGTGTGATTTGTGGCGATTTTAACATTGACTTTTGCACCGAAAATAATAAAAAACATTGCGTATTAAATTTATTGACATGTTACAATTTTAGACATTTAATTAACTCGCCTACTTTTATTCGTAATGAATCAGAATCTTGTATAGATAATATATTTACTAATTTACCAGATGAAAATATAGAAAGTTGTGAAGTTAATCAGAATGGTTTGGCAGATGGACATGCAGGATTATTGTGCAGTGCTGTATTTAAGACGAATAAATCAGGTAGAAATACAAAAAAATCTGTTTTACACGTTACGAAGAGATTTTTTAACGCAAAGAATAAACAGAAGTTCAGAGATTCGCTTTTGAAGTTAAACTGGAGTGTAATTGGCATAAATACGTTTCTAAAACAATTTCACAACACGTTTAACAACTGTTTCAGAAAAAAGAAAATAAAAGTGTACGTAACAAATAAAAAACAAACACATTGGATAACAAAAGGGGTAAAAGTTTCGAGCAAAATGAAACGATTTCTCTGTACTGGAAAAGTAAATAATCAATGTGACACACTAAAAAACTATAGGCATAAATATATTACTCTTTATAGAAAAATTATAAACATAGCCAAAAAGACAGCGGCGCAATCCAAATTAGCAAACTCAAGAAACATCTCAAAAGATGTCTGGAAACTGATAAATGAACACAGGAACAAGAAAGTCAAAAATAACAAGATACCTTCTTTAAAATCGAATAATGAAATTATATCAGAACCATCAGATATTGTAAATGTTTTCATTAAACAATTTGAATTGAGCCCTACGATACCTATATGTTCAAATACAGCAGTAGATTTTTTACGTAAGAGTACAAAAAGAGTGACTGGTGAGTTTACTCTAGTCTCAACTACCCCCCACGAGGTATACAAAATCGTGAAACATATGGAGGAAAAAAGATCTTGTGGCTACGATGACATACCAATTATAGTGATTAAAGATAATATTGACTTACTGGCAGAACCCTTAAGTGCTTTTTATAATAAATGTTTCGACGAAGGTATTTTTCCGGATCAATTAAAAATAGCTAAAATAATACCAATACATAAAAAAGGGTCCAAAACGGATCCTAAGATGTACAGGCCCATTTCCTTGCTACCAACTCACTCAAAAATTTTTGAAAAGTTAATAAAAGCTCGATTACTTAGACACCTAAACTTAAATAGAGTGCTGAGCAGAAGACAGTATGGATACCAGAAAAATGTAGGGACACAAGATGCAATAATAAATTTAATACAGGATGTGATAAGCAGGTTAAACGACAAACAAAAAGTAGCCGGGCTTTTCCTAGATTTAAGCTCAGCTTTTGACACAGTAGACCACAAAATATTAATCGAAAAACTTGAACACTATGGTGTGAGGGGTAAAGCTTTAGAACTCCTAAAATCGTATTTGACGAACAGGAAGATGTTTGTGGAAATGAAAGTAGTGGTTAACAAAATAGATCCATTAAATAGTAGCAATAGTAGAGACACTAGTTCATTTGAAGAGACCTACAGATCCAAATTGGTTCCAGTTCAAATTGGTGTACCACAAGGCTCCATATTGGGACCCATATTTTTCATTATTTTTATTAACGATCTTATAAAACACATGAATGAAACAGTTACAGGACCTATCCAGCTAGTAGTTTTTGCTGACGATACAAATGCAGTTGTATCAGCAGATAATATAAATAATTTAAATTTAATTGTGAATCAAACCTTAAGCACGTTTCACAACTGGTTCACAGTAAACAATCTTAAAGTAAATGCCAGTAAAACGAATGTCATACTTTTCAGTTCAACTACAAGAAAAAATGATAGAATAAACTGCGTAATGAATGGAGAAGTAGTAAACCTGGCCCCAAGGGTAAAATTTTTAGGAGTATATATAGACTGCAACTTTAACTGGAAACAAGAACTTACGCATATAGAGAAGACAATCAGCTCAGCGTGCTATGTTTTAAGAAGCCTTAGGAATGAAGTCGACATTAAACATCTCAAAATGGTTTATCACGCACTAGTCGAATCAAAGTTAAGATACAGTATACTATGCTGGGGTGGTAGTTATGCATATAACATTCAAAAAGCTTTTGTTCTACAGAAAAGAGCGATAAGGACTATAGTCAGGATACGACAGGAGGAATCATGCAAACCACATTTCAAAGAATTGAAAATATTAACAGTCCCGAGTTTATACATTTTGGTACTTCTAACGCACTTACAAAAATATATACACGAGTTTGAAACAGAAGGAGAAAGAAGAAAAAGGGAAAATACAAGAAGAAAAGACTTGCAGACAAAACACGCGCATCATCTTAATATCTATAAGCATAGTTTTTATTATAAGTCAGTTAAAATATTTAACAAATTGCCACCTGAATTAAAAAACTTAGTTTATAATCGAGAGTTTCCAAAACAACTCAAGCAGTTCTTGTTGGACAAGTGTTTATATGCTTTGGATGAATTATAGATAAACAATGTTACTACAAATAAAAATATTAGAATTATTAGACAAATGATATTAAGTATTATTATCTTTAGTTTTATAAATACTGTTATTCTTACAAATAATGATTACTGACATTTAACAGGACATTTTAAATTTATTATGATGATTTTTGTTTTATGATTTATTATGATGATTATGAAATTTATATATGAATGGATTTTTTTTGTAACTATATTATATATTATGTAAAATTCAAACACAATGTACATTGTTTATGAATAAATAAATGAAATGAAATGAAATAGATTTTTTTTTCGTCTCCAATACAGATTTTTACACGATTCGGTTAGTTTGTCTATCGTAGGAAATATTTTAATACCCCGGAACGATTTCACCTTCAACAAATATTTGCCCGCTAAATAGTGCCTGCGTACATCTAAAGGAGTAAGGTGAAGCTCACACTCCATTGCGTGAATTGCCGTAAATTTCACATAGATAACATCACGCCTGTAATCCCCGAAGGGTTAGGCAGAGGTGTACCCACTAGTACACCCACATTTCGCCAGTTATGTTTTTAGTCCCATGTAATAGGGGGCGAGCCTATTGCCATCAACCGGGCACTAATCCAGACTCCGAGGCTGCTACTGAGAAATTCCTGGTGGAAAAACCCAATAACACTTTACCTGACCTGGGAATCGAACCCAAGACCTCATGCACAGCAGTCGCGCTTGCGACAACTAGACCAACGAGGCAGTCAACACATAACCGCCAATAACGCGCATACACTGATTTTTTATTCTGTCCAGTCTGATTAGGTTGCTATGGAGAGATATACAATGCCAAGTTGCTGCTTTTTCAATCACTCGACCAAGTCGGACAGATGCCATCTCGCCGGAGGGATGGTGGCGAGAAGAGTCTGCAGGACATCATCGACCTGCTGAAGAAGACCGATCCGGATGACGTGTCAGATTTTGTGGCGAAGGAGCTAGACAAGCTACCTCCTGTCACTTTCGACCACGTCGACGTCACCAGGCTGCTGAAAGACATCACGACCCTGAAGGTGAGCCTGGCTGAAATGAAGTCCAAGTTGGAGTCATCGTTGTTGCGCAACGCTGTTCCGGCAATTGGGTCGCCGGATGGCTCCAACGTAAACACACGTCGCGGGGCAGGTGCTTCTGTCTGCAGTTTTCAGTCGGCGAATGAATCAACGTCATCGGCTGTCAAGATTGCAAGCGTTGCATCATGTGCTGCTGATCGCGTCGTACCTACCGGGGAAACGGCGCGTGTAATAGGTAAATCGACCCCCACGCGTGCCTATTCTGCAATTGTCGCCAAGACGAAACCTGCTGTGTCGCAAACAAAGCGACAAGCAGAAAAACCAAGAGGGGACAAGCAGTTTCGCTCAACATTGAGCGCGACTAGGAACGCTTGCGATGAGGACGGCTTCGTCAAGGTGAAGAGAAAGAAGAAGAAGCCTACTTCTCGCAACCAGTGTGGGACGGCGCTGGCAGGACATAACTTGCTGCTACGGCCTGCAGTGCCGGCGACGCTCCTCTACGTATCCCGTTTGCATCATGCCACGAAGGCTGAGGATATCGTAGAGTACATACGGGTGAAAGTCAACTGGACCTTGAGGGTGGAGAAGTTGGAGGCGCGCCATAGCACCAATTTCAACTCGTTTGTGGTGCGCGTTCCGACCCAACATTTGATGACCTTCCTCAAGGCAGAGTTCTGTCCAAAAGGTGTGCTGTATCGGCGTTTCCGCGGCCAGCTACGCGACACCTTGCACCGTAACACGACGCCGACACTTCGTGTTCAGTAGTTTATAAGTTCATTGTTAAAATATTATTCATTGTTCATTGTTATTGTACTTATTTATGTATTTGTGTTTTATGGACCTTAGTTGCCTGAAATTAAGGTTCATTATTATCATTATGGCAAGCGTTACCGTATAAAAAATTACAATAGTCCAGTTTTGAACGAATCATTGAAATGTATAATAGCCTCAAGTGATAAGGATGTACTCCCCACCCGGACCCAGCAAGAACTTGAAAGGTCTTTAGCGATTTTAAACACTTTTCCGTTATTTCTCCAATATGTTTTTTCCACTTAAGCGATCGGTCAAGCCACAATCCTAAACACTTTACATTGTCTACTACTTGTAACGATGTTTCATTTATTAACAGATTAACACTTTCTCTTTTATACCCTCTTCTAAAAATACAAACTTTAGTCTTTGATGACGAAATTTGTAAACCTATACTTGATAGCAAATTAACTAAAGTATCCAAAGCACTTTGGATACGATGAATATTCTCTTCTAAGTTCTTATTTACTGAGTAAACAACAAAATCGTCTGCGTACTGAGATATAAAAACTTCATTATTCCTAATATATGTACAGATATTTGAGGTAGCTATATTAAATAGTAACGGCGACAGAGGATCACCTTGTGCTAACCCACGGTCGGTAGTTCGACAAATATATTTGTTATCTACCTTCAACTTTCTGTATTTTAAGAAATTCCAAAGATAACGACATACTTTAGATCCAATACCAATTCGATCCATTGTTTGCATTAATGACGTAATATTAACATTATTATAGGCGTTATCTATGTCTACAAAACACCCTATTGTTGTCTTGTTTTCTGCAAAACCGGTTTGTATACGAGACACTAAACTAGTAAGATTGTCCATTGTAGAACGGCTTTTTCTAAACCCCGTAGTATAAGGCGATAATATATTGTTTCTTTCTATAAACCATTCTATTCGATTGTTTAGAATACTGTGAAATATTTCACTCAAACACGACAGCATTGATATCGGTCTGAGTGAAGACTGAGACTGTGGATTGCGGCCAGGTTTAGGTATTGGAATAATTGCGATGTCTCGCCACTGACTGGGTACGAAGCCGGTTTTATTTTTTTTTGGGACAAGCCCGCCACACTGTTCCCACCCACTGCAACTCCTGAAAGCCAGAATCAACAGTGGAGGCCACCAGAAAAGCGTCGAGGCAATGAAGCTCGACGAGTCCCAGAGAAACGATTAACTGTCTTGGGTCCCGCAACGAAATTAATCAGAAAAGAATAGCGGAGGAGTAAGAAAAATAATAGTTTCCACTTCCCTCCATACAAGCAGGAGACAGAACAGAACTAGGCCAATAGGCACAAAGGGACATTTGCAACTGGGAAAAGCCCAGATTGCCAAGCACCACGGATTGCAATTATTACTAAATTAATGGGTCCTAATGTGAGCTGTTACTTTTGATTCCAGTAATAGGTATGGCAAAAACGCTTGAACGCACGGAAATTAGTTCTAGTTTCTACAAGGTCCGCATAATAAACAACACCGGATGTAGCCTGTACACTATCTAGCATAATATTGCGTTCATTCTGCCAAAGAATACACTCCCATAAGATGTGATGAGCAGATTGTTCATATTCACAGTCAGATGTAGAACATTGACACAAAGGAGAAGCAACAAGCTTGAAAGAAAATAATTTACTCTTAAAGTTACCATGACCTGTGAGAAATTGGGCAACACAGTGGTCCACCTCCAGCCATGTTCTAGCCAGCCGCTCACGAACGGATGGAAAGAACTGATGCAGGTGCCGGCCCTTGATAGAATTATCCCACCTACATTGCCATTCGGTTAAAAGTTCCTCCCAGACGTCAGCCTGCGGTTTAAATAATCTAGAGATCTTAGCACTGTCACGTTGTGTCAGAAAGTTTGCGCCCATGGTCTCTCGTGCGGAATAGTACATTGCAGCACGTCGCTGCACCTCGAGATCGACTGGAAGTACACCTGCAAGTACTGGTAGACCTTCAGTACTAACGGTCCTATACGCTTTACATAAAAATATTAAAGCTAACCGTTGACTTTGAAGCAATTTACGTCGTACCGCCCCTATGGTGGCCCTATCGGCCCAAACAGGTGCACCGTAGCACATACAACCTAGATAAGTAGCCCCATAAATAGTTTTTAGCGTTAAGAAAGATAGGCCCCAGGTAGCTTTAGAAATTCTCGTTAAGGCATAAAAGTTCTTTTTGGCTTTTTCTCCTACTGTTTTAATGTGGTCAATAAATGAAAAGTTCTTTTCTAAGACCAGACCAAGGTAGCACACGGATTGTTTACGTTTGACTGAAACGTTATTAAATTTAATACTAGGACATGATTTAAGATTACCTTTTAGAATAAGCTGATAGGTTTTTTGCGGTGCAAAGGTCAAACGGTTTCGAACACCCCACTGAGATATTAAACGTAGGCATGTGTCAGCCAAATTCTCAAGCCCAGCCCGAGTACTTGACTGAATAAGCAGAAGGCCGTCGTCCGCGTAACCGGTTAGTGAACAGCCGCATGGAAGTGGAATCGCGAGAAAATCGTCAAAACCTAAATTCCATAAATAAGGACCGAGAACCGAACCCTGAGGGCATCCCATGGTTAGTGGCTTCGACGCGGAATGATGTCCAAGTTTGAGCTTCGCGGAGCCATTTATAAAGTAAGAGCAAACAAGATTATAGATGTTTCTGTAGCAGCCGCGAGTTTTCATTTTAAGTAGTAGCATAGGCCACCATGCGTTATCAAAAGCTCCAGAAATATCGAGGAAGATTCCAATCACGTATTTATGTTCTGACAAATTTACAGTTTGCCGGACAGAAAGCACCGCGTCGACGGTGGATTTTCCTATTGTGAAACCGAATTGATTGTTATGAAATTTCGGTCCATCTGGAAGCAAACGTGGTACGATAAGGCGCTCCAGAAGTTTACCCAAAGATGGTAGTAGGGTTATAGGTCGATACGACTTTGGATCGTCCGGGGGCTTATCGCCGCTTTTCGGAATTATTCTTATAAAACCACGTCGCCATATACGAGGAAAAATGCCTTCTGCAATGCATCGATTATAGACAGTTAAGATCGCGTCACCCGCTGTTTTACACGCTTCTATAATCATTCTATTTGAAATTTTATCTTCACCCGATGATTTGTTGAGTGGTAGTCTCCTGATAACATTTATGAACTCGTCAGTGGATGGTAAATCTGACGCTGGTGATTCAGGAGGCACAGCAGCCCACGCTCTGATCTGCTGGTGGTAATCGTTGTCGTTGAACGCTGAATCATCGGGTATAAGAGTATTAAGTAGAACTTCCGTTGTTTCTTCTTTCTGATAGTCCGTCGTGAGTGAAGTCTTTGGCGTGACAAGCAAAAAGCGAGCTAAAAAATTCCCAGTTCGCGCCTTTACACTTATATCTAAAATTACCCGTAATATGGGACGGACCTTGAGTAAACATAGGAACAAATTCGTACACGATCAGGCGATGATCACTACAAGACGCGTCCGGTAGGACACGCCACCTAACTAAGCGAACGTCAACACTAGAAAGTGTGACGTCAATACAAGATTCGCCCATTTGGCTGCAAAAAATAGGTGGTGCATCAGGGGTGTTATGGATCGCAACAGCGCAGCGTCGTTCGGAATCCGTGGCCCGAACCTTGCCATACCACAGGGACGATGACGCGTTAACATCCGCGCCAACGATGACTTTGCAGCCCGCGAGCGACCGCAAGACGTGACGGAGGTTATGTATGTGAGGAGCAACAGGATGTGAATATTGAAAGTAACAGCTCACAACGTAAACTTTGAAAGAAGCTGATGAAACCTCCGCAACGGCACAGTGAGGCGTCATGAGGTTACGCAAAGACGTTACTGTAAAGTTAGCAGAACGCGCTACATAAAATCCGGCTCGTGCTTTGGAATCCAGCTGTACTACTTTGTGACGTAAGCACGCGTTTTGATATTGCTCTTGCACAAGTACTATATCTAAACTGTTATCGATGATTAATTTATCTAACTCGGAAGTCGCAACCCTATCGTTATGAAGATTTAATTGTCCTATTTTTAAACTATCCATCTTAAATTAGTAATTAGTGTTCAGGATAAGTTGCTCAAGTTTAAGTTTATAGGTGGAACAATCTTCAGACCCGCAACGATGGTCAGACGGTTTTTTAAAACGTTTACACGCCACGCAAGTCGGTTTGTAATTTAAATTGTCCTTATGGGGGCAATCATTTGTTTCATGTGCCTCCGAACAGTTAGCACATGCAGGTGTTTTATTGGTGCAGTGTTTCTTGACGTGACCGAATTGTTGACAATATAAGCACCGAACTACCTCGATATCATCAATAAAACGGCACGTAGCCCAGTCAATGAATAGCTTATCCTTGGTAGATACTAGGTGTTTTCGTACCGCAGATTCAATTTCAATGCCTATCCATTTCCGACCATTTTCAGTAGTGCGCCTACGAATGATTTTTGTTGATTTTATAAAATCATCCTCTTTGATGGCTAATTCATTATTAATATTTTGCCGGTATAACGCGACCAAAAAAGCGCTGTCTTCCATTGAAGATGGGATGTCTTTAACAAGGATGCGGGGCCTACGGCCTTTTGGTTTCTCCAAACGTAATCCAGCGGACCTTATGGCATCGACCGATTCTAACTTTTTTAATTGATTTTCGTTAGCGACACGCAGTACAACGCCAGACTTAGCGGTTTTTTTAACGCCTACAATTTGAAAACCGTCATCACTAGGTTTAATCGCCTTCATTAGGGCTTGTTTAGTTGCCGACGATGACGCGTAATCAGCTGAGCGCTCGGCCACAGATTAATGAATAGTTACTACGTAACAGATACTTCACTCAGTACAAAATTTCCAATACCTATTACGATAATTGCCTACTCCCTCGCGTCAACAACCACTGTATGCTAAAATGCGCCTAAATGCTCAAGCGTACAGCAGTGATTGCTTCGCACCGCGCGATTCCACAGTAATCGCAGGGCTGCGTCTTCGATAAAATTAAATTAACATAACTTTTTATCTATGTTATTGAGAACTGTGAATATGTTCTGACTTTTACGTGGCAGTTAAAAATTTTATCATTTATAAAATATTTAACCAACTTAACAAAAAGGAGGTGATCAGACATACAGGCCAAACTGAGAAGTTTGACTTGTATGGTTTGTAGGTATGTATGTTTGTGCGCGATAATCTCGCGTTTGGCTAAACCCATATCGATGCGGTTTTCAGTAAAGGATTTGTTACCTTTAGGAGAACGTTTTAAAATAAGTATAATACTTCTTAGTTTGATGATGATCTTCGGAGATGTTCACTAGAAATGAAAAAAAAAGCCTTAAAAAAAGAGAACCGACTTCAAATAAAGCACTAAGCCGTAAGAATTTTTTTTTTTTTTATGTTAGTGCTAATAGCTAGTATTACGAATCGAAAAAGCACCGACATCAAAGAAGAAATTATTTCTTACGTTTTATTGTTTTGAAGTCGGTTCTCTTTTTTAAAGTTTGTTTTATTATATTTGTAAGTTTGTTTTGTTTTATATATTGGTGCTGACTGTGGAAGAAACCTAGATAAAACATAATAACACGGCATCGTAATACGCGTACGAACGAACAGCACTATTAAAATTGAACGGCGTGCGCGCGCTTCGCTTGCGAAAACCGCACTGATTTTGATCCGCCGGCGGACCGAGACCGCTCGGCAGGGCGGTAGGCACTTATAGCGCGCAAGTACATGGAGTGACGGAGGCCTGGCTCGGCGGTGGGGTATGCGACGACACACGGCAACGGCGCGCGCGTCTCCATCACTGGAGCTACTTTAGGCAAGCGAAGTTTTAAAGAATCCGCATATGATATTTTTTTGTTATCATAAGTCGTATTCGCAACATTGACACCGGGATTTAATTTAATTTTATCTAGTTCGCGTTCCGTATTGGCTAACTTCGTTTCATTACACGATGATTTTAAGGCTAGCATCGAAACAATGGCCGTAACTCGCTGAGTCATGTCCATGATAGCAGATTTATTCGCAACATTAATACGGGACCCTTGATCATTGACGAGATCGTTAATTTTAGACAAATATGCCGATGCCTCAGAAACTAAATCGCAATAGTCGGTACTGTTTTGGTGGTGAGAATTGCTCGAATTACTGATATTTAATATTGGCGAGGGCTTTTCACAAGAATCAGATGTTTGCAATCTTTTTGATCTATCTTCGGGCGAGACAGTCGGAGACATATCGCTGTACAAACGTTTGGTATTAGCGGAGGTCGGCGCGGGCGGCGACCTGGGTGTTTTTGTATTTCTCCGAAAAATATCCCCACCACGATCAGGTGGATCATCGTTATTTGATAACATATTTAATTAGAGTAAACGATAAACTAGTACAAGGAGAAAAGAAAACGATAAAATAACGGACGAATAAATTATGTCGCGATACCCTCACACCGAAGAAAATAAATGCACTTACCGATAATTGACGAAATTAACGAATTACCACTAATTATGGAAATAAACACGTATAAAAACTTACGATACCAGCACTTAGCACAATAGTACACAACTAGAAACAACTCACGAGCCGGAAATCGATCACAAAACACAAAAAACGTAATTATAATTAGCAGCGAGATAAATCGCCACTGCACCGAGCGCGCGCGCGGAGGGAAGTGAAGCGAACGAAGCCGGTTGTTAAACAACCATTATGAAGCATTAATAATATAGATTTACCGTTTTCAGGAAGATATTTACCATGGAGTATGATATGTTATCGCACCCGGGTGACGTGTCCTTAGCGCGAATGCAACAATTAGGTTCTTGTTTCTTGATTGGGGTTTCTAATTTTGTATTGTTAGACGTAAAGGATAGATCGTGTGTGGATGCGTAATCTGGTGTTAGGTTGCGCAGTAAGGTACTAGCTCGCTCCTTATCAACATATTGCCTAGCACATCAATGGCCTTTGAACCATTTCATCTTATGCCACATTTGACTTTGTTAGATCGTTCCATCTAATGATGAGCAAAACCCCTTCCAAGATTTATCTTTAGCGTTGCATAATAATTTTTTGGACTCACGGATTTTTTCATCGAGAAGTGAAAGGTTACACGGCGTTGAAAAATTGCGACGTACAGTATTTTGAGGAACAGCGTTTAAACTAGTAGTAATTTTAATCTTAACCTAACTCTAGTGGGTTTGCCATCATTCAGCGTTACTGTTGCGCACAGCGCGCAGTGCGTGATTAGTTGGTAAATAAAATGGACAGTTAAGTTTTGAGACACGTCCGAGACCCTGCGGCGGCGACGGTCGCGCGGTTTCGCGGTGCACATTGACGTGTGCGCGCGAGTCGGAGGATGAAGGCGAACTAACTAGACCTGCGGCGCTAGAGCAAAGCCGCCATGCTTGACAGTCTGTGCGTTGGAAAGGGACAGCACGTTCTATTTCTAGGAAAAATGAACAATCGCCGCGGCGTGGCCTCATGACGTATTATTTATTTGAGAATAAAAATCTACATTAAAACACCAAGTTAAATTGAAACACTAATCAAAATCAATGTATACGTTTTTACAATAAACTTCCCATTGATGTTCGAAGTTTACCAATTAAAAAATTTAAAAGTTGTATTAAAACCAAACTATACAAAAAGGGCTACTATAAAATTTCGAATTATTTAGATGATAAAATTTAATTTATTTATTTTATTGTATTTTTATATTTTTTATATATTTTTTGTTTTTTTCTTTTCATTTGGATATACTTTGAAAAGTATTTTTTTTTATATATTATATTGTAAATATGTCGACTATGTGGGTTGTTGCTTTTTTTCTGATTAGATTTCATGGTTGTCTGACAGTTTGAGTACTCGATGCGGCCTACCCAAATGTCCCTTCTTTGGTATTGTTCGTCGCGTCGTTGAGCTCCTTAAAATTCTGAGTCGAGCTTGACGATTTCTGACAAATGCGTGCACTGACTGGACAGGCCGACTCAAATTTGTGTGCCTCTCTCCTCAAGAGACCACCTCGGACATTAACCTACTTGGTTCGCATATGATTTGACCAATACAAGTAATTGTATGGACTTTAAAAGAGACTTTGACCTCTGAGTTTGTTTCGGTGTTTCTTCTCAGAGCAGTCGGCTAGGAAACACTGGACTCATCTAGTTTAAAATGTGACGTGTAAAAGTGTTATTTATAACCAAATTACTGAATAAATATCATTTCATTTCATTAAAATGTGTTACATACGCAACATTCTCCCCCTCAGTGTCGACACGACACTCAAAACGACAACGTAAATTAAAACAAAGAAATAAAATTTAAAATATCGCTAACCTAGCCGCAGGACGTTTCAGTAGCCCGCTTTTAGTTACGAGGGGAGTTAGGGTCAACTATCACTACCATATCACCGATCTTCAATTGTGTGCCCTCTTCTCTCCACTTTTGACGCGGCACTAGATCGGGGAGCACCTCCTTAACCCATCTGGCCCAAAAATGGTCAGCCAGGCGCTGGGAAACACGCCATCGTTTGCGCAGACATAGATCTTTATCTGTAAACACTCCTGCTGTGGGTAAATTAGACGACGAACCAATAAAGAAATGATTCGGCGTTAAAGTCTCGTCATCTCGAGGGTCCACGTAAACATGGCCGAGGGGTCGGCTATTTATAATATTCTCCACTTCAGCTAGGAGAGTGACTAGCGTTTCTTCGTGTGGAGCTCTCTCTTTCAGGACTACCTTAAGGGCAGTCTTAACACTGCGTACAAGTCGCTCCCAGGATCCTCCCATGTGGGGGCTGGCTGGCGGAATAAAGCTCCAGGAAACACCATTATTCAGAGCCTCGTTCGTGACAGTATTTTTGTCTACAGCGTCGTAGGCTTTCTTCAGTTCAACCTCTGCGCCGCGCATATTGGTCCCATTATCGGAATACATTTTCTTAGGCCAGCCTCTACGTGCAGCCATTCTCCGTAAAGCCGTTATAAGGGAATCCGCAGTGAGAGACGGCACGATCTCTATATGCACAGCGCGTACTGTCAGACATGTGAATAAGACACCAGGTCTTGATCTTCCAACTGTGACCTCTATTGGCCCTAACAAGTCTACTCCAGTAACTGTAAACGGTCTTTGGTGATGCGTGAGTCTTACTTCAGGTAAGTCACCAAGTCGTGGCGGCTTTGGATTAGCTTTCTTGATGCGACATATCAAGCACTGCGTCGCAACTGTATGGACCGTAGGACGTAGACGTAACAACCAATATTTTTGACGTAGTTCATTGACCACCAACTCGTTGCATCCGTGGCCTGCGCGGATGTGATAATACTTGACAATAAGTCGAGCCACGAGGTCATGTCCATCCAGGATCACAGGCGATTTCGTGTCCATTGCTACATCTTTAGCTGCTCCAATTCTCCCACCAACACGCAGAAGTCCAGTGTCGTCTAGCACGGGCGTCAGAGCGCGAAGTCTACTATCGCGTTTTATGTCTTTATTTTGTTTCAACAGCAAAATGTTGCCGTAAAAAGCTGTGGCTTGCGAGTGTTGAAGTAACAATGTTTCAGCTCGTTTCATCAACTCGTCGGTAAGCTCATTGGTTTTTATCTTCTTACATTTGTCTATAAACAACAAGACAGTTCCAGTAGATCGAAGCAATCGCAACCAACTGGAGATGCGCGTCGGCTCCGGTACAGGTAAGTTGTTTACACTATTATGTTCAGTTACTAAATTTATCTTTTCTAATATTTCTTCATTAATTTTTATTTTATTTTCAGGCTCCTGAGGCCAGCAAGATCGTGATTGATGTAAAAACGAAGGACCGTTAAACCACGACGAGACGCTGCTAAGTACGTAGTCGGTACTTTTGGTTCCTAAATCGGCTACGTTAACATCAGTCGGCACATAGCGCCCAGCCTTGCTGGTCGCTATGTGCCGCAGTTCGTCGATTTGCAGTTCGTCGATTTCTCCTAGACGATTAGCAATAAAAACCTTATATGTTCTATAATTATTTCTAATCCAGTGTAAAACAGTAGTTGAATCCGTCCAATAATAAACTGAGTTTGGTTTTAAACGATGTTCTTTTTAATTATTATTTGCTAATTTGCATCCTAAGAACACACCCTGTAGTGCCAAACGCGGCACGGAAACTGATTTTATAGGTGTAACTTTAGACTTACTAGCGATAAACGCAACAATAATATCTCCATTGCTCATTTCCTTACGCCAGTACGCAACGGCCGCGTACGCGCTCGGCAACGCATCGCAAAACACGTGTAGTTCTAAGTTTTCGCTACTCGCGTTTTCACTATCACAAAAATACTAACGCGGAATTTTAATATAATTTAAAGATAAAGGTAAAGATCAATTTATTTGTTTAACATGAGTGGATTACAAATGGATGCATGCAATGGTGTTAAATTTGAGTATGTGCTACATGTTATACCAAAGAAGGTGTACAAATTTTACGGGTTTTCAAATACCTATGTGACTGTTCCTGAAATGCCTAGTCTAATAATTTTTTTGTTTTTCTGAAATATAAGGTATTAGGGTGATTGTCGGCTTCCCCCGAAGGGGAAGGGGCCGTGCCCCGCCATCCGCACGGCCCTGTAGAGTTCGTCCCAGACTGGTCACTCTCACCATTAATACGAAATGAATTCCCATAAACCTACACTTCCTTGTCCCGACTGTGAAAGCTGGGGGACAAGGAGGGGACCAAGGATGTTAGTATGGGAATTCACAGTTAGATAGACATACATATTATAACATAATGCAATGTGATTTAAAAGACAAGAGGATATGCAAAAGTATAATATAAAATGTAAGGAGTGATGGCGGGATCGTTACACTTGCGCTTAATAAATTCATCATTTCGGACAACGTTAATTTATTCTTTACAACGTACTAAAGACCCACTTCAGTGACTTGCAACCATCTTTCAATGGCTGCCCAGTCGTACGTGTACGGCTAGACCTGAACGCATAGGTCCACTAGAGACACTGCTACGATTCTAGCGGAACACGTTCCCTAAGCTCTATCTACGTGTCTTTCACAATCCTAAGACAGAGGACTGCGAAGTCCACTGCCATTGAGGAAGACAAGTTTCAATAAATCTCCTATTCGCGTACTAGTATGATTGACCCTCTTACGACAGACTACGCCCTCTACACATACAATACAAAACTAGCACAAGTGCACCGTAGACTCAGTCTGTAGCAGAATTCATTGCGGTTGTGCTTGGTATACGCCGAAGTGGTTCATATCGTCACTTCTCATTCCCTCTAAACTTCCCCGGTTAGAGGATGCTTCACAACATATTTCAGAAGCTCAGCATCCAAATCACGTGTCTCGCTAAAGGGTGACGATTTAGAAATAGGCATCAGAGCCGGGTGGGGTTTTAACGAGACACGGACCCTAGCGTTCTATAGAACGGCTATTCCAAGTAAGTTTGCGGATTTGGAAATGGACACATAATATACGAGTACATAGTTATAATTTTAAACATAGAAGTAACATAATGTAGTAATCTCGCCATTCTAGAATAAATTATTATTAATAGATAATCTGCGACACCGCCAAACTGCTACCTATAAATTACAATACAAATAGACCTGCACTAAGAATATTATTTAGGACTATAACTATTAAAATTAAATAAAGATAATGCTTACCAAATTGCGTCTCGATTGGATTAGATTACTATACACTTACTAAACCCTGCAGCCCTGAATACTAGACCTGCTGCCTGCCTCAACCGCCTTCCGCGCCTTAACACTCACTCTCACCATGGACGTAGCCGCCGCGCCAGACTCCTAACTTCACTCGCCCTGCCTACCACGACCGTCTCCTATTAGCGTCCCAAACCGACTGCCCCTTCGCCTTCAGCATCTTCGAGATCCTCACACTCAGCCCATGTTCACATACTTTTTTGCTCACAACGATTTATTGCTCTTTTTGTACAATTTCTCAATTGTTCTAAGGGTCCTTTTAAGTACTACTCGGGGCTCGTTTATGATAACCAGATGTGGCACTAGTATTGTGAGTTGCGCTTAGAAAGTAAATATTATAATCGTTTTCTTAGAACTTGACGAAATATTGCATTTGACCTGACGGCTGGCACTTGTCCCTAGTTTGTTTCCCATTAAGTAGAGAATTTATGACTTCCTGAGTGGCCCGTGGCCGTGTGAAGGTTTTTAAAACAAATATAATATTTAGCTATTTAATAAGAGTACGTGACATACAGTCACACCTACTTGTAGTCCTTAAAATTATAAATTATCAATATACTTGTAACAAATTTTAAAAGTCAACATTTTTTATTTAAAAAGTCAAATATGCTATGGTAACATTTCATGGTCAACATTTTTTTCAACTTTGTCTTAAATAAAGGTGTATTTAATTGTTTGATGTCCTTTGGAATTTTATTATATATTTTAGGTGCCATACAGATTATGCTTTTGTGCAGCATTGCCGTTCTAGAAGGGTGGACACAGAGATCATTGTTGCGTCGACTTCTAACGCAATTATCCGATAACCGTGGAAAAAAATACATATTCTGTCTTACAAACAATGCTACTTCAAAGATGTGTATAGACGGAAGTGACAAAATTTTATACTTTACAAACATTGGCCTTCAACTGTCAGTAGGCTGCAACCCAAACATAGATCGTATGCAGCGCTTTTGTATTTTGAAGGCTTTGTCTTTATGAGTTGAATTGCCCCAAATTTATATCTTTAGCTTGATTTATTCAGCATCTAAATAAATTATTTAACTCGTCATTTAATTCTTCGTCCCAATTTATATTTGTTTTCAAAAGTTTTCAAAGTTTCGCGCATTATAATTTTTCCTTTAATTGTAAATGGCATTAGGTAACCATGTATGTCAAATATCGACATAACAATACATAACAATTCGCGCTTTGTTGGTCTTCTTTTTAAGTTTATAACATCTTCCGGTATACGTTTCAAGGACAAATCAAATCCTAACTCGTCGCTAGCGGGGTACCACAACAAACCGAGTGTTCTTTCCGATTGATCTTTATCGAAGGCGCGACAGACGCTATCATTCAAAGCTTCCTTTGGCACGCTTTCCAGAACCTCCGGTACGTTGCTAGCCCAGTTTCGTATTTCGAATCCACCTCGCTGGTGAATAAAGGAGACTTCCTTAATTATTTGTTTTGTAAGTTCGACGGGTCTGACGGGTCGGGTTGACTATCGATGTAGTCGTCCATATAATGCTGCTTGCAAGTAGGGTATAATTGGGGGTTCTGCATCAAAAGCCCCCAATTATACCGCTTATGCAGATCGTAATGTGCATATCGTATTCAATAACAATACAGTCGAATAAGTATTGCTTTCGATTCGCAACTGTTCATTCAACGGGAATCCGACTCCCTAGTATCGTGATGCAATGCCCTGTAGTTTGTTTTGCATCTGTTGCATTATAATATGTATGAGATTGATCGTCTAAACCTAAACTTACGATGTAGCATACAGAAATGCAATCTGTTAAAACACACTTATGTCCCATGTAATAACATTGTATGAAATCCTTTCCTTTTACAAGTTAACATAAAGAATAAACGTTATAAGGCGCAACATAAACATAGAACAGAGGTACTTAATAGTAGTAAGGAGACTGTCTTTTTGGTCTACTGACCACAGGCGCGACTACTGAGCATGAGTACCTTGGGTGAGGTGAGGAATCATTCCCCAGAACGGGTAAAGGGCTTTTATTTTTTTATTTTTTAGGCATCAGGTATTTGGTTTCAGAAAATGAAGTGAAAGGGAAAGGAAGTGATAATTTATATTTCAATTTTATACGTAGCTTCGAAAAACAGTCGAGATGATTCGAACTTGCGCCCACTCGTATAGAAAGCGAGCGTTCGAACCACTAGGCTAACACTGCGTACAATGGTACATACAACTTCCTTTTTAGAATTCCATCTCAGGTATCCGCGACGCTGTGGAGCCGTTTTCTAAATTAGGAAAGAAAAAGATGTGTGCTACATATTATCAAATCGAACTCTATGTTTTCAGCACATAGAGTTTAATTTGCATCATTAGAGTTTTAGAACTTGTTCATATATATGAGTGCAATAAATTAAGAAAGTATATTTAATTGGTAACAATTACTGCGAGTGGTTTTTATTTTGGGATAATTACATAAAATGTCGGTGAGTATTTTTTTCTGCTTTTTATTAATAATATTTTATCCTTTATTACGTGTATACTTAGTTTTTTAATTTGTTCCAGGACTCTGAAGACCTTTTTAATTTTATCCCATACCCACCAAAGGACCCAATTGCAGGCGAGTCATCTAAACTTAATTTAAAGAGAAAAGGCGGAACATCATCAGCTCCACAAAAGCGCCAGCGAGTTCAAGTATACTCCTATACGAAGACAAGGGCTCAAAAGACATCTGCATCGTCAAGGACGATCAAAATTGAAATTTATGAGGCTGATAACCAGCCTGAAAAGGCTTGCGAGTGCAGCGCGGACAAATGTGTGCAATACGTAGTAAAAAATATTATTTGTGATGATATTATACTTAGCTTTAGAAAATATAATTGGAAAAATTCATGAAAACATACAATAAAATTGAATTTTTATATTTATATTCAAACTTTCATGACTGTGTAACATTTCTTTTCAGTTAAGTTTAAATTATCTTTGTTTATGTGTATAATCATAATTATTATATTGTTATTATAATTACTATCATTATTATATTAGCCTATAGTGTCCCACTGCAGGACAAAGGCCACTTGTCTATAATTATATTGTTATATATTACATAAATAGTATTAAAATTATAATCATTAAATAAATAAAATTGTATAATAAATTATATTAAACAGCAGCAGTAGCTAAAATTATATAGTTAATATATTGTACCATACCTATGTATGTTAGCTTTAAAAATAAATTAGAAATATGGTGTTACTTTAAACATTTTTAATAAACTTATTTCCTTGGTATTATGTACACAGTTTGGTTTTATTTTGAATCAACTTATCACAAAAAAAGTGGCCTAAGTCGAAAAAGGGACTTAAAAAAGAATAACCACCTTATGACTACGCAATGAAGTCGCATTTTCAGTGTAAACACTTGTACTAATGCCCGTTTACTATTAAAAAGCGTATTAGTTCGTGAATACATAGAGGAAAGTCACCAAATATGGAATACCATTTTGTTTTTGGGATATAAAAAAAAAACTTCATAAAAATTAAAACAGTTTAATGTTTTTAGTAATCAGTCATACATTTATATGTAGTAATTAACAGCCTTTAATCAAATATATTAGTTATCTAATTAAAATCTAACACGAAAAATAAAATCACAAATGAGTAACCAAATATGAAATAGATACCCATATATGGAATATAAGCATAAATCAACATAACAATAACAAAAATGGACATTAATATCTTTGAGATCAATTAAATGAATATAACATATTGTGATAAATGAAAGAAGTTACATAATTACTTGCAAAAGTCACAGATACAAGTATCAAACTCTGAACCAGCACAATCATAATGTGCCCAGAGCCCACACATCAAGCATTTAATCCAGCTTTCTCCACTTTTATCCATGGAAAAAAGTCTTGAACAGAACATACATTCTGCATCAGCAGAGTCAGGAGGTACTTGGTCCATCAACTCATCATGTTCACTACCTTCATCAAACTGGATAACGTCTTGTTCCTCAGAGTCTTCTTCTTCACTATCATCCTTATTTTTCTTCGTTTGTTTGTTTCTCTTCGCAGTTTTCTTCTTATTCTTTGTCTTGACTAGTTTACTTTCTTTTTTCTTGTCTCTTCATATTTTTATTTTCTAAATCATTTTTGTAGGGAGAAGATGTTATGACTGCTGCTACAGCAGCTTTTCTTCCTCTGCTAGATACTTTTCATCGTTTCTCTGGCACTGGACTTATGGCATGCGGAGACACCAGACCCAAACTGCTGCGATTAAGCCCAGAAGTCGAAGGTGTAGGTTCAGGTTGTAAATTAGCAGTTGTTTGTGGTGCAGGTATTACCAGAACTTGACCAGTTTCAGATCTTGATTCCAGCGGAGGGATATTGGTTGTACAACCGTCTATTACAGCATTATGTTGCGCAGCAATAAAGTCCACATCATTGAAGACATTTTTATTTAAAGGCCACAATCCAGCGACTTTGAACCCGTTGGCTGCAATTTCGCCTGTTTGTACTTTCAAATAGGATTTGCCAAACAGCTCCACAATATCATATGGACTTAGAGGTCTGTTGTTGTCTCTTATCCACATGCGTATTTCCTCACTATAGTATGTTTTTAAAGGCCCCATGAAAGTCTTATCTAACGGCTGCAATTTATGAGTCGTATGAGGAGGTAACGAAACTATGTCCACGTTATTTTCCCTAGCAATATCTATTAAATCGATATTGTGAGTATGACTATAGTGTCCATCTAGTATCAGTAAAACCCTCGATTCAGGAGTCGGGTTGGTGTGTTGAATAAAGTGCTTGAACCAGTCTGTAAAGATGTTCATTTGTATCCACCCTGATGGATGTGCAACTCCGACTGATCCTGGAGGACAGCCTCTCATTAGCTGAGCACTCATATTTTTTCTGGGAAAAATAATGAACGGTGGCACAAAATGACCAATAGCATTCATGCGAACAACTATTGTCATCAGAGATACTCTTTCTGCTGAAGTCAGTGCAGCTACCTGGCGTTTACCTTTGTGGCCGATGATTTGTGGTATCTTACTTTGTACTATTGTGAGGCCTGATTCATCCACGTTGTAAATACGATTTGGTGGATAGTTATTTTTAGTGTAAAGCTCTTCAAGGAGGTTGAAAAAAAGCTTTTTTACAAAAAAAAAATAACCGCCTTCAAAAACTACAAAACAAAAAATAACTTTAGCTTGGAAGTCGGTGGCAATACCTACATAACAAGAAACAAAACCAAAGCCGCCGAATTCCAAGCTAAAGTTTTTTATTTTTCACTTTTTAGTGCTTGTGTGTTAATGTTTGAAATACTTACATAAAGCCCTTTCAAACAATACCTCACACGATATATTTAATTTTGGAAAGTGGTAGGTTGACGTACCCCCTCCCCACTTCCTTCAGTCAGTCATCGACTACACGTATAAACAAAGCAATTTGTCTTGTTACGGCGGTTCTGCTGTGATTTTATAAGGAGTTCCGTTCCATATCTCCAAAGTTCATCACCAGATCATGATAATATTTCTATGGGACCTATTCCGAACTATACTCTTTCAAACAAAAAAAGAATCATCCAAATCGATTCATAATTGACGGAGTAATCGTAGAACAAATATACAAAAAAAAAAAAAAACATACGCGACGAATTGAGAACCTCCTCCTTTTTGAAGTCGGTTGAAAAGGCTTCCACTTTTTCTTTATCAAATCCAAATGCTCTGGCAAATGATGTACCAGTTTGTCTTCTTATCGAAAGTTTTTCTTTATGACGATTCAAAAATAACTTTAACCACTTTTTTCCAGCCATACCGGATTCACCGAAGGGATTCTGCAAATTATTTCGCTTTGCTAGCATGAACGCCATACGGCGAAGATCAGGGCGCCTACCGCCATCTCTTATAACAATATTATTTTAATATTACTTTGTAATTTCTGTTGTTGCATTTTCAACTTTCGGCGCTGATCCGAGCGTTGAAAATCCAACAGTGTGGAAGGCAAAGTAATATTAGAATAATATTGTTTTAAGAGCTTGTGGTTGGCCCCTTCTTGTTAAACTGTGAAACTTGCTCTCCATCGTTAGTATGTATTCTTCTAGCTGACGTTCAAGTTCGGAGCCCAAGATATGTTTTCGTCCTAATGTAGTAGCTGCTGCCACTTCTGGAGACTGTTCATCTTTTTGGCAGAGACGAAATAAAGTTGTCCTAGGCACTTGAAAATGCTGTGCCGCTTTCAAATACCCCATTTTCTTTTCCCGGACGAATTTTATAGCTTGTGCCATTTTTTCTTCATCCCAGGTTTTTCGTTTGGTTGATAATGAACCGGACATTCAAAAAAAAAACATTACATATATTTTTTTAAAAAAATAATAGGAAGTATCTACCATATGAAATTTTATATCTAATTAAGGATAAATATATAATCTAATTATGGAATATTCCATAATTAGACACCGACGACTGTCCATATTTGAATTTTTAAACTAGTTCAAACTCGTCTAAATATTTTTTCAAGTCACAATATTTAAATGACAAAAGATCACAAAATCGTGAAATAAACATAATACCGATATACTAAATAGTATAACACTTATGTATACAAACATAACAGCTGGTAATACTCATTTATTACTTACCTTTAAAAATTTCTGCACGACAACAAAACAAAACACGCCTGCCACACGTGAAGCGTTCGCGCAACTGACTCGATGGTGTGAATGCGATAGTTAGTAGACCGAATGAAACAGAAGATGGTCGAGTGTTGCGTTTCATACTTATAGTCTTAGAGAAATGAAGGAATTTCATATTAGGACACTATTTCATATTTGGTGACTTTCCTCTAATATGAATGGTTCTCATCTAATTGGTTATAAGAAAGTTTCTTGTTATGACCGCAGTTAATAGAGCTCTTATTCCTTTTACGAATTTCATCTCGAATTGCTTGGTGAAAAACTATTTTGGTCAATATGATGAGCAGACATATTCCATATCTGTATCATTAGGATGCATTCATACCTGATACTAGTAAAATAAATTTGTTCAATTAAAAGTATGCTCTAAGTAGTACTGTCATAGGGACCAAATATCATAAATATTTATTTATTGTCATTTTTTTTTTTGCTTTAATTTGTTGCAAGGGGTTTGTATATGAACACGGCTTTATTTTTAAGGTTTATAAAAGTATGCACTCGATCAATTTGCTTTACTTTACTTTCTTACACGTAAGTGTGCATATTTAATTTGAGCTGTGTTCGTTAGTGTCACAAGTTTTTCCTGCGTTTTTTATTGTGCCGGAATTCTACAACAGTAAAGTATGTAAGTTCCTATTTATTTTACCTATATTTTCTAAAAGTCACAATCATAAAATCTTGGCTATTTTCCACTGACCGCCTACAATAATTAAATATTTATTAACATTTTTATCATTACTCATTTGGCCAGCGCAGCGGTCGCAAGTGCATCTACTGAGCGAGAGGTATTGGCTTCGATTTCCAAATCATTCTAGGTCAATTCCTAGGTTGAATATATAATTAGATTTTTTAGGGTTCTGTACCCTATTACTATTTATGTATATCTTCTGGCAATGTATTTAGGTGTACAATAAAGAATATACAATATATCTAAGACTCCACTGCCCGTCCGTCCGACTGCTGTCTGTCTGTCAAAAACAGAATAAAATTAATATTTTATTAATTTTCTTTAGATAATGGTACGGAAGCCTTTGTGTCGGTTTTTTTTTTTAGTATTTAAACTTTGAAATCTTCCTCAATCGTAGTGACACGAAGGCGAAGTAAACTTTTGATTTTATTGTATACAGGTGTGATAATATTATATCAATTACTTTTCAGGGCTCAGGTTAACAATCCATTTTGGTTGTATGAAGAGGATTCGGCACAACCTTCAACTGCCGCTAATAGTAGTTCTAAGAACAAAGCTGTACCAGTGAAGCGGGCTAAAAAGTCTCAAAAGAAAAAAGTGCTGCCCATGAAAAATCCATTTGCTGGGGAATCAGATTCCGACAGCGATGCGATACAGCTTGCCGAGGAAACTACTCCACCAGCTATCAAAAGAAAGAAAATTGCTGTTTTTCCTGACTCCGAAGTAAGCTTATGCTATACTTTAAACTAGATACACTTTTATTCAATTTTAACTTCTGTTTACTTAAATCTATCGATAACCCCCGCCTTTCAAAGCCTAGGATATATTTCCCCTCCAGGCAAAATAAAGCAGGAAAGTGTTTTTTCCCTTATTCTTCGAAACGTTAAGTGGCGATACACACCTTGAATTAAACCTAGACTCTTAAAATCGCTATCACATACTGTAATGTATTGAAACTACGCAGTCTGGTTAACAACTGATTTATTAAAACCGAAGGTACTTTAACATTAATGTTGATACTAATAATTACTTACGACTACCCACAACATCTCCCCCTTAATACAGAATACATTAGGTACTAGGTTAGGTAGGTACACTTAACACAGACTAGGTTTATTTCTTTGAGCTCTTGCTCCGTGTTACAGGTGGTGAATACAAACTTTGTACGCTTTCATCTCTTTTACAATCTGGTACATAATCCTCATCATCCTCATTACCTGAAAGGTAGATGTCATCATCATCATCATCCGATACTACAATTAAATTTTCATTTGTTAATTTTGTCTGTTCATTATTTAGTGTCGTACTCTTAATTAAATGTCGGCGATTACGGCGGTAAATACCCTTTTTATTTTTCACAATATATGAACGCGGCGTTGGTGCTTTAGCTACTATTTTGCCACGAAAGCGTTCATTATTATTCTCCAACATGATAACGTCATCGCCTACATTTAATTCTGGTAACGGCTTACAATGTTGATCGTAATATGTTTAATTTTTTATTTGTCTCTCTAATATTTTTTTATATTGTAATTCGTCATCACAGTTATTACGTCTTAATAGATCGGGATGAACGGGCAGCCTACAGTTTAATCGCCTTCCCATCATTAGTTGTGCAGGAGAATTCAAATTATCTCGCGGTGTATTTCGATAACTTAATAAATTTAAATAAAAATCGGTGCGAGTTTCGAGTGATTTTTTTAAAATTTTCTTTATAGTCTGCACTGCTCTTTCACTCTTTCCATTCGATTGTGCATAATACGGGGATGATGTGACGTGTTTGAAACCCCATTCTAAGCTAAATAATTTGAAAGTGCGACTAGCAAATTGTGGACCATTGTCGCTGATAACCGTATCCGGTATTCCATATCGTGCAAAATTTTCCTTCATTATGCTTATTACCGAATTAGATGAAGTATCCCTCAATTGTGCTGTTTCTATAAAACCAGAATAATAATCAATTAAAATTAAATAACTTTTCCTCGCATACTCAAATATATCCGTTCCAATTTTATTCCATGGTAACTCTGGTATCGACACAGGTATCATTGGTTCCTTACTTGGTTTGTTTGAATTCTCCTGACACACTTTACATCGTTTTACAAACGTTTCGATGTCTTTAGCTATACTCGGCCAAAATAACACTTCACGGCCACGTCTTTTACAACGATCAATGCCTAAATGCCCTTCGTGAATGAGCTTCAACATCTCATGTTGAAGTGACTGCGGTATCAAAACTTGTTTATTTTTGAATATTACCCTGTCCACTGAATAAAGTTCATCTCTTATAGACCAATAATATTTTAAGTCATTATTTATGTTAAACTTATTAGGCCAACCCTGATTAATATATTGTAATAACAACTTTAAAGCATTGTCTTTCATTGTTTCGTGTTTAACTAGAGTGAACTTACTCTGGGACATCGGCACGTTAGTGACAATCATTTTGATTTGGTTAAGAATGTCCGTACTAATACTATCACTATATAAGTCCGGAAGTGGTGCGCGTGACAATGTGTCAGGTATATACATAAATTTCCCAGGTTTGTAAGAAACCAACAAGTCATAGCCCTGAATTTTTAACATCATACGTTGCAAGCGCGCTGGGATTGCGTCTAACGATTTTTTAAATATACTTTCTAGTGGTTTGTGGTCTGATTCAACAATTACACTATTTTTCCCGTAGATATATTGATGAAACTTCTCACACGCGAACACAATAGCCAACATTTCCTTTTCTATTTGTGCGTACCTTTGTTGTGTAGGTGTAAGCGTGCGAGATGCATACTCGACTGGACGTCCGTCCTGCATGAGCACGGCCCCCACTGCGACACTACTCGCGTCCACAGACAGCAGTGCCGCACCGCGAACGTTATACAGTGACAATACCGGTGCATTACATATCAAGTCCTTTAACTTATTGAATGCATTGATATGTCCAATTTCCCAGGAAAATAACACATCTTTCTTTAATAACCTTGTTAATGGATAAACATGTTCTGAATAATTTGGTATAAATTTTGAAAGAAAGTTTACCACCCCCAAAAATCTTTCTAAACCTTTGCGATCCGTTGGATAAGGCATTTTATGTATTGCTCTAACTTTCTCAGGGTCCATTTTCATTCCATCTTTGTTAAAAATATGACCTAAATAAGTAACCTCCTGCACACATATCCGACATTTATCTTTATTAAATTTTAAATTGATTTCGCGGGCCCTATTCAACAACGCTTTTAATCGCATATCGTGCTCGTTTTTATTTTTACCCCAACAAATTATATCATCTATAAAGGAATCTACCCCCTCTAATCCTTCAAATAATTGTTTTATTTTTGCGTGAAAAACTTCAGGTGCACAATTGAGCCCAAAAGGTAATCGCAAATACTGATAACGCCCGAAGGGTGTACTAAAAGTACATAAGTCTGCACTCGTATTGTCTAACTTTACGGACCAAAATCCTGAATTTGCATCTAAAACGGTAAAATACTTAGCACCATGAAGCTTAGTCGCCAATTCATTAATTGTTGGTAATTGAAAATGTGCACGCTGTATTGCTTTATTGAGAGGCCTCGGGTCTAAACATATGCGCAACTGGCCATTTTTTTTAGCAGCGATCACTAACGAATTTACCCACGGAGTTGGATGAGTCACTTTCCTTATAACTCCCAACTCAATCATCCTATTTAACTCGTCTTGTAACTTATCGCGCAAACCTAACGGTACTTTACGAGGTGCGCATATAACTGGCATCACAGTTTTATCAACAACAATGTGATATTCGCCCGGCAAACAGCCTAATCCATTAAATAAGTCATGGTAATCTGTAAAACTTATATTATGCACTCTTTTCACTAATCCTAAAGTTAGACAAGCTTGCAATCCCAGCACACTTTGACAGTCTATATCAGCTATAGCAAATTTTAAATCATAAACAATATTCTTGTAGCCCCATTTTAAATTACAAACACCTCTAATTGGAATAAAATCACCACTATAAGACTGTAATTTAACATGTTGACCCATATTTATTGATTTTTTGTCGTAACCAAGTAATAAAAATCGCTTATAAGATAAAACACTTATATCTGCCGCCGTGTCTAGTTTAAATGTCTCGGAACCATACTCGCCGCGGAGTATTTCAAACCAGTCTTCAGATGAAGTACTTATCTCGGAAACATTATACAACACAGATATAAAAAATGACTCACAATCGTCTCCCTCGTCGTATTTTTCGTTATTGATACCTATATCGTACATTTTCTTAACACTTTTTTTTAACTTGCACATCCTAGCAAAATGACCATAATTTTCGCACACATAACACTGCACAACAATAGCCGGACACGATGCGGGCTCATTACAATCACCTCCACACCTTAGACAATTTCCCGACGTGCCTGATTGCCGAACCACGTTAGAACCGGAGCCGCCCGCGCCACGTCCCCGACGTCGCGGGTGCCCCCGGCCTCGCCAGCCGCCGCGGCCGCCGCCGCCGCGCACGCCAACCACATCCACCTGCACAGCAGCTGACTCCGCAGAACCTTTAGCACCTCGCGTCTCCAATAAGCGATTGCTGTCGTTAGATATTTCATTGATCTGACAGACTTTAATTGCTTTATCTAAAGTCAAATCTTCTGTTCTCAATAGACGATCCCTTACAACTGTACTTTTCGTACCACAAACAATACGGTCACGAATTAGCTCCTCTTCTATTGATTTAAAACAGCAGTTCCTGGATAACAGTTTTAATGCCGTTACATATTGATCAATGGATTCACCTGCTTCCTGATTCCTTGTAAAAAAGTTGTATCTGGCCAAAGTTATATTCTGTCTCACACCAAAATATTCATCAAACTTTTTGATTAACGAAGTGACGTCATCTCTGTCACTATCTTGATCAAATGTAAAAGTCTCATATATATCGAAACCCTCGGATCCAATCAAATTGACCAGTAAACTGGCCTGTACACCACACTCCTCTTTATGCACCCCGGATGCTTTCACAAACAATAAGAATTGCGTTTTCCATTTCTTCCATGCGTCAGCCCGGCTGACGGAGCTGCCTTCCAAACTTAGTTCCGATGGTGGACGCGCGTGTTCCATACTTGAATAATACTTCTACACTCGGTACGTTAATAATGATCGCAAAAACTTTCGAGTATTACGTATTTTTTAGCTTTATTTAAACCGCTGTCACCATGTAATGTATTGAAACTACGCAGTCTGGTTAACAACTGATTTATTAAAACCGAAGGTACTTTAACATTAATGTTGATACTAATAATTACTTACGACTACCCACAACACATACTAGATGTTAAATTGTAATTTTATTGTTTTCCAGGATGAATTATCGCAACAACCGATTCGAGCAGCGACTTTAAGAAGTGCTTTCTCTCAGCGTGTAGCTTCGGGTTATAGCTACCAATCAGACCCGACGAAAACAGGGCAATACTTCTTCGAACTGAGAGTGTACAACACTCGTGAAGCTGAGCGACTGTCATACAACGAGAGCTGGAAGCAAGCTCTCGTAACTTTGAAGCTTGCTACTGACCAGAACACAGGTGTTTGGGCTGCATTAACTGGTCTAGTTAATGCTGGTCGAAATGAAATGAGGGATATTCGTCCGTTACTGTACCCTAATCCCAATAATTAGGATATTATCCTAGCTATCCTAAGTTTTCTTTTAATTTTTTAGATTCATGTTATCCCTGTCTTAGGTTTATAATAACCATTTAACTTTATAGCAAATATTTTATTGTATCTAGTAAAAATTGATTAACAGTACAAATGAAATAATAAATTGATTAAAAATTACTATTGAGACTTTAAATAAGATTAACTTGTTGATTGAGACTTTAAATAAGATTAATATGTATTCTCTTACAGACATTTTACACATGAGAAATAAAAATTGATTAAATGTACAAATGAAATAATAAATTGATTAAAATTACAATTGAGACTTTAAATAAGATTAATTTTGTTTTATGATACATTTAAAATTCAAATGCATATATTATGTGTATTCTTTTGGAGACATTTTACACTAGAGAAATTAAAAACTGATGAAATTTACAAACGAGATATTAAATTGATAAAACATAATATAATAAAACATATAAGATAAAATATATGAAATATATGCGGGTTAATATTTTGTATTATAAATTAGAACTAGTATACAATAACTTACATATTAATTTAAAAATCTAACTAAACAGGTATTCCTACTTTCGAAATGTTTTTTTGTAAAGATTGCTAGATTTATGTTTCAAAATTGTCATCTCACAATAGATCTAATATTCATAAATCAAATCGCTTGTCGAATTCTGAAATTGACAATGTTCAAGTTCTAGTGCTTCTGCATTTAAAAAAAGGATTATAAGTTATAAAATAAATCCGATTGTTTTCACTATAACTCCCGAAACGTTTTTAAGTCAAATTTCAAACACTGTGTATAATATCATAAAAAAATCAATTAAAAAACATAAAGCAATTAAAGTAAATTTTGAACTATTTGTTTCTTACATTTTGCCCAAAAATGATGATATATCCATGAAATCATTTAACACAAAATTTAATATTATAGTGCAAAGCACTGATATTGTTGATCATCATCAACCTAGCGAGTCTCCCGGTTGCTCGTCCCGCCTAGCGCGGGAGAACCCAGGGTCCGCTTTCCTGCTTAGTCTTCTCCACTTTGCACGGTCTTCGGCATCCTGTTTGGTTAGTCCGTATATTGTTGATGTTTACCTAAAATGTTGTGAGAAATTAATTTCAAAATGTTCCGAGTTTGAACTTTCAGACTCAGGTTGGACAATTAATTTTATAAGTCATTTGGAAGTAAATATAAATAAGTACAATCCTCTAAGAGCTGGAACTTACTTACAGTTGCCCGCTGTCATAAGAAATACAAAATCTTGTTTAAACATACATAACAATGACAATTATTGTTTTTTGTAACTGCACAGAATCCTAATCGTACAAAATCATATCCGCACTATAGGAAACTATTTAATTTAAATAATTTATCATTTCCTCCCAATTTTAATGACATAAAAATATTTGAAATGAATAATCCATTTTAAGTGTGAATGTTTATGGTCTGGAAGCTAATAATCATGTAACAGGTCCTTTATATTTGACATGTAAACGTAAGCTTATCCATGCTAATCTGTTATACATATTTAAAAATGGAAAAGCGCATTTTTGTTTAATAAAAGACTTTAGTCGCCTTTTGCATCGCCAATTAACTAAACACAAGTCTAAAGTATTTTTATGCGATGAATGTTTTTTATACTATGACCAAATAAATAAATTGATGAATCACAACTGTGGTAGAAAACAAACCATTTTACCTGAAGAACATAGCAAATTACATTTCGTGAACTTTGAAAGAACCCAAAGAATACCTATTGTGATATATGGTGATTTTGAAAGTTTATTATGTGAATACTCGGACAAAAATAAATCCATTTTTACTGAAAGTGTACAAGCACATAAAGCATCCTCATTTGCTTACTATATTTGCTGCAAGGCTAAACCCGAACTGAATGATTTTGTTAGTTATAGAGGTCCAAATTGTGGCCAAACATTTGTTGAAACAATAATAAATGATGTCAAAAGGCTTCATAATATTTTACAAGAAGACAGGCCTATGTTACCTCTTACCCCTGAGGAGTTAACTGTTCATAATGAAGCTACAACATGTCACATATGTAAAACTCAATTTGTTGAAAACGATAAAATTGTTAAGGACCATGATCATTTCACAGGTAAATATAGAGGAGTATATAACTGCAATTTAAATTTAAAAAAATGACAATTTATACCAATAATTTTTCATAATCTCTCTGGATACGATTCTCATTTATTTATTAAAGAATTATCTGGTATCCTTGGTAGAATCAATTTAATTCCTAAATCAAAAGAAAAATATGTATCGTTTACTAAGTTCATACCGGTTGATAAAACAAATACCGCACAGTTAAAATTTATAGATTCATTTAACTTTTTGAGTTAGTACTCAAAAAGTTAAATGAATCTATAAATTTTAACTGTGCGGTTTAAGTTTTTGCCAATTTATCTAAACTAGTGTTTAGATAAATTGGCAAAAACTTTACATTCAAACGATTTTCTTCACTTGCAATTGTATTTTCCTAATGAAAACTTATTTCAATTAGTTCGTAGAAAAGGTGTGTACTGTTATGACTACATAGATACATGGGAAAAATATAACGAAACTCAACTGCCTGAGCGATCTCAATTTTTTAACAAACTTACCGGAGAACATATTTCAACAGATGATTATGAACATGCCAAAAAAGTGTGGAAAAGTTTCATAATAAAAAATTTAGGAGAGTATACAGACCTATTTTGAAATGTGATGTACTTTCACTATGTGATATTTTTGAAAAATTTAGAGATATGAGTTTAAATTATTATGGTTTGGATCCGTGCTTCCATGTTTCATCCCCATCATTAAGTTGGGATGCTATGCTGTTACACACTAAAGTTGAATTGAATTTAATTTCGGATGTTGATATGTACCAAATGTTAGAAGATGGAATTCGGGGTGGTCTTGCCCAGTGTTCACTGAGATATGCTAAAGCTAATAATAAATATCTATCGTCTTATAATAATAAAGAGCCCAGCTCCTAACTAATTTACCTAGACTGTGTTAACTTATATGGATTTGCTATGATGCAAAAACTGCCTATGCGTAATTTTAAATTTATGAATGAAAATGAAATAGTCAATTTTAATGTCATGAATGTATCTAAAAAGAGCAAACAAGGTTATATTCTTGAAGTAGACTTATATTATCCAAGTAGCATTCATAATTCCCATTCAGATTTACCTTTTGCAGCTGAAAAATTTTCGCCTTTGCAAAGTCAATGAAAAAAATTAATAGCAAATCTGTATAACAAACATCGTTTTGTAATCCATTATTTACATTTACAAGAGTGTTTAAAAAATGGTTTAATATTACTTAAAATACATAGAATACTAACATTCTACCAGGATAATTTTTTAGAGCCATATGTTTCTTTCAATACATCTCTAAGACAAAAAGCTAAGTCAGATTTTGAAAGAGACTTTTTCAAAAAACAAACAACTCTATTTTTGGAAAAACGATTGAAAACAAGCGCAAACAAGTTGATGTTCGACTAGTTCAGTTATGGAAAGAGAAATTAAATACAACTAACAAATTACATTCGGCTGAAAAATATATAAGTGCTCCAAACTTTAAAGACTTGGCAATTTTAGACAAAAATTTGGTGGCTATTCAGTTAAATAAAACAAAAGTAATTTTAGATCGCCCCATTTATATTGGATTTTCTATACTCGAAATATCTAAAACACATTTATATAATTTTCATTATTCTGTTATGAAAAAGATCTATGAAGATAACATAAAACTGTGTTATACGGACACCGATAGTCTTCTTTATCATATAAAAACTGACGACTTTTACGCTGACATGAAAAATAATATTATGTATTTTGATACAAGCGATTTCGTAGAAAATAATATATATAGTATGCCAAAAGCTAACATGCAATTACCGGGTTATTTCAAAGACGAAATGGGAGAAGATGTGATCTCAGAATTTGTTGGTTTACGTGCTAAATTATATTGTATACAGTCAGAGAAAAAAACCATTAAGAAGGCAAAAGGGGTTACAAAGCCGGTAACAAAAAGATTGGATATTGAAAAATATAAAAGAGCTTTAAAATATAATGAAAATTTAAGAGATGATATGTATATTATACGATCAAAAAATCATTGCATTTTTACACAATAATTGAAAAAGTTAATTCTTATCAGAGATGACAATAAACGACAAATGATAAAAAATCGTTTTGAAACTGTGCCTTGGGGGCACTATGGTACAAAACTTTAATAAGAATTCGTATACAACGTGGCGCTACCATGGTGACATTAATTTAACACACGTATAGGGTTACGCATTTTTGTTTTATATAAAAAAGAAAAAACCGTAAAACGTTATTAATTATTGAGTTATTTCAAAATTTTAGAAAATAGCATCTTGGAGCAACCTGTATTTAAAGAACTCTAGCCCAGCGGTCATTTGCCGGGGTCACGGATACTAGCATCGTATCAATGAAATTAAAACGAATAAGCAATACTAAAAAGATGAAACAAATGCAAAGAGTAGGCTAGTTGAAGGAAAGAGAGATCCCTTTGTCGGCGAGTATCGTAGGCGACGCAGGCGTCGGGTGTCGTCGTCCCTTCCCCCCGCAACCCGCGGATCCTTTTTATTTTCTAGTGCTCGTCGGACCCATGCCCTTGACACACTTATTGATGTGAATACTCGTGCGCATAATAACGTCGTATTTATTTTTGTGAATGTTTCCGCGAAAAAGACGGTTGCTTATTTTATTTATTTATTTTTATGTAATTAGGATAATTGTTAGATCAATGGTACTGCGATAAAGACGCTTTGCTTTGTTTTCGTTAGTTTTCTTTCTTATTACGATAGGTACTTACATCTTTGGCAATAAGGACGTTTTTATTTGTGTTATTAGTGCTTGTGTAAACCTGTGATCGTGACAAATACTCATCCTAACTACACGGCAGCTACACTTACTATTGTAGAAGCTCTTTAGCGCATCCGCGAAAACCAGCCAGTGGATCCTAGGTCTCAACGCCCATATCAACCGCCTACACGTTAAGACTCAATCCAATAAAATGAAAATGTGCTACATTATTTTCAAAATCAGCCCAAAACTAGCCTTCGTCAGAATGAGGGAAATGGCTGTAAGGGACAATTTATTTTCAAAAGTGCGGGAGAACATGAAGCGCACTTTAGCCCTTTCTAGGTATCCGCGAACAAGGTGGTCTCATTGAAAATTTAAAACACTTAAAGACTATTAACTAAAAGTGAATTTGATTAGTGATGATGGTGATAATAACTAACAGTAATAAGAGAAGGTGCTCGGTTTCTTTGTTATTATTATGTCGTCAAATTACAATCGGACCGATCTCAAGTACCAGGCGCAAGCGTGGTTGCCAGCGCGCAAAGCGAGACGTTGCCGCTACGAGTAAACGTAATTTAACCAGGTGATAGTATTCTAATTTCATGAATGAATTTTTGTACAGAGTGATCCCAATTTTGGTTACTTTTTTATTATTTAGTTTGTTCGAAAAAAAAAATTTTTCAATTTACGTATTTCTATAACCTTTCTTAGTGAATATGATTTATGGACACTAGCCCTATTCGTGTGTTAAATTAATGTCACCATGGTAGCGCCACGTTGTATAATTATTATGTATGAAATCTAATCTACTATTGTGTGTATGTAAAACAAGCTGTGTTGATAACATGTATACTTGTATGCCAAATAAATATTATAAAGTACTTTGTTCTTTTATTTATAAATTAAAAATATACCATATAAATATATTGTTTACTGAAAGGTAAATAAAAGGAGATTTGAAATTTTGTAACATTTTATTTTCAACAATAAGTAATAAGCAGCAAAATAAATATTTAACACTCCTGTTGAAATAAGATTTACTGTTGAATTAGACAAGCTATTTTTTTTTACTATTTTACCTATCAAATATTCAGTTTCATCCATAATACCATCACAATGGTCTTTCACTAGGTACTGAACACTTACACGAGCATTATTATTTTCACTGCAATTAATACCCGGAACATTGTCACTACTCAGATCATGAACTGTTATATTTATCAAATGATGACATTTTCCTGGTTCATTTCGAATAACATAAGACAAAGATGTGTCCAGCTTCCTTTTTTTCGTCTTCTTGGAACTTTGAGCTTGATTATTCTGATAGTCTTTAAATGGTAAATGTTGTTGTTGTTGGTGATTTGTTAAGTTTTCAAAATACGTTTTGTAGTTTCCCTCAGAATTAAATAGCGGATTACCGCCATTGAGATTCTCAGAATTGAGCTGTAAAAATACAATTTATTAACATCAAAAATAGAATCATTATAAATAAATACATTAGACGCTGAATACTATCTTGGGTATTCTGGAAAAGTTTGTAACTACACTGACGGACTAATAAACTCCATCAATGTACAACACGCACCCACCGTTGAAAAAAAAACATTTTAACCAAGTATTCCAATTTTTTATACAAATTTAAATTGAAACCTACAGATTGGTTCGTTAACTTCATAACAGCGTAGTATCATTATCCCAAAGTGTATGTTTGTATACTGGAAAGGGCCATTCAATTTTATTTAAACAAAATCTTTGATGCAGTTTCTTTGTCTGGGGGGTATATATGAATTCAACTATGATGAATAAAATAATATTTACTAACCTCTTGTATTTCTGTCTGATCAACTTCGTCCAAAGGAGTTCTGATTTGAGAATCAACATTATCAAATACAAATCTGTTAAGTCTTCCAATGTTGACAATGCTGGGGCTGTATGACATGATTCTGAAAATAAAACTTAAGTAAGATATCTAAGGGCACGCCTCTATCGAGGCGGTAAGTCCCCTCTTTGAGGAGTGGCTTGAGCGGCGCCACGGCGCCCTCACCTTCCGTCTGACGCAGGTCCTCACCGGACACGGATGTTTCGGGAGGTTCCTGCACATCATCGGGCGGGAGGAAACGCCCGGGTGTCATCACTGCGAGGATCGCCCCGAGGACACGGTGGAGCATACCGTGGCGGTGTGCCCCGCTTGGGCGGAGCACCGCGACGTCCTCGTGGCGGCCATCGGCGGCGGCGAACTCTCGCGTTCGGCCCTGGTGCAAGCCATGGTCCGGAGCGAGAGGGAATGGGATGCAGTCGCCTCCTTCTGCGAAGCAGTAATGCTAGCGAAGGAGGAGGCGGGCCGCGTGAGGGAAAGAACCACCTCACGCCCCAGCCGCCGCGGGAGACGCTCCGGGCGTCGGGAGCCGCGAGACGACTCCCGGCCACCGTAGACGCGGGTCTGTGGGCGGTGAGCAATGGGTAGCTCACCGTCCGTTCGTTGATAACGACAGACCGTGTCGACGGCGCGTTCGTGTTCCACGCGCGCCTCAAAGAGATGTCAGCAAACAATTGAAGGGGCCACTAAGGGCCGATGCCTGCCGGGGCTGCGGGTTGTTCGAAAGAGATACCGCGCCCCCGGAACGCAAAGGGCACAAGAAGGAACATGGATGGGTTTTAGTCAGTAAAAGTCTGACACTCCCTCCCGCCCCGCCCAGGGCGGGGGAAGTCATTTGATGATTTCCCATCGGTAAAAAAAAAAAAAAAAGTAAGATATCTAATTACTCACATCAAAAATATGGTGATAACTTGTACCTTACTTCTTTGCATGTCGTTATGTTATGATTAAATATGCTAAGCTACTAACATTATCTACCATTTTAAGAACTTTTGTAACCATATTTATCTGCAAATAAATCTTTGACTTTGACTTTGACTTTATAACATTAAAAACTTTCCAATAAAACTTGATTTCTCCGCTAGCAACAGGTCCTGCTTCGACTAACTATGACAGCATAATAAAATATTAAATGCAGCATGAAATCTGTATGACATTAGATATCAAATGAAATCAATTATTAAAAATATAATATTGTAATACAAGAATACAAAATTAACTTTAACCTGTACAAACATGTTAAATCCTGTATTTGTTTTATGTAATATATCTTATTTAGCGTTAAAGGTATAGCTACCTATAAATAAGCGTGTTAGACACTCATTACAGTAATTCTCAAAATGAAGTTGATCAAGCAACCCATATCTTTGAAAGTTAACAATATAGATTTAAATGAAACTTCTGAACAGATCAGACATAGTTCTTTATTACCGAATACGATTCGATGTATGTGTGGTCCATCGAACTGTGGTAAAACAAACGTTATGATTAGTTTGTTATTACACGAAAATGGTCTAAAATTTAAAAATCTTTATCTTTAAAACATATTTATGAAGAGCATGTTAGTTCTGATTTATTGTGGAAAGAGTTCAGAAATCTTTGTCAAACTGTTTGGAGTAAACCTTATAATTTTCTACTTATTAATAAAGAATCGTCATTAAATAACGGAAGGTACACACAGAATTTTGATATGTTTTTTAAATTTGACTGACTGTTTACATGTGCATATAAGTAATTAACATGCAAAATCAAATTCAGTATAATTTGTTCTTTATCTTAATACAGTTGTGATAATAGATATTACAACATGGAGAAAAATATTAAAATAGAATTAATGAAATCTGTAGACTCCATAAAGAATAAAATAAAACAAATGAAAAACCAGGAACACTCGATGAACTTGTCACTCGACAAAATGTTAAAACCTGTCACAGACCCCCTTAAAACCCTAGTTGATTCGAACAAAACAAAAGAAAAAATACAAAATTTAGAAAATACACACTCTAATGTTGAAGACATGGAATTGGATGACATTAATACTAGCTCATCTACTAAGTTTGAAGAATGCTGCGATCCAGAGCTGAATTCTGTGCATTTCGTTAAAAAGTCTCCCCAGACAGAATTGCTGGAAGATTTAGAAATATCATTAGAGGGCTGTGATATCCATGATATTTATGATGGGGTAAATATACCATTTGTAATAAGAAGTGCAAACAAAAAATTACTAATGGGTAATTCAATAGTTTCATTTTCTAAAATAGATAGTGTGAATGATGATAATGTCATTTTAATTAAAGTCGGTGACAAAAGCTACAATTTAACCCGTGGTTTAAAAGAACTTTTACTTCGAAAAAAACCTGATTTGAAACTAATATCGAGCAAAGATAAACTTGTCTATAAAGATATGTTGCATTATACAAATGCACATAAGAGAGACTTCAATCCCAATGGGCAAATTAGAGGCGATAAAGGTATAAAATATCGTGAAATAATCAAACCGTTGTTTTCTGAATCGTTAAACAGTAATATTGTAACTAAATTTGGAGGAAGCTTACCAACGCTAAAGAAATACAAAAAAGACGCTGACTTGGTATATTGGGACGATCCTAACGAACTGGTTGAGAGATTGAAACTATTAATTGCTTCCCGAGATGCCGGTTATACAAACCATGATAATGAAATTTTATCAATAATCGAAGAATTAAAAGAAGCTGACATAATTAAATAATAAATAGTTATAATACGATGCTTTTTATTCAGTATTAAAGCTGAATTCAAGACAAATATACTGAATTGTGAACATGAGCAAAGCTGACGTAGTAAACGAAATTCATAAAAATGCGAGGGTGAACTATCCACGAAGACATGTTATCATGAAAGATATAGATGACTTGTGGCAAGCAGACTTAATTGATATGCAATCAATTTCAAAAGAAAATAAAAATTACAGATATATTCTTGCCGTTATTGATACATTTTCGAAATATGCTTGGGCCTTTCCTATGACAAGTAAAACCAAAGAAGATGTGTGGAACTCTTTCAAAACTTTATTGGATAAAGGGCGTGTTCCTAAAAGTCTACAAACGGATAATGGAGCAGAATTTTATAATAACAAATTTCAGAAGCTTATGACATCGTATCATATTAACCATTATTCAACATTCTCTACAAAAAAGGCTTCAATAGTTGAACGATTTATCAGAACATTGAAATCTTAAGTCTATAAGGAATTTAGTTTAAAAGGCAATTACAATTGGGTAAATAATACCCTTGATGATGTTATTTACAAATACAATCACACACACCATCGCACTATTAATGAAATCCCTGCTATTGTGGGCAATAATAATAAAAAACTGATATTAGAAAGGTATTTAAAGTTGCTAAAAAACGACATTTTAAAAAGCAAGTACAAAGTAGGTGATTTTGTGCGTATCAGTAAATACAAAGGAACATTTGAAAAAGGTTATACTCCCAACTGGTCAACAGAAATATTTAAAATTCGTAAAATACAAAATACGACTCCTATAACTTACTTAATCGAAGATACTATCAGAGGTCAGCCTATTTTAGGTGCATTTTATACACAAGAACTTAAAAAAACCAAACATCCCAATGTATATCTAGTTAAAAAAAGTTCTTAGAAGAAAAGGTAGTAGGGTTTTAGTAAAATGGTTAGGTTTGTCTTCAGCTGAAAGCAGTTGGATTGATAAATCAAATGTTATATTATAAATAAAATAATATTAACAACAAACTCGAATCGCATAACTATTTATTAAAGTATTCAAACCGGAATCATCAGTCTTATAATGTGTTTTGGAGAGAGTAGTCTTCTCAATTGGCTTATTAATAATTTACCATTTGAATTACACTTACCAGGATATAATTACTGTGGTCCTGGTACTAATTTAATAAAAAGACTTCCACAAGGAGATAACGGAGTAAATAAGTTGGATGAATATTGCAAAGATCACGATATTGCATATCACAAGTCATCAAACTTGAAAAATCGACATAAGGCTGATTTAATTTTGTTAAAAATGGCAAAACAGCGAGCGGTTGCTTCCGACGCCAGTATAGGCGAAAAACTCGCGGCACTTTTTTGCGCGGCGGTATTTTTGCGGGATTATCAGCGGCGGGAGCTTTAGCAGGCGGTGCAGCTGGTATTGCCAAAACCATAAATGAATTCAAAATGGCTAAAAAGCTGTATGAGGAATCGAAGAGACACAATGAAAAAATGGAAGCTCTATGTATTGGGAAAGGACTACACCTTAAACCACATAAAAGCGGCCTTGGAATTTTCGTATCAAAAGAAAAAAACTGAGATATCGGCTACCCAAACGGGCCTTAACTAACTTTGACATTTTAAAGTATGGAAATAGAATTTCTCATTTTAGAGGTGTCTTTATGAGAGATGAGCTCCCTAAATATCCCTATTAAAAAGAATGTGGAGTTATTAATTTAGATGGTTCAAAGAATCCTGGTTCTCATTGGGTAGCCTATGCAAAATATAATGATTATGTTGAGTATTTCGACAGTTATGGAAATCTTAAACCTCCAAAGGAATTTATAAAATATGTAGGTTCTAACATTCAATATAATTATGAAAATATACAACGTGATCACCCCTTCAACTGTGGACATCTATGTTTCAAATTCTTAAAGAATTTTTGGTATAATCAAGAAATAAAATAAGCAGGATCATTTAAAAGAGTTCAGTATGCAAGCATGTCTACTACGGTTACCATCTCTGGAAATAAATCAGAACTGGTCTCGTATTTTCAACCACCTCTTCATTTATCTGATCAATACGAGTAAGGTTTACTATACTTTTCAGTATTAAAAACAAGACCGAATGTGCCCGTTAATAACAGCAGTTTAACAGCTGTAATCAGAATCGAATGTGATCTTGTGCATGGTTCATATGACAACGGATTACCGACTCATTTTACTCACGAATTCATATCTGATACTACTTCAGTCACGGCTACACAGAAAAACCCCAGAACGTTATTTACTTCCCAGTGAACAAAAACATAATTTCATCCATATCTGTCAGGATCGTAGATCAGTTTGGTTACTGTATTGACTTTGGTGCAGAACATATTCAATTACGTCTTCATTTAAGAAAAGCAAAAGGATAGTATATGATAAAAACCCTCCAGTGAAAATAAAACGGTCTATTCCGTCAACAACCGTTAAGGTGCACAGACGTAAGAAAAACGTGAAGAAATTGACTAAATCAAATAAAGATTTTCTGAAAGCTTTAGGGTTTAAAGTATGAGTATACTACAGGTTACTGATTTACCACACTTTGATAGTTCAATCGAAAGTTATGAAGTCCATTCATACAATCCCTACAATAACAGCTTTAGAGAAAACGATGAAATCAGAATCCCCATACATCAACAAGATATATACGTGCTACCATCAGCCAGTTCAATCTACATCGAAGGTCAGGCAAAGCTGTTCGGTAAGGATGGGAATCCGATCAAGAAAACTGTTACGTTCACTAATAACCCTGTTATGCATTTGTTTCAAGACATCAGATACGAAATGAATGGAATTGAAATAGATCGTATAAAAAATTCCGGCATAACATCAACAATAAAGTCATACATCTCATTAAATGAAGCAGAAAGTAAAGTTGCTGCATTATGGGGTTGGAATTTAAACGGGTTTCAAAGTGATGGGCATTTTAGTGTTGTGGTGCCGTTAAATAAGATTTTAGTGTTTGCGGAGGATTACAAAAAAATTGTGATAAATTGTAAACACGAACTTATATTGAATAGGAGTAATTCTAACTTAAATAGCATTATGCTTACTGATGAACTCGTTCAGGTTTAAATAGATATACAAAGGGTGCAATGGAGAGTACCACACTTTTAAACACTTTTAAACACTTTTAAAGCATTTAGAAAGAGATAAACCTATTCAGATGGCTTTTAGAAATTGGGATTTATATGAGTATCCTTTACTACCTAAAACCACAAAGCATTCTTGGTCAGTAAAGACTGCTTCTCAATTAGAAAAGCCCCGGTATGTAATTTTTTGCTTGCAGACTAATAGAAAAAATAATAGAACTAAAGACAGTTCAGTGTTTGATCATTGTGAGGTGACAAACGTGACGCTCTTTTTAAATTCGCAATATTATCCTTATGAGCCTTTATCTTTAAAGTTTTGCGAGAACAAATATAGTATATTATATGAAATGTATGTGAAATTTCGTCAGTCGTATTACAACTCTCCGGTAGACCCGTTGCTTGATCTACAGGACTTCAAAGAAAAGGCCCCAGTCTTTATTTTAGACTGCTCGCGGCAAAACGATAGTTTAAAAACTGGTCCAGTGGATGTACGATTGGAATTTGAATGTTCAACACAAATACCAGATAAGACAAATGCATATTGTTTGATTATAAATGATTGACTTGTTGAATACAAACCTCTCAGAAACATTGTGCGCAGATTATCATGATCGCTATTGTGGATATTCAAGGCTTTAAAACAGAAACAAATGAAATTATAATAAAATAAATCGCTATATTGTATAATCAAAAATTACATGTGTTTTTAATTAAGCCACCATTTCCATTTTAAAAATTAACGAAACAAGAAAAAAAACAAGTTAATTGGATTGAACGTAACAGAAAGATACACTGGCACGAAGGATTTGTACCCTATTCTAATTATCAGAATTTGGTTATAAATATTTTAAGAGATAAATGTATTTATGTCAAAGGTTCAGAAAAAGTGTTGTGGTTAAAGCATATTTTAGAAAATAGTAATTTTAGTATATTCAATTTAGAAGATGAAGGTTGTCCTAGTTTGATAAGTTTATACGATCAATATAAATATTCTCAAGATTTATATAACTGTATTTATCATGACTCTGTATGTGCTTTAAAAATGTATTGTGCTTAAATAAATGGTGTATAAATAGTAAAAATTTTAAATAATTATTTTCTTGTTTGATTTTCAAATCTTCTATCCCCACCAATCAAATGATAATCTTTATAAGTTGCTGGCTACAGTAGTACGATATCATTTCACTTTTATAATTATCTGTATAAAGAACTATATAGTGAGTGAACAGAACATGTCTCAAAATAAATGTAGCCCTCGTTATGACATCTATAATACGTATAAAATGCGTGAAATTTCGTTTAGACATTATTGGGCAACAGCTAATACAAGGAGAAGGTTGGTGATGGAAATGGCTGAAGCCGGATTTTTTATTGTGGAAATGGTGTAAATGATAAAGCAGCGTGTTTCTCATGTGGAGGTGTTATAGAAGATTGGGAGATTTACGACGATGCTTGGACGCAACATGCTACACATTTTCCCTTATGTTTTTATTTGAATGCTGTGAAAGGAATATATTATATTAATAACTGTCTCAAACAAGTACTCTATTAGAATATGCGCTATTGCATTGTGCTCCGAGTCGGATTATATCTAACCTATTAGAATATATTATGTATAAGATGCCACATTGCACTTAAAATGAGTCAAAGTAATGAAATTTGATTTGGAAGATTAGATTCCTTCTATTTGAACCTTTTTATGAAAATGACTTCCATACATTACGATCTGCATAAGCGGTATAATTGGGGGCTTTTGAACCCCCAATTATACCCTACTCTTGCAAATAGCGTCGACCGCAATTGGGTAGGTATCCTTAAAATGTAAAGCATTACTATTTTTAATATGTTGCGCGATTAAAGGCGAGCAACTCGCGCCAAATATTAACGACGTCATAGCATATTTATTAACTTCCTTAGTGGTTTCATCTCTAAATAAAAACCGAAGTGAATGTTGATCCTTTTCTTTAATTTTTATCCGAAGAAACATATCTTTAATATCTGCAATGACTCCGATTCGATTTTCCCTAAATCTAAACATGATTCCAAATAAAGACTAACAAGTCCGGCCCTGTCAATAAAAAATCATTAAGAGAATATCCTTGCGTTTTCGCAGCCGCATCGAACACTAAACGTAACTTCTTCTTATTGGGGTTATCGACCCCGAAATGCGGTAGGTACCAAACGTGGTCGCTAGACTCCCCCTCGTTTAGCCTCCTAGCATAATCGTTTGAAAATAAATGCTGAATGCGCTCTCGATAACGCGACGCGTAAGTGTTGTCGACTGACATTTTTCTCTCAATTGATTTTAAACGATTAAAGGCATTTTGATAAGAATCAGGCATAACAAAATTATCATGTTTCCAAGGCAATTCTACAAACCATTGGTTATCAATTAACTCACATGTATTATTTAATATGGGGTGATAGCGCGCAACTCATCCGCATTTTGTCGCGGTTGTTTTAATTTACCTATTGACTCTAACGCAAATGATTTTTTAACAAACTCGTGCAACTCAGAATCACTGTTGCCGACGTTTCGGGGCTTTGTAGGTATTCTTGTAACTTAATAGCCTTTACAGCTGTAACATAATTATTTATTTTAATAGCGAAGTCCACGATCTCCGTGTGGTACGCAGGCGGGAGTGGGTGAATTTTCTTAAGTTGATTATATATTTTATTTATTATGCACTCGGGTCTCTCCAATTGTAATTCTAAAGTTTCCATAATTGTTTGCGGCGTTGTGTTGCCGATAAGAAGTGACGACACAGCGTCCTTCGCGGCACCCTGAAGACATTTTCGAAACCGCCAAATATTTGCTGTATCGCTATAACTGCACACTTGTGATGACTCCTTGTAAGACTCCTTAAATTGTAGCCACTGCATAGGGTCTCCGTCGAAAGCCGGTAGATCTTTCGAAGTTGCGAAGCGCGCGAGGAGTTCTTTGTTGTTATCAGGACCTTGCTTCTCGCAAGTACTTGCTGCAACGCCTCCGCCAAATGTTCCACGCCATCACCACGCGGCGCGTGGCGCTCGCTGGTGTCCTGTTGCTGATCGATGTGGGATTCATTCGGCATCAAATACGATGGACAGACATTTTCTGTAAAATCTTTTTTTGTTGGTCGAACCACGACTCGATTATTCTCGAACTTTTCGTGAACGAAACGCGTTCTTCTTCTTCTAACTCTGCTAAATCGACTTCTAGTTTCTTTGAAATCAAGTCCTTCTTAATTTGAGCACTTTTTAGAGCCGCTTCATATTCGAGCCTCTTGCGGGCCGCCGCCGATGAACGCGTGGTAGAACCACTTTTCACTGATTTTGTTAACACTAACTGTTCACTTTTAGTAGCCATCTGCTCCGCAAGCGTTTGACTTCTTGTTTGAATACGAACGCCTTTTGGGGGCGTGTGGAGCAGCGCCATAAGTACCTGCCTACAAGTTTAAGTCCGACTAAAACACGCGGTCGAGGTCCGAGATCCGGCTCGAAGGACCACTTAATGTTGCGCACAGCGCGCAGTGCGTGATTAGTTGGTAAATAAAATGGACAGTTAAGTTTTGAGACACGTCCGAGACCCTGCGGCGGCGACGGTCGCGCGGTTTCGCGGTGCACATTGACGTGTGCGTGCGAGTCGGAGGATGAAGGCGAACTAACTAGACCCGCGGCACTAGAGCAGAGCCGCCATGCTTGACAGTCTGTGCGTTGGAAAGGGACATCACGATGCCCCTCGTGCCGTGTGTAGCACGACGACGCGACGTTCTATTTCTAGGAAAAATGAACAATCGCCGCGGCGTGGCCTCATGACGTATTATTTATTTGAGAATAAAAATCTACATTAAAACACCAAGTTAAATTGAAACACTAATCAAAATGTGTTCCATACGCAACAGTTACAAAGCCGTTATCTATAATAGCGTTATAGATTTGTGATCCTTTTAAATCGGTTTTGTACGACCAGTTGGTGTGGTGTCCGTTAAAATCTCCTACAACTACGCTTCTTCGGCTAACTAACGAAAACACTGAGTCCCAATCTTGCTGGCTGGTATGAACCGACGGCGCACAGTACACCGCCACAATATGTTCCATTTGACTGCAATTACCGACCTTAACACACAGCAACTCAAACCCCTGATTCATGATTTGGATGTCACAATCGTGTGAATGAATAGACTTGTGTACAAAGATGGCGATTCCCCCGTAACCATCATCCCTATTTTTGCAGTAAATATTATAATTTCTTATGTTCAGACAGCTATCTGGCTCTAACCAAGTTTCACTAACGGTGGCAATGTGGACCCTCTCCTGTAACAAAATGTTTTCAAATTCAACCAATTTCGGCCTTAAACTCTGCGCGTTCCATTGTAGTATAGTCATTTTAATGTTTTTCCTCTTACTATCCATTGCTTACAAAAAACAATTGCAATGCTTGTTTAACCACTGGCCATTCTGAGATATTATCAACTAAAATTAAAATTAACCACTCAATGCAGCACTTTAAAATACTTGTTAACTTGGTTGAAATAGATACACCTTTCAAAAACATTATCTCCTTCAGTCTGTTCAGTAATTCACTAAAATTCACATCTCTTTCTGTTTTTTCTTCAGTTTTCTCGGACATAACTTCTTGCTTGGTGGCGCACTGTGCCTCTGGACTTAGGAATATATCATATACGGATCGATCCGCTGCCTTACGACTTCGTTGTTTTTTCGAGGATGAATGAACTGTCTCGTTGGCCTGTTCCTGTCTATGTAACTGTACCTTCTTCGTCTTTGTGACGTTATCAGTAGATGCCGATTCACTATGTGCCCAAGGCGCCTGCCCTTTAGTGGGAGGTAGAGGTGGATCCCGTGCAGAGATCGGATAGGTGGGAGCTACCTTCGGAATAGACTCTGTGAGTGAGCCTGGCGCTACGTAGGCGGTGAGGGCTTTTCTATACGTACAGTTGAATTCTGCCATTATTTCTCTCAACCTCTTTTCCTTTAAAAACGCAGGGCAGCCTTTAAGGCCATGTGTGCACCATTAAAGTTGACACATTTAAATAAATTGGTATCGCAGTTATTGTGATTTCCTCCGCACTTCGGGCAAATAACTTTGCTAGATGGGCACTTCTTGGTTGCGTGGCTCCAGCTTCCAACATTGCGAGCATTGTGATACAGGGAATATATAAGGATCCACTTTTATTCTCAAACCATCCAAAGTTATATGGGTTGGTAAAAAAGCTCTGTCAAAGCAAAGACGCACTGCTTCACTTCGTGCCCAACCTTCTTTTGTGTTGCGGCGGTTGAGTCGAAATATTGCCACCAACTCTGCTGGTTTAGGACATTTTATTGTTTCGCGTATCTCCTCGTCGGTTAAATCCAAATCCACATCTCCAATGACGCCATAGGATAGACTTTTCTCCATCGCCCGCTGTATACGCCAGCCTTTATCCAGAAATTGTTTACAGTTTTCTAGTCTGTCCGCACTGTTGACTTCATTCTGTATATCGAGACGGACTTTGTATGGATTTACGTATTTGACTCTCAGAATATCAGTAATTTGGTTATCTTTAAATAGTCTAGCCAACGCAAATTGCTTAGGTAACTGTTCATTACATGTAATGTATATTTCTATTTTATCAATTTCAGGCTTATACTTCTTTTCTTTTGATTTCACCTTAATCCAATCGGAATGCTCGTCCTCACCTTTCCTCTTCTCCGACCTACAAGTAGCTTCACTCTCCATTTGTATTGTATCTTCCTCTAGGTTCTGTATTTCCTCTGCTTCTCATCCTACCTGGTCACTCCATGGACTGCTGGCCAACATAGTACTCGCATACACATGATCGTTCTTACTTTCACTCATTTGTGCGAACAAAAACAGACTTCGTTATCAGACGCGCGAAGCGAGTAAACCCAACGCGTATATTATATATCATTCACGTTAAGTGTAGCTACTCGACAACGCGCATGTAATATCGAAAAATCGCTTTAATGAGCGCGCAACGCAGACGCGAGCAATTAACGAACGACCACCTCGTACGAACGCCGTATCGAGACGCACCAAACCTTTGCTGCTATTTAGTTTACTGCATGCGCAGTTACGGAATTACACTCGCGGTAGCACAATACCATTTCAAGTTATTCTTGATTGGAATACCGTCGTCTGGGAGGCATTTTTAGAGGAAGTGCGAGCGATTTTCCCGTCGCTAACCGCTAATACTAACTTCCGAGCGGGCGGGGGGCGACTGGCGAGCGGGCGATCGGCTGGCGCGTGCGACGAACGGGGTAGTGCGGGTTAGGGTGGGGGCGCGCGGGGCTGCGCTTTGGCGACCGACGACTGGCGGCGCGCGGCGCGCAGCGACATCGTTTGATAAGAATGGCAACAGTGTATGAACGGCGCCGGTGCCGCGGCGTTTTGCGAAACGATTGAATTGTTTTGTACCTATTTGGTGCGGTGCGGCAACAGCTTGTAAGTCTACGTGATGGTTTTATGCGAATAAATCAATTCAAACTTTTTTTTTTATAATATCTTAGGACAACCAACACATCGCCATCTGATCCCAAACTAGGCAGAGCCTGTACTATGGTAACCACACAACTGATAAATATACTTTTATATTTCTAAATACATACATATTATAGATAAATTACACTCAGACACAGAACAAATCATCGTGCTCATCACACAAAGATTTGTCCTGGGTGGGAATCGAACCCACGACCTCCGTCCTAGCAGTCAGGGTCACTAACTACTAGACCAACAGGCCAGTCAAAAACTTATACGTAAAATTTTTTGCATGAAAAAAATTATGACAAATGATCAATAATTTTATTTATCTTTACTATTGTAATCTTTAAACACAATACTACCTCCCATTAAAGCCGTGGCAGATATTTTTATAGCACCTTATATAAAGGAAAAGGCTCACAGCAGGAGTGTAAAACCTACCGCGGCATTAGTCTTTTATGCGTTATCGGCAAACTGTATGCGAAAGTTCTAATTAATAGAGGCAAAGCATGGCAAAGCACCAGTAGCGTGCACAGAGTTTTTAGACAGTGTAGGCAGAACAGTTAAAAGCTATTTAAGCTAGGTAGGTATCTTACCAAACATGTACCTATTATGGTTTTGGTTCGTCGTCTTGTCGATTTAAATAATGATGTAGGTAATTGCCACCTTAAATAGCCTAGATTGACTGATTTTGTAGACATATTTTACGGATACCTATGTTTTGATGTTCCATATTAATTTGGAAATTAAATAATAGCAGTCAAATTAAATAAAATCCGGTGTCAATGACCTTTCACGATCACGTCTTTTTGTCACCGATAGTTTTAAAAACGCATATTTTTTATTTCCTCTATACACACAATACATGAACAACTTTCACAGTGATTATTATCCATTTTTCACACTAATAACATTGTTAAATCTTAAATATCTGATAACAAAGCTCACGACCACATCAAAACAAATAAACGACTAATGGCCGCTCAAACTACTTGTTTATAAAATACGACAAAAAAAAAACGGTGCTTTATTTAGAGAAAGTTTAATGAAATAATGTTACTTTTTAAAATAGTCGCATTGGGGATGCGGTTTATGTGGGCCAAAATAATTTGGCCTAGCGATAAGCGGGGTTGAGTATAGCGGGGAAAAACAAAGGAGTGGTTGGAGTTCACTGTGTTCACACCCAAGTAAATAAAGGAAGCCAGGAGGCGCACCCACTCACCAGTAAGCCGACGACTCTTACACAGCCTCACGTGCACAGCAGCTGGTCTGTTCTAGAATATTATATATATTTATTTATTTATAAAACCTTAACAACTATCATTACAGGATTAACCTAATGCGATAGTGTGCTACCGTAAATTGGGGTTATTTGGTACAAAATTTTACGAAAAAGTGTTATTGCAACAAAATATGTATAAATAATCGTATCTTTGTTAAATATACATAGCTGACGGAACCCCACAATTATATCAAGGAACCCTAACATGCAGCAACAATGGTGACTAACTCCGCACAGCGCTCGGCCACCCGGTACCGTGTGATTCGCCGTCTCAGCGTTCCTAAAATTTCGCCTTCGTGTGATCAAAGCATCGAACCACCAATGACAAATTTTTCATGTAATTATGTGTCACTTATCGTTCTTACATCGAACATTTGTCACGCCTTTAGAATTAGCTAATTACTGTAATAATTTCATTACTTAAATAATTTAAGTAAAACATATCGGTCTTTTTGTATCCTCATCTGCAGCCGCACATATAGGCGCAGTCGCTAGGATACTCGCGGTCGGTTTCGCGTAAACAGGAAGATTTCCGTATCGCAAAGTCGCCCGTGCGGCTATCCAGTCGCTCCAGAGTATCCAGAATCTACACGTCGTGCTGCAACGAGGTATCCAGATATTGATAACGCAAAGTGACCGATATAATGTTCATGTAAGTACATTAGATAATTTCTAGTGACCACTTACTCCTAGCCTGTACCTACTAATATAACTTTCCAAAATTTTCTCTCCACGAGAATCTAGGAATCTTAGGTTAGATAGAAATAACAGGAATTTAGTTATAGATTCTAGAAGAAACTTAGATATAGTAGACGAGGACACAGAATCGTTTTCTGGGAAAATGTCTTTGGATTTAGATACTATTTTTAAAGCATTAAGGCTCGTTCCCGAGTTCGACGGGAACCCGAATGTGCTGACTAGGTTTATCAATTGTGTGATCAGTTAGTAAAAGAATATTATAATGTTCAGGGTGGTTCCGAATTAATTAACACGGCTCATATTAACGAAATATTGAATAAAATTGTAGGGTCTGCTGCTCGCTTAATCAACTCAAATGGCATAGCAAGTGATTGGAATGGCATTCGTAAGGCATTAATAAATAATTTTGTCGACCAAAGGGATGAGACCGCTCTTTATAGTGATTTATCTCTTTTAACACAGGGCTCTAACACTCCGCAAGAGTTCTACGAGCGTTGCCAAAATCTTTTTAGCACGATTATGACCTATGTTTCATTACATGATCTCTTACGAACTACTATAGACGCTAAAAGGGATTTATATAAAAAATTAACGCTACAAGCATTCGTGCGCGGATTAAAGGATCCCCTAGGATCACGCGTGCGCTGTATGCGCCCGCAAAGCATAGAACAAGCACTAGAATTTGTTCATGAGGAAACCAATACCATGTACCTGCAAAATTGTAACGACTCTTTGCCTGATAAAAGAAATAATAATAGTAATAATCCTAAAATGCTCGCACAATTTAATGTGCCTATTCCTAGGCCTAACAACTTTAGCATGCCAGCTCGCTTTCAATTTCCAACTCAACCAGCACCGCAGTGAAGGCCAAATAATTTTCAACATCAGTTTAGGCCGACCCGTACGATGCAAATTTTTAGAGCACACCCCCCGAACTATAATAGACAGAATATTCCAGTTCAGGCACCTCAGCAGACTCCTCCTAACCAGCAGAGTGGAAAAACGCAACCACGGCCAATGAGTGGTATTAGCCATTACGTCGCTAGGCCGTTACCACCGATTAACGCTATCTCAAGGCATGATTGGTACAAATCAGGTAATCCACCGCCCAATAACTACTTTAAAACCAGGGAAATGCATTTTAGTGATTGTTATAACAATTCTTTGTTTAATGATTTTTATACAGATTACGATGGATTTTATTACGATTTTTATGAGCATCCAGAAGGAATATTTTATGAATATCAACCGTACCCTCAGATTCAGGAAAGCCTAGAAAATACACAGACACCGCATTCTGCGTCCACGTCTCAACCTCAAGGTGATAATGAAAAGGATAAGGATTTTCAGAAAATTCCGAAGTCCGACGTATTAAAATAGAAATAAATCTTCAGACTCAACGACACCTACCATATATTGAAATTGCGTCACCGCCTCTTAAGCTTTTAATTGATACAGCGATGATTTAATTGATGAGTATTCGATTACTTTGCCGTCTTTTAACGAATTTAACGATTCGGATACAATTTCGTTTGACATTTATAAGTTCCATGATTATGTTGATGGACTTATTGGTACCGACTTGTTAGAAAAATGGGAAGCTACAATAGATTACAAAAGTAAATTATTCACTACTGAGTACGCTTCAAATCCTATTAAAGTCTATGATTCACGGAACACTAATTTATATGAAGACGTTATTCCAGCAGGTTCGTCTAAATTACTAAAAAATCCGGTTAATGTTTATGACGGAGATGCCTATATTCCCGAACAATCTATTTCAAGTTGTATTATACGTGAATGTCTTACAACGGTTAAACAGAATAGGGGTATAATAGAAGTAAGAAATTCAAGCCGTAATGATGCAATATTTTTTATGGATCGCGCTATCACCGCCGAAATGTATAACGTTGAGTGCAGGCGCACTAAACAGCAAGAGCAACACATAAAGGACGTACTATCGCGCCTTCGTACGGAGCATTTAAATCAAGAGGAACGTATTAATCTAGAATCATTGTGCTCGCAATATGCAGACGTTTTTTATATTGAAGGCGAACAATTAACGTTTACGAATAAAATTAAACATTCAATTAAAACCACAGATGAGATTCCAGTTTACACTAAAAGCTATAGATATCCATACGTTCATAGACAGGAAGTGCAAGAACAAATAGGTAAAATGTTAGAACAAGGTATAATTAGACCTTCAAACTCAGCCTGGAGCTCTCCTATTTGGGTAGTAGCTAAGAAACCTGACGCCTCAGGAAAAACCAAATGGCGTATTGTAGTAGATTTCCGAAAACTTAATGAAAAAACAATCAATGATAAGTATCCGATCCCCAATATAGCAGATGTCCTAGACAAATTGGGCAACTGTCAATATTTCACTACGCTACATCTAGCCAGTGGATTCTATCAAGTGGAAATGGACCCCCAGGATATCCCAAAAACAGCATTTAACGTAGAACATGGGCATTTCGAGTTCCTTAGAATGCCTATGGGCCTTAAAAATAGTCCATCCACATTTCAAAGGGTCGTGGATAATGTATTGCGAGAACTCCAAAATACTATTTGTCTAGTATACCTAGATGATATAATAGTTTTTAGTACGTCACTCCAAGAGCACATAGTTAATTTAGAAAAAGTTTTTAAAAAATTACGCGAGTCCTTCAAGATACAAATGGACAAATCAGAGTTCCTTAAATTAGAAACTGCGTATCTTGGACATATGATAAGCAAGGATGGAATAAAACCTAACCCAGATAAAATCGCGGCTATACAAAAATATCCTTTACCTAAAACCCCCACAGAGATAAAAAGGTTTTTAGGACTTCTTGGTTATTATAGGAAATTCATCCCCGATTTTGCAAAAATAACCAAGCCAATGACTCAAAGCCTAAAAAGGGATCTAATATTACACTTGATCAGAATTATGTCGATTGCTTCGAAAAATGTAACCCTTCTGGTCCACGATCCAATTCTTCAATACCCGGATTTCGCTAAAGAATTTATACTTACTACTGACGCCTCCTATTTGGCAATCGGAGCAGTCCTTTCACAAGGGCCTATTGGTTCTGATAAACCTATAGCATATGCCTCGCGTACGCTGAACACCAGCGAAATAAACTATAGCACTATTGAAAAGGAATTATTGGCTATTGTCTGGGCTACAAAGTATTTCAGACCATATTTATTTGGACGGAAATTTAAAATAGTGACTGACCATCGTCCTTTGCAATGGGTTATGAATATAAAAGAGCCAAATTCCCGTTTAACTCGTTGGAGATTACGTCTAAGTGAATTTGAATTTACAGTTATCTATAAGCAGGGCAAAATTAATTCAAATGCGAATGCTTTATCTAGAATAGAAATTCATAATGAAGAATCCAGTTCGATAGTAGTTAACACCTCAGAAGGAACACCTTCAGAATCAAACTCAAGAACTGAAAGCGCGGATTCTAGAACTCTAAGCGCTCATAGCGATTTGGAAAACCCCATACTGGAAATACCTGTTTCAGATGATCCCCTTAATAAATTTAATAATCAAATCTATTTTCAAGTAGTCGGAGATATAAAAGGCAAGCCATTACTAAGCCATTCGAAGCCCATACCAGAACAGTTATACAAATTTCAAAATCTAGTTTAGAACAGGACGTTACTAATTCCATTAAGGAATATGTTGATCCAAAAATAAAGACAGGTGTTCTGATTAACCCTATGTTGAGATGTATTCTATAGTACCAATAATTCAAAAGTATTTAAAAAACTCCGCAATGAAATTAGTACTTACTAAAACCGAAGTAGAAAACGTTACGGATTATTATAAGCAATAGGACATTATAAAAAAATATCATGAAGGCAAAACAAATCATAGGGGCATTAATGAGTCTTATTAGCTCTATCACGCAGATGCTATTGGCCAAAAATGAAAGAACATGTGGCCAGGTATATTAATGAATGTAGAATATGCGGGCAAGCTAAATATGATCGCCATCCAGTTAAACCAAGGTTTCAAATAGTACCCCCACCTGCTAAGTGTTGAAATGAATAAGTACCTTGTTATAGTAGATGCATTCTCTAAGTATGGTCAAGCATACTTATTGAGAGATGCCACAGCTAGTGTCGTGCAAGCCTTGTTAAAATTTTCTACTCATCATGGTACGCCTTTAACTATCGTAACAGATAATGGTCCGGAATTCAACAACCAAATGTTTGCTGAATTTACAAGGTTGTAAGGTTGGGATTGGAGATGGAATGAAACGCTCTGACTGCTGAATAACAACTGGTCTTTTATTGATTAAACATGCGTTTATATGCTTGTATATAGCTTACATATTACACCTTCCCCGAAAGGAAGAAATAAAATAATTGGTTACCATTATTTTATTAAGTACAATTTGAGTATATTGATTATAATAATATAATGCGATATAATGCATTTAATTAAACATGTTTTTAGGTACCCAATATGTAGGTTTTTAATTAATTACGCTAATAACAAATTAATACAAAACATGTGTAAAATAGTACAATTAACAATATACGAAATGTATAAAAATAGGTATATTTTGGTGTATAACAAAAGGTAATATGTATAAAATAGTCATTGTATAATGCATGATAAGTAAATTTTTATATAACTATGAATAATCTATCCTCTTCGCCCGTTATCGCACCAGAGAGCGAACGTGTGTTCGGTTTGCGCATAAATTCGTAAATATCGCATACGAGACTTTAGCCCGTGACAGTAAAGTTAAAGTGATTAGTTTTGCTTAAACATAATCAAAATATTAATTGTTTTTCTGACGGGTCGCCGCAGTACTCACGCGCCGAAGCGACAGTCAGTCGGTTTAGCCCCGCCCACACGCAGGAGCGGGATAGTATCCATAATTGCTCTCCCGCTTACGCGCGCGCCTGAGTGCTCTGTGTACTACGCGATCGCATCAAATAGCCTCAAAACCATCGACGTGTGTGTGAATCGACACTGGACTGTGTACAATGCCTCGCGTCCAACGCTCGCCTACGGCTTCGCCTTCAGTGAACTCCAGTGTACTGCAAGCGAAGTCAGACTCGGATATACCCGCAGCGGTATTGGGCAGCCCAGCCGATAATGTCAACATCGGCCCGCGATTCAAACGTCCTTGCCCAGAATTTTCACCTGGTAATGAACTTCAAGATGTTAAACGGGAAATACTGCAAATGCTGTCGACCTGGAAGAAAGAACAAGAGGAACGTCTTACAAAATTCTCTGACGATCAAAATACCTCCCTCTCTAAGCTGGTCTCGGAAATAACCGAATTAAAATTGCAAAATTTGGCGATGCAAGAAACAAACGGCAAAATAGAAAAATCTATTTCATTTATCTCTGCCCAGTACGATGACATGGTTAAAAAAATTGATGCACTGCAAAAAGAAAACCAGCTACACAAGGACATCATAACCAACTTGGAAACAAAGATTCAGGACATCCAACAACTTTCCAGGTCATCCTGCGTCGAGATCCGCAATGTCCCTGCTATGGAGAATGAGTCAGCGTCAGATTTATCGAGTATAATTAGCAAAGTCGGTACAGCAGTTGACGTTACGCTCAAAACCACCGACCTACGCGATGTATACCGTTTACCCGGGAAACCAGGCACCGTGAGACCGATCATTGCGGAGTTCATAAATGTTCAAATGAAAAATAAAGTCATCACAAGTGTGCGCGACTTCAACAAAACCCACCCAAACGAGGGTCGACTGAATACAACATGCATTGGTTTACCCGGCGATCAACGTCCAGTATATGTTGCAGAATATCTACCCGCTAGCGCCAGGAAACTCTTTTATGCTGCTAGAGAATTTGCGAAACAAAAAGAGTACAAGTTCTGCTGGACGGCGAATGGCAACATTTTCTTGCGAAAAATTGAGGGAGCAAAACAAATTCTTGTGACCTCCGAGCAAACTCTGCGCAATCTAGAACTAAATATAAACCAATGACTGTATACTACACTTATATACCTAACTGCTAATTACCAATACTATTTTGTTAATGACTGTAACACTCAAACATTAAAACGTAAGTGCTTAGAATTCTTTACAAATTGTATACATAATTACCCTTTGGTTACTTTCTCACACACAGTATACAATCCTAGCTTATGTGCTATACCAGAACTCGTAACAATTTTACCCTATAAATTATACTCGCATTTTCTTAAGCCCTACAAACCTCATTACCTAATATATTTACACATCTACTATTTAACTTATTTATACACATATCTTTATACATATATATTTATATACATAGCTTTCGTACCTAGTCACCGTCCAACTCATACTATAATTATAATCCCATATCAGTACCGAATATACCAAGTTTCTGTTAACTGCCTCCTGCTTGACTCACTGCGTCCTTTTTTAATGAACCTAGTTAAGTTTCCTAATGGCTAATATTGCGCTAGTTACCGATGACATCGACCAAACGACCTTTACTACAAGCATGAGACTACATTGTATAGACGACTGTGAGTTGCACCTACGCGACACAGGAGGTCGGTACACGGTGGTAATACAAAATATACGCAGTATAAAAAAGAATTTTGATAATTTCTCTGTTCTTTTATGCCGGCTGAATTTTTCGCCCGATATAATTATATTCACAGAATGTTGGCTTGACGTCACGTATACCTGTCCCGAAATTGATAATTATGATTCCCATTGTTCTAAAAACTGCCTTAATCAAAACGATGGTATTGTCGTATATACCAAATCATCTCTTCAGGCCACTGTCGTGGAACCATCGTGCAGGGACTCGAACTGTTTGGTTGTCAATATCGGAAACGATCTCTCACTGATTGCCGTATACAGATCTCCATCATTTTATAATATTAGTAACTTTTGCGAATCCTTGACAAAACTGATGGAGTCGTGTAAAGCAACCACGTGTGCTATTGTTGGGGATCTAAACATTGATATAAAATCGGATTGCACTGACAAACGCGCCGCTGAGTATCTGGACTTAACTGGTTACTATGGGTTTTTTCCAGGCCACACTTTGCCCACGCGTGGCAGCAGCTGTCTGGATCATGTTATGCTTAAAACTCAGAAGTCAGCAACTGTTATTGTGTGCGACACGGGCATAACAGATCACGAGACGGTCGTCTTAGGCGTTCGCAAAGATTTTGCCAGGGCTAAGGTTCAGAAACGACACGCAAGAATTGACTACATAAAGTTGAAAAAGGATGTTGAAAACGAATCTTGGGACTGGCTTCTTAAAGAGTCCAATGTAACGATTGCATTTCAAAAATTTGTCGAAACTATATCAACCAAAATTAAACAACACACCAGCAACTGTGTCTCCCGTAGCGCAGACAATATTATCAAGCCGTGGATAACTAAAAACCTCTTAAGATGCATAAGACGACGCGACCTAATGCACATTAATGCAAAGAAAAAAGAAAATTGCGATAATGTTGCTGTCCAACAAGAATATAAGAAATATCGAAACCACTGCAACAATATACTGACAAATTTGAAACTAGACCACGACCGCAAACTTCTTATGGAAACTAAGGGCGACTGTAAAAAACTTTGGCAAGAAATTAAAAAAATTTGCAATATCAAAAATAAAAAAACCAATAAGATCGAGCTTTTGACAGAGACCGCAAATCCTGTGTCCACACTAAATAATGTGAACGAATATTTCTCTACTGTTGGCCAAACCCTTGCAGCTAAAACACTCACACAGCTGGGCTTAACTGAAACTGAATTAGCACGTAACAACGACCAATACAGTACTGTCAACCCTGGTTCAAACTCTTTCTTCCTTACACCGACTGACGATGAAGAAATATTTTTTATTATTTCCCATCTGAAAACGGCATCAGCAACTGGTTATGATGGCATTAGTAATACATTCCTAAAGCAATGTTCACATGCTTTAGCCGGTCCAATTGCTTTCTTGTGCAACCTAAGCCTAACTACGGGTATAGTGCCTGATTGTGCAAAGGTTGCAAATATATGCCCAATATTTAAAAATGGAGATCCCAAGGTCCCCTCAAATTATCGTCCTATTTCTCTGCTGACAACTCTCTCTAAAATCCTTGAGAAAGTAGTGAACAAGCGACTACTCGCATACCTGGAAAAAAATAGATTATTATCGGACAACCAATACGGTTTTAGGGTTGGCAGGTCCACGGAGGATGCAGTAACCAACCTGACCGATTTCATATCCCTCAACCTTGGCCAAGGACAGGCATGTACTGGCATCTTCCTGGACCTCGCCAAAGCATTTGACACAATTTCTAGGGAACTTTTGATTAAAAAAATGTCACTCCTGGGAGTTCGTGGCGTTGCTTTGGACTGGTTTACATCATACCTCAACAATAGAGCCCAAAAAGTCATCTTAGGGGAATATTCTAGCGACTCAACTGTGGCGCATTTTGGTGTACCACAGGGAAGCGTGCTGGGACCAACCCTATTCATTGTCTACATTAACGGACTATGCGCCATGAAAATCCCCCAAGCTAAAATTTTTACATATGCGGACGACACTGCAATCGTATTTTACGGGAAAACTTGGGATGACGTTCAGCTCTCAGTTGAAACCGGGATCAAAGCTGTTGCAAACTGGCTGCAACATAATCTCCTGACGCTGAATGTAGACAAAACGAAGGCAATAAACTTTGCCATCTCAAAACGCACGTCTCCAGGAAGTGTTGCTTGTCTACAGCTACACTCCTGCTCTGTCCACTCTAGCCCAGAAAATTGTACTTGTCCATACATCGAGCAAACAGATACGATTAAATATCTTGGAGTCTTTGTCGATCACCGTTTATCATGGTCCACACATCTAACTGCTTTAAGGGGTAGGATTAGAAAGATGCTTCGGATCTTTAAACAACTGGGCAAGATTGCAGATGACTCAGTACTAAAGATGATTTATTACTCCCTGTGTCAATCGGTGCTTAACTATTGTGTAGTAGCATGGGGCGCGGCTGGTAAAACCTCAATGATTGGGGTAGAAAGAGCTCAGCGAGCTCTGCTCAAAGTTGCCTATAGACGACCGTTCCGGTACCCCACTAATACGCTATACACTGAAGTGGGGGTTCTTAGAGTCAGACAGCTTTACATCCTGTCTGTCACTCTGAGATTCCACCAAACCTCTCTGAGCACTTGCTCTCTGTCAAGTCGAAGGGTATATTGGGAAAAGGCTCTATGCCGTAAAACAATCGGCAGAAAGTGCTACAGTTTCATGGGACCACACATTTATGCGAAACTCAACGACCAACATAAAATTCTGCACCTAACACGTAACAAATGTAAAATTACTATAACTAAATGGCTTCTTACACTGGACTATGACTCAACCGAAAGCTTATTATCCTAAAAATGCATGTAACCCACATATACATACAAACATACACAAATACACACCCCCACACACACATTTTATATATTAATAACATATTCATATATATATATAAATATATATAAATAATAACATATACATATATTAATTTATATTATATATCATTATATATATTGCGCAATGTTCTTATTTTGATTTTGTTACTTTCTTTATTTTTTGTATTCCTTGTTTTAAGATTACGAGTACTATCTTTAATTTAAGAATTTGTTGTAACAAAAAATTGTAAACGGAGCGAAGGAGCCTGGAACTCACGACACAGGGAATCCTAGTGTGAGTTTCAGGAATCAATGCATTAACTGTATTTTCTTGAAACAATAAATTATTCTTATTCTTATTCTTATTCTTATAATAATATGGCTTAGTTCTATTCTTATGAACTAAATCAATTTTACCATTATCTTTTAGTATTTCAACATTTGGCGTGACATCTTTGATTACTAAGTATGGTCCGTTATAAATTCCTTGGAGTTTGTTTCCAGTCTCATTTTTCACTAGTACCAAGTCGTTTGCCTTATAAGTAATGGGATGGCAACTTAAGTCATGCTTTTGTTTCCTAAGTAATTTGCTTTGTAATAAATTTTGATGGGCTTCCTTATGCGATGTTTGTAGCCTAAATTTTAACTCTAAAGGGTAATTGTCATAGTTATAGAGAGGATCTACTATATTTTGTACCAAATTGGTTGGTATATTGCATCTTTTGCCAAATACTAGTTCGAACGGAGTAAATTTTGTAGCTGTATGAACTGACGTGTTGTAAGAGAAACACCAAAAGGGTAACCATGTACTCCATGAACCCGCGTGGTTATTTGTTTGAATTCTCAAATAATTACCTAAGTGTTTGTGGGTATTTTCTAAAGAACCTATTGTCTCATGGTGGTAAGCAGTAGAGTTTAAAGTAGTTATATTCAGTAATTTACATGTATCCTGGAAAACGGATGACAAAAATTCGGTACCTCTATCGGTTGCAACTCGATTTGGAATGCCAAATCTAAGTATAAAATTATTGACAAAATTTTTAGCTATCTCTTCTGAAATTTTTGATTTCATAGGATAAGCTTCTACGTATTTACTTAACTCACATTGAATAGTTAGTATATATGAGTAATTGTTGTCATCTCTATCTAATGGGCCTACTACGTCTAAGAAAATCTTTTCCATTGCTGAATTGGCAGTGGTTGTAACGACTAAAGGCTCCTGAACATAATGAGAACTATGTTTTTGTTTTTGACATTTATTACATTTCTTAATAAATTCTTTTACATCTCGTTCAAGACCTGGCCAAAAGTAATATTTCTTGATGTTATTATACATTCTTCTAATACCAGCGTGGCCACTTGTTGGTAAAAGATGAAAATCATTCAATATTACCTTTCGGTCGTCTTTGTTATGGATTATTTTTATATCGTTTAAGATACATAAACGTGGACCGGTCCAATGTGTATACGACTTTATTTCTGTTAACAGTGTTTTTATAAAATCATCATAATACTTATTTCTTATAAAAATTAATTCGTGCACATTTATTTTCTCACAGAAAATTCTCAGTTCCCTCACAAAAGCGCTTGGCGTCAGCTGTGATTGAGATACTGGATTTATAAACAATGTCATTGTTGATGACGAATAACAAAATATTTTATTTTCTAATTCTATTTCTTTGGACCTACGTAGGCTGTTTAGTTTTTTATAGTCAATAAATTTTAGTTCCACAGACATCTTCGGTTTACTATGAATTTCTACAACTCTTGGTTGCGCAGGCCAATCGTCAGTAGAAGACATAGCACTCGGAGAACTCTGTGATTCAAGTACTTTTTTGTACCGCGAACGCGTCATCACATTGATTATGCTTTCATGCATTGATTTTAAATCAGTAGATGTAATAGGTAATCGTGACATTGTGTCAGCTGGAATATTTATAGCTCCTTTTATATATTCCACAATAAAATCGTATTCCTCGAGTAAAAGTCTAAATTTCATAAGACGACTCGATGGATCTCGCATTCCGAATAAATATATAAGAGGCTTATGATCGGTTTCAATTATAAAAGTTCGGCCATATAAATATGGACGAAAATGTTTAACGCCCCATACTATTGCCAACAACTCTTTTTCCACTGTGGGATAATTGCGTTCTGCTTTATTTAAATTTCTGCTTGCAAACGCTATCGGCTTTCTATTAGAATTACATAAAACAGCGCCCAAAGAATACTGTGAGGCGTCTGTTTGTAGTATAAATTTATGGTCTATTGAAAAATTTGGATACTCAAGTATAGGTGGGGATGAAATTACACTTTTTAATGTAGAAAATGCAGTTTGACATTTATGATCCCATATAAATGGTGTATTTTTCTTTGTCAACTGGGTCAAGGGATTAGATATTTTTGCAAAATTTTTAATGAATTTCCGATAATAGTTGGCGAACGCTACAAATCTGATTACCTCTTCTATATTTTTCGGAACTGACCAATTACTTAATGCCTGAATTTTTTCAGGATCTGGGAGTACACCTTCCCCCGATATGACGTGTCCTAAGTATAATATATCCTTTTTTAGAAAGTTACATTTATGAGGATTTAACTTTAGATTTACCTGACGCAACCTAGTAAAAACATCTATAAGGTTTTTAGTAGCACTTTCTAAATTTTTCCCGAAAACAACAAGGTCATCTAAATATACGAGACACTTCTCGTATGTCAAACCTGACATAGCAACAGTCATTAATTTTGAAAAAGCATTAGGGCTTGTTTTTAACCCCATGGGCATTCTTGTCATTTGATACTGTCCTGACATGGAAGCAGTACACTTTTTACCTATTTCGCTATTTTCCGTAACTTTATATTGGCCAGAACAAAACGCAGTATATTTTCGGCTTTCAAGGTCAAGCTCGCACTGATAATATCCGTTAGAAAGGTCAAGAGTAGAAAAGTATATAGAACCCGAAAGAGAATCCAATATTTCTGTAATATTTGGAAGTGGAAATTTATCATCTTGTATGCAGTTGTTTAATTTTCTGTAATCAATTACCAATCGCCAACTTTTATTTCCTGTATTATCTAGTTTTTTTGGAACCAATAACAAAGGACTTGACCATTCCGACTGACATGGTTCTATTATACCGTCTCGTAACATCTTACTAATTTGCTCATTTACTTCGCGTTTTTGCGAGTATGGTATTCTGTATGGTTTACTAAATACCGGTTGGACATTTGGTTTCAAACTAATATGATGTTTAAATACATTTGTTGTAGTCAACTTGTCGCCTGGTAATAAAAATATGTCCGAAAATTTCGCACAAATATTTTCGATTGCGACTTTTTCTTCATCATTTAAATGTGTTAAGTTTAGTAAGCTAAATAATTTTTTTACACGTACTACATCCAAGTTTTGACATTTCTCGAAATTACATACATTATAGTCATTAATATTATGTATGATCGGTTGGATGTTATCAAGATGGACTTCGTTTTCACTCGTATTTAAGATTAAAATAGGTATCATGCCGTCTAAAGGCTTAACTAAAGCGCTAGCAATGAATATTCCTTCCCGCAATTCAGAAGAACAAACAACACATTCCTCTCTAATATTAGTTGAAATATAATGTAGTGATTCGGTCCTTGGTGGTAAAGTAAAGCCATGAGAATTATTTTTTAAAGGCATTATAATATTTTCCTTTAAGTTATTACTTAGCGTTAAAGTCAAACAATTAAGATCCAACACAGCATTGTATTTCGTAAGAAAATCTTGTCCTAAAATAGCATGTGCCTTACAAGGTAAGGTATTAAAAACATAGAACTTATGTGTAAACAAAGCTCCCGACAAATCATAACAGTTGCTAAGCGTTAAATAAACATATCCGATTGCTTCTATTGTACCTCCGACTCCGTTTATCTTAATGTTCTCTTTATGGATCGGAATGTTTAGCTCAATTACATGTTTATATTTTATAGCACAAATAGAAGCTCCTGTGTCGATTAAAAATGAATAATGATATTTGTCTACATAGAAATTTATACAACAAGTACTATTACTTGCACATAAAAAACTGTTATTCACGAAAAAACTTACTTTGCTCCTCAGGTGTATTACTCGTAGTTTTGGCAGGCTCATCGTTTAGCACTTGAACAGTTGCCCTTCGTCGTGATCCTTGCTGACCTCGATGGTACCTATTATTAAAAGTACGAGTCGAGTACGTACCTCTGACTGGTTGACCTCGACCATAATGTTGAAAACCTCGTCCTCGCCCACGGTGGAACGAAGTACCACGATGGGTTGCGGGTCTGCTATCCCAAAAAGCACCTCGGAATGGGCGTGTGTACCCAGAATTCAGATTACCTCGTCTATATGAACCTTGAAAATGAGTGTTACGTTTTTTATTATAACTTAAAATATCACCTGACGTAGATGGCATTGCAATTGTCTCCTCATCTATTGCTGCCTGTACCGCATCTGTTAAGCTGTCAAATTTCTGAGCAGCTATTATAGTACTGACCCGTCTATTGCGTAGTCCGTCGGCAAAACGTTTAATAGCTTCTTTTTCGTTTAACGGTTGCAAAATCTTTAAATTTTCCGCTTTGCCACCGGCTTGCGCGATGGACAAGTCCATAAATATCTCGGTTATTTCTCTACCGTAATCATCGACTGACTTTTGGTCTTGTCGCAAAGTACGAAGTTTATTTTGTAAAGCGACATAACTTTTTTTTGGTAAAAGAATCGTACGCATATCATCTAGTAATGCATCTACGGTTTCGTAACTAGATTTAAGTTTTAATTTTGCCGTATACGAAAGACGATTTTTCAAGACAAAGTTTATCAAGTCTAATTTACATGATTCATTTTTTAACGTAGAACTATAGTAATCAATGCCGTCAATTAGTAGTCGTATTGATTCTTCCTCCTTATTCATGAGTGGTAACAAACTCAAGGCAGTTTTTAAATCAAATACCGTTTTGGACTCCATTTGGTTACTTGATGTCGAGCCAAATACTTCACAATTACTGCTATGAGTTACACGCACGTGTAACTTTTGACAAAACTCTTTTATCTGGGAATATAATTCCTTAATCTTATCACTATATGATTTAATTATTGACAAACTGTCTCCACTGTAAACTTTCTCATCTATTTGTTTTCGAATACTTGGAATTAATGCAGAATAACTATCATACACTGTAGTTGCCTCTTTTAACTTACTACTTAAACGATCTGGCGTTCTTTTATCATAACTTAATTTAATTAAGTTTTCTTTAATTATTTTCAATTTTTCGTATATGTCATTGAGCTCGTGAGCCATAATTTGTCATTTTTACATAAGATATTTTTTCTTGACATTCTTACAAATTAAGTAATGATAAAAAGATTGGGTATATAATCGGTTACCATTGTCCAACGCTTATCTTCATCATGTTTATGTTTACGCACACTTCGACACACGCGCACAACACAACTTTTAAACACTTCCCGTTTACACTATAGGACTTTAAATGCACGCTTTTGCCGTTACCGTAATAGTTTATGACGCACTTTGTTTCGAAGCGTAGTCGTCTGCAGGCAGAACAGGCCTACACGTTGAACACCCGATGCCACAGGAAGGACACCGCGTACCGCACGTTCAACATCTAGCACCGTCCGTGTCCCGTTCTCTACGTCCTCCTCGCCAGGCAAATGACCTTCGCAATGTTTGGCGAACAATTTGGTCGTTGATCCAGTTATGGTGACATTTTCTGTAGCACTTGTAGATTAAATACATTCCCACTAGCAGCAACAATCCCAGTATTGTCATCATTACTATACTGATCGCAGATAAATGAAATTGAATTTGCTCAGTACTGGCCGAATTCGCAGTGCCGATACCATTTTGGTTTATTATCACGTCTTCCCTTTTTGGCGTATTAGAGTTACACATTGTTTAAAAAAAAATACGATAAACGTCCGAAAACCACTCTTCAATAACGCACTAGTTTGATCAAAGTCCTTAACTTGTAAGCGACACTACTACGCTACCCGACGCCGCCGCGGACGCCCCATCACCAAACATGGCAGGGTCGCCATGTAAGGTTGGGATTGGAGATGGAATGAAACGCTCTGACTGCTGAATAACAACTGGTCTTTTATTGATTAAACATGCGTTTATATGCTTGTATATAGCTTACATATTACAAGGTTGCACAAAATTCAACACCATAAAACTTGCTTGCTTTTACACCTAATGAAAATAGCATGGTTGAACGGCTAAACTCTACACTACTAGAACATTTGCGTATATTGAAATTAGAACAGCAAAGAGAACCAGTAACCAATCTCATGCCCTATGCCATATTAGCATATAATAGCTCAATTCATAGTTTCACGAAATGTAGGCCTATCGATATAATAACCGGTCATTTTGATCCCCGGGATCCATTAGATATGAATATTTCGGAACATCTTTTACAGCAGTATATCCAAGAACACCGTAAACGAATGTTAAAAGTTTACGATATTCTCAATGACACTTCACTTCAGCGTCGTACTGAAATTACTGAAAATATCAATAGGGATCGCGAATCTGAAAAAGATTATGAACCAGAACAACAAGTGTTTGTTAAAAACCCATTATGTCATAGACAAAAACTAGCAGCTCGATATACTCAAGATACAGTAGCAGCGAATTTGCCTATTCATATCTACACTAAAAAGAAAAAAGGCGTTGTGCCTAAATCACGTTTAAAACGGGTGCCTAATAGTGCTCGTTTGGTACAGGACACCGAAAATACTACCAGTCCTGGCACTGACTCTGACCCTGGCTCGAGGGAACGAGATAACGCTCGACAGTCTTAAAGATGGACCAGGTATTTTGCCCTTTAACCTGGGATCCGCAAAAGTTATATCTCACTTCCATTCCTTTCTCCAAATTATAAATCTTGATAGTATGCGTAGTAATTTTGAAACTATTAACGAGCAATTGCGTAATCTAACGCCACAACTGATTAATGTGTTGTCAGCCTACGAGCCCCACATTAAATATCTGGGTACGAAAGTAGAAGAAATATCAGAACAGCTTGAAGCAACTTGAAGCAAAACGTATTAAAAGAGGTCTTATAGACGGTCTTGGTTCAGTTATAAAAAGCATTTCTGGCAATTTAGATTATACTGACGCAATAAAGTACGATAACGCTATTTCAATCCTAAAACAAAATGAAAATAGTTTAGCATCTGAAATAAATCACCAAATAAGTTTAAGCAAGCAGTGGGTCTCACGTAGTTCGAACGTTACAGATAGAATAATAGAAAACCAGGTTAAAATTGAGAAAATAATAAATTACATTTTAGCTAGTAATACTAGGCATGAAACAGTTACACAACAGTTACTTATGATATTGGGAGATAACATAGACAAATTATCGAAAGAATTTTACACATTACAAAATTTATTGGCATTTATTAGAGCTAAAAGTACGCATAATTCTATCCTGAACCACGCTATATTTAAGGAAATGATAAGTAAGTTAGATATGTTATATGATAAGAACCAATTTTTAGATATCAGCCTTAGAGAATATTACGACATAATTAGATTAGGTTACTATTATAATGAGAATAAAATAGTAATAGTTGTGAAATTTCCAATAGTTTACCCTACTAACTATATCCTGTATAAACTCTCCCTGGCTCCTAATCGTAACAATAGGGTCCTAATTCTAACTTCTCCTTTCATAGCGGTCCAGGAAAAAGATCTATTGTATATAGAGACAGAATGTCCGAAGTACAGTCACGGGTACCTTTTCGAAGATAACTTAAGTCACCACCACGGCCAGCAGTCAGACTGTATCCAGCATCTTATACTCAACCAAAGAATTAACGAATCCTGTCAATTCACCTCAGTCATCCTGTCTTCTGAAGCTATGGAGCAACTAGACGACCAACACTTTGTCGTGATCTTTCCCAACCCAACTCAAGTTCGTTTAGCCTGTTCTGAAGATCACTACAGAAAATTACAAGGGAGCTACTTATCTATCATACCAAAAGGCTGCGTGCTAAGAACTACGGCGTTCACTATAAGCAATCGTCATGATCAAGTAAAAGGGAAGATTTTGAAAATTATGGACTTACCAATCATTAAGGAAAATTCGTATAACTTTACTACGAAAACCATGAAGTTAGAAACTTGGCAGTCTGCATTCAAGTAACTCTGAAATCGCTCTACAAAAACCAGTCTCGCTACAACCGTTGAACATGGAAGCCATATACCACACTACTATACCAGTATATATTCTACTATCCGGTGCAGGTGTACTCATTACCATCGTTATTCTTCGTCGCCGTAGATTAAACCAACAAAAAGAAGCCACTAATGAAGGCACAAGACAAGGCGGCCGGCGACACAGAGATCGATCCAGCTTCGCCATCGTCACTATTCTCAACTACAGTTTTCAAATAGTTGCCGATCTTGTGGAGGGAGATGTTATATATACATAGCTGACGGAACCCCACAATTATATCAAGGAACCCTAACATGCAGCAACAATGGTGACTAACTCCGCACAGCGCTCGGCCACCCAGTACCGTGTGATTCGCTGTCTCAGCGTTCCTAAAATTTCGCCTTCGTGTGATCAAAGCATCGAACCACCAATGACTAATTTTTCATGTAATTATGTGTCACTTATCGTTATCACATCGAACATTTGTCACGCCTTTAGAATTAGCTAATTACTGTAATAATTTCATTAATTAAATAATTTAAGTAAAACATATCGGTCTTTTTGTATCCTCATCTGCAGCCGCACATATCTTCTTAATAAATGTTTTTAACACAATCAACCGTGGACATTAGAGATTAATTATCGTGAACCGTAAAGCCACTGAAATATGAAAGATATCCTCTTTTAAAAGTGCCGTTCCAATTATCGCAACTTTGGGGCTATTTTGAATTTGATACAAATTACGGATATTTAAAAGGTTTTTGCGTGTTTTTATTTGAGCAACTTAGACGATATTTGGAACAATAAAAGGTAAACAGCCATGATTACAACAGTATTGCTCTCGGAATACTTCCATTATATGTTTTTTCTTAACATATGGGTGCCACAATATTTGGGGCTAGTTGGAAGTAGTATAGTCATTCGTTAAAACCTTTTGCGAAGAATGTAGGCTAAATTTGGAACAATTTAAGGGGAAGTTGTTAATATGAAAAAATTTATGTACTATTTAGAGTTTTTATTTCAGGAAATATAATTATATAAAAACACAGAAGGTATTTATTACCGAACAACATTAATCATGTCAAACTAAAATCAGTCAATAATTGCGAAAAATAAAAATTCTAACAACAACATCTATGACAATCAGGTATCTTATCTAGTAGTAGTAATTTATGGCACATAGGTTGAGAAACTATACTTTAGAGCTACGTTTGACATCACTGTTCAATTACGTATAAAACGAAAACGTGACACTTTTAAAACAGTAAATTATATATTTTAACACATAACAAATCGAGTTATTGAAATTAAAAAATATCTATTTATTATATGTATATAATATATCAACAGACTTCTCAATATGTTCAAGATCTATTTTTCCTACTAAAAACCGTGGTACAGTTTTGGCTGTTTGACTCAAGCTTATTTGGCTCTTGTCAGCGTCTTAACAAATTATTACATTAATCATACCATCTAAATGAGGGTTTTTGCGTATGAGAAATCCACTAGATGGCAATACGTAGGCTTGTGGTCTATCTGCTACGTGATTGGTGAATTTTGACATATCTGACAATGTCATGTCAAAATTCAACAATCAATAGTGGATTTCTCATACGCAAAAACCCTCATTAATGTCACTTTAAGTGACAATTACAAAATTAAATTAAGTAGGAACATAATATAATAATATTACGTGAATTGTTTACGATTGTTTTTAAGAATAGAAAAGAATAGAATACTTATTTATTGCATTGGTTAGGAAAAAGAAAGGTTACATGTCACTTATAAATCAGCATTTAACAAGTACATTCGGAGTGTTTTATCTGGCGCAGTTTGTCCGGGAGGGGATCTTTTGCAACCCAATATGTATTTCTTTTCACACACATTTGAATTATATAAAGCAAGTGTGAGAAGTTTTGGATTTAAGATCCCATCAGGTCCTAAGCCTGAAATTACTTATAAAATAGGAGTGACTCTGCGAGTCAAAGCCTATGCTGACGGGGGAGGGCCGTTCTCTTGTGGAGCGGTTTACCTCTCTCGGATTTATTTAAATATTCTATGTCACCTATTCTATTTGAGAAAAGGAACGGGTTGAATTGACCATATTTCGTGTAGGCGGTACCGGGATCTTCTAGGCCGCTGATCGTTAGTGAGGTTAATTTTTAATCATATCGTGATGAAGGTCGTGTGCTCTGAGATGCCATGGATCTTGTCCAAGCATTTCCCAGAGGGTTTTGGTTTCAGTGCGACGTGGGAAGTCACCTGCAGCTTTTAGTGCCATCCTGTACTGTCTTTCCAGTTGCGTCAGGTTGCTTTTTGCTGTATCTTGGAAGAAGTTGGATTACTCCATAATCGAGTACCGGCAGGAGGCATGTCTGTATGATGAGTAATTTCGTTTCAATGTTCACTTTGGATCGGTACCCTATGATGGAGTTTAGGGCACCTCTTACTCGTTTTAACTTTTCTACTCTTGTTTTTGTGTGTTTATTCATTGAGAGTCTTTTATCAAATATAACACCGAGGTATTTTACACGGTTCTTATATTCAATCCGTTCATTTCTTAATTGGATGTAATTTCTGTGTCCGCTGTTTATGTTCCCTCGCCTGGCTCTTTTGTGAAAAAAACATTATACACTCCGTCTTGTCTACGTTGCATTACTACTACAAGACTACTACAAGAGATGGGGCCTCCCCATCTCTTGTAGTAGTCGATGACTTCCTCCGTAGCCCATTCTGCACGTCTTGTGGCATGATCTGGCTTCTCCGCTGCGTTGAGAATACATAGGTCATCTGCGTATTGAGAGAGCATCTGACTAGCAATTCGTGGTTTTGGTATGTCAGCAACATATAAGTTGAAAAGCACAGGTCCAAGAATAGATCCCTGTGGAACGCTGTGTGGTACGTCTTTTTCTGTTCCTGTCGTTGTTTTAAATCTGCCTTTGGTGGATCTTTTCGACAGGTAATTTTCTATTATCTTTATAATGTTCTTTCGTGCTCCCGCTTCGTACATTTTCTTTATAAGGCCTTTATGATTTATGAAGTCAAATGCTTTGCTAAGGTCAGTTGATATCATTGCCACACTCTGTCCCTTCTCCAGGGCGTCAGAGATGTATTTGCCAGTCCTCAATATTTGTGTTCCAGTGCCTCTTTGACGAACGAATCCGTGTTGGTGTTCAGGAATCAGTTCGTTAACTTCCGTATTTATTCTCGAGAGAATAATGCGTTCGGCCCATTTGCCCATGATATTAAGAAGGCCTATAGGACTATAGGACTTGAGTTGTGTGCAGTCTTTTCCTGGTTTATGCAAGAAAATGCAAATGCTTTCTTTCCATCTCCTGGGGAAGTATCTCGTGTTAATAATATAATCCATAGTTCGCTTGAATATGGTTATCATCGTGTCGCCTCCCAATTTTAAAACGTCCGCTCTTATTCCGTCGGGGCCCGGTGCTTTCTGATTTTTAAACTTTCGAAGGGCTACTTTTGGCTCTGCACATGAGGTAGCTTCTAATGGATGGAATGGTGTATATTTTTCTGTATTTTCGTCTTCACGAGCGATGTCAGACGCGTGAATGATTGCGGTGTTTACTAGATTATCTATGATTTCCAATTCTGTGTTACAATTTTCTATACGAGGGAGTTTTTGAGTTGGTCTTTTCATGGCTCTTTGTATACTCCACATTTTTCTTCTGTTATCTGTCTTATTTTCTAAAACTTTATTCCAACTTTCTTCTCTGTATTCTGCAATTCTCTTAGCTAAATAACGTTTAAGTCTGTTATGTTCTCTCTTTAGCTCGTTGTGTCTGTTTGTGAATCTTAGACACCATGCTATATTTTTCGCCTTGTTTCTCTTTACGATCAACTTTTGAATGTATTCGGGTAGATTTTCCTTGAGATTGGTTTGTTTGAGCGGTGCGAATACATCCAGCGTTTCTACTATGGCTGTTATGATGCTTAAGAATACTTAAAAACAATCGTACACAATTCAAAAGTAAACCATTTAATGGTATTGATTGCTTAGATTATTCTATTTGAGCCACTTAAGTGAAACGCCGGTGAAATCTTGGTTAAAAGGTTTATATTTTGGTATTACAAACATAGATCCACTTTAAGTTCACAAAAATGCTTGAAGTTTGGCGGTGGCTGTCAACGCAATGGCGCGAGGCCGCGCCTCCCCCGCGCGCCCGCGCATCCGAATGACATGGCGTGAGTCGTTCAGAAACGGCTTTAACATCTTCCCCCCCCTCGAACGCTTGAGTTTCGGGGTTGTGAGCTTGAAGTCGTTTCAGGTAGCGAGCAAAGGTTATTGAGGGCTCTACGGATCCTTCTTGCGCGGTCTGCCATTTGTGCCTTTGCTGCACCTCGCTCAGATATTCCTTCCTCCACCTTTCCCAAAAATGTTGCCGCATTCGGTCCAGATGACGGTATCTGTCTAGTCTGCTAATGTTTTCGTTGATTAAGGCTTCTGTCGGGAACGAAGTTAATGGCCTACCGATGAGGAAGTGCGCGGGAGTCAAGGGGTTTAGGTCGTTAGGATCTGATGACAAGGGGCTCAAAGGACGTGAGTTAAGGATCGCTTCGATCTGCGCAAACAACGTTGACAACTCCTCGAACGTGAGATGTTTGTCACCAAGAATCCTAGTCGTATGGTATTTCGCGCTCTTAACGCCTGCCTCCCAAAGCCCACCGAAGTGGGGAGAGTAAGCTGGCGAAAATTTAAAAGTAATGCCCTCGTCGGCAGCGAAAGCGGTAACGCATTCATTACTTGACTTTAAAAACCTTGCTAATTTAATAAATTTTAATAATAATAATTTAATAATAAATTTAACATTGCTTGCACCGACAAAATTTGTTCCATTATCGCAGTATAATTCTAAGGGCTTTCCTCTGCGGGATATAAAACGCCTTAAGCACAAAATGAAAATATCGGAAGTAGGGTCGCTAGCTACCTCTAAATGCACAGCCTTTGTGCTGAAGCAGACAAATAGACACATGTAGCATTTCGTAATTTTACACCCACGACCCTTGCGATCGGTGATGTAGAATGGCCCGGCAAAATCAACACCGCTTACCTGGAATGAAAGACTAGGAGTAACTCTTGAAGCAGGTAAGTTTCCCATTATGGGATTAACGCTTTTAGCTTTTATGATTCTACACAGTTTACAGTTATTTACAGTTCTTTTGGCTAATGTTCTACCTATTAAGGGCCAATACTTATTCCTTACATCGTTTAGCAATAATTGAGGTCCACCGTGTAGAAGTTTCTTATGGTAATGAGTAAATAATATTTTCGTAAAATGATGATTAGTGTCTAATAATATCGGATGTTTTTTATTGCAGGTTTCATTTGAATTTTGGATGCGGCCGCCTACACAGAGTATGCCATCATTATTGAGGAATGGACTGAGAGATAACAAATTGGATTTCGACGGTAAGTTACGCTTATTTTTAATTAATTTAATCTCATTACTAAAACATTCATCTTGATGTAGTTTTATTAGAACATTCAATGCAGCATCCAATTCACCAGGTGTGAATGGACCTGTAATAACCTTGGCCTGCTTATAGCGCTTGTAATTTACGTAACGTAGGACGTAGGCCATAGATCTTTGCATAGTAACGAAACTGGACATTCTTTCAAAATCTACCAGTCTAGGACGAGCTACTGTAGACTGCAATGTAATTGTAGTGGTGTTTTTGTTAGTTTTGATTTCAGGCAACTCAGAAATACCTTTGCTATTAATAGTCTGAGGCCACTTACTTGGGTCCTCAGATAAAAACAATGGTCCTTCCCACCAGAGTTTAGCTAAATGAATTGACTTAGGATTTAATCCTCTAGATGTTAGATCTGCAGGATTTTGCTCGCCAGGAACATGTCTCCAAGTGTTGGACTTAGTTAATTCTTGTATTTCACTAACACGGTTCGATACAAATGGTTTTAAATTACAAGCCTGAGCGGACAACCAACCTAGGACTACTGTCGAATCCGTCCAGTGAATGATTGAGTTAACCTTACAACGTAGCGCCCTTAAAACCTTGTTACTCAAGCGTGCGGAAAGTAGCGCACCACACAGCTCGAGTCTAGGTATGGTTGCAGACTTTACTGGTGCAACCTTAGTCTTAGCGCAAAGCAATCTAACGAGAATATGCCCGGAACTATCAATTGAGCGAAGATAAATTGCAGAAGCATAGGCTACTTGAGAGGCATCTGAGAATGAGTGAAGCTCAACCCTTTATGGCTTGTTAATGAGGACCCATCTAGGAATGTCAATTTTAGAGAGATTTTCCAAATTGCTTAAGAAACTTGTCCATTCTTTTTGTATTGTATTATCTACAGGTTCATCCCAACTTAAATTCGATAGCCATAGTTTTTGCAGTATTATTTTTGGAACAATAGTACACAACCCAAGTAATCCGAATGGGTCAAATAATTTAGCCGAGTTAGACAAGATCGAGCGTTTAGTCGCTACTTGTTCACATTTTATGTCAACTGAAAAACGGAACACATCCTGAGACGGGTCCCACTTCAACCCTAACACACTTGAAGTTTGAGAGCTTAGATCTAAGCTTTTTATTGAAGGCTTTGAATCGTCATGAATTGCGGATGGTGAGTTGGTACGCCATTTGCGTAGAGGAAGACAAGCTGAGTTGGGAACTGCAGTTACTGACTCTATAATACTCTGCAACTCCCTTTCAGTTTCCGCTCCCGAAAGGAAATCATCGACGTAAAAGTCGTTTTGAATAATGTTTGATATTTTATCGTCCTTACATTCCTTGGCGAGCTGTACCAAACACCTCGTGCTTAGAAACGGAGCTGAAGCCGTTCCGTATGTTACGGTATTTAATTGAAAAATCTTAATCGGTTCTGATGGATCTTCGCGCCATAATATCTGTTGCAACATTCGCTGCCCTGGGTCCACCAATATTTGGCGGTACATCTTTTCCACATCTGCAGAGACCACATACCGATGTTGTCTGTACCTCAACAGAATTGAAAAGAGGTCATCCTGCACCACTGGTCCGACATGTTGTATGTCGTTAAACGATACTCCAGTGGATGTTTTTGCTGAGGCATCGAAGACAACACGTAATTTTGTAGTCTCACTAGTTTCTCGTAAAACAGCATGATGCGGAAAATAACAACCAAATACAGGTGTGCTGCTTAATTGAGTCATATGGCCTAAACTTTCATACTCGCGTATAAAATCACAATACTGTTGTTTCAAAGTTGGTTTGTTTTTAAATTTCTTTTCAAGTTGAAACAACCTTTTTTCAGTATGTTGTAGGAGTCACCTAAAACATCTGTAGAATTCTTAAGCGGAATCTTAACACAAAACCTGCCGTTACTAAGTCGATATGTAGTGTCGCTAAACGATTTTTCGCAGTCGTTACTATCGTGGTCAATATTCGAAGGAATTTCTTCCAGTTCCCAGAACTTGGCTAATTGATCTTTAATTCCTTGTGAAAAATGACACTAGTTTTTGATTCTTACTATAATAATAATAATAATAATAAATGTTTATTTGCACCTTCAATTTTAACATACAAAACAGGTTTACAATACAATGGGCCGAAAGGTATTAAGATTAATTTACATGCTGGAGATGCAACTAATACCTAAGCTAAGATAACTTAATATCTTGTAATATAGGTATCAGTGACCACCCTAATTAGTGTTCTCATAACATTAACTATACATTAGAGTCAGAACAATTTTTACATGCATGTCTAATTTAAATTTAAATTCCCGTTCTACAATATAACAAGTTATAGGAACATGACAAGTACAAAATAAACCAATTGTAATTAAAAGTAAAAAATAAAGAAAGTGTTTTTGAAAGATAAGTGATTTAAAATGAAGTAAATTAATAACACTGTTGAGTAATAGTTTAAAAATATGAATTGTAATTTAAGTATGGTTGTGATTGTAAGTGTGGTGTGTTGTGTCGGCGAGTGGGGGGTGGGTGTGTGTATGTGCGTGGGAGTGGATGTTACGGTAGTGTGTAGGTGAAGATGTGTATGGAGTGTGTAAGTGAGTGGGGAGTTATACGTACCTATGCGTGTGACGTTAAACATTACATTACATAAACATTTGATACTTATGGAGTATTTATGCAGGGATATGAAACAGGTTTTCAGTTTCGTCATATGTAAGCGATAGAAGCCAGCTGATAACTTTCTGTTTACACTCTTTCTTTGACATGGAGATTATTTCATTTTTTTTGTTAGCTATGTTATATAGTCTTTGTCCAAGGAATAAGTAAAATCTTTGAGCAAATGACGTTCTACAGGGCAAAGATTTACATAGTTCTAGCCGCCTTCTTCCTGCATTTTCTTTTTCAGTCAGGGTGTTTAGTCCGACACTGGAATGATGTCTCATAATTAATAATAGTACAAAGAGTTTGCGAACAGTAAGTACTTCACTAACCTTGTACAACTCCGTGGTAGAATAGTGTATGGGCTTAAAGTAACTAATTTTGAGCACAGCTCTTTGGGCGCGTTCAGCAATTAAATTATGCGTTTTGATAGCGCCGCCCCAGGCGGTGATGCAATAAGTTATAACCGCTTGGCACAAGGAATAGTAAATAATTTTCATTAATTTGGCATTGGCTGAGTGTCTGATTTTTTTGAAAACATAAATAAGTTTTCTGATTCTGATTGAAACATTATTTATATGATTCTTGAAGTTTAAGTTTTTGTCAAATATAATACCTAAATATCTTATAGATTCAACAGAAGACAGTGACGGACAGGCGCAATTTACATTTTCAGTATGACAAGTGTGTGCGGTTAAATTATGAGTTAGTTGAATAGATTTACCGGAGTTGCGAATTGAGAAAGGGATGAATTTAGTTTTATCTGTATTTAGTGAGAGATGATTGAAGGCAAGCCATCTAGTGACCAAATTGAAACCATGTTGTGCCTTATCGAACACTTCTTCCCAAGTGTCACCATGAAATGTTAGTGTAGTATCATCGGCATAGGAAATAATTTTGCAGTTATCGATATTCAGTTGTGTAAGCTCATTAATATATACTATGAATAAGGTTGGGCCTAGAATACTGCCCTGAGGAACTCCATAGGTAGTTGGCAGAGCATCACTCGTATAATTGGAAATTTTTACCCTTTGAGTTCTTCCGGTTAAATAATTTTGAAACAATTTAAGTTGCCACTGAGAGACTGCCTCTTTGGTCTAGTGGTCGCAAGCGCGACTGCTGTGCATGAGGTCTTGGGTTCGATTCCCAGGTCGGGCAAAGTGTTATTGGGTTTTTCCATCAGGAATTTCTCAGTAGCAGCCTCGGAGTCTGGATTTGTGCCCGGTTGATGGCAATAGGCTCGCCCCCTATTACATGGGACTAAAAAACATAACTGGCGAAATGTGGGTGTACTAATGGGAACACCTCTGCCTAACCCTTCGGGGATTACAGGCGTGATGTTATGTTATGTTATGTTTAAGTTGATTTTCTCGAATACCGATTTGATGCAAGTAGTGTATTATTGGGCATTCTATACCACTATCGGCAAGTAGCTCGGCGAGTACGCCTCGCTGCCGATAGTGGTATAGAATGCCCAATAATCGACACTCGACTCGACTCTCCACTCGACCGATAAACTCGAACGAGACAGTTTGTTGTACCGTGTACTTGATTAGGAACGATTTACTCGACCAATGACTAGTAACTTGCTCCTTACCACTATCTTCCATACGGCTGGTCAGTATGCCGCGTTTCGGAGCACGATGAACAATCAACCATTTACTTACCACTGCACTTAACCGGTCACTCGAGTTGCATTTACTGTTAACATAGAATGGTGAACGAGTTGATGATTGTAACAAACCAACGAAATTACAAGTACCTAGTGAAAAAAGCGTTAACGGGTTATTATTGTAAATAAAAAACAACTGTAAGGTACGGTATTTGGTTTAATTATCATAAAATGTTGGTTTGCCTGGAAACAAGATATCAGCCGCACGCACGAACTCTTGTAATTTTCGCCACTGAGGAGAATCCGCGTCAGTCTGGAACTTGATTCGGACGAGCGCCTTCTTCCACAGCTCGGCGGAGTCGGTAAGGCGAGCGTCGTCAGCCTTGTATACCTTGCAGTCGATGTAGTACTCTCCGTCGGTGCTCGTTGCTCGGCGCTCGCAGCCGCTGGCTACCCGGTTCACAAAGAATGAAGTTAGGTGATCCGATGCATCTTCTTTGTGTGGGATGTCGCGGTTGTTACTGATGCCAAATATGTCGATGCCAGTATTCACTTTTTTACTGAAACAATAACAGAAACTGTAATTAGTTAATGTTTAGAACGAGAGATGCATACGCCAAGAAAAACCTTCTGCTGTAAAAAAATATAACAATTGACTCGGCTTTGATCAATACTGTAATCGATTAAATCAATCCATCGATTCAAACAATAACCAAGTGAACCTGCACTTGTTTTAAAATAATATGTAATAGTAATTGCACGATTATAATTTAGTCAGTAGATATGTGGCTAGAGTAAGTAGATAATTAATTTACCTGGCACGAGCTACGGTTGTTGATTGTGACTGCATCTTGCGTTTCCCATTGCTGTCTGCAGACGGTTTGCGGCTGCACTTCACTTTTTGCCCTGTGACCGATGCTTGCGAGTAATCACACTCAGAGTCTGACCTGAAATAAAGATAGGGAAAATTTAGTCACATAATTATTATTAATTATCTCAATGGAGTAGTGTCAACACAAGTGTGTGCGCAAACATTGGTTCTCCTACATGCCCATGGGATAACAAACCCATAGAGAGATTGGGTGCAGGATCGATGGCTTTACATGCTGTTCAAAGCACAGAAGACTGGATGAAAAATAATGACTCCTTCGAGGGATCGACCTCGACATACTATGAGCAGCTCGGGTGATCTGTGAAGTAACACGCCCACAAACAAAAATAACTGTAAATTACAAGCGGATCACAAGTGTGAGCCATGACAACGAACAGAATATTTTATAAGACTTACATTTTTCAATCAGAAGTTCCACTCGGTTTGATGACTTGGTTGGTGATGGCGGCAGCGGGTGGCTATCGACAATGTCGTCGCTGATATTTGTAGACAACACGGACTGTTTGTATACCGATGATAACAGAGCACTTCGTTGCACTTGCAGACTGCGAATACTTTGTACCGAATACTTGTAGCTTATAAGTAAAAATCAAATTATAAGTAAAGCATGTTAAAAACACTTCAATCAATTTAGCATTGTTGTGTTGAAGTAACTTTTTCTGTAGTCGGATTATACATGCACGTAAAATGTAGACGAAGGAAAATTTTATGCTGCATCGAATGTCGATGCAGCGAAATTAGCCAGGGCTGACTAAATGATAGCGAGCACGGAATCGTTACACTACATTGATGTAATTATTTTATAGAAGTAAATAAATATTTCTAAGGTAGGTACTTATTTTATCATCTACGTTAGGTCTTGTGTAGAAAATATGAACTTATTGCCGTCAACCTAGTACTTTTCTAGACTTCCTGAAATAAATACATAATATAGTTCTCATAACTACACTAACAGCCATGAGTCAAACCATGGAAATCCGTATCTGTCGATACGCTATGATATATTTTAATCGTAATAATGCATTGTGTAAATTTTGTATTTTGCTGATACATAGAATGATACTAAGTTATTGTCAACCCTAACTAAAATAGCTGATTATTGTGAATGTGAAATAAATAATTAGGTTAAGCACACGTGTAACAATTGCGCAAAAACAAATTTTATGATGAAATACTTTTAGGCAAAAAATATAATTTAAAATATTATTTATTACTTCAAAGGTCTCTCGGAGTGAGCACCTTTCTAAACTGTCACCGAAAAATTAAGTCAATTATTAAAAATAAATATTTTATTGATCACACACCAGAAAGTACATACGAACGACTTCATCAGGAGTAACGCTGTTCGGTATATCGTGGGGGGGCCTGAAATACACCTGTTTGGATAAAGCAGATCATTTCATATTGTACAGGTAATTATCAAATATATTTTTTTAATTTCAATTAACATAATAGTATGACTCTTTTTCAACCCAGAATTTACAATTATATGTCTGATTCTTTATCGGTACCTAATAATCATTTTTTTTTTTATTTCAGATACATTCTGCCTAAACAAAATATTAATTACCGACTGGTCTGTGAAGAATTATTTAATTACCTGAAATATATCTCCATATTTGGATCACGTAGATACACATTCCTGTGTATAAATCATTTTACATTTTGCAGGTAATTATTATCTTTATTTTTCTCTCCAGATTATACTATTATCTATCTAATTAAATTATGTGTCTAATGCACCCAATTTTTTATTATTTCAGAAACATTCTGCCTAAACATAATTACCGACTTACCTGAGAAGAAATTACACAAGGGATCTTGGAACGAACATAAAATAGTCCTGATCAAGTTGTACTACCTATATAAAATATTTTGTTACTGGTATACCTAAGATCGTGAATAATAGTTGTAAGTATTATCTAATCTAATTTTATTGAAATTGTTAGTGTTCCTTTTTGTTAGTGATTTCAACAATAACATAATGCCTCACTGTTCTGATTGCAAAGTATTTGTAGATAATCGCCGATGGTCTGGTCATTTACGTAGCAATGTACATAAAAACAATAGTTCAACTCCTATTTATGATAATGTGGCAATTATTAATTCTTCTTTTAAAGAACGAATCAAAAGTTATAAAATCACAGCGACAGGCGAACAAATACATAGTTTTCCTGAAATGTTCCTCAATAGTATTAGTCCACAAATTAAACATTTAATAGATAGTTCAATACAGAAACACACCTCTGTCAAAATAAACTTCGAACTGTTTGCTTCCTTTCTTATGTTTAAAAATGATCAACAAGAAATAAAATCATTCCGAACAAAAAATTTTATTACACTAATTAATTACGATTTTGATTCTACTTACAAATCAGCTGTTAATGTACTACTAAAAAAAATTGAAGAATTTGAGGAAAGAGATAGTGGTTGGACATTTTTAAGTAATTCACATTTAGAATTAAATATTAATAAATATCAACCACTCAGCGGATCTAAATTTTTAACTTTGCCGAAATCCATAAAGGCTAAAAGAGCTTGTTTGAATATTCGAAACAATGATGAGTATTGCTTTTTGTGGTGTGTTGTGGCGGCATTGTACCCCACAAACAGACATCCCGATAGGATTTCGTCTTATCCATACTTTCAGGAAGTTTTGAATGTTAATAATTTAACATTTCCAATTACATTCTCGGACATAGCTATCTTTGAGAGAAATAATCCTTCTCTCAATATATTTGTATATGGTTTAAAAAATGAGAAAACAATTATTGGGCCATTGTATACAACGCTGAATGACAAGTCTAATAAAAGTATCCATCTACTGTTTTTAGAAAATAATAATAATAATTCTCATTACTGTCTCATCAAAGATTTATCTCGTTTAGTTAGAAATCAGATGACCAAACATCATGGTAAACTATATTTCTGTGAAACATGTTTATTGTTTTTTCCAACGCTTAGTCAAATTGAATCCCACTTGTGTGGGGGGATTGTCACTGTTTTACCGGAAAAAGGGTCATTTTTAAAATTTAAAAATTATGATAGAAAACAAAATATTCCATTCGTCATATATGCCGACTTTGAAACGTTACTTGAACCAATTTCCGGCGCTGAATTCAACACCGCTAACACGTCATACTTAAAACGCCACGTGCCAGCGGCGTTCGCTTACAATGTCGTGTCATCAAATAAAAATGCCACCGTTGAGGGCTATAGAAGTTATCGGGGTAATGATTGTGTTTCGAAATTTATACATTTTCTTACTGAGGACGTAAAACAAATACATAAAATTATATCCAAAAGCGAGCCTATGATATTCACTGATGAAAATTCTCGTGATTTTAAACGTGCCGTTAAGTGTCATATTTGCGACAATTTACTCTTAACCGATAAAGTAAGAGATCATTGTCATATTACAGGTCTATATCGAGGTGCAGCACATCGACACTGTAATTTACAGCATAAAGTACCAAAATTTATTCCAATATTTTTTCACAATTTATCCGGATACGATTGTCATTTATTTATAAAAAAGTTAGGTGAAATTCCAGGTTCAATTAAAATAATCCCCAAGACTAAAGAAAAATATGTAGCATTTACTAAATTTATTCCTATTGCCGATAACGAGTACATATTTTGTATAAGGTTTTTAGATTCCTTCAACTTTTTGGGAACAAGTTTAGACAAGCTCGCTAAAACATTGCAGGTGGAAGATTTCGTTAATCTACGGTCTCATTTTTCTAAAGAAAGACAGTTTAATTTATTGAGAAGAAAAGGTGTTTATCCATATGATTACATGACCACTTGGGGATGTTACGATCAAACATTTTTGCCGTCTAAGGATAATTTTTATAATTCTTTGACTAACGAAGTCATTAGTGATGAAGATTATAATCACGCGCAGGCTGTTTGGGCTGAATTCAATATTAATAACCTAGGCGAGTATACGGATCTATACTTAAAAACGGATGTGCTTTTGTTAACAGACATATTCCAAAATTTTCGGAAAACCTGTAAACAATATTACAGTCTTGACCCCGCGTTTTACATTACTGCACCCAGTTTATCTTTCGATGCGATGTTGCTAAAAACAGGCGTTCAGTTAGAGCTAGTGTCGGACTTAGCTATCGTCAGAATGATACAAAGCGGTATACGCGGTGGTTTGTGCATGTGTTCCCATCGGCATGCTAGAGCTAATCACAAGTACATGCCTGAATATAATCCATCACAACCTGAGAGTTTCATAGTATACTTAGATTGTAATAATCTTTACGGTTTCAGCATGTGTCAGTATTTACCATACTCTAGTTTCAGATTTTTAGGTGATAACGAATTAGCTAATTTTGATGTTACCGCTATAGAAGATAACGCAAAATGGGGCTTCATATTAGAAGTCGATCTATTGTATCCCGAAAATTTACATAATCATCATAATGACTTACCATTTTGTCCTGAAAAATGTGTACCCCCGGGAGGTAAAACCAAGAAACTCATAGCAAATTTGTATAATAAGTACAACTATGTGATTCATTACGTTCATTTAAAAAAATGTTTGGAACATGGTTTAATTTTGCGTAAAATTCATAGAGCTATTACTTTTAGACAGGCTCCATATTTAAAACAATACATAGAGTTAAATACTCAATTAAGACAAAAAGCAAAAAGTTCCTTCGAACAAGACTTTTTTAAGTTATTAAATAACAGTGTTTTTGGAAAGACATTAGAAAATACTGAAAATAGAGTAACCGTGCATTTAGTTAATCAATGGTGCGATCAGTCCAATCGAACTAAGAAATTTATATCCGCTGAGAAACTTATAGCCAACCCCTATTTCCACAGTGCATCTATTTTATCTGAAAACTTAGTTGCGATACAAATGAAACCTGATCAAATTATTTTAGATAAGCCTATCTACATAGGTTTCACTGTGTTGGAACTTTCAAAAGCACACATGTATTACTTTCATTACGATATTGTAAAGCCTTTTTATAAAGATCGAGTGCAGCTATGTTACACAGATACCGATTCCTTTGTTTATCAAATAGACACTAACGATTTTTACCATGATTTGAAATATAATTTTTTACAATATTTTGACAGCAGTAACTATGAAGCCGCAAATGATTTACAGATACCGCTAAAAAATAAAAAGGTACCCGGTCTCTTTAAAGATGAAATGGGAGGAAAATATATATCTGATTTTGTTGGCTTGAGATCGAAACTTTACTCTATAAAAACCCCTAATAATATTATTAAAAAAGCAAAAGGGGTGAAAGCAAGCGTGGTCAGGGATTTAAACTTATCAGACTATGAAACCATTTTATTTAATGGCGGAGTAATCCGGAGAAAAAATTATATGTTTAAATCGATAAAACACGAAATATTTACTCGTACTGTCAACAAAGTTGCTTTATCTAGAAATGATGACAAACGATCGATATCTGTAGATCAAATTTCAACTCGAGCCTGGGGTCATGCGTTTATTTTTAAGAATGAATTACTCTGACTGCCTCGTTGGTCTAGTGGTCGCAAGCGCGACTGCTGCGCATGAGGTCTTGGGTTCGATTCCCAGGTCGGGCAAAGTGATATTGGGTTTTTCCATCAGGAATTTCTCAGTAGCAGCCTCGGAGTCTGGATTTGTGCCCGGTTGATGGCAATAGGCTCGCCCCCTATTACATGGGACTAAAAACATAACTGGCGAAATGCGGGTGTACTAATAGGTATACCTCTGCCTAACCCTTCGGGGATTACAGGCGTGATGTTATGTTTATGAATTACTCTGATCATAATTTAAGTTTAGTGTTACGTAATTATCTAAGGCTACTCATGTAATAAGTTTAGTTTTAGAAAATAATAAATGTTAATAACTATTATACAAAAATTAAATAAAATTGGAATTATTGTAACCATTGACTTGTTTCATTTATGAAATTCTATTTACTTTAAAATATAATTACACTCTTTTTTCAATCGGTAAATGAAGTAAATACCGATTGCAATGATTTCAGTTGCACTATGCACCTAGATACCTTGCATCGTAAGGTTGATTTTTGAATAACTAACGTTTACGATTAAGTAACACGCTTACAAGGCACTATTCTTCATTGTATATCATTGTCTACGTTGCAGTTCATTGGCCTTAGCATGGAGACACAAATGCTTAGATGACATGTAATTAATTATTACACGGTATTTAATTATTTTGCAATCATTAACGAAATATTATTCATCGCGAACACCTGTTTTATATATTTTTTTAACCTTCAGCAAAAGTAATCATGTCGGTGAGTATAATTTTTTTTTGTAACTAACAATTGTGATCGCGGTAGTGTTAATAATCAATATAATAAAGGAATATAGTGAACTCCATGGAAAACCCAATTATAACGCTTTAGAGCGCTATACTAAAGGAATAGTGGTATAATTGTTTTATATTTTGTTTCAGATGTCTGAATCTGAGATCATGTTCAGCCAGTATGCCCAGGATCCTTACGAAGGATTCTCTGAGATGTTTCGCAGCGAACCCGAGCACAGCAAACCAGTCACAAAAGATAAAAAACCAAAACAACGATGCAGGGAAAAGTCGAAAAAACTAAAACCAACCAAATCCTACGTGATGAGTCGACTACAGCGAAGAGGGATTAAATTAATAAAAATTTCAGTCATAGATCTATGTAATAACAATCCTCAAACCATAGACAGTGATAGTGATAGTGAGAACGTTATTATAAACGCACAATATATTGTTCAAGATGCTATCGACAGTGTTATGGACGAAACTGAGTGTTTAGTTAAGAAAATATCGAAATCTTTAATAGATACTGACTTTTAATAATCGTTTGTGTAAATTAATGTCTATAATTTTATTAAGATATTTCTATTCAATTGCGTGTAGTGTTCAGTTATTTGGAGAAGTGTGGGGAGTGTTTAGCAAAATAAAAGCATGTATAACTTATTGTGATTTTTATTGAACAAACCTAAAAACTAATCATCTACATTACACACATTAGTGCATACATTTTATGCCCATTCTAAATACTTCCTTAAACAAAGCACATTTTTAAGCGCACAATGCTTCAGATGTTTATTACAATTAAAATTAGATCTTCCTTCACAGTATGTTTTATGCAAAACAGAGAAATTAGGACATTGTTCTTTACCAAGGTCTAATACTTTACAATTCATACAAAGATCCTTTATCCAATTCACCTTCTCCAAACCATTTACAATGATTTCCTTATTTTCTAGATATGGAACGATTATACGTCGAAATTCTCTGTAGTCAATATAACCTTCATTCCAATAAATTCCCCTATTTCTTTCCAACCATTTAACCTGCTTCTTTTCATCACTTGTTAAGTATTTAAACAAGTATGGTGGTTTTATTAAAAATGTTTGAGTATAATCACGACTAGCAAAAGCTAATTCTTTTATTATAAAATTATTGTACAGGTCTTTAAACCCTTGAACATCTAATATGATAGTATTCGGATTCATGATATTTTTCTCACAGTATTACTTAGAGGCTTATACTCAATTATGCAGTCGTTCAATAAAAGACAATATGCAGAAGTTTGATCTGGTATGTCCGAATCACTCTCTATTTCCACTCGTACATCCACAATAGGACCTGTCTTTACATTATCGGCCTGTCTAGAGCAATCTATGATAAAGAGCGGCGCCAAATCTTTAAATTGTTTTTCACTTAATAAGGGTTCCGGGCGACGTCCGTAATAAGACTGTTGAAATCGAATGTATTGCTCGTATAATAAAGCGATTCTGTTATTCGCGAAACTGATATTTAGGTTTTCATAGGGGAAGTAAGTTGAATTTAGGTATACTCTAACGTCACGAACATGGCAGTGATCGAACTGAGACATATCAGAACTTGAATTGTTTTTTCTATTTGTTTGTAGGCCCATAATTATGTATCTAGGTTTCTCTATTTGCGAGGAAGTTTTGATGGACCAGGTATGTTTTGTAGTTTTAGGTAAAGCTGGATATTCGTAGAGATCCCAATTTCTGAATATCATCTGGAGTGGTCGATCTTTTTCTAACAGTTTGAGTAAACTTATTTTCTCTTTGTCGGACACTTTAACATGCGGTACACGCCAGATGATTTTATTTATTTGAACGTCTTCTACAAATTCACCGGTGTTAAGTTTGACCGCATTCAGGTTAGTATTACTTCGTAGCAATATCAGTTCGTGCCTACAATTTATCACGACTTTCTTGAAATCTTCAGCGAAACCGATGATGTTACTGAGTGGTATAGACGCGGAAAAACTACCCCCATTTATATTTTTTATGCCATCGATATTCCAGCCCCATGCATTAGATATCTTTGACTCACTTTCACTCATTGATATTAACGATTTCATGGTGGTAGTTATGCCAGCATTTTTTATTCTATCAATTTCCACTCCATTTAGCTCGTATCTTATATCTTGGAACAGGTAAAGTAGAGCATTATTCGTAAAATTAACACTAGTGGCTTTCTCTTTCATATCCTTTTTGCTTACGATAACAGTCCCTTCCAAATACAAGGTACTAGCTGACGGAAGTATATACAAGTCTTGTTGGTTAATGGGTATACGAATTTCATCGTTCCTATTGAAACTAGTTACGTAGGGCTTGTAAGAGTGAAATTCGATTCCTTCAACCGTGTTGTCGTAAGTCGGAGCGGATAAAACGTCTAAGATATTCATTTTAGTAAACCGATCGCTTTGAGAAATGCCTTGTTGTCTTTAGTTAATTTTATTTTCTTCTTAGGGCGAGCTCTTATATGGTTGGAAGCTTGAGTGGAACTGATATTTTTGATTTGCTGATGCACATATTTATTGTAATCGATCATTTTTTTCTTCTGAGATGCAAATACAGCTGCACTTCTTCACCGCGCAAGTTTATTAAGCGGTTATTTATATCTAACAGCCTGATATGTATGCAGCTAATGTTGTTTTGGTTGATTGGAAAGTATATCGCGTTTTTCGGAATTTCTATAATCCTATATCCGGGAGGAACGTTGAGTGCAAATTCGTTGATAATGTGACTCGGTTCTCCGTTTGTGTACGAGCCGCTTATAATATCACATTCGATCCTGATCACAGTTGTAGGTAAAATGTTGACCGGCAACTGTGACTCATGCCATTTATTTGCTTTCAAGATTTGTTTATTAAACCCTAATAAATTCCTGAAAGTACCTTCTTTATTAAAATTTATGTCCTTTGTACAATATACAGCAGCTTTTAAAGTATTGTTATTGCACTGTAGTTTGATTGAGGCATCTTTCATTTCAGATTTTAAATAATCATTAATATCTTGCAATTCATAGGTGCCCTCCGGTATTTCAATAACTTCGTTAGAACCATAATAGAATTTATTATTCGTTTTGTCAATGTTTGGAATCGAATTAAATGTTGCGAAATGCAATAAGGCACACTCATACTGTTCATATAGTTGCAACGTGTTGGGATAGTAAGTAGATAAAGTTGACGAGTTTCCAGTTATCGATAATGTGAGTGACATCTTGCAAATGATTGAAATAAAAGAAAATCATAGATTTTATATGATTTTATTCCAAAAAGTCCACAGATATTCTAAACATAAGTGTCCACAATTTACAGTGTTGAATTTCTGATATCTTGTATAATTATAAAAAACATTACAATTCTTAAAATATCGTATTAATTCCATTGGAGGCTTCAAATTTCCAAAGCTATCAAAATATTCACAATAATTGCCTACTTTTACATAAGCTACCCAATGCGTCCCTTCGTTCTTATAATCGTCCAAGTTAACGATACCACATTCAATCGGATTTGGCGTTCTTGGTAATTGATCCCTCATGTACACTCCCCGAAAGTGAGGGATGTCGCGTGCATACCTTTGGATGTCTACATTAGTTAGAGGACGATTAGGTAGCTTATTTTTCAGTTTTTTTGAAGATTTCACGAATAAACCTTTTCCATTTTTATGTGGCTTAATGTATAAACCCTGCCCTAACTTTAAAGACTCCATAGCCCTATTATGTCGTTGTGTTTCTAGTAAATTTTGCTGACCAGCTTTGTAATCGTTAACAGTTTTTGCAATACCAGCCGCACCACCAGCTAAAGTTCCTAATGCTGATAAGCCCGCAAAAATCGGGATTAAGGGTAGAATACCTCCAGTCTTTGGTAAGGGTATCACTCGTGGTACTCGAATTTTCTGAATGTTAGGAAATATTTTTATTGCTGCTGAGTAAGCAGCGTTAATTAAAGTTTTACTGTCCTTTGGTTTCAGTTTCTTTATCTTCGCTCTTATTTTTGATACGAAACTTTTAAACGTTTTAACGCCGGCACCAGATTTCAGTTTGGCTTTCATAACTTTGCTCACTAACCACGAACTAAGTTTTTCACCTTTCCCTGCATCGTTCGATTTAAGTCTTTGTTTAGCCATATTAAGTAGTTGTAAATCAGCTTTGTGACGATTGGGTAAGTCTGTATGGTTTGCATATGCAATGTCGTGATGCATGCAAGCTTCGTCTAGCTTATTTACACCTCGGTCACCTCGTAGTAAACGTTTCTGGAGTTTTGTTCCCGGGCCGCAATAATTGTAGCCTGGTAAATGAAGTTCGAACGGCAGATTATTAATTAGGGTATTAACAAGTTCACCTCCTTGCATTGTCTAAAGTGTAATGAAAGAAATAATGCAAAATTAACTGTTATATAATTGTTTTATTCCACTATTGCAGTTTTGTTGATCCAACTGTTTTCTTCGTTGTTTAGACCCAACCATTTCACAAACATTTTTGTTCCTTTCCTTTTTAAAACCTTTTCTACCAAATAAATACCCGGATAGTAAGATTTTTGAAGTTCTTGCTCGTAAAAAGTTCCCAATATGGCTTGCTTTCGCTGATCTTGTATATGATATGTTACTGGTATGGTATGATTTATTTTTTTTATAGTAAATATTTCAGTTGACCAATTAGGTGTGTAACCTTTCTCAAAATTGTGTTTGTATTTACTGATACGAACAAAGTCACCTACTTTGAACTTAGGTTTTCTACGAATGGTTACATGATTTAAGGTTTTTTTAATATTTTCTTTTATAACTGACTCACTAGATTTATTAACTTCAATTGGCTTAAATTTAATAGTACGATGTTTTGTGTTGTTATAAGTCTTTAACGTAACTTCTAATGGTATACCTAACCATTTATAGTTCCCATTCAAACTAAAATATTTATATAATTTATTTTTAAGTGTTTTAATCAGTCGCTCCACGATCGAAGCTTTTTTGCTAGAAAACGTTGAGTAATGGTTAATATTATACGTCTTCATAAGCGTTTGAAATGAGTTGTTATAAAATTCTGTTCCCTTATCAGTTTGTAAATTAACAGGTTTGCGATTGCTGTTAATCAGTATTCGTTTAAATGCATGAGTAACATCGAGTTTATTTTTTGATTTTAATGACTCTGCCCAAGCGTACTTTGAGAAGCAGTCAATCACCACTAGAATGTAATTATGACCTTTATTATATTTTCTCAGGTTCTGCATGTCCATTAGATCAGCTTGCCACAAGTCATCGACCCCTTTTAGAATGACGGAACGTCGAAGGAAATTTCTTCTTGCTGCTTTGTGTAGTTCATTAACAATTTGCTGTTTTGCCATTATGGAGATTTATTTTGAAGTAATTTATCTACCTCTGCTTTAGTATAAAACTTATCTTGCAAATGAGTTAAAACCTCAGGTATCTTTGCTTTTAAAGTAGCCTGTACTGTACCCTTTGTGTCTTTTATGATTTGAGAACGCAATGATCCAATCATATTATTAAATTCTTTTAACATATTAGCATTCAAACGATCTACATAATCCTTGTCCACAGTCAAATTATTTAATTCTTTTAATGTGTTAGCATTCAATCGATCTACATAATCCTTGTTCACAGCATCGTCTGCTTCTACTGGAGATCTAATTCCTCTCAGTCTTGAAGTTTTTAAATCAAAATCTCCGTTTTCTAATTTTAACAGAGCATTCTCATTAAACTCAAATAACTCAGCAAAACGCATTCTTTTGTGAATGTAGTGTCCGAATTTGTCTACGTTCATGTTTAAGGTGTATTGTATCGAGAGGCTAATAATAAAATAAACACATTTTAAAATATTTATTAATTTATAATTACTACTTACAAATTGTAAAATAATTTCATACGCTGATGACACAACTCTCACCTTTTTTGGGGAGTCTTGGACAAAAGTATTTAAATATGCTCAAGAAGGCCTCAATAGAGTATGTCATTGGTTAACTAACAACTCACTTACATTAAATGCAACTAAAACGAATTATATAACTTTTTCGTTACGAAAATCCATTTCTTCATCACACCAAATCATAGCACATTCTTGTAATTTAACTTTCAACTCAAAATGTAGCTGTCCAAATATTCAGAAAGTCCAATTTACTAAGTATTTGGGGGTAACCATTGATGAAAATCTAAGTTTTTCTGAACACATAAGCAATGTTGCTCGGAGAGTTCGTAGATTGACATATATATTTAAACAGCTCAGACATGTGGCAGACTCCAAAGTTATGAAAATGGTCTATTTGACCCTGTGTCAATCTGTCATTGCCTACTGTATTTCTTCTTGGGGTGGAGCAGCCAAGAGCTGCCTTATTGAATTAGAGAGAGCTCAAAGATTGATACTCAAGGTGAGTCTATTCAAACCAAGACTATTCTCTACGTCAGAACTGTATCAACTAGCTCAGGTACTGACGGTAAGGCAACTTTTTATTCTTGCTGTCGTGCTTAGGCAACATAAGCTTCTTAAATTCGTCCCAAATAACCCAACATTAACTCGGCGTCGTAATTTTCAAGTTTGCCCTACAGAACCAGCCAGAACAGGTTTTAGCGACAAATTTTTCTTCTCACAAGGCCCGCATCTTTATAACCTCATTAATAAAAAACTTTCTGTTTACGCAAATTTAAAACAAGACTGCAAGAAAAAGGTCATAGAATGGCTTCTAACACTCAAGTAGGTACGAGGAGACAGAGAAACTTCTTTGTAGACACTGAAACATCTAACACGCGCGCGTGAGCGCACACACACACACCCCCACGCACTCATAAGCACACCCTCTCACACACACGCACTCAAAAACACACCCCCATACCTATTCACATGCATGATTACTTTTTATTATGCATGCACATTTTCACTCCCTCAGCATCTAACTACTCATGTAGCTCATGCTCGTATAACTGTCCGGGTTAAGGAGGCCAGGAGACCCATGACACAAGTTTTTTTTTACTTAGTTTGGGCTCCTGTCTCCCTTCCATCTATAACCATTGTAAATATTATGGAATGTATGTACCTTGTGGGAGAAAATAAATGAAATTTATTATTATTATTATTATTATTATTATTATTATTATTATTATTAACATGCAGCGATTGCGGTTGTTTTACAAATTTCATGATTACTGTCGGAAATGAACCAATTGAAAATGAGTGAATGTATTTAGAACGCTATCATTTATAAACTTACCACAACCTCTTTTGCGTTACTGGTCAGTGATCGAGTCGATTGTTCATTATTGAGCATTCTGTACCACCTTTCAGAGCGATAGCGAGCTCGCATGATCATTGGTCGTGTACAGTATACACTACAGTCGAGTTGATAGTTGATTGTTCATACTGACCCGCCATAATATGGAAGTTACTAGTCGTTGGTTGAGTAAATCGTCCCTAATCAAGTACACGGTGCAACAAACTGTCTCGTTCGAGTTTATTGGTCGAGTGGAGAGTCGAGTCGAGTGTCGATTATTGGGCATTCTATACCACTATCGGCAGCGAGGCGCACTCGCCGAGCTACTTGCCGATAGTGGTATAGAATGCCCAATAATACACTACTGATGCAACTTGTTAACCAGGGTGGGAATGGAAACCGTGTCAAAAGCCTTTGCTAGATCAAGAAAAATTGTGATACATTTCTTTTTGTTATCTAGGGTTTTAACAATGTGATCAGTAAAATTGTTTAATGCATCTTCTGTAGACTTGCCGGATCGAAAACCAAATTGATGATTCGAGAGTATTTTATATTTTTCTAGATATTTAATGAGTCTTGCGTTGATGATCCTTTCCAGTATTTTTGATAAAGATGAAAGAATAGAAATAGGTCGATAGTTAGTGACACGGTTTCTATCTCCACCCTTGAAAATGGGTCTAACTATAGACCGTTTGAGTGAGTCTGGAAATGTGCCTAGTTTTAGGCACATATTGAAGATATACGTAAGCGGAGGCACTATTTTATTTTTAAGCAATTTAAGTAGATCAGATGAGATTCCATCATCACCAGCAGAACAGTTACTCCTCAGGCCAATGATTAGACTTTCAATTTCCGTTTCATCAGTGTCAAGAAGAGCAAAAGAATTGCTAATTAAGGACGACGTGTTGCATTGAAAAACATTGGTCTTGTCACTGTCAAGTGATGCAGTTGGTGGGATGATTTTTTTTGCTAAGTCTTCCCCTATAGTAGCAAAGAATTTATTTGTGGTATTGACAGATTCCTGCGGTGTTGGCTCTATTGAAAGCAGATCTAATGAGTTGTCTTTTTTTACATTTCTATTTGTTATAGTATTTATAGCATTCCAAATATTTTTATTATTCTTACCAGCTTTTCTGAGTAGACTTTTTTCATATTCAAGCCTTAATTTCTTATCAATTTTATTATAGAAATTTCTGTATCTTTTATATGTGATTTCAAGCACCATGTTATCCGGATGTTGTTTATATTTTTTGTGCATCCGATCCCTGTTGCGAGTACACCTGATGAGTCCAGATGTCATCCAAGGTTTAAGAATTCTATTTCTATTCGTTATATTTAGTATTTTTGTATTTATCTGTATGATATTTGTAATTTGAGATATGAATATGTCAATAACCTCATTCGGGTTAATCGCATTAAAAATTAATGTAAAGTTAAGTTGATCACATGCTAACTTTATTGCCTCATAGTCAAGTTTAATTATTTGTTTTTTTATTGGCTTGCTAACGCCTTCAACTTTAGCACAGCACAATATGGGTGCATGATCCGTAATATGGGATTCAATTATAAATGAGCTTACAGGTATATTTGTTTTTAAGATTTCATGATCTAAACAACTATTAGCACGTGTAGCTTTATTGAAAGCTGGAAGAAAGCCATTTAGGGATAGAAAATCAAAGTACTCAGACAAAAAGCGATCAGAGCTGTTGGCAGCAATATTTATGTTAATGTCACCTATAATTATTATGTTCTTGTAAGATAATAAGCCGTCAATTAATTTTTTTAGGGACACTAAGAAATTGTTTATAGTTTTGAAACAGTAAGGACGATATAGCGCTATAACAGCTACATCATAATTAGTTTTAATAAGTATGCAATTTGCCTCACTTATGGCAGGTTCTTCAAGAGAGGCTTTTATATTGTTTTTTATGTATACTACAACCCCATCATTCTGATTATAGTGCGAGGATGTGGACATACTTAAATATCCATCTAGGATAGGAAGATTCTGAATGCACGACATCCAACACTCCGAAAGAACGATAATGTCGTTTTGAAATTGAAATCTCTGAAGGAGGATATTCAAACTATCAAAATTAGCGTTAAGACTGCGTATATTTTGTGACAATATTTTTAAGTAGTAATGTGGTTGTTCCAAAAAAGATGCGCAACCCTCAGGTTCACAGGATACGGTATCGGATATCGAATAGTTATCAATCTCAGATAATAAGTCCTTATCGAATTTTAAAATTATATTTTTTAAAGGAGACAATGTAAGGGAACACTAGGCCATCTGGTGATGATATGGGACGTATTTTACATAGCAAATAATTTATACATGCTATTGGTTTTCCTGCGTATTTTCGTTTGATGGTGCGTGAGGTATCATTTATGATGTAATGTATGAGTGTATTGTGAAATTTGTGAATGTATTGCTTAGAGAATAGTGGTCGTGCTTGAATAGTTACTAGATACTTTTTAATTACTAAAATTATTATACTCGTTGACCGTGTGTATGATATTTGAATGTTTAGAGTATAATATGTGTATATTTTTGTTGTGTATAATTGTAAAAATTGTGTTTGATTATAATTGGAGTGTAGAAAGGTGTATGATTTATATATGTTTAGTGTATTATTAAAATTATTGTATTGAGTATTGAGTTTACCATTCAAAAGGATATCAAGAATTATTAATTCAATAAACGTGTTGTTTACATAACAAAAATGCCAGTAGAAGTCTATTGACACAGTAAAATATCCTTGTCCAGATTTAGAGCTTAGTCATTCTGTGTTCAGTTGTAGCTTACAGAAGTCTCTTTCGGAGTCGATTCGTACTGCAGGGATACCCTCCTTTTTCCTAAGAAAAATTTTGCCGTGCGAGACCCAGCAGTAATTATATTCTAGTGTTTTTGCTTTTTCTCGTGCAAGATAGAATAATCGCCTCTTCTTAGCGGTTAAATTTTCAGATAAATAAATTGGGTTCGATGACCCCTCTGACAGTATGTCTTTTGAGGATAATTTGTTACCTCCATTTTTCTTGTTATAGTTTTTATAGGCTTGTAGGAGACTGTCTTTAGCAATAACTGTGGTCAGGTCAGCTACCACTGTGCCACTGTTCTTATCAGATTTGGACTTCAGGCGATAGATATCCCGTATGTCAGATGGTTTTAGGTGGACATTCAGAACCTTACTGGTGTTTATCAGAGTCTCGGAGAGAGTAGCTTTGGTTTCAGTTTTGTTCAGTGGTAAGTTTCTTATCTCTAAGCTGGACGATTTATTAAAAGTTTCCAAGCTTTCTATTTTCTCTTCCAATATCTGTATATAGGCTAATTTTTCTCGGTTTTCCTTCTCCAGCTCACCCAATTTCGGTAGTAAGTCATCGTATTTTGCTGATAAGAATTGGGCGGTTTTTTCTATCTCAGCGTTTTGGTTCTTTATATCATTTACTGTACTCATCAATGTTTTATATTTTGTTTCCTGACTTTCCGTAAATTCCTTTATCATTTGTCGAATTTCCCCTAAGAAGTCGTTTAAGTAGTCATCATGTTGATGCTTACGTTTGAACCTTTGTGTGATGTTAGAAAGATTCTGCGGCGATGTTGAAACAGAGCTTACTTCTGGCTCAGAATCATAAAGCATTTCTGTTGGCTTATTCGGGGGAGTCCTCCTCAGCATTGTTCAAGGCGTTTCAATAAATAATACAACAAATTATTATATTATTTCAAATGTGAGTTTAGCTTACAAGATTATCCAATACAGCCAAATAGATAAACAAAGATTTAGAAAAAGATTGATTTATAAACAAAAAGTCCAAGTGGATGATGTTGGATTTGAACGCGAACACCTTTGCTCGTCAACCGTAGTGCGATAACGCTTGACCAGCCGCGCTTGAGTAATTAGCGCGAAATATTGGTTCTTTAGTTTATTCGTGTTCGTGGAGCGTCAGAATAATGACCTTGCATTGTTTGTCAATGACACGGTTCACACACACTACGAGTAGGTACACGTTTATTTCTTCTTCAAATCTCAATAATTTTGAGATTACTTTTTATTCACTTATTGTCACTTTAGTTTAACTGCACAGCTATGCTATTCTCTAAGAGACAACGTCTTGGCTGTACTCGAGGACGAGCTCGTCGTCGAGACAGCGTTGAGATCGACCGAGCGTGCAGCGCTGATTTAAACGGTATTCTCTAACGCAGTTGTGGTCGTCGACGAACTCTAGGCTGTAACCTCCCGTCGCTGTATCGTAGACGAACTAGGCCTGGCAACAAGTGTCTTTAAATCATAATCGATCAATCTCGACTGAGGGTTTTATGCGTTTGAAATATAATTATAAGGTCTATCTTTAACAATTTTAAGGAATGAAATATTTTTATATACGAATTTCATAATTATAAGAGCTAATTGTATTTTTTATTAAACAATTTATGGTTAAATGACGATTACTCGCACTGACAGTGACACCTGTGACACTTGACGTGAGCCACTTAACGAGTCGACGCAGCGCTAGTTTTTGTATACAAAACCACTTGTTATTGATATTATTCAACTTTAAAAATTTTAGGTGCTTTACAATGATTCATTACCGACGCTGTTTTTTTTTAAGCTACTTGACATGAGTATTCAAGCTGAAAAACTTTGGTTGCTTTTACGATGTTGTGTGTTGAAAACCAGCAGATGTTAGACATTTTTGAAGAAATAAGCGAGTCATGGTCAAGGCAGACCCAAACACTGCAGGATTTATGTGCATCTATCAGACGAAGGAGTTAAATGCCTCTGACATGGATCTACCATAGAATTATTAGATAGAGTGTCAAGTGTCAGTGCAAAATTGGTCAATAAATCAATAAGATTGACTTTTACTTATGTATATAAATAAAAAACAAACTACATTACTGTTTTTCTTTATTTCTCATTGTCTGATTCTGTATACACATGCCCATACACACAAATATAACATCATTAGTAAGAAAAATGTAAAATTAGAAACAGGTTGAATATAAATAAAACAATAATAATAAACACCTTAAACAATATGAAATAATACATTGTTAAACTAACTAAAAATTGAATACTGATTTATCTCTGACTCTGCACATAACTAAACATATATACCTAATTAAACTCTTTCAGAAATTCCTATTTAGTGAAAATCCATGATCATCTAATCAATTATGGTGACTATATCCTATCTAAACATGTTTTCCACTTCTGAAACAAAAGGGAAAGCATACATGACATACTCGCCATAATTGATTAACTAAATCTCGCCTACTTATCTGCCCGCTCACTAAGTCATCCAACACCCTGTGTACCAGTAAACGCCTGATTCACCCTTTCAGTATTCCAATTGTAATGCACTGCTGTGTAAATCATTGTAATGGCTCTCTAGAGTTCCAGCTTCTGGGTTACTAGTGGGAGTCATTAAATAAGGCCTTTAAGGATATCCTGAGTCACCTGAAATCATTGAATAAAGCAGTAATTTAGTACAATCCTGAGTTGTGATAAAATGACCATTGTTTACTAGGTAAATAGAAACTTACCAAGTACCTAAGTATACTATTTCTCCATCATTGTTGAGATTTATCAATATCTCCTTAACCTTGTGTGTTTAAAAAAACAAAACTATCATGTGTTGCACCCCCAAAAGTCACATCCACATGCAAGATGTTTAGATCACCATCATTAATCTGAAATAAGCATAAAGATATATTAGATTTTTTAGTAGTACCATAAGTACCTTTACTTACATTAAAAAAGTAACTAGGTACTTATTATCTGAAACATCATGAATTCATTAAGCTTTTGTTGGTGTATGGTTACTCACCATAACTCATTAAAACTTAGAATTATAAACTGTAAACAAACCTTTAGCCTTGGTTGGTTGGTTATTACCGCTGGAACGAACGACGGGGACGTAAATAAGGAGCTAAGTCACTTAGCAAAATATTTATTTAATCCACAGAAAGTCTGTAAATATCAATGAAATTACGATCACACGATATTGTTTTAAACTTTCTTAGTTGTTTCGCCTGTCGAGATTTCTCTACCACATCACTTTTCTTTGCTTCTTCTTATAAATATAGCTTTACAATTCACCGAGCTGTCATTTTTTCATTTAATTAAACGTTAAAATCTTATAAAACTTTAAATGAACTAACTAAATCCTTAGAGTATATTGAGAGATACGCGCAAAAATCGTAGCTTTTGGATTTGACAGATGAAATCGAGGCTGTAGGCGAGGCTGTGAGCGTCGTCGACGCTGTTTTTTCTTAGAGAATACCAAAATGTATGAAGAACTGTCAAATCGGCCCTCCCAAGCCCTCCGTGAGTAGTTCAACTCACAGCCGTCGCAGCCTTGAGCGCTAGTGTAGTTACTAGCAGCTTAGTGAATACCATTCTGTTGATTCGTCGCTGAGACAGCGCTGCGCGCAAGGCTGTGTGCTTAGAGAATAGCACTGCAGTTCAAAGGAGCAGCTCCTTAGCTACACGTTCGTATATAGCACAGAAAAATTGAATGATGATTAATACCAACTTTTGAATTTAAAAACTCGGAATATAGAAATGTCTGTCTAACTCATGTGAGCGCGCGGGTGGAGTGACTATGGTAGTAGCTTCCCCCCGTGGGACCAGCCACAATCCACCCTAGGTGAGTTTTTTGTAGTATTGGCCTTTGTGACCCTAAACTAATCCTAGCCGTTTGAATCAGCTCCCAAAATACATCGGCGCCTAGCAATAAATCTATTTCGGCTGGTGAATAAAACTTAGGGTCAGCAGGTTGAATGTTACTAGGAATATTCAATTCTTGTACATGAACACCAGTATGAGGCAACTTGTCAGTAATTTGAGGTAGAACAAAACATCTGACCGGTCTGCTGAACGATTTGTGCATAGAATGTATCTCTATGTTGCAATGCTCTGTTACATTTACTACTGTATTACCCAAACCAGAAACACAATGATAATAGTTTTTTTCTTTACAGGTACCAATCATTTCCTGCGCTTTCTCACTGATGAAAGATGTTTGACTGCCACAGTCCAGTAAAGCCCTCAGAATGAATGCCCTTCTGTCAACTGTCACCTTCACCAACGCAGTAGACAGAAGAGCTTGATTGGTGGAGACAGCAGACATTGAAATAGATGTGGAGGGACCGGATGCTGCAGCGGAGGCAACTACAGGTAAGTTACTTTCAATTTTTTTAGAATTATTATCACCAGTAGAAGTAGTATTAGATGTAGAAGTAGATGCTGGCACATCATTCTGTTGTGTATTTTGTATAGGATATTGTTTATGTAGGAGAGTGTTGTGCTTTCTCCTGCATATTCTACAAGCGCTGAGCCCACACTGGAATGCCTTATGACCTCCTTGTAAACAGTTATTGCATACCTTCAGTTCAGAAACGGCTTTAACAGGTATAGACTCATAAAATCAATTCGCTTGTAAAAACAGACCTACAAAGAGACACATCTCAATAACATGCTTAGCATGTTTAAATAATATTTAAAAAATATGTATGTAAAATCAAAATCAACACTTATTCGAAATATACCATATCACTCTCCTCAGCTAAATGTAGCTCATTTGGGTTATTGGGAGATTCTTTTAAGGAAATTACTTTTACGATAGACAAATCGTCAATAATATCACGATCAATAATCCTCGTCTTACGAAACGCTAGTGCAGGTTTTTTACAGTTTTGAAAAAAACTACAGTGTATTTAGGTATAATTTCTTTGCTGATTTCTTGAATAATTCCAACATAATAGGTAAATTTTCCTAATGAGACGAGAACGTACTAAAACGAAACCAAGAACTGAATATGAAGGGTCTTGGTTTAGAAACAAACCGTATTCATGATTAAGTTCGTAGTCTTCTGTGGTATTTGTTATTTCACTTATGTTTCTGGCATTCTGGTTTAAGTCATTTTCTTCAATTACATTACTTAAATCAGTCTTTTCAGTTGCATTATCTAAATCAGTCTTATCCCTAGTAAAATATGTATTATAACTTTTAACTATAATTCTGGAATTCTGATCTAAGTTTATCTTTTCCATTGCATTACTTATATCACTCTTAACATAACATACATAACATAACATCACGCCTGTAATCCCCGAAAGGTTAGGCAGAGGTGTACCCATTAGTACACCCACATTTCGCCAGTTATGTTTTTAGTCCCATGTAATAGGGGGCGAGCCTATTGCCATCAACCGGGCACAAATCCAGACTCCGAGGCTGCTAATGAGAAATTTCTGATGGAAAAACCCAATAACACTTTGCCCGACCTGGGAATCGAACCCATGACCTCGTGCACAGAAGTCGCGTTTGCGACCACTAGACCAACGAGGCAGTCACTCTTTTTAACTACATTATCTAGATCAGTCTTATCCCCAGTAGAATATATTTTATCAGTCTTAACTAAGTTTCTGTCATTCTGATCAAAGTTAGTATGTTCATTAGCAATACATAAGTAAGTCACATCCCCAGATAAATACTTTGTTGTGTTAGCCTTTAAAATTGACTCAGAAACAGAATAAAAGTCATCAGCTTCTATGGTGGCATCGCTATCACATTCACCTACTAAGTCAGAATCACTGTGTGTACTCATAATATCACAATCCGAAACGCTTGTAGAAGAATTTTTGGATTTTCTAATACGTTTTTTCTTTTTAGCACATTTTATTGTTAAATTCTCGCTTAACTTTTTTGTATTGGCCAATGATTGCGTTTTTGATTTTTTTCCTATACCTTTACCCTTACCCTTATATGACTTTTTTGTTTTTATTTGGCATATAGGCATAGCAGCATTACGTTCCTCGGAAAGGTCACTTTCATAATTTTGTGTCTCTATCATAATATTGCATAATCCAGAAGAGCCTGGAATTGGATTCATATATGGATCTGGCACTATGTTTGAAGTAGAGTTTGATGATGTATTCTTTTTTTCTGGCGGCTTTGATTTAGCGACTTTTTTTGACTGACTCTTGACTAAATCTTCTGCACTTACGCTTTTGCCTGGATCAACTACAAATCTCTTTTTTCGTCTTGTTCCTTTTGGCACTTCAGGACATCTTAAGTCCATCAAAATATCAGTTATGACAGAAGTAGATATACTCTTTATTTCCGCTTCAGACTTGTTAGTGTGGGATTGGGGTAACCTAGATTTAGGACGATTGGGATCAACAGGGTACAGTCCGGATTTATTGAAACCGGCCCTTAAGTTGTGAGATTCCGCATCTTTTTTAACTAACTTATCCTTTAATTTACATTAAAGTTCAGGAAATGCGCTCTTAATTAACGTTTTGTGCTTTCTTCCCTCGGTAAGCTTCCATCTTGTGAGAAAATCTCTCCAGTAAGCCTTAAGCGGAGCAAATAATGCGACGTCTAAAGGTTGAAGCAAATGGGTAGTTTTCGGAGGCAGGCATACAAATGAAATATTCAATTCCTCACAAGTTCTTAACACACTTTCTGAAAAGTGTAATGATAAATTGTCACCGATCAATACCTTACGACCTGACTTATTTCAAACATATGGGACTATAATGCTTTGAAACCAGTCTTCAAAGCAGACAGAATCGAACCATCCACTTTTGTAACGATTGTATTTTGTCCCTTCTGGTCCTGCTTCCATCCATGTATCCCACAGGTTTTCCGATTTGTAAACGACATATATCGGTAACAAATGCCCTGATGCAGTTCCAGAAAACATAAGCGAAATTGCGGTTTTTGAGGTGTTTATAATCCGTTCTGGATACTTACATCCTTTGACGACCTGATAATAAGACGACTCTGATAATAAAAAATACATTTACAAAAAATGTATTTTTTATTATCAGGGTCGTCTGTCAAATTTGTTTCGTCGTAATTTATGATGCAATCTGCCGCAACCCCGTCAACCGTTTTGATATAATTTTCAAAAAACGCATCAATATCATCGGATGTAAATCTGGCTCGGTCAGTGGAAATGTTTGCAGATTTGCGATTTGAAATTTCTGAGCAATCCCAGTCAATTCTGGGCATATTATCTTCAAGCCCATATACTTTTTTACCCATTTTGTTAAGGTATTTTTGAGCAAAAACACGAAGATCTGAAATTTCAAAGGGAAATCCCCATGCCCCTAATAATAAAATAAATTTAAGGAAGATTCTCTCCTCTGCGGTAGAAAATAATGTTGGATGACCAGCCTTCTCTTGCGTGCAGTTGATGTTTCTAGTCTTTCTACTCAGGGTACTCTTTGGCACGCCATATGTATTTGCTGCATCTGTGAGGCTCATTCTTCCATCTTTAACTTTATTTATTGCCTCTTGTAAATGTTCCAATGAATAACTTTGGTAAGGCAAATGTGATTTTCAATTTCTGTTATTGGAGTATTTTCTTGTTGCACCATGGTCATAAAACTGAAACAAAAAAGTAGAACTTACCCTTAATTACTCGAAAATTACCATCGGGACTATTTGAAATTTTACTTAAAACCTTTGCACAACTATTTCTAGGTGTAGCTATTTGGAATTCTGTACTAAATAGCCCCAAAACGGTTCTAAAAAGCCCCATTTTATAAAACAACATGAATATGGCGATCTAACCTAGTTAGAAAAAGCAGTCAGAAAGCATTCAAATCACAACAAAACGTAGGATACATGAGAAATCTTAAATTCCACTTAACTCCAAAACTTTTGCGTACTCGTGCAAAAGTAGGCGACACATAAATAAACACAATTTGAACACTTTTTTTATAAAATTGTTTCGCGGAGCACGCGACGATGTTCAAGCTTCAAAATGGCGTCTAATACTACTGCTTTAGTATAGTGTTGCCAAACGGTGAAAAAAATATTGTACTACCAAAAGAAAAAATATTACCAGGTACCAAATCTTTTATATTCATAATTTTAATTAGCCCCACGGATTCCAAATACCCCCACTTTACGGTATTTATAAAAACTAACAATACTTAATTAACCTAATAAGAAACTTTTAAAACATATCTACTATTTAACCTTAGTTATACCATTTCTCATACATAACAATAACATTCATCACACAACAACCAACAATGACATAACATAACGCAACGTATAACGTACTTGTTAACGTATTTAATGTTAATGTTGACATTAACATTCAATACTTATCACTACACAAATATACAACGTGTAACGGAAAGGGTATATACATACCAAGACCAAGGCTTCTTTGGATGATAACAAACGATATGGCAAGGGTTTTTTAATCCTATCTCTTCATGTTCGGAAATTATGTTTTTTTTTTATTGAAATAAATTAAAATAAATACACCACTATGCATCACTAGCTCTAAGTCAGCTGAACGGTGTCAACGAACTATTTTGCAAGTAAAAATAAACCTCTTACTCCTGGTATTTCTTAATAAAGGGATCCGCATGTTTATTTTTTGTTTACAAAATACTGACTTTTCCTAAACTAAGATTACGTTTGTGAAAAAGTTACAATACAATTTATTTTTCTAGGTATCTAAATTTAACGAAATAATATTTAGGTACCTACTTAATTGTCCCGTATCATTTACACACTTCTTTTCGTAGTTTTTCCTTTGTAGAAGATTACTATGTCGATATTTATTACATTAGTAATATTCCACCCACCACCCATCTTACCATCGTACCAACAACACAGTAAATACCTAATTTAATAACGTTTTTTAATTCCTGTAAATTTCCGACTGTTATCCTTTTTGGGTGGCCATAAGGATAAACGATGTTTTGCTATAAATCGTTTTTTTTTTCCGTGAATCGATCTTCTCAAAATTGAGAAATTGATTCTTTTTTTTTGTCATATTTAGGGGAGAAGGAGGCACCTTAGCACAGAGGCAGATTTGAACAAGTTGATTTCTAAACGCAGCTTTATGTTGATCTATGCCGCAACTTCATTTTTATATTAGCAACATTGGCTGTGACAAACGTCAAGTCACAAAGCGCGCGTGTTTTGTTGTCAAAAAGAGTTATAACCTGTCGTCGTATTTGTACCCGCAAAGTAAAAAATAAATGTTGTAAGGGATTTACAATCACGTGAGTAAAGGTTTCCAACTAATCTTTCACAAAATTGTGCAATACATAAAAGTTTTCAATCCACATTGTAGTTTTTGCTTGCCAGTTATTTTAAATTATTTTTTTTGTAATTTTTTATCTTTTAAGTGACCATGGGGCAGATTTGATCAAAACAAACGGGGCACATTTGAACAAGACGTTCAAATGTGCCTCGCCCCCGGCTTAAATGCAAATTTTAATGTTTTTTTATACATGTATTTTTAATGTAATACTTAATTGTAATTAAATGCAACACTAACTGTAATTAATTACACTAGTTTACAGTACATCTGTTGCCGAAGAAATTTTAGCTGTTGCTGACTACATATGATATGCTATTTTCAAAAATATAATTAGAAGATTTTTATCAGCTCTAGTTTCTGAGTTTCAGCTTCAGCTTTCATGTAGGTATAAAACAGAAAAAAACATGTATTTACTAAGAAAAACTTTATTAAAAACAATAATTAATTATTGAGTTCTAAAAAACTGCGTTTTAAAGTTCTTCTCTGATGTGTAGACTTTGGAAAATGACGTATCAGAGACCAACAATAGTCAAACATCATATTCGTATCCCAGAAACCCTGATAGCACTCTTCCATGACCCGTAAGTCCTGATGCATAGGTTCTCCCTGTTCTTCGCTCATATCTCCTAAATTTTTTGTTTAGAAAGATTTAAATCTCTTACAAGATCATCTAACTCATTTTGGGAAAAGCACTTTGGCTCATTTGACATACCTTCAAAATCAGCATCATTTTCTGATGAGCTTGGTCCTTCAATGTCTTGTTCTAAGGGTTCAGATATATTTTTAGGCACTGAAGAGTCAGGTGAACGCTGCACTGGACGTTTAACACAACTATTAGCTCGATTTTCAGTGTTTCAACCGTTTACGTTCACGCTACAAAAATAACAGTCTTCGAGATGATTTCGTGGTTTTCGCCAAATAGTCGGTGTCCCAAATTTAAAGGCACTTCTTTTACCACTTTTCCATAATCTTAAATATTCCACACACGATTTACAAACACAATTGGGAGCCCATGACTTCTCATTTTTATCTAAGAGCATCCCAAAATACTCAAAATAGGTATTTTTCACCAACTATGATATAACTTTTCTACAATCGTTAAACTCATATTCTCCGCATATATAGCAAAAATGATCTGGATTGTTTAAACAACGTCTCCTTGAACTACTCATGACGCAAAAACTTCAGTTACCAATCTGAACACAGTAAAATACGCCTGTTATAGATGAATATATACGCTTAAATGATAAAAATCAAAAACAAAGTAACTCGAGCTGCTCAAAAAATTTTGAGGGTAGATTTGACAAAAACAAGTCATAAGTGAACATTATCAACCATAAAATTCGCGGCAACAGACAAAAAGTTAAATTTTGTAAACTAGTGTTATTTATAGAATGGTTAGAACATACAAAAAGAAGCGGGAAAGTACAATTAATGAAGATGATGTCCAAAATGCTGTGTTATACGTCATCAACGTCTGATCAAGATGTCTTTTACTTTCCTGATAAAGTGGATACATGGTCTGTTACAATTTTGGATATAGCAACAAAACTGCCAGCACCTAATAATGCTCCTGGCACGTCTAGAACTGCAGGAAGGTTTTCTTTTAATTTCGATTTTTCTTATTTTCATATGGGATAAGTAGGACAGGACCTACGTAAGATGATTACTTTAAAATGATTGTGAAACATGATTATTTTTGTTACCAAAGTGGAAGTCTGACTAAATTAAAAATTATTATAAAGTTTTAGAAGTTTGATATTGAGTTTATTTTATGTTTAATTTTGTGTCTGAGGCAGTATTATATAATAATAGGTTTCTAACCCATTTTATCAAAACTGCCCATTTGAATCAACATGGGAAGGCAGATTTGAACAAATTTGAGTTTAAAAAAAAAACACATTTTTCTCTTTAACGATTTCAACAAATTCAAACATATCATCATTTTTAAATTAACAAAGGAGTAAGTAAGCTTAGAAAAATATGTCGTTTCTATTTCTCCTTACAGTTGATTTTTTAGGAGTCCAAATATGAAAAATGTGCTAATGTGCCTCCTTCTCCCCTACAATTGCTAGGTAGTTAGGTACTAAACTTAAAAAAAAATTATATCATTTCCGGCATAATTCGATGACTTTCATTCAGAAGGTAAGTACAGATTTAGTAGGTTAAAATCACAATGACAACAATATCTCAAATACAGAATAGGTACGATGCCGACCGATAATTTAATAAGCTATGTCATTCAAAGTAAGAACTTCTGTCAACCTCAAATGTTTCAATAAACAGCTAACGTAAACAATGCCGACAAGTTAAATAGTGTCATGTGCATGTAATTGATCTTGTTTGAAATATGTAGTTATACCTACCTATTTGCTGTTACTAATGTCAGGACAATACTTTGGGCAAGTATGAACTCGTATAACAAAATTATGAGCCCTTTTCATAATGATTTTAACACATTCGATCCAGGAAATTCAATTACCTTACCTAAAAATTTAATTAATTTAAATTTAATTACCTTAATCAATTTGCTTGAAGATCACATTAAAACGAATTAATTCGAAAAGTCATACATCATACATAAACTCACGCCTGCTACGATCCTTACAAACTCCTTTCGCCTCAAAGTCAAAGTCAAAGTCGAAATCATTTATTTCAATTAGGCCACTATAAGGCACTTTTGAACGTCATTACATGAAAAAAAAAATAGAATTGAATCTAGTTGCCCCTTCCAAAAGGTAGTTTTGTATAGAGAAGAATGGGCAAGAAACTCCATACGTACTCTTTTAAAATCAACGTTTTACAATGTTATTATTTGTATACATAGTCATACGTAATTACATGTGAATACAATGTACCTTCTATAAAAAAACTACTGTATAATAACACACAAAAATAATTTATATTACAAATTAGGAATTCATGGTAAAAATATATTTAAAGTTACATCGTGTTCACATGTTAACAAATATTGGAACTGTAGACAACCACTCTCAACATCTCAACCAACAATGAAACAGCGTGTGAGCCTGCGCAATCCCATAGTAAAAATCAAATAAAAAATAAAAATATAATAAAAATGTCAAAAGAAAAAAGGAAATAAATATATATATTTATATTAAAATTAATATTAACCAGCTTGATTTTGTCTAGAATGAATAGTAATTGTCCTATGGAGCAGGACCAGCATGTTTCCAAGCAGTCTTATCTTGAATATAATCCTCTAATTTATAATATGTTTGGTTGCAAAGTGTACTTTTAATATGTGTCTTAAATTTTCTTTCATTTAATTTTAATATATCAGAAGGTATTTTGTTGTAACATTTAACACAGTACCCCATAAAAGATGTATTTACTTTAGACAATCTAAAATAAGGTTGAGCTATTTTATCTTTATTTCTGGTATTAATATTATGTCTATCACATATTTTCTTAAAAAGTTTTAGATTTTTTCTCACGTACATAATATTTTCATAAATAAATTGGCAAGGCACTGTCATAATATTAATCTTCTTAAATACTTTCGTGAGAGATTCACAACGAGGTAGATTGTAAATGGCTCTAACAGCTCTCTTCTGTAAAATAAAAATGGTTTCAATGTCAGCAGCCCGACCCCACAATAAAATGCCATAAGACATAATGCTATGAAAGTAGCTGAAATAGACTAATCGCGCAGTCTCTATATCTGTCAACTGTTTTATCTTTCTAACAGCATACGCTGCTGAACTTAACCGTCCTGCAATAGATGTTATATGAGATCCCCATTGTAATTTGTTGTCGAGCGTGATTCCTAGGAAAACCGTTTGATTAATAAATTCCAGTTTTTCTCCATTCAATATTATATCACATTCGCTACTTCTAACGTTTGGTAAACTGAATCTAATACATTTAGTTTTTTTTTTTCATTTAATACTAAATTATTAACTGTAAACCAATTTTGGACCTGAAGAATAGAGTTATTCACGTCGTCAAGATTTTGTGACCGCCTGTCTATTTTAAAAATCAATGAGGTGTCATCTGCAAATAACACCATCTTCGGTTCATTTTCCAGTAATTGAGGCAAATCATTTATATAAAGTAGAAATAGAAATGGACCCTATATCGAACCTTGAGGAACGCCCATAGTCGTTTCAGACCCCAATGAGTTTACGCCGTTTACCTGAACTTTAGCCTGTCTACCTATCAGATATGACCTTAGTAAACCAAGAGATGTTTTACTAATCCCGTAGTACTCCAGCTTCAACAAAAGTGTCTCATGGTTAACGCAATCGAACGCCTTTGAGAGGTCGCAAAAGATTCCAACGGCATCTTGAGCTTCCTCCCAGGCGTTAAAAATGTTCTTTAGTAGGGTGACACCAGCGTCAGTTGTACAACGCCCTTTGGTGAAACCGTACTGTTGTTCATGAAAGATGGAATTTTTATTAAAGTGACGTAACATTTGCTTGAGCATTAACTTTTCAAATACCTTACTGAGAACTGGGAGAATCGACACAGGCCTATAATTGTTGGGTTCCTTACTATCACCCGCTTTAAACAATGGTACGACTTTACTGTGTTTCATCAGATCGGGAAAGACTCCTTGGTCTACACTGCTATTAAATATTAAGGCTAAATAGGGCGCAATGGTTTTGATAATAGACCCACTAACTTTTACAGACATTCCCCAAAGATCTTCTGTTGATTTAATTTTTAGATCTTTAAAAGTTTTTATGACAGCCTGGGGGTTAGTATGTTGAAATCTAAATTTCACAGGGCAAGAGTTAAGTTACGGCGAACGCGTTTATTATTAAAAAAAATATTTATTTGAATTAAAACAATGTTTATTGATTGGAATGTTCTATAAGACTAATTTACAATTATAATATTTCTATTAATTACAACTTATAACTAAAATCTGCAAATCTGCAATTGTGCAGTTTATTAATGACGCACGGGCGCATCCGCTGCATTAGTCAGCGATTACGTTATTCAGGCGATTGCTTAACTCCTCCCTCCTTAAGATGGAAGCGCGTCCCGCAGCTTCCCGCAGCGTCCTCGGTGCGAGGTTGATCCTGTATTGGTCGTCGCTGTTTCCACTGCCAGAGCTTCCATAGAAGGATTGTCATCAGGATGAGGTATAGTCCTATTGTTGACCAACTGGGCGTAGCCATCATAGTCTGCCAATCAATTGTGGGCTCTTGTAAGTTGTCGGCTCGTTCTATCAGTTCGTGAATGTTGTCCAATGATATATCTTCCAATTGTAGGTTGTAATGGATGCTCTCCTCTGGAATCACGGCTTTACTGGGAAGTGGTATGATTTCATCTGCTGCGACAGTATTGATGTTTGTCGTCAGTGTTCGGTTAAGTACTTGCATTTGACAATCGCTTGTAATACTGGCGATGTGTATTCCTGATATCCTCTTGTATTCAGATTTAGTTCCACATCTGGTTCTTAGGACTTCTTCTTCTTTCAGGATGATGAGCCACTTGTTGTCTTGGAGTTTCTGGATTCTTCCATGTTTGAGGTCTATCTTGGCTCGTGTGCAGTTTGTGTTTTGGTGTTTCACAAGGGATATTATGCAGTCTTCTGATTTGTCAACAGGCTGGGTGTTCAACGACGTGCAGAGTTGTGTATCTTGTGTGATCCGTTTGCAGTCTTCTTCTAGGTACGAGTACTCGTTGGTGCCCAGTACGAGGTATTTGGATTTAGGAATGATTGCCAGGTTTTGTTTGTCGGGAATGGAGTACAGATGGATTAGGTCGTATTGGTTTGTGTCGATGGAAGGGATATCTAATATAAAAGTTAACGTGTGATCTAACGATGTACTATAGGCTTTTACACTAATAGACTTCTCTAAGCTATGTATATTGTTAATAGTAACGCTATCCACTGGTCTGAAATTGTATGATTTCTGAATAGTTAACATTTCGTTTATAAGAATGTGTGGGGGTACGATGCTTGGATGCATTACTTCTAGTTGAGCAAAAGTCATGGCGTCCTCTAAAATTACTAACTTTTCCAACAGTAATTGCAGACTGAAATCTATTTGTATATATAAATCTAGAAAGTGCAATCTATTTACTATAATATTATTATTAAAGGTGGTATTTCTTAACATTAGATTTAGTTTTTTCTGGTTCTCGTCTAAAAGCTTAATTTGTTTACTATACTCTTCAACTGCATGTTTTGCTATGAATAATGATTGCTTTTGAGACACATTAATTTTATTTATTGAATTTTGTAATTTTGATATTTCATTTTCGAATTTAATAGCGTCTTCATAATCTAAATTGCCTGTTATGGTTTTAACGATGGATCCCAGGCCGTTAATAAAACCACGTCTAAACCTATGGTGCGGTGCAATAAACACTATTTTCTTAACTATTAAACTTAAGCTATTATCTATTTGATCTTTATATTTAATTGCTCATTATTTTCAGCAGCTTTAGTATTGGCATATAAGGACATAAGTTTTAAAGTCGTTTCGTGTAAATAGGATATGTTATACACGCAAGCCAAACTAAACGTGTCTACTTGCTTCAAAATTTGACCTTGTTTTAATAAAAGAATGCCATTGACGTTATCTACTGGGTTAAGAGTCAGGTTTGCGGTTGCGTAGAGCAGGATTGTTCCGGTGACGAGGGTCCTGGAACAAGATGTTGCCTTCGTAAAAGTTTGAAATGAACTCTGATGGATTTTGAATTGGGGTGGCTTCCTATGATTTCAGCAACATTGTTAGGATGAAGGTGGATGATCTTATACGGACCTTTAAATACTGGCTTCGTTTTGTCACTCCTCGTAGTTTTTGCAACCTGCAGTGCTATTCTCTAAGCATACAGCCTTGCGCGCAGCGCTGTCTCAGCGACGAATCAACAGAATGGTATTCACTAAGCTGCTAGTAACTACACTAGCGCTCAAGGCTGCGACGGCTGTGAGTTGAACTACTCACGGAGGGCTTGGGAGGGCCGATTTGACAGTTCTTCATACATTTTGGTATTCTCTAAGAAAAAACAGCGTCGACGACGCTCACAGCCTCGCCTACAGCCTCGATTTGATCTGTCAAATCCAAAAGCTACGATTTTTGCGCGTATCTCTCAATATATTTGTTTTACTCTAAGGATTTAGTTAGTTCATTTTAAGTTTTATAAGTTTTTAACGTTTTATTAAATGAAAAAATGACAGCTCGGTGAATTGTAAAGCTATATTTATAAGAAGAAGCAAAGAAAAGTGATGTGGTAGAGAAATCTCGACAGGCGAAACAACTAAGAAAGTTTAAAACAATATCGTGTGATCGTAATTTCATTGATATTTACAGACTTTCTGTGGATTAAATAAATATTTTGCTAAGTGACTTAGCTCCTTATTTACGTCCCCGTCGTTCGTTCCAGCGGTAATAACCAACCAACCAAGGCTAAAGGTTTGTTTACAGTTTATAATTCTAAGTTTTAATGAGTTATGGTGAGTAACCATACACCAACAAAAGCTTAATGAATTCATGATATTTCAGATAATAAGTACCTAGTTACTTTTTTAATGTAAATAAAGGTACTTATGGTACTACTAAAAAATTAATATATCTTTATGCTTATTTCAGATTAATGATGCCGATCTAAACATCTTGCATGTGGATGTGACTTTTGGGGGTGCAACACATGATAGTTTTGTTTTTTTAAACACACAAGGTTAAGGAGATATTGATAAATCTCAACAATGATGGAGAAATAGTATACTTAGGTACTTGGTAAGTTTCTATTTACCTAGTAAACAATGGTCATTTTATCACAACTCAGGATTGTACTAAATTACTGCTTTATTCAATGATTTCAGGTGACTCAGGATATCCTTAAAGGCCTTATTTAATGACTCCCACTAGTAACCCAGAAGCTGGACCTCTAGAGAGCCATAACAATGATTTACACAGCAGTGCATTACAATTGGAATACTGAAAGGGTGAATCAGGTGTTTACTGGTACACAGGGTGTTGGATGATTTAGTGAGCGGGCAGAAAAGTAGGCGAGATTTAGTTAATCAATTATGGCGAGTATGGCATGTATGTTTTCCCTTTTATTTCAGAAGTGGAAAACATGTTTAGATAGAATATAGTCACCATAATTGATTAGACGATCATGGATTTTCACTAAATAGGAATTTCTGAAAGAGTTTAATTAGGTATTTAATGTTTAGTTATGTGCAGAGTCAGAGATAAATCAGTATTCAATTTTTAGTTAGTTTAACAATGTATTATTTCATATTGTTTAAGGTGTTTATTATTATTGTTTTATTTATATTCAACCTGTTTCTAATTTTACATTTTTCTTACAAATGATGTTATATTTGTGTGTGTGGGCATGTGTATACAGAATCAGACAATGAGAAATAAAGAAAAACAGTAATGTAGTTTGTTTTTTATTTATATACATAAGTAAAAGTCAATCTTATTGATTTATTGACCAATTTTGCACTGACACTTGACACTCACTACTGGCAAGTCATAGCCGAGCAAAAGATATAAATTAATTTATGACTAATCACATAAAGCACTAGACAAAGTCAAAATTAAATCAAAATCTTGTATTGTTTTAAACAGTACTTGAAATCAAAATATCCTAACATCTATCTAATAATTCTATGGTAGATCCATGTCAGAGGCATTTAACTCCTTCGTCTGATAGATGCACATAAATCCTGCAGTGTTTGGGTCTGCCTTGACCATGACTCGCTTATTTCTTCAAAAATGTCTAACATCTGCTGGTTTTCAACACACAACATCGTAAAGCAACCAATTTTTTTCAGCTTGAATACTCATGTCAAGTAGTTTAAAAAAACAGCGTCGGTAATGATTCATTGTAAAGCACCCGAAAGTTTTTAAAGTTGAATATTATCAATAACAAGTGGTTTTGTATACAAAAACTAGCACTGCGTCGACTCGGGCATATAAGTGGTTCACGTCAAGTGTCACAGGTGTCACTGTCAGTGCGAGTAATCGTCATTTAACCATAAATTGTTTAATAAAAAATACAATTAGCTCTTATAATTATGAAATTCGTATATAGTTATGTTCTATTCCTTAAAATAGTTAAAGATAGACCTTATAATTATATTTTAAACGCATAAAACCCTCAGTCGAGATTGATCGATTATGATTTAAAGACATTTGTTGCCAGGCCTAGTTCGTCTGCGATACAGCGACGGGAGGTTACAGCCTAGAGTTCGTCGACGACCACAACTGCGTTAGAGAATACCGTTTAAATCAGCGCTGCGCGCTCGGTCGATCTCAACGCTGTCTCGACGACGAGCTCGTCGTCGAGTACAGCCAAGACGTTGTCTTTTAGAGAATAGCATAGCTGTTTATATACTGTTTCACCTACCTTAAACGTGATCGCCTCAGCAGCCTGATTCCGCTTTTCTATCACCTGCTCTTTATTTTTAGATACGTGAGCTGCTATGCAATCCTGTATTGCTTCTGCATTTTTACGATGGTTAAGGACATAGTCCTGATAGAACTCTTTGGGATAATATAGTTCTAGTGGATTCCTGGATGCTGTATGACCAAATAAAAGCTCACGCGGTGTATAGCCTGTCGTAGAATGAATTGCATTATTGTAGGCAATAATGGCGTACTTCATCAGTAATTGTATAGGGTCGTCTTTATTTGTCATTCTCTGAATTCTTATTATTTCTGCAATGGTAGAGTGAAAGCGTTCAATGGGAGAGTTTGAATTCGGATTAAAAGGGGTCGTGAAGTGTATGTTAATGTCATGAGACGCGCATATTTCCTTTATGACGTCATTGTCAAATTTCGTGTCTGAGTCTGTGGTAATTTTCAGAGGTAATCCTAGGTAGTATAGAAAATACTTGTAATAAGGCTTCTGCGATATGAACGCTACTTGAAGCATTTAGCGGTACAGCCTGAGCAAATTTTGAGAAATTATCTATAATTGTCAGGAACGTTGCACCTCCAGTGGAATATAGGTCCATAAACAGATGTTGAAACGGTTTCGTAGGTGTCTCTGTTAACGTTAGTGGGGGTTTCAAAGGGTTTCTTTCGTATTTGGCTCTTAAACACATGTCGCATTGATTGATATATCTTTGAATTGACAATAGCATATTAGGCCAGTGATAATTTCTGTGGAGTTGTTTATACGTCTCCTGAATACCTCTATGCGACGATTTGCCTTCGTGGTATCGCCTAATGAGTTCTTGTTGTTCAGTTTTGTTTTCAACAAGAGTAACTCGTGACGTACATCTTATAAGTTTAGGCCCTCTGTCATTGAAGATTGTAGTGTAGACTCTTGAGAAGGCCAAGTACAGATTTTCATCGTAGAAATAGCAGTGGAAGATACGGTCTGCTATTGTGTGCTCTTTTAGGAACCTAATGATTTCGTGTTCCGTATTGTTTACGGGGATGAAAACATCTTTAATGACAGTCCTAGAGTTAGTTGATCTATTTTCTACTCTATATGTCGAGCCTGGGGTAGACCTAATATAAAATTGTTTCAATTGTTTATCTATTGCATCAGATAAAATCGGGATGCCGTTGTTTTCATTATCGGGTTGGGTATGATTTGTCGAGACTAATTGGTCTGGGTCGACTGTAACAATGCTCATTGAATCTGTTCCGTTATCAGTATAGGTAGGGTTAATACTTCTTGCTTCTACGTCGTTATTATTACCAGGATAGTGACTATTGTCAATGGGTACATCAGTGTTATTATTGCTAAGTCCGTCATTGTTGTCACCTCGGTCGTTGTTTGTCTCTGCTTGCCTACGGGCGTTCTCAAATATTCTGTTAGTTAGAGAATCTATGCTGTTGTGAAAGATTTTGGCTCTGGATAGTGCATCAGCGTTAGTGTTTTGTCTGCCCTTTTTATAGACTACCTTATAGTCATACTCTGCTAGCTTTAGTTTCCAACGTGTTAACTTCGAGTTGGGGTCTTTTAAAGACATCAGCCATGTCAAAGGTCTATGGTCTGTATAGATGGTGAATTTCCGACCGTACAAATAAGGCCTAAAATATTTTATAGCCCAAACTATACCGAGTAATTCTTTCTCTATTGTCGAGTAACGAGTCTCGGTTTCTGATAGCGTTCTTGAAGCAAAAGCTATTGGTTTATCAGCACCAACATTGCCTTGCGATAACACTGCGCCTAACGCAAAATCAGATGCGTCTGTTGTCAAGATAAATGGTTTGTCAAAGTCAGGGTATTGCAATATTGGGGCATTAGTCAAAATTTGTTTACACTTGTTAACCGCGTCTAAAAATTCGTTACTATGGACAATTTTTGCGTACTTTTTAAGACAAGCTGTTAAAGGTTTTGTAAGCTTCCCGAAATCTTTAATGAATTTTCGGTAATAACCTACTAATCCTAGGAAAGACTTTATGTCCTTTTGTGTTTGTGGTACGGGGAAATTTAAAACAGCTTTTATCTTGTCTTTGTTAGGTTGTAGTCCTTGGTCAGTTAATTCATGTCCTAAAAAATTCACGTGTTTTTGTAAGAATTCGGACTTATCTAATTGTACTTTGAGATTATGCATTCTGAACCGCTGAAGTACTATCTTAAGTTTTTCGTTATGATTTTGAAGTGAGGTGGCTGCAATTATGACGTCATCTAAGTATGTGAATACGTTGTCTACTCCTCTAAGAATATGGTCCATAAGCCGCTGAAAAGTGCTCGGGGCATTTTTTAACCCAAACGGCATTCTTAGAAACTCATAATGCCCTCTTTCTGTAGTAAACGCAGTTTTTTCTATGTCGTTGGGGTGCATTTCCAACTGATGGTAACCACTTGCTAGATCGAGGGTTGTGAAATACTGTGCGCGCCCTAATCTATCAAGTATGTCGTTGATGTTCGGTAAAGGGTACTTGTCTTCAACAATTCTATCGTTCAGTCGTCTATAGTCTATAACAAGTCTCCATTTGACCTTCCCTGAAGCGTCGGGTTTTTTCGGGACGATGTGGACTGGGCAAGACCAGGGTGAAATACTTTCCCGTATAATTCCCTGTTTCAATAGGTTATCTATTTGTTTTTTAATTTCTGTGCGTTGTTGTGGGGCTTGTCTATAATTTCTAACAAAAATGGGGGTGTCGTCAGTTAGTCTTAACTCATGTTTCACGGTATGTGTGAAAGATAACGGTATGTTTTCAGAGTAAAATACGTCACGATATTGGTAGCAAATTTTGGTAATCTCACGTTTTTCTTCTTCATTCATATGACTGGTTCTAATTTTCTTTAAGTTTTCGCAAAGTTCTTTGTCAATATCCGTTTTAGCTTGAAGGGTGTTAATTTTATGTGTTTTATTTTGATCTATCAATTGTGGCGGTAACGGCTCAAGGGGTAGTTGGCAATTGTTATTAATTACTTGTTCTTTATCGGTTAAGTTAATTATAGATGTTTTAAAAATTCCGTTTTTTACCATTACTACAGCGGCGGGAGACTTGAGTCCTTTGAACCAATTCAAGTCGTCGCAGATATAGTTACCGTCCGTGCAATTCGTTTTTACTGTTATAAACTTTTCGCAATTAGGTTCAATTTTGAGTCTTTTTACTGGATAATCAAAATAAATTGGTATTTCGGTATTATAAGTCCGCAATAACTTATTTTTAAAATCTATGTTACACCCTAATTCTTTTAACAAGTCCATCCCTATTAGTCCTTTATACTTAGGGTCGAAATCAAAAAGTAAAAATTTATGATATATGTCTGTCTTAAACTGCGGGGGTAAAGGTAAAATAGCAACATGTTCGTGACGAGTAACAGCATGCGCAGTTTTTACTTGAAATGGCTCACGCTCAACGCAGCGTTCAAGATTAGTACCGGCTATTACGTCAGGTGAAATCATACAACGCGAAGCTCCAGTATCTAATAAAAATTTACCTTGAAATTCTGGCAATTCTATATAAGGGAGATGGTCTTTACCTTGGTTGTTGAGGTGCACAGTCTTTACTAGCTGTGATCTGATAGGTCCTCGTTCTGGGGAAAATCCTGAAGGCTTGGTCCCTCTACAGGCATCTCCTGCGTGTGGCTGTAGTCTTCACTATTAACTTGTAAGTTATTATTATACTCACCTTCATAGTAGGCATTGTAGTCATTGTAACACTGGTCTTGGTTGTGCTGTGTATAAAACATTTCTTCGGAAGCAAAACGCGGTGCTTCGGGCTTACTTACCGATCTCATGGTGACGTCAGACACTTTTTGTGGCGGGTTCACCTGCTGGCGAGGTATGTTCGGTTGAGGTCTAAAATTCCCTGAGTTTCTGACAATACCAGAACCACTAGGTCTTACGTTACCTGGAGCGGGTCTTCCTTGGGGTATGCCTTGACCCCTCTGTTGTCTCTGATCTATGTTCCAGCTATTACGCGGGGAAAAATTACTATTTTGGGGTACCGTTTGGTTTGGCTTGGGTGTTTCTTTCGGTTTGTTTTGGATGGAAAGTGTGTTAAAGCTATTATTTAATCTATTGAATGCCAAACGTGCCTCCTCTTGCCTAGCCGTTACTATAGCTGCTTCCAGAGTCGCAGGTTGTGCGATCCGCACGCCAATAGAAACGTGAAAGTCCAAATGGTTGACGTATTGATCTATGACCATACTCTCATAGTATGACTTGTCCGTATGCCTGCCTACTACGTTTAAGGTGTCTAAAATTTCCCTTAGTCGTTTACCAAACGTCTCAGCGTCTTCATTTTTATTACGACGCAAACGCGTTAGTTCTTGCATTAACTGTATTTCGTTACGCGGTTCGCCTAATCTACGCGTCAATGCGGCCTTAATTGTCTGCCAGCTATCGACTGTTTCTTCGGAGGCTATTGCACTAATCGCCGAACCGCTTAGTTTGCTTTTAATTAAACTAACAATAGCAGGATTCACCCTAACTTGTGGATCTAGTAATAGCATCACATTTTCAACTTCTTTAATAAAGTAATTTAATATTTTAGGATTGCCATCATATTTTGGCAACAGTTCTGAAACGAACTTGAAAGTCGCTAGGTCAATGCTTGCCATAGCCATCGTAATTTAATTATAAAATAGGAATACAAAAGAAATTAATTCTAATTCACTTTAAAATACTATTTGAGATTATGTATAATACCTAATACTGCCTACTCTCTAAGAAGTTAGCTTGAAGTTATTTTAATTATGTTATACGAATCACGATTATAGCGAATACGTAAACAAGTAAATATCTCTTATTACAGAATGAATTGCTGTGAAATGCGAAATGTATGCCGCGATTTTAGCACGCACGCATAAACACCTAGATTAAAATGAATGTTTTAAACTTATATTACTAATGTAATCTGCCTATAGCAATTTTAGCCTATAAACAAACACACAGATAACATTTATAAATATACGGCAGGAAATATAGCATGGGAAACTGGGTATACAACAAGCACTCACCACAGTATCTTCTGCATCTCTAGCCAGGCCTTATAGAACAGCAGGACTCCCAATTCTCCGGAACTCCCGCAAGTTGTTCGCCTTTGTAGATTCGAATTTGCGATCGCGAAGATAACGATAGATACCGTTCACTCTTACCGAAGAGTTGTATTCGAAGTAGAGTGTCGCGATCCTACCGACTGCGCCAGTTAAGTTACGGCGAACGCGTTTATTATTAAAAAAAATATTTATTTGAATTAAAACAATGTTTATTGATTGGAATGTTCTATAAGACTAATTTACAATTATAATATTTCTATTAATTACAACTTATAACTAAAATCTGCAAATCTCCAATTGTGCAGTTTATTAATGACGCACGGGCGCATCCGCTGCATTAGTCAGCGATTACGTTATTCAGGCGATTGCCTAACTCAAGCCTTAACATTATTTTTAAGTAAGGCAGCAGAGAGAGTGGGGGAGGAATTCAAAGCCTCAGTAGTTTGAAGGGGAATATTAGCAAAAAAAGTTTCAAATTCGTGGGCTACTTCTATATCTGTATTAATAGGGCCATGTGCAGTCTCTAAATTAAATTCAGTATTACGCTGTTTTTTCTACCTGTTTCATTGTTTATTATTTGCCAAGTAGTTTTTATTTTGTCATCAGCTGACTTTATTTTTTTACTTATGTGAAGAGCTTTTGCTATTTTACAAACACTTTTAAAAAGCTTTGAATATTTGGAAACATACTTATGAAAATTTATATTAATTGTATGTTGCTTTAGTCCATAAAGTTCAAATAGTTTTTCTCTGCTTTTACGAATACCTGGAGTCGCCCAGTCGCTAAATAAAAACTTTGTGTAAATACTTTTAGTTTTTAGCGGAAAATTGTCATTAAATTGGATTTTTAAAATTGTAAAAAATTCGGCATAAAACTCATTTGGGTCACCTATATTATTGAAACTATGAGTGCATAATTTACTGGACAAAGAATTATTAAATTTTTCTAAACTTATACAATTAATTGGCCTAAACCTAATTTGAGTTTTTTGTAGTGGTACGTAGGCACAGAACGTAATTGATTGTCCACTATGATCGGATGGCAGCCTTTTAACAATTTCCTTATGAAGGTATTCACAATTACAAAATATATTGTCAATACAAGTGGCAGAAGAAGCTGTCACTCGGGTAGGCTCACTAAAAACATTTGACAAATCAAATGATTTGAAAAGGTTTAATAATCTGATACTACTAGTGTTACTTTCTAACAAATTAATATTAAAGTCACCACATATAATGATTGATTTACTACCAATACTAACTCTTTTTAATACATCTTCCATTACAGAATCAAACACAGATAAATTCTGGTAACTGGTAGGTCTGTATACACAAACTATAACATGCTTATCAAGCTCAACACAGGAAAATTCAATGGTGTGTTAAACCGATAGTCTAACAATGTCTTTACGTTCTTTAGATTTAATTGAATTTTTAATAAGTATTAATGAGCCACCATGTATCATCTGCTTCCGGCTGAAGTGACTAACTACACAATAATTTTCATAATTAATAGACATTACTTGGTTATCTTTAAGCCAATGTTCGGTAAAACAAACAATATCAAACTTGGTTTTTTCTAGAAACATCTCAATTTCTAGTAATTTGGAAGAGCAACCTTGAATATTTTGACTAAACAATTTTAAAGTATGTTGCTTTCCCTTACATGCTACCTTGCCAGAAGATACCTTTTTATTATTCAGTAATAATAAGTGATTATTTGAAGAGGTAACTTCTGTTGTCTCACAATTTAGTTTAAAGAGTTATCCGGAGTGACCCCCACAACCTCAACCGAAGAGTTAAAAATACCGGTGTGTGTTTCAGGAGAGAGAGAATACCCTATCTGGCTGGTATTGCCCTCCAAAGGTATTGGTATTACTGGTGGACACTCCTTCGTACACAGTAAAGATTCACAACAATCAATCACTGTGTTGTATAACACAGTTTCGTCACTTATCCTACATTGTCTTATATTTGCTATAACAATGTTAATATTATATGCTATCAACATAGCAATCAAATGTCTACATTCTCCAGACAGGGATAAAGTTCCTTTCCTTTTTTTTTTTTTTTCGTCGGGAAATCCTCATAGACTGCCTCCACCTCGGGGAAGGCGGAGGGGTGTGTCGGACTCTTACCGACTAAAACCCCACGGTGTTCCTCCAATTACCTTTTGCCGGGGCACGGAGGCGCTCAGAGCATTCTTCCGCACCCCGGCAGGCATCGACCCGCCACCGCCACAAGACGGGTCCCGTCACCCCGTGCGGCCGTCACTCACCGGCCGCACTGACTCCAGACAGCGCGCGGGGAACACCACACGTGCCTTACTCTCGGGCCTGTTTCTGTTCGGGCCACGGACTGCCCCCAAGTCCGCTGCCCGCAGGCCCCATGTCATGGTGGCCGGGATCGTTCTGCGCCCTCCGGCGCCTGGTGCGTCTAATGCGGGTGGGATGGGAGGAGGAAGCCTCCCTCTCCCGTTACGCCGCCTCTTTTGCGTTCATCACCTCCTCGCAGAAGGAGGCGACGGCGTCCCAAGCACTCTCGCTTCCGACAATGGACAGAACCACCTCCGGGAGCGAGAGGCTACCCGCAGTTGTCGCTGCAATGAGATCACGGCGCTACGTTGCCCAAGCTGGGCACTCCTCCAGCGTATGCTGCGCCGTGTCCTCGGGGCAGCTCTGACAGTGATGGCACCTAGGCACCGTCTCCCGGCCTATGCGACACAGGTACTTCCCGAAGCATCCGTGTCCAGAAAGCACCTGCGTCATCCGGAAGGTGAGGGCACCATGACGCCTCTCCAGCCATTCCTTCAACACGGGACTTACCGCCGCTATAGCGGCGTGCCTTGCACTGGGTCGCGCAAGTCGATCCTCCCATTTTGCCACCAGGATCTGGCGGAGCTCTGCCCTATGTGCCTCATTCTCCCGAGGCACTGGAGGGCGATTGCTCCTCTCAAGCACCTCCTTGCGCCACCGATATTGTGACGCAAGGAGTTTAGCGTCAAGATCCCAGGGCGATAATCCGGCAAGGAGGGAGGGATAAAGTTCCCTGAGTTAACTTAAAACCACTAACAAATTTGTTAGTATCAAAAAACAGTAATTTGTCACTATGACAACATGTCAACCTATGAATAATACTATTCAGCTTAAAAATAACTCGTCCACGTTCATACATCTGGTCATACAAGCACGCCGGTTACGAGTACTGCGCGTAATTCGAAAAATTGTCAGCTCGTATACCATTGAATTGGTCATAAAATCGAATCGTTACGTGGATCCTACCAGGAATTATTTGCTTAAATAAACATTATTATTTTCCATTAGAACTAAGAAAATAAAAGATTTAGAAACACAATTTATGTCCAACTGAACTCTAATCTTTATCTTTAAGCAACTTATGCATCCCCTAGTATAAATAAAATCAGAATGGGTTCCGTTCATTATTTTTAAAATAAGGTTGTAATATTTTTTTCTAATGTAATGATGACGAAAACGAAGATTTTTTTGTAATTACAACATAATACATAAATAAATAATAAAAATAATAAAAAATTCTTTATTTTCACCAGAAGCCATCACAGTACAAGATCCACGGACTAAGACAATATAAAGCTTATAACTAGGTCACAAAATGATATACTCTGACTCCTAAACTAGGTGTATGTGCCTGTGTCTTAGGAGTCAGTGATTCTCCGTAACAATTAAAGCCATAGCGCACTAAAAACGGGACGTGACAGCAATAAACAAATGGTGTAAAAGAAAGAAAACGGATATAATCTATATTACAAAATGAGAAACGTCTAGCTGTGCGGTGAGGTGAATAAATGTAGGGTCAGGGTGTGTGAGGGTGTGTGTGTAGCGAGTATGTGTGTAGGATGCGAGTATGCGAAAGTGGTGTGTTGGTGTAGTGTGTGTAGTGAGAAAGAATAGGGTGAAACCAGAACACATCCTGTGATGCTTAGATTTACACTTATATTTGTGTAGTGCAAACATTTTAAATTAATGTAAATTACCTAGGAGAATATTCTCAGTGTCATCATAATTTAGTGTTTGGAGGTAATCTTTAAGTAGGTTTTTGCATTTATATTTCGGGCACGAATAAATTTTAATCTTTTTATTTAGGAGGTTGTAGTACATATTAATGCTATTAACGTAGAACTGGCGTTTGGCAAAGGCAGTTCTATGGCGTACGGGGGTGAAAACATTATACTTGTGTCTGCCAGTCGGTTCCATTGGAGAGCGGGCAGAGTGTTTACGTAGGGTCGCCAGGAGCACATAAAGTTGCCTGACTGTGAGTACCTTGCTTTCAGAATAGAGCTGCGCAGTGGGGTACCTACGTGGAAGGGAGAGCATAACCTTAAGGACAGCTCTCTCAAGTCCCAAGGCGGATAAATATATTTTGGGTGGCACCACCCCAGACAGGCAAGCAGTACGTAAGGATAGGGCAAAATAAACTAGTTTCAGTGTTTCGTTATCAGCAGAGTTGCGTAGCTTCTTGAAAACATATATTAGCTTACAGATGCGGGACGTGACTTTGTCTATATGGGGGTGCCAGTTGAGATGCTGATCAATGAACACTCCTAGATACCTTACACAAGTGGATTTGGCGAGGGAGAGGCGGTTACACTGTTTTATGGATCCACAAGCATGCGCTTTTAGGGTAAGGGAATTTGAGGGACACATATTCGACCGAATGGCAAAGGGAACATATACTGATTTATCAGCATTTCGATATGTCTGGGGCCAATCGTAACCATCTACAACAAGGGCAGTGTCATCCGCGTATGTAAATATCTTACAACTTTCGAGAGGCAGTTTGCAGAGTTCATTGATATAAATGAGAAAGAGAGTAGGCCCTAATATGCTGCCTTGCAGCCACTTTCGTGTGGACCAACTTTGACTATTTGGGTACGATCGCTGAGATAATCTGCGAAGATTTTCAATGGGAGTCCACGTATTCCAATGCTTTCCATTTTACTCAATAAGGCTTTGGCAAAAACGGTGTCAAATGCCTTTGATAGGTCTAGGAAAATTCCCAGGCACATACGTTTTTTATCTAGCGTCCTAGCCACGTGACTAGACAAATCCATGACCGCGTCATCAGTACCAATCAAGAAGCGTAACAATCAAGTGGTAAGCGTGGTCACACGGATAGTCGATCCTTGCCTTGCATACATAAAGCTAAGGTACAGATACGTTTGACAACGACAACCGGATTAGAACCGTATCGCACATTATTCAATCTAGCGTACAAACTGTGAGTGAATCCGCTGCTGTAGACTGTTCCGTTAACGGTAACCGTACCCGGCGGTTGCTACATAGATGTAAATTACCTTTATGTATAAGTCTGCTTTGTTAGTTCGAATCAGCAAAGTTCGATGTCAATGCAATACACGCTTCCCACGTTCACATCAATTGCATTCCATATTATAAGTAACATGACTATCATGTTGTAAACACTGAATGTGTCTTTTATAAAACTTCCTAAATATTATTTTCATATTTATATTCACGTAAAGTTTGTAACCGCTTCTAATTTTGTGTTTCATTCTTCTAGGTACTAAGATTATATATTTATATGATATACAACATGTATTATTGGTTGAACCATCTGCCACTTCGATCGAGTGCGATTTAAACTTAGATAAAAGAGAACCCTTTTTTTTTTTTTTTTTTTTTTACCGATGGGAAATCATCAAATGACTTCCCCCGCCCTGGGCGGGGCGGGAGGGAGTGTCAGACTTTTACTGACTAAAACCCATCCATGTTCCTTCTTGTGCCCTTTGCGTTCCGGGGGCGCGGTATCTCTTTCGAACAACCCGCAGCCCCGGCAGGCATCGGCCCTTAGTGGCCCCTCCAATTGTTTGCTGACATCTCTTTCCATCCGCTTCTTCACACCTGAGGAACCGACGGTAGCCGACCAACCATGTGTGGCGCACGGTACAGCAGCCTCCATCCCACAGCAGTCCAGCCCAGCTACTGGACTGGGTCTGTGTGCAAAGGAGGCGAGCATGCCGGCAAAGATTGAGGGAGTTACCAGCGACGAAGATGACGTCCTGCGTAGCCCGTAACTCCCACAACATTAGCGTCATACAAACAAACCTCCACCACAAACAAACAGCGGCGGCCACTCTACGCAGAGTGCTGGAGGTAGACACCAAGACGGTCGCCCTGATCCAAGAAACAACAGAATTTGCGGTCTGAATAACATCGGCGGTAAGTTACTTTTAAACACTACCGTTGATAAACCAAGGACATGTATCTTCATGCCAAATACCATCTCAACCACCACGCTTAACCAATTCTGTTCTAGAGACCTCACTGCAGTGAAAATACTCACGGAAAATAAAACTACCCTAGTTCTAGCCTCGGTGTACATGCCGAGTGAAGGTGAAGTTCCTCCCAAAGAACTAGCCGACCTGGTGCAACACTGCGAGACACTAAACTGGGAACTGATCATCTCCGCAGACTGCAATGCGCATCACCCGCTGTGGGGAAGTAAGGACACAAACAAAAGGGGTGAGTTACTTACCGAATATCTATTTCAAACAAACCTGAACATCATAAACAGAGGCACGGAACCGACCTTTGTAAGCTCCAGGTATCAAACTATAATTGACATCACTTTGGCAACCCACGCGGCGGCCAACCTCATAGAGGGATGGCATGTATCAAACGAGCCATCTTTTGCCGATCACCGTCGCGTGTGCTTCCAAATTAATTACAAGCCAACAGACCCTGTTCCATATCATAATCCCCGCAAAACAGATATAACAAGGTACAAAAACTACTTAACCAAAACACTAGGTGACGTACAACCAACTGACGCGACACTTAGCACTGACAACATCGAATCAAACACACAATTCCTCACCTCAACGCTTGTAAAAAGCTATGAATTGGCGTGTCCTCTTGTAACTCCCAAACGTCTGGAGAAAAGTTCCTGGTGGGGACCAGAACTTGAACGACTGCGGAAGAGACTAAGGACACTTTTTAACCGAGCAAAAAATACCCGGAATGTTGAGGACTGGGATAAATACAAAACAGCACAAAAACACTACAAGAAAAGAATCAGTTTCCGAAGAATGGAAGCCTGGCACAATTTCTGTAGCAGCATAAATTCTACTAACCAAGCCGCAAAAATAAAGAAAATTCTGGCAAAGGGAGACCTCAACCTAATGGGGTCACTCAAGAAGGAAGACGGCACTTACACAGTCTCAGACGAAGAAACCAGTGCAGTACTACTGGAAACCCACTTCCCTGGGTGTCGGGTAACGCCAGACCAGCTATGGCATGACGAGTACTACACCACACCAACAATCCAAGAATGGGAAACTGCCGAAAAGATAGTAACTGCGGAAAGGATCGAATGGGCCCTAAAAAGCTTCAATCCGTTCAAATCCCCAGGACTGGATGGAATATTTCCAGCACTACTACAATGGCACTCTCACCAAATAATCAAATTTTTACTACCAATCTACAGGGCCTGCTTAGCGTTTAAATACGTACCCAAAGCATGGAGGGAAGCGAAAGTAATATTTCTACCAAAACCAGGTAAAGATGATTACACCCACGCCAAATCCTTCAGGCCCATAAGTCTAACATCCTTCCTTCTGAAAACGTTGGAAAGACTTGTAGATAGACATCTCAGGGATGGAGCTTTAAAGGATAACCCGCTACACCCTCAACAGCATGCCTACAGAAAGGGCAGATCAACAGAGTCGGCTCTACACGCGGTAGTGTATAAAATAGAGTCGGCCATCTCAAATAAAATATCAACACTTGCGGCCTTCATAGACATAGAAGGAGCTTTTGACAAAACTATGCACAACAGCATCAACCACGCCCTTAAAAAATTCAGAGTGGAACCAGTTGTGAGAAACTGGATCACTGAACTAATAAGTAAAAGGGCGGTCCAGATAGAGGTGAACACTACCACAAGAGCGGAGGTAGTCAGAGGATGCCCACAAGGGGGAGTCCTATCACCTCTATTATGGAACATAGTAGCAGACAGCCTCTTAAAACGGCTAAATGAAAGAGGATACACTACTATTGGTTATGCAGATGACCTAACAATTCTGATAAACGGGAATGCAGAAAATGTGTTATGCAAAGTAATGCGTTCTGCCCTTCAGATTGTAGAAGAATGGTGTGACGAACAACAGCTGTCAGTAAACCCGAAAAAGACAGAACTCATCCTTTTCACCAACAAAAGGAAGTTACCAGAACTACAGTTACCAAAATTATTCAACACCAAACTCTCCCTATCGACGCAAGTAAAGTATCTGGGTGTCATACTTGACAGTAAGTTGAACTGGGCGAGTCATATCGACGCAAAAACAAAGAGGGCCTGTATAGCTTTTGGTCAGTGCAGAAGACTTGTTGGTAAAAAATGGGGTCTTAACCCAAAGATTACTCTTTGGCTGTACACATCAGTTATCAGACCCTCTCTGACCTACGGATCAGTTGTGTGGTGGCCCAGAACACAACTGACCACAGTAAAAACAAAACTCCAAAGTCTGCAACGCTTAGCGAGCGTAGCAGCCACCGGATGTATGAAAACCACTCCATCAGCCGCCTTAGAGTACCTCCTAAACTTGAGACCTCTAGATCTCATCATACAGGAAGAGGCTAAGATAGCCGCCTTAAGATTAAGGTCGCACGGACTGTGGAAATTAAACGCAGACACAACACACTCCAAAGTTCTGCAAGGGGTCCTAAAGGAAATACCACTCCTTGAGGCACCCATGGACAGAACTTCATGTCACCACATCTTTGATCGAAGATATGATATCCAACTTAAGGCGGAAGCCGAAGACTACTCTGGCATCAATGAAGTTCGGATATACACAGACGGGTCCAAAACCAAATATGGTACTGGAGCTGGCGTCTTCTCAAACGACCTAAACATCAAAATGTCAACAACTTTAGGTAAACTTAACACGATCTTCCAAGCAGAATGCATTGGCATCACCAGAGCGGCTCAAGCAGTTGCAGCCAGAGACGTCAGAGATCTCAACATTAAAATTATCTCAGACAGTGCATCGGTGCTTCAAGCGCTACAAAACAACACTATAAACTCTGCCCTCGCTTTGGAATGTCATAATACACTCCAACACATTGCGAATACAAACAAGGTAACCCTGCAATGGATAAAAGGGCACAGTAACTCACTGGGTAACGATGCAGCCGATGAATTGGCTAAAAGAGGTATGAAGACAACAGTATACGGCCCGGAACCGCTGCTTCCCATACCTCAAGCCCAAATAAAATCATGGCTACGTAAGAAAACCGAGGAAACACACCACACGGAATGGAGAAACAGTGTAACCTGCAGGCAAACAAAGAATGCAGTTCCGGAAGCATCAAAAAGACTTGCCCGCAGCCTTATTAGATTGAAACGGGACGAAATTCGGAAGATCATAGGCATCATAACCGGCCACTGTCCCCTAAACAAACACCTATTCACCATAGGTGTGACAGACAGCCCTGTGTGCAGAGGATGCATGGAGGCGGAAGAAACACCACAGCACGTGCTCTTGGAGTGCAGAAGCGTGGCAGATCAACGGGCACGGACTCTCCAATCGCCGGCATCGCTCCCCGAAGCCTGCAATAGTCTGAAAAGACTGCTGGCATTCTGGGAGGATCTGGGATGGTTGGAGTAACTCCTCAAGGATATCCTTTTCATACGTACAATGGCCCAATAAAGAGGCTAAGTGCGGAAACAGCCCAGCTAACCTAACCTAACCTAACCTAACGGTAACCGTACCCGGGGGTTGCTACATAGATGTAAATTACCTTTATGTATAAGTCTGCTTTGTTAGTTCGAATCAGCAAAGTTCGATGTCAATGCAATACACTTTTCCCACGTTCACATCAATTGCATTCCATATTATAAGTAACATGACTATCATGTTGTAAACACTGAATGTGTCTTTTATAGAACTTCCTAAATATTATTTTCGTATTTATATTTACGTAAAGTTTGTAACCGCTTCTAATTTTGTGTTTCATTCTTCTAGGTACTAAGATTATATATTTATATGATATACAACATGTATTATTGGTTGAACCATCTGCCACTTCGATCGAGTGCGATTTAAACTTAGATAAAAGAGAACCCTGTGCACAAGATTATTTGGGAGCATTGTAACAATTTACTAAAGTTAAACTAAAGTTATTATCGATAAATTGAACAACTATAAAACCATAACTCAGACACGTGTGTTCGATTTCCACGCGATACAGTTTCTTGGATTCTTTAATTGTGGGTTTAAGTGATTATTTAATAATACGAATGAAAATTTTATTTGTGAGTATTTATAAACGAACTTATTCCACAGTAGTATTTTTATGTGATGATAATATTAGTCTCGAGTTTAACTGCAACTTAACATTAACAAACACCCGGATTGGTTTGTGCGTATTACAAAATAGTATATTATCAAAATAGTTCTGATTATTTTCAACTACTTACTTCTACTTAACTGATATTAGTGAGTCAACTATGCACACAAATTTACTTTCAACAACGCGATCTACCTACGAGTTTCACCTCTCACATAAACGTAATTATGATGATAAAAATTCTCAACAAACATACATCAATTATTAAATTAATTATACATATTAATTTAGTAATGATTCATAAAGAATAACAGGGATCGGGTTCACTTTGTCGGTTTTATTTTGCGGTTCTCATGAACAAATTGCAATTTAGCGAAATTGGTATGCGATCAATATGGTTCAATATGACGTAAATGGCTTATTTTTTTATACAACTGTAAGACATGTACTTAGAGTTTAAAATTGAAACGATCTATTTTATGCTGAAATAGTATTTTTTGTGAATATAAACGAATTAATTTCAATCAATAAATTACATTCGCTCCAGAATCTTCAAAGTGACAAGTAGTACTAGCAGCACTTTAAAATCAACTTTAAATCATGTAAGTGAGTACATTTTAATTTTAAATTTGTAGTCATAATGCACAGCTACGGACCTGGTTTTTGCCTGCCGGCTGTTGTAATTATCATGTTCTATCTATCCATAGTGATTGCTACTCAGCTACGGACCTGGTTTCTGCCTGCCGGCTGGTGTATCGGTTGCCTTAATCCAGTCACAGTTATTAGTTACAAAATTAATCTTTATGTGTTCCATTTCAGGTCTGACTCCGATTCAGAATACCAGACACGGTCCGCAGCTGTAGATGAGGTTGCGAAGCCACAACCAAAGAAGAAGGTGTCGAAGCGCAAAGCTTTCGAGAGCACCGCACCAGCAGAACCGAAATCAAGGTAATTGTGTGTTACTGCTTTACCTTAAGGTGCTTGTTGTGTATGGTATGTTATGTTAAATAAAATGTTATATGCAGATAAACGTTGGTTAGTGGATTTAGAACTGTAACGCAGAGAGCACTGAAATCAATTTCCAATTATATTCCTTGCAGGAATGTTTACAGTTAGTTCATGAGGTATTGAAATTATTATAACACCCCACGGGGATATATATAACATGATGTTAATCATGTTATATATATCCCCGTGGGGTTCGACAAAGGAGTAATACACCGTTAATTAAAAAATAAATGTAAAGTGCTGTGTAATAAATAATATGTTAATTTTTTTACAGTAAAAGACGCAGTTCGGGCTCGGACCTCTTTGGCTTAGAGGACTACGTTCCTTCAAAGACCTCAGTTGGGGACTTCAGTTCCACCCTCATCAGCCGTGTCGCCAACGGTAAAGTGCGGCGAACGGCGGACGTAACCGGGAACTTTTATGTAGAGGTAAAAGTCTACAACAAGGCTGAAGTCGCCTCCACCCCTAAAGAGGAGCGGTGGAAGAAAGCCTCAATAGCACTAAAAGTTCAGCTTAATCGCGACACGCCGCAGTGGGATGGGCTACAAATTTTTATGAGACGGACTCATGAGTTGTTTGATAATTCTGAGCCCGTCTTTTATAGTGATAATATAAATATAAAATAAATAGGTAATTAAGTTGTTGGGGCACTAGGTGTAATTGTATTTCTGCGATCGTACAGCATAATCGTAAAAAAATATATTGAAACATCTAATAGTAAGTTTAAAACTATTTTAATCTAAAATGCCTTTCTGTACTGTTTGTAACACATCTGTTGAGCGCAGTCACTGGACAGGTCATCTACGTAGTACTAATCATAAAAACAAAACTATTTCACATTTTTGCGAAGGTATTTAAATAATACATTCTGCATTTCGTAATCGTATAGCTTCTTATAGATTGTCGATCCGTCTGAGAATTGTTCTCTAGAACAATTTCTTATTAATATTTGGGACAAAATTAAAACATTAATTAACATGTCTCTTAAAGAACATACTTGTCTAAAAGTTAATTTCGAATATTTTGCTTTGTTAAAAACAATGTTTAAAAATGATTCTCAGGAGATGAAATCATTTGCCACAAAAAACTTTACTCTGCATCAGAATTATGAATTTGATTCATTATTAACTCAAGTAAAAAACATTTTATCAAAAAAGATAGAAGAATTTCAGGACCGAGACAGTGGATGGACGTTCTTGAGCAGTTCTCATTTGGAAGTCAATGTTAACAAATATCAACCGTTGCGCGGTTCAGACTTTATCGAATTGCCTTCTGCAATAAAATCGAAAAGAGCATGTGTTAATATCCACAATACTGACGAGTATTGTTTTTTGTGGTCTGTTGTTGCTGCTTTATATCCAGCTAAGAGTCATCCTGAAAGAGTATCTTCTTACCCCGATTTCCGTAACGTGTTAAATGTAAAGGACATATCATTTCCAGTGAATTTCTCAGATATTGCGCGGTTCGAAGTGAATAACCCCGAAATTTGCATTTACATTTATGGTTTAAAAAATAATACCGTCATAGGACCGCTTTACAAACCAAAAGCCTTGAACGGAAAGGTGATTCATTTACTTTATTTTGAAAGAGATAATTTGTCACATTACTGTCTCATTAAAGACTTGCCGCGACTTGTTAAAAATCAAATAACAAAACACCACAGTAAACTGTACTTTTGTGACGTTTGTTTGATGTTTTTTAATTCATTCTCGTCGGTACGACCGTTGGAGCAGGACGTGTTTAATAAATATTAAAAAAGTGATCAATCGATTTTAAGTTATATTACTTAAGCGTTAAAGTATAATACTGGCTTGAATTGTCGATCTACATACGTCATTAAAACTCAAAGCTGATTTGAGCCAGAAGTGTAGTATACGCAAGAAATTCAGATAAAATGCAACGATCGCCGATTAAGTCCTCGTCGCATCCGGATCCAACCCTCGAAAATATACCACAAGACCAAGAAATTTTAAGAAAAATAAACATAAGGAAGCGGAGAAATCCTGAAGAACAACATTTTGAAGACCTAAAACAGGACCTTCTAAAGTCCTTTAAAGAATTGATGGCTGCTGAGATGGCTATCACAAAACTACAAAATAGCGAGATACTTCAGTCTAATCTTGAAATAAAGAAACAACTCGAAGAAAATGCTGCCAATTACAAGGAGATTCGCGGCAGGGTGTTGACTCTTGAAACAAAACATGAAGCAGCTATAGAACGTATAAATCTACTAGAAAGTCAGATAAATGTATTGCAAAAACAATTTCTGAAAAACACAGTTGAAATAAGAAATATCCCACAACATGACAACGAAGATGTGCAGAATATTGTAAATAACGTATATAACACCCTACAATTACCACCCACTGATGAACATACAGCTATTTTTAGAAGAGGCAGAAAAAATGGACATATTGTTATTGAATACCAGAACAACAAAAATAAAGAATTACTGCTAAAAGCTGTAAAAAAATACAACTCCGACAACAAAAATCAACCATTAAGTACCGACATCTTGGGTTTTACTGTGGCTTCATCGCGGGTATATATATCGGAGCCTCTTACGTTTATGTCTAAAAAGATCTTGGCTGCCGCTCGAGAATTGGTGAAAAATGGTTCGTATAAGTACTGCTGGGCCTCAAGAGGTAACATACTCCTGCGCAAGTACGACGGACAGCCTGCCATTGTCATCAACTCTCTAAGTCAACTTAAAGATCTCACCTCTGAATGACTATCTACTAATGAAGATCATGTGAAAATATGGTACTTTTTCTCTTTATTTACTAATTTTAATAATCTTCTAACCTCGTGTACATAATAATAAGCATAACAATATGTATTGTATTTTATCTGATAATGTCTTTATATTACTATTTTAATTCATATTTACAAAGTTATATAACACTATTAATACCAGTCCACTATACAAATTTCATGTCCGACAAAATAAAGATCAAGTTACAGGAATCAGGAACTATTATCGTCGACCAAAAATATAACGTTACTATGTTACATTGCAATAAATATGGCTGTTATGGGTAACAACATAGACGAAGTAGTCACCGAGGTTGATAATATTATCAACGTTGGTGATTCGTTTTTGGTCGGGGATCCTGAAGCGTTTCCACAATACAAACTTGATACAGACCACCCTCTTAGAATTATAGTACAAAATATACGAAGCATACATAAAAATTTTGAAGATTTTAAAATCTTTATTGCTAGGAGTAAAATAGACTATGATATTATTATTCTCACGGAATGTTGGCTACAAAATTCAGACATGATACCTAAACTAGATCAATTTGATTCATTTCATACTAGAAACCATATTAACCAAAACAGTGGTGTTGTTGTCTATATGAAGAGCCATCTACTAGATGTCACAGTGCATGAGCCAAATTTTGCTGATGCGGACTGCTTAGTGATAAGAATAGGCAAAAGCCATGCTTTTATTTGTATATACAGGTCTCCATCGTTTGACTCGCTCGCCAATTTTTTTGTGTCTTTGGAAGAACTTCTAATAGACTTTAAAAGCATACCTAATGTTTATCTAACCGGGGACTTAAATGTTGACGTTAGTTGTAATACTACAGACCTTAGATCCGATGAGTATATGAATCTTCTTGCCACGTACGGTCTACTACCTAGTCATCAATTTCCTCCGCGTCTCAACAAATGCATTTATCATTGTTTCGCAAAGCCTAATTCTAAAATGCTGACAGTAGTCTGTGTATCGTCGGTTACTGACCACAGTAGTATATACTGTGTTATACCTTTAACACAGAAGACTAAACATAACAAATCAGATAAGGTACTGTTAAAGTTAAATTATGAAAAAGCTTATAACATTATGAAGGACATTGATTGGACTGATATACTTTCCTTGCAAGATCCAAATAAAGCGACTGATTTACTCATCGAAATCTTATCAGAAATTAGGCGTACAAGCAGTTACCAGGTTAACGTCCCTAACAGGCGACAGACTTTTCAACCATGGGTAACACCTGATCTACTGCGCTGCATTCGATTTAGAGATACCTTACACAGAAGACATCTTAAATCACTTAATGATAAAGATCTAGAAATTACCTACAGACGATACAGGAATCATTGTAATAATATCCTCCACAATCTAAAAAATGAACGCCATAAAGCCGACTTAAATGCGGTCAGGAGTGACATTAAAAAAACATGGAATGTCATTAAGCGTGTATGTAATCTAAATAATTCTGAAAAATCACAGGAGCCTTGCGAATTAGTAAAAATAAAAGCAACTCCTCAAGAATCAGTCGATTTTGTAAATGATTTTTTTGTTAATATGGCATCAAAATTATCAAATGACATTTAAAAAAAGTTAAATCTTACGGAAAATGATCTTGTGCAAAAATTTAAACATAAAGACAGCCCTGTGAACTCTTTTGTGCTATTGGAGACTGATGAAACAGAAGTTAAAAATATTATAATGTCTTTAAAAAATACCAATGCTACTGGTTGGGATGGAATATCATCTGTGTTTTTAAAAAAATGTGTAAACTTTGTTATTAAACCTTTAACACACATATTTAACTTATGTTTTTCGTGTGGAAGGTTTCCATATGTATTAAAGGACTCGATTGTCATTCCTGTGTTCAAGTCGGGGGAAAGAGACAGTATCGCTAATTATCGTCCGATATCCCTATTACCTACTATGGCTAAAATCCTGGAGAAATTAATAAATAATAGGCTTGTAAATTACCTGGAAAAAAATAATGTTCTTTCTAACAATCAATTTGGTTTTAGAAGGAACAAATCGACAATAGATGCCATTGAGCATCTAGTCACCAATGTAGCTAGTAATCTCGATGGCAAGGTAAAATGTGTTGGTGTTTTTCTAGACTTAGCCAAAGCATTTGATACTGTCTCGATCCCCCTGCTAATTTGTAAGCTGGAGGCTATAGGTATTCGAGGCGTACCACTTGAACTTTTTAAGAACTATCTTAGCAATAGAAGACAATCCGTAAAAATTGGAAATTTTATTAGCTCTAAACGTAATATTAGTTTTGGTGTTCCGCAAGGATCAGTACTTGGACCTACATTATTTTTAATTTATGTCAATAATCTTTGTAACATTGAATTGCCCGGTTCTAAAGTAATTACATTCGCTGATGATACTGTAATACTCTTTCAACAAAAAACATGGAGAGATGTCAAATCGTCAGCCGAAATTGGTCTTAAAAATATAATTGAATGGCTTGACTGCAATCTGCTTACCTTAAATCTTAAAAAAACTAAATTTATATCATTTAGTATAAAAAATAATTTACAACCTCCTACCGACTTTAATTTAAAAGCTCATTCCTCTAATTGTTCTGTTGCGAGTACTTGCGGATGCCCTGTTTTATATTCAAGTAAATGTGTTAAATACCTTGGAGTTGATATCGACGAAAATCTAAATTGGAAACAACATATTAATAATCTAAAATTTCGCATTCGTAAACTGATACCGGTCTTCAAAAGAATCAGAAACTTAAAAGACAAGTCTACTAATAAAACTGTCTATTTTGCACTGTGTCAGTCGATCGTAACTTATGGCATCTCTGCTTGGGGTGGTGCTAGAAAAAGTACTCTTATAATAATAGAAAGGGCTCACAGATGTATATTAAAAGTGATTAATTTTAAAAAATTTAGATATCCTACAACTGCGTTGTACAAAGAGTTTGAAGTCCTAAATATTCGTCAACTTTTTATTCAAAAAATAGTACTGAGACAACATTTTAACGTAAAACCCGTAACTAAATCTCTTAGACGAGTGCATGAGGTATATGACGTCCCAGCATGCATAACTACTTTTGCACAGTGTTTCTCTTATTTTTTGGCTCCGCTATTATATAACCGTATATCTAAAATCATACCTCTTAAAGACTTGACGAGATTTGTGTGTAGAAGGGCTCTGGAAGGGTTTCTGAGAAACTTGGATTATGAACGGACTGAAAAATTTATACTAATATGTCAATGAACATGTATTTAAACACATAAGATAATATAATATATAATATTATATTAATAATATTATTATACACCCTGAAATGTAAACCGTTGCAAAAACGCGGCAGAACGATTCGCCCTCAGTAGTACTAATGGAACGTAGAGTTAAACTTAAAAAATAAAAATATTTTTATTTTAAAATATTAAAAAAAAAATTCATAAACTCGAAAGCGTGAGTAACAATAGTTACACTGTCACGCACACAAACGCAACGTAGCCAACGAAATGATACCTACGTCCTAACGTAGGTATCATTCAAAACTCATGCGCTACCGACAAAGTAAAAAGCAATAAATCATAAATGTTCAGAGAAAAATAAGCTCTCGTGCCTTGTGTTACGGTATAAACTAGAGCGCGTAGCTTACACTCTTTTCATTCGCCGCCACAGATCAAAAAATGCCGCGCCGTGCCGCGCAGTGTCGCGCACTCGTCGCTCAGTTGTCTTGCGGACGTTGTACTTGTAGGTTGAGTACGTGAAAAATGGATTGAAATTACGATTTTTCTAATTTTGAGTGAGACCCATTATTAAAACTAAAAGAATTTATTTAAAAGTACTCGTTTTGTGTGGAATGTAGTGGCTTACACTTCGAACACTTGCTTCGATACCGCGAAGTGTAGGTATGTACTTTGTGAATAGTGAAAATTCAGAAATAGGTTAGGTGATTAAAATCATTGTAAATAAGTTAATTCAAATTTTTTAAATACGCCTAAAATACTTACTTTATTGTCTTTGTTTAACTTGTTTTTTTGTTTTCGTGTTCAGTAAGTAAAGTTGTAGGTAATAAAAAGTATTTTTGACAGTCTTAAGCCTGTAAAAGTATGAAGGGAGAATTGGAATAACTTTTTGGGTGTTGTGTTACATTAAATTAACTAAAGATCAGAAAATCTGCTGTTGATAAGCGCAAGGGTTAAAGACCCTGTGTTCTGGCGCCCGCGCCGTCAGCCGCTCGGGTCTCGGCCGCTGCGTTTGACTAGGTACTACTATTGGATTGCGTTCATTTTCGAGTTTCGTTTGTCACAATTGTGAATCTGCCATTTTTATATTTTCATAGTAAAGATATTTACTAATCGATTGTACTACCAAAACAAAGTCATTTCGCTGCAGCTTTGCAACGGTTTACATTTCACGGTGTATATAATATAATATAATATTCTTACTAATAAATCCAAATAAAGTATATAGAAGCTTAATATGTATATAATTATAGTTTATATATATTTATTATTTGTGCACAAAATTAACGTGCGCGTGTTCGCTGTGTTATACCTATAGTTTATTCTTACAGTAAAAACATTTCATTGCATATATGGTGAAACACTATGAAAATATGAATACCAAATGCGATATTTTCATTTTCATGCATTGTTTTTAGTTAGAAATATAGCATTTAGGATGAGGATAAGGATAAATATAGTTTTGCAACAGAATATTGTTTAAAAAAAAAAAAAGAAAAAAAAAAAAAAAAAAACTTACACTTTTCATTTTATTTTGGTTTTTAAACATACTCGCACCTTTCTTAATGCAAAACTTTAACTGATATTATTATTTTAAAAAAAGTACCTTGTTAGTTTTGCAATATTCAATTATTGTCTGTTTTCTTTACATATTCTACTTGTTTACGCTAAACTTAAAACTCGTTATCGCCACCTATGATTCACTACTAAACAAATGTAATTAGTAAAAAGCGTCTTATTGTGTTTACATTATGACTTGTATTCCATGAGCGAGAATCTTACCTTGCCGTAACACAGTCTCTGACTAGCACGGGAGGTAACGTACTTTTCTCTGTATACCGTCATTAGGCATTTATGAATTTTGTTACTTTTGTTATTTTCTTACTTGTAATATTTGTAATTTAACTATATTTTACTCTCTTACTACTTGTAAAAGTGTAACATAGCATAGTATAATATTGTGTTTGGGGACCTGATTGCATGTGCCCTATACCTTGTACTATTATTGCCACTATGTTAAATAATAATATGTATTACCGGTGTACTGTAACAAAACTTGTGGTCAATAAATTTGTTTTTTTATTATTTTTTATTATTAATTCATGCGATGATCTTAGTTCACATACTTGTGGAGGTGTTGTCACTGAACTACCTCCAAGGGGTTCTTTCATACAGTTTAAAAATTATAATAGAAAGCAAATTGTACCATTTGTTATATACGCAGATTTTGAAACAATGCTAGAACGGTATGAATCTTGTGACCCTGACCCCACTAAGGCGAGTACTGTAACGCGACAGCGACATGTGCCAGCAGCTTTCGCTTATCATATTATGTGTACGCTAGACGAAAGCCACAATCGTTATGTTTCTTATCGCGGTTTGGATTGTGTATCAATTTTTGTGAAGTCTATCTATAAAGATGCACAAAAAATTTACGATATTTTAAAAAATAATGTTCCTATGATTTATACAAATGACTCGCGACTTTAATGCTCGCGACTTTGAAAACGCGATGACATGTCATATTTGTGAGCACTTCTTGTTCGGCGATAGGGTTCGCGATCATTGTCACTTGACTAGTAAATATCGCGGCGCAGCTCATAGTTATTGTAACATACAATACAAACTACCAACATTTTTACCAGTATTTTTTCATAATTTGTCTGGATACGATTGTCACCTTTTCATAAAAGAATTAGGTGAAGCTCCTGGATCTATTAAAGTGATACCTAAAACAAAAGAAAACTATATTTCATTCACTAAGTTTATTCCGATTTCTACCGGGGAATGCATCCAGGTTCGGTTTGTAGATTCTTTCAAGTTTTTAGGAACTAGCTTAGAAAAATTGGTGAGTACAATGAAAAAACAAGACTTTAAAGAATTACAATCTTATTTCCCGAATAAAAAACAATTTAAACTACTCACCCGTAAAGGAGTGTATCCATATGACTATATGTCTCAATGGGAACGTTATGAAGATACGTGTTTACCCTCTAAAAATATTTTTTTAACTCCTTAACTAATGAGACAATTACCGATGAAGACTATGAACACGCTCGGTCTGTTTGGTCAGTATTTAATATTCAAAACATGGGTATGTACATAGATTTATATCTCAAAACAGATGTTCTGTTGCTTACAGATGTATTTGAAAATTTTCGAAAAACTTATAAACTGCATTATAATCTCGATCCCGCTTTCTATATTATAGCACCAAGTCTATCTTTTGATGCAATGCTTTTAAAAACAGGAGTTCAATTAGAAATGATTAGTGATGTTGAAATTTTTAGAATGATACAAAAAGGTATTCGAGGAGGTGTTTGCATGTGTTCCAAAAGACATGTCAAAGCCAATCATAAATATTTAGACACTTACGATCCATCCCGTCCAAGTTCATTTATCATTTATTTAGATTGTAACAATTTATACGGTTATAGCATGTGTCAATGCTTACCCTATTCGGATTTTAGATTTATGAATAGACAAGAAATAGATTTTTTACAATTAAACTTATCAGAAATTAGTGATACTGCTGAAAACGGTTACATTCTTGAAGTTGATTTAATATATCCGGAGAATTTGCACATGGAACACAATGACTTTCCATTTTGTCCAAAAAAATGTTTACCACCGGGTGGTAAGAATAAAAAGCTAATACCAAATTTGTATGATAAATATAACTATGTTATTCATTACGTACATTTAAAAAAATGTTTACAGCACGGTTTAGTATTGAGAAGGATCCATCGCGCTATTATATTTAAGCAAAGTAGTTTTTTAAAGCAATATATTGATATTAACACCCAGTTACGTCAAAAAGCAGAGTCAACGTTTGAACAAGACTTTTTCAAATTATTGAACAATAGTATTTTTGGAAAGACCCTGGAAAATAATGAACACCGAATAGACGTTAAGTTAGTTAACAAGTGGTGTGACTCGAACAATAAAACAAAAAAGACTACTTGTGCTGAGAAATTGATAGCCAGCCCATATTTTCATAGCGCCTCTGTATTTTCTGATGATCTAGTAGCAATCCAAATGAAACCTGTGCGCATTATACTTGATAAACCAATTTACATAGGCTTTGCAGTATTAGAATTATCTAAGGCTCACATGTACGACTTTCACTATTCCATCATAAAACCTTTTTATGGTAACCGAATAGAATTGTGCTATACTGACACAGATAGTCTAGTATATGATGTACAGAGTAATGATGTTTATAAAGATTTCAAGCTCCATTTCCTAAAATATTTTGATACCAGCAATTATGACTGTAACAATGACTATAACTTACCAATTATTAATAAGAAGGTTCCAGGACTGTTTAAGGATAAAATGGGTGGCAACATTATCAAAGAATTCGTAGGACTGCGCTCAAAGCTTTATTGTATTAAAACGTTAAACAAAACAATTAAAAAGGCAAAAGGTACAAAAAATGTATTACCAAAAATTTAAATATGAATAATAAAAATGTTTTGTACAATTGCAATGTTATTCGCAAAAAAATGTATTGTTTAGATCAATAAAACATGAAATATTCACTCAGGACTTAAATAAAATAGCACTTTCAAGCAATGATGATAAACGATTGCTATCGTTTGATAAAGTTTCTACTTTAGCCTGGGGTAACGCAAGTATATTTATGTAATGCATTACCACAATTTGAACGTAATTACAGTAGTCACATTTTTAACACGTATTTTATTGATTGTAAATGGTAAAACTTATGATATCCTAAATGGAAAGTTCTGTCTTACTATTATAAAAAGTCTGTAAGGATGGATGGATGTTTGTTACTCTTTTAATGTGAAATATGTAATATTGTCGTGTAATGTAATTCAAATAGAATCGACAGAAGTTTCTTTTGAATCTGGCTTTATTATGTATGCAATACTAAAATGTGTGTATTCTTGGTGTCCCTTTACTATACGTAGTTAGAGCTAAACAGTGTAGGTGTATCTATTATGTGCTTACAAAATATATCTGAATAAATAATATTTTATATTCATAAATCTGTATCATTTCTGTTCCTGATGACAAAGCACTCATGGTTCGAACTTCGCACGCTTAGTGTAGAATTTGACACCGATCAGGTGCGCTTGCATCAGATTGAACTTGTTGAAACATGAAATTGATTCACATCGCAAGGTTTTATGGAGTTTGCATTTAATTACAATATAATTAGTACATACATCACAAGGCAGTCAGCCGGACCGGTCACATCACATCAGTTAAAAACGAAACAAATTGTAAGTATTGCACAAGCGTATAAGTACTTATAAAATTATTTCCTTATTTATGCTGTTTGACATAATTATTAATAATTATAATTTTGTTTGTTTCAGATCATCAATAATGTGTGATTCTCCGGATATTGTCGAATTCTCACAATACGGTCAAGGTTTTCCGACTCCGAGTTTAAGCTGGCATATCCCAGATTATCAAGAACAACAAATACCTGTCAACAAGGAGCCTAGAGGAAGACAAGACTGTGGACCTGCTAACAAGAAGCCTAGAACAAGACGGGAGTGTCTAAAACAGAAGTCATCTCTGCCTAAATGTGAATCATATGTCATAAACAATGAGAAGAAAAAAGGATTACGACTGATCCAGGTACAAGTGTTGGATATCAGTGAACAACAAGAATCTGCAAGTGACAATCAGAACGTGGTGTTAAGTGCGCAGTATGTAGTGACTGAATCGGTGGACTATGTTATGGAGGAGACGCTATCGTTAATTAATAAAATTTCAAAAAAACTTTGTAGGGACAATGGTTATTATTAAGCAGTGTAATTATTTTGTAAGTACCTACTTTTTAAGTTACTGTGTAAGATTTGTAGTAATAAGCTATAAAAAATGATGTGAGTAATACATATTATATATTGTAACGAAGTAAACAATGCGCGCACGGCTAACCCGAGCGCCCACCTGAGTACACACTCAAGGTCTCGTCGCGCACGCACACTACGCGCCGCCGCGCTACTATCACGCAGGATATAAAAGGCGTGCCCCGCCCGGCGCGCTCAGTTCGACTCTGCGCGGGCATTGCACCCGACGACTCGGAACAACTCCCCAGCAGGTTGAGCGCTCTGCGTACCATACGTCACGCTTGGTGGTGCTTTCGTAATACGGAATACTCCCGGTGTGCCTTATTGTTCGTGGAGTTATTTTGCTTATAGCGCTTCACGCATTTATTTTATTTGGCTAGTTTGTTCTAACAAAGTTACTGTTGTCATTATTTTTTGGTTTCTCGCTTGTTGAATGTTAGAATTTTCGGAGTAATGGCACTTTCCGATGAACTCGACATTGGAGAAATAATCTCTGGTAAATTAGCGATGCAAATCAAATCGGCGATCATTGTCTCGCAGATATCTTCTTGCTTCAGGTCATGAACTTTCGCAGGATCATCAAGAAACCGAAATGTCAACTGAGGTTAGTTGAGAACCATCATTGCATCTTCAATGAAGTCAACTCCCAGTAATGTCTTATTACTTTTTGCATGAGGTAAAACAATGAAATCAGTATCGATAATTTTCCCATAAATAGTAACAGGCGCTATAACAGTCAAGACAGTCTGCATTTTAGGTATACCATCAGCCAACGTTATCTTCATAGTCTCCTTACTGAACATATATCCGTCTCGTTTCAGACAAACAAAAAGCTGGTACGAGGCTACACTTGATTTAGCACATGTGTCTACGAATCCAGTGCCTTTTGTGCCACCGATACTAATTGGTACTACTGGCCTACGGCGCTTAGCTTTAGCGGTATTAATTGAACAGAAATTGATGTCTTCCGTTCCCACGCGCTGAACATTGCACTTCGGACAGCGACTTCGCACAACGCCTGGTTCGCCGCATCCATAACATGAAAATTTTGGCTTCGCTGTTTCATCAGGTTTGGTTTCTGCTGGCTTCCCTATAGGTTTCTGCTGCTCACCTTTCTGACGTTTTCTACAGACATCCGCAGTGTGTCCTGGAAGTCTACAGTAATTGCATCTAGTTTTGGCCTTAGGAATGTTTACTGTTGTCTTATGTATCTGTTTTTCGTCAGCTTTATCTCCCAAATTACGCTCGATCTCTCTAGCCTTCTCTAATAAATCATCGAAATTCTCTAAAGCTTCTCTAGATATTTTTTCTCTAATTTCAAAACGAATTTGACCAAATACTAAATCCATCTCCTGCTGTTCAGTATGACCTGGTGCAGGAAATTCAGCCATGAGAGCACGTTTTTCCGCCATAAATATTTCCGTTAACGTATCTTTGTTTTGCTTTCTTTCCACTATCTCTTGGTATATTTTATACGCCATCTTCTTGGGCACGAATGCGTGCCGCAAGCGTTCCTCGAACTGGCTCCAAGACTTTACCTGGTTCTTAATGCCATGCCACCAAGTAGCAGCATCATTTGTTAAAATTAATGGCAAACCTGTTAATGCGTCCTCGTCTTCTATCAGCTCCACCTTCTTGAACACACACACCGCTGCTAAGAAAGACTCGACCTCAGAAGCACTCTTATTGCCACTAAATTTTGCCGGACATCTTACCATTGAACTCTTGTGCTTTGACCCAGAAGCAACTGCTGCCAGCAGTTGTTGAAACTGTTCAGTCGACATTGTTATTGATGATGAAGCTGAAGCGGAACCACTCTTATTACCATCCATTGTGTCTTGTTTTTTCCTTTTCTGCGGGTTGTCCTCAATTGTAAACCTCTGTGTTCGCAATGTTGGTCTAGGTCTCAGGTTTTTCTCTGGAGGATCCACGATTGGGCGCCAAATTGTAAGACGGGTTTCAGTGTAAATAATACTCCAAGGTAATACTTAAGACCTATATTTGAAATAACACACGTAACACAAAATGTTATACAAAAGAAACCAAATGTGGGTAGCAGGGAAAAAAAAATAGCTAAGCCTAACATACAATATGATGATAATACAAAGCAGTTAAGCTAATTAAGCGAGTACAAACTAGCTAGCAGTTTAAATAATACAAATGATTTACTAATCACTTATACAAAACAAAAGAAGTGAATCAACTATTAAGCGAGAAAACAAAAAATAATGACAACAGTAACTTTGTTAGAACAAACTAGCCAAATAAAATAAATGCGTGAAGCGCTATAAGCAAAATAACTCCACGAACAATAAGGCACACCGGGAGTATTCCGTATTACGAAAGCACCACCAAGCGTGACGTATGGTACGCAGAGCGCTCAACCTGCTGGGGAGTTGTTCCGAGTCGTCGGGTGCAATGCCCGCGCAGAGTCAAACTGAGCGCGCCTTTTTTTTTTTTTTCGGTATTGCACCTCGCAGGTCAACTTATGAGGTTGTCGGCTGCTTAACCGGGCTTTCCTGTGGTGCCTTAAATGAATTTAAGGCCTCCAGCCAGGGCTTAATATAACTTATAAACTAAGCGACTACACGCTAAGGGCACCCCCTGTGGGGTACGGGCCTCGGCTTAGGGCGTCGCTGGGGGAGGGCAGCAAAGGGACAGGCTGGATCTGGTCAGTATTAATTAGGGACGAATTTAAAGCTACAGGCTCAGCGGCGCGGGCTGGCACGAGCAAGGGACGGGGCGGAGATGAACAGGGACGTCGCGACGGACCTCGGCGGCGAGGGCGGAATGACGGCGGTCTGTATTTGTACTTTCCTAATGTACTGGTTTCTTTGTTACTCTCCTGGAGGAGAGTAATGGCATCGTCGGGGATGGTCAGAGTATGTCTCGGTCGGCGAGTCTTACTAATACGGGAGGGAGTGTATCGGGCGGCCGATGCGATCAGGGGATTGGGGTGTTTTTCAGCAGTGTCGAAGAAGCGCTTGGTAGTGCGTTTCATGAACTGCTGGATGGTGGGGATTCTCAGATCGAGATGGAGATTCTCGTTGCGAAGGTAGTACGGGGCTCCCGTGGCCTTACGCAAGAAACGGTTTTGTAGGGTTTGCATCCTATGGAGACGGTATGCCTTTGCGTGTGCGAATACGGCACAAGCGTAGGTCATGATGGGACGAATGCACGCCGTGAAGATGCGCAATTTGCACTTGAGTGACAACTTGCTGCGTGCATTTAACATGGGGTGAAGCCTACCGAGAGCGAAAGCGGCGCGCGAACGAACCGCCTTAATGTGCTCTCCGAAAGTGAGGTGGTGGTCGAGGATCACACCGAGGTATTTGGCTCGCTTTTCCCAAGGGATCGGCTTGCCGTACATGGTGATGGGACTAGGGGGGGTGAGGGATGAGCGCGGTTTAGAGAAGAGGACCGCTTGGCTCTTGTCAGGGTTGACCTCGATTCTCCATTTCCGGAACCAAGCGCCTAGGGCGCTTGCGGCGATTTGGAGAGTGCGGGCGATGGAGGCTGGGTTGCGACCGGTGTAATAAATAGCCGTATCGTCAGCGAATAGGGCCAGATGGGTCTTGCTATTTTTTGGGATGTCGCTGGTGAACAGCGTGAACAGAAGCGGGGATAGGACGGAGCCTTGAGGGACTCCGGCGCGTATGGGGTGGGGAGAGGAGAGCGCACCTTCAAAGCGATAGCGAAAGGTACGATTTGACAGAAAGTCTCGTATGATGAGAACGAGGCGGTCGGGCACTCCGATCTGGTAGAGCTTGTATATTAAGCCATTGTGCCAGACTTTATCGAAAGCTTTCGCTATGTCGAAGAAGAGGGCGCCCGTCAGAGAGCCACGTTGAAAGCCAACGCTTATGTGCTCGACGATGCGGTGGACTTGTTGGACGCAACAATGGTGGGAACGAAATCCGAATTGTTCGTCCGGGATGAGGCTCTTTGCTTCGACATAGTCTTTGAGGCGCTTATAAATAAGTCTCTCGTAGATTTTGCCGAGAACGTTGAGCAGACTGATGGGTCGATAGCTCGAAGGCTCCGACTTGGGTTTGCCGGGTTTGGGGATGCCAATGACGGTGGCTTCTTTCCATGTACCGGGGAAGATGTTGTTGCTCATGGCGCCATTGAAGATGGCAGTCATAAGCATTATGAGAGGGGCAGGGAGGAGTTTGAAAACCCTGTTCGTGATTCCGTCAGACCCAGGGGCTTTCCGGGGTCTGAGGTTTTTGATGATGTCCTGCACCTCGTCGGGGGTGACGGGGGGCAGTGGGTCGTCGGGGTCTTCGACGGGTGTAAGGGCAGCTCTACGTTCGACTTCGGCGTCAACCCTGGAAAGGTGAGCTTCGTCTACAGGTTGAGTGCTCGGGGTGCATTGGGCCTCAAGACTGTCGGCTAGACATTCAGCCTTTTCGTCGTTGTCGAAAGCGACGGTTTTGTCGGGGCGAGTGAGAGGAGGCATGGCGGCCTCTCTGGTGGAGCGTAACCTCCTCTGTAGCTCCCAGAAGGCTTGGTGGGTGGGCTCCAGTTCGCTAAGCGTCTTTTCCCAGCTAGCGTTACGCCACTCATCTATGCGGTTCTTTACAGCACGCTGTAGAGATCGCATGTGAGCTTTGTTCGCGTCACAGGGGAAAGCGCTATACGCACGGATGGCCGCGTTCTTCTCGGTCATCAGAGCACGCACATCGTCCGGTAGTTTCCAGCGGTGATCGTTCACCACCGGAACCTCCCTTGAACAATCGTTCAGGACGGATTGTACGTGTTCCGTGAAGGAGTTGATCGCGCCCGTCGTGTCTGCGACTGAAACAATGTGGTCGGGGATAACGTCCAGGTGAGGCGACGTGATGGACTTTAAGCTTTCGCTTACTTTCCTCCAGTCGGTTATCACTTGGGTCGGGGGGGGTTGGCTGGGATCATAGGGACCTGAGCGAGGAGCTAGTTCCATGACGACCGGACGGTGGTCGGAGTCGAGCTCGGGGAGCGCTTCAATAGAATGCAAACGGAGATTTACATTCTTGAGGAGCGCTACATCGAGGATGTCGGGGAGGTGATTTGGGTCGTGAGGGAAGTGAGTGGGAGTCATCGGAGCGATGACGTCAAAGTTGAGGGTGGCACAGAGGTTGCACACGATTTTACCTCTGGTAGAGGTCGTGTTGCAGTTCCAGGCGGGGTGTTTGGCGTTGAGATCGCCCGCTAGTATAACGGAGTCACTCAGGCCAAGAAGAGCGGAAAGATCGTTGGTGAGCAGAGTTGGGTCCTCTGAGGACGAAGGAGGGATGTAGGCAGAGATAATGGTAATCGGCTGATGACCAGTCATGCCGAGCCGACAGAGTGAGACCTCGAGGCGAGAGAGGGGGGGAGGGTCCATAGGGATGCAGTACAGTTCCTTTCTGTAGTATATGAGGGTGCCGCCCTTGTGACAACGAGACCTATCGTTGCGAACTAACCGATAGTTTGCAATTCTCGGGTCACGATGGCGGGGCTTCAGGAATGTCTCCTGTACTAGGAGTAAGTCGAGATGATGATCGCGGAGGAAAGTGGCGATCTCATCCCGCTGACCATTGATGCCATTTGCGTTGAAGAAGCCTAACTTGAGGGAACGGGGTTTGGTACAACAAGGCTTTTTACTATCCATTATGATTTAGGACGGTAAAGCTTTAGGACACGCGTAATTGCGGGGTACGCGTCGAACACTTTCCCTATGGCTGTAAGGTCAGCATTGCAAGCAATGATTTCCTGAGCCATAGTTACGGCATCCGGGTTAACGTAGATGCTGAAGGCGTCCGATAAGATTTGGACGTGTTCAGCGTTAGGGATAGTAGCCACGGGGCCGCTGCGGGCGGGAGAGGGCGCGGCTGGGGCTGCAGGGGCAGCCTTTGTGGGAGGTGGAATCTTTTTGGGGGCGGATTGAGGAGCGGGGGCGGCAAGGGCCGGCGGCGCTGAGATAGGGGCTGGCTGTGGGGTGGCCAGTGCTGGAAAGGCTCTTTGGTGGTTGAGCGTGTTCCAGGGGGAGGGCCTCTGAGGGCTGAGACGCTCGGGCATCTGTGAGGAGGGAACCTTCACAGATGGGCTTTCCCTTTGCTGGCGGGCGTTTGCACGCTTTACCAGCTTGGGAGAAGAGGATTTAGGGGCCTTGGGACAGCCGCGGTAGTTAGCCGGGTGTCCTGACTGGCCGCATAGCACGCAGCTAGGCGGTTCGGTACATAGTTCACGCTCCTTTGGGCGTGGGCAATCGGCAGTGCCGTGCTCCCCCAGACACTTAACGCATCTCGGGGTCGCGAAACAGTTGCGCTGTACGTGGCCATACAGTTGGCAACGGTGACATTGGACGACTACGTTGGCCTTGTAGGGCTTCTCTATGGAGATGCCAGAAAGGGAGCAAATTGACTTCACCTTGAAGATGGGGTGATGGCCTTCTGTGGGGTCACAGACGACCAGGACGGTGTCGAAGGCGGGGCCGCCCCTCGCTTTGTGCAGGCGATGGACTGCCGAGACGGGGACCTTTTGGGAGTGGAGGTCGTTGAGGATGTCCTCAACTGGGATCTCTTTTGGGATGCGCCGGATCACCACTCGGGTGGGCGCTTCCTCGGGGAGGGAATAGGTGTGGAACGAGACGTTCCTCACCTTCAGTAGGCTGGTTAGTTCCCTGTGGTCTTTTGCCGTGGGAACTTGGACTTTAATGCCCTGCAGGGTAGTGCGGGCGTTGGTGTAAGTGATCTTGCGATCATTACACCACTTGGAGACCTCCGTCCATTTGGCCTTGTCTTGAATGAACAAGGGCGGCGGGGGTTTGAGCTTCTTCTTCGAAGCTAAGGCGGGGTTGGGGGTGAGGGGGCTAGGGGGGCGGCTGGTCTCGGAAGTCGAGACAGCGTTGACGGTGGGACTAGGGGTCGGGGGGGACGCGGGGGAGGTCGTTGCTACGACCTTTTTGGCTTTGGTAGCCTGAGACGGAGACTTTCCCTTCTTCCTCTTGCCTCCGCTGCCGACGACTTGATAGTCGTCGTCCGAAGAGGAAGCGGAGGAGGATAAGGAGTCTTCGGAGTCGGAGACAGGGGCAGAAGGGTGGTCACGTGGGACCGAAGTGTCCATGCTTTCGGACGAGTCGGGGTTTGCAGCTGCGACACGCAGCTGCGAGGCGCCCATTGTTTGCGAAACAATGGCGGCGGGAACAATGGCGGTCGCCACATTGTGTGCTTCCGCGTAGGGATTTATTGTCTCGATGGACAATAATGAAGGAATGTTCCGTGAAGGCATTGATGGTGCCGCCACTGGAATTCCTTTGTCAACTGGAACTTTGGGCGGCGGGGAAGCGGGGCTGTCGAGTACATCGCTAAAGCTAGCGATGCTTTCCTCGATCGGGGAAGAGTTTTGCTGCAGAGCAGCAAACTTTTTGCCATACTTGGCAATGAATTCGGGGTCCTTGAAGAGGACCTCCTTGACGAACGCAACGATAATTGCGTCCGACATCATCGAAGAGGGAGGGGAATCGCGGGATAAATTTTCGCGGGGGAACCTAACTGTATCCTAACTGCCTAGCTCCCCGGGTGGACAGGCCCGGGGATGTGTAACCCTCCCTGCCGGGTGTAGGCAGGGAGGTGAGTACCTACTGGTGTGCCCTAAGCTTGTAAACCCGACGCCAGTCTTATTGTGCGAACGGGGCCCTGACCAGTCTAGTGCGAAGGGTGTAGACACGCCCAACCGACACTAGGTGTGTAGCTGTGAATGAAACCAGAGACTAGGCACGACTAGGAGACCCCCCAAGGCCGTGACACTAGCTCCCGACTCCAATTGACTGCCTCACCCTGAAGGGGGTCGGCGGGTGTGATTGGGGCAACACCCCCTCGGCTTCGTTGGCACCGTAAGGTATCCACCGAGGACCACGAAACTGTGGATTTAAGCCCTGAAGGGGCCAAGTGAAGCTAACACAACAACACGCGGGTTAAAGAAATAATTAATCGTCCGCTGCCTTGAAAAAGGCGGCTTCCGATCGAATAGGTTGTAGTCTGCTGACTACAGGAGTCGTCGCGGCGGGCGCAACGAGAAGTGGCGGGAAGTCGAGAGCGGGCGCGGAGCGAAGCGCAGCACGTCCGTTCGCGGCGAGCGTCGAGCGAAGAGTCGGTGAGCGCGGTCGGTGGACTTCTCATCGCCCCAGAGTGGGGCGCGAGGAATCGGTATCGGGGCTGTATGCCCCTTGCCCGAGGCATCAGGTTCGCGGTCCCCAGAAATAGGGACCGGGCGTTGGGTTTGCCTCCCCTCTCCCGGTGAGGAGGGGGGGGGCATGTTTGCACCTAGGCGCTTTCGGGGGGCTCCTGCCCCCGGCGCCCGTCAGTGTCTGTGGTGTGTGATCGTGGGAGCGCCCTAAGTTCTTCACGGCGCCCGTGCGACCAGACCCCTGCCGGGTGAGATCCCTGGTGACCCAGGGAAGGCCCAGCAAAGGTCGATCTAGCAACAAGGGTGCCGGTTTTGGTTGGCGCTCACCCACGATGGAAGCTGACCGCGCCCCGCTACTACGTAATCAGGTCTAGCCGATAGCGCAGCAGGGGGCGGGACGTCGTAGTGTGTGGCGAGCGATTTGATGGTGTGTGTACGTCGCTCGATGGGTTGGCATATGTGTGTTTGTATGCGTGTGGAGTTTTCGAGTGTGTGCGCTGCGGTCGTGCGACGCCCGTGTTAACTCGGCGCGCCGCTTACGCAGTGTGGCGTGGTGTTGTGAGTGTGGAGTTCAGATGTTTGAGTGAGCGGCGTGTAGGGTGGTTGCGGCTCACTCAGGCGTCAAGTCCGGTAGGGGCACGTCAGCGATCAGGTCGCGCGGGAACCGCCTGTAGTCCGGCGGTCGCGCGTGGCGCTAGCAGGGCGCTATGTCCGCGATGTGCGGCAGCGTGGAGGCGTCGGCACGCGCGAACATTCTTCGCGCCATGTCGGCCGCGAACTCTTCGATGCTCTCGACGCGCAGGTCCCGGTGGAGGACGTCGTTCCTCACGAACCGAGGGGCATTTGTGACGCGGCGCAACACGAGATTTTGTTGCGTCCGCAGCTTCTTCCTGTGCACCTCGGCCGCGAGGGCGAGCCAGGCAGGGGCGGCGTAGGTGAGCTGGGGGCGGATGTACGTCTTGTACACCCCCAACTTCACCCGGGTCGGTAGGCGCGACGAGAGCACCGGGCGCAGTAGGTGGCGGGTGTGCTTGACCCGCGCGACTGTTGCGCTGACGTGCGGGCCCATGGTGAGGCGATGGTCGAGTGTGACCCCCAAGTACTTCGCAGTACTCGTTCACTCGATGTCGCCCCCCATGAGCTTAAGGTTCGGTGGGTGAGTGCGGCTCCGTGCCGTCACTATCATCGCCTGTGTCTTGCCCACGTTCACCGACATTCTCCACTTGCTGAGCCAGTCCGGGAGATCATCGAGCACGCGCTGCATCTTGACGGCCGCGTGTTTGGCCGAGAGCGACGTGGTGATGTACGCGGCGTCGTCCGCGTACAGCGCGAGCGTAGAGGTGTGCGTGGCGGGAATGTCGTCGGTGTACGCTGAGTATAACACAGGCGAGAGGCAACTCCCCTGCGGCACGCCTGCCGCGATGGGGCGCGCGGCGGAGAGTTCGTTCTCCACCGAAACCTTGAAAGTCCTGTCTCGCAGGAAGGAGGAGACCACCTGTATCAGGCGACGGGGCGCTGTGGTGTGGGCGAGTTTGTACACTAGCCCGGCGTGCCACACTCTGTCGAAGGCCTTTTCCATATCCAGGAATACCACGGCGGCGTATTCCCGCTTGTTCACGGCCGCCGTGAGTATGTGCAGGACCCTCGACAGCTGGAGCGTCGTGCTATGCTCGCTCCGAAACCCGAATTGCTCCGGTCTGGGTGTGAGATGCGGTGTGAGGTGGCGCAGCAGGAGCGCTTCGAACACCTTGGAGGTCGTGGGCAGGAGAGTGATGGGCCGGTAGCTCTCCGGCTTCAAAATATTCTTCCCGGGCTTGGGCAACATTATCACCTTCCCCTCTTTCCAGCAGGAGGGGAAGGTGCCGGTGCGGAGTATCCCGTTGAAGAGGCGTGCTAATGCCGCCACCGTCTTGGGTGGCAGGTGTCGGAGGGCGGTGTTGGTGATGCCGTCCGCACCGGGGGCCTTCTTTGGCTTAGTTCTTTTTATCGCCCGTAGTACTTGGCCCGGGGAGAAAAAGAGCGGGTCCTCGTCGCGAGCTACCGGCGGCTTGAAGTACTCTCCAAGGTGTTGCTCGACTGCCGCGACGTGTTCTCGGGCTTCGGTCGGGTTCGGAGTGAACTGGCGCTCCAGGTGTGCGGCGAAAATCTCGGCCCGGTCCGGGGCTGTGTAACGTAACGCCCCGTCGCTGTCGAGTAGCGGGCGCACCGGAGATGGGGTGTTCTTTAGACGTCGGCATACGCGATGTACCGACGTCCAGTCGCTGTCCGCTGAGTGAATGAAGTCCTCCCATCTCTCGGTGGAGAGCGCTTGTAGCTCGGCCTTCACCTTGTCCGTGAGCCGGTTGAGCTGGGTCTTCAGGGTTGGGCATCTTGTTTGTTGCCACCGCTTGCGTAGGCGCCTCTTTTCGGCGATCATGTTTGCGATGTGAGCGGGGAGCGTCGAGTAGCGCCCCTGGGGCGCGGTGGGAGTGCACGTCGCCGATTCTAAGGCGCGTTGCACGCAAGCGGTGATCTCGTCCGCCAGCTCATTCGCGTCCGTGACGTTGGTGACAGGCCGAGTGGGTGTGGTGGTCTCCAGCTCTGCCGCGAAGGCTGTCCAGTCCAGGCGGCGACGTGGCGCTAGATGGGCAACTCTAGCGGGGTGATCCTGCAGGACGACTAGTACAGGCTGATGGTCAGACTGCACTTCGTCGTCCAGTACGTCCAGCGCGATCTGGCATTTTAGGCCGTTGTGTACGGCGATGTCCAGCACGTCGGGTGGGTGGGTTTTGTTGTCCGGATAATGGGTGGGCGCCTCGGGGCCGGACACGTCGTATCCTCGGGCCTCTGCGTCGGCGAAGAGTCGTCGTCCCGCTCCGTTGACGGTCGCCGAGTTCCAGGCAGGATGCTTGCAGTTTAAGTCGCCGGCGATGATTGTAGGGTGCGGCGACGCCTTCAGGATCTTGTTGATGTCATTGGTGTCCATGGTGACTTGAGGCGCCTTGTATGCCGCGTAGATACATATGTGATCGCCGGCGACGTGCGCTTGGATGCCGAGCGCGTCCATGCAACTCAGCGACAGCGGGGGTAGCTCCTGGTGTACGACTCTGCGCCTCACCAGTATTGCCAGACCGCGGTAATACCGGCCGTTTGCGGCCAGTTGCCCATCCATCCTGTAGATGATGTATCCTGGGAATTTTATTTTGTCTGCAGGTCCCAGGAAGGTCTCATTTATTAGCGCCACGTCTATGTCTTGTTCCTGCAGTAACGGACGGAGGAGTACGGCCTTGCCTCTGAGGCCGCGGGCGTTCCAGCTAAGTATCCTTAGCGGCCTATCCATTACGATGGACGAGGAGTTGTGTCATGCCGCTAAGGACAGCGTGCAACGGGTCCTGTCCTGTGCTAATGGCAACCAGGATATCCTGCAGGACCCGTATCGCGACCTCAATAATGTCAGCCGATGCCGCAGAGGGCTGCACCGGCTGTGTCTTTTTCAGCGCCCCGGGGAATTTGGTGTGATGTACCTCCCCGGAGGCGCCCGTCGACCTGGCGACTTTCTGCGCCGTCTGTGCGTTTGCACGGCCTCCCGGCGCTTGTGCGGCGCGGAATTTGTTGTTATCAGTGGCACCTGTCGCGTTGACAGGTGCGGCGACAGGTGGGCGCGCGAGCGGCACGCTCGTCTCGCGCGGATTGGTCGACGGGCCGAGGGGGCCGTCCTTATGGGTTGTTGGCTCCGCCCACCGGGCGGGGCATGGCGGCCTTGCGCTCGATTGCACCGTTATGTGGGCGGGGCGTGGCGGCAGAGTTCCGCTACTGCCCGCTTGGCGGCGCTCGTCGTGTAACGGGACATTGATAGCGCCGCCGTTTACTCTCTCGGGTCAGGCCTCCGTCACTCCATGTACTTGCGCGCTATAAGTGCCTACCGCCCAGCCGAGCGGTCTCGGTCCGCCGGCGGATCAAATTCAGTGCGGTTTTCGCAAGCGAAGCGCGCGCACGCCGTTCAATTTTAATAGTGCTGTTCGTTCGTACGCGTATTACGATGCAGTGTTATTATGTTTTATCTAGGTTTCTTCCACAGTCAGCACCAATATATAAAACAAAACAAACTTACAAATATAATAAAACAAACTTTAAAAAAGAGAACCGACTTCAAAACAATAAAACGTACGAAATAATTTCTTCTTTGATGTCGGTGCTTTTTCGATTCGTAATACTAGCTGTTAGCACTAACATAAAAAAAAAACAAATTATTTCTTACGGCTTAGTGCTTTATTTGAAGTCGGTTCTCTTTTTTTAAGGCTTTTTTTTTCATTTCTAGTGAACATCTCCGAAGATCATCATCAAACTAAGAAGTATTATACTTATTTTAAAACGTTCTCCTAAAGGTAACAAATCCTTTTCTGAAAACCGCATCGATATGGGTTTAGCCAAACTCGAGATTATCGCGCACAAACATACATACCTACAAACCATACAAGTCAAACTTCTTAGTTTGGCCTGTATGTCTGATCACCTCCTTTTTGTTAAGTTGGTTAAATATTTTATAAATGATAAAATTTTTAACTGCCACGTAAAAGTCAGAACATATTCACAGTTCTCAATAACATACATAAAAAGTTATGTTAATTTAATTTTATCGAAGACGCAGCCCTGCGATTACTGTGGAATCGCGCGGTGCGAAGCAATCACTGCTGTACGCTTGAGCATTTAGGCGCATTTTTGCATACAGTGGTTGTTGACGCGAGGGAGTAGGCAATTATCGTAATAGGTATTGGAAATTTTGTACTGAGTGAAGTATCTGTTACGTAGTAACTATTCAGTAATCTGTGCTCGGGTGCGGTATTTTTGCTACTACCGCCACGATTCTTTTTATTTTTCCTCCGTCCGGAAGAGGAGGTGGCCGCTCCGCGTTTTAGGGCCTCGTTTGCGGCCGCCATCAGTGTCGCCGTCTGGGCTTCACCTCTCGGCGTCGGCTGCAGCCTTTCTGGCGCCTGTGTTGGCCGGCGAGCGTTGCCGGTGATGGCGACCGTGCCCGCTCGCTTGTTGCGCACCTCCTTGCGCAACACGGGGCACTTGCTGTTATTTGCGGGGTGGTCGCCCCCGCAGTTTGCGCAGGTGGCGGGCTCTTCCCGCGGCCTCGGGCAGTCTCGTGCCGCATGAGCGCCGCCACATCTCACGCAAGCGAGCGGGCGGTGACACTGCGCAGAGGAGTGCCTGAATTGTTGGCACCTGTGGCACTGCGCAGGTCCCTTTTTGCCACGCCAGGCCTCGATTTTTATCCCGGGCATGCACATCATCTCCCGTACCTCGTAGATGCCCGGGATGGTGTCTTGTGTCTTGGTTAGGACGGCGTGGAATATACAGCCGGGTCGTCCTTTTCTCGCCCTAATGTGGCGGACGTACTCCGGCTGGAAGCCCAGGTTGCGGAGCTCCTCTTCTATGTCCGCCGGCGCCGTGTCTACGGGCAACCCCCGGATGGCCACCTTGAGGCTCTTTTCCGCCGGCAGCGAGTAGGAGAACCAGGATACGTTCTCCCTCTTCTCCAGTTCCGTCAGGTAGCTTTGCACCTGACGGAATTCGGTGTCCGATTGCGGGGTGAACTTCACCCCGCTACCGAATGGGCGCGCGTTGGGGGCCCGGCCCAGCTTCTCCTTTAGGGCGCGGAAATGGTGCGCCCACTGGGGGAGTTTCTCCACTACCAGCGGAGGGTAGCGGGGTTTCTTTTTGCTCGCTGCCTCTGCAGCGCTGCCAGGAGGGGCAGCGTGCGCGGGGGCTGCGGCGCCGGTTGTCCGGGGCGGGGTAGGCGACGTGCGCCGCGCTACCTCCGCGAACGATGTTCCGGGCATCGGCTGTGGCGGCGGCGCGCTCACGCACGGCCGCTTCGCCTCCTCCTCCACCTCGTCCGGGCTACGCTGTCTGCGTTGCGCGGCACGGGGGGGGGCGTCTATAAAGTTTTGGGAGCTAACCTGCGGTCTCCTTGGGTCGCGGGGGTGCGCCGAGAGTTCCGGCATCGACGGCACCCTCCGGGGCTCGTGGCTGGGCCGGGTCATCCGCAGGTTGCCGCCGCCAGCCGGGTAAGCTTCCTCGTCGTCGTCGTCCTCGTCCAGGTCGACGTCGCCTTCGCCGACGCCGCCCATGCTCGCGCCCGATGCACTCGCAGCGGAGTGCACCGAGGCGAGGGAGGTGTCCGAGCCCGGTGGTTTGAGTTTTGGCCGCAAACGGGCGGCGGCTTCGACCCGGGTTTTGCCTGTGGGGCGTCCGGGGAGCGTGGCGAGTCCTGCACCGGGTTATTTTCCCGTTGCGGACGAGGTGGGCGCAGCTCCGGGTTCGTCGCCGATCGCCGGAGTGCTGGTGTTGGATTTGCGGCGGGTGGTGGTGCCGCGGCTGCTGCTGCTGTTGTTGCTGCTGCTGCTGGTTTCGGTGGCGGCTGGCCCCTGGCGGAGCCAGTCGGGGATAGCCCTGGGGGGGGCATCCCGACGGGAACGCGGCGGTCCGCGACCCCTAGCGAGCTCGAGCTCGCTGGAGGCAACGAGCCGTCGGCTTCCCACTGTGGACGCGACGATGCCTGGAACAAGCACCGGCGCGCACACTGCGGAGAGTGACGGTAATCTTATTTGTAGACTTGGGGTCCGTACGGAACTGATTCGCTCACGCGCGCGTAGCGAATCCTCGGTGAGCGCGCCGGGCGGGGCACGCCTTTTATATCCTGCGTGATACTAGCGCGGCGGCGCGTAGTGTGCGTGCGCGACGAGACCTTGAGTGTGTACTCAGGTGGGCGCTCGGGTTAGCCGTGCGCGCATTGTTTACTTCGTTACAATATTATATTATTAGGTATGCATAACATTTATTTGATTTCTTTTCTTTAGTGTTTAAATATCTTAGGTTTTTATGTTGTGCAAGTTTTGGATGTATAAATTATTAAAATATCGTATATGTAAGTTTTATTGTAATAAACTTTTTATATTTTATTCTGTATAGTCAAAAAATTATGACAGAGTTACAAAAAATTTCAAAAACAAAACTTAATAACAAGAAAACAAAAAAAATAAAAGAAAGTAAGAAATAGTAGTACCTAGATAGTTTTAATGTAAGTAGTTAATATTAATCTCTTAGTTTAATTTAATTGGGTAGTGCTCATACATCACAAGTTTATAAGTTCAATATTTAGGTATGCATAGAAAACATGTGAATTATTATGATTACTAGGAAGGTAGATATAATTAGTTTGTAATAATTTTAAATAATATAAAAAGTAAATAAAAATAAATTAATTAATATTTTAAATTATGTTTTATTTTGTATTATACATTTATACTCGAACTCTAAATTAGCTCTAGTGTAATGATATAATTATAGGTTATTTGCTCTTTCTCACAATAATTCGTTTAAAATCATGATATATTTAAAATGTTATAATTTATTTATTTATTTATTTATTTATTTATTTATTGGTTCACCAACAATTGTTTACACTGGTATTGTGCTAAAGGTAACATGCAATAGAATATAATACAATAGTGTAACAATCACTTATAGGTAAACTCCGCATGCTTTAAGGATAAGTTGCATATGAGAGGAAAAAAAAAAGCTAACTTAACCAAACTAGGTATTCTAAAATTATTATTGAAAACACGTGACTTCATGAGTGTCTAATCCAAATCGAGATGGTATCTATAAAGAATGGTTTTTAATTGGCTTAAAGAGTAAAACAATAATAATACAATTTAGAATAAATATCATTTTGCTACAGCTAATTTAAAGTTTGGTATATAGGTTACCCTGACTATATTAAATAAAACACTCATAAGTAGATATAATTTTTTATTAATTGAACATAACAAAATAAATTAAAATAGATTAAATATAGGCATGTTATTATCAACATACCATTTTCTAATACACACCGCGTTATTTAATGCACAATTCACTTTATGGTTCACACAATTAAAATCAGTTTTATTTTTACAAAACTTTTTTTTAATGTCGCAAAATTAGGATACCCTTTTTCACCTATGTCAATCACTTCACAGTTCGCACATATCTCTTTGATCCACTTAATCTTTTCCGAACCCTTTGTAATATTTTTTTTATTTTCTAAATACGGTACGATGACGTGTTGAAACTCTCTATAAAGCCCTCACTCCAGAAAATTCCACGATTTCTTTCCAACCATCGCATCTGCTTCTTTTCTTCTTGAGTTAAATAATAAAACGAATGCGGTGGTTTAACCAAAAACGTCTGTGTGTGTTCATTACTTACGACAGCCACTTCTTTGACAATAAAATTATTGTCTAAATATTTAAATCCTTGGAGTTCGACAATGATAATATCCGCGTTCATGATAACTTCTTCACTGTGTTGCTTAATGGTTTGTATTCAACAATGCAATCGTTGAGAATGAGACAGTATGCTGAAGTTTGATCTGGTATTTCTGAATCACTCTCAATTTCTACTCTTACATCCACAACTGGTCCAGTCTTCAGATTATCAGTCTGTCTAGAGCAATCGACAACAAACAACGGTGCTAACTCTTTAAATTGTTTCTCGCTTAATAAAGATTCCGGACCACGTCCATAATACGACTGTTGAAATCTGATGTATTGCTCGTATATAATAAAGCAATTCTGTTATTAGCGAAGTTCACGTTGAGGCTTTCATACGGGAAATATGTTGAATTAAGGTACACTCGAATATCGCGAACATAGCAGTGATCAAACTGCGACATGTCAGAACTTGCATTATTTTTTCTACTTGTTTGTAGTCCAATTATAATATATCTCGGTTTTTCTATATGAGATGAAGTTTTGATAGACCAGGTGTGTTTTGTAGTTTTAGGTAAAGTGGGATATTCATATAGATCCCAGTTTCTAAATATCATCTGAAGCGGTCGATCTTTTTCCAATAGTTTTAATAAACTTATTTTTTCTTTGTCTGATACTTTAACATGCGGTACGCGCCATATGATTTTATTGATTTGAATGTCTTCCACTATTTCACCGGTGTTTAATTTTACAGCGTTCAAATTTGTGTTGCTTCGTAACAATATTAGTTCATGTCTACTATTTACCACAACTTTTTTAAAATCTTCTGCGAAACCGAGTATATTCCGAAGTGGTATAGACGCAGAAAAACTTCCTCCATTAATATTTTTTATACCATCAATACTCCAACCCCAAGATCTAGCTATTTTTGATTCATTCTCATTCATTGATATTAACGATTTCATGGTTGTAGTTATACCTGCATTTTTTATTTTATCAATCTCCACTCCGTTTAGTTCGTACCTAATATCTTGGAACAGGAAGAGTAGTCCATTGTTCGTAAAATTGATACTAGTAGCTTTCTCTTTTGAATCTTTCTTGCTAACGATAACGGTTCCTTCCAAATACAGAGTGCTGGCTGATGGTAATATGTACAGATCCTGTTGATTGATAGGTATGCGTATTTCATCGTTCCTGTTGAAACTCGTTACATAAGGTTTGTACGAATGAATAATTCGATTCCTTCTATACTGTTGTCATAAGTCGGAGTGGATAAAACGTCTAAGATATTCATTTTAACAATACAATCGCTCTGAGAAATATCTTATTGTCTTTAGTTAATTTTATTTTGCTCTTGGAACGACGTCTTATTTGGTATGTAGCTGGAGTAGAACTGGTATTTTTAATTTGTTGAGACACATATTTATTGTAGTCAATCATTTTTTCTTCTAAGATGTAAATACAGCTGCACCTCTTCACCACGCAAATTAATTAAGCGATTGTTTATATCTAGTAATCGGATATGTATGCAGCTTATGTTGTTTTGATTAATTGGAAAATATATTGCGTTCTTAGGGACTTCTATGATTCTGTATCCAGGTGGCACGTTGAGTGCGAATTCGTGAATTATGTGACTTGGTTCACCGTTTATGTAAGAGCCGCTCACAATGTCACATTCGATCCTTACCACTGTCGTCGGTAAAATGTTGACTGGATACTGTGACACATGCCATTTATTTGCTTTCAAGACCTGCTTATCAAACCCTAACAATCTACTGAAAGAGTATTCTTTCTTAAAATTAATGTCTTTTGAACAATATATAGTAGTTTTTAAAGTATTGTTATTGCACTGTAATTTGATTGAAGCATCTTTTATTTCAGATTTTAAATAATCATAAATATCTTGCAATTCATAGCTGCCTTCCGGTATTTCAATAACTTCATTTGAACCATAGTAGAACTTGTTATTACTTTTATCAATATTTGGTATAGAATTAAATGTTGAAAAATGCAATAAAGCACACTCATATTCTCCATTTAGTTGCAACGTATTAGAATAGTACGTAGATAAAACTGACAATTCCAGTTATCGACAAAGTGAGTGACATCTTGCAAATGATTGAAATAAAATAAAAGCATTTATTTTATACATTTTTATTCCAAAAAGTCCTCAGATATTTTAAACATAAATTACCACAGTTTACAGTATTAAATTTTTGATATCTTGTGTAGTTATATGAAACTTTACAATTCTTAAAATATCGTATCAGTTCTAATGGAGGTTTTAAATTTCCATAGCTATCAAAATATTCACAATAGTCATATACTTTTACATAAGCTACCCAATGCGTTCCTTCGTTTTTAGAATCGTCTAAGTTAACGATACCACATTCCACACGTTTCGGATTCCTTGGTAATTGATCTTTCATATATACTCCTCGGAAATATGGGATGTCTCTTGCATAGTATTGGATGTCTACATTAGTTAGTGGGCGATTGGGTAGCTTCTTGTTCAGTTTTTTGTTGGTTTTATAAACAATCCTTTACCGTTTTTATAAGGCTTTATGTATAAACCTTTGCCCACTGCTAAACCCTCCATAGTTATATTATGTCGTTCTGTCTCTCGCAAGTTTTGTTGAGCTGATTTGTAATTATTCACCGTTTTTGCAATTCCAGCTGCACCACCAGCTAAAGCTCCTAAAGCTGATAAGCCAGCAAAAATAGGAATTAAAGGTAGAACCCCACCAGTCTTCGGTATGGGGATCACTCTCGGTACTCTGATTTGGTGTAATTTGGGGCATAACTTTTTTGCAGCTAAGTAAGCTAAGTTTATTAAAGACTTACTATCTTTCGGTTTCACTTTTTTTATTTTCGATTTTATTTTTGTTGCTAAGCTTTTAAATGTTTTGGCACCAGAACCAGATTTCAATTTGGCTTTCATGACTTTGCTTACTAACCATGAGCTTAATTTTTCGCCTTTTCCTGCATCTTTTGATTTGAGTCTATGTTTAGCCATGTTCAATAGCTGTAAGTCGGCTTTGTGACGATTAGGTAAATCTGTATGTTTTTCATATGCTATATCGTGGTGCATACAAGCTTCGTCTAGTTTATTCACTCCTCGATCGCCTCGCAACAAACGTTTACGAAGTTTAGTTCCTGGTCCACAATAATTGTATCCAGGCAAATGAGCTTCGAACGGTAGGTTATTAATGATACTGTTAACTAGTCCATCACCTTGCATTACTTAAATTATAATGATACAAATATCATAGAATACTTCTTTTATATCTCAATTTATTAATGCAGATTTATCAATCCAACTGCTTTCATCATTACTGAGACCTAACCATTTAACGAATAGTTTATTTCCTTTCTTTTTAAGTATTTTTTCTACTAAATAAATACCAGGATAGTTAGATTTTTGAAGTTCTTGCTCCTAGTTCCTAATATATCTTGGTTTCTTTGATCTTCTATGTGGTATGTTACTGGTATAGTTTTATTAATCTTTTTTATCGTGAAGAGTTCAGTTGACCAGTTAGGAGTATAACCTTTCTCGAAATTGTTTTTGTATTTACTGATACGAACACAGTCACCTTTTTTAAACTTAGGCTTCCGCTGGATGGATACATGACTACATATATTTTTAATATTCTCTTTTATGATGGCTTCATTAGATTTATTCACATCAATCGGTTTAATTTTAATAGTACCTACGATGTTTTAAATACATCTTCTAATGGTGATCCTAACCACTTATAGTTTCCAATGAGACTAAAATATTTATACAAATTATTTTTAACAGTTTTAATTAGTCGCTCTACAATTGAAGCTTTTTTAGTAGAGAAAGATGAGTAATGGTTAATGTTGTACTTCTTCATCAGCGTTTGGAATGTATTGTTATAAAACTCTGTGCCCATATCAGTTTGTAAGTTAACAGGATTTTTATTGCTGCTTAGTAGTAATCGTTCAAAAGCTCGAGTAACTTCAGATTTATTTTTAGATTTTAACAGTTTTGCCCAGGTATACTTTGAGAAGCAGTCAATCACCACTAAAATGAAATTGTAACCTTTGTTATACTTTCTTAGGTTTTGCATGTCCATTAGATCTGCTTGCCACAAATCATCAATTCCTTTGAGAATAACAGAACGTCGAAGGAAGTTTCTACGTGCCGCTTTGTGTATTTCATTTACTATTTGTTGTTTTGCCATTATTGATATTTTCAAGTAATTTATCTACATCTGCTTTGGTATAAAACTTATCTTCCAAATGAATCAAAACCTCATGCTCCTTTGCTTTTAAAGTAGTCTGAACAGTTTTTTGTGCATCTAATATGATTTGAGCACGCAATGAAGCAATCAGCTTATTAAACTGTTTTATCGTATCAGCACACATTAGATCTACATAATCCTTGTTCGCAGCATCGTCTGCTTCTACTGGAGGTTTAATTCCTCTCAATCTAGACGACTTTAAATCAAAATCTCCACTTTCTGATTTTGACAACGCGTTATCATTCAAATTAATTAGTTCTGACAAACGCATTCTTTTATGAATGAAATGTCCAAATTTATCTATATTCATGTTTACGGTGTACTATATGTAAAGGTTGATGATGAACTGAACAACACAAAATTTTACACCTATTTATTTATAAGTTTACTTTCACGTAATTCTTCAATAATGGATATTATTTCATTATCTAACCCTGTGTTACCAGCATCTCGAGATGCTATTAATAATTTTAACCTTTCCACCAATTCATTAGGATCATCCCAATATACAAAATCTATGTTATTTTTCCAGATTTTTGTTAATGGTAGTCCTTTTCCTTTTGAATGATTACCCTGAACCGTACTTTGCAGTTTAAAAAGAGGTTTAATAACTTGTAAATATTTTTGTCCCTTATTACTTTTTATTGGTTTACTTGGGTCATTGTCACGACGATGTGCGTTTGTATCAAGTAACATTTTCTTATAATATTGCAAGTCATTTTCGGTAACCAAACTTAAATCAATATCTTTCTTAAGCAGTAGTTGTTTTAAACCAGGCGTATGTTTGTATTTTCGTCCGGCCACGATGATGTAATGATCGTCGATTGTTATGTGAGCAGAACCTAACATCAGTTTACCGCGTTCTACTCTAACACCAAATGGAATGTCTGTTAACGCTTCTGAAGACACTGACCAGGATGATGTATCACGACTTTCACTTTTTTCAACTGATTTATACGAAGATTCACTGTTGGTATCAGACTCGTCTACATCACTACCAGTTGCGACTTTTTGCGAAGTTTCGTCTATAAACAAATCATTAGATTCTTCTTCTTCATTACTATGCAGCAGAGGAGTTTGCATACTGGCTGAGGCAATTTGGTTGAGAGGTTCTGTTACAGGTTTAAAAACTGTTTCCAAAGCTTGCTTACTCTCATTCTCAACATCTCGCATTTTTCGCACTTTCTTCTTTACAGCTGCTGCAGTGTCAACAATTTGTCTCTTTAAAGATTTTTCCATAATTGATGAATAGATTGTAACCGGTTAAGCTCTGTTTGAAGAATAATATTATTGCGACGGTAACGCCTTATTATATACTCGTGCTCTTAATCAAAAATTATAAAGGTGTCAAATTTATTTCTATAACATCCTTTATTTTTTGCACAATCTTAATAATTACAACATAACTGAAGGGCTCACTCCATATTTTCGAACACATTTCACGAAATTCAATCCATGTCATATCAGTGTTGACGTGTTCTTCATAAACATGTCTCATATTTCTTTCATCTTGTTTAAAAAGTACAATCAGGTTTGCATTGTCTCTTACTAACTGCTTAGGGATTTTACTATACGTTTGATTTAGATAAAAACAATCGATGAACTTGTGTCTCCCCATAGAAAAATAATCACGCAAACTACTTTGATTTTCACAAGCAACATCGTCAAATATAATTACAGAATTTGGTTTTGCGGTCTGAACACTCAGTACTTGCTCATTTTCATGATATTTCTGAAATGAAATGCCTGGTAAACGTTGCAAAACTTTTTCTAAAAAAACGTACTTGGGTTGTTGCAAGGTTTTCGAATAAACATAAGCATTTTGAAATCTTAATCCATTCTCGTGTATAAGAAGACCAATTAATAAATTAGTTTTTCCACAATTTGACGGCCCGCAAATGATGCATCGTACCGATTTAGGTAATAATTCTCCATGGCGAAAACCAGTCTCCTGAGAATGAATACAAAGTTTGTTTACATGTAACGATTGTGGTTGTTTTACGAATTTCATGACGACTGCTTATAACGGTTATATTAATAATGAGTCAATTAATGTATTACATTGACATTTATAACTCAAACAAATGTTGCAACCTAGTGGAATAGGCGCCGAACCAGTATTTTACTGCACTATGTAGGAATTCATAGTCCACTTTCCGTTTCATCGGGTGGAATAGGCGCCGAACCAGTATTTTACTGCACGCATTTCATTTATATGAGCCGAAGGAACGGAAGGTGGAGTAGAATGCCCAATAATATCCTACTCTCGGCTTACATCATCGCGCAGGTAAAAGTGACGATTTTTTTTCGCCAATTCGCTGTTTCTCCTGAAGCCCAATTTTGCATGATTGCGGATTCTGCTTTTTAAACCGATGACGCATTTCAATCGCGAGTGCATTCTATACTTTTGAACAATTAAGGATGTAAATATATTCCGTAAAACCTTCTTTACCATTTTGTTATTCACGAATTCTTGCTTTATTGCTTCAGTCAAAATGAAGTTTTCTAGTAGAACTTTTTTAATTTTCATTTAATCAAGATCTGAAGGTGTAGTCATAGTTTTGAGGAATTCTTCTGATTTTGTATGTGGCGTCTGCGGCTCTTTGTGTATTGCGGCATTCCCCTGCTCTGAGGCAGTCTGACAGAACTGACAAATAAGCAAGATTTTTTGTCGATAGACTTATTTTTTTTTTTGTTTTTCATTTTCTTTTTCTTTTATAGTATTGTTGGTATTCTTTTGAACTGTTTGTTTTTTCTGTCTTCATGATTTTTGATAGTTTTGTTTTATTATGTTTTGTGGCATTTCGGTAATTCTGTTTATTCCTTGTGAAACATTCAGGCGCTATAGTATGCACACATATATCAATTGCACCCAAAAACACTTGTAACATATTACTTGTAGTCACTTTATTTATGCATAGTTAGTTTATTTATGCATGTTTTTTCTATGTTTGTTTGTCTTTCTCTTTTTAGGATGCCAATGACAGCAGCCGAACGTCAACGGCTGTATAAGCAACGGCTCAAAGAATTAAACCCACAGAAATTTGAAGAAATTCGATTGAAAAATCTGAACAGAATTAAGAAGAAATATGTGCCGGTTTCTAAACTAACAGAAAACCAAAAGGCGATAAGAAGAAGGAACTGGAGAAAGCTTAAGAAAAACCAAGAGAAAAAACATAAGTCACAAATAAAAGACAAACACAGTTCAATAGAATACCAACGATGCTATAAAAGGCTAAAGAAAGAAAATGAAAAACAAAAAATATAATAAATAAACAAAGAAAACAAATACAAGCGCTAAAAAAGAAAGTCTATCGACAAAAAATCTTACTTAATTGTCACTTGACTGCCTCAGAGCAGAGGAATGCCGCAATACATGAAGAGCCGCAGACGCCAAATACAGAATCAGAAGAATTCCTCAAAACTATGACTACCCCTTCAGATCATGATAAAATAAAAATTAAAAAAGTCCTACTAGAAAACTTCATTTTGACTGAAGCAGTAAAGCAAGAATACGTGAATAACAAATTGGCAAAGAAGGTTTTACGGAGTATATTTACGTCCTCAATTGTTAAAAAGTATAGAATGCACTCGCGATTGAAATGCGTCATCGGTTTAAAAAGCAGAATCCGCAATCATGCAAAATTGGGCTCCAGGAGATGTTTCTCCTGGAATTGGCGAAAAAAATTCGTCACTTTTACCTGCGAGATGATGTAAGCCGAGCTACGGCAGGAAAGAAAGAAACCAAGACTTTTAAAAACATAAACATCAGAAGCGGTACCTTCTAGACAGTCTGACGAATTTGCGTCAAAAATTTAAGGACGACACTGGAATTAATGTTTCTATTGCCACTTTTCGCAGGCACCGTCCTTTTTACGTAGTCAAACCTCGTCTGTCGGACCGCGACACATGCCTTTGCAAAATTCATTCTAATATTGAATTCAAATTTATGGCACTAAAAAGGCTGATGGTATTTGACTCGAGTTTGAAATTAATAAACATATTGGAAGAGATAGTGTGCGATACAAAATCAAAAGAATGTATGTATTCTGAATGTAATATTTGCAAAACGACGACTCCAAACTACAATTTCTCTAAAGCAAAAAAACATGACATCGTTACATGGTTACAGTGGACCACGAAAGATGTCGAGTATGAAAAAAATTATGAAACTAAGAAAACTAAAAAAGTGTTAACTGAATCCAAAACAGGAAAACTGGAGAGCCTTATAAGTCATTTTGAACAGGAACTTACAAAATTTAGAGAGCACTATTTTAATATTTGGCACCAATATAACGTGTATAGAAATCTGAAAAGCAGTCTTCTACACGACGAGGTTATGATTCACTGCGACTTTTCTGAAAATTACAATTGTAAAATGCATCGGCAAATTCAATCTGCCCACTTCGGGTCGCAAAATCAAATTTCTTTACACACAAGTGTCATATACATTAAAGGTTCGAAACCTCAAGCATATTGCACACTATCTGATTCAACAGATCATTCACCCCCAGCAATATGGGCTCATCTGAGGCCAATCCTGATGATCGTAATCGTAAAGACATAGTGGAACTATCAATTGAACATGTCATTGAATTGTCCAGTGTTGAGCTAGATAAGCATGTTATAGTGTGCGTTTACAGACCCCCAAATTATCAGAATTACTCTATATTTGAGGCTGTAATGGAAGACATTTTGACTAATTTTGCAACTGGTAACAAATCAGTAATAATCTATGGTGATTTTAATATTAATATTTTAGAAAACAATTCAAATAGCAGTAGGTTATTAAATCTTTTTAAATCATTTAATCTGTCAAATGTGTTTTTAGAACCAACACGAATAACCTCGACTACTGCTACATGTATTGATAATGTCTTTTGCTGCTGCAACTACTTAGACAAAGCCATAGTAAATTATCTTCCCTCTGATCACAGCGGACAAACCGTTACTTTTGAGTACAGTACACCAACACAAAAAGTGCAGATACAGTCCAGACCAATAACATCTGGTAATTTAAATAAATTTAATAGCACTTTAATTAATAAGTTAGGTGTTCAGGACTATAACATGAACAACGGTAGTATTCTGTATGAAGATTTTTTTTCAGTTGTGCATACAGAGTTTAATAATATCTTTAAGAAAAAAACTAAATCTGTTTGCCCTAAGTTTTTATTCAGTGACTGGGCGACTAAAGGTATCAGGAGAAGTAGAGAAAGACTTTTTGAGCTGTATGGCCTTAAACCTTATAAAAACAGTGAAACATTTAATAAGTATGTTGCTACTTACTCAATTTTTTTTTTTAAATACGTGTAAAGCAGCAAAGGCCTTATACATTAGTAACAAGGTTAAATCAGCAGAAAATAAAATAAAAACGGTTTGGAAAATTATCAATAATGAAACAAATAGAAACAAAAGGTATAATACTGATTACACTCTGGAGACTTCTCAAGGTCTCATAAGCAGTAATATCGATGTGGCTCAGGAATTTGCAACATTCTTTACCAATATTCCAATTAAAACCACTGAAACATTAGATTCCTCACCCTCACTTGCGATTGACTTACTAAGAGCGAATGTTTCAGCCTGCCCTAAGGAATTTAAATTTAAACATATAAACCCTATGGTCGTTATGAAGGCTTTTAAAGAACTTAAGATCAAGGTTACCGAAGATCTGTGGGGCATGTCTACTAATGGTTGTAAATCTATTATTGAGACATCAGCACCCTATTTAGCTTTAATATTTAATTTGTGTATAGACCAAGGGATTTTCCCAACTTTAATGAAGTATAGTAAAGTCATACCGCTCTTCAAATCCGGGGATAGCAAGGACACTAATAATTATAGACCTGTTTCGGTTCTGCCGGTTTTTAGCAAGGTGTTTGAAAAAGTAATGCTAAATCAAATGCTTAATTTTTTTAACTGTAACAACATCTTACACGATCAATAGCATGGTTTCACCAGAGGGCGTTGTACTACTGACGCTGGTGTTACTTTAATTAAGCACGTCTTTAATGCATGGGAGGACAGGATGCCACTGGCATTTTTTGCGACCTCTCTAAAGCTTTTGATTGCGTAAATCACGAAACACTGTTGCTGAAGCATGAGCATTACGGACTTGGTGAACTAGCACTTAGCTTAGTAAAATCGTATTTGAATGATAGACTACAACAAGTTCAAGTAAACGGTGTTACTTCATCAGGATTAAAAATAAAGATGGGGGTTCCACAGGGATCTATACTGGGCCCATTCCTCTTTCTGGTATACATTAATGATTTACCTCATTTACTACAAAACCAACCACAAATGGTGTTATTTGCTGATGATACCTCACTAATTTTTAGAGTAGATAGACGAGCACAACACCTGGACGACGTAAATAACGCCATGCTTAAGGTTCCCAATTGGTTTACTGTTAATAATTTAGTGTTAAATGAAAAAAAAACGAAATGCATAAGATTCACTTTACCGAATGTTAGAAGTACTGAACGTAACGTTATATTAAATAAGGATATACTAGAATTCGTCGAAAAGACAGTTTTCCTGGGGATTACGCTCGATTCTAAGCTGCAATGGGGTCCCCACTTAACATCTCTTGCAGGGCGGTTAAGTTCAGCCGCTTACGCTGTCAGGAAAATCCGTCAATCAACAGACGTGGATACCGCGACACTAGTCTATTTTAGTTACTTTCATAGCATCATGTCTTACGGTATTTTGCTTTGGGGACGGGCTGCAGATATAAATTCTATCTTTATCCTGCAAAAGAGGGCCGTCAGAGCCATCTATAATCTTGGCAGTCGAGATACTCTAAGGGAATTGTTTAAGAAATTAACATCATGACGGTACCTTGTCAATATATATATATGAAAACATCATGCACGTTCGGAAAAACCTTCATCTTTTTAAGAAAATTAGTGATAGACATAATTTTAATACTAGAAATAGGAACAAATTAGATCAACCAAGTTTCAGATTGTCTAAAGTAAGCACTTCTTTTATGGGATACTGTATTAAATGCTATAATAAAATACCACTGGATATTCTCCAACTAAATGAGAGAAAATTTAAAACATGCATTAAACGCACACTATGTAGTCGAGCATTCTATAAGTTAGAAGATTATATGACAGATAAAAATGCTTGGCTTAATGCTAGTCCTGCTCCACAGCCACTCGGGCTCACTAATTAGTTTTTTTTTTTTTTTTAAGATAATGATGTTTCTTACCCCCTTTTTATTGACCTGAATAACTTGTTTCGTTTCGTTTTCGGTGGAGCTCGTGGCTAAGTAATAACAGCCGCACGGGTCGATCCGTCAGGTTAAGCTACGCTTGCCGGGGTTGGTCCGTGGATGGGTGACCATCTTTACACACCGAGACTCCTCCGTGCCTCGGAAAGCACGTTAAGCCGTTGGTCCCGGCTGTCATACGTAGATCTTTGACAGTCGTTACGGGTCGTCAGAAGCCCTTGAGGTGTCCAAGAGCAGGGGATATAAGTGTGAGAGTTGTGTTTGATGAGGTCCGGTTTTGTAATAATAAATAACATTCAACACACAGGATATCATCAGACAATATCTGAAAAGGTAAAAGAAAAAAAAACAGTGAATTCCTAAGTAGGTAAAACATACATTTATTCATGTGCTTATTACAATAGCCTAGGTATTCTCACAGATCTAAAATCCATTGCAAAATAGTTTTAACACAAATGTTAGATTATATTATAATTGCAACATGAATAATGTAACCAGGATTTTGGAAAACCCAATTGAAAAGAGTGCCATGGAGTTTCTAGCTCGTTCTTCTCCATAGAGGCCTACCTCCGTTTAGTAACAAGCAACTAGCTTCAACTGTCTAACTAACTGACCGCGTTCTTGATAATTCAAAAGAGCACTTTTAAAGTAAAAACTTTGACTTTGTTTGTCATTATGATTACAAGAGAACAATTAAAAGTTCTATCGAGAGGATACCTCTGAGATAAATACTTTTACATTTTGTAAGTTATATAAATACTATATAACTTACAAAAAATAATAACTAAGCTTTACATATGGAAATAATTGTGAATAAAAAAATGTACATACTAAAATATGTAATCAAAATAATGTTTGTGTTCCTACATTCAACAGGGATGTCGAATTACAGGGGGTCGGCGGATAAGACAGGGGCCGGATTACCGGGGTCCACTGTATTGTGTGCATAATGGCTTAATATACTTATAATATTTTTTATTATAATAAAACTTATAGCGTGCGTCCCTAGTATCCCTACTACCGCGCCGCGCGACGTCCCGCCACCCTCCGTGGCCCGACCGCGCGGCGAACCAGTGTACGTAGTTCCTTCGCGCGCGTCACGTGTGTCGCAATGTGTGCGCCCGCGCCCCTAGTTTAGAGGTCCTTATTTACTCCATAATATGTAATGTTGTGAGTGCTACGTGTTCGATATAGTTATTAAAACCTGCATACTACTTCACGTGTTTCATTCGAACATCATACTGGCTCCCAACGTATGGGCCGATGTTCTAGACAGTTCGATAGTGCACGGGACTTTTAGTGAACACAATGCCGCCGCGAAAAGTTCGTAATAACGACTCCAGTTCGGACGATGAAACTGTGACTATGACGGGGACACCTGTGGCACCTGTGCTTATGTCGGAAACTCAGTTAGCGTCGCTTCTGGCCGCCTTCTCTTCGGCGCAGGCCGAGGCGAACCGGAAGCTCGTCGAGTCACTACTGACATCGCACTCAGGGACGCCGCCCATTGTTAACTCCGGCACTACACCTTCATCTTATTCTGGGAATCTCGTCAAATGCACCTCGCGCTTCGATGGTTCGTCGGAATATCCGGAGGCGGTCGAGGCATTTATAGACGCCGTCGAGATGTTTATGGATTGCGCTTCGGTCAGCGATGAGATGGCACTTCGTGGACTCCCCATGTTACTACATGGACAAGCAGCAGTTTGGTGGCGTGGCATCCGTCATGAAGTTACGTCATGGTCAGAGGCTGTCAAGCGCCTGCGTTCGATGTATGGCATACCACGGCCACCGTACAAATTGTACAGAGATGTTTTCGCTGTTGAGCAAGGGTTGGAACGCGCCGACGTTTTTATCGTAAGATTACGATCTCTGTTAGCGAAACTACCTTATCAGTTACCAGAGGAAGCGAGACTGGATATGATTTATGGTCTACTTCACAAGAGAATCAGAAAGCGGTTACCAAGAGACGCTGTGAGTGATATTGAATCACTGATAGAAAAAGCGCGCAGCATAGAAGAATCGTTATCGGAGAACTCCGCGTCGCCGTCGTCGTGTTTACCTACGAAGACTACCCTCGCGCTCGACGAAAGCGCGCAGCAACACGTCGCTCCGGGATCGAGTTCGACGCCGCCGCCGCCCGCGCCGGTACGCGCTGCCCGCGCCCCGCGCGCGAAATCCCCGCGTAGTGATCAGTGTGTGAGCAAAAGTGATAACAGTGATAAGAAGTTGTTCTGCGTGTATTGTAAGGTGCGAGGACACGTACGGGACTCATGTGATAAGCTAAGTAAACGTTCTCTTTCTACTAACTCTGGCACTGTTTGTTATAATTGTGGCGAAAAAGGTCACGTTAGAGTTAATTGTCCAAAAGGTAAACAAGATAGTGCCGGAGGTAGTAACACAAATGTTAAGACAGAAAATGTGTTTTCTTCTGTGTATATAAATAGTAAGAAGTCATGTTTGGATTTTGTTATCGATAATAATAAGCCGGGTCGGCCTATAGTGCGTGTGTGTGTTGAGGGATATCAGGGTACCGCATTGTTAGATACCGCCGCGCGTCGTAGTATTGCGAGTTATTCACTTTATTCCTTATTAAAACGTATTGGTTCAAACTTTCGCAACGAAACGATGTCGTTGAAGCTTGCGGATGGTATTGTTAGAAATAGTGATGTCCTACTGACGATAGTTAATGTTCAACTTGCTTCATTATCGATACCTATTGAATTCATTATTTTACCTGAGGCCGTTAACAACGATACTCTGTTAGGTATTGATTTTATTACTAAAGCTAAGATGGTTATCGATTTTTCTAATTGGACTTGGCGTACAATGGATCAGCCTCGGACACTTTACACTTTGTCATGGGAATCTGAATGCGCACCAATTCAGTGTGCTTCGGCGAACGTATTGAGGACGGATGAGGGCGCTATGTTATCGGGGTCAGAGAGGTCGACGTTGGAGAATCTTTTATGTGAGTACTCCGACATTTTTGATCTAGTCGGAGAGCCTACACCATTTGCGGAACACCACATAGATACCGGCGACCATCCGCCTATTGCTTTGCCGCCGTACCGCCTTACGCCTGCCAAGAAGGAAATCATGCGCGCCGAGTTAGACAAGATGTTAGCGGAGGACGTGATCGAGGAGTGTGAATCCGCCTGGGCAGCACCGTGCGTCTTAGTACCGAAACGTAACGGTACCTATAGGTTTTGTGTCGATTACAGAAAATTGAACGCGGTCACTAAAACGGATGCGTACCCCATGCCGCGTATTGACGAGCTCTTACAGTCGACCAAGAAGGGTTGTGTAATGAGTTCCCTAGATCTTCGCAGTGGTTATTGGCAGGTAAGCACCGCCGATCGCGACAAAACTGCGTTCGTCACGCCCTTTGGTACCTATCGCTTCAAACGTATGCCTTTTGGCCTTAAGAATTCGCCAGCGACGTTTCAGAGGCTCATAGACCGTTTCAGATCAGGGTCTACACTTGGCGGTAAGACTATTTTAGGTTATTTGGATGTCCTGTTGGTTATTTCGGAGGACCTGGAGTCCCATATAGCAGATTTGCGTGCGGTATTCGAGCGTCTCCGTATGTACAAGCTTCGAGCAAACCGAGAGAAGTGTGTGTTTGCCAGAGACCAGCTTAAATACCTTGGCCACGTGATATCTCATGATGGTATATCTCCAGACGAAGAGAAGGTAAGTGCTGTCTTAGAGATGAAAGAACCGACAACTCTCCAGCAACTTCGCACCTTCCTCCAAACTTGCTCATGGTTCCGCAAGTTTATCCCAGAGTTCGCCAAGGTGGCTGAACCTCTTACGCGTCTGACCAAAAAGTCGCAGACCTGGAAATGGGGTACGGATCAAGCTAGCGCTTTTATACAGCTTAAGTCTCTTTTAGCTTCACCCCCCATCCTGACCCAGCCGGACTACTTAAAACCTTTCATTCTTAGAACGGACTCCAGCGATTTCGCTTTAGGTGCAGCCTTACTCCAGGGGGAGTCACCACAAGACGAACACCCCATCGAGTACGCCAGTCGTCTCCTTACGCCAGCAGAACGGAACTACTCCACCACAGAGAGGGAGGCATTGGCCGTTGTCTGGGCAGTGGAGAGATTCCGTGGCTACATCGATGGTCACCAGGTATGTGTCAGGAGTGATCACCAACCCCTGAAGTGGCTATTCACGCTTAAATCGCCTACCGGTAGGCTTGTTCGTTGGGCCTTGAAGTTACAGTCTTTTGATTTACAAATCGAGTACACCCCTGGAAAGGCTAATGTGGTAGCCGACACACTCAGCCTCCCGGTTATAGATAGTACATCGGAATGTGGTGTCTGTCCAGTCACCGTGGACGTTCCCCGATGGGACGCCACATCTACCCGTGAAGCTCAATTGTCCGATCCAGAAGTAGCTAAGATTCTCACTGACTTAGAAAGTGCTGATGAATTGTCAGGACACCGTTGGTCGGATAGAGGGTACCTTATCAATCAGGGAGTATTGTATAGGTATGTAGAGGATTCTGATGCAGAAGAGCCTCAGCTGGTCGTTCCGGAGAGCCTGAGAAGCAAAGTCATGAACGAGTGTCACGATTCGCCGACCGCCGCTCATGGGGGTATACAGAAAACTCTTCATCGCATATCTCAGCAGTTCTACTTCCCAGGTATGAGAAAGTATATAACTGACTACTTAAAGACCTGTAAGGAGTGTCAGCGGTACAAGTCCTCAAATCTAAAACCACCTGGCTTACTCCAGACTCCTGTACCCGCTCAAAGATTTGAGATCATCGCTGTTGATCTCTTCGGGCCGTTACCTAAAGGGCCTCAAGGTGAAAGGTGGGTTTTAATAGTAGAGGACACCGCTAGTAAGTGGGTTGAACTTTTTGCCCTTACCGAGGCTACAGCCGAGATCTGTGCGAAAACTTTAGTGGGTGAGATTTTTATGAGGTATGGACTCCCTAGGCGTATGATCTCAGACAACGGAGTTCAATTCGTAGCGGATGTAATGCAGAAGGCGCTATTCGTCCTAGGCGTGAAACAGAATCTGATACCACTGTATCATCCCGAAGCCAACCCGGTAGAGAGAAGAAATCGGGACTTGAAGGCTCATCTGGCTATTCTTGTAGAGGGCAATCACAAGCAATGGCCTGAGGTTCTACCATCCGTTCGTTTTGCTCTAAATAGCTCATTTTCCATTTCTACCGGTTCCACTCCCGCTTACTTGACCTTCGGTCGCGAGCTTCGTTCTCCTCTCTCTGTCCAGGCTGATTTACGAGCAGTCATCGAATCTGAGAATTTGGTCCCTCAAATCACACCGTACCTTTTGAAGCTTGTCGATTCTCTCTCTCAAGCTAAAGAGAACATCGAGTATCAGCAGGATCTTCGCAAGCATCAAGCGGATTTACGCCGTCGTGCTTCGGATCCGTTCGAAGAAGGCGATCTCGTGCTTATGAAGACACATGTCCTAAGTAATGCTTCCAAAGGTGTTACTTCCAAGTTTATACCGAAACGGGATGGTCCGTACGTAGTCTCCAAGAAAGTGAGTCCTACTACATATGCTCTTACCTCACAGAAGACTGGTGAAGTTGTGGGTAAGTATCACATGTCGGATTTGCGTAGATACCATGACAGAGGTGGTGAGTGTCCGGAGCCTATCGTTCCGAAGCGCCGCAGAGGTCGCCCGCGGAAAGTCCAACCGTAGGATCGCTATTTTTGTTAGGAGTTTGACCAAGGAGATTTCGCCTCTTGGTCAAAAGGGGGAGAGTATAGCGTGCGTCCCTAGTATCCCTACTACCGCGCCGCGCGACGTCCCGCCACCCTCCGTGGCCCGACCGCGCGGCGAACCAGTGTACGTAGTTCCTTCGCGCGCGTCACGTGTGTCGCAATGTGTGCGCCCGCGCCCCTAGTTTAGAGGTCCTTATTTACTCCATAATATGTAATGTTGTGAGTGCTACGTGTTCGATATAGTTATTAAAACCTGCATACTACTTCACGTGTTTCATTCTAACATTATAAACTGTTTTATATTATATATTAACTATACTAATATTATAAAGAGGTAAAATTTGTTTGTAAGTTTGTAAGTTTGTTTGTAGGGGGTAATCTCCGGAAGTAATGAACCGATTTTAAAAATTGTTTCACTGGTAGATTACTCGTCTAGCTACATTATTCGTGAGTGCTATAGGCTATAAATTATAAAGATATCGTGTATAATAGCCGAACTATCTCAATTTTTGTCTAGCCAGGCGGAAAAAATAGCTCTTACAACAACGTTTTTTGCATGCGCTGCCTTAACAGTTGTATATAATTGAAAACAATGTATGGCAACCTGGTCTACCTTTAATAGTTCTACAAAAAAGTCCGCGACACCATCTTTCTATCTTTTATATTTTAGCAGATATAGTAGCTTTTATGTGTTAAAAAAAGTATTTTTCGACGTACTTACCTTTGGACGATTTTTTAAACAACAAAATATTAAACCTTATCGAAAAAAATATTATTTTCATCACAAGAACATCATAGAGATACGATTTGCCCAAAACAGTGTGTCAATTGGTTAAATAGTTTCGAAGATAATATAAAATTACTAAATCGCAAAATGCCGCCGTCTATTCACGAACCACAGTAGAACATGCTTTGTACGGACGTTTTATCTATTTACCCATGGTACTTCTGTTTTTGGAATATCGGACAGTTTCAGCGATTGTTTATCATGCCTAAAAGAAAATCACAACTTTCCCGTCAGACATCCCAAAGCAGCTCGAGTACGCCGTACGGAAGAGTCTGCTCTTGAAAAGCATCAGCGCCTCTTGAGGAATAGAGAAAATATTTCGCAAGCACGCGCTGGGAAATCTAGCTCTGAGCGTTCACAGTGGCTTACTAACCAAAGAGAACGTCGCAGGCCCGTGCTCGGGCATCTAGCGCTAAACGTGCGCAGCGTTGTCCGTATATATAATGTACTCTGTGCGCAGCGTCTCAGTGATTTAAGGCAGCATGTCTCTGCAACAAGGGATAGGGAGTCTAGCGCTGAGCGCTCGCAGAGGCTCGCTAGCCAGAGCGCGAGAACATCGCAGGCCCGTGCTCGGGAATCTAGCGCTGAACGTGCGCAGCGTATTTAGGCATGAAATAAATCATAGCACTCAGTACCAACCGAACCACACTCATAATTTAATCACAAGTTAAAATATTTACCGCTCAACGAAGTGGGCGCGGGTCAGCTAGTAAATAATATCTTTATAAAAGAGTCCAATGCAGTTTCCTTGATAATTCAAGCCATCCCGACCGAACCCCAAACAATTTTCATCGTTTAACTCTTCTTCTCTCTTTAACTAACGAATTCGTATTAACTCTTCAGTAGTCGTCATGACAAAATGTACATTTCTCGACATACGAACGTAAAACTTCATGCACAAGCACAACACTGATAGAAAATTCCAGAAGTCGGCACTCGTTTATGACGTAAGAAGCGGTCGTCTTTATTCGACTGAGACGCAGGGCGTCCTAAAAAAGTAAGTTATGGAACATGTAGGCTAGAAATGGGAACCATCAATTCAATCGCTGACATTTCATAAGTGAATTTACTTAATTTTAAAGGAATTAAATGAAATACTCACAAATATTTGTAAAAAAATGTTTTATTAACAATTGCTGTATTTCTTTTAAAGTAAATTAGTCAGTATAACGAGAAATATTTTGATTTATGTTTATTTTTGTATCGGTAAATCTTGGCATATGTCCCGTCCCTCATGTCGGATTTTGTCGTCATGGGCGTTGCACATCAATACAATTTTCTAAAAATAATGTTAGTATTTCATCTAACTTTGAACATTATTTTTAGGACTTCTAATTAAGAGACTAAAGTGTACTAAACTGTAAATGATTACTTAGTTAACTATATTTACCTAATATTAACATATTTTTGATAGAATACAGCGTAATTAAATAAAAAAGCTGATTAAACGAACAGTGATATTTTGGTCGTAAAAATCCGACTCTGGCGAAATGGGTCCGAAAATATTTGTCGGATTAATCCGACGTAGGCGGTTAAAAGGTTTACAAACCATCTCTCAATAAATCATCCATCATACAAAATGAGATAAAAAGTCTAGAAAATAACCCATTATTGAGAGGGAAAAGAAAACTGTGTGTCATTAGTAACGGCAATTACAATCGTCAGTTGGAAATAATAGAAGAGGTATTTGCGAAGCAATTTGAATACTGTCATTACGTGTCACCTAATAGTAAAATAAAACAAATATTCACAAATATTAAGAAGAAAGTTCAAGACTTTAATATGGACGACTATTGCTTAGTAATGATTGGCGAAGAGGACATTAGGGAAGCTGAAGATCCAATAGAACTTGTTCGAGTAATTAGAGATTCCTTGAAACATATTACTATTACTAATGTTGTTATTTCTACTCCTACTTATGTGACGGGAGCCCTTATTTATAATTATAAAATAGAAATGTTTAATAACTTACTCTATATGGATATACAAAATTATGAATATGCATATTTCTTGATACAAATCGTGACCTTACTTTGGAAATGTTTTCACGTAACACAGGCTAACTAAATAGGCTTACCTAGCCACAGTGTATTTTCGAAAGTATATTCTGTCGCATATCTGTTGTTTTAATTACCCTATAGACTGCTATAGAACTTCATCAATAGCTTTAACGTGTCAAGATAATGTTCAAAATTATTTTTTTCGTCCCACCTAATCCCAACCCAAATCATGATGATAAAAGTCGATTTACATTATTTCATCAAAATATAGCGGGCATACTAAACAAATTAGACTTCTTTGAAATAACATTATTAAACTTGACTAAAGAGATAGGAGTTATTGATTTTATATGTCTAAGCGAAACTTTTGTACAGTCGGGACATGAATGTAATCTCAGACTTGCAAATTTTAGCTTAGCGGCGAGTTACTTAAGATCTATTAAAAAGCGGGGCGGTACGTGCATACCTACTGATGAGAGACGGATTAATCTTCAACCCTTTACCTATTACTAATGAAATCTCTCAAGAATATTGTTTCGAATGCTGTGGCATAGAAGTTCCAAGTCACCATTTAATATTAGTATGTGTGTATAGAATCCCCGGTTCTGACACAAACAATTTTATTAATAAAATGGACCTATTATTACATAAATTAACTCGCAAATCTAGGTATAGCATCAAAATATGCGGAGATTGAAATATAGACATATTAAAGGACACTACACAATCAAGGAATTTACTATCTGTCCTAAATAATTTTAATTTATTGGCACATGTGCAAAAGCCCACTAGGAAAAATTCCTGTATAGATCAAATTGCCAGTAATATCACGACCCATGACACTAAAAGTAACATACATTATCTTGCTCTCTCAGACCATGACACAGGACAGTCAGTGACATTCTTGATCCTCAAAATAAATAATGCACAAAAAATAACCAAGTTCTTTTATGAGGTCAAAAGGGACTACAATAAATGCAACATAAAAAAGTTTCTTGACTATATATCGTTAAGTTTTTATGAAATGTATGACGAGACAGACTGTGACAACGCATTTAATATGTTTCATGACTTGTTTATTTTATTCTACAAACTATGTTTTCCTGAAATAATAATTAAAATATATAATAAACCAATAAAAAATAAATAGATTAGTAAAGGAATCAAATTATCATGCTTACGAAAGAGAATTTTATACCATTTCATTCATTCAAGTATCTTTTGAATCCAGTACCGAAAACCCCCGAATAAACACGAACTCGTGTGACGTCATAAAGTTTTGCTGCCAGATGAAGTCACAACTATGGTCACGTGAATTTCTGTTAAAAATTTTAACATTTTTTTATTGTTTATAATCAATTGAAATATTTTTTTTAAGTTTTTTGCAATAAATAACAATATTATTAATAATATATTAAATACATAAAAAATATCAATATTTTTTTTTTTCGAATTCCCAGTTACCATCGAATTGTCACATAATATAGGAATTAAACAATACATTAGTAGCAGTATGCAAAAGGATTGAGTTATTTTTAAACAAACCCTAACTTTTTAAAAATACCTATTTTAGTTATTAACATAGTTATCTGTATTTTATATGGGTAGTAGACCACAAACAGATATTTGGCATTGGCATTTGCAATGGCATTGTAGTAAATTCCAACATTGTGTAAAACTCTCCCAAGCAAATTTGTGCATTATTGTTAACGACTTAAAATGAAGGGCCATTGTTTAAGTAGGTGTTGAAAGATTCGTTATCGGGCCATAAAATGTCCAAACAATGTTTTTGAACGCGCAGATATTAAAAAAAGAAAGGAAAAAACAAACCTCTTTTTAAATTAATATTTTGAATACCTACGTAAACGTTATAAGTCTAAGTTATGTATTTAATTAATATTTATCGTAAATTAGCGATCTACCTCGACTTCGCGCGTCTTACAAATCTCTAAAATGCTCGGCTTTGCTCTATAATAATTTGCATGCGCATAAATACCTTCCAAAAAAAAATCTCTAAATGAGAGTGAGAACCCATATCAAAATCCGTTGCATTATTTTGAGAAAAATAGCGGAGAATCAGAGAGACAGACAGAAACAGCGACTTTGCTTATACTACGAGTATTTAGAGATCCGAGGTAGAGATTTCACATGAAATATGTTCACAGCCAGCAATCATTCATATATTTGTGTATTTCTTTTACACAGAAACGCCTATTACACGATTTCGATAAAATAAAATTTCTTATAACAACAACAAATATATGAAATATAAAAAATGCATGTAGGTTTCTTTTTAACCGACTTCGAAAAAAGGAGGAGGTTCTCAATTCGGATGTTTGTATTTTTTTTTTTTTAGGTTTGTTCGCGCTTATCTCCGTCGCTTGCCAACCGATTTCAAAATTTCTTTTTGTTTTTGTTGGATAGGTTATAATTGTCAAATGGTCCCATGAAAATTTTATCGAAATTGGACAAGCCGTTATTGAAAAATCAACAAAAAATTATCTACATTGTCTACATTGATGATCTTTTCATTCCTCTGTATTGTTTGTTCGCGCATTTTAACTCATCATTTTAACTAAAATAAAAAAGGAGGTTTTCAATTTAGTTGTATTTTTTAATGAGAAAAAATTATGTCACAAAAAATTTACAAATAAATTTTTTTTTTTTTTACAAAAAAATAACCGACTTCAAAAAACCCTAAAAGCACTAAAAAGTTAGAAATAATACTATAACCTACCTATATTAATAAACCCAACCTAACCTACGATTAACCTATACTAAAATTTAACAATTTTTTGGAGTCGGTGCCAAGCAATATACGATACCTACCTAAATGACTCTAAACCTACAGACTAAGGCCAGAAAAAAAAAACAAAACACAAATCTTACAGCTTCTAAACAATAGCCCAAAAGCTAAAAAAAAAAATTACTCTGGAATTACCAGTCGTTTCATTACTTAGCTTGGCACCGACTCCAAACAATTGTTAAATTTTAGTATAGGTTAATCGTAGGTTAGGTTAGGTTTATTAATATAGGTAGGTTCATCATCATCTTCCTGCCCTTGTCCCAAGTTATTTGGGGTCGGCGCAACACGTTTTCTTCTTCCATTCCGTTCTGTCAGCCGTCATGCAATCACTGACTCCTCTTTCATTCATGTCCTTCTTCACACAATCCATCCATCTTTTCTTTGGTCTTCCTCGTGCTCTCCATCCATCCACATTCATATTCATAACTCTCCTGGTCACATGCGTTTCATCCCTCCGCTTCACATGCCCATACCAAGACAAACGATTCCCTTTCAACTTTTCTGTCACTGGCGCTACTCTCAGACTTCCTCTTATGTACTCATTCCTGACCTTATCCATTCTGGTCACTCCACACATCCATCTCAACATTCTCATCTCCGCTACATGCAATCTTTTTTCATCCGTCTTCTTCGCAGCCCAACATTCCGATCCATACAATACGACAGGTCTTATCACGGACTTGTAGATTTTCCCCTTTAACTTGAGGGGTATCCGTGAGTCGCAAGTTGTTCCAGTGACCTGTCGCCATTTCATCCATCCTGAGTTGATCCGGTGCGTTACGTCTCGGTCTATCTCACCGTCTCCTTGGACAAGCGACCCGAGATACCGGAAGTCGGAGCAGATCGGTATGGGCGTTCCAGCAAGAGATACTGGGACAGAACTAGAGAGACCGCCGAAATCGCAAAACAAGTACTCTGTTTTGGTTCTGCTCAATCTCAGGCCAACACTCTCCAGTCTTTGCCACCACACCTCCAATCTGCTCTGAACCTCAAGACCACTCTCGGCAACCAGCACTATGTCATCCGCAAACAGCATACACCAGGGAGCCTCTTCCTGGATGTCCGACGTCAAAGCGTCCATTATCAACAGGAAGAGGTAAGGGCTGAGGGCCGACCCTTGGTGCAAGCCGACAGACACATTGAAGCTGCCAGTAGAGCCCACTGTAGACCGGACTTGAGTACTGCATTGACTGTACATTGCCCGAATCAACTGCACATACTTCCCAGGCACACCTTTCTCCTTAAGGGCCCACCACAAAACCTCACGAGGCACTCGGTCGTATGCCTTTTCGAGGTCGACAAATACCATGTGCAAGTTTTTATGCGCACTTTTATATTTTTCGCAAAGCTGGCGGATAGCAAAAATGGCATCTGTGGTACCCCGACCAGGCATAAAACCGAATTGGTTTTGTGAAATTTCACTCTCTTTTCTCAGACGTCTTTCTATAACTTTCTCCCAAACTTTCATACTATGTGACATTAGCTTTATTCCTCTATAGTTGCTGCACTCCAGCACATCACCTTTGTTTCTAAAGATGGGCACTAGCGAGCTGTTGCACCATTCCTCAGGTATGGCTTCATCCCGCAGCAACTTATTGAAGAATAAAGCTAACCACGACCATCCATCAACCCGCAATAACTTCCATACTTCAACTGGTATTCCATCTGGGCCTAACGCCTTACCATTCTTCATTCCATTTACTGCTATTCTCACTTCATCCATACTTACCATTCTCACTAACCCTTCATTCACTGGTTTATTCTCAAGCACCCCATTCCAGTTATTCTCCTCATTCATCATGCACATTGTAGCAGATGAGATAGACATTTTTGCTTGTACACTGAGTGAATTCACAAGGATAGCATTATATGTAATAAGTTTTAGAAGATAAGTTTGTGTTCTTGTGTTAGATTTGCTTCACTATTACATTGGGTTCTACCTGTAAAAATAGTTGTAAGTGATGATGATAAATAAATAAATAAATAAATAAATCAGTTTTTCAAAATAGCCCTTCCATCTATCCCTAATTTCCTCATCATTCGCAAGAACCATTCCAGCTTCATCTCTTATACATTTAATCTGACAAATATCCCTCGCCTTTCTTTCTCTAGCTCTAGCCAGCCGGTACAGGTGTTTTTGGCCGGCTGGGCTGTCCAGTGTGCTGTACAGCTCATCTTGAGCTTTCGCTCTCGCTATAGCCACAGCTTTCTTAGCTTTTTTCTTAAGAGCATCATACTCACTCTTTTTTTCAACTTTCAAAGTAACATTCTCCTCTTCCACACTCTGCCATTCTTTAAATTTCCTCTTTTTTTCCCTCAACACGTTCTGTATTTCTGTCTACCACCACCATGTATCCCTATCTATCGTGCCCCTCCCTTTCGTCTCTCCCAAAATGTCCTTCGCTGCACACCGAATACACCCAGCCATTTCCTTCCAGCATTCATTCACACTCCGATCATTCATGTCTCCCATCTCTATCATTTTATCAACCACTTGCTCCCTGAATTTCTTCGCACAATCATTCTTCTCTAACAAATGCCATTTCACTTTAGGGGGAGATCGCTCTTTGCCTTTGGGACACTGAGTTATCATATTTACTACCATTACCAGAAGTTTGTGTTGTGAGACTAAGTCTTCTCCTGGTAGCACTTTACAGTCCTTGATGTGCTTTATGCTCTGGCGTCTAACTAAGAAGTAATCAATTTGTGTCCTGTGGTTGCCACTTTTATATGTAATTAGGTGGCTGTCGTTCTTTTGGAACCAAGTGTCACTGCCAGGTCAAATGCAGTAGCTGATTGCAGCAGTGTCTCTCCCTCATTGTTAGGATTTCCAAACCCCCATCCACCATGTACTCTTTCGTAAGCCCCTCTCATTCTTCCCACATGTCCATTAAAATCCCCTCCAACTATCAATTCCTCATGCACCGGGATGGTCATCAAAACTGCATCAAAATCTTCCCAAAACTTCTCTTTCACCCTTTCGTCGCATCCTACCTGCGGTGCATACACACTGACTACATTCAACATCACATTTTCTATTATAACTTTCACAACTATCAATCTATCATTAATCCTTTTTACCTCCATCACGCTTTCTTTCAGATTACTGTCTAACACTATTCCTACGCCATTCTTTTTCCCGTCACTTCCACAATAGAAAAACTTGTATCCTTCACCTATTTCCCTCGCTTTTGTTCCCTTCCATTTAGTTTCTTGCAAACACGCCACATTTATACGCCTTCTTTTGAGTACATCCGCTAACTCTCTGGCTCTTCCAGTCATCGTCCCAACATTCCAACTTGCATACCTCAATCTCACTTCCCGAGCTTGCTTCTTACGTTGCCCCCGCCCGGGGTGGTGCAACAACCCTAGTCCATTTCCCACAGAAGCCGGGTGCTGCCTCTGCGCGTCGCCTGTGGGGTACGCCCTAACACTATCGCGCATTCCATTTATACCTGTCATGTTGCTAAAATGTTTTGGCAAATGTTTCATAGTCGGCCGCCTGCCTGACACCAACCCTCCTTGGGAATGCTGTTGCTAGTGGTTTACCCGCCACCACGCGGTTGACCCAAAGTGCTTAGTGGTCTACACCAGGTCTCATGCTCCCTTAGTCGCCTCTTACGACACCCACGGGATGAAATGGGGTGGCCACATTCTAAATCCGGGACCACACGGATTATATATGCTATAGCATACTAGCTTTTGCCCGCGATTTCATCCTCGTAAATGTTATCGCGGACGCAGACAAAGTCGCGGAATAAAAAGTAGTAAAGTCCTTCCTTGGGGTTCCAACTAAACCCATACTAAATTTCATCAAAATAAGTTCCGTGGTTTAGTCGTGAAAGCATAACAGAGAGACAGAGTTACCCTCCCAGTATAGGTATGGCTATACAGAAATCATGACATAAAGGAATGGTCAACAAAAGATCGTAGGTGAGGCATAAACCGCAGTATGCACATTAAAGTTTACAACTAGCTAACAAGCGGGATGTAAAAATAACAGGTTCACTTGATATTAAAGGTATAACGGGTGTAAAACGATACTTAAAAGAAGCCGAAAGTCATAAATATGTTCCTCCCATTATTGCTATCATTTTCTGTTCAGGATCATACCTGAGAACCTTTTCGAAACGAGATATTGAAGGTCGAAGCTCCAACTTTTTTGTACGTACTTTTACAAAAAACAAACATAACATAACATCACGCCTGCAATCCCCGAAGGGCTAGGCAGAGGCGCACCCATTAGTACACCCACATTTCGCCAGTCATGTTTAAGTCCCATGCAATAGGGGGCGAGCCCATTGCCATCAACCGGGCACAAATCCAGACTCCGAAGCTGCTACTGACGAATTCCTGGTGGAAAAACCTAATAACACTTTGCCAGACCTGGGAATCGAACCCAAGACCTCATGCTCAGCAGTCGCGCTTTGCGACCACTAGACCAACGAGGCAGTCAAACAAACTTTTTAAAAAAATTCCGCTAGACTTTTAATACTTCCACGACTCCTATACTGTTTCATGCACCAATGGGCAATGTTTTAAAAAAAGTATTATAAAAGTGATTTCCCAAAAATAATTGTTGCATAATATTACATTTTTTGATGGGCAGTCTGCGTAGTTAAAGGGGGTGATGCCCTATCTCCCCAAAATCCAAGTTTCCAAAATGATTTTTCTTACATTCATTCCCAACGTCCCCAAAATGATAAATGAATTCATTTGTAAATTTCACATTTGACCATTTCTCAGGTAGGTTATAGTATTATTTCTAACTTTTTAGTGCTTTTAGGGTTTTTTGAAGTCGGTTATTTTTTTTTAGGCATTCAAATATAACATGAATTATTAAAAATTTGTTTGTAACCTACCATTTAATCTATAAATCTCTGTTGTCGGGCCGACGGCGACGTGGGTGTCGGCTGGCGAAACAATTACTTTTAATTGGGTGTGTGAATTACGGTAACAGAAGAAAAAAATTGAGATCTATATAATAATGCAAACAATAAATATATAGCTCAGTAAAGGAGACCAACATGCACTTAATTAATTTCTATCTCTATATAAAAAAAAATAACTTACTTGTAGATTTAACTCCAGCGCAATTTGGGATATATTCAATCCTTGTCTATGCAAGACAATGATTTCATTTCTTTTTTCCTGATTGAGGTTTCGAGTTGTCATCGTTTATGACAAAACACAGCCCACAGGTATTCACGATACACAGTCCAGGATACGAGCAAGGGTCAAAAAGAGTTCCACGATCACAGTCCGGTATACAAAGCAAAGGTCACAGCTGGGCAGGCAATCAGTCCGATAGAAATAAACAGGTCGTAAAATAAAATTGGGATGAAAACGGGAAGCGTGAACAATTAGCGAGATGCAAATTGGCACTGGCTAATGTTTGTTGACATTGTTTGCCGCACGCACTTACTGCATTCACACAAATATGTATTGCCTCTAATTGGGTGGAGCAAGGAAGGGGCGTGGTCTGTCACTATCTGCGCTTCCGCAGGACTATTTTCTTAACTGAGCATTCTTAAGTTTGGCCGATAGTATATATACTACACATGTATTATAATACGTAAAATATTAAATAAGGAAATCCATTCCAATATAAAATTTGTAACAAAATAACAAACACGAAAGATAAACTTAAGACGTGCTAGTTACTTAGTGACACGCCCTCCTAGAACTAACTATGGAAGAAGAAATTTGGAGTTTGAGGGTGTTACAATTTATAATAAGTCATTTAAAACCAATCACCAATCTAGATATCTGCCAATCTCTAGTAAGCTTTAAAAAATGTTTTATAGATTTATTATAGATTACTTTTATTTTTGAATTATTTTTGAATTACTTTTGATTTATTTTAATATCATTATTTTCTTAATCCATGTTTTTATTCATTTTATTATTATTATTTTCCTTTTCCAATGTATATTTTGTTGTAATTGTTTTTTTTTGTTTATTTGCTTACAAAATTTTATTTAAATATGTATTTGTTAGCTAGTTGTTTGTTGTTGTTGTTGGCAATAGGCTCGCCCCCTATTACATGGGACTAAAAACATAACTGGCGAAATGTGGGTGTACTAATGTGTACACCTCTGCCTAACCCTTCGGGGATTACAGGCGTGATGTTATGTATGTGTGTATGTATGTATGTAGTTGTTAATTTATTGTGCATGCTGTGGTCTCCTATAAGTGAAGGAGTACACTTATGTAATACCTTTTGTTTATTATTGTTATCTTGATTTGTGTATATCTTTCGTTGAAGATCCTAATAAATAAAATAAATAAATAAATAAATAATCAGTTATAAAAGAAGAACAAAGTTACGCCCGGTTCAAAAGACTACTAAAAACTCATACAATTAATACATACAAATAAGTGAATAATTCAATTAAAAACATATATATATAGGTATGTAATAATAATATGAAAAATGCCATAACTACAAAAACTTGCTAAATATGTCTTGTTTAATAATCAATATAATTATATAGATATAAATATACATATTATATAACACATAATTAAAACGCACACGATATACATGTATACATTAAGTATAAAGCCCTCAATTATAAAAAAAAAATACATTAATTTATTTAAAGTTAACAAAAGCAAAAAAAAAGCAGAAATGATAAAAAAAAACACAACAAATACAATCCAATACTCAACAAACTTTCCAAAAAATTGTGTTATAATAATAAAACCATAACATTACAACAAAATATAATAACAGACTGTGCCATCAATGCTACATCTAGTAAAAATCAAATTCATACATCCATGTTGTGTTTGGTTATTCTAACTTACAATCGAGTTAATGTTATCTGTTTACCCACATTTATATTTATTTATTTTTTGTTTTTTCTTAACTGTTTTGTTTTGTTATCTTATATACGCACCTCTGTGCGCTCTGATTATTAATATTATTTTAAGTAATGTTTCTCAGTAAGTGAATTAGGTATGTATCTAATTCTTTATGAAAAATAAAGTTGTTCTTAAACCTAAACCTAATAATTCTGAGGAAAAATGAAGACTTTACATAAAAAAAAATGAATGTTTTTTTCATTGAACTTACGTTCTTTAAGTGAAATTAAACCGCTGGTTTCAAGGATAACGTTTACACTAACAGTCTGTATATATTCTATTATCTCATTATCATGTCTCAATTGAGTGATTATTTAAAATACAAAAAATAATCTATTTGCTGAAGGAGAATGTTGGTATCAGAGAGATTGCTTGGAGATATTTTATAATATATAGCAGTAAGTGTGTTTGTCTAATTTTATACCTAAGTATTCCTTATGCTGTGACAATGCTGTGTAAGGTGCGTTGGGGTAATACCGGACGGATTTTCGAACAGTTGCAAGGATGTTGCAAAAACTTTTATTTCTCAATTTTAGTAAGCACTACATTCATGAGAAATTATGGAAATTGATAATGATCACAGTGTAATTTTTATATTAATTAATTTATTAAAACACAATAGTTTTTGTTTGGGAAGCCTGTAAAATCAGGAAACAATTTTTAAGAGTATGATGACGATATGGCCGTCTTGGGGTAAGTTCGGACGACAATTTAATACTATTTCTATTGCTAGGAGCACAAGATGTATGAAAAGACTGTATCCAATCTTTTTAATGCCATCAACAAAATCTTTATAATACTACAAACACAGATGTTCCAAATGATTCCTTTTTTTTTGGTTTAAACTGTCCGATCTTACCCCACATACCAAATTTAGGAGATATTAAGGTTCTCAAAGTTTGTTTTATCCACAACCATACTAAGTACCAAATTAAAGCGTCATATAAAATCAGAATACCTACTGTACGTTTTGTAGAGGGATGAAGGGTGACAGGAACAACATTATGTTTTTCTAGAAACCATTTTTAAAAAGAGGATTCCAAGTCCTCAAATAATGAAACGAATGTGTAAGACAGTTTAAAAAAATATTGTTTATAAAGCTTAGAAGAATCACAAACACATCGCATGCTTAATGGAATACTGACTTAACTCAAAAAATACGTTTTTTGGGAAATCGCAAAAGAAGATCTTGCTGTGTGGACTTATCCTACTTGTTGATGTATAAAATTAAAACTGATTAATTAATTAATCATTAATGCGTGTATTTTAAGTGTATAATTAACTATTGATGAGATAATGGCTAAGAAAAAACTGAAAATAATTTCTAACTTTTATTAAAAATGTTTAAAAGTATACATTCTAAATGATGTCAGTTTTTTATAAAAAGTAAAGCAATTTTTTTTAGATGCAAGTGTTCCATTACTTTTTAAGCCTGTTTCTGTCTAAATAATTCATTATTTATAATGACTAATTCAGAATTTAGTCTGTATAAGATTATTTTAGGAAAACATATTTAGAGATTGGGTCACTTTATTCAAATTAGCAGACCGTGAATAAACTTATTATTAGAGTTTTTAAATTAATTAAAAGACAAAAATATAATCTTCAGTCTTTTATTGCAGCAAGCTTCAAAGTAGCAGATAAAAAAATAACGTATTGAATCAGTCTTATATAGGTATAGGTTCTATAAATCAACATAAAAATGAAGCTGGAAAATGGCTCCATTATTAAAAAAAAAAACACTATAATAACTAAAGTTCAAACTTTCTCTAAAAAATAATAAACACGCTTTGGTGTTCAAACCTATTAAAAAAAAAACATTTTCATAATCAACTCTAGTTAAATCTCTATAAAACATTAAAAAACTTCTAAAACATAATTAATGAAACGTAAGGAACCATATTTTTTAATTAACTTTATGTAATCAGTAATTAATCATGTTATTTATTATAAAATTATTAATTAATATAATTTATAATGAATTTTTTTTTATTATTATTATAATTTTATAATGATATTATTATTAATAATGTTATATTATCAAACATGTTTAAGTAAGTACACTATAAAATAATAGAGTTACAAAAGTCCGAAAAAAAATTCGGAATCATTTTTTTTGATAATAGCTCTCTCAGATCTTTCTTTTTATTCTCACTTAATTCCTGCCTTTGTGTGTAGACATTAGTTGGTACAATTTCACACAGAGGAGTAATTTTCTTCCTTTTATTTCTGACGCTCACTTCCTGGTATTCGCTCTCTTTGTTCGAGGTTTTAACGAAAAATGAAAAAGGTGTATCTTTGCTCACTCTTATCACCTTTAGATCATTCCATAAAACAGTTCTCCCATCTTTAGTTTTATTAAAGTTAAGACCCCAATCTTCTTGAAGCTTTTTTAAGTTTAAAAAGGATTCAAATGTTAGTTCGTGTACAGAAAATTTATTGCCAGACTTCTTTGCGTTTTTAATTATTGTTACATATTGGTGAGGGGAATATATTGGACCAGATTTTAGATTTTTTGTTATCTCTTTTTCTATCAGGCTGTGAATATTGTCACTCTCGTTTTGGGTATGACCTTTGACAAAAAATTTATGCGTTATAGATTTTATATTAAGATGCGTGACTGCATACAGGTAAAGTGCTACTATAAATTTATTTTTGTTTTGACCTGCGCAGTTGTCAGAATAAAGAATTAAATTACATCCATTGTCATTTGGAGACTCCGCTGAGAGCTTTTTAAAAGCTTTTAATAAACAAGATCCGATTTCGTTGGACCCGCCTTTAGCGTCGGTTTCGTTCCAAAAGAAACAGTGTACATCGTCATACGAGTCTTTAATTTGGCCGTCAACTTTTTTATTTAACATGGTAACTGTGAAATTGTAAATATTTAACTTAGATTTATAATAAAAGCCTGATATCCTGTATCTTCTCTAGGAGATTGCAGAACAGCTTGCAGGTCAAACACAAGAACTTTATTTGTATCATCTATTTTGCAGCGATCGTTGTATTTTGCTTGGCGGCTTAATACTTTTTCTTCTAAATGACCTTCGTACAATTCTTTAAGCAATACTTTTTGTTCAGGAGTCGAGTTCTTGTATTGCAAACATAAATCGCATTGATGTTTTGTGGGACGGAAAAAAGATATATTATACTTCAGTGATTCGCCCTTCGAGATTACACTTATTACTTATAGTAGCACGGATATGTGCTGCCATCTTACACGATTTTAGAGCAACAAAAAAATAAAACTATTTCATGCCCCCTAATGTGGGTATCTCATACACGTTTTGTGTGGCTGCCATCGCGCACGTAATTTTCTTATCATAAATTAGTTTGATTATTCTAGACTTCTTAGTGGTATTTCAGTGATGGGAAAACAAAAACGCTACAACGAGGAGGAATATTTAGCTAGGAAAATGAGAAAATTAGAGAAAAAGATGTCTCGTGTTCGTCGTAAACAACGGAGATATCACAGTACCTACTAGTTCTGATTCTGAACAGAACCAGTATTCTGATAGTGATCATTACCCAGCAGATTTTTTGCAGGAGACTCCGCAAAACGAGGGTCAGTAACATTTTTAAATTTCGAAATTGTCGTCCGCGTCAGTTGGCGACACCGGCGCCGCCGCACTATGGAAAATCGTAGAACAACTGCTGATTAAAAATGGTGTTTGTCAATGTCGCTACTGGCATGCTTTTTTTATTTTACTCAATAGTTTAAGGACCAAACTAAACTATAATATCAAAAAATTATAAATATTAAATGAAATGATTTTTTTACAACACCACAAACTTTATAGTTTTGACGGACGTCCATGTGAGGCCCGTTCACTTCATCACTTTAAAATTGATTTTATTGTTATACGTTACAGGAAAAGGTAGAATGTATTATATATTTCTGGAAACCTCGTCTTTTAAAGAATATGAAACAGCTAATATATAAGGTGTAAAAAAAATACCTGCAAGAAAATTAAGTACTTGTTTAGAATTATAAATAAAAAGAATTGCGAAAAAAAGATTTCCAAATAACAACCCGTTTCAGAGTTAAGCAATATTTTCACTTCGCACAAAATTATTGAATATGCGCACTGTACACCGCACGCGCGCCGACGACGGCGGCCTAGGTCTCCGCGACCGGCCGCCGCGCGCGCCGCTCTGCACGCGTGGGTGGTTCACCCCTGCAGTACGACACGCGACGGCGCAAATTTGAAACAGCTGATTCTAATTTTCCCATCACATTTCTCAGACTTTGGACTGGCAAATCATCGAACTACTAAATTATAAATTTAGTTACGAGTAGCTCGATAAGTTGGTATGTTTAAAAAATTTGAATCAACCTATTTACAATAATTTAGAAACTACTTACAAGAAGTCTTAATTTAAATCTTATTTACAAAAGGTGCTGGAAATGTTCGCCGTTTTGTCTAATGCACAAGTTAGCACGACGCATAACGGTTCCTTGCACTTCGATTAATGTGTCTCTGTCACTTTTAATTGAGTCAAATGCACTAATAATACGGGTTTTCAATTCGTCCACGTTTAAAATGTTGTTGCCACTATGTCCATAAACTAAGTCTTTGACACGACCCCAAAGAAAAAAATCTAGAGGCGTCAGGTCGGGTGACCGAGGCGGCCATGCAATAGGCCCAGCACGACCGCTGGTAGACTCCTAGGATTGTTTGGACAGCGGGCACTCGTCGTTGCTCACCAAACAGTTCACGGTAACGGTTACGAGCCGCAGCTAAACTTTCACCAGTCGTAATGTAACACACTATCCTATCGAAGTACTCTCGATTGGAATACGTAAAGGCATTATTGAAGTATTCGCGAACGTACGTATTTGCCGTAATAAATCAGGGAAATACACCCTAGTCGCGCGACGGATATCGGACGACTGATCGGGGCGCGAAGGGCATAAAGCGGGCTGCGGGAGGGAATAGTAGCGGGCGGCGGGGGTACGACGCTCGCGCGCGGTATTGGAGCGAGCCGCTAGCGCAGCCCTGCGTACAGTGCACAAAAATATGATACTACATTGTTTTATTAATGTGAAAATATAGAAAGTGCTCAAAAAAAAATTTTTTTTTGTAATGTGTTTGTTTTTCGATGTCGAGTATGTGGACGAAGTTCTTGCAGTTAATTTTTTTACACCTTATATATTTAATGTTATGTTAAGGTTCACATTAAAATAATTGCAAAATAAAATATGGTGAAAAAAAAAATGTTTTTTTAAAGTTCAACGAGACTTTTGACAGTTACCCATGTTTACCCCTGCTTTACATTTAATGTTGATTTGTAGCCTAACTATCCATAAACATTATCAAATAATAACAGCTGCGGATATTTGCGGGTTTCGGAGTAATTAATAAAAATGTGATAAGAGTCAGAAAACGGAAAACCGCTCGCTATCTATTGCGGTTTGAAATGTTGCTGTTTACATCAATAGTTTGCGGTAAGTTTTGTAATTTATCATTGATATTAGGGCATTTATCTTTTTTGCACTCATGTTGCGTGTGAAAATATTAATAAACAAAATGCACACTACCCTCATATTTCATATAGTAGTAGAATATTAGACAGAGATAAAATTTGTTTGTAAGTTTGTTTGTAGGGGGTAATCTCCGGAAGTAATGAACCGATTTTAAAAATTGTTTTACTGGTAGAAAGCTACATTATTCGTGAGTGCTATAGGCTATAAATTATAAAGATATCATGCATAACAGCCGAACTATCTTAATGTTCGTCTAGCCAGGCGGAAAAAAATTGCTCTTACAACGTTTTTTGCATGCGCTGCCTTAACAGTTGTATATAATTGAAAACAAGGTATGGCAACCTGGTCCGCCTTTAATAGTTCTACAAAAAAGTCCGGGACACCATCTTTCTATCTTTTATATTTTAGCAGATATAGTAGCTTTTATGTGTTAAAAAAAAGTATTTTTCGACGTACTTACCTTTGGACGATTTTTTAAACAACAAAATATTAAACCTTATCGAAAAAAATATTATTATCATCACAAGAACATCATAGAGATACGATTTGCCCGAAACAGTATGTCAATTGGTTAAATCGATTCGAAGATAATATAAAATTACTAAATCGCAAATGCCGCCGTCCATTCACGAACCACATAAGAACATGCTTTGTACGGACGTTTTATCCATTTACCCATATTTCTGTTTTTTGGGATATTGGACAGTTTCAGCGATTGTTTATCATGCCTAAAAGGAAATCACAACTTTCCCGTCAGACATCCCAAAGCAGCTCGAGTACGCCGTACGGAGGAGTCTGCTCTTGAAAATCATCAGCGCCTCTCGAGGAATAGAGAAAATGCAAGCACGCGCTAGGGAATCTAGCTCCGAGCGTTCACAGCGGCTTGCTAACCAAAGCTGGAGAACATCGCAGGCCCGTGCTCGGAAATCTAGCGCTGAACGTGCGCAGCGTCTCAGTGATTTAAAGCAGCATGTCTCTGCAACAAGGGATAGGGAGTCTAGCGCTGAGCGCTCGCAGAGGCTCGCTAGCCAGAGCGCGAGAACATCGCCGGCCCGTGCTCGGGAATCTAGCGCTGAAAGTGCGCAGCGTCTTTAGGCAGGAAATAAATCATAGCACTCAGTACTAACCGAACCACACTCATCATTTCATCACAAGAAAATGGTTACCGCCCAACTAAGTGGGCACGGGTCAGCTAGTAGTATATTAACAGTGGTTTCATTCCTTTGTAAATAACAAAATAGTGGTGAATTAACAGAAGTGTAATTACATTTGTTTACTCTTTAAAATGTCTACTTTCAAGTGTTCTAAACGTGAAATAATACTTTCGTATATCGAAGGAGGAAAATCGTTGGAAGCATTATCAACAGTTTTGCAAGAAAAATATCATGTGTCTGAAGACAACTTATGTTTCATCCTCAGTGATTTTCAAAGACATATTATTCCCGCTTTTAATAAACGCTGGAGCGAAGCTTCACGGAACAAGGATACATTTTTAATGAAGAACAGTAATTGGTTGGAATCAGAATATTCAATAACTTTACCGGACTCTGAAGACGTTACAAGAATCTCCACAGCATCTACTTCTTCTGGGAAACGTGGAAGACCGTGCGTATCTTATCCAGACTTGTCAGAATCCAGTAAAAGAAGAAAAAATACAATGTTACTTAATGAGTATGGATTTGAACACGTCTATAATGCATATCTTCAAGGGTTACGTTCGATAGGAGAAGGAACAGAAGCTAAACTTGTGGAAACATTAAGGTTTGCTGACAGTGAAAATAAGACCTTATTTTCGAGTCTCATAGAAGACGCAAGGCAGACCAAAATGTTAACGGATGAAGAAGCATTGAGCGTATTTATTGACTTGGATTTAACGAAAGCACAATATTTGTACTTGAGAAATTTAACGAACGAAAGAAAATGTTTTGTGCTTCCGCCATATTACAAAGTGCAAGAAGTTAAAACTGCTTGCTGTCCACCGTCTTCAGCCACAGAAATTACAGACACAAGTGCAAAAATAGTAAGACTTTAAGATTTATTAGATCACACTGCAGCTAGAATATTGACAATAGATTCAGTCTATAGGAATGGATTGAATAACTTACTTCTGTATAGTAAATGGGGCTGTGATGGCTCATCCGGTCAAAGCCAGTACAAACAGAAACTGCCAGAAGAGTCTGAACTTATTTCTGATTCGAATTTATTTATCACTTCTTTGGTGCCTATTAAGTTAATTAACGAGCTTACAGGTGATGTTGTCTGGCAAAATCCGGTACCTTCATCTGTTCGTTTTTGCCGGCCTATATTAATAGAATTTTGTAAAGAAAACTCCCGAGAAAACTAAAGCCATTGTGGATGAAATAAAGGGTCAAATAAATTCCTTGAGTCCATCATTAATTAACAAAGAAGGTGAGGGAGTGCAAGTGAAGCATGATATCTTCCTTACAATGAAAGATGGTAAAGTAGCTCAGGTATTAACAGATACGCCTTCGGGTTCCACATGTACAATATGTGGAGCTACTCCACGCCAAATGAACGATTTGACAAAAGTGACAGCTAGGCCTGAAAATGCACCGAGGAAGAGTCGGCCTCGGCTCGCAAGATTCCCACCAGCAAACGCGGTGGGGTCCAAGAGCGAGGCCTAGGAAGGGAAATTGCCCGGAGGAGCAGCGTTGCCGGGCGACCAGCGACGCCTGCTGCGGAAGGTCGGCACCTGGGCGAGACCGGTGTCGACATGGCCCATTCCGGGTCATCTTGCGACGAGCTAGGCGCAACTGGCGGCTCCGATGGTGAGCGTAAGGCCAGGTTTGTGGAGGCTGTGGAAGCCGCCGTTGCAAGTGTGGCCCGGAAAAAGGTGAAGGGGTCGAAGACAAAAGCCATGGACGCGGCTTCGGCCGCCATAATGGCGGCGGCGGAGGCCAATTTCACGGGCGCAGCAAGGGAGGTCCCCAAACTTCGGGCGGAGGTGGCTCGCCTGTCGGCCGCCATGGGGCTCCTAGTTGAGGAGAATAGGAGGCTCCAGGCGGACCTGGCCGAGCTTCGCGGGTCCAGCCCCCGCCAGGCGCCCAAATCGGGGGGCCAGCGAAGCCAGCCCTTGCCAGTTGTTCTTTGTACTAAGGTTGCAAATAGCTTGACTGGATTTGTGTGGATTAAAATGCGTGTATGCTTGACAACACCTTTAATGCGACTAAACTTATAGATAGACGGTTCAAGTCTTTAAAGTTACAAGTTACAACATACCGGCCCCCAAAGGACTATTTAGTCCTTTTAACAAAGAAACATAACATGCAAAATCGTAATACTAACAAAGGCTGGTACAGATTTCTATCTCAAGAATATAGGTAAGTACAACTTCACAATTTTCTAAAACATTAGTTGTTAAGGCAAGTGTTTATACAGCTAACTATTTAACTTTACAGGTAAGTGTACATGTTTAATCAACTTTCATTTACAGATGCGAATGTAATACAATAACAGTGCAACATAAGGTAAGTAAATCATCAGAATTATTAAGAATCATCATTACAGTCTACAGGTAAGTGACACAATTTAGTAATACATCTTTTAATAACACTGTCTCCACTTTTAACACTATATACTCTGGTTAAACCATCTGACCCAGGGTGTTTTTCAATTATTCTTCCTAATTGCCATTTTCCAGGTGGCAAATTGTCTGTTTTTATAAGTACTATTTGTCCCTTTTCTAATTCTGTTTCTTGTTTTATCCATTTAGGTCGTTGTTGCAGACGTGTCAAATATTCAGTTTGCCATTTTTTCCAGAAGTCGCCCAGAAGTTTCTGCATGTACTGCCAGCGTGAGAGGTAAGTAATTTTTATATTTTCTAGGTTTGGATGTGGCACAACAATGGGAGATTCTCCAATGAGAAAATGACCTGGGGTTAGCACTTCTATCGAGTCTATATCTGAATCGTCTGCAGGGGTGAGAGGGCGGGAATTTAAACAGGCTTCAATCTGACACAATAAGGTTGTCAGTTCTTCAAATGTTAGGTTTGTAGTAAGAACTCTCTTCAAGTGGTGTTTAATGGACTTCACACCTGCTTCCCAGAGACCGCCGAAGTTTGGGCTGTATGCGGGTATGAAATGCCATTGCGTTCCATCTTTTGCTAACATGTCTGCTACGTCTCTTGGGAGCTCACATTGCGCGGTTTGTAATGCAGCTATGAGTTCCTTACTACTACCGATAAAATTCCTGCCTTGATCGCTCCATATGTGAGCGCACTTTCCTCGTCTAGATGTAAATCTTCTGAATGCACCGATGAATGCTTCTGCCGTTAAATCGCCAACTAATTCAAGATGTATCGCCTTAACTGCCATACAAATAAAAATGGCTATATATGCTTTGTTGGTTCTAGCTCCTCTCCCTTTTGATATTAAGACTTGAATTGGACCTGCAAAATCGACTCCACTATGAAGGAATGGTCTGGCTGGCGTAACGCGCTCTTTCGGTAAATCACCCATTAGTTGTCTTTTAGATGTGGCACTATGTTTAGCACATACCAGACATTTCCGTATACATGACTTCACAATGTTTTTTGCTCGTAGTATCCAGTATCTAGACCTAATGTAGGCCATCATCAATTGCGCTCCTCCATGAAGTGTGTCCGCGTGTGCATTCTTCACAATCAATCGAGTCAATTCGTTCTTGTTACCAAGTATAATTGGGTGTTTACTTTCAAAAGCAATATCGGCATTTCTCAATCTACCTCCTACTCTTATGATTTCGTTGGTATCCATGTAGGGGTTCAACGATTTTAAAGGACTTCTTTTATTTACATCGTTTCCATTCTTTAATGCTTGAATTTCGTCTTCAAAATCGTTATCTTGTGTCATCTTTATACATCTTTGTAGTGCCTCTTCTAGTTCTTTTGTAGTGACATGTTTCTCGGCTTCAGAAATAACTGTATTGCGTTTATAATGTAGAAATCTCCGACAGTAGCAGCTGTAAGCATTTCCTTTAAATTACTGAAATTCTTAAATTGTTCTATCATTCTTGTACTATTATCGTCCGTGTTATTTAGTTTTAAGTTTACTTGTAGCTCTTTGATTGTTTTCTTTTCTTCGTCAGTTTGTGTATTGTCCAGTCTACTGAACTTGATTTTTTCTGTGCTCAGCCAACTTGGCCCGTTCCACCACAAATTGCATTCTTTTAATTCTTCTACTGGTAACCCTCGAGAAGCAATATCGGCGGGATTTTCATTAGACAATACGTGATACCATTGATTGCAGCTGACATTGTTTAGTATTTCCACCACCCGGTTTGCCACAAATGTCTTCCACCTTGACGGCTCGCCGGACAACCATGCCAAGACAAATGATGAATCTGTCCAAGCAAAGGTTTGTGATTTTTCTATTTTCATTGCTCTGCTTACATGATTTAATAGTTGTGACAACAGCAGTGCTCCACACAATTCGAGTCGAGGAATGGAAATAGTTTTTAATGGTGCAACTCGTGTTCTAGCTGCCATCAGATTGGTATGAATTTCCCCATTAGGGCAAGTTACTCTCACATATACAACTGCTGCGTAGGCCCGTGATGATGCGTCGCTGAATCCATGCAGCTGGATGTAATCTTTGTTTTCAGCTGTTGTATGTATCCATCTATCAATACTAATGTCGTTAATATGTTTAAAATCAGATCTTATGTGCAACCATTCATCTTCCAAGTCTTGACTTATGTTATCATCCCAGCTGATTTGTTCCAGCCAGAGTCTCTGCATCAGTAATTTAGCTTTGATAATGCTTGGCGACAACCATCCCAAAGGATCGTATAATTTTTGCACATCTGAGAATATACTTCGTTTGGTTGGAGAACCTTCTGCAGGTTTCAAAGTAAACTTATATTCAAATTTATTTGTATTTAGGTTCCACAGGATTCCCAGCGTCTTCACTTTCCCAGCAATATTCAAATCAAGGAGGGCATTTTGTGATCTTTCATCTGGTGGTATAGATTTCATGAACTCCACATTGTTCGATGACCATTTCTTTAATACGAAACCACCCCTTTTCATCATCTCCTTCAGTTGTTTACTGGCTTTAATAGCCGTTTCCAGCGTGTCCGTTCCAGACAAAACATCATTAACATAAAAGTCTGGAACCATTTGTGCAGCGACAGGATAATTTTTACCCTCATCAATTGCCAGCTGAAGCAAAGTTCTGCATGCCAAGTACGGTGCTGGAGCTGTACCAAACGTCACGGTAAGTAGACGGTAATCTTTCACAGGTTCAGACGGGTCTTTTCTCCACAGGATACGATGGAAATCTGTGTGGGGTTTGGACAACCGTACCATTCTATACATTTTTTCTATGTCTGCGACAAAGCAAACTGCGTGCATCCTCCATCTCATTATGATGCTCCGAAGGTCATCTTGAACTAAAGGCCCAACTAGTAACTCGTCGTTAAGTGAGATGTTGTTGGATCCTTTACAGGAGGCGTCGTAGACGACTCTTGTTTTACTGCTCTCTTTATCACTTCGGACAACTGCGTGGTGAGGTAAGTACACAGCTTTCCTTGTATGTAATTCTTCTGCAGGTACTTCTTCCAGGTGATTTAGCAGTGCATAATCTTCTATCACTTTAACATATTCCTCCTTTAAGTTAGGTTGTTTTATAAATTTTCTCTCCAATTGTTGTAATCGACGCATTGCTATTTCACGTGTGTTACCGTCTGGTGATTTAGGGTTTTTGGTTTTAAAAGGTAAGGTAACAACATATCTACCCTCTTCATTCCTTGGGTATGTTTGTTTGTAAATATCTTCACATAACTGCTCTTCTTGTGTGTATATTGTTTTCGTTTCAGTGTCTATTTCCCACAGTGTTCTTAACATATTGTCCATATCTATTTGACTGTGCATAACAAGAAAAGAGTTGACTTCATTTGTGTTTTGTACTTCTCCGAATAAAACCCAACCCAGGCTGGTTCGTTGTGCGCATGGTGTGCCTGGTGGACCTTTGATTAGGTCTGGTTGTAAAATGTCTGCATACTCTCTCACTCCTAGCAGAAGGTCGACTGACCCTGGTAAATGGCAAGTCGGATCTGCTAGTTTTAGACATTCTAGGTGCTTAACATCAGTGTATACAGCGTGTTTTGGTAATTTAGTGGTCAACTGTTTACTTATCACATAGGCTTGTATGTTAAGACATAAGTTGTCTTCTACTCTTGATATAACCTGTAGTTGAACCACTTGCTTGACATCAGTTTTAGTAGATCCCACTCCGATCACGCTGCCTGTCGCTGACTGTCTTTTGAGTTTCAGAAGCTGAGCCGCCTTCTCACTAATGAAACATGCCTGCGATCCTTGGTCGATTAGCGCTCTTAGTTCAATAGTGTGTCCTTCTTCATTTCACTATGGCCGTTGCTAGCAGCGCTGTCACCTTTATATTATTGTGTTGAGCCGCCATTGTTGTAATTGTGTTGTCTTCTATGGTGTGATTCACAGACACATTTGAAGTTGCAGTAGCTGTGGGGGCTGTTTCACTCTCTGTCTTTGCAGCATCTTCCCTTTTTGTGTGAAGGAGAGAATGATGTCGCCTTTTGCAGATACGGCAGCTTATAGGAACGCGACATTTAAATACTGCGTGTCCCGGTAACAAGCAATTATAACACAATCTATTTTTCTTTACATACTCGTTTCTGTCTTTGACATCCATGTTCGTAAACTGCTTACAATGACACAATGTATGTTGTTCTTCGCACTTAATACACGTTTTTTCAGTGGACGTGGTAGCCGTGGCAGCGAATGATTTTTCTTTAGGTTTTTCTCGTGCAGGTGCAGTTGGTGTCACAAGCTCGAGGGTGCGGAACTTCGACTCGAGGAACTTATTCACGCTGTTCCATGTAGGTAAGTCTTCTGAATGTTCTTGATAGGAATATTCCTCCCAGTCTTTGTGAGTTTCTTGGTCCAATTTCTGTACAACAAGAAATATAATTATAGGATCCCAAGACTCCGTGGAAACTGACATATTTTTGAGGTTATTAATGCACTCTTGAGTTGTGTCTAACAAAGCTTTGATTTGACTGGCACTTGTATTTATTTTTCTTTGAATCACCAAACGTTTAATAATTGCGTTCACTATAAGTCGTTTGCTTCCATATCTTTGTTTCAGTGCGCTCCAGGCTTGCGAATAATTGCTTTCCGTTATTTGAATGTGTCTCAATAGCGCCTCTGCTTCACCACCAATGCTTGATTTTAAGTAGTGTAATTTTTGTACGTCACTAATTGAAGTATTGTTGTGAACTAATGATGCAAATAGGTCGTGAAAGGAGGACCATTCTTCGTATCGTCCCGTAAATTTTGGCAATTCAATGTTCGGCAATCTAAGTTGTGATGTAAACATCCCCGATTCGTAGGCACCTGAATTGTTTGCGGCACTGCCGGACGAAAGTTGTAGACATAAGTCTTTGAGGTCCGCTTGCATGGATAAGTAAAGATCTTCGCATATATAGTAATCTTCGTTCACAAAATAGCTTATTGTACTTCGATTTTCGCGTGTCGTACACTTTATTAATTCTTGGTGGGTGGTAGTAAATTTGTTCCAATATTCTTCTAAGCATTTTAATCGTGTCTCAATATATCCCCGCGTCAATCTTTGTTTAGGACATTTCTTCAAGTTTACTTGTGTTTTTTGTAATATTTTCGCAATTTCTTCTAACACTCCAAGTAATTGTTCCGACGTAGACATCTTTAATAAACACAAATAACAAAATATTCTTCAAAACCACGTGTTGTTATTCACTTATAATATTGTAAAATTATTTGCACAAAATCTTCAAACTCATTAGTAAATGACGGTCCCAGCTCGCTTCTTATCTAAGGAATGCGATGCGGCCTATTGTTCTCGACACTCGAACTCGTTCACTACGGCACACTACGATCCGGCTCGATTTCGACCATATGTTTTTTTAACTAAGGTTGCAAATAGCTTGACTGGATTTGTGTGGATTAAAATGCGTGTATGCTTGACAACACCTTTAATGCGACTAAACTTATAGATAGACGGTTCAAGTCTTTATAGTTACAAGTTACAACACCAGTTGAAAACCAGGTTCTGGACCTGGTACGGCAGGAGCTGGCGGCCTTCCAGGCACGGTCTCCGTCCTGGAGGGTATCGTGCTGCGCCCCCCTCTGGCGGCGAGCGGGACGGCCCCGGGCGTCACCGCAAAGGCCGTACAAGGGCCCTCACAAGGGGCCCTCGAGGGGGCTGCAATGGATTGCCAATAACGGCTCCATTGCGCCTCCTCCAGGCGAACATCAACCACTGCGCCTGCGCTCAGGATCTGCTGCTCCAGAGCATGGCGCAGTGGTCGATAAATATCGCCGTGGTCGCTGAGCCGTACTTCGTCCCGCCCAGGGAAGACTGGGTGGAGGACCTTAGCGGCTCGGTGACCATAATTGCGTCGGTCGCCGCCGGCACCCCGTCCCTTGAGGGAGTCAAGAAAGGACAGGGGTGCGTAGCAGCCCGGTTCGGGGGGATTGTTGTAGTTGGTGTCTACTTCTCCCCGAACCGAACTCTCGCCGAGTTCCACAACTCCCTCGTGGAGTTGAGTGTCGTTGTCGGAAGCCATTCCCTCCCCGTGCTAGTGCTCGGGGACTTCAATGCCAAGAACGTGGCTTGGGGTTCTCGCTGCACGGATGTGCGGGGCAGGATGCTGGAGGACTGGGCCCTGGAGAGGGGCCTAGTCGTCCTGAATCGGGGTTCTGTAGCAACGTGCGTGCGGATGCGTCGGCACCATCGCGATTCTAGGCCGCGCTCTCGCCGCGAATCCGTTTCACGTTTCCGGTCGCGTTCTCGTCGCAAATCTGAGTCGGGTTCTCGACTAGGTCCCCGTCGCGATTCACGCAGTCGCAAGGGTATGGTAGGACAGGCGCTGGCAGCCATAATGACGCGATTAGATGCTATAGAGGGAAGCACGGCTAGCAGATCGCAAACGCCTCCCCGTGCTGAACTTAACACCAGCTGTCCCTGTGGTAGTGACGAGCCGTCCGCGGCTCATACGTTAGCTGATGCCCTTAACGCTGTGATAAATAAAGTGAAACCGCATAACTATTATGTGTCAAATTTCGATCCAACGGTTCACAACTTCGAGACATGGTGCGGCGAAGTGGAGCGGGCAAAACTAACGAATAATTGGAGTGACTCGGAGTGTCTTTCGCGGGTGGCCCATTGTTTAAAAGGGGATGCCAAGACCTGGTTGAATGAATGGGCTACTAACGATCGCTCCTGGAGCAATTTTATTCATGAATTTCGATCTTTATGTCCGCACAAACTTGATTACGCAAGTATCCTTTTTGAGGTTATGAACACGAATTCCAATAAGTTCGATACGTATGCTGAGTACGCTCGACGCTCGCCGCTGCGACTCCGCATTGTAAAGGGTATAAGCGAAGAACTGATGGTTCAAATAGTGGTTCGAGGTATCCATGACGCCCAAGTCCGAGCCGCGGCAGCAAACGCCGAGCTAACTGTTGATAACCTAGTTAAATTTTTAACCATTTATACCAAGCCTAGCCTTGGCAAACCTGACAACCGTACAGGTTCTAAGCCTAACTTAAATAAGAAACGGAACAATGTGCCCTCAGGCAGTTCGTGTTACTCGTGCGTTACCTTTTGCAAGAAAGCTGGACACACCGAGAGTGATTGTTACACAAAGAAACGTGTTGAAACGCGGGAATACGCCGCCGTGGTATTCCTGGACATGGAGAAGGCCTTCGACAGAGTGTGGCACGCCGGCCTAGTTTATAAACTCGCCCACACCACAGCGCCCCGTCGCTTGATACAGGTGGTCTCCTCCTTCCTGCGGGATAGGACCTTCAAGGTTTCGGTGGAGAACGAACTCTCCGCCGCGCGCCCCATCGCGGCAGGCGTGCCGCAGGGGAGTTGCCTCTCGCCTGTGTTATTCTCAGCGTACGCCGACGACATTCCCGCCACGCACACCTCCTCGCTCGCGCTGTACGCGGACGACGCCGCGTACATCACCACGTCGCTCTCGGCCAAACAAGCGGCCGTCAAGATGCAGCGCGTGCTCGACGATCTCCCGGACTGGCTCAGCAAGTGGAGAATGTCGGTGAACGTGGGCAAGACACAGGCGATGATAGTGACGGCACGGAGCCGCACTCACCCACCGAACCTTAAGCTCATGAAGGGCGACATCGAGTGGACGAGTACTGCAAAGTACTTGGGGGTCACACTCGACCATCGCCTCACCATAGGCCCGCACGTCAGCGCAATAGTCGCGCGGGTCAAGCACACCCGCCACCTACTGCGCCCGGTGCTCTCGTCGCGCCTACCGACCCGGGTGAAGCTGGGGGTGTACAAGACGTACATCCGCCCCCAACTCACCTACGCCGCGCCTGCCTGGATCGCCCTCGCGGCCGAGGTGCACAGGAAGAAGCTCCGGACGCAGCAAAATCTCGTGCTGCGTCGCATCACAAATGCCCCTCGGTTCGTGAGGAACGATGTCCTCCACCGAGACCTGCGCGTCGAGAGCATCGAAGAGTTCGCGGCCGACATGGCGCGAAGAATGTTCGCGCGTGCCGACGCCTCCACACTGCCGCACATCGCGGACATAGCGCCCTGGCACGCGCGACCGCCGGACTACAAGCGGTTCCCGCGCGACCTGATCGCTGACGTGCCTCCTACCGGACAAGACGCCTGAGTGAGCCGCAACCATCCTACACGCCGCTCACTCAAACATCTGAACTTCACACTCACCACACCACGCCACACTGCGTAAGCGGCGCGCCGAGTTAACACGGGCGTCGCACGACCGCAGCGCACACACTCGAGAACTCCACACGCATACAAACACACATATGCCAACCCATCGAGCGACGTACACACACCATCAAATCGCTCGCCACACACTACGACGTCCCGCCCCCTGCTGCGCTATCGGCTAGACCTGATTACGTAGTAGCGGGGCACGGTCAGCTTCCATCGTGGGTGAGCGCCAACCAAAACCGGCGCCCTTGTTGCTGGATCGACCTTTGCTGGGCCTTCCCTGGGTCACCAGGGATCTCACCCGGCAGGGGTCTGGTCGCACGGGCGCCGTGAAGCACTTAGGGCGCTCCCACGATCACACACCACAGACACTGACGTGCGCCGGGGGCAGGAGCCCCCCGAAAGCGCCTAGGTGCAAACATGCCCCCCCCCCTCCTCACCGGGAGAGGGGCGGCAAACCCAACGCCCGGTCCCTATTTCTAGGGACCGCGAACTCGATGCCTCGGGCGAGGGGCAAACAGCCCCGTCACCTATTCCTCGCGCCTCACTCTGAGGCGATGAGACGACCACCACCGTAGAAGCCATTTGTTGGTTGGCTTTCGTACGGAAAGGTTATCGTGAGGTGTCGGCGCTATTTGCAGTGAGTCCTTTTCATAGTGTCTAAGTACCTATTTATGATTTATTGTTTTGTGTAATTAACGACTGTTTGCTAATTACGATTATTGATATATCGTTATTTTGTTATTTTTAAAATACGTTAGAATTTATTTATTTATTATGGCACTCCAACGACAAAGTCACAAAATCATTCGTACATACAGGATTTCTTAAATACTTAATACTATAGTGACTTTGTCACTTAAAGGTGTGCACAGCTTTTATATAGTGATACAATGTTAATAGGTTAGTAGCGAAAATTGTACACAAAGCATTGTAGAATCATTAAATGAAATCATTAAAATATTTGAAATATTACCATACACGATTAAAATTACTGTATAAAATTAGATTATAAAATTAAGAAATTAAGTTAAATAAAATTATAACACTAAATTAAGTTATTATATTAAATTTAAATTAAATTAAATTAAGAAATTATAAAATAAAATAAAATAAGATTATTGCATTGACATTACGTTTACGTTTCAGTAACATGGTGACAATACGGGTTAAGTACCCATCTAAACACAACATGAAAATAAAAATAAAGGTAAAAATATAGATAGGTATTATAATGAATTGAATTGAAGAATAATATATATATATATATATATAATTTTAATAACAATTTTAATAAAAGAGAAATTAATACTGACAGAAGAGAAATTATCTAGACCAGAAAACACATTTATGCCTAGGACAGACTAGCATCTGCTAGATGCCTACGGAATTGAGCCAGAGTGTCGCAGAAGATGTCGATACTGTTAGTACGCGTTTGAGTTTGATTGTAGGTTCTCAATAAACGGTTCATTGGGGCTGATCGACCAATGTTTGTACGAGTGCTACAAGGTGTAAATACGTTTAAAGCGTGCTCACGTCTGAGCAGAGAGCAGCGGGGAACTGTTATGTTAACGTCATCTAGAAGTTTCGGCACGTCAACAAGACTATTAACAATTTTGTATAGCAATATTTGGTTGGTGACATTGCGACGATGTTCAAGAGTTGTCATTCTGAAATGACTGAGTCTTTTTGTATAATCAGCTTCTAGGGCCCGCAACTTTTACATCTGTAACGTAGGTATCTAGTAAAACTTTTTTGTACTCACTCAATTCGATTTATATGGACTCGGTATGATGGATTCCATACAGGAGAAGCATAGTCCAAGACACTCCTGACGAGTGTGCTGTAGAGCAATTTTAGAGTACGGGGAGACTGAAAGTCTTGGCAGACACGTTTCATAAAACCGAGCATTTTAGCTGCCTTGGTGATGATAACGTTGACATGTGGTATGAAGGAAAGTTTATTGTCGAGGTATACTCCTAAATCTCGAATAGTGTCGACTTTCTGTAGTGCAATGCCATTCAGGGAGTAGGATGAGGGTAAAGTTATATGCTTTTTAGTGAAAGTGATAAGATAGCATTTTTCGACATTAAGTGACATCCTGTTCTCATTGCACCAGCCAAGCACTGAATCTAGATCCTCCTGGAGTAGAAGTAGGTCACTATGATATTCGATTACCCTGTAAAGTTTTAGGTCATCCGCAAAGAGTGAGCATTTGCTATGTTTTATGTAGTCGACTATATCGTTGACGAAGATAGTAAACAATATCGGGCCCAAATGAGAGCCCTGTGGAACTCCAGAAGTGGGCGTATATGAATAAGAATTATGCCCTTTAACCACAACTCTTTGTTTCCTGTCAGTTAAATATGATTGGAACCATAGGAGAAGCTTGCCAAATATGCCCATATTTGCTAGCTTTTGAAGCAAGATTTCATGGTCCACTTTGTCGAACGCGCTACTAAAATCTGTATAAATAGCGTCCACCTGTTTTTGCGAATCCACGATGTACGGTGAACGTACATGGGTTTTAAAATATATTTATTACAATAAGTTAGCCAGTAGGCTCGCGTATTTGCACTTTGAACGCGACCTACATTTGGCAGTGCATTGACACTGACATATTGCATTGTTATATGCATTTTATGTATATTACATTTTTAGTGTTCAATTAGACGTGGTTTGAGTCGGACAACTTGCATTTTTATTTAGATTCATCCCGTTGAGCATTCACTGACATTTTCTGCATTTAAGTTTAAATTTGACACTTTACATTTGCATTGACATTACTTGTGTTAGGGAAGCACCCTACATAGTTTTTTGGTCCTTCGTAACTATTGCAAGTACCATACAGTCCGATACGTCGGTCGATAAGTCGCCGCGCGGGATCTGTGTCGTGTCGTGTCATACCGTGCCACGTGTGTTGCCGTGCAGGAGCATTCGGGGAGGTGGCAGCGATCCAGGTTCCAGAGCGTCACATTGCATTGCATTGCATACAGGGAGAGTTCCTGAGTTTCAAGTAAGATCGTTCATTATTTATCTTACGGCTTTATAATGGAGGGTTTAATCGTGCGTCAAGCTGAGATCCTCGAGGAAGTGAAGAGAATCCATTCTAATTTTAAGAAGGATTCAGCGAGCAGGAAGAACACCGATTACATTCGTAAAAGGCTTGAGAGGTTAGATATACTATGGGCGGAATGTGAAGAGAAGAACCGGGAGCTGAGTGCAGTAGAGGAGAAAGATCATCAATATTTCACCGGTAACATTTATGAGGTCATTAAAAGCTGGTACCAGGGAACGCGTCAGGAGATTGCAGCGTTCGAGATGAAGACTCTTGCTGGACCCAGTAACGCCGGCCATAGTAAGTTAAACGTTGAGTTTGACAAAACCATGTTCGAGACATCTGTAGGAGCAGAGGACAAGCTACTCGAGTTACAGCAGTTGCAACAAGCTAACTTCCGTGCATTCACTAGGTTAGTAAATCGAAGCCTACACGAGGTTAAGGAGAAATGGGAAATTGAGGATATGCTTAAGACTGTAGAGTTTCGGTGGACTGCGATTGACAAATTACATTTACAAATTGATGGCATATTAGAGGGGAATTCACAGGACTACTATGACGAGTTCTGTCGTCACGAAAAGGCATTTACAAATATGAAACGGGCGTTGTACACGAAATTAAACGCTTCCCTACATCAACAGCAAACATTGCCTAAAATTGACATACCTATCTTTAACGGCAACTATACTTTATGGCCTACTTTTATGGATCTCTACGTAGAAGCGATTCATAATAATTCGGCGATCGCAAAAACACAAAAAATGCAACATCTAAAGGGTAGACTTCGCGGTGAAGCGGAAAAGCTCGTGCAGCATTTACACATTGCACCCGAAAATTATGACACGTGTTGGGAAATTTTGAACCATAGATATAATAATAAGTTTATGTTATTTACCAGAAATTTCCAGGCATTTATGCGTCAACCTAATTTGCAAAAACAATCTGCATTCGACCTCAAGCGGTTATATGACACTAGCAACGAAACCATAAACGCCATACACAACTTGGGCGTTGATACAAGCTCATGGGATCCGATTCTAGTTTACGTGTTATGCGAAAAATTAGACTCCGAAACGTATACGGAATACATGCAGTCCAGGTCGGATCCGCGCGAGATACCAACATACAATCATTTTATGGATTTCGTCGAAAACAAGTTTATGGCATTAGAACCATTGCACAGGAAAAAGCCAGAAAATTATGATAAACCTGCATCAAAACCACATTTTAAGACGCAACATCTGTTCGGCAATAATCCCAAGTCATCAAATTCACAACCCAATAAAGGTTCAGCAAACTATTCTCGCAATTTTCATGCGTCAAACGCTGGACAATACAGCAAGACTATTTGTCCATTGTGCAATACGAATCATGCATTATTTCAATGTTCTAAATTCGCTGACATGCTGAGTCCGGAAAAAATAGCATTTATAGAAAACAATCAAATATGCAAAAATTGTTTGTATGTGCATACTAAGGGTTACTGTGCGTCGCAGAAAAGATGCAGAGATTGCAACGAACAACATAACACACTTCTGCACAGCGATATTGTAAAGTCAGCGCAAACGCCCTCAGCAACACAAACAGCACCTAAACCGTCGTCATCGACTTCATCTAGGTCAAATAAAAATATGCAAAACAACTTCGCGTCAAATAATAATGATGAAATATTATTACCAACAGCATTACTGCAAGTAGCCACAGCTGGAGGTGACTACATTACACTAAGGGCTCTAGTTGATCAAGGCTCACAAATTACGTTGATCACGGAGAATGCAGCTCAAAGATTGGGCATAAAGCGTCAACAGCTGAATGCAAACATAAGTGGCATCGGTACTTTATCCAACAGGAGTAAAGGAAAGGTCCATCTATCCTGCAAGTCCTTATATAACGATTTCCAGTTTACAACGGAAGCGTTAATCATGACACGGGTAGTAAACAGTCTGCCTAACGTTACATTTGCAAAGAAACCTTGGGCTCATGTGACAGACATCACACTAGCCGACCCAGATTACAACTTATCTAGGCCCATTGACATACTTCTGGATGCACACGTATTTTCCGAAATACTCATGAATGGCTTAGTCAAAGGGGAGGTTAATGAACCCATGGCTCAACAAACACGGTTGGGGTGGATATTGTCAGGCAATGTCACCAAAACACTTAATTGCAACGTCGTAGTTAATGAAGTTAACGACTTGACAAAATACTGGGAAATTGAAGACATCAATGGAGATGCATGCAATTCTATGACGTCAGAGGAACGATATTGTGAGGAGCTCTACACTGCAACAACCAAGCGATTAGGTGATGGCAGATATGCAGTTCGTTTGCCAATGAAGCCTAATTTTAATCAGCTGCTGGGCAAGTCAAAGCCACGAGCGGTAGCACAGTTTATGCAATTAGAAAGGAGATTAGGCAGGGATGACAAATTATCAGATAGTTACATCAAATTTATGCAAGAGTACCTGGAAATGGGACATATGAAGGAGAGCAAACCTGACTGCAACATGGCATGCTACTTACCTCATCATGGAGTCCTAAAACAGGACTCAGTGACATCAAAATTGAGGGTGGTCTTTAATGCCTCCCAGAAAACTGACACAGGTTACAGCCTGAATGACTTGATGGAGTGTGGCCCTAAGCTACATCAAGACCTATTGACATTATTATTAGGATGGCGGCTATACAAGTACGTCTTTACTGCAGATTGTGAGAAGATGTACCGCATGATCCTTGTCCATGAAGAAGACCAACGCTTGCAAAAGATCCTGTGGAGAGAATCCAACCAAGGTCCTTTAAAGGAGTTCCAGTTATGCACAGTGACGTATGGAACCAAGGCAGCACCATTTCTAGCTCTTCGAACGCTGAAACAGCTTGCAGAGGATGATGCACAGAAATATCCGTTAGCAGCGGATGTCATCGCTAACGAAATGTACGTTGATGATGTCCTAAGTGGCAGCAACTCCGTCGAACGAGCACAAGAAATTCAAAAGCAACTCATTGACATGCTGAGTGGAGCTGGCCTTACACTGCGGAAGTGGTCAAGCAACGACCAGACCGTGATTGAAAGCTTATTTTCTTCAGATCTTAACCAAACGACAATGCATTTTACAAACGATGGCATGACAAAAGCCCTGGGGGTCCAGTGGAATCCTACAACTGACACATTTTCATTTACAAACAAAATACAATTTGACAATAAAAACCAATTGACAAAAAGGAAGCTGCTATCGGAAATCTCGAAAATTTTCGACCCGCTGGGCTGGCTGACACCTTTGACAGTAAAAGCAAAACTGCTGTTCCAAAGCGTCTGGCTATCGGGATGCGAGTGGGATGAAACCTTACCTGACAGCGTGCATGAGGAATGGAAGCAGTTTACTAGCGACTTACACAACATAACCGAATACCAAATACCAAGGTGGCTGGGAGATATTACTAAACCATTCCAAGTACATGGGTTCTGCGATGCATCCGAAAAGGCCTACGCATGCGCTATATACCTGCTGACAACAAATGACAAAAACGAGCCTACGATTAGACTTATCGCTGCAAAGTCGAGGTTATCGCCAATCAACAAAAAATTGACACTACCGCGACTCGAATTATGTGGAGCGCTACTACTTTCACGGCTCATGAAAAAGGTCCTGACAGCCTTTAAATGGGACAATGTGCACAAAAATACATACGCCTGGACGGACTCTATGATTGTATTAGGCTGGCTGCACGGGGACGTCACAAAATGGAAGTCGTTCGTCAGCAACAGAGTACAGCAAGTGCATGACGTAATCCCAAAACAGCACTGGAGTTATGTCAAGTCCGAGGAAAATGCTGCAGACTGCGCGTCACGCGGAATCAGTTGTACCCAACTATTGCAACATCCTTTGTGGTGGCAAGGCCCCTACTGGATGAAAAATTACAGTGAAGATACCTTTGACAAAATTACAATTACACCGACAACATGCGAATCAAAACAAAAACAAATGCAAACGTATGTTGTGAAATGTGAACCGTCTTCAATAGTAATTGAGTTATTAGACAGACACAGCGATTTGACTCGTATTACAAGGGTCATTGCTTGGATGAAACGGTTCATTAACAGCTGTTCGAACACCGACACTCATCGTACTACTACTTACTTGACATCTACGGAACTAAAAAGCGCTGAAAACCTAATAATGAAACATATTCAACTGCATGCTTTCAATGACGAGATTATGAGATTGAAGGAAAACAAAGGTTTGAGCACAAAAAGTAACCTTTTGAGTTTAAATCCATTCCTTGACAAAAATGACATTCTGCGAGTGGGTGGAAGGTTACGTAACTCAAGCCTACCCGAAGACACTAAACATCCAATTCTACTACCACATGACAACAAACTGACAGAGTTATTAATTTGGCAAGCTCACAGAAGAACATTACACGGAGGTCCTAAGTTAACCCTGACACTTCTTCGACAAAGAGTTTGGATCGTAGGAGGACATCGCGCCGTCAAAAAGGTCTTACACAAATGCGTAACATGTCGCCGATTCAATGCTAAACAAACAAACCAGATTATGGCGGACCTACCAGAGCCGAGAGTGACAGTATCTCGCCCTTTTACACATACAGGTGTCGATTTTACTGGACACGTTGAGATCCAGGCAAGTAAAGGCCGAGGCGTCAGAACATTGCTGGCGTACGTTGCAGTATTTGTTTGTCTAGCAACAAAAGCCATCCATCTAGAACTGGTTTCAGAACTATCCAGTACAGCATTCCTATCGGCTTTCAAGCGCTTCTGCGCACGTCGAGGTACACCACGGGACATGTACAGCGACAACGGCACGAACTTTGTGGGTGCAAATCGGATCCTATTGCAACAATACAAATGCATTGTAGAAAACATTGACAACCTCTTCTTGGGGAAAATATCAGAGATGGGAGTTCAATGGCACTTCAATGCCCCGGTCTGGCCAAGCGCAGGCGGACTGTGGGAAGCAGCTGTGAAGAGCATGAAATATCATCTCAAACGGGTCATTGGAGACCAACGTCTGACATACGAAGAATTTACCACTCTGCTATGTCAGATAGAAGCTTGCTTGAACTCACGACCACTATGCACTGTTTCAGAGAACGCCGAAGAGATTAACTGTTTAACTCCAGGACATTTCTTAACCGGCACATCACTCATGACAATTCTAGAACCCGACATGGACAATACGTACCGTTTAAACACGAGATGGCAAATTGTACAACAACTTAGCAAGGATTTCTGGAAGAAGAGGTCGCAAGAGTACATCCAACAACTACAAGCAAGACTAAAGTGGAAACGACAGAATACTGACATAAAGAAAAATTACATTGTATGCATTAAAGATGAAAGGTTACCTGCAGGAAAATGGGCACTGGGTCGTGTAGCGGATTTACACCCTGGAAAAGACGGCCACACTAGAGTTGTGACATTACAAACTGCAAAAGGCGAAACTAAACGACCTATTACAAAACTGGTACCACTAGTGGAGGCTGAGGAAAAAACCAACACTGACACTGACAAACTACCCAAAAACAGGCGAAACCGAGCTAAAGGGCTTACCTGGAACAGCTTGGTATGTTATATGCTGATGCTAGTTATGACATTAATAACACCCACTGTTCAGCAAGATATGAAATTTGCTCAACTGACAAAAAATCAAACAGTTTTCTTTGACAAGATTGCAGATCTACAAGAAATTAGAGATGAATGGAAACTGGTATTCTATTACAATATGACAAATTATTGGCGCAACGTGGACACTCTGCAAGCATTCGTATCGCATATAAAGCAAGCTCGTTGCGAAGAGTGGTTGATGCAATTTCATGTTCTGATTAACCAACTTGAACAAAGCACGAGTGAACTAAATTATTACAACGAATTACTGAGGTCCCAGCGGATAATTCAACACAGGTTCAAAAGAGGAATGATCGACGGAGTAGGGTATGTTGCAAATTCGTTATTTGGAGTGTTAGATCAACATTTTGCAGAAAAATATGAACAGGATATCGACACAATCCAACACAATGAAAACAAGACGCTCAAAGATAAACTTGAGAGTTCAAATGTATTCTACATCATTACATCGGCCATAGCTGCAGACAGAATGGCCCAAAACTTAAAAGATATCCAAGAATCACTCATCAACACACTGACAAACATGTACCAAGGACATATGGACGTACATCTATTATCACCAACCCAAATGCAAAGTGAACTAGATAGAGTAGCTCGACTACTACCTCGCGATTCTACACTACCTGAAGTTCGTAATGACATAAGAGACATCTACAGGCTGTTCAAAATACATGCACGCATAACACAACACTACCTGTTGATGGAAATAAAAGTACCGATCTTGAGTGATGCCCTATACGAACTTAACAGACTTATCAGCATTCCTCAACGTATTGATATAAATCGGGTAATGTACGTTATTCCCAACTCTGCATTAATAGCATTTAATGCCAACCAATACTCATTTATACCCCTAGAACAATATGACATTAACGAATGCCAAAAATTACATGACCAAACTCTACTGTGCAAACTAAATCACCCTATATACAACACCGGTGATCGTCACAAATCTATTTGCGATGTACAGCTGATTCGAGACAACGAAGAACACAGCGTTTATTGCCATACGGAAATAAAATTATGCGCCGACAAATGGGTCAAATTACATAAACAAAACACCTGGTTTTATTATTGTTGTGACACGTGCGAAGTACAATTAGTGTGCGGCACTCAAATGACATCGGAGACGATACGTCACTCGGGTCTGATAACGCTGAAACAAGGATGCAACCTGCAAGGCGACTCATTCACACTGCACGCATATATGGAACATACAAGTGACATTTTAGTCAATGTACCATATGCGATGATCGTGCCCACGATCTCTCCAATCAACAACATAATCAATACCTCGATTCGTAACTCAACGTTGCATATTGAAACGCACGAAGAGACGTTCAAGAAGATTGACACGCAACTACGCTCTATAGAAGCACAGTCTAAGCTAGACACCTTATCCTCTCACGACGTTCATCACTACATTGCAATTTATGTGGTTGTTGCGATTAGCATTGCACTGTTTGTAACATCGGTGTACTTTTGGCGAAAGATAGCAACCCAAAGACAGGGGGAGGGTCCGCAAGACGCGAGAAGTAGAAGCAGACGAGAAGAAGATCATGACATCGAGGACAGGAACAGCAAGATCGACAAACGGGACTCAAAAGTGAATAAAGTGTCGTGTGCTAACCCTACCTCAAGTGAAGTGAAATTTGACACTGAAAAACATAGTGATGTGTGCTAATTTATTATTATGGTGACATTCTATTTATAGACTTTAGTTATATTTCTTCATGGTAGTCGTAGATCAATCATATTTACATTGGAGTCCTTCATTTTTACATTGTTTTTTACATTCTTATTTTAGTTTTTTTACATATTTTGGGATTGTTATTTAATTATTCTCCTTCTGTGTTGTGGCAATATGTACGGTGAACGTACATGGGTTTTAAAATATATTTATTACAATAAGTTAGCCAGTAGGCTCGCGTATTTGCACTTTGAACGCGACCTACATTTGGCAGTGCATTGACACTGACATATTGCATTGTTATATGCATTTTATGTATATTACATTTTTAGTGTTCAATTAGACGTGGTTTGAGTCGGACAACTTGCATTTTTATTTAGATTCATCCCGTTGAGCATTCACTGACATTTTCTGCATTTAAGTTTAAATTTGACACTTTACATTTGCATTGACATTACTTGTGCTAGGGAAGCACCCTACATAGTTTTTTGGTCCTTCGAAACTATTGCAAGTACCATACAGTCCGATACGTCGGTCGATAAGTCGCCGCGCGGGATCTGTGTCGTGTCGTGTCATACCGTGCCACGTGTGTTGCCGTGCAGGAGCATTCGGGGAGGTGGCAGCGATCCAGGTTCCAGAGCGTCACATTGCATTGCATTGCATAAAGTCATTGCATCCTGTAAAGTTTTAGGTCATCCGCAAAGAGTGAGCATTTGCTATGTTTTATGTAGTCGACTATATCGTTGACGAAGATAGTAAACAATATCGGGCCCAAATGAGAGCCCTGTGGAACTCCAGAAGTGGGCGTATATGAATAAGAATTATGCCCTTTAACCACAACTCTTTGTTTCCTGTCAGTTAAATATGATTGGAACCATAGGAGAAGCTTGCCAAATATGCCCATATTTGCTAGCTTTTGAAGCAAGATTTCATGGTCCACTTTGTCGAACGCGCTACTAAAATCTGTATAAATAGCGTCCACCTGTTTTTGTGAATCCACGAGTCTGCTAATATCGTTGACATAGAGAGTAAGGTTTGTCGTAGTAGATTTTTGAGAGCAAAACCCGTGTTGCTCTGGGGCTAACATTGACTTTGAATATGACGTCAGAATGGGGCAGACAAGGGACTCAAACACCTTTGAGAATACTGATAATATCGATATTGGCCGATAGTTTTTAACATTGTCAGTTTCTCCCTTTTTAAAAATTGGAACAACCTGGGCAGATTTCCACTCTGAAGGGAATTTTGATGTTTCCATAGAAGTGTTGAAGATGATTTTGAGTGGTAAAGCTATACTGCCTGCACATCTTTTGATGAATAAGGGTGGCAGACCATCTGGTCCTGCGCCTTTACATAAGTTAAGTCTTTTCAAAGCTCTAATTACATCCCTTTCTGTGAACTTAACACAACTTAAGGAGTTTTGAGGATACTGACTAGTTTCAGGACATAGGCCAGTTTTTGGGCCTACAGATGAAATGAAAGTCGAAGAAAAGTGTGTAGCAAGAAGATTACAGATATCAGGACCTGAGGCAGCTGTATTGCCTTCTAGTTTCATCTCGGATGGAATATCGAAAGACCAGAAGAGTTTTGGGTTGTGAGTGATGCCCCTCTCGATGCCAGCAACATATTCTTTGTAACTACCTTTAATAATCTCCTTTGTTCTTTGACTCAACATTCTATACTCGTAGTTGTCACGGGGATTTTTATATTTCTTAAAACGTATTCTTATTTTTTTCCTTTTCGTTTAAGAGCCTAATTAGAGATTTTGGGAACCAAGTTGGATATTTATTCGGTGATTTTTGTTTTGTTTTAGGTACGGTCTCCTCTATGATAGTACTGAGGTTTCCATACAGAATTCTCAACATAGCATCGACATCATGACAACCGTAAAAGCTTTCAATCCAGTTTATTTGGTTTAATCTTTTGTTAATTAGGGTATAATTTGCGGTTCGAAAATTGTACCTGGCCAAAGGTTTACATTTTAGGATGAGTGGAGAGCTATTTGTTATTACAATTTCTAGGGGTGGATGATAGGGATCCACCACAGACAAGGGATTATGGCATTCGCGAACATGCCCGCCACAAAAGTTGCTTAGGACGAGGTCAAGAGTCCTGTCAAGAGAGTTTTTAACAGTATTTAGTTGCTCTAAGTTATTCAATGACAAGCAGTCCACTAGTGCATAGCCAAGAGCATTATTGTAGTTACTGGCAGAGGACGATGTAGATTGAGGTGATGTGATATCTTTATCCCATCTGATGAAACCGAGATTAAAATCTCCTGCTATTAGTGTATAGTCGCCTGTAGTGTCGATTATTTTGGTAACCTTATCCAGGAATGACGTTAGTGAATGCTGTTGAGCTGGTGGTGGTAGATAAACGGCACCGATATTGATATACCGTATAGTTTGTCCTATAGAGATTTTCAGTCTGAGCCACAGATTTTCTGTATTGGTTTCCCACTGTGACATGCGAGCAGAGTCGATGGTCTTTAATACGGCTATGAGTACACCTCCGCCTTTTTTTATTCCAAGGGTAGTTGAAGTTCTGTCTCTGCGGTAGATGTTGTATCTGGAATCAAATATTTCGCCATCGTTGATACCGTCATCTAGCCACGTTTCCGTTCCAACGATGACGTCATAGTTGCATGTTTGATTGTTTAGACTGATATCGCTTAGTTTGGTTTTCATTCCTCTGAAGTTTTGGTAGTATATGTTGAATTTGTAGCTTACTTCACGGTATTGTTCTAGCGTTATTTTAAGTACTATTAAAGCAAGGCAACTGCTTCAAGGCTTCTAACTTGCTTCGCCGAGTGTCCGTCTGCCTTCCGTACCAGGATGCGTCCGTCCCGTACCCAGACATATTTATAGCCCTTGTCGCGTGCAGCCTTTCTGGTCGCCGCGTGAATTTCTTTATTTAGGGGCGACAAGCGCTCAGACACAAATATAGGCTTCTTAGGTCCTCCGTAACCTAACAGGTTTAATTAAAGACATAAGAATAAATTATTGTATTTTGTGTTGCTTATTTGTTTTTTTTAAATAAAATCCGGCTTCTGAACCTAAAAATATCTATACTAATAATATTATAAAGAGGTAAAATTTGTTTGTAAGTTTGTAAGTTTGTTTGTAGGGGGTAATCTCCGGAAGTAATGAACCGATTTTAAAAATTCTTTCACTGGTAGAAAGCTACATTATTCGTGAGTGCTATAGGCTATAAATTATAAAGATATCATGCATATTATTATAGAGATAGCATCTGCAACAAGGGATAGGTAGTCTAGCGCTGAACGCTCGCAGAGGCTCGCTAGCTAGAGCGCGAGAACATCGCAGGCCCGTGCTCGGGAATCTAGCGCTGAACGTGCGCAGCGTCTTTAGGCAGGAAATAAATCTATACTTATATACTTATATACTTATATACTTATATACTTATATACTTATATACTTATATACTTATATACTTATATACTTATATACTTATATACTTATATACTTATATACTTATATACTTATATACTTATATACTTATATACTTATATACTTATATACTTATATACTTATATACTTATATACTTATATACTTATATACTTATATACTTATATACTTATATACTTATATACTTATATACTTATATACTTATATACTTACATACTTATATACTTATATACTTGTCGCATCTGAAAATCAAGACGCGTCATCAATTGCAGCAGGAACTGCAGGCATTCTCCTACCTAAAGCGCAAAAACCCCTTACCTTCTAAGGGGTTTTTCGAACGACGGCGGATGCAGGAAATGAAAAACGGTCAAGATTCTCGCCACCGCACCGCTTCCAATAAAATGCTACGCATGTGGGAAGTTGGGACACAAGCAAGCAGAATGCCGTACGAGGAAGATCAACGTGAACAAACCACCTGCAGCACCCGTGGCCACCTCGAGCTTTGGACAACGGCAGCAGACCGGCTCGCTCACGTGCTACAAGTGTGGCACGCCGGGCCACATCGCGAGCCGCTACACAGCCCCCGCGTCTGGAGCCGCAGCCCCCGCGGAGAAGCGAGTCGACCTTTGCGTAGTCGAGCCCCCGTCGGGTACTTTGGAACATTTTGGTGAGCATTTTAAATTTGATTACGACTCGAGTGCAGAGTGTTCTTTAGTAAAAGAAAGTATTGTTAGTAAATTTAAAGGAAAGCGATTTGATAATGTAATTTCTCTAATTGATATCGGTAATGACAAAGTCAAGAGCACCCTACAATTGTTGTCTCGAGTTCAAATTAATGATTTCACGATGGAGATTTTATTTCACGTTTTGCCTGATGTGTACCTACTCAGTGATATTTTATTAGGTCGAGAGATATTATGTAACGGTTTTTGAGTAAGTATGACCGCGACTGAGTTTACTTTGTCAAAGGACAAGATAGTAAATGTTTGCAATTCGAGTAATGGTTACCTCTTAAAACATAGAAATGATTTTAATTGCATTGACTCTGACATTTCTTTAGACAGAAAACCCGACCTTATTACAATTTTACAGCAATATTCGGACTTTTTTATAACTGGTTTTCCTACTAGTCGCGTGACTACAGGCGAGTCAGAAATAAGGCTTATTGATCAGAATCTTACAGTTCAGAGGCGACCATATAGGTGTTCTCCGACGGAACGACAAATAATGCGCGATAAGGTTGACGAATTAATACAAGCGAATATCATACGACCTAGCTGTTCTCCTTTTGCTAGTCCCGCGCTTTTAGTAAATAAACAAGACGGGTCACATCGTATGTGCATAGACTATAGAGAGTTGAACACTAATACAGTTCCGGATCGTTTTCCATTGCCGTTAATTTCTGATCAAATTTCGCGACATCATGGTGCTCACTATTTTACTAAATTAGACTGCGCGAGCGGATTTCATTTAATACCAGTTCAAGACAAATCGATTGAGCGAACGGCCTTCATAACACCCGACGGACAATATGAATTTGTAGCTATGCCGTTCGGTCTTCGAAACGCTATTTCGGTTTTTCAACGAGCTATTGTCAATGCCTTAGGTGAACTAGCGCATAAATATGTGATCGTATACGTTGACGATATTTTAATTATTTCTGGCTCTATAGATCAGGGTTTAGACAGGTTGCAAATAGTTTTGGAGGTTTTAACAAAAGCAGGGTTCTCAATGAACTTGAAAAAATGCTCATTCTTAAAGTCACGTGTCGAGTTCTTAGGATTCGAGGTAGAGGCGGGTGAGATCAAACCCAACAAGCGTAAGATAGAGGCTCTATCAGCTCTGCCTTCGCCTAAGTCGATAACGCAGGTGAGACAATTTGTAGGCTTGGCGTCATACTTCCGCCAGTTTGTGCAAGGCTTTTCCCGTCTCATGGCACCGATATAAAAACTGACTTCAGGTAAATTCCAATGGAATTCTACTTGTGAAGAGTCACGACAAAAGGTAGTACATATTTTAACTAGTGAACCAGTGCTCAAGATATTTAACCCGAAGTATCATGTTGAGCTTCACACCGATGCTAGTGCAGACGGTTATGGTGCAATTCTACTGCAAATCGTAGATGGTAAGAAACGACCTATCGCTTATTATAGCAGGCGCACGACATCAGCTGAGTCACGATATCACTCCTACGAATTGGAGACGCTCGCTGTCGTCAACGCGGTAAGACATTTTAGGCAGTATCTTCATGGACGAAAATTTACAATCGTGACCAATTGTAACTAGTTGAAGTCATCGCTCAATAAAAAAGACTTAACGCCAAGGGTACATAGGTGTTGGATGTTCTTGCAGCTATTCGAATTCGACGCTCATGCTGATTTCTTTTCACGCAACATGGTACCTGACATACCTAAACGGCATCCACATTGTAGAGTCGAGCAAAAGCGGGTAAACATAACCGAACTAGGAGACAACTGGCTTCTTGCAGAGCAGCTGCGAGATGAGGAGATCAAGAAGATAATAGAAGACCTTAACCAAGGTCAACTTAATGAAGATGTTGCCAAAACATACGAGGTAAGGTCAGGGGTACTACATCGCAAGGTGCAACGGCACGGCAGAACGAGATGTTTACCGATTGTTCCTCGTGCTATGCGGTGGTCGGTTACTAATAACGTCCACGAGTCACTCATACATCTTGGATGGGAGAAAACTTTGGAAAAGTTGTACAACCACTATTGGTTTGAATGTATGAGTCGATACATTAGAAAGTTTGTAGATAGCTGTGTGGTGTGTAAGGTGGCAAAGTCTCATTCAGGTAAGGTGCAGGCTCAGTTACACCCTATTCCAAAGGTGGCGATACCTTGGCACACCGTGCATATAGACGCTACTGGTAAGCTTAGCGGGAAGAGTGACCGGAAGGAGTATGTGTTTGTGATGATCGATGCATTTACCAAGTATGTTTTGCTTTTCCATACTAAGCACATAGACACCAAGAGCAGCATCAAGGCAGTGAGGGATAGTGTAGCGCTCTTTGGTGCTCCTGTTCGTATAATCGCGGACCAGGGACGATGCTTCGCAAGTAAGGAGTTTCGGGACTTCTGTAAGATTAAGAACGTTAATCTCCACCTGATCGCTACCGGATCTAATAGGGCTAACGGTCAAGTAGAACGTATAATGAGCACCGTAAAATCAATGCTGACTACAGTAGAGTCTGACAAAGATAGGTCATGGCAAGATTCACTGGGTGAAGTACAGTTAGCTTTGAATTGTACAGTAAGTCGAGTAACAAAAGCTAGTCCGTTAGAGCTTGTTATAGGCAAAGTTGCGCGTCCCCTTGATTTAATGGCTAATGACTTAGACGACACCGTAAATCTCGACGAACTTAGGCAATTAGCATCGGAAAACATTGAAAAATTTTCGCGTTATGACAAAGAACGTTTTGATCGCAATAAGGCTAACGTTTGTAAATTCTCCATCGGTGAGTTCGTTTTAATAGAAAATGAGGAACGTAATCAAACAAAGTTAGATGCAAAGTAAAATGGTTTCAAATGGTCCTCTAACCATTTGAAATTGTAGAGATCTTAGACGGAGATCGTTACCTTTTAGTCTTTGGTCAATAAGCGTACCTATAAGTATGCGCACGATCGCGTTAGAAAAATGCCTGAGGGCCAAATACCTATTGAGGTTGTTGAGGAAGGCGAGATAATGGAGGAAGAGTTAAATTGAATGGTTTATGTTAGATGAACAGGTTCTCGATTCGTTAGGTCGGAGACCGTACCAGAATATCGTAGCCATAGCCCGTTAGAAATCGGAATCTACTTGCTAGACCGTGGGTACGTGGTACGCGGTAGCTCTGGGTAGTATGGTCGGGTCTAGCCTTGAAGCAAAGACCGTAGAGTCAAGGATGACTCGGCATTCCTCCGGGAAGTGCGTATGTTACAAATGTGTAAGAGCTATGTTATAGCTGTGATTGTTGACCACGAATGAGATACCTGGGGTTTTGTGAATTAGTTAATAATCGATGGACGATTGTTAAATTATCATTGTACATACGGCCAAACTTAAGCATGCTCAGTTAAGAAAATAGTCCTGCGGAAGCGCAGATAGTGACAGACCGCGCCCCTTCCTTGCTCCACCCAATAAGAGACAATACATATTTGTGTGAGTGCAGTAAGTGCGTGTGGCAAAAAAATATCAACAAACATTAGCCAGTGCCAATTTGCATCTCGCTAATTGTTCACGCTTCCCGTTTTCATCCCAATTTTATTTTACGACCTGTTTATTTCTATCGGACTGATTGCCTGCCCAACTGTGACCTTTGCTTTGTATACCGTGACTTTGTATACCGACTGTGATCGTGGAACTCTTTTTGACCCTTGCTCGTATCCTGGACTGTGTATCGTGACTACCTGTGGGCTGTGTAAGATGACAACCCGAAATTTAATCAGGATGAAAGAAATGAAATCATTGTCTTGCATAGACAAGGATTGAATATATCCCAAATTGCGCTGGAGTTAAATCTACAAGTAAGTGATTTTTTTTATCTAGAGATAGAAATAAATTAAGTGCATGTTGGTTTCCTGTACTGAGCTATATATTTATTGTTTGCATTATTATATAGATCTCATTTTTTTTCTTTTACATAACACATTACTTCACGCCTGTTATCCCCGAAGGGTTAGGCAGAGGTGTACCCATTAGTACACCCACATTTCGCCAGTTATGTTTAAGTCCCATGTAATAGGGGGCGAGCCTATTGCCATCAACCGGGCACAAATCCAGACTCCGAGGCTGCTACTAAGAAATTCCTGATGGAAAAACCCAATAACACTTTGCCCGACCTGGGAATCGAACCCAAGACCTCGTGCTCAGCAGTCGCGCTTTGCGACCACTAGACCAACGAGGCAGTCAGTTTTTTTCTTTTGTTACCGTAATTCACAAACCTAATTAAAAGTTATTGTTTCGCGAGCCGACGGCGACGTTGGCGTCGGCCCGACAACAGAGTTTTATAGATAAATGGTAGGTTACAAACAAATTTTTATTAATTCACATATATATTTGAATGCCTAAAAGAAACCTACATGCATTTTTTTATGTTTCGTATATTTGTTGTTGTTTTAGACATATTATTCTTACGAAATCGTGTATTATGCGTTTCTGTGTAAAAGAAATACACAAATATATTAACGATTGCTGACTGCGAACTTATTTCATATCAAATCTCTACCTCGAGTCTCTAAATACTCGTAGTATAAGCAAAGCCGCTGTTTCTGTCTGTCTGTCTGATTCTCCGCTATTTTTTTCTAAACAATGCAACGGATTTTGATATGGGTTCTCACTCTCATTTAGAGATTTTTTTGGAAGGTATTTATGCGCATGCAAATTATTATAAAGAAAAGCCGCGCATTTTAGAGATTTGTAAGACCCGTGCGAAGTCGATTAACGATAAATAATAATAAAATACCGACATAACTTAGAATTTTGCAAAAATAAAATAAAAAATTACGTTTAGATAATATTCAAAATATTAATTTAACAAAAGGTTTGTTTTTTCCTTTCTTTTTTTATATCGGCGCGTTCAAAGACAGGTTGGACATTTTATGACCCGATAACAAATCTTTCAACACCTACTTAAACAATGGCCCTTCATTTTAAGTCGTTAACAATAATGCACAAATTTGCTTGGGAGAGTTTTACACAATGTTGGAATTTACTACAATGCCATTGCAAATGCCAATGCCAAATATCTGTTTGTGGTCTACTGCCCATATCAAATACAGATAACAATGTTGTTTAAATAGATATTTAAAAAGTTAGAGTTTATTTAATAATAACTTAATCCTTTTGCATACTGCTAGTAATGTATTGTTTAATTCCTATATTATGTGACAATTCGATGCTAAATGGGAATTTGAAAAAAAAAATGATATTTTTATGTATTTAATATATTATTAATAATATTGATATTTAATGCAAAATACTTAAAAAATATATTTCAATTAATTATAAACAATTAAAAATTGATAAAATTTCAAAAAATATCACGTGTTGTGTTAAAAGTTGTGACTTCATAATGTTTACTTACTTCGTCTGGCAGCTAAACGCTATGACGTCACGCGCGCTCGTATTTATTCAGGGGTTTTCGGTACTGGATTCAAAAGTAATTTTTTATTTTGAAATAACTTTTGAACTATAGCTAAATAAAAAAATAGTTTTACTATAAAATTTATATATAATCTTTCCACTTATCACAAAAAACAAATTGATCAAAAACCTAATTGTTACTTTTTTTACAGAAAACCACAGTGCGCCGTTGGGTCCGTAGATATGAAGAAGGAGAAGATCTAACTCAGCGCGTTTGTGCACCTCGACCTCGGGCTATCAACGAAGGGCAATTGGCCAATATGATAGCCACATTTCAAGAAAGCCCATTTACACCTACTCGCAATTTCGCACAAGAATTTGATGTTTATATGCAAACTATTCGGAACGATTTGTTTGCATTGAAACAAGGAAGCACTTGTCACCCATTGCGAACAAGCTTGAGATACATGATGGGGTTTAAACTTGTTTGAGTCTTGGTTAGGTCCATGCGTAGCCGGTGCGATGCAGTTATGGACGCGGGAGGAGCAGCGACAAATAATAGTTTTTTAATTATTTATAATTTAATTTTAACATTCAGCAGGTGGCCCAAATAGAGACGTTAAAAATATTGATTTGCGATCCTTCACAGTTTTTTTGTTATATTTTTTCAAAATTTCTTGAAATTGATATGAGATCCACTTTAAAAACTTTACTTTCTATTATGCGATTTTTTTACGTAATATTTTTTTGAAATTTTTATTGTTTTAAAGAATCCTTAAGATACAAAATGGTCATTTTCCTAACGATTCCTTTATATCAAAAGAGGCAAAAATTTTGATCGATTACAAAGAATTTATGTTCGTGTGATACAAAAACAAACTTTTACTTCAAACATTTTTTTTTTAAATATTACAATTTAACTTAACATAACATCACGCCTGTAATCCCCGAAGGGTTAGGCAGAGGTGTAGTTAGTACACCCACATTTCGCCAGTTATGTTTTTAGTCCTCATGTAATAGGGGCGGGGGGGGTGTATATTACCATTTAATAAAGTAGAAATTCGCAAAGCAACCTGAATGTAAAAAGGCGTGTAAAAAGATAAACCTAGATTTTTTTGAAGCGGTACCCTTATGTTTTATCAAAACAATACAACTCGTAACAATCAAGAATCCGTAGAGTATTTTTGACTACGCTTGGGCATGAGAAACCTAATTTATTAATTTATGACGTCACTATTCGGACCAGCCTAGATATAAAAAAATATGTTAAACACTGAAATTTTAATGTTTGTTTCTCCGCGGCAGAATGATTTGCCCTCAGTTAAGTAGTACTAAAGATGTTTTTGTTTTCAAAAATAAAATAAAAATCTTCATTATAATACCTATTAATTGGTTCGAAAGAGATCAGTTTTGAGTTTTTTTTTTTTATCACATTTCCATTTTTTTTTATGGATTTTACTGCCAAGATAAATCATTTCATTGCAGGAAAAAATCATTTAAATTTCACGGTGGTGTCAGTTTGATGTGTTTTTTACAACCTTTATTTTGGTATATTATTTCAATCATTCTAACAGTTATTATTCTTATTCTTTAATAATATATTTTAAAATTATCTTGTCCAATGGTTGTGTCAGTTATTTAAAGTCGTCCTGTATAATCAATGTAAATAAAGGTGTACTAATAATATAGTAAATCTGAATATTTGTTTGTTTAATGGCGCTAATGTCTGAAACTACCAGTGTTATTGTATATGATATTATAATATAGTAATTATTTTGGTATGATAGTTAGATTTAGGAAAAATATTTTAACAACGTGTTCCATGAATGCCTGCTCATATTGAACACATACATACACGTCTATACACTTATATAACAAAATAAACTAGATAAAAACTACATATCTAACAAAAAAATAACAAAAAAAAAATGGATGAGTCAAAGAAACACCAGGACTCAGTATAGTATGTTATGGGAATAAGCCACGCATTTCTGGAACACGTAAATATCACGCTCATCACGGAGCAAAAACTATAAAGACGCGTGGAAACCGCGCGAGGCAGCTATTATAGCTATAGATAGCAGTATTTGATAAATAATGTAATAAAGTAAGTGTTATCTATAATATTATGTGGTATGTTAAAATAACGTGTGTGTAATAATTAATAAAAGATATGTATACCTAGTTTTTAAAAATATATATTTCTTATGTTAATAATTAGGTAATAAATTGTGGTATTATATGTCTTCGAAAACAGCAATGATATGAAGAAGCAGTCCCATGATTCTGTAGAAAATCGAGAATATCATCCCTTACCGAGAATATCTTCCCTTTTTGTTTCCTTTTTCTTCCACCAGAGGGCGGTTTATTAGGTACTTTACCGCCAATTTAGACGTTAGGCGCCATTGCATTCTTGTGATTCTCTCTAAATGCCACGAAACTTTTTAGAAAAAGTATTTTGAAGTGAAAACTACTATTATTGTGATATAAAGTGGTAATAAGTGTGTTGTTAGTGGTGAAAGGAAACACAGCAGTGTATTTCATAATAAAAAATGGAGCCGGTAAGTAAGGGTAACGAGAATCGTGAGCAGGACGTTGTTGTTGCTTCAGAGGGAGGACAATCAGCGTCATCGAGCTCTAGGGCATCGGAAAGCAGCTCGTCCTCATCCTCGGAGTTTGAGGAGGGCATAACGTCACCTTTGCTCAATAAACGTTCTTGTACCTCGGCCAGGAACCGTAAGTACAAGTCGAAACCTGTTCGTACCGATCCTCGTATTGATACCTTAATGTCTCAAATGTCATACGTTTCGAATTATTTGAATCACTATCCTATCTATTCTGTTAATAGCGATAAAGTTTTGCCCAGTAGTACAATTACGAGCACCCAGAATTTTAATAGGACTGCTCAGAGTGGGTCAGGGCAGTTCATCACTTTGCCTGCTCAGCCTGAATCTCTCTCTCTCAATTGGGGTTCTTTAATTACCAATATTGATGATAAAAAGATTATTCCAGCGAGTGATAAAGATAGATTTGCAGAATTAAATAAGTTACAGCAATTCGACTCTCAGGCTTGGAAGGGTATAAGATACAAGCAAGCTTTACAGAGTTGCTTGGCAACTCCAGGATTTACAAGTCTTCATATAAATGATGAACTATGTGACTTTAATAAAAATAAAGACTGTTTGGCATCAACGGAGTTGCTGTTAGCTGGCTTATCCAATAAAGTTTTGGAGCAGAGACAGTTATTAAAATCAGGTTTACAGTCTATTGTTGATTGGGCTAGTGCGGAACCACAAAGCTTAAATCCAAGATCTTTATTTGAAAAAAATTCTGATCTGTTCGGACCGAGTTCTTTATCTCATAAAAATTCAGAAACTACCATGCAGCTTATATGTGGAAAACGTTCTGAGTGCATTGAGGTTAGGCGAGACCGCATTTTAAAAGAAATCCCTAATTCAAATCTTAGAAACACATTAAGAAATGTTCCACCCAGCTCGGAATTCTTATTCAGTAGGGAGGCCTTACAACCTATTATTCAGTCCCTCGGAGGGTCTCAGGTGTGGCTCAATACTCCAGCCTATTTAAAAGAAAAGAAAGTTCCAGAGCAGGGGGAATATGTCCAACATTTCCATAATAAAAAAGTTTATAAGAATAAATTTAAAAAATCTGATAAGAAATTTAAACATACAGTTAATAAAAGTCGGCCCTTCCGTAAACGTCATGGCAATACAGAAAAGTCCGCTAAGTCCAAAGAAGATTGACTCACAACGGATTTTCAGAGGGGGATGTCTAAAATTTTACACAAAAATATGGGCTCAGCTAGGAGCAGACCATTTCATATTAAATACAATAGCAAATTACCGTTTACCTTTCAAAAAGAAGCCTCCTCTGAAATATCGAACCAAAAATTTTGTAAAATGCCTAACTACCCAAGTTACCCCGGAAATGACCCAAGTAATACAGGATTTAAAAAATCAGGGAATTTTGGAGAAACCACCATTAACCCAGGTTTCCTATCAAATATGTTTTTAATAAAGAAAACGGATGGTGGGTTACGGCCAATTTTCAACCTCAAGGCCTTAAATACGCATATTGCAACAAAACATTTTTATCTGATTTCACAACCAGACATAGTCAATTTTCTCCAACCGGACGATTGGTTGGTGTAGATAGATCTTCATCAGGCTTATTTCCATCTGGGGGTTGCGGAGACCCACAGAAGGTTTTTAAGGATTGCTTACAATGGAGAGATTCTCCAGTTGACAGCGTTACCGTTTGGCCTGTCTTGTTCTGGCTCTGTTCTGGCTGGTCAGGACAAATCCAAGTTAATGGCACAGGTTGCGGAAACGCTGACCATCTTGGAATCGCTGGGTTGGCACATAAACTACCTGAAATCGGTAACGGAGCCCACACACAGATTGGAATATTTGGGCCTGGTCTGGGATACACAGAACCAGAAAATAGCTTTGCCCACCCGAAAGATACAGGGCATAAAAATGTCTCTGACAAAAATTTTAGATCGGGACAGCTGCTCTTTAAGAGAGCTTCAGAGTTTGTTGGGCACGCTAAATTTCGCCAATTATGCGGTCCCCCAGGGCCGTCTTCACTGTCGCAGAGCACAGCTTTTTCTGGGAAGATTTTCCCAAAAAGGCCAGAAAAAGGCACTATGTCCCAAAATGCGGGAGGACTTGCGGTGGTGGTTGGATGCAGTAGAGGGCAGTCCAACCCCCCTACACAAGAAAGAAGTAACTCATTTCTTGACCACAGACGCAGCGGATGCGGGCTGGGGAGCGAATCTAAACAGTCAGTACCTTTCGGGCAAATGGGCCACAAACCAAAAAGCCTGGCATTCGAACATGAAGGAGATGTATGCTGTTTTTGCCGTAATAAAGTCCCAGGGCGCACTATTACAGAATGCCCATATCTTAGTCCAATCGGACAACAGGACTCTAGTAGCATACATCAGGAATCAGGGCGGAACTCGCTCCTTAAATCTATTGGGTCTGACATCCCGGTTGCTGGAGTTGACAGGTCGGTTAGACATTATCATGACAGCTTATCATCTGCCAGGGAATCTAAACGGCATCGCAGATTGCCTGCCAAGAGGAAGGTTAGTCCCCGAGTGGCATCTGCTGCCAACAGCCGCGGAGGCTGTATTCAGGCAGTGGGGTATTCCCGAAATAGATCTCTTTGCAACAAGAGACACCGCTGTAGTCTCGAGATATGTAAGTCTAGACTCAAGGGATGGTTCCGCAGAGTTCTGCGACGCCTTCAGCCGAAAGTGGGAGTTTCGGATAGCTTGGGTGTTTCCACCTCCAAGCATGATGCCCAGAGTCCTTGCACACTTGAACGAAGCGGTAGGGATATACCTGGTGATAGCACCACAATGGACCCAGTGTTTCTGGTTCCCCGATCTCAAAGCGCGCGCGCTAGCTCCCCCGCTACCGATAGAGAATCTGAAAACGGTCCTGCTAGATGTGACAACGGGGTTGGCCCCACCTCAAGTGGACAGGCTGGTACCTCATGCCTGGAAAGTTGGGGGTGGGGAGATCAAGTGAAATACTGGAGTAGGGACGAACAACAATTGCTGAAAAACAGTTGGCGTCCTTCTACTATTTGCACCTATAATGCACCCTTAAAAAGGTGGTTGCACTGGTGCGAATCTCGTAGCGTAGATAGCAACCGCCCAGAAGGTAAGGACGTAGCTAGATTTTTGGCTAGCTTATATCTTAAAAATAAATTTGCGTACAGCACAATTTTGTTGCACAAATCGGCGATCTCAACTTATTGTGCATTGAAAGGTGAGGATTTAGCAAAAAACTTCTTCATCCAACAAGTGTTAAAAGCTGTGAGTTTGGACAAACCACGCCCAACCAAGCCCCCAGTATGGGATGTAAAAATCTTTTAGGCTGTCAGAAGCCAGACGCTGCCAGGACAAAAATATTAAATCTCTTTTTATATCAATCACTGGTTGCATAAGGCCTGCTTCGAAAACCATGATTTCGGGTTGGGTGAGATCAGCTTTCAAGCTAGCTAAGATAGATGGCTACTCCCCAGGCAGTATAAGATCAGCAGTAGCCTCCAGGGGTTGGCTGGACAATAGGCCTATTCAGGAGATATTAGAAAGAGGAAATTGGAAGTGTATAGAGACCTTTTCTTAATATTATTATAAGGATATAAATAGGTCTGTCAGTGAAGAGGTTCCAGCAGATCTACTATATAATAATTTCAAGGCAGTTTGATTGTATGCCGTTATTGTGATAATATGATTTTGATCTCACGACTTATGCTTAAGTTAGAGTTTATTTTATGATTATTTTTGTTTTTATGTAAGAAGGTAATAGCAGAGTTCCAACTGCTATTGGCATGTTTTCGTTTTATAAGAACTTTAAGTTTTTGTTTTTATGTTAATTTTGTGGAAGTAAAAATAAAGATTTTATACTTCAAATTATTGTTAAATTCTTATTCATTTTTATGATAGAAAACCCAGGGGTTAGTTAGTAAAAGTCATCTTGGTTTGATTTAACAATTTACTTTCACATTGCATTCTTGTGTTTTACTTTTTCTGAGCACCAGCAGATATCAAACAGGTCTTCATATCATTGCAGTGTTTTCGAAGACATATAATATGACTGTTTTGCATTAAGACAAAACAGGTATTATATGTTGAAGAAAACACAGCAATGAAACAAGAAGCTTGCTGATGATGAAGACTGCAATGGCGCCTAACGTCTAAATTGGCGGTAAAGTACCTAATAAACCGCCCTCTGGTGGAAGAAAAAGGAAACAAAAAGGGAAGATATTCTCGGTAAGGGATGATATTCTCGATTTTCTACAGAATCATGGGACTGCTTCTTCATATCATTGCTGTGTTTTCTTCAACATATAATACATGTTTTGTCTTAATGCAAAACAGTCATATTATTTATTTTTACCTATAAATATGAACAACCTGCTAGGCTGATTACCTGACTGATTAATGCTATTTCGCGCGGTAGTGGCGCATATTTCTTAATTGTATTTTTTATTTTATTTTAGTTTTTTAGACTTAATACCAACTTGTTTTTATTTTGCTTTTTTCTTACATATTTACTTATATAACGTGCGTCATTTTTATGTAAATAAACAGTTTTTCTTTCTTTCTATGTAATGTTTTCAATATTATGATGTTTTTTGGACAATCTTGAAAAGATGCATATTAATAAAATAATTTATAATTTAAATTGTTGTTTTTTTTCTGAAAAAATAGGCAAATCCTAAGTGAATTATAAAGAACCCACAAGCAACCAGTGCATATTTCACACTAAGAGTAACTTTAAAGCAAAAATCTTTTACCTACTATACATGAGATGAAAATATTTAATCACTACCTAAAATAAACAATAATTTTAAAAAACTAAATAAGCACTGTACTACCCATAGAGGTAGGATTTTTACATGCTCGCGTTTTTTTTAACAACATTTCTTTTACCCTTGCATTGGGAAACATAATTAATATTACGTCTATTGATTTTATGCCAGTTCCACTATTAAAACTGCCTCGTTGGTCTAGTGGTCGCAAAGTGCGACTGCTGAGCACGAGGTCTTGGGTTCGATTCCCAGGTCGGGCAAAGTGTTATTGGGTTTTTCCATCAGGAATTTCTCAGTAGCAGCCTCGGAGTCTGGATTTGTGCCCGGTTGATGGCAATAGGCTCGCCCCCTATTACATGGGACTTAAACATAACTGGCGAAATGTGGGTGTACTCATGGGTACACCTCTGCCTAACCCTTCGGGGATAACAGGCGTGATGTTATGATGTTATGTTTCCACTATTAAAACTTAACCTAAATGTTGCCAGACGACAGACTATATAAAATTAATAATTTTAATCGATAGTGAATATCGATATTTTACTAATCCGCCGACGACAATGACCAGAGACGCTGCAATGCAATAGCTATAATCCGGTCGTAATACTAAGCTAATAGTACAGTCTCATATAACTGATTAGGCGCGAAGGGTTCAAATAAAATAGAAAAAAAACTAAATAAAGAAAACACGAAGGAATTATAATCTGAAAGAGTATATTTTACCCACAGACATTATTGTGGTTAGGTCATAGGTTAGTAACCCCATACATACCTATAAAGCGTTTTTAGCGTTTATAATTGCCTTTTTAGTTATGTAAATTAATTATTTATAAATCGATTACCAAAATATTTTATATGGTCACACCGAGACGGATCTATCTGTCAAATCAATGTGTCAATCAATTAAATTGTTTCGTGCCGTTCGTTTTGCGTTGAGTTGAATTTATTCCTCCAGTGTATTTGTTTTGAGATATTGGACTCCTGTTTTAGTGATAAGTGAGCAAATTGACTCTATTTAGTTTAAGTGAGATTTGGACTCTTGTTTTCCTCCAAAAAAATGTCTACACCTGGTAGAGTCCTGGCGAACCGCCCTCACTCTCGCCGGTGTGTCAATTGCTCCCTCCGTTTGGCGCCTAATCTTCGTAGACGTCAAATCGAAGAATTAAATGAACCAATGCTTATCCTTCTGAGATCCTGGGTAACACCTACACCGGTAAGTTTATAATGCATTTACGCGATTTATATGATCATTTAGCATGCCTATGTTTGCTCAATCAAGTGGTCATCGTCAACTTTAAATCTCTATTATTTTCACTCGAACAGAAATGAACATCCAGCAAAACAGCTACCTAAGACTTGTATTCAGGCAGTAAACCTTCAATTGGTTTTAAAACAGTTTTATTATAAGTGTTCTATAAAGCTTTGCATTTACCATTACTTTTCTTAGTGTGTCCTAAGTTTATTAAGCCATTATGCACACAATACAGTGGACCCCAGTAATCCGGCCCCTGTCTTATCCGCCGACCCCCTGTAATTCGACATCCCTGTTGAATGTAGGAACACAAACATTATTTTAATTACATATTTTAGTATGTACATTTTTTTATTCACAATTATTTCCATATGTAAAGCTTGGTTATTATTTTTTGTAAGTTATATAGTATTTATGTAACTTACAAAATGTAAAAGTATTTATCTCAGAGCTATCCTCTCGATAGAACTTTTAATTGTTCCCTTGTAATCATAATGACAAACAAAATCGAAGTTTTTACTTTAAAAGTGCCTGTAAATTTTCTAATTAGACAATTTACAGGCACTTTTGAATTATCAAGAACGCGGTCAGTTAGTTAGACAGTTGAAGCTAGTTGCTTGTTCCTAAACGGAGGTAGGCCTCTATGGAGAAGAACGAGCCAGAAACTCCATGGCACTCTTTTCAATTGGGTTTTACAAAATCCTGGTTACATTATTCTTGTTGCTATTATAATATAATCTTACATTTGTGTTAAAGGGCATTTTCACAAAAATGTATACCCCCTGATTTTCAACTGTCCCTCGAATTCAATTAAATTCTATATAATGAAGTAGTTGCCAGAATTATTTATATAAGTTATCAAAGTGAATTAAGGTATACACTATTTTGTTGTTTCAACAAAAACTATAACATAATCTAAAATAAAGTTAAGTTAATTATAAATAACAATTGAAAAATGGGTAATTTTGCGCTGTCCCCTGCTTACTCTTACGCGTTTATTAAATTATTTCTTAACTTTTTTGTAAGAAAGATACCATTTTTTAAGGTTTTATTTGGTCCAGGATAATCAGTTACTGTGATAATAGTTAAAATATAATAACCTAATAACACACATTATTATTACATTACTATACATTATTATACATTATTATTTTTCCCACATCTGGAACAGTTCTGGGAGAAGACAAAATGCGTCTCAATCCAAGGCCACTGCAAATCATACTTATAGAACCTAACGAAGTCTTCGTAAGTAAATAATTTGTCAATATCGACGTAAATCACCATATTGGATAAAAAATAAGACTTGTTTCAGTGAACGCAAACACGAAGGTTAATCTGTAAATAAAAAAAAAACAATGAAAAATATCGTGAAAAAAATTAAGATGACGCAAGCGACATGCAAGCTATATGTTAGTTCCCTACCTTGCAAACATTGATCACATATATAATCAAACTCCATTGGCCCTCCATCAACGCATTCTTCGCAGTACCATTTTGAACAAGCAAGACATTTAGCTTTTTTTCCTAAAATAGAGCATGTGCATTTATGGCCTTCAAGAAAGCAATTAGTTTTTTTGTTTACTTTTTGCAAGGTTTTGTAGGATTTTACATTTTCGTTAATCGCTACAGATTTTAGTACTTCAACGCTTTTTGAGTCGTCATTAGGAATAAATGTCATCGGCCATGTAGCATCATTTTTAGATTCATTTAATAGTTCGTCTTCGTTGTCATCAAATTCAATCAGAGTATTATTGCCTTCGCTTTCGAAGTCCAACGTACCAAAAGACTCAATTTCTTGCGAAAGGTCTTCTAAGTCTTGAGAGTAAGGTATCGGTGGTTCGGTATCAATATTTGTCATCTCAAAATCTTGAAGTGATGTTGCTGGTCTTAGATTTTCTTTGGAACTTAAAGGAACAGAGTAGTCATGTTTTTGTTTCTTAGACGGTGGCAGACTGGTTGCAGAGTTTTTGTGTGATGGTACGGAAATGTTATTTCTTTTGTTTTTGATCTGGGTTCGAGTTTGAATATGGCTTGGGACCACATAATGGATTTGCGGGGAAAAACAATCGCATTGTCCTGGAACTGTTCCACAGAAACAACTTATATCCCTGAATTTGATAGAATTTTCGTCTCTTGTGATAATTTGATGTACAAGAAGAGTGCCTTTTAATGGCTGCACATTTAACGGCAATATTTTGCTGATATCGCTGATGGAACTGTCTGGAATCAGGAAAACTTTGATTCTTTTAAGGCTATTCCTGAGAATTTCGTAGGCATCTTTTGCATCAACTACGTCCATTCCTTGGCAGACTTTTCTATCTAATGTACGTTTTACGCAGCCACCTATGCCATCTGCTACGCTTTTTCCGTGCCCAGCTTCGAAATACGACCAGGTTGCATAATTCAATCCAAGGCATTTTGTAAAATGTGCCAGCAAATAAAAGTTGTTTTTTTGCCGGTATTGAGACAATGGTCCATCTGAGAAAAAGTGAACGACAGATACGTTTGGAGATTCTTCTTTGATGAGGTTTAATAATGGCGTCAAATGAGCCCAAATAGCGGGTGGTTGATAATTGTTCAGTTCTGATATGGTACAGAAGGACTGTGATTTATTGGCCCAATAAATCATTCCGGTATGAAGGGTTATTTGGTGTTTAGAAGCACCAAAGTGCATGGCTTGTATCTCCTCACCCAACTTAGCCTCATAGTTTTCTGAGAAGTCGCAAACTAAACAACTTGATTGTCTTTTAACTGTGAAACAGCCATTTGATACCGGTTATGTTGGCGTTGCATATTAAAATGATGTCTTTTAAATTCTTTCAAGTCTTGTTCAAACTCGTTTTTTAAATTTTCTATACTTCCTGTTTTTATCGGCTTTTCTGTTTTTTTTTGTTTTAATTTCAATCGTTTCATTTCCTTTTTTTGTATATGTATGATCTTTTCTTTCCCAACGTAACCATGAAACATTCTTATCATTATCATCTACTCCATTTTCTAATGTGCAATAAAGTGGTTTTCGATATTTGCAATTTTCGCATTTACTGTACATGCAGGAGTAATTTTTAGTATCACAGGAAATTTCATTCAAAATTTCTCTAACTCCATTTTTAAGTAATCCGTGTTTTTTTAATGATGTGTGTTGGAACTCCACGTTACTATGTCTAATACATAGACATGTATCTCTTGCATTCATGTGCGGTGTTAAAACATAAAAAGGCTTATGCTTGTAGAAAGTTGTGAAGCCATAGCGCCCACCTTCACTTCTGTACTTTGTATAAAGATGTGTGAGAGTGTCTATCAAATACCGTATTTGTTTTCTTATTTTGTTTCTTGTTTTAGCTTGTTTTTTTCCTGCTGTATTTCTACTCACATCATCTCTTAAATAGAACTTTGTTATCTCTTCAATTTCGAATCTTACTCTCTTCTTTTTTTTTCTATCTTTTGCTTTTAACCCCATCATTTTGCGTACATATTTTTTGTTTGTAGTGTTTTTCACAAGTTCTCTTAAATATTGTTTCTCTTTATGACCTTTTGCCCTTTGATATGTCTTTTTTAATGTAAATTCAAGCACTTCCTCCCTTGATTTTTGTTTCATCAATTGATTTTCTAAGTCAGTTATCTTTTTTGTAGTGCGTTGTTTAAGACGGTGGTATCGTTTTTTGTAAGCCTCTCTTTGAGTCTGAACTTTTTTAACCTGCGTCAACAAATTTCTGCATTTTCTTAGTAATTGTTTACATTTTTTCTTGATTTTTGTTTCATTATTATCTTTCGTAGTTATACAAGGCACATTGTCTATATATCTTAGTTCTGCTGGCTTATTCTATTTCTTTTTCTGCATATTGCTTCTTTTTTTTTCCTCTCTCCATATTTTGCGTTGCTTTTCTGCTTCCTCTGCCGTCATTTCTGATATTTTATTTTTTTTGTTTTTCATTCTTTCTAAATTTTTTTTACATTGAGCTTTATATTCTTCCGGGCGATCTCGTTTCAGTTTTTCTCTATAACGTCTAGTTTTTTCAGCACCGGTAAGAGGCATTTTGATGTAAGTTATTATTCCTAAAACAAAATTTGGTACTACTAAAATGAAACCCTGTACAAATATACGAACATAATAATATACACCCATACAAGCAACATTGTCTTTTAACATACAATCGTACAACAAACAACGTCAAATTGTTTCAAGTTGTTTTTCAGTTATGATTATTTTGAAATCTAATTTTTGCGGTAGTTTCGTACTCAGTCAAGAAGGTCTTAGAAAAGTATTTTTATAGCTCAAGAAAATCGCCATGTAAACATTGCTTTATGTGTTTTGTGACTTTTCGTTCAGCGTATATGTAACCGCTCAAATAGTCACACAGCGGAAGTCACATTTGATAATCCTATAGTAATAAAAACGGTTTAAAATATAACCACAACACTTAAATTCATCAAAACTTTTGATCAACTCACATCAAAAACGTTTAAAACTAATTAACTAAATACTACAAGATAAATAGATAGAAATAAGCCAAAATATGATCACATACCTGAGCCAAGAATTTGTTCCCTGCGGCTTGCGAACACGCGTGCACTCCTTCCAAGCAGTTTTTTGACACTGACGGCTTCTTCTAACCTGACAAGTTGCATAGCAGTAGCTATGGTGTTGCCAGTAATGCAAAACTATTTGAACCACAGTATTTTTTTTTTTAGAAAATCAAAGTGCCTGTAAATTGTCTAATTGAAATTAATGTAAAAACATTAATTTCAATTAGACAATTTACAATGTAAAAACATTAATTTCAATTAGACAATTTACAGGCACTTTTGAATTATCAAGAACGCGGTCAGTTAGTTAGACAGATGAAGCTAGTTGCTAGTTCCTAAACGGAGGTAGGCCTCTATGGAGAAGAACGAGCCAGAAACTCCATGGCACTCTTTTCAATTGGGTTTTACAAAATCCTGGTTACATTATTCTTGTTGCTATTATAATATAATCTAAGATAAGATAAGATAAGATAAGATTTATTTGTCAAAAACACGTGTAAGTGTACAATCGGTTGGAATGATTACAAAAAAAAAAAAAGTTTCAACATGTTTTGCCTAGAAAGGCGTACAAATACAATAATAATAATACTTTAATTCAGAGTACAACAACATATAAATTGACGTCAAATTAATACAAATAACAGCATAAAAATAAAAAATGTCTAAAGTACATCATTTAAATAGTCAATAACATTATAGTAACATTTATTTATTAGAAGCTTCTTCATGCTTTTATTAAAATTACTAATATTCAAATCTTTGTATGCCTTTGGTACCTTGTTGTATAATTTTGGGGCCATGCAAAATACACTCTTACGCATGAGAGCTGTTTTAGCACTATGTGAGCGAAGTCTCCGATTATCACGTTGACTTCTTTCGGAGCCATCTGAAGACTTCGGAAAAAGCTGGGGATTCTTCCTGACAAATAATACCGTTTCTAATATATACAAGGAAGGAAGTGAGAGAATTTGATGCTTAATAAAATACGGTTTGCAACTGTCTGTAGTTTTTAGACCAAACATAGCTCTTATGCATCGTTTTTGCATTCTAAATAAAATATCTTTATGTGTAGAATTTCCCCAGAAAATAATGCCGTATCTAAGGATCGGTGCAGCAAGTCCGTGATAGGCAGTAAGCAATGTATCCGTATTTACGATCGGGGCGAGTTTAAGCAATGCGTACGAAGAACTACTAACTTTCTTACAAATTTCTTCTATGTGATCTTTCCAATCAAGTTTTTTGTCAATGGTTAGTCCAAGGAATTTGGCTTTACCAACTCTGCATATGGTATGATTTTTATAGCTTAAGTTAATGTCATTTCTTATTGGTATTCTTTGGGTAAAATGCAAGATTTGTGTTTTATTTAAATTAATTTTTAGATTATTATTGTCTAACCAGTGAATTATAGAAGCTAAAGTATTATTAATGTCAAGGTCGTAGGTGTCAGATTCCTTACATGCTATTGTGACTGTGCTATCGTCTGCAAAAAGAGTCATTGGGTGCTCAATAGAATTAGGAAAGTCATTTATATATATGATAAATAATAATGGTCCCAGAACGCTTCCCTGGGGTACCCCAAATTTCACTATACGTTCTTGGGACAAATACGTTGTCGCTTTTTTGTTACAATCTATTCTTGAGATTGCTGTGATTTGCCGTCTATTAGACAAATAGGATTCAATTAATTTAAGAGCATTGCCTCTAACTCCATATTTGTCAAGTTTTTTAATTAATACAGTGTGGTCAACGTAGTCGAATGCTTGTGTCATATCGCATAGCACAGCGCAAATGGGAGTCTTTTCATCCATCCGTAACATTACAGTGTGTAGAAAATCATAGACCGCCATATTTATGGTCTTATTTTGTCTAAAACCTTTTTACTCACTACAAAGAATATTTTTTTTTTCCATATATGTATATAATAGCTTGTAAATGTATTTTTCAAAAATCTTTGACATAATAGGTATAAGCGCTATTGGTCTATAATTTTCGACTAGATCTCTATTTCCTTTCTTAAATAGTGGTTTTACTATTGATGTTTTCATACCATCAGGAAAGGTACCCGTACTGATACACAGATTCATGATGTGACTCAAGTGGCTGCATATTACATCACCAACAGATTTAATTATTTTCGTAGAGATACCGTCATAGCCCACGCTGTTAGTGTTTTTAAGTTGTTTTATAATGTTTAAGATATCAGACGGTAAACTTGGGGCCATGAACATTGATTTTTGTCTGTTCAAAATGTCTGATGTGATATTTTTTCCCGACTCATTATCTATAGGGACCACTCTGTCAATGAAATAATTATTAAATTGATTCGCTATTGATTCTGGTTTTGTAATTATATTATTATCAACATTAATTCTAAGTATATAATCCCGAGGTACATTATTTTTTTTATTATTTATTATTTGCCATGTCGATTTACTTTTATTCTCGGACGTTTTAATTTTGTAATTATTTTGAGCCCTTTGGGTAAGTCGTATAATTTTTTTAAATAATTTACTGTATTAATAAAGTGAACTTTATTAGTTTCAGATGGTTTAAGTCTATATTGCCATAAGAGATGTCTCTTTTTTTTACTACAAATTTTAACACCACGTGAGACCCATTTAGCCTTTCTGCCTATGTTAACAGTAGTAACTTTAAATGGAAAGCAAAGTTTATAAAATAATATAAACTCCTCTATAAATGAAGTATATGCAATATTGGGGTCATCTGTATTATAAACATCAGTAAATGTCAAACTTTCTAAACAAGATTTGAACTTCAAAATATTTTCGTATGCATAGTCTCTTTGTGTTTTTTTCCAGTATTTACTCTTGTATGTACTTTTCACAGGACATTTTAATAGTTGCGCCGTATGATCAGATAATGCAAATTCTATCACTTCAGTCCCACATCGGTTTTGAAAATTATGTGCGAAATTGTCGATGCAAGTCTGACTTTTTAATCGAGTAGGTTCATTAATGGCCAATTTTAGATTGTAATTTAACAATAAACAAGTAAAATCAAGGCATACACTATTTTTTTTCATAATGTCTATATTATAGTCACCAGCTAATATAATGTTGCTATATTTTTTCTTACTTACATTAGCTAATAATTGTTCCATTTTTTTTAAAAAAACGCTCAAATTTGTAACTTTTGGTACACGATAAATACACACAATTAAGATGTTAAACGTCGTTAGTTCTATTCCACAACATTCAAATGTATTTGTTGTTGACAATTTCGTAACCTCAGGTACTTCTTTCCAACAGTGTCCATTTCTGATTAAAATACACGAACCACCTCTTTTACTATTAGTTCTACTAAAACATGAAGCTAAACTGTAGTTTGGGATCAGCAGATGCGTTTCATCGCCCTCTAACATAAAATGTTCCGTTATACACAATATATCCACTTTTAATCCCCTATCTATAAGTTCTTCTAAGCAGATTGTAAGCATGTCTGATTTATTGATCAGTCCTGCAATATTCTGATGCAATATTATTAACTTCTCACTAGTCAAGAAAAAAACTTGCTTCTTCTAAGTTAGTCTGCAATTCGTTGTTGTTGTACTCTTGTAAATCATGAATATAGTCATTTAGATCTCTGAAAATGGCGCGAATGCCTTTGTCATTGATTATTCCAGTCTTTGTATTATACATTGAATAGTCATAATATATATTTTTATTGGAATCTAAAAGATATCCATGCTCATGTGTTGTTATGTCCAAGTATAAAAGGTTGTTGAAGTTTTCAACCCTCCAGTTATGCATGTTAACGTAATCTGTACATTTGTAGGTAGGTAAACAGATGATTACATTTGTATGTGTTATATTGAGCAGTGCCTCACGAATAAAGATAATGTGGTCGAAGTAATTGTTTGTCACTTTAAAATCTTCTTCACTTATAAGTATAATACAATAATCTTGTTTTGTGAAAGTGGATATTTTTTCTTTTATTCCTGTAAATAGTTGTTTGTTACCTGCATGGGGTGATATGTAATGACAATATTCAAAATTGCCCTTTATTGTCGCTTCAGCAATCGATAGAATCCTAGTTTTGTTTTTTTTTTTTTTTTTTTTTTTTTTTTTTTTTTTTTTTTTTCCCACCCACTGCAACTCCTGAAAGCCAGAATCAACAGTGGAGGCCACCAGAAAAGCGTCGAGGCAATGAAGCTCGACGAGTCCCAGAGAAACGTATAACTGTCTTGGGTCCCGCAACGAAATTAATCAGAAAATAATAGCGGAGGAGTAAGAAAAAATAGTTTCCACTTCCCTCCATACAAGCAGGAGACAGAACAGAACTAGGCCAATAGGCACAAAGGGACGTTTGCAACTGGGAAAAGCCCAGATTGCCAAGCACCACGGATTGCAATTATTACAAAATTAATGGGTCCTAATGTGAGCTGTTACTTTTGATTCCAGTAATAGGTATGGCAAAAACGCTTGAACGCACGGAAATTAGTTCTAGTTTCTACAAGGTCCGTATAATAAACAACACCGGATGTAGCCTGTACACTATCTAGCATAATATTGCGTTCATTCTGCCAAAGAATACACTCCCATAAGATGTGATGAGCAGATTGTTCATATTCACAGTCAGATGTAGAACATTGACACAAAGGAGTAGCAACAAGCTTGAAAGAAAATAATTTACTCTTAAAGTTGCCATGACCTGTGAGAAATTGGGCAACACAGTGGTCCACCTCCAGCCATGTTCTGGCCAGCCGCTCACGAACGGATGGAAAGAACTGATACAGGTGCCGGCCCTTGATAGAACTATCCCACCTACATTGCCATTCGGTTAAAAGTTCCTCCCAGACGTCAGCCTGCGGTTTAAATAATCTAGAGATCTTAGCACGGTCACGTTGTGTCAGAAAGTTTGTGTCCATGGTCTCTCGTGCGGAATAGTACATTGCAGCACGTCGCTGCACCTCGAGATCGACTGGAAGTACACCCGCAAGTACTGGTAGGCCTTCAGTACTAACGGTCCTATACGCTTTACATAAAAATATTAAAGCTAGCCGTTGACTTTGAAGCAATTTACGTCGTACCGCCCCTATGGTGGCCCTATCGGCCCAAACAGGTGCACCGTAGCACATACAACCTAGATAAGTAGCCCCATAAATAGTTTTTAGAGTTAAGAAAGATAGGCCCCAGGTAGCTTTAGAAATTCTCGTTAAAGCATAAAAGTTCTTTTTGGCTTTTTCTCCTACTGTTTTAATGTGGTCAATAAATGAAAAGTTCTTTTCTAAGACCAGACCAAGGTAGCACACGGATTGTTTACGTTTAACTGAAACGTTATTAAATTTAATACTAGGACATGATTTAAGATTACCTTTTAGAATAAGCTGATAGGTTTTTTGCGGTGCAAAGGTCAAACGGTTTCGAACACCCCACTGAGATATTAAACGTAGGCATGTGTCAGCCAAATTCTCAAGCCCAGCCCGAGTACTTGCCTGAATGAGCAGAAGGCCGTCGTCCGCGTAACCGGTTAGTGAACAGCCGCATGGAAGTGGAATCGCGAGAAAATCATCAAAACCTAAATTCCATAAATAAGGACCGACAACCGAACCCTGAGGACATCCCATGGTTAGTGACTTCGACGCGGAATGATGTCCAAGTTTGAGCTTCGCGGAGCCATTTATAAAGTAAGAGCAAACAAGATTATAGATGTTTCTGTAGCAGCCGCGAGTTTTCATTTTAAGTAGTAGCATAGGCCACCATGCGTTATCAAAAGCTCCAGAAATATCGAGGAAAATCCCAATCACGTATTTATGTTCTGACAAATTTACAGTTTGCCGGACAGAAAGCACCGCGTCGACGGTGGATTTTCCTATTGTGAAACCGAATTGATTGTTATGAAATTTCGGTCCATCTGGAAGCAAACGTGGTACGATAAGGCGCTCCAGAAATTTACCCAAAGATGGTAGTAGGGTTATAGGTCGATACGACTTTGGATCGTCCGGGGGCTTATCGCCGCTTTTCGGAATTATTCTTATAAAACCACGTCGCCATATACGAGGAAAAATGCCTTGTGCAATGCATCGATTATAAACAGTTAAGATCGCGTCACCCGCTGTTTTACACGCTTCTATAATCATTCTATTTGAAATTTTATCTTCACCCGATGATTTGTTGAGTGGTAGTCTCCTGATAACATTTATGAACTCGTCAGTGGATGGTAGATCTGACGCTGGTGATTCAGGAGGCACAGCAGCCCACGCTCTGATCTGCTGGTGGTAATCGTTGTCGTTGAACGCTGAATCATCGGGTATAAGAGTATTAAGTAGAACTTCCGTTGTTTCTTCGATACCAGTGGTATGTTTATTATTTACTTTAATGTTTTCAATATACGCAAGATCGACCGATCTATTGGCTTTAAACTCATGATATAAAGGAGACCATGGACCTTCTTTATCTAGTTTTTCTACAATTTTACGCAATAAATTACCCTTAGATTTTTCCACCGATGCTCTGTAGCGTGACTTGGCAACTCTAAACGTATTTAAAGCAGAAGTAAACAAGTCTCCGGTAACCTTACGTTTTTTAAGCTTGTTAAGCTGTCTACGCGCTCTACGGTAACACTTACGCTGTTCAACTAAGTAATCACTCCACCAATCACATCTATGAATATTGGTCATAGATCCGCGACCAATGGCGATGTCAGCACAGTATGTAAAAGTGTCTGACATAATTTCAGCACTTTCTTCAGCTGATAATCCGTCGTGAGTGAAGTCTTTGGCGTGACAAGCAAAAAGCGAGCTAAAAAATTCCCAGTTCGCGCCTCTACACTTATATCTAAAATTACCTGTAATATGGGACGGACCTTGAGTAAACATAGGAACAAATTCGTACACGATCAGGCGATGATCACTACAAGACGCGTCCGGTAGGACACGCCACCTAACCAAGCGAACGTCAACACTAGAAAGTGTGACGTCAATACAAGATTCGCCCATTTGGCTGCAAAAAGTAGGTGGTGCGTCAGGGGTGTTATGGATCGATAGATTCATTTCAGCAATGAAGTCCTCAACAGCGCGGCGTCGTTCGGAATCCGTGGCCCGAACCTTGCCATACCACAGGGACGATGACGCGTTAACATCTGCGCCAACGATGACTTTGCAGCCCGCGAGCGACCGCAAGACGTGACGGAGGTTATGTATGTGAGGAGCAACAGGATCTGAATATTGAAAGTAACAGCTCACAACGTAAACTTTGAAAGAAGCTGATGAAACCTCCGCAACGGCACAGTGAGGCGTCATGAGGTTACGCAAAGACGTTACTGTAAAGTTAGCAGAACGCGCTACATAAATTCCGGCTCGTGCTTTGGAATCCAGCTGTACTACCTTGTGACGTAAGCACGCGTTTTGATATTGCTCTTGCACAAGTACTATATCTAAACTGTTATCGATGATTAATTTATCTAACTCGGAAGTCGCAACCCTATCGTTGTGAAGATTTAATTGTCCTATTTTTAAACTATCCATCTTAAATTAGTAATTAGTGTTCAGGATAAGTTGCTCAAGTTTAAGTTTATAGGTGGAACAATCTTCAGACCCGCAACGATGGTCAGACGGTTTTTAAAACGTTTACACGCCACGCAAGTCGGTTTGTAATTTAAATTGTCCTTATGGGGGCAATCATTTGTTTCATGTGCCTCCGAACAGTTAGCACAAGCAGGTGTTTTATTAGTGCAGTGTTTCTTGACGTGACCGAACTGTTGACAATATAAGCACCGAACTACCTCGATATCATCAATAAAACGGCACGTAGCCCAGTCAATGAATAGCTTATCCTTGGTAGACACTAGGTGTTTTCGTACCGCAGATTCAATTTCAATGCCTATCCATTTCCGACCATTTTCAGTAGTGCGCCTACGAATGATTTTTGTTGATTTTATAAAATCATCCTCTTTGATGGCTAATTCATTATTAATATTTTGCCGGTATAACGCGACCAAAAAAGCGCTGTCTTCCATTGAAGATGGGATGTCTTTAACAAGGATGCGGGGCCTACGGCCTTTTGGTTTCTCCAAACGTAATCCAGCGGACCTTATGGCATCGACCGATTCTAACTTTTTTAATTGACTTTCGTTAGCGACACGCAGTACAACGCCAGACTTTGCGGTTTTTTTAACTCCTACAATTTGAAAACCGTCATCGCTAGGTTTAATCGCCTTCATTAGGGCTTGTTTAGTTGCCGACGATGACGCGTAATCAGCTGAGCGCTCGGCGGTGGGGTATGCGACGACACACGGCAACGGCGCGCGCGTCTCCATCACTGGAGCTACTTTAGGCAAGCGAAGTTTTAAAGAATCCGCATATGATATTTTTTTGTTATCATTACTCGTATTCGCAACATTGACACCGGGATTTAATTTAATTTTATCTAATTCGCGTTCCGTATTGGCTAACTTCGTTTCATTGCACGATGATTTTAAGGCTAGCATTGAAACAATGGCCGTAACTCGCTGAGTCATGTCCATGATAGCGGATTTATTCGCAACATTAATACGGGACCCTTGATCATTGACGAGATCGTTAATTTTAGATAAATACGCCGATGCCTCAGAAACTAAATCGCAATAGTCGGTACTGTTTTGGTGGTGAGAATTGCTCGAATTACTGATATTTAATATTGGCGAGGACTTTTCACAAGAATCCGATGTTTGTAATCTTTTTGATCTATCTTCGGGCGAGACAGTCGGAGACATATCGCTGTACAAACGTTTGGTAATAGCGGAGGTCGGCGCGGGCGGCGACCTGGGTGTTTTTGTATTTCTCCGAAAAATATCCCCACCACGATCAGGTGGATCATCGTTATTTGATAACATATTTAATTAGAGTAAACGATAAACTAGTATAAGGAGAAAAGAAAACGATAAAATAACGGACGAATAAATTATGTCGCGATACCCTCACACCGAAGAAAATAAATGTACTTACCGATAATTGACGAAATTAACGAATTACCACTAATTATGGAAATAAACACGTATAAAAACTTACGATACCAGCACTTAGCACAAAAGCACACAACTAGAAACAACTCACGAGCCGGAAATCGATCACAAAACACAAAAAACGTATTTATAATTAGCAGCGAAATAAATCGCCACTGCACCGAGCGCGCGCGCGGAGGGAAGTGATTATTCCTATTTTTGTTGTTAGTACTTATTAGGCAAATTTTATTATTTGTTGATTCTGTTTTAGTGACGCCCTTTCTTAATTTCTTGTAGTCCTTTTCACACCCTGAATTTATTTCAGCATCACTACTTGTAGGAGAACTCGTTCTCATTTGCTTCGTAACTGAACTTAGTTTCTGTTCAGGTTTACGTTTCTGTCGTTTTTTCTTGCTGCTTAAACGGACAGATGTTGGTGTAGGAGTAAACCTGACTTTCTTGTAGTTTTCGATAATTGTTTTGCTGTGCTCTAATTCTTTTTTAAGTTGTTGATTTTCCTCTAGCAGATTGTCTACTTCTTGGTGTACGGATGCTAATTCCATTTTTAAATCATTTATTTGTTTGATGTAATTCTCATTTTCATTCATAGTATTCTCAGGTAAACTCATTCCAGTAGTATCAAACATTGAGCTCGAAGAGTTATTCAAAGAAACGCTTTTGTTAGTTTTACGGTACGTAATGTAGTCAGAATCCATTCTTATTTATTATTATGGTTTTTTTTTTTTGTGAATACAAATCACAAAAAGAATCTCTGATGGCGGGGCTCGAACGTAGTACTGTACATGCGAAGCGGTCGCTCTGGTCAACACTTAGCGCAACGAGCCATTTAGACATTAGTTAAGTAGTTTAAATTACGCTATACATACTTTGGTGCCGTTTAAAAAGTTTGTTAAACGAGTTTTGAATTCAACTGTCTTAATGAGGTCCAAAGGTCATTTTCTTTGTTTGATTTTTGCACTATGTTTTATTTGTTTCTTTTTATCGCTTCTATAACACTTTTAGCGTGAAATGTTTACGTATATTGTTGTATTATATTGCACATTGATCACTGTTATATAGTTTATAACACTTGACAAGCTTGTAGAACCGAGTTTATAGGAGATAAATGTAAGCTTAATATTGATGTTCACTGCAGTATTTAGGTATTTATAACACTTCCACATATACACAACACAGTAAAGTTTGCAATCGTACTAATTTTATGACTGTTTATGTCGTTTTACTATTTTTAAACATTTAATAACACGGAGCACAAACTTGCCGTGGCGGTCATTAGTGACGGTACCCGGTTTATTTGTGTTATAACTATTTTGCAATGGATTTTAGATCTGTGAGAAAAACCTAGGCTATTGTAATAAGCACATGAATAAATGTATGTTTTACCTACTTAGGAATTCACTGTTTTTTTTCTTTTACCTTTTCAGATATTGTCTGATGATATCCTGTGTGTTGAATGTTATTTATTATTACAAAACCGGACCTCATCAAACACAACTCTCACACTTATATCCCCTGCTCTTGGACACCTCAACATATGTTTTGCATGCGGCATGTCTATTGCAACACGCAGAACTCACAGGGTTAGTCAAGACTGTCCTCAAAGGAACATTATACTAAGATGAACACCAGCTCATCATGTAAGTGTTTTTATCTTGGCAGAATTACTATGATTTAACAAATTCTACAAAATAAATTGTATAAATATAATATTTTCTTATTTTAGGTCTTGCGCTTGGAACGAGTTTGTCGTGCTTGTTGGGAGGCTGCATCAAGACAAATACAGAGCCAGGCGGTTGATGTTGACAGACCCATCGTGGAGTCTGCGCCAACGACTGATAGCATCGCAGATGCTGTGATTCCTGTACCACCTCCACTGCCGGTTCCGCCACCTCATGAACAACAATTGCCTCGAATACATAACATCATACATAACATCACGCCTGTAATCCCCGAAGGGTTAGGCAGAGGTGTACCCATTAGTCCACCCACATTTCGCCAGTTATGTTTTTAGTCCCATGTAATAGGGGGCGAGCCTATTGCCATCAACCGGGCACAAATCCAGACTCCGAGACTGCTATTGAGATATTCCTGATAGAAAAACCCAATAACACTTTGCCCGACCTGGGAATCGAACCCAAGACCTCATGCACAGCAGTCGCGCTTTTGACCACTAGACCAACGAGGCAGTCCGGTGCGGTTGCCTCGAATGTTTTTAAAAATTAATTCTCTGAAGTACAAAAGGGTTTCGGCAAGTTAACGCCATTGCTTGTTCCTTGGTTGCGAGAACACTGAACGTCTTTTAATACCAGGCACTATAAAGGAAGTTTTGCTTTTACATCGTAAAGTATATATTCCCTTATCTGCAAGAATCTGCAGATATCATTTGAATAGCAATCGTTGGGATGAACTAGAAGCCCTATATTCCGATTTTACTGGATTCCAAGTAGATGATATTTTCTCAAAACTTGAAAAAACTACTGAGAGACAGTTAGACTTTAATGATATAAACTCAATGGATTCTTCTTTATGCCATTATTGGTTAGGACTTACTGCAGAGCAGTTCAATGACCTCCTAAATTGTACCCCCATGTTATATGATCACTTTCCAAATCCTTCAGTGGCTCTCTGTATATTTTTAGTAAAACTTAGAACAGGTGATAGTAATGAAAGACTGTCTACTCTTTTTAAAATGCCAAGATCCACTTTGACAAGAAAAATGAATATTGCAAGAAATTGTTTAAATGAACAGTTTGTTTCTAGACATATAGGAATAAATCACACATCTATCCAAAATGTAGCATCACGGAATAGAATCATACCAGAGGGATTTTTTGGAAATGCCAACATGGCTTCAAATGTGAAACCTGCCATTGTTATATGTGATGGCACATATGATTATGAACAAAGCAGCAGTAACTATTCGTATCAAAAAAGGACGTATAGTCTGCATAAATATGCCAATCTTGTAAAGCCATTCTTATTTGTTTGCTGTGATGGCAAATATAGTATAGAAATAGGTAATGATTTAATAGAAGAAGATTTCCCCTTAATATTAGGTCAAAACAATTAACTTGTTAGGGCCAGAATTAAATCGAGACATGTGAGTAGCAGGATTTATTATACATATTTATTGATAAGTAAAGGGCAACATAGGGCAAATTCTTTAGAGAGTATCATTGTACCGTAGGGTGCTGCGTATCGTACAGTAGGGTGCTGCGCTCACACTATGACCGTATTGTGGTATTTAAGCTAGGGTCGTTTTAATGATATTAGTGCCCCAGCGCAATTTCTAGATTATATTTTTGCCGAAGAATAAATATTTGCGTACTATTTTACTGTTTTTTTTGTTTCTTAAAGTAAGCAGCCATAGAATAGCTTACTTTAATAAAACCTGCTCTATAATTAAGCCCCTTCCTACACAAACTACAAATCATGGTTGGCATACTTAACTCACTAAGAAACGGGGTAGTAATCTTTTCATATTCTATATCTAGCAAGAGAAGTTAAATATGTACGAAGGTACCTAGTGTTTTCTTGATTCAGAAATCAATATTAATCCTTACCATAATATTATTTTAATTCCAAATATATTTTAAACAAAAAAAAAGTATTGTGTTAAAACCTCAATTTCAGCACCCGAAAAAGTAAGATTTCTCTGAAACCGGGGTGAAACATTAAAATTCGATTTCAGGATATGAAAAGGTAATTCTAGATCTACAAAGCAAAGTTAAAACCACCGTGACACGCGAATTTTTATTAGGGGCCCAAAACTCCTAAGAGAATTGGCATTGTCCTTTGTTTGTTAATTTGTAAGTTTGTAAGTTTGTTTGTAGGGGGTAATCTTCGGGCACGCCGCAATCGCGGCGATAAGACCCCTCTTTGAGGAGTGGCTGGAGAGGCGCTACGGCGTCCTCACCTACCGCCTGACGCAGGTCCTCACCGGTCACGGTTGTTTCGGGAGGTTCCTGTGTCGGATAGGGCGGGAGGAAACATCCGGGTGTCACCACTGTGTGAATCGCCCGGAGGACACAGTGGAGCATACGGTGCAGGACTGCCCCGCTTGGGCAGAGCACCGCCGTGTCCTCACGGAGGCGATAGGCGGCGGCGACCTCTCGCGTCCGGACCTGGTTCAGGCCATGCTCCGGGGCGAGAGGGAATGGGATGCAGTCACCTCCTTCTGCGAAGCAGTAATGCTAGCGAAGGAGGAGGCGGGCCGCGTAAGGGAGAGAACCACCTCACGCCCCAGCCGCCGCGGGAGACGCCCAGGGCGTCGGACGTCGCGAGGCGACATCCGGCCACCGTAGGCGCGGGCTTGCGGACGGCGAGTAATGGGTAACTCGCCGTCAGATCAAGGACCAAGCCCGGGTCGACGGCGCGTTCTGTTCGCGCGCGCCTCAAAGAGCTGTCAGCACAGGGACGGGGCTCCCAATGGGGCCAACGTCTGCCGGGGTTGCGGGACGTCTTAACAGGATACCGTGGCCCCGGAACGTAAAGGGCAACATAAGGAACAGGGTGGGTTTTTAGTCAGTAAAAGTCTGACAGTCCCTTCCACCCCACCCAGGGCGGAAGGAGTCATTTGATGATTTTTACCACCTAAAACAAAAAAAAAAGGGGGTAATCTCCGGAAGTAATGAACCGATTTTAAAAATTGTTTCACTGGTAGAAAGCTACATTATTCGTGAGTGCTATAGGCTATAAATTATAAAGATATCATGCATTATAGCCGAACTATCTCAATGTTCGTCTAGCCAGGCGGAAAAAAATAGCTCTTACAACAACGTTTTTGCATGCGCTGCCTTAACAGTTGTATACAACGTGGCGCTACCATGGTGACATTAATTTAACACACGTATAGGGTTACGCATTTTTGTTTTATATAAAAAAGAAAAAACCATAAAACGTTATTAATTAATGAGTTATTTCAAATTTTAGAAAATAGCATCTTGGAGCAACCTGTATTTAAAGAACTCTAGCCCAGCGGTCATTTGCCGGGGTCACGGATACTAGCATCGTATCAATGAAATTAAAACGAATAAGCAATACTAAAAAGATGAAACAAATGCAAAGAGTAGGCTAATTGAAGGAAAGAGAGATCCCTTTGTCGGCGAGTATCGTAGGCGACGCAGACGCAGGCGTCGGGTGTCGTCGTCCCTTCCCCCGCAACCCGCGGATCCTTTTTATTTTTTATTGCTCGTCGGACCCATGCCCTTGACACACTTATTGATGTGATTACTCGTGCGCATAATAATCGTTTTTATTTTCGTGAATGTTTCCGCGAAAAAGACGCTTGCTTATTTTATTTATTTATTTTTGTGTAATTAGGATAATTGTTAGATCATGGTACTGCGATAAAGACGCTTTACTTTGTTTTCGTTAGTTTTCTTTCTTATTACGATAGGTACTTACATCTTTGGCAATAAGGACGTTTTTATTTGTGTTATTAGTGCTTGTGTAAAACCTGTGATCGTGATGGCAAATACTCATCCTAACTACACGGCAGCTCCACCTACTATTGTAGAAGCTCTTTAGCGCATCCGCGAAAACCAGCCAGTGGATCCTAGGTCTCAACGCCCATATCAACCGTCTACACATTAAGACCCAATCCAATAAAATGAAAATGTGCTACATTATTTTCAAAATCAGCCCAAAACTAGCCTTCGTCAGAATGAGGGAAATGGCTGTAAGGGACAATTTATTTTCAAAAGTGCGGGAAAACATGAAGCGCCCTTTAGCCCTTTGTAGGTATCCGCCAACAAGGTGGTCTCCTTGAAAATTTAAAACACTTAAAGACTATTAAATAAAAGTGAATTTGATTAGTGATGATGGTGATAATAACAAACAGTAATAAGAGAAGGTAATATGTGATTAACTACGCTCGGTTTCTTGGTTATTATTATGTCGTCAAATTACAATCGGACCGATCTTAAGTACCGGGCGCAAGCGTGGTTGCCAGCGCGCAAAGCGAGACGTTGCCGCTTCGAGTAAACGTAATTCAACGAGGTGATAGTATTCTAATTTCATGAATGAATTTTTGTACAGAGTGATCCCAATTTTGGTTACTTTTTTATTATTTAGTTTGTTCGTTTGTTTGACTGCCTCGTTGGTCTAGTGGTCGCAAGTGCGACTGCTGTGCATGAGGTCTTGGGTTCGATTCCCAGGTCGGGCAAAGTGTTATTGGGTTTTTCCATCAGGAATTTCTCAGTAGCAGCCTCGGAGTCTGGATTTGTGCCCGGTTGATGGCAATAGGCTCTCAATTAGATCAACCAAGTTTCAGATTGTCAAAAGTAAGCACTTCTTTTATGGGGTACTGTGTTAAATGCTATAATAAAATACCTCTGGATATTCTCCAACTAAATGAGAGAAAGTTTAAAACATGCATTAAACGTACACTATGTAGTCGAGCATACTATAAGTTAGAAGATTATATGACAGATAAAAATGCTTGGCTTAATGCTAGTCCTGCTCCACTCGGGCTTGAAATGATGTTTCTTACCCCCTTTTTATTGACCTGAATAACTTGTTTCGTTATCAATAATATTACTTTTTCTTTTTTACATACCACAGTTCATCTAACGATGAAGTACACTGAAGTGTTAGTGTTGTACAATTTAATATCATTTATTTCAATTCTGTAAATGTGAGTACCTTGGAGCTTTTTGTTTATTAAGTTACTATGTGCTTTGGCTTAATGAGCATGGCAGTTGAGAGCTTGTCATGCTTACTCAAATGTCTCGCTGATGGTGGCGCGTGTGTTGGATCATTTGGCTCCCTCCATAATGGTTGAGCTAGGTGGTGCTGATCCATGCGTCATGCTCGTGAACGGGTGCTGTCAGTTGGGATTGGTCATCTCTTAACTGCTATAGCTTACATCTTTAATTTATATTTAACTTCAGTTTTATATTCACCTTCATTGTGTTCACATGTAGAATCAACAAGAATAATGTAACCAGGATTTTGTAAAAACCTAATTTAAAAGAGTGCCGTGGAGTTTCTTGCTCGTTCTTCTCCATAGAGGCCTACCTCCGTTTTGGAACGAGCAACTAGCTTCAATTTTCGGACTAACTGACAGACTCCTTGACAATTCAAAGTGCCTGTAATCGGTCTAATTGAAATAAATGTTTTTGACTTTGACTTTGACTTTGCTCGCCCCCTATTACATGGGACTAAAAACATAACTGGCGAAATGTGGGTGTACTAATGGGTACACCTCTGCCTGTAATTTTATATTATCTTCGAAACTATTTAACCAATTGACATACTGTTTCGGGCAAATCGTATCTCTATGATGTTCTTAGGGTTGCCAACCCTACTATATAATATAGTATCCTACTATATTAGAGCCCCCGCCTACTATATTTTTCAGAAAAAGATATAGTAGGCGAAACTACTATATTTTAAAGGCATCAAACTCTTAACCAATAATACATTTAATTAAGAAATAAAGTACCTATTTTCGAGCCTACTGTATTTTTTTAAACATTTTCTTTACCTACTATATTTTTATGGGTAAGAATTTTAGAACTACTATATTTGACCGACAAAGAGCTGGCAACCCTAGATGTTCTTGTGATGATAATAATATTTTTTTCGATAAGGTTTAATATTTTGTTGTTTAAAAAATCGTCCAAAGGTAAGTACGTCGAAAAATACTTTTTTTAACACATAAAAGCTACTATATCTGCTAAAATATAAAAGATAGAAATATGGTGTCGTGGACTTTTTTGTAGAACTATTAAAGGCGGACCAGGTTGCTATACCTTGTTTTCAATTATACAACGTGGCGCTACCATGGACACATTAATTTAACACACGAATAGGGCTAGTGTCCATAAATGATATTCAATAGGACAGGTTATAGAAATACGTAAATTGAAAAAAAAATTTTTTCGAACAAACATAACATAACATCACGCCTGTAATCCCCGAAGGGTTAGGCAGAGGTGTACCCATTAGTACACCCACATTTCGCCAGTTATGTTTTTAGTCCTCACCATTTAATATTAGAAATTTGCAAAGCAACCTGAATGAAAAAGGCGTGTAAAAAGATATAGATTTTTTTGAAGCAGTACCCTTATGTTTTATCAAAATAATAAAACTCGTTACAATCAAGAATCCGTAGAGTATTTTTGACTACGCTTGGGCATGAGAAACCTAATTTATTAATTTATGACGTCACTATTCGGACCAGCCTAGATATAAAAATTATGTTAAGCACTCTGAAATTTTAATGGTTGTTTCTCCGCGGCAGAATGATTTGCCCTCAGTTAAGTAGTACTAAAGATGTTTTTGTTTTCAAAAATAATAATATAGTATAGTTTTGAGTTTTTTTATCACATTTCAATTTTTTTTTATGGATTTTACTACTAAGACAAACCATTTAATTGCAGGAAAAAATCATTAAAATTTCACGGTGGTGTCAGTTTGATGTGTTTTTTACAACCTTTATTTTGGTATATTATTTCAATCATTCTAACAGTTATTATTCTTATTATTTAATAATATTATTTTAATGTTATCTTTTCCAATGATTGTGCCAGTTATTTTAAAGTCGTCCTTTATAATCAATGTGAATAAATGTGCACTAATAATATAGTAAATCTGAATATTTCTTTGTTTAATCGCGCTAATGTCTGAAACTACCAGTGTTATTGTATATGATATTATAATATAGTAATTATTTTGGTATGATAGACAGATTTAGGCAAAATATTTTAACAACGTGTTCCATGAATGCCTGCTCATATTTAACACATACACACACGTCTATACACATATATAACAAAATAAACTACATAAAAACTAAATAACAAAAAAAAAAACTGATGAGTCAAAGAAACACCAGGACTCAGTATAGTATATTATGGGAATAAGCCACACATTTCTGGAACACATAAATATCACGCTCATCACGGAGCAATAACTATAAAGACGCGTGGAAACCGCGCGAGGCAGCTAGTATTTTGATAAATATGTAATAAAGTAAGTGTAATGTATAATATTATGTGGTATGTTAAAATAACGTGTGTGTATTAATAAAAGATATGTATACCTAGTTTTTAAAAATATATATTTCTTATGTTAATAATTAGGTAATAAATTGTTGTATTATTTTTTTTACCTATAAATATGATCAACCTGCTAGGCTGATTGCCGGACAAGACAATTATGTGAAATGCTATTTCGCACGGTAGTGGCGCATATTTCTTATTTGTATTTTTTTTTTTTTTGCTTTTAGTTTTTTAGACTTAATTCCAACTTGTTTTTATTTTGCTTTTCTTACATGTTTTCTTATATAATGTGCGTCATTTTTGTGTAAATAAACAGTTTTTCTTTCTTTCTATGTAATTTTTTCAATATATACAACATGTAACAAAAACCCTGTTGTTCCTTCTACCTACGTTTTAAGGATCGGTATACATACGTAATAAAGCAAGTCATTTATAAAAAACTGTTAAAAAAAATAATTAAAAAAAATATTTGTTTATTAACATTTGTAATGATAAACTGGTTTCTTACCTCTGCAATTCTGTATGAATGAAGCGATGACGCGAAACTAGAAAAAGATAGAACGATTCCGCCGAATCCCGCCACTTTCTTTGATCGGTGCCGCTGCGCCTTTGCACCGCCGCCGCTTATCTGCCTATTTTTCTACACAAGTTCGTGACCTTATCAGCTGTTGTTTATCACTTTAACGAATGAATCTTTGAAAAGGTGGCTTTACTAGGTAATTTTACGCACAATTTTATTGATAATTATTGAAACTACATTTAACACTTCACTACATTCAAAAAAACAAAGTTGTCGCGTCTGTCACATTATTTTAATTTATTATGATGTCTACTTGACGGCCACGGAGTTGCTGTTCGATGTGACCACCTTGTACCTCTACACATTTGTTGCAACAACTAAAGATATCCTCACGTACGCTTCGCAGTACGGAGGTGTCGGCCATAATGTGGTCAAATGCTACTACTATGCGTGAAATGAACGCATTTCGACCTCCGTATCGCACGTTTTTTTGAACACCTGTTGCTTGACAGTGCCCCAGAGGAAATAAACGAAAGGGGTAAAATCCAGGTGATCTTGCGGGCCAATTAACGGGTCCACCGCGACCAATCCATCTCTTTCTCCAGAATGTAAATAGCTTATTTCAGGGAGGAAGAAGTGTGACGGCGCGCCGTCTTATTGGAATCACATACGACGCACGATATGGAGGCCTAATTCGTCAAGTTCATCACTGTCACTTTTCCCAAGACACATCAACATAAAATATTCTACGTTAGAATAAGACATAGTCAACAGGTCAACATTTACGTAAAAAAAAACACAAGTCACTCACTACGTAGGTAGGTCAACAAGAACATCCGTTCGGAAGTAAGCTGCGCGGGAGACTAAGGAAGTGATTCGCAGTTCGGCGGGTGGCGGGGCGGCGGAGTAGGTAGGCACGTGGCACCGAGCCTCGTGCGGCGCGGTGGCGGTAGTTTTGGCGACATCTTTTGTTGTCGCATCAAAGAAAGCCGCCGAACTTGTAGTTATTTATCGAAATAAAGATGTAGGTAGTTACTTGTAAGATCAGATACTCTAAACATTTTTTTGAATGTGTCGTTTTTAGTAGTTAATTGATTTTCACCTCTCGACTAGCCAATGTTGTTCTTTATTAAATTATGATTTCGTAAATGTTGTGCTTGTAGGTAATAGTATACGTCCCTTAAAGGAACAACAGGGTTTTTGTTACATGTTGTATATCTATGATATTTTTTGGACAATCTTAAAAAGATGCAATAAAATAAAATAATGTGTAATTTACATTGTTGTTTTTTTTTCTGAACAAATAGGCAAATCCTAAGAGAATTATAAAGAACCCAAAAGCAACCAGTGCATATTTCACACTAAGAGTAACTTTAAAGCAAAAATCTCTTACCTACTATATATGAGATGAAAATATTTAATCACTACCTAAAATAAACAATAATTTTAAAGAACTAAATAAGCACTGTACTACCCATAGAGGTAGGATTTCCTATATTTTATAATAGAGTTAGTTACAGACGAAACTAATGAAAGCGTGCTAATAAAAAAATTCTAAACAGTTTTTTATCGAGTTAATAAAAACTAAAAATGTGGATTTTATTAGTCAATTTCTGTTTACAATTCTCCAGTATAAAATGCTCTGTAAAAATAGAATTTACAAGCGGATAAAATTTTTATCCTTACATAATTATAATAAAACAGTACCCCGCGGCCCGCCGCGCCGCGTCTCAACTGCAGTACTGATTTTCGGAGGATTTTACCAATATACAGAGTTCATAGAAATATAGGTGTATAGGTATATATATATTACATTAGAGAAAAACTGAACGTTTCAGTGATTTGTAACACCCGTGCAAAGCTGGGGCGAGTCACTAGTAGTTGTTAACATGTTATCTTAGTACGAAATATATTTTTTTGTGGAAGGTTGATACTTATTAAATAATACCAATAATACAAATCAAACATAATATACCTATTATAATGAGTACGAAATAACTTCTTGTCAACAATGATTTATAAAAGAGCTCACGCGGAACATAATATCATAGTTTGAAACCGAAAACATTTCACAAAACGAGGGAAACAGGTTACTAATGTGCGCCCGCAGACTAGTGTGAGTGTCCGCTTCTACACGTCATTGTATTACGACGAACACAACTAAAATTCGCTTTCTATTGGTCAAAACGCATGCGTACGGTGATCGACTCGAGAGCGGTGGTATGCGATAATCGCCTTAAAGGTGAGCATGCGGAACTTTGGTCGATAGTACACTAATTAAGAATTTACGCGATAACCAAATACACGTGCGCTCACAAGCAAGGTGATGGGCGAAGGGGTGCCAGAGGAGAGCCTTGTACACGAACAATATGTGGAAGCGCTAAAGAAAACATCACAGTTTTGACCACTGTAAATGCAGCTGGACAGAAATTGAACCCCCTGATTGTATTTAAGGGCAAACTCATGTACGAACAGTGGATGTTACAGAATCCTGAAAAATATGATTTCAATGTTGCGTATGCAGCCAGCAAACGGGGCTGGATGGAAACTACCATTTTTATGATTACATATTAAAAGTATTTATACCTAATTTGGGTGAAGACAGGCCCGTATTATTGCTGTATGATGGACATGTCAGTCATGTCGATGATCAAGTAGTAACTTTAGCAGTAGAGAACAACATCACTGTATTGAAGCTTCCTGCACACACATCACATCTGTTGCAACCGCTAGAAGTCTAGCGGTTGCAATAGATGTGATGTGTGTTAGACAGCCAAGTGGCTGTGTCTAAATCTTTCAAAACAATTTGGGATAAAAACCTCGTAAAATGGCAACGACAAAACGTTGGTATTAAATTAAGAAAACAAAGCTTTGCTCAAATGTTTGCTGAAGCGTGGCAGGAAACCAAACCACAAGTAATATGAAATGGCTTTAAAAAAGGTGGCATTTACCCTTTTAATTCTGAGATTATACCAAGAAACAAAACAGCTTATGCGCGATGGCAAAAACACATGGCTCCAGTGACTTATAAACAACCGAAAACTCTATCACAGATATGTGTAGACGAAATAAGTAAGATCATATCCTGTCACGACTCTACTTTTACACCAAATGATGATATTGTTTACCCTGAAATTTTGGACTCACCGACTTTAGAATATACAAACAGCCTGCTACAGCCTCTTCCCAGTTTCGAACAAATGCTTCTAGAAAAAGTTTCGCAACATCCACAAAACTCTAAGAATAATATTGCTGTTAAGCTAAAACGAGTTGCTAAAGGTGCGGAAGTTATAACAAAATCTTATCTAGAAAAAAAGCAAGCGATAGAATTAACAAACGAAACAAAGGAAGATATACCGAAGACAAAAAAACGGAAACAAAAAATAGTACTTCAACCTAAAAATTATGCATTTGATCCTATACCAGGACCGTCTGGAATTAAAGATAAAAACATAAGAACAGAATCGATTATGACTGATAAGAACAGCACTGCCGTGACTAAAAAAGGCAAAGGAGTAGGAAAAAAAACTCGAACTGACAAAGAAAATGATTCGAAAGTGAACAAGTATGATGAACACAGGAAGATAGGTGTATTACATAAATCGGATAATAAATCTGGCCAATTGACAACTACAAAGATAGCTACGAAAAAGCGTAAAAGGTCTAATAGCAGTGTACAATTGAAAGTGTTCAGATGAGCATTTACATCTTTTTAATTTAGAGTTCGTTCTTGATTCTACGTTTCTTTTCTATTGGAATGCTAATCGTAAGATTCTCGGAATTGAAAACGAAACCTAAAAATGTTGCAGTTCGGCTAGGTATACTAACACTCTTTTTCAGGTTTACTGTAAAACCTAATGATTGAAGAAATTCTTGTGTGATTTCAAAATTATGTTTACAATCTATATAAGTATTTCCAAATAACAATAAATCATCTTAATATATAACGGACAATAAGCCTTGATTACGCAGAAATTGCATTACTGGACGCATAATTTTTGTAAATACATAAGTTGCTATATAGTCGCTCCATGTAAAATACTGGTATTCAGCTGCATCCGGTTAGACTGGAAGCCGACCCCAACGTAGTTGGGAAAAGGCTAGGCAGATGATGATGACATAAGTTGCTATATTAAGACCAAATGGTAAGACTTGAAATTCATACAGTTTCCCCAACCAACAAAATCGCAGAAACTTTCTAGAGTTGCTGTGAACGTTGATAGCAAAATATGCATCCTTAAGGTCAATAGAACACATGTAACTATGTTTTGACATGAGTCTCATAGCAGTTCTGTAATCTTCAAGCTTAAAATGTGGCGCAATGATGAATCTATTTAAGGATTTTAAATTTAAAATAAATCTATTTGTACCATTACTTTTCTTAACAAGGAAAATATTTGATAAAAATTGACCATCACATGGTTCACACACGCTTATGGCACCAATACTAAGAAGATTAATAATTTCTTTGGTAATGAGCAGTTCATCCATATCAGACTTAGGACTATTATGTGGATAAGATATAGACTGGGATATGTTGTTCGAAATTGGAATTTGCAAACCGTTAATCCAATATAACACCACGGTATCATTTGTGATTTGCGACCAATTATGGCGAAAAAACTTTAGTTTACCCGCCTGAGTGTTGATATCGTCCACTTCAGCTAACGGCGTGGAGTCTGGTTGTATAGGCGAGGAAGACGACGCTCCGTCACACGGCGTATTGGTAGTTGTTTGCGCCCACCAGTCGTCGCGGTCTGTCTCGGTGGCATGCGACGCGGCTGAGACTGCGGCGGTGGCGGGCCCCTCCAGTTTAAAGCCCTCGACGTACCTTCTTTTGGTTGAATGTTTTTGGATGGCAATTTCGGCTTGGCAGCTGTAGGTTTTAACTCGGTGCCTGCTCATAAAATGGCTTTCATAGATTTTAAATTATCTTGGAGATCATTACCAAATAGTAAGTGATCACGTTTAAGGTCCTTTACATTATCTTTAATTTCTTTGTTAAGGCAGGACAGCAAAAAGTTTCTCCTTGTTTGTGTCTCATTGTAATGAGCGTGACATAAAAGTCTGCCGGCATCACTAAGAGATTTTAATGTCTGACATTTAATATCGCCGTCATAAGAGCCAGTTTGCAAGACAGCAGTGATTGTGTTGGCTACACAGGTTACGATAGAAGATAATACCTTTTGTTTGTCAGCCAATATATTGTCTCTCTTCAAAGCGCCTTCATTAACCGCTGCTCTGATTTCAGGATTAAGTGTTGGAGCCTGGGCCATTTTTAAATTGTAAGGCACACTATAAATCTTCAATATATCCTTTTTAGTATCATCTTTTAAGCCATTAACCAGAATATCAGTCCACCTGTTAGAAATGTCTTTATGCACATTTTTACCAAACTTCTCTTCCTGAGTAGGCTCTTCTCCAAGTAAACTCAAAATTTCAGGCTCTAACTCTTGGATACTTTCCGTGGATGCGTGTTCTGGGGGCGGTGCATCCGAAGTGGGTGTGGAAGTAGCCTCGGGTACGACGGCATAATCGCGGTCAGGCGCGGAGGCTGAATTTGCTGTCGGCGCTGACGTCATTTTATCAGGGGGCTTTGGATGTGAAGTTGAATCAGATAGAATGCTAACTTCATATGGGACTCCTGAAAACAATAGACCGACATCTTTGAATAAATTCGTGAAACAAACTCACGGTTTGTACTCTAGAATTGAATATCCATCTTTAACAGAAAGTATAAATTCATGATTCATGACATAATCTTCCAGACTATGTTCTAGAATCAGCACATCTTAAGCACAGTTACAAATTCTTGATACAATCTCATGGTTTGTACTCTAGAATTATTGATGTTCTCTAGGACTGAATTACCCACAACATTGTAAATAAAAATTCAAGATATAATTTCTCGAATTATGCTCTAGAATTTCATTGCTACGTACTATACAGCGATCAACCTTGCAGGTTGAACTGAAGTACATTATAGGTCGGTATTAGCCTTAAAGACTAAACACATAAGCACTAGGCAACAAATAAATAAAAATGAGTATATCATTCAAGCAAATTGTTCTTTAAGGAAAAAAGTAGGTCAAGGTCGCGCGGTCCGGTGCGACTGTGGAAACAGGATAATGACAGACCATTATCCTGTTTATTTATTTATTTATTTATTTATTTATTTAAGGTCAACCAACAACTGTTTACACATAACAATAACAGTTTACAAGTTATAACAGAAAAATTACATGTGCAACAGTTAATTACAGGTTAACACCGCTAGTACAAACACGTTGGTACAGACATTATAAAATAAAATCACAAACATTAAATAATTTATGCAACAATTATAAACATAGTATAAATAAACACATATATTTAATTTTGATTAATTTGATTAAAAATGTAAGATTATAAATTTTAAAAATAATTAACTAATTAACTAATTAACATCTTAAAATAAACCAATCCAATCCAAAATAATTCGACAACATAACAATAATTACTGACTGATAACCGTGAATAACAAATATACATATATTTATATTTTTTATTTGATTACATGTTATAAATATGAATGTTATAAGAAAGAGACTTAGGAGAGATTAACTTGAATTGTTCAGGACAACTTTACGTATTGTGTTAATACTGTCATGATGTAAATCTATTAGGTCGCTGCAGCTATTGAGAACCCTGCACATTCTAGAAATTGGTGAGTTTGCACCAAGTATAGACCTTCGAAAAGGCGGACAAAGTGGCGTTATGCTATTCCTAGGCAATCTACAGGGCGCTCGGAATCTAACAAGGTTTAATAAGTTGGGGCAATCAATTTTGTTTCGCAACAGTTTACATAAAAATAAGGTATCTGCGACATCTCTGCGTGTGGATAAGGGTTGCACTTTAAAATGTTGCAGACGAGACTTATATGAGGACAGAGACTTAAACATCCCTTCACTAAAGGCCAGATGCCACATAAAACGCTTTTGCACACGTTCCAACCTCAGAATATGAGTGGCAAAGTGTGGCCTCCATACCACGCTACAATATTCCAAGATGCCCCGTGCAAGACCATTATATAATACTATTTTAGTGCTACTTCTGCGAAAGCATTTAGTATTACGAATTATAAAGCCTACCATTTTAGATGCTCTTTTAATAATATTTTCGATGTGGGGCACAAAGCTTACTTTTTTATCGAAGAGTACGCCCAAGTCTCTTACGATTTCCACTTGTTGGACTTTGTCTTGATTTATAAAGTAGTCAGATTCGATCTGGTTGAGATTCCTTGTAAATTTAACATGGTAACATTTTTTCGAGTTCAGTTGCATATTATTAATGCGGCACCATTCGATAATTTCATTAATGTCGCTGATTAAAAATTCTGATTAAAAATCAATAACTTCTTTATTTCTGAATATTATGTTCTAAAATTTTGCACAAATATAGAATAGTGTATATGGCTTCAAATAGAATGTAATTTATTATGATTAAATTTTAAATAATAAATTAAAAAATAAAACTTGAAAACTTGTTTACTAAATGTTATGTTATTTATACTTTGATGAACTTCGGGATCTAAAATTAATTCGTTCACTTTCAAAAGATCTAAGGTGTCTTCATCAAGTTCCTTCACGTTTTTAGTATACGGTTTTCTAATGCTGGTAATGTAAGGATCTGAAGTATAAAGAAGAGTATGAAATACATCTTCGTTTGTAGCGGATCTTGAGCATTTTCTAGCATGATGAAGACGAAATTTTTTATAATCCTTATTGCGAGATTCTTGTGCATCTTCCGAAATTTGACCAATAGGCAGTACTGCAAAATGCTTTATGACACTTTCTCCATGAATCAAAATTTTGTGAACTGAAGATGGCATGTAATACCATTCATAATTGCTCACATAAATCCTAGCAGTCTCCATAGCATAACTGCCAAATTTTTCAGCATTTATCATTACACCCGATAAAAGAGCTTGCAGAATTATGTAAAGTCGTTTAATCAAATTTATATCCACTCCTGTAATTTCAGCAGAGCAGCTTGCATTGTGAAAAAATCTTCTGGCAGAATTACCGTCATTAGAATTACCACTTACTTGTCTTGGTTTGTCAATGATCAATCCTAGCTCTTCACGGAAACGCCTTTGTACCAAGGTTTTCTTCTCTTGCTTTAGTCTTTTTTTTTTCTTCACTTGTGGCTGACCATGTTTGGAAAGACAGATTATAGGAAATATGTAAAATCATTTCCATACAACGAATCCAGGCGTGCAAAGTAGACAGTCCGTATTGATAAGAATCTTCATTTTCAGGCCTTTTTTTTTTTTTACCGATGGGAAATCATCAAATGACTTCTTTACTGACTAAAACCCATCCATGTTCCATCTTGTGCCCTTTGCGTTCCGGGGGCGCGGTATCTCTTTCGAACAACCCGCAGCCCCGGCAGGCATCGGCCCTTAGTGGCCCCTCCAATTGTTTGCTGACATCTCTTTGAGGCGCGCGTGGAACACGAACACGCCGTCGACACGGTCTGTCGTTATTCAACGAACGGACGGTGAGCTACCCATTGCTCACCGCCCACAGACCCGCGTCTACGGTGGCCGGGAGTCGTCTCGCGGCTCCCGACGCCCGGAGCGTCTCCCGCGGCGACTGCTGGGACGAGAGAGTCTGCGCCTCTCCCGTCCCGCCTCCTCCTTCGCTAGCATTACTGCTTCGCAGAAGGAGGCGACTGCATCCCATTCCCTCTCGCTCCGGACCATGGCTTGCACCAGGGCCGGACGCGAGAGTTCGCCGCCGCCGATGGCCGCCACGAGGACGTCGCGGTGCTCCGCCCAAGCGGGGCACACCGCCACGGTATGCTCCACCGTGTCCTCGGGGCGATCCTCGCAGTGGTGACACCCGCGCGTTTCCTCCCGCCCGATGATGTGCAGGAACCTCCCGAAACATCCGTGTCCGGTGAGGACCTGCGTCAGGCGGAAGGTGAAGGCGCCGTGGCGCCGCTTAAGCCACTCCTCAAAGAGGGGACTTACCGCCTCGATAGAGGCGTGCCCTGCACGGGGTTGCGACAGTCGCTCTCTCCATGTCGCCATGAGATCAAGCCGGAGGTCTGTCCGCTGAGCGGCGATTTGCCGCGGCAGCGGAGTTTCCCCCCGGCCTAGTACCTCCACGCGCCACTCGTGCAGGCGCGCGAGGACCAGCGCCTCCAGATCCCACGGCGGCAATCCGGCAAGGAGGCTCGCCGCCTCACCGGAGATCGTGCGGTATCCTCGGATGACCCTTATGGCGATCACCCGTTGGGACGCGTTTAGGTAGTGGGCGGCACGTCGCTTCAACCCCCGCGCCCACACCGGGGCCCCATAAAGGGCCATCGACCGCACGACCCCCGCGTAGAGCCTCCGGCAGGAGGCGTTTGGACCCCTCAGGTTGGGTAAGAGCCGCTTGAGGGCGGCCCCAGCCCGTTCCAACTTGGGAGCCAAACGTCGGAAATGCTCAACGAAGTTCCACCGGCTGTCGAGGACGAGTCCCAGGTACTTCATCGTCGACCCGACGCCGATGTGAACCCCTCCCACCGTGATTTGGGATCCCGACGGTGGCGCGTTCCGAGGCCCATGAAAGCACATGACCTCGGACTTGTGCAAAGCCACCTCGAGTCCCAATTGCCGGATCCTCTCTACGACTATCGCAACCCCGCGTGTCATGACGTTGGCCGCCGCCTCGTGCGACCTCCCCTGCGCCAGGACCAGTGTGTCGTCCGCGTAGCAGACAACACTGGCGCCCTCGGGGAGGTCAGCACGCAGCACCCAGTCGTAACCGATGTTCCACAGGAGCGGCCCCAGCACCGATCCCTGCGGAACACCGCACGACATCTCTCGCCGGTTCCATTCTCCAGTTCGACCAGGGTAGATCACGGCTCTATCCGTTAGATAGGCCCCGACCACTTGACGAAGGTAGTTCGGCACCCGGTGATACCGGAGTGCCTCCCTAATGCAGGTCCAGGGCAGGGTGTTAAACGCGTTGGCGATGTCCAACGACACCGCCAGCTCAACCCCACCCCGGGACACAGCATCCCCCGTCGTGAGAGCTCTCACGCGCATAATGGCGTCCACCGTAGAGCGCCCCCTGCGAAAACCAAACTGGTTGTCCGCAAGGTCCGGCCCCATCCCAGACAGGTGCCCACCTCGTCGAGCAGCACGATAGGCCGGTATGCGGCGGCCGAACCCACCACCAGCCTTCGGCCACCAACGATGGCTCTGGCCGCCGTCACGGGGCAGCTGACCGTGATGGTCTGCATGCCCGCGCGCCCCGGACGGATGGTGCCTGCCTTCACCTGCTCGGCAGGGCATCCACCCGTCCCGGCGACGGCGGCCACCTGCTCCTCCACGGTGACCGAATCGTCCAGCCCTAGGATGCGCAGGTCTGCGCATCTGACGGGTCTGGACACTCGGGTTTCGTCCTCTTCTAGGGACGCTCTGAGCTTTTCGGCCAGAGCGTCAGCGGATGGGCCGCTGGTGGCACCGGGGATATCCAACATTCGGGCCCCTGTTGCGGTAACCCTGAGCCAGAGTCCCCCGGTGATCCCGAGCTCGGAGAGGTTCACCGCCGCTTTGGCCCTGGTGAGAACCTCCCCGTACGTCACGCCCCTTTTGGCCGCCTCCGGCTGTAGCGTTATTACTACAGCCGCGGTCTTAGGGGCGCGAAGTTTTGCCGCGGCGCTTCGCTCCTTGCGTCGCCGCCGCTCCTGCGCTCTTTTCGTGGCCGCTCTGGCCGATCTGGCTGCCTTTCGTCCCTTCTCCTTCGCTCCGGCCACCTGCCATTCGGCTTCAGTGGCGGGAGGGTTAGAGGGCGGAGGGTGAGGCGGCGGCTGGGGCGCCGCATTGCCCCTCTTTTGGGACGCCACATTTTGTGCCGGTGCCGGTTTCGCAGGGGCCGGCCCAGCCCTACTGGGGGGCTGGTTACCCGGCTTCGGCACTGAGGCGGCGGCCGCATAGGTGACCCTTTTGCCACCGCCCGGGGCCGTCCCGCTCGCCGCCAGAGGGGGGAGCAGCACGATACCCTCCAGGACGGAGAACCGTGCCTGGAAGGCCGCCAGCTCCTGCCGTACCAGGTCCAGAACCTGGTTTTCAACTGGCAAGGGCTGGCTTCGCTGGCCCCCCGAATTGGGCGCCTGGCGGGGGCTGGACCCGCGAAGCTCGGCCAGGTCCGCCTGGAGCCTCCTATTCTCCTCAACTAGGAGCCCCATGGCGGCCGACAGGCGAGACACCTCCGCCCGAAGTTTGGGGACCTACCCTGCTGCGCCCGTGAAGATGGCCTCCGCCGCCGCCATTATGGCGGCCGAAGCTGCGTCCATGGCTTTGGTCTTCGACCCCTTCACCTTTTTCCGGGCCACACTTGCAACGGCGGCTTCCACAGCCTCCACAAACCTGGCCTTACGCTCACCATCGGAGCCGCCAGTTGCGCCTAGCTCGTCGCAAGATGACCCGGAATGGGCCATGTCGACACCGGTCTCGCCCAGGTGCCGACCTTCCGCAGCAGGCGTCGCTGGTCGCCCGGCTCCGGGCAATTCCCCTTCCTAGGCCTCGCTCTTGGACCCCACCGCGTTTGCTGGTGGGGATCTTGCGAGCCGAGGCCGACTCTTCCTCGGTGAGCGACGCCCGGTCGTCCTCCGGTCTGAGCCGCTTGCGGAAGAACTTCCCGTGCGCTTGCCCATCCATCGCGCGGCGGGAGCTCCCTGAGCTACCCACGCTCACCACGCTGGGGGCCGAGTCGGACTCCGACCCAGCATCCCCCTTCCTCCCATCTACGTCTTTATTTATTTTATTGATGTTATAATTTTCTATTTCTGTTCCCACGAGTATAAACATTATCCAACCAACCAACCAACAAAACAAATGGTTCGCACTAACGACTGATTGTTCCATAGGAACACCCGTCAGCCATACATCCCCTCACGGTGCGCCGCCGCTTGGGATTCGGGGTGACTTTTTATAGAGGTTTTCTACCTCGCGGACCGGGCGGTTAAGCCAAGACCCTCGGTCCCAGTCGAAGCCGCGAGACGTGATCCACGACACTCCAACATGGGTTACGATATTACGACGGTGATAGAAAGGGGCGTCATCCCTCTCTGTCTGCTCGGTGTATTTATCTAACGGGGTGTATTTTTGTTTTTTGAGTTTGGTATCTGTAAGCAGCTATGCTACTAATGGGGATACTTTGTAAATAGCCAAACATTTGTTTCGACCCTCCATCATGTCTACACACATTTTGTTTCTCGGAGATTGTCTCGTTGAAATTGGAAGATGTTTATGTGGCTGTGCTCTGGGCGGTCCTGTTCGCCGTGGTACACAGAGGCTCTATTCGGAATAAGAACAAGGTCGATGCTGTGTTATACACAGAGGTTCTAAAAGGTACAGTAAAACGGGGTGAATAGAGAGGCAGGGGTGAATCGAGACGGAATTTTAAAAGGGATTTTAAAGTCAAACTGATAAAGTTGGTCGCCAACAATGAGACTAATTTGTAAATTATAATTCAGAAAAAAAAGGAGAGTCTTTTTTGCCAACAAACTATATTATTTTAACATTAAAATCTCTTTTAAAGTTTCGTTTCGATTCACCCCTGCCTTTCTATTTTACGGTAAAGGATAATGAATAATTATTTCTTTGAGAAAGTACTTTGCTACTCACGGTTTATTGTGGATGTGTGTTATGTGCATTTGAGTTTTGCTCTAGTTCCTCAGTTCGTGAGGTCGATGGCATTGGTTGTATTGTCTCAGCTGGTATTGTGGGTTGTTCATCATCAACCGCCGATACGGTTGCCTGGTCACCTGGTTTTGGAGCACGCCGAAGCGGATTATGCGCCACCATTCGTGGTCGTCCTCTACCAACGACTTTCTTTACTAGATAGCGGTCGTTCTCCAGTACTCGACAGATCTCATAAGGTTCACTGAACTTGAGATCTAATGAAGTTTGGTTACGTGGATTGTTTTTTATAAGCACGTAGTCTCCTCTTTGAAAAGGATGAATCTTGGCCTTCCGCTGATTGAAGCGGTGTCTGTCTTGCTCCGCAGATAGGGCCATTTTTTGTTGTGCATGTTGTGTCAGTGCTTCTATATCCACTGTGTTCATCGATATTCACAAGACTTAAGAGTTCTGGCGGCACGCAATGTTTTCGCCGGGTGATGAGTGTGAGTGGAGCAATTCCAGTAACACGATGATGGGTGCAGTTAAGAGCTAACTGTAGTTCTTCGAGTACATTGTGCCATTGCTCAGTCTCGTAATTTTTTGCCCCCTTTAGATGTCCTGCATATCACACAATTGTCTACAAAATTGCGAACAGTGGTACTCATTTTATCGAACCAATAGGCTTCCCTGATTTTCTGCAAAGTTTTTTCCCAACCAGGGTGTGTGTGTAAGAGTTTATTATGCTCCATTGGAATGATTTGGGCACGACTGAGCAGGCTTGTTCTCCAAAAACTTGGTCTTGTATAATTTTCTTCATAATCATAATCATAATCATAATCATTTATTCATTTGTAAACATAGGTTTTACATAGATGGTATTAAACAAAAAATAATAGTAGCTCTATGTTTTGCTTCATTGGCATACAAATGTTTTTTGTTGAGAACTTATTAACTAGATTCACATGCTTAGATAATAATAACAAATATTAAACTATAACAATAAAATAAGTTTAAAATATAACTAGGAACTATTATGTACAGTTAGGTTTTTAGTTTTATAAATATTTCTCGTTTAAAAATTCGTCCACTCTGTAATAACACTTTTCTGTTAAAATTTTCTGTAGAGCTGTTTTGAATTTAGCCATTGGCATGTCTTTTATGCCGTCAGGTAATTTATTATAGATTTTAGGAGCTAATCCGAAAAAACTTTTAGACATAAGAGCTGTTTTACATTTAAAATTACATAACTGATTTGCATGTTGAGATCGCATTGGGTTTTTCTTTACTGCTGAGAATTTAGGGAACAGATTCGAATTCATTTTTACAAACAACGCTGTCTCTAAAATATATAAACACGGTAGAGTTAATATTTTCAAGGACTTAAAATAAGGAACACAGCTATCTGTTACTTGAAGACCGCACATTGACCTTATGCAACGCTTTTGCATTCTAAATACCATCTCACTGTTAGTCGATTGACCCCAGAACATAACCCCGTAGCGAAGGACTGAACCAACTACTCCGTGATATGCTGTGACTAGTGTTTCAATGTTTACTTTTTTTGAAAGCTGAAATAGTGCATAGGCAGATTTACTTATGCGCTTACATAACAATTCTACATGAACTTTCCAAGTTAGCTTATTGTCAATGGTTATGCCCAAGAACTTACCATTCATAACCTCTTCTATTATTTTATTGTCGTAGGCTACAGAAATGGTAGGATTTACGCGTCGTTGGTGAAAATGCATTACGTTAGTCTTATTTAAATTTATTTTTAAGTTATTATTTTTAAGCCATTTAACGATCTCGCTTAGAGTAACGTTGATATTATTTTCGTAGTCGTTAGGGTCTGTACACTCAATAATTGCTGTGCTATCATCAGCAAAGAGGACCATTTTTTGTTTTACTGCTCTTGGAAGGTCATTTATATATATTAAAAATAGTAACGGACCCAGTACGCTGCCTTGCGGCACGCCGTATTTAACATTTTTGAATGGGGATGTATAGGAAGTCACTAATTTAGTTTGAGGAGATATTCTACAAATTTCAGTACATTGATACCTATCACTTAAGTAAGATTCTAGAAGGTTAAGGATGTTGCCTCTTACTCCATAGCCATATAGTTTTTTTAGTAGTAGGTTGTGATCTACATAATCAAATGCCTTTGACATGTCAGTGAATATGGCGCATACTGGGTTCTTTTTGTCTACAGATGTCATTATGCTTAATAATAGGTCATAAAGTGCCATATTTATTGTAAAGTTTTTCCGGAATCCTTTTTGTTCGTGGCATAATAGTTTATTTTTTTCAAAGTAGTTGTAAAGAGCATTATATATTACTTTTTCTATGATTTTTGAGAATACTGGAATTTTTGCGACTGGTCTGTAGTTTTTAATATTGGATTTATCATTTTTTTTGAAAATTGGCTTAATAATAACTTTTTTGAGGTGTGTAGGAAATATGCCATCGATTGTGCAATTGTTAATAATATGAGCTAGAGGCTGTGATATTGTATCTTTAACATACTTTATTACTTTTGTAGATACGCCATCGTAGCCAACAGTATTTGTATTTTTTAATTCATTAATTATTTTAATTATGTCTAACGGTGTCACTGGAAGCATGAATAAAGATTGAGATGTCAAATTGTTAAAATTGTTAATAGTTGTATTGTCATAGTCGTCTTTTATATTATCATTGTCAATTAAATCTATAAAATAATTATTAAATGTCGTTGCAATTTCATTCGGATGGGTAATAGTTCGGTTTTCTGTCTTTAATAATAATACTGAGTCTTGGGGAAAATTGTATTTAGTTTTGTTGATTATTTTCCAAGCAGCTTTGGATTTGTTTTTAGAGGATTTAATAAAATGATTATTTTGGGCTTTTTGAGTTAATCTGATTATTTTCCGGTATATTGCAGAGTATTTTTTAAAAACAAGTTTATTTTGTGGATTTCGTTGCATTCTATATTCCCAAAGTAATCGTCTTTGTTTTTTGCTGCATATTTTTATACCATTTGAAATCCACTTGGTAGATTTGCTAGTTTTTATAGTAACGTATTTATTTGGGAAGCATAATTTATATAAAAGTAAAAAGTCATTTATGAAACTCTGAAACGATTCATTTGCATCCTTAGCATCATAAACATTCATAAAAGATAGACTTTTTAGATGTGATTTGAATTTAATTAAGTTTTCTTCGCATATATCTTGTTTCATTGTTTTCCAGAATTTAAGTTTACATGTTTTTTTGACAGGTACCTTGAGTATCTGAGAGGTATGATCTGAGAGAATTAGATCGATTACTTCTGCTTTACATGCCGCGCGATAGTTGTGTGCAAAATTATCAATACATGTACTGCTGCTAAATCTAGTAGGCTCGTAAAGGGCTAGTCTTAAATTATATTGCTGGAGGAAACATTCGAATTCCAATGTTATTTTGTTTCTTTTGAGTACGTCTATATTGAAATCTCCACACATAACAATATTTTTATTTGATTGTAAACTAAGTCGTTTTAGTATGCACTCTAACTTTTCGTAGAATGTTGGATAATTACTTTTAGGTATTCTATACACACATAATATGACAATATTGTAAGATATCAATTCAATTGCACAGCATTCGAAAACATTTGAAATTGATTGTTTGGCTATCTCGGGTATTTCTTTGTACTGGACACCCTCTCTCACAAGTATACAAGCGCCCCCTCTTTTAACATTCCTCGAAAAACATGCAGCTAAACAGTAATTCGGAACTTGCAGTAAATCTTCATATCCTATTTGAATAAAATGTTCCGTTATGCATATGACATCTACAGTTCTGTCATTGTCATTCAGTTCACTTAATTTGACTACAAGCATATCTAGTTTATTTAAAAGTCCCGCTATGTTTTGGTGCAGAATATTAATCCAATTAAAGAAAAAACTGTGAGTTTAATCTTGAATTATTTTCAGTGAGAATTTCTTTTTCATTTAATCGGAAACTATCAACCTCTAAGTGGACAGTATTTAGTACGCTTAAATCTTGAATAAGGTTCTGTAAGTCGTTAATAACGATTATTTGACCTTTGTTATTTAATGTTCCAAGACGTTTATTGTAGGTATCACTTGTATATGGCAGGTTAAGGTTCGAGTCCAAAGTAAACGCATATTTATAGATTTCAGTGTCCATATAAAGTAAATTATTGAAAGCTTCTACTCTGCTATTGAACATCACGTTATAATTATTCATATATTTGAATGTTGGTAGACAGATTACGAAATTAGTATGATGTAGTGGTGTTAATTTTTTATTAATAAACACGACAAGTTCTCTATAGTTATGCGTTTTCTTAAAATCTTCCTCACCAATAAAGATAATGCAGAAATCGGACTTATTAAAATTATTGACTTTGCCCTCAATATTATTAAGAATACACTCTATTCCACATTTGGGTTTACGATAGTGGCATATTGCGTAATTAGATATAACGGTATTTTCCATTAAAGTATAAAGCCTGTTTGTGATTTCACTACTGATGAGACACAGCTTGTGTTTCGGAGACGATGGTGAGTCTTGTAATGAGGTTTCATTAATCGTGGTGCGGGGAGCATCTTCTGTAGTTCGTGATAAAGTTGTTCTTTTTTGACTCTCGGTTTCGTTCTCTTTATTGTTTTCAATAGAAATCCTATTATTTTGTTTTATTTGGGTCTTTTTCTTTTTAGTTGGGTCATTCTTCTCGGTATTCTTGTTTGGTGTTAAGGGTTTACTTGGACTACTAGCAATTTTCCTATAAATTATGTTTTTCTTTGTTAAATCTTCATTATTTTTCTTCAAATTATTATTTTCCAATGAAAGCAGATCAATCTCTCTATGAGCGCTATTCAGTTGTGAAGTTAATTCTTCAACTTTTTTCTTCAATAACTCAATCTGTTGATTATGTTCATCATCATCTGACATTTCCGGCATACTATTAGATGTACCGTCCAGTGTTTGCGAAGTAATATTATTATTGTTGTCACTGTCGCTTATTTCCGAGCGCTCCGATCGAGTGCGAGTACGACGAAACGTGATATTTTCTAAGAAATTCATCTTTTATCCTCTTATATAAATATATCGTGAAAGAAACCAAAAACTAAAATATGAAAGATTTAGGTTGGATTAGAACTCGGTCTCTGTACACTCTAAATGTAGGCGCTTAAACCAACTAGACCAGCTGATCTTGTGCTAAAACGGTGAAATTGTGCTTCTTATTATGAAGTGACAAGTGTTTATGTTATATATTCTTGCTCAATAGATGTCATTCTTTGTTTAAACTTTGACAAATATTTTTTTTTTAATAATAAATTTTCCCTTGTTTGACCAGACTTTTAATTACTGGTAACACTCGCTATCGGGGTAAATGAAAAAATTATCATGGCAACCCACATAGATGTCAGTGTCAAAATAGGATCGAATGAAATGTGTGATTCTGCTATTCACTGATAGATGTCGCTATTAGTGTCTCACTGTTTTACCGACAAATTAGAATTTTAAATAAAAATAACGATTTGATTATTATTTAAATTAGGTTTATCACAATTTTTACTGTCTTTTCTTCAATTGTCACGGAATAAACTTTGTTCATGGCACTAATATTAAAGTTATTGTTGCTTAATTTGTATGTTCTGACTGTAATACTTTCAATGTTCACTTATACACTAGAGATTTGTAACACATATTATAATTACATATTACTTTCTCCAAAGTTCGAGATAACGATTACTCATATAATTTGAATGTTATTTAACAATTTTAGACACTTTTAATATCACTATAGTGGCAATAACTATTTTTTTAAATAAATTGTCGAGAGCTCAATGTTTACGTTATGGCAGCGCCATCTACACATACTACATACTACATACTTCAAAACATCATCTTCTAATATGTAACCGTCTACTGGGTTATTGTCTCGTAGGGTGTCCATTAGGGGCCGTAATGTTTCATCTCGGCGTTGTTCGACTTTCAACCAGTCCAGATCTCTTGTCATGATATTGACTGCAAGTTCTGTTGGATTTCTGCTGAAGAAATCTGCGTGTTGTAAGCGTTCACCTTTACGGTATTCTACTTCAAAATCGTAATTCTGTAGAAATGCCCACCAGCGATGAATTCTTGGGAGTAAATCTTTCTTGTGTTTAGACGCCTTTAAAGCATTGCAGTCGGTAATTACAATAAACTTGCGGCCGTAGAGGTACTGACGAAAATGCTTGATAGCGCGCACCACTGCCAGTGTCTCCAATTCGTACGAGTGGTATCGGCTTTCGGCATCTGTAGTCCTCATGAAGGCGACTGCATGCTGACGTTCTTGAATTATTTGTACACGTACTGCACCAAATCCCAGACAACTTGCATCAGTATATAACTGTATTGGTGCTTCTTCTTGAAATATTGTTAATACGGGAGCTGACGTCAGAATCTGTATAATGTGATTCCGAGCTTTCTCATGTCTGTCATTCCATTCCCACTTTGTACCTTGCTTGGTTAGCTCGTATAATGGTACCATGATACGTGAGAAATCCGGAATGAATCTTCTGAAATACCCTGCTAAGCCATTAAACTGCCTCACCTGTTTAGCTGTTTTGGGTACTGGTGCTTTAACCAGGGCTTCCACTTTCTTTGGACTTGGACGTACCTGCCCATTCGAGATGACATTGCCCAAATATTCTATTGAACGCTTAAAGAAACTGCATTTGTCAGCGTTAATTGAGAATCCAGCTTCCTGTAAGGCCATGAGGACGCACTCAATCTTCGTTATTCCTTCATTGAAATCCACACATTTGCTTAGTACGTCATCCACATAAACTTGAGCATCGGCACCCAGCAGTGCGAATAGGGCCTTATTAATGTATCTCTGGTAAACTGCACAGGCATTGCTCAGTCCAAACGGCATGGTCATATGTCGTAAAAACCGTCGGGAGTCACGAAAGCGGTCTTCTCAATCGAGGATTCAGATATCGGGATCTGGTGAAAACGAGCAGCCATGTCCAAGCTGGTGTAATAGTTGCCATTGGCCAATTGATCAATTTGGTCTGCCATCAGTGGTAGCGGGTAATGATCACGCAATGTGTTGGAGTTCAGCTCTCTAAAATCCACGCACAGACGATCATCGCCGTTCTTCTTCTTAACCAAAATGATAGGGCTTGAAAATGGCGACTTGCTTTCACGAATAATCTTATGGTCCAGTAGCTCCTGAACGATTTCACGAACTTTTTTTCTTTCAATTGGGCTCAGACGATATGGCCTTCTCTCCACATATTTATCAGGATTCTTGAGTCGAATTTCTAATTTACCAGTGTTGACACGTGTTGTTGGAAAGCCACGAATAAACAAATGCTCATATTTGTTCAAAAGTAAGCGCAATTGAGCAATCTCATCAGCATTAGTGAGGTCACAAATCAGTTTGTCAAAGATCGGGTTCTTGGTATTCAATTGGTTGATTGCTTGTTGCCTAATGAGTTGGGTTCCAGTCGATGTGATAATCATACTTAAATTTGTGTTGTTGATTAAATTCATTCCAACCAATACGTCTCCCAACCTGAGGGGTCCAAACGCCTCCTGCCGGAGGCTCTACGCGGGGGTCGTGCGGTCGATGGCCCTTTACGGGGCCCCGGTGTGGGCGCGGGGGTTGAGGCGACGTGCCGCCCACTACCTAAACGCGTCCCAACGGGTGATGGCCATAAGGGTCATCCGAGGATACCGCACGATCTCCGGTGAGGCGGCGAGCCTCCTTGCCGGATTGCCGCCGTGGGATCTGGATGCGCTGGTCCTCGCGCGCCTGCACGAGTGGCGCGTGGAGGTACAAGGCCGGGGGGAAATTCCGCTGCCGCGGTAAATCGCCGCTCAGCGGACAGACCTCCGGCTTGATCTCATGGTGACATGGAGAGAGCGACTGTCGCAACCCCGTGCAGGGCACGCCTCTATCGAGGCGGTAAGTCCCCTCTTTGAGGAGTGGCTTGAGCGGCGCCACGGCGCCCTCACCTTCCGCCTGACGCAGGTCCTCACCGGACACGGATGTTTCGGGAGGTTCCTGCACATCATCGGGCGGGAGGAAACGCCCGGGTGTCATCACTGCGAGGATCGCCCCGAGGACACGGTGGAGCATACCGTGGCGGTGTGCCCCGCTTGGGCGGAGCACCGCGACGTCCTCGTGGCGGCCATCGGCGGCGGCGAACTCTCGCGTTCGGCCCTGGTGCAAGCCATGGTCCGGAGCAAGAGGGAATGGGATGCAGTCGCCTCCTTCTGCGAAGCAGTAATGCTAGCGAAGGAGGAGGCGGGCCGCGTGAGGGAAAGAACCACCTCACGCCCCAGCCGCCGCGGGAGACGCTCCGGGCGTCGGGAGCCGCGAGACGACTCCCGGCCACCGTAGACGCGGGTCTGTGGGCGGTGAGCAATGGGTAGCTCACCGTCCGTTCGTTGATAACGACAGACCGTGTCGACGGCGCGTTCGTGTTCCACGCGCGCCTCAAAGAGATGTCAGCAAACAATTGAAGGGGCCACTAAGGGCCGATGCCTGCCGGGGCTGCGGGTTGTTCGAAAGAGATACCGCGCCCCCGGAACGCAAAAGGCACAAGAAGGAACATGGATGGGTTTTAGTCAGTAAAAGTCTGACACTCCCTCCCGCCCCGCCCAGGGCGGGGGAAGTCATTTGATGATTTCCCATCGGTAAAAAAAAAAAAAAAAAAAAAAACCAATACGTCTGTAGACATTTCGTAGTCTGGCAGTATATAAAATTGTAGTTCAACTTTGATGTCATCAATGATGCATACGGTAGACAACATTGTCAGAGACAGTACTGGAAATCGTCCAATTCCTCTCAAATAGTTTACATTTTGAGTTCTTTGTCCAGGTAATGCTTCAGCAATGGTCTCTTTCATGATCGAACATTCTGCTCCACTGTCGAACACTGCTTGTATAGACTGCAAGTCTATTTTTATGTTGATAGGTGCTAGCTTGAGTTTTCCTATACAGTTTACGTTCGATGTCAGTGAACGTTCACGCTTAAAGCATACTTCATAAGTGTGGCCCACTTTCTTGCAGAATGAACAGGTCGGTATGTTTGCTTGCTTCGTATCCTTGTTTGATGGTTCAGCATTGGTATTGGTGTCTGAAATTTTGGGCTTGAATCTACAATCATTTGAGTTATGGTTGTTTCTTTTGCAGTAACGGCAGGAGGAAGATGATTGATAGCCTTCTTAAATTCGTGCACGTTTATTTGGCACCGTAGAATTTGAACTTAGATGTGGACGTTTTGTTCGTATCGAAGAGGCGACTGAAATGAGCTCAGGAACTGTAGTTGCCCTTGCATTTAACAGCTCTATTCTTAGGCGCTCATCATTAATACATTTAATCACGGCTTCCACGGCGTCATCATTGCCAAGCTTATCCTTGGTGAGTCTCTTCCACAACACCCAGGCGCGTGATAAATATTCTGCTATATCTTTAGACGAGTCGTAGACGTGTTCGCGGAAGCGAAAGACGTCTCGAGAATACCTGTTATCCGGTTCAAATGTAGTTATAAGCTTATGGCGTAATTCTTCCCAGGAAGATGTGGTCACCATCCAATCATCCACCCACATTTTGGCTCGTCCCTTTAAGAGACCACCCACCTTCATGCGTACATCGAAGTCACTGAGCTTGTATGTCTCAATGGCTTTGTCCAAGTGTTGGCACCACTCTCTTACCCCAACATTGTTATCAGGGTCAAACGATGGTAAATAGATATCGTTTATCTTGACTCTTGCTTCAGTGGGTTTGCAAAGGCGCTCCGACATTTGCTGCATCATCTGCATCATTTGCATAAGAAATTCTGGAGGCATACCCCCCATGGCTGCGTTGGGCATGGGTAAATTCATCAGCGTCTGCATCTGTTGTTGCATATTCACCACTGTTGGTGGTGGCGGTGGCGGATTTGCTGATGAAGTGGAAGCAGGGACTTCTTCAAATCCCACTTCTGATGACGGATGGTCGGCGCCATGGTTGTTTTTAAAAAGAGTGACGTCAGCATTGCTGACATCACACTCTTGGTTATTTTCCATCTTCTTCAAATAAAACACTTTCTACACTTCGAATAACTTTTATTTAGTGACGTAACAATCAGTATAACAACGACAGTATAAATATGACTCACAGAGATGTGTTCCGTCCGACGGCTCGTGCGCAACTGAGCCGCTCTGTTTTTTTTTTTTTTTTTTTTCGGTATTGCACCTCACAGGTCAACCTATGAGGTTGTCGGCTGCTTAACCGGGCTTTTCTGTGGTGCCTTAAATGAATTTAAGGCCTCCAGCCAGGGCTTAATATAACTTACAAACTAAGCGACTACACGCTAAGGGCACCCCCTGTGGGGTACGGGCCTCGGCTTAGGGCGTCGCTGGGGGAGGGCAGCAAAGGGACAGGCTGGATCTGGTCAGTATTATTTAGGGACGAATTTAAAGCTACAGGCTCAGCGGCGCGGGCTGGCACGAGCAAGGGACGGGGCGGAGATGAACAGGGACGTCGCGACGGACCTCGGCGGCGAGGGCGGAATGACGGCGGTCTGTGTTTGTACTTTCGTACTGTACTGGTTTCTTTGTTACTCTCCTGGAGGAGAGTAATGGCATCGTCGGGGATGGTCAGAGTATGTCTCGGTCGGCGAGTCTTACTAATACGGGAGGGAGTGTATCGGGCGGCCGATGCGATCAGGGGATTGTGGTGTTTTTCAGCAGTGTCGAAGAAGCGCTTGGCGGTGCGTTTCATGAACTGCTGGATGGTGGGGATTCTCAGATCGAGATGGAGATTCTCGTTGCGAAGGTAGTACGGGGCTCCCGTGGCCTTACGCAAGAATCGGTTTTGGAGGGTTTGCATCCTATGGAGACGGTATGCCTTTGCGTGTGCGAATACGGCACAGGTATAGGTCATGATGGGACGAATGCACGCCGTGAAGATGCGCAATTTGCACTTGAGTGACAACTTGCTGCGTGCATTTAGCATGGGGTGAAGCCTACCGAGAGCGAAAGCGGCGCGCGAACGTACCGCCTTAATGTGCTCTACGAAAGTGAGGTGGTGGTCGAGGATCACACCAAGGTATTTGGCTCGCTTTTCCCAAGGGATCGGCTTGCCGTACATGGCGATGGGACTAGAGGGGGTGAGGGATGAGCGCGGTTTGGAGAAGAGGACCGCTTGGCTCTTGTCAGGGAGCCGATGGCCGTATCGTCAGCGAACAGGGCCAGATGGGCCTTGCTATATATTTGGGATGTCGCTGGTGAACAGCATGAACAGAAGCGGGGATAGGACGGAGCCTTGAGGGACTCCGGCGCCTATAGGGTGGGGAGAGGAGAGCGCACCTTCAATGCGATAACGAAAGGTACGATTAGACAGAAAATCTCGTATGATGAGTGCGAGGCGGTCAGGCACTCCGATCTGGTAGAGCTTGTATATTAAGCCATTGTGCCAGACTTTATCGAAAGCTTTCGCTATGTCGAAGAAGAGAGCGCCCGTCAGAGAGCCACGTTGATAGCCAACGCTTATGTGCTCGACGATGCGGTGGACTTGTTGGACGCAACAATGGTGGGAACGAAATCCGAATTGTTCGTCCGGGATGAGGCTCTTTGCTTCGACATAATCTTTGAGGCGCTTATAAATAAGCCTCTCGTAGATTTTGCCGAGAACGTTGAGCAGACTGATGGGTCGATAGCTCGAAGGCTCCGACTTGGGTTTGCCGGGTTTGGGGATGCCAATGACGGTGGCTTCTTTCCACGTCCCGGGGAAGATGTTGTTGCTCATGGCGCCATTGAAGATGGCAGTCATAAGCATTATGAGAGGCGCAGGGAGGAGTTTGAAAACCCTGTTCGTGATTCCGTCAGACCCAGGGGCTTTCCGGGGTCTGAGGTTTTTGATGATGTCCTGCACCTCGTCGGGGGTGACGGGGGGCAGTGGGTCGTCGGGGTCTTCGACGGGTGGAATGGCAGCTCTACGTTCGACTTCGGCGTCAACCCTGGAAAGGTGAGCTTTGTCTACAGGTTGAGTGCTCGGGGTGCATTGGGCCTCAAGACTGTCGGCTAGACATTCAGCCTTTTCGTCGTTGCCGAAAGCGACGGTTTTGTCGGGGCGAGTGAGAGAGTCCTCTGTAGCTCCCCGAAGGCTTGGTGGGTGCGCTCCAGTTCGCTAAGCGTCTTTTCCCAGCTAGCGTTACGCCACTCATCTATTCGGTTCTTTACAGCACGCTGTAGAGATCGCATGTAAGCTTTGTTCGCGTCGCAGGGGAAAGCGCTATACGCACGGATGGCCGCGTTCTTCTCGGTCATCAGACCACGCACATCGTCCGGTAGTTTCCAGCGGTGATCGTTCACCACCGGAACCTCCCTTGAACAATCGTTCAGGACGGATTGTACGTGTTCCGTGAAGGAGTTGATCGCGCCCGTCGTGTCTGCGACTGAAACAATGTGGTCGGGGATAGCGTCCAGGTGAGGCGACGTGACGGACTTTAAGCTTTCGCTTACTTTCCTCCAGTCGGTTATCACTTGGGTCGGGGGGGGTTGGCTGGGATTATAGGGACCTGAGCGAGGAGCTAGTTCCATGATGACCGGACGGTGGTCGGAGTCGAGCTCGGGGAGCGCTTCAATAGAATGCAAACGGAGATTTACATTCTTGAGGAGCGCTACATCGAGGATGTCGGGGAGGTGATTTGGGTCGTGGGGGAAGTGAGTGGGAGTCATCGGAGCGATGACGTCAAAGTTGAGGGTGGCACAGAGGTTGAACACGATTTTACCTCTGGTAGAGGTCGTGTTGCAGTTCCAGGCGGGGTGTTTGGCGTTGAGATCGCCCGCTAGTATAACGGAGTCACTCAGGCCAAGAAGAGCGGAGAAATCATTAGTGAGCAGAGTTGGGTCCTCTGAGGACGAAGGAGGGATATAGGCAGAGATAATGGTAATCGGCTGATGACCAGACATGCCGAGCCGACAGAGTGAGACCTCGAGAGAGGGGGGGAGGGTCCATAGGGATGCAGTACAGTTCCTTTCTGTAGTATATGAGGGTGCCGCCCTTGTGACAACGAGACCTATCGTTGCGAACTAACCGATAGTTTGCAATTCTCGGGTCACGATGGCGGGGCTTCAGGAATCGTATAATATAGTATATACAGGGTGGGCCATAAGGGTGTTGGCGGTTTAAATATTCGATTTAAAAAAAACTACGAAACATAACACAAATATATTTGTATTGTTAAAAAGTAGAAGCATAGGAATTTTTAAGACTTAAAAATAATGTTGTCCAAATGGCTTCCCTCGGCTGCTTGGCACTCTTGGAACCGAAGTCGCAAATTTTGGAAAACTCGTTGAAAAGTTGTTCTCGGTATTTTGTTACTTTCCTGAATAATATTCCTCTTCAGCTGCTCTAAATTGGTCGGATTATTCTCGTAAACTACCGATTTGAGGTAGCCCCATAGAAAATAATCGCATGGAGAGAGATCGGGGCTACGTGGGGGCCATTCAATATCCCCCCTTTTAGAGATGAGTTTTCCGGGAAAAACATTTTTCAGCAGCTCTATGGATACCCTAGCCGTATGACATGTGGCCCCATCCTGTTGAAACCACATCCTCGAGGTATTGCCTCGAAGTTCTTGCAAAGCTGGCACCAAAAAGTCTGTTATCATGTTGCAATAATTGTTAGCTCTAACCGTCATCGCTTGCCCTCTTTCGTCCTCAAAAAAGTATGGCCCAATAATACCGGTTGACGTTATCCCAGCCCACACGACAAGCTTAGGGCTGTGAAGTGGACGTTCATGCAAGCGTCGGGGATTAGTCTCGGACCAGAACCGACAATTTTGTTTGTTCACATGGCCATTAAGGTGAAAATTAGCCTCATCACTAAAAATCACGTTGTTGAAATTGTTGAACCGCTCGAGCATCAAATTGACAAAGTTAAGTCGGTTATTGGCATCATTGGGTTTTAATTCTTGGACTATCTGAATCTTATAAGCCTTCAAATGCAGATCACGTTTCAAAATTCGTCGCAAAGTTGTTCTTTTGACGTCCAAAGACTGACTTCTCTTACGTGTTGACTGTTGCGGATTTCGCTGAACTGAAATACGAACACGCTCCACAATGTCGGCTGATCTTGCAGAAACTGGGCGACCACGAGCCGTAATTGGTACTGTTGAGCCGGTTGTTTCAAACATTCTGATCCATTTTCGTAACACATTGGCGCTTGGAACTTCACTTAAATCGCGTAAACCGTGTTCATGCCGATACAAACGTCGTGCAGTAATCACTGATTTATTGTTTTCGTAATACGCTCGGACACAAAATGCACGCTGCACTCCCGTGTACGGCTCCATGGCGACTAAATTTCCAGGAAGCGGCGCAGCGAACAACATATCCCCCCGCCACCCCGCGCCGCGCGTTACCGAGAAATTGAAGAATTAAATCGCCAACACTGATATGGCCCACCCCTAATATGCATGATATCTTTGTTATTTGTAGCCTATAGCACTCACGAATAATGTAGCTTTCTACCAGTGAAAGAATTTTTAAAATCGGTTCATTACTTCCAGAGATTACCCCCTACAAACAAACTTACAAACAAATTTTAGCTCTTTATAATATAAGTATAGATACATAGTATAATATAGTAAATAGTATAGAAAAAGCTACTATATCTGCTAAAATATAAAAGATAGAAAATAAATATAGTGTCGCGGACTTTTTTGTAGAACTATTAAAGGCGGACCAGGTTGCCATACATTGTTTTCAATTATATACAACTGTTAAGGCAGTGCATGCAAAAAACGTTGTTGTAAGAGCAATTATTTTCCACCTGGCTATACAAATATCAAGATAGTTCGGCTAATATGCATGATATCTTTATAATTTATAGCCTATAGCACTCACAAATAATGTAGCTTTCTACCAGTGAAAGAATTTTTAAAATCGGTTCATTACTTCCGGAGATTACCCCCTACAAACAAACTTACAAACAAATTTTACCTCTTTATAATATAAAGTATAGATATATAGTATAATATAGTATATAACATAACATAACATCACGCCTGTAATCCCCGAAGGGTTAGGCAGAGGTGTACCCATTAGTACACCCACATTTCGCCAGTTATGTTTTTAGTCCCATGTAATAGGGGGCGAGCCTATTGCCATCAACCGGGCACAAATCCAGACTCCGAAGCTGCTACTGAGAAATTCCTGATGGAAAAACTCAATAACACTTTGCCCGACCTGGGAATCGAACCCAAGACCTCATGCACAGCAATCGCGCTTGCGACCACTAGACCAACGAGGCAGTCAATAAGTAATATAGTATATAGTATAGAAAAAGCTACTATATCTGCTAAAATATAAAAGATAGAAAATAAAAATGGTGTCGCGGACTTTTTTGTAGAACTATTATAGGCGGACCAGGTCGCCATACATTGTTTTCAATTATATACAACTGTTAAGGCAGCGCATGCAATAAACTTTGTTGTAAGAGCTATTTTTTTCCGCCTGGCTAGACAAAAATTGAGATAGTTCGGCTAATATGCATGATATCTTTATAATTTATAGCCTATAGCACTCACGAATAATGTAGCTTTCTACCAGTGAAAGAATTTTAAAAATCGGTTCATTACTTCCGGAGATTACCCCCTACAAACAAACTTAAAAACTTACAAACTCACAAACAAATTTTACCTCTTTATAATATTATATTAGCATAGATATAGATAATAATAATTAATATTAAATATTAATATTATATTATAAAGTATTATAGTATAGATAATATATAATATATATAATAAAATAGCCAATAGCACTCACGAATAATGTAGTATCTACCAGTGAAACAATTTTTAAAATCGGTTCATTACTTCCAGAGATTACCTCCTACAAACAAACTTAGAAACTAACAAACAAATTTTACCTCTTTATAATATATTTATTTCCTGCCTAAAGACGCTGCGCACGTTCAGCGCTTGATTCCCGAGCACGGGCCTGCGATGTTCTCGCGCTCTGGCTAGCGAGCCTCTGCGAGCGCTTAGCGCTAGACTCCCTATCCCTTGTTTGAGAGACATGCTGCCTTAAATCACTGAGACGCTGCGCACGTTCAGCGCTAGATTCCCGAGCACGGGCCTGCGAAATATTTTCTCCATTCCTCAAGAGACGCTGATGCTTTTCAAGAGCAGACTCTTCCGTACGGCGTACTCGGGCTGCTCTGGAATGTCTGACGGGAAAGTTGTGATTTCCTTTTAGGCATGATAAACAATCGCTGAAACTGTTCAAAATCCCAAAAACAGAAATACCATGGGTAAAACGTCCGTACAAAGCATGTTCTAATGCGGTTCGTGAATGGACGGCGGCATTTAGCGATTTAGTAATTTTATATTATCTTCGAAACTATTCAACCAATTGACATACTGTTTCGGGGCAAATCGTATCTCTATGATATTCTTGTGATGATAATAATATTCTTTTCGATAAGGTTTAATATTTTGTTGTTTAAAAAATCGTCTAAAGGTAAGCACGACGAAAAATACTTTTTTTAACACATAAAAGCTACTATATCTGCTAAAATATAAAAGATAGAAAGATGGTGTCCGGGACTTTTTTGCAGAACTATTAAAGGCGGACCAGGCTGCCATACATTGTTTTCAACTATATACAACTGTTAAGGCAGCGCATGCAATAAACTTTGTTGTAGGAGCAATTTTTTTCCGCATGGCTATACAAATATCAAGATAGTTCGGCTAATATGCATGATATCTTAATAATTTATAGCCTATAGCACTCACGAATAATGTAGCTTTTTACCAGTTAATGAATTTTTAAAATCGGTTCATTACTTCCGGAGATTACCCCCTACAAACAAACTTACAAACTTACAAACAAATTTTACCTCTTTATAATATAAGTATAGATATATAGTATAATATAATAAATATAATATATAGTATAATAGAAAAAGCTACTATATCTGCTAAAATATAAAAGATAGAAACATGGTGTCGCGGACTTTTTTGTAGAACTATTATAAAGTCAAAGTGAAAGTCAAAGTCAAATCATTTATTTCAATCAGGCCACTATAAGGCACTTTTGAACGTCATTACATGAAAAAAAAAAAATAGAATTGAATCTAGTTGCCCCTTCCAAAAGGTAGTTTTGTATGGAGAAGAATGGGCAAGAAACTCCATACGTACTCTTTTAAAATCAATGTTTTACAATGTTATTATTTGTATACATAGTCATACGTAATTACATGTGAATACAATGTACCTTCTATAAAAAAAACTACTGTATAATAACACACAAAAATAATTTATATTACAAATTAGGAATTCAAGGTAAAAATATATTTAAAGTTACATCATGTTCACATGTTAACAAATATTGGAACTGTAGACAACCACTCTCAACATCTCAACCAACAATAAAACAGCGTGTGAGCCTGCGCAATCCCATAGTAAGATATCATGTATAATAGCCCAACTATCTCAATTTTTGTATAGTCAGGCGGAAAAAAATAGCTCTTACAACAAAGTTATTTGCATGCGCTGCCTTAACAGTTGAATATAATTGAAAACAATGTCTGGCGGCCTAGTCCGCCTTTTATAGTTCTACAAAAAAGTCCGCGACACCATGTTTCTATCTTTTATATTTTAGCAGATATAGTAGCTTTTATGTGTTGAAAAAAGTATTTTTCGACGTACTTACCTTTGGACGATATTTTAAACAACAAAATATTAAACCTTATCGAAAAAAATATTATTATCATCACAAGAACATCATAGAGATACGATTTGCCCGAAACAGTATGTCAAGTGGTTAAATCGTTTCGAAGATAATATAAAATTACTAAATCGCAAAATGCCGCCGTCCATTCACGAATCACATAAGAACATGCTTTGTACGGATGTTTTATCCATTTACCCATGGTATTTCTGTTTTTTGGAATATCGGACAGTTTTAGCGATTGTTTATCATGCCTAAAAGGAAATCACAACTTTCCCGTCAGACATCCCAAAGCAGCTCGAGTACGCCGTACGGAGGAGTCTGCTCTTGAAAATCATCAGCGCCTCTCGAGAAATAGAGAAAATGCAAGCACGCGCTAGGGAATCTAGCTCCGAGCGTTCACAACGGCTTGCTAACCAAAGCTGGAGAACATCGCAAGCCCGTGCTCGGGAATCTAGCGCTGAACGTGCGCAGCGTCTCAGTGATTTAAGGCAGCATGTCTCTGCAACAAGGGATAGGGAGTCTAGCGCTGAGCGCTCGCAGAGGCTCGCTAGCCAGAGCGCGAGAACATCGCAGGCCCTTGCTCGGGAATCTAGCGCTTAACGTGCGCAGCGTCTTTAGGCAGGAAATAAATCATAGCACTCAGTACTAACCGAACCACACTCATAATTTCATCACAAGAAAATGGTTACCGCCCAACGAAATGGGCACGGGTCAGCTAGTAATATATATAATAAAATAGCCCATAGCACTCACGAATAATGTAGCTTTCTACCAGTGAAACAATTTTTTAAATCGGTTAAACAAACTTAGAAACTTACAAACAAATTTTACCTCTTTATAATATATTTATTTCCTGCCTAAAGACGCTGCGCATGTTTAGCGCTAGATTCCCGAGGACGGGCCTGCGATGTTCTCGCGCTCTGGCTAGCGAGCCTCTGCGAGCGCTCAGCGCTACACTCCCTATCCCTTGTTGCAGAAACGTGCTGCTTTAAATCACTGAGCCGCTGCGCACGTTCAGCGCTAGATTCCCGAGTAAAAAATTTTACCTCTTTATAATATTAGTATAGATAGTATAGATTTTATTTTTCTGCATCTTTTCAAGATTGTCCAAAAAACATCATAGATATACATTGAAAAAATTACATAGAAAGAAAGAAAAACTTTTTATTTACATAAAAATGACGCACATTATATAAGAAAATATGTAAGAAAAAGCAAAATAAAAACAAGTTGGTATTAAGACTAAAAACTAAAACCAAAAAAAAATACAAATAAGAAATATGCGCCACTACCGCGCGAAATAGCATTAATAGCATAGCATTTCACATAATTGTCTTGTCAGGCAATCAGCCTAGCAGGTTTTTCATATTTATAGGTAAAAATAAACAATACAACAATTTATTACCTAATAATTGTTAATAGTAATGTGTTAAAGTTTTGTTATGTAAAGGGCAGTGAAAATATATCTGATATTTTAACTAAAGGGACCACTGTTGAGAAATATGTTTACTGTGTAACAAATATGGGCTTACGTTCAGAGGTGGGTGTTAGAAATGGAACGCAGCCATAATTTGTTTTCTTTTCCTGTCACTTGTGTGGTGTCACTTCTTGCGCGCTGCTCTCTATAATAACGTGTAATACTGTTTCTGTTTAATTCTCATAGTAAATAATAAATCACAGTTCGAACCGGTTTTCTTTATTTTTGCTAAACCCAACATGGTAGCAGAGCGTGGTTGGTGAAATTAGCGGAAATATTAGAAAATATTCGATTTGTGCTTCAGAGATTATTTTGAGGTTAAAAACAAAAGCAACGCGAATTTGGAAAAAAATTTTATGAACCGTTATGGCAAATTCCAATTTAAATATGTTTCACCTGGAAAGGCTGAGTGGCCGAGAGAATTTCGCTACTTGGAAGTTCAGCGTGAAAACTTATTTAGAACATGAGGATTTATGGGATTGTGTAGAACACGCGTCAGAAACAAAAGTCGAACCGGCGAAAGATGTAAAAGCGAGGTCAAAGTTGATTTTATTAATAAGTCCTCAGAATTACGTACACGTACAGGACTGCAAAACTGCAAAAGAAGTTTGGACTAGCTTACATAAAGCATTCGACGACAACGGTCTCACCAGAAAAGTGGGTTTGTTAAAGGAACTGATAAACACGTCTCTAGAGTCAAGTAACGGCATAGAAGATTATGTCAGCAGAATTATGAATGCAGCACATAAGTTGCGGAACATTAGCTTCGATGTGAATGACGAATGGTTGGGCACACTAATGTTGGCCGGCCTGCCAGACAACTACAAGCCTATGATAATGGGTTTGGAGAATTCAGGAACTACAATCAGTGCTGACTTAATCAAGACAAAGTTGCTTCAGGAAATAGAGAGCACAGATTCCAGTACAGCCTTTCTCTCAGATTCAAGAAAAGGCAAGAATGAACAGCGCAAGTCAAAGTCAAGTATTAAGACAAAGGGACCACGGTGTTTCAGTTGCAACGGATATGGACATATTGCTAAACACTGTCAGAGTTCAAAGAAGTCACCTAGCAAAGAATTTAACCAGAAGGGAAGTTCAAGTTTTGCTGCAGCATTTTCAGCAACCGATGGTGAATGTAAAGGAAAATGGTATATCGACTCGGGTGCATCGATGCACATGTGTGGTACCAAGGCATGGATGTATAATGTTCGAGAACCATCAGTGAAAACCATAACAGTAGCTAACAGAGAGCCGCTGTCTGTGAATGGTGTTGGTGAGATTAATGTAGCTATTTCACAAGGAGGACAAATTCAATTAAAAAATGTACTATATGTGCCTGGACTCGCTGCCAATCTCATATCAGTAAGTACTATAACAAAAAGTGGATTTAAAGTGACATTCAACAAGGGAGGTTGTTATGTCAGTGATGCTAATGGCAAGCTTATATGCACAGCTACATTAAGTAACAAGCTATACATTTTGGATATGCATCCAAAGAAGGAGACTGCTCATTTGGCTTCTGATAAGGTAAAATTAAATACTTTTAACCTATGGCATCTCCGGATGGCACATTTAAATGTTTTAGATGTTCAGAAGTTGCCTCAATGTACTGAAGGGGTGACGGTGGAGCGTGGAGGTCAAGACACAATGCAATGTTCAGCCTGTCTAGAGGGGAAGCAAGCAAGGCTGTCATTTAAACATGATGGATCCAGAGCAACAAGGCCGTTGGAGTTAGTACACTCAGACCTGTGCGGTCCTATGGAGAGTATGTCATATGGAGGTATGAAATATTTTATTACTTTCACTGATGACTATACCAGAATGGTACATGTGTATTTCACAAAAGACAAGCTTAATATTCTAGAAGTTTTTAAGGATTTTAAAAAGAAAATGGAGAATAAACTTGATTATAAAATTAAAATACTTAGAACGGACAATGGAAAGGAGTATTGCAACACAAATTTTGAGCGATACTTAGCTTATTGTGGAATCACACATCAGACATCGACTCCATACACTCCTCAGCAGAATGGTTTGGCTGAACGCATGAACAGGACCCTAGTAGAGAAAGCGAGATGTATGATGTCCTATGCCAATTTAGAAAAAGGTGTATGGGCAGAAGCTATTGCTACAGCTGCCTATGTTGTAAATAGGTCACCAACTAAAGCACTTCAAGGGAAGACACCTTATGAAATGTGGACAGGGCGAAAACCTAATATGTCTCACATGCGAATATTTGGTTGTATGACAATGGTGCACATTCCAAAAGAGAAGAGACAAAAGTGGGACAAGAAATCCCAAAAGATGATCTTCGTTGGCTACTGTGATAATAGCAAAGGATATCGGGTTATGCACCCAAAGACACATCAGATAATTAAAAGTAGAGATGTAATTTTCTTTGAAAATGGTAATGAAGATTTTAAATGTATTATTTCAGAGAACTTGCATGAGGATGAGAATGCTGTGACATCAGAGAAGTCACACTCAGGGGAAAGCTCCAGCTGTTCAGAACATAGCAAAAAGGTGCAAAAAGAAGAGTCAGTCATTATTCCTCAGTCGGTCAGTAAACCTGAATGTCAGTCTGATTTGAAAGGATTCAATAATGAAAGCTCCAGTGAATATGAAACAGATACGGATGACCTTGACAGCTCATATTCTCCTCCTAAGACAATCTTACCTATACTAGATACAAGTTCTAAAATTACATTAAGGCCCCGTAACAGAGATAACTCTGAGAAAAAAGGTATGTTGTGTTTGTACACATACTCATTAGAACCTCAGACTGTAGAAGAAGCGCTATCATCCTCAGAGGCTAGCAAATGGAGAAAAGCAATGGATGAAGAGTTTGAATCTTTGATGAAAAATGAAACATGGAAGCTTGTAGACCTACCTGCAGGAAAAAAGGTTTTGCCTAATAAATGGGTGTACAAGGCTAAAACTGATCAACAGGGAAATGTCATCAGATACAAGGCCAGACTTGTCATCAAAGGTTATGCGCAGAAAAAGGGCATTGACTACCAAGAAGTATACTCACCTGTCGTTAGATATACATCAATACGTTACCTGATTGCTTTAGCTGCACAGCATGATTTTTGCATCGATCAGATGGATGCTGTTTCTGCTTTCTTACAAGGTACAATCGATACAGATATCTATATGGTTCAGCCTCATATGTATGAGAAAGGGACACAAGTATGTTATTTACAGAAGTCTATATATGGCCTAAAGCAGGCGAGCAGACTGTGGAATCTGAAGCTAAGCAATGTTTTAAAGGAAATGGGAATTCAGCAATCTAAAACTGATCCTTGTGTATATTATAATATTGAAAAGCAAATTTATATTGCAGTCTGGGTGGATGACGTTATCATATTTACTTCTCAGGAAGAAATAAAAAGGGATCTGAAAGAAAGATTACAACAGAAGCTAAATATGAAAGATCTTGGAGAAGCCAGCCAATGTGTGGGGCTTGATATAAGAAAGAGTAAAAACTGTATTACTTTGGACCAAAAAAAGTATATTAAAGAAATACTAACAAGATTTAAAATGTTGGACTTTAAACCTGTTAAGACACCAGTGGAGGTAGGACTGAAGTTCAAAGAGAATGCAGACGAGGAGCATTTTGATTGTCCATATCAACAAGCTATTGGAAGCCTTTTGTATGTGGCACAAGGCACCAGGCCAGACATATCTTATATTATCAACACTCTCAGTAGATACAATAAACAGCCTAAGACTGAGCATTGGACCGCTGTTAAGAGGGTCATGAGGTATCTGAAGGGTACCGAAGATTATAAATTGACTTATACCAAGAATGGTTCCAGTGAAATCACAGGCTGGTGTGATGCGGACTGGGCCAACGATGTCCGTGACCGAAAATCGTGCACGGGCTATATTTTTATGTTACAGGGAGGAGCTATATCTTGGTGTTCCCGCAAGCAGCAGACCGTGGCCCTATCGACCGCAGAGGCGGAATACATGGCCATGGGGTCAGCGGCGCAGGAGGCACTCTGGCTGCGGCAGCTGCAGGGCGAGCTCGGGCACGGTGCCGGTACGCTCGTCGTCTACAGCGACAGCCAAAGCGCGATCAAGCTAACTAAGAATGATTGCTACTTACCAAGATCGAAACATATAGATATAAGATTCCATTTTCTCAAGGAACATGTTAATAGTAATGTGTTAAAGTTTTGTTATGTAAAGGGCAGTGAAAATATATCTGATATTTTAACTAAAGGGACCACTGTTGAGAAATATGTTTACTGTGTAACAAATATGGGCTTACGTTCAGAGGTGGGTGTTAGAAATGGAACGCAGCCATAATTTGTTTTCTTTTCCTGTCACTTGTGTGGTGTCACTTCTTGCGCGCTGCTCTCTATAATAACGTGTAATACTGTTTCTGTTTAATTCTCATAGTAAATAATAAATCACAGTTCGAACCGGTTTTCTTTATTTTTGCTAAACCCAACAATAATTAACATAAGAAATATATATATATTATATTATATTATTATTAGTATTATTAGTATATTAGTATAAGTATTATTGGTGTTATTATTATTATTATTATTAAATTTAATTAATTAATTAATAATAATAATATTATATATTAGTATTTGTATAGATTTATCAAATACTAGCTGCCTCGCGCGGTTTCCACGCGTCTTTATAGTTATTGCTCCGTGATGAGCGTGATATATACGTGTTCCAGAAATGCGTGGCTTATTCCCATAACATACTATACTAAGTCCTCGTGTTTCTTTGAATCATCCATTTTTTTTTTTTGTTACATATTTAGTTTTTATCAAGTTTTTTTTTGTTATATATGTGTATAGACGTGTGTGTATGCGTTAAATATGAGCAGGCATTCATGGAACACGCTGTTAAAATATTTTTCCTAAATCTGACTATCATACCAAAATAATTACTATATTCTAATATATACAATAACACAGGTAGTTTCAGACATTAGCGCGATTAAACAAACAAATATTCAGATTTACTATTTTATTAGTACCTACACCTTTATTTACATTGATTATACAGGCGACTTTAAATAACTGGCACAATCATTGGACAAGATAATTTTAAAACAATATTATTAAAGAATAAGAATAATAACTGTTACGAGTTTTATTATTTTGATAAAACATAAGGGTACCGCTTCAAAAACATCTAGGTATATCTTTTTACACGCCTTTTTACATTCAGTTTGCTTTGCAAATTTCTACTTTATTAAATAGTCATAAACATTTTTTTTTTCGCTATAGTTCAAAAGTTATTTCAAAATAAAAATTACTTTTGAATCCAGTACCGAGAACCCCTGAATAAATACGAGCGCGCGTGACGTCATAACGTTTAGCTGCCAGATGAAGTAAGTAAACATTATGAAGACACAACTATAGTCACGTGATATTTTTTGAAATTTTAACAATTTTTAATTGTTTATAATTAATTGAATTTTTTTTTAAAAGTTTTTTGCATTAAATATCAATATTATTAATAATATATTAAATACATAAAAAATATCTTTTTTTTTTTTAATTCCCATTTAGCATCGAATTGTCACATAATATAGGAATTAAACAATACATTACTAGCAGTATGCAAAAGGATTAAGTTATTATTAAATAAACTCTAATTTTTTAAATATCTTTTTTAATAACATTGTTATTTGTATTTTATATGGGTAGTAGACCACAAACAAATATTTAACAATGGCATTGTAGTAAATTCCAACATTGTGTAAAACTCTCTCCTAAGCAAAGAATCATGACCATCAATGGTACTGGTTTTTCTCATGCATCAAGATAAAAATTATATTACAATTATTTTCTTTATTTTTGAAGTCATTCTGCAATTAGAATGCCAATTTTGTATAGGGGTTTATTTTGTAAACTTAATAAGTTATGTAATTGATTTGACAAAATGAATTACCTACTGCCGGCCATTCTTACGTTAAAGTGTTGCCATAATCAAAATAAGTAAATATATTGACAACTCTAATCGATTTTTTTTGTATTCGATTACAAATTAATATAAATGTAAAGTCATTGGAAAGGTAAATCGCGGGGTTTTTATAAATAATAAAGCGAGATGATACTACTGTGGTGTGAAATAATTAGTATTTCACACACACAGTAGTCGTATTATTTGCTTTCAAAACTTTTTAAAGCAATTTCACTTTGTTGGCTAACGATACACATGAATGATTGTATAGTTTTTTTTTTAATTATCTTGATTCGGTTTGATATAAATCGAACCTTTTTAATAAATTAATGATTATAGAACTAAATCAGTCATTTGAAATAATTATGTGTCGAGTGTATTTATTCGAGTAATTGATTTTCATTTAAAATCTAAAGTGGCAACATTGGTGTTGGTGTCTCAAATTGAATTGTCATTGTCAAAAAGTCCAATGTCAATTGCGCGTGGTGCATGCTAAGTTTGTTCATTGCGATTTCAATATTACAGTTTTTTTTTTGTGTTGATCGAGTCCTACTCTCCACAGTAATTGTGATATTCATTGTAACTATTTGTTTATTTCTTGTTTTCAATCACTATCGCTAACTCTAATGTGAAATTGTGAATCTTACGCCAAGACGTTTTTACGCCAGGAAGTTTTCACTTTGTTTGAAGTTTGTGTGTGATTCGTATTTTGTTGTACTGTACTGTACTACTTAGCGACTACCTACTGAAAATGTCGACCATTTCGCGTGAGGTACCGACAACAAGAACAATCGACCGGCGAAACCGGTGTATCAACTGTTTTTTTGCAATCCTAAGAAACCAACGCAGGTATTCTTTGGAACAAGCTACTACTCAGATGATCAATGTGTTACAGTCATGGATAACTCCTACTCAGGTAAGCACATTCTATTGACGTTTTCATACCTATCAGTCTACAGTTTTTTTTTTTTGTGTTGATCGAGTCCTACTCTCCACAGTAATTGTGATATTCATTGTAACTATTTGTTTATTTCTTGTTTTCAATCACTATCGCTAACTTTAATGTGAAATTGTGAATCTTACGCCAGGACGTTTTTACGCCAGGAAGTTTTCACTTTGTTTGAAGTTTGTGTGTGATTCGTATTTTGTTGTACTGTACTGTACTACTTAGTGACTGCTGAAAATGTCGACCACTTCGCGTGAGGTACCGACAACAAGAACAATCGACCGGCGAAACCGGTGTATCAACTGTTTTTTTGCAATCCTAAGAAACCAACGCAGGTATTCTTTGGAACAAGCTACTACTCAGATGATCAATGTGTTACAGTTTAAACCTACCCAGTCATTCTCTCGTTTTTATATTTTAATTTTTGCTTTTTATAAATCACATATTAAAAACTATAGACAAATGATAGCAAAAAATCAATGTCACAATGCTGCATGCTGAAGTTGGAAGCACTCCGTGCTGTAAGCACAAAATATAATTATGTTGTGCGGCCGATTCAGTTTGGCTTGAAGTCGGTGATTGTGACATTCCTTTGCTCATTCTATTATACTATATTCTAATGACCTTTTTTATTATATTTCATTTCAAATATATTTTTTTGATCGCAGCTGTCTCCAGGAAGTATAATGTGTTCAGAGTGTTTTGGACTGCTTCAAAATCGAGCTAACACAATGAGCGAAGGAAGTGCTATGCCATTGCCTGCTCTTGGACATAGAAGAATCTGCTTTCCTTGTGGAAATTCTATTTTACGAACACTAAGAACATACCCGTGCGACATGATCGACAAGAAAGAAACATTTTAATGAGACTGGTTCCACAGCACTTGGTAAATATTTATGTGGGATAATGATTTTGTATCAAGCTTAAGTATGAATGCAGCATAATATTGTCAAAGCGGAACGCAGCGGATGAAAGAGAGGGAAGTATGTGTGTGAGTGTAACAGCGAGATGACGCAGTCTTACGACAGACGTACGGTGTAACGGCGATCTTTTTTCTGGTGTGTCAATAAATAAAAGTTTTTAAAAGTATTTCTCGTTTATTTTGCCATATAATCCCACAAATTTGGGGGCTCGTCCGGGATTGGCAAAATAACGACACGAGTTCGAGTTTAACAAGTGAATAAACAACGGACGACGGAGGCCGGCACGTGGCGTGGTCAACGGCGACGAACGACGAACGGTACCTATTCAAAAAATCAACGGCGGCCGACGATAATTACGACGGTATCGGCGAACGGTGAGCTGACGATAACGGAGATAAAAAACTAATTCGAAAATGACGAAAGACGAATCACGTACGGGCCTAAACTCGATGTTGTACCTAACTTCGGACATAATACCTAAATTCACCGGTCAAGATAAGACGTATCCAGTGGCGCGATGGATACAAGACGTGGAGGAAAATGGAGAAATATGTGGTTGGACACCGTTACAACAGCTGCTGATGGCACGGAGATCCTTATCAGGCACCGCACAGCTTTGGATGCAAGCTGAACGCCCTCACAAGTCATGGGAAGAACTGAAGGCGGCCCTGAGTAAAGAGTTCCCCGACAGCGTCGACATCAAAACAATACACGAGCTTCTGAGCCAACGAAAGAAAAGACGTGACGAGAGTTGTATTGACTATATGTTGGTCATGAAGGAGTTGGGGAAACGGGGTAAGATACCCGATTACGTGGCTATTAAATATATTGTTGATGGCATAGTCGACCACGAGACTAACAAAATCATGCTATACGGTGTAACGACGTATCCTGATCTGAAAGAAAAATTTAAAATCTACGAGACTGTTAAGGAAAAGATGAAACTGGAACATTCTAGAAGTACCTACAAAAATGAAAAACGCGGCATCATGCGACACGAAAAAACGTTGAAAAGGTGCTATAACTGTGGTGACGGCGATCATGTGTCGGAAGACTGTCCGCAGAAGGCACAAGGTCCAAAGTGCTTTAACTGCAACGAATACGGTCATATTTCACCGAAGTGCCCGCATAAGAAAAATATGGCGGCGGTAGCCGGCCGTAAGGAAGATACGAGCTCATCAAGATGGCGTAGTTCCGGTTCCGGCGATAAGAAAGAAAACAACGGCGCATCGACAAGTGGGAGCGGGAGCGGCGAACGTACGACGACCAAGCAAGCAATGTTCGGTCAATCATCGTTCAACAACGCGGATAATACGTCACACTCACAGAATGACAGTGTCAAGATGACAGATGACGACATAGACAGCAAATGTCAAAGTCAAATTGGATCTGACATTTGCGATGTAAACAAACATTCGCGACGGGAAAAACCTTTAAAAATCGTAGAATTATGTGGAAAAACGACAAGTGCGCTTATTGATTCGGGTAGTGATGTGAACTTAGTATCTTCCGAGTTTTGTGCTAACGTCAGTAAAGTGCTGAACAATAACATAACACTGTCTGGACTTGGATCCGCTAAAGTGGAGTCATTAGGTCGTCTATCGACAAATGTTGTGATCGACGGTACGAAATACGACGATGTGTCATTCTATGTGGTACCTAAGGACTGTATGCCTTTTGATGTAATCATAGGTCACGAATTTCTTAAGAATGTTATAACGGTTATGAATGGTAGTGCTGTGTGGATGAAACCTGTGGAATGGATGAACGAAATTAATTGTTTTTGTTGCAGTGTTGAGGTTGGCCATGTAAGTAATACTTACCTTAAAGAAGAGGTTGTTCAGATGGTTGAGAGCTATCAACCATGCCAAATTAAAGAAGCTCCTATCCAGTTGAAAATAATTGTGAAAGATGATGTCCCGGTGGTGCAACGTCCACGGCGCATATCACTGAAGGAGCAGGTGGTTGTTGAAGAACAAGTTGCGGAGTGGCTCGAGCAAGGAATTGTACGTGTAAGTTATTCTGAATATGCCAGTCCATTGGTTCTTGTTCGCAAAAGAGACGGTACTACAAGGGTGTGCGTTGACTATAGAAAATTAAATAGTAAAATTGTAAAAGATGAGTTTCCATTGCCCATTATTGAGGATTACATTGACAAGTTGGCTGAGGCAAAAGTATTTAGTGTACTGGATTTAAAAAATGGATTTTTCCATCTGAGTGTCAGCAGTGAGTCGGTAAAATATACTGCATTTGTTACACATCATGGTCAGTTCGAGTTTTTGAAAGCTCCATTTGGCTTGTCTGTTTGCCCTAACTATTTCATGAGATTTGTGACCATAATCTTCAGAGAACTAATATCTAAAGGGATTGTTCTAATATTTGTTGATGATATTCTTATTCCAGCAAAAGATGAACAGGAAGCCGTTGATAGATTAAGGGAAGTTTTAAGAGTGGCGTCTGAATATGGCCTGCAAATAAATTGGAAAAAAGCACAGCTGATATGTCGAAGCATAACCTATTTAGGTCATACGATTGAGAATGGACAAGTAAGGCCTGCCAGTGAAAAGATTGATGCCGTTACAAAGTTTCCAGAACCCAGAACAATTAAGCAATTGCAAAGTTTTATTGGGTTAGCGTCGTATTTTAGGAAGTATGTCCAGAATTTTGCATCAATAGCACAGCCGCTTACAGATTTACTTAAGAAAGATGTCAATTTTGAATTCAATGATGAACAACGGTGTGCATTTAATTGTTTGAAGGAGCGTTTGACTACTAAACCAGTTTTACAAATATTTAATCCAAGATTGGAGACAGAAATGCATACAGACGCATCGCTTCTGGCTTACGCAGCTATACTCATGCAGCGATCTGATGATGACGGTGGACCACATCCAGTATATTTCATGAGTCGTAAAACCAATGATGCGGAAAAAAAGTACACCAGTTATGAACTGGAAAGTCTGGCTATTATTGAAGGGGTAAAGAAATTTAGGCACTACTTATATGGTATAAGATTTAAGATTGTTACTGATTGCCAAGCATTCCAGATGACGCTTAAGAAGAAAGACTTGAGTACAAGGGTTGCAAGATGGGCATTGCTTCTGCAGGAGTTTGACTTTGTGGTTGAACATCGGCCAGGAACGAGGATGAAGCATACTGATGCATTAAGCCGAAACCCATATGTAGCTGTAGTAACGTTGCACGATGAGATCAGAAGAGCACAACAGTTGGATGATGGTCTAAAAGCTATATTACAGATTTTACGGGAGAGAACATACGGTGATTATTATACTGATAATGGATTGCTTTACAAAGGGGTGGAAAAGCACTTAGTGATCCCAAAGTCTATGGAAAATGAAATCATTAAAAGAGCACATGCAAATGGACATTTTTCCAAAAGGAAGATGATTGAATTAATTGGTAAAGACTATTTTATTAAGAACCTTGATAAGAAAATTGAAGAGTTTATTACAAGTTGCATTCCATGTCTATTAGCTACGCGTAAAGAGGGAAAACAAGAAGGATTCCTAACTCCGATTGAAAAGGAAGAGTCACCGCTACATACACTGCATTTGGATCACATTGGTCCAATGACGGAGACGAAGAAGCAGTATAACCATATCCTCACGATTGTTGACGCATTTACGAAGTTCACTTGGATATTTCCCACTAAAAGCACCACAAGTCGAGAAACAATAGAAAAGTTGAAAATTCACCAACAACATTTTGGCAATCCAACCAGATTTATAACTGATCGAGGAACGGCTTATACGAGCACTGAGTTTCAAGAGTATTGTAAAGACGAAAATATACAACACATCAAAATTACGACGGGTGTGCCTCGAGGAAATGGCCAAGTGGAAAGAGTCCATCGCACTATAATCTCTGTACTTACCAAGATGTGCATAGAGAACCCTGCTCTCTGGTATAGGCATGTAAGTAGATTACAGCGTTCTCTAAATAGTACTTTCCAGCGAAGCATAAACACTACACCCTATCAACTATTGATTGGGACAAAGATGAGAATGAAGGAAGACATCGAGATTTATGATTTGCTTTCAGAAGAAGAAAGGGAAAGCTATTCAGAGGAGAGAGAAAAACTTAGAGAGAAAGCTAAAGAGCAAATTCTACAAGTTCAAGAAGAAAATATAAGAAATTTTAATAAGAATAGAAAAGAAAGTATGAAGTACAATGAAGGAGACTTGGTAGCAATAAAACGCACGCAATTCGGCTCGGGAATGAAGCTTAAAGCTAAATATCTTGGCCCCTATCAAGTCGTAAAAGCAAAGAGAAACAACAGGTATGATGTGAAAAAGCTCAACCCGAATACTGAAGGCCCTAGCGTAACCTCTAGTTCAGCAGATTACATGAAGGTGTGGCCAGCTGTGAACTCATTAACCTAATAGGTGAGAGTTGCTTGTTAATTTTTTCTTGTTTCAGGTTTGTGTATGAAAGGTTGTGTGCAATGTTTTGTTAAACACTGTGTTTTGTTAGATGTAAGCTTAGTCTATTGTTATTAAGAGTTAAGAGATCTGTATTTGTATCTTTACTGTACCTACTGCAACGATAAATGTCAGTGTGTAAACATTTTTTTAGGAACATTAACAATGTTATGTTGTCTCTTTGAATTATTATTTTATGATGTCCCCTTTAAAATAAAACTGTAACTATGTGATGTTATGCTGTTACTCTGATGTTGTATTAGTGTATTGTTGTATTAGTAGTTCTGTTAAAAATAAGATGAAAGTTAGCGACGTATGTTCGGGTGCATGTCTGAGGACAGACATGAATCAGGATGGCCGACTGTGGGATAATGATTTTGTATCAAGCTTAAGTATGAATGCAGCATAATATTGTCAAAGCGGAACGCAGCGGATGAAAGAGAGGGAAGTATGTGTGTGAGTGTAACAGCGAGATGACGCAGTCTTACGACAGACGTACGGTGTAACGGCGATCTTTTTTCTGGTGTGTCAATAAATAAAAGTTTTTAAAAGTATTTCTCGTTTATTTTGCCATATAATCCCACATTTATTAGTATCTTATTGAGAATATGGAGTGTCTAATACAGAATCTGTCTACTTGGGCTAACAGAAAAAATATTTAAGCACCTTATTTTTTTAGGTATCCAGAATGGAACGTGTACGTGCTGCATGTTGGAGATCAGCTACGAGAGAAGTACAGAGGCAACAGCAGCATAATTCAAATCGTCCTACTGTAGCACATGCTGTGTCAAGTGATGATTTCAATATTCCTGAGCCACCTCCTCTTCCATCTTCAAGACCAGTAGCAGTTCAATTAGCGGCACCAAAAATCACATCATCTTTATATAGACGTGCTGCAAACACATCTGGCCACTGCATATTCGTTAATTGTTTTGCAAATGAACTTCTACTTGTACCATGTGCTGTAAATTTTTTATTGTATCATTATAAATTCTATGTACCATCTGGTGCACGTGTTTGTTGTCACCACTTGGATCACGGTTCTTGGAATGAATTAACCTCCCAATTGAGGGATTTTACTGGTAGTCAATTTGATAATATTATGACTATGATGCAGCGAGCAGCTTATAACAGATTTGATTTTTCAAATATTAAGATGATGCCTCCATATTTATGTCATTATTGGCTTGGATTCAATGCTGACCAGTTTTATGATTTACTTAACAGTATCCCAAATCTAGCAGAACAGGTACCAAATGCTTCTATAGCCTTGTGCATATATTTAGTTAAGCTAAGAACTGGTGACAGTAATGAAAGGTTGGCTACTCTTTTTGATAAACCTCGAACCACTTTAGAACGGTGGATGTCAAAAGCAAGAAATTGTTTAATGAGTGATTTTGTCCCCTTGCACTTAGGATTTAATCATCTTACTGTACAAGATGTTGCTTCTCGAAATAAGATTATCCCAGAAGGACTGTTTAGTAATCCTGATTTGCCTCCAGATGTTAAGCCTGCAATAGTAGTATATGTAATGCTACCTATGTTTTTTGTGCAAAGTAGTTCAAATTATTTGTTTCAGAAACAAACCTACAGTTTACAAAAACTTGACAACCTAGTTAAACCATTTTTGATTGTGTGTTGCGTTGGCCACATTGTGGAATGTCTTGGTCCATAAAAAGCCACTCTTAATGATGCTACAATCACAAGTTTAAACTTAAATAATGAGGGATCTTGTATAAGATCATTTTTTAGAAGAGGTGATATTTTTCTTCTTGATAGAGGATTTCGAGATGTTATAAATGAACTCCAAGAACACGGTTTTGTCACCCACATGCCAAAGTCTCTCCTCGAAAATGAACACCAATTAACAGTAGACTTTTTTTAGTAAACCATCTGGCAACATATGTAGAGCAAGAAAATGTTAACAGAAGGAGAGCTAGCTTCCAAACAATTGATGGCAATTATCCTCATTTGGATAGTGTACGGTGAACGTACATGGGTTTTAAAATATATTTATTACAATAAGTTAGCCAGTAGGCTCGCGTATTTGCACTTTGAACGCGACCTACATTTGGCAGTGCATTGACACTGACATATTGCATTGTTCTATGCATTTTATGTATATTACATTTTTAGTGTTCAATTAGACGTGGTTTGAGTCGGACAACTTGCATTTTTATTTAGATTCATCCCGTTGAGCATTCACTGACATTTTCTGCATTTAAGTTTAAATTTGACACTTTACATTTGCATTGACATTACTTGTGTTAGGGAAGCACCCTACATAGTTTTTTGGTCCTTCGAAACTATTGCAAGTACCATACAGTCCGATACGTCGGTCGATAAGTCGCCGCGCGGGATCTGTGTCGTGTCGTGTCATACCGTGCCACGTGTGTTGCCGTGCAGGAGCATTCGGGGAGGTGGCAGCGATCCAGGTTCCAGAGCGTCACATTGCATTGCATTGCATACAGGGAGAGTTCCTGAGTTTCAAGTAAGATCGTTCATTATTTATCTTACGGCTTTATAATGGAGGGTTTAATCGTGCGTCAAGCTGAGATCCTCGAGGAAGTGAAGAGAATCCATTCTAATTTTAAGAAGGATTCAGCGAGCAGGAAGAACACCGATTACATTCGTAAAAGGCTTGAGAGGTTAGATATACTATGGGCGGAATGTGAAGAGAAGAACCGGGAGCTGAGTGCAGTAGAGGAGAAAGATCATCAATATTTCACCGGTAACATTTATGAGGTCATTAAAAGCTGGTACCAGGGAACGCGTCAGGAGATTGCAGCGTTCGAGATGAAGACTTGCTGGACCCAGTAACGCCGGCCATAGTAAGTTAAACGTTGAGTTTGACAAAACCATGTTCGAGACATCTGTAGGAGCAGAGGACAAGCTACTCGAGTTACAGCAGTTGCAACAAGCTAACTTCCGTGCATTCACTAGGTTAGTAAATCGAAGCCTACACGAGGTTAAGGAGAAATGGGAAATTGAGGATATGCTTAAGACTGTAGAGTTTCGGTGGACTGCGATTGACAAATTACATTTACAAATTGATGGCATATTAGAGGGGAATTCACAGGACTACTATGACGAGTTCTGTCGTCACGAAAAGGCATTTACAAATATGAAACGGGCGTTGAACACGAAATTAAACGCTTCTCTACATCAACAGCAAACATTGCCTAAAATTGACATACCTATCTTTAACGGCAACTATACTTTATGGCCTACTTTTATGGATCTCTACGTAGAAGCGATTCATAATAATTCGGCGATCGCAAAAACACAAAAAATGCAACATCTAAAGGGTAGACTTCGCGGTGAAGCGGAAAAGCTCGTGCAGCATTTACACATTGCACCCGAAAATTATGACACGTGTTGGGAAATTTTGAACCATAGATATAATAATAAGTTTATGTTATTTACCAGAAATTTCCAGGCATTTATGCGTCAACCTAATTTGCAAAAACAATCTGCATTCGACCTCAAGCGGTTATATGACACTAGCAACGAAACCATAAACGCCATACACAACTTGGGCGTTGATACAAGCTCATGGGATCCGATTCTAGTTTACGTGTTATGCGAAAAATTAGACTCCGAAACGTATACGGAATACATGCAGTCCAGGTCGGATCCGCGCGAGATACCAACATACAATCATTTTATGGATTTCGTCGAAAACAAGTTTATGGCATTAGAACCATTGCACAGGAAAAAGCCAGAAAATTATGATAAACCTGCATCAAAACCACATTTTAAGACGCAACATCTGTTCGGCAATAATCCCAAGTCATCAAATTCACAACCCAATAAAGGTTCAGCAAACTATTCTCGCAATTTTCATGCGTCAAACGCTGGACAATACAGCAAGACTATTTGTCCATTGTGCAACACGAATCATGCATTATTTCAATGTTCTAAATTCGCTGACATGCTGAGTCCGGAAAAAATAGCATTTATAGAAAACAATCAAATATGCAAAAATTGTTTGTATGTGCATACTAAGGGTTACTGTGCGTCGCAGAAAAGATGCAGAGATTGCAACGAACAACATAACACACTTCTGCACAGCGATATTGTAAAGTCAGCGCAAACGCCCTCAGCAACACAAACAGCACCTAAACCGTCGTCATCGACTTCATCTAGGTCAAATAAAAATATGCAAAACAACTTCGCGTCAAATAATAATGATGAAATATTATTACCAACAGCATTACTGCAAGTAGCCACAGCTGGAGGTGACTACATTACACTAAGGGCTCTAGTTGATCAAGGCTCACAAATTACGTTGATCACGGAGAATGCAGCTCAAAGATTGGGCATAAAGCGTCAACAGCTGAATGCAAACATAAGTGGCATCGGTACTTTATCCAACAGGAGTAAAGGAAAGGTCCATCTATCCTGCAAGTCCTTATATAACGATTTCCAGTTTACAACGGAAGCGTTAATCATGACACGGGTAGTAAACAGTCTGCCTAACGTTACATTTGCAAAGAAACCTTGGGCTCATGTGACAGACATCACACTAGCCGACCCAGATTACAACTTATCTAGGCCCATTGACATACTTCTGGATGCACACGTATTTTCCGAAATACTCATGAATGGCTTAGTCAAAGGGGAGGTTAATGAACCCATGGCTCAACAAACACGGTTGGGGTGGATATTGTCAGGCAATGTCACCAAAACATTTAATTGCAACGTCGTAGTTAATGAAGTTAACGACTTGACAAAATACTGGGAAATTGAAGACATCAATGGAGATGCATGCAATTCTATGACGTCAGAGGAACGATATTGTGAGGAGCTCTACACTGCAACAACCAAGCGATTAGGTGATGGCAGATATGCAGTTCGTTTGCTAATGAAGCCTAATTTTAATCAGCTGCTGGGCAAGTCAAAGCCACGAGCGGTAGCACAGTTTATGCAATTAGAAAGGAGATTAGGCAGGGATGACAAATTATCAGATAGTTACATCAAATTTATGCAAGAGTACCTGGAAATGGGACATATGAAGGAGAGCAAACCTGACTGCAACACGGCATGCTACTTACCTCATCATGGAGTCCTAAAACAGGACTCAGTGACATCAAAATTGAGGGTGGTCTTTAATGCCTCCCAGAAAACTGACACAGGTTACAGCCTGAATGACTTGATTGAGTGTGGCCCTAAGCTACATCAAGACCTATTGACATTATTATTAGGATGGCGGCTATACAAGTACGTCTTTACTGCAGATTGTGAGAAGATGTACCGCATGATCCTTGTCCATGAAGAAGACCAACGCTTGCAAAAGATCCTGTGGAGAGAATCCAACCAAGGTCCGTTAAAGGAGTTCCAGTTATGCACAGTGACGTATGGAACCAAGGCAGCACCATTTCTAGCTCTTCGAACGCTGAAACAGCTTGCAGAGGATGATGCACAGAAATATCCGTTAGCAGCGGATGTCATCGCTAACGAAATGTACGTTGATGATGTCCTAAGTGGCAGCAACTCCGTCGAACGAGCACAAGAAATTCAAAAGCAACTCATTGACATGCTGAGTGGAGCTGGCCTTACACTACGGAAGTGGTCAAGCAACGACCAGACCTTGATTGAAAGCTTATTTTCTTCAGATCTTAACCAAACGACAATGCATTTTACAAACGATGGCATGACAAAAGCCCTGGGGGTCCAGTGGAATCCTACAACTGACACATTTTCATTTACAAACAAAATACAATTTGACAATAAAAACCAATTGACAAAAAGGAAGCTACTATCGGAAATCTCGAAAATTTTCGACCCGCTGGGCTGGCTGACACCTTTGACAGTAAAAGCAAAACTGCTGTTCCAAAGCGTCTGGCTATCGGGATGCGAGTGGGATGAAACCTTACCTGACAGCGTGCAAGAGGAATGGAAGCAGTTTACTAGCGACTTACACAACATAACCGAATACCAAATACCAAGGTGGCTGGGAGATATTACTAAACCATTCCAAGTACATGGGTTCTGCGATGCATCCGAAAAGGCCTACGCATGCGCTATATACCTGCTGACAACAAATGACAAAAACGAGCCTACGATTAGACTTATCGCTGCAAAGTCGAGGTTATCGCCAATCAACAAAAAATTGACACTACCGCGACTCAAATTATGTGGAGCGCTACTACTTTCACGGCTCATGAAAAAGGTCCTGACAGCCTTTAAATGGGACAATGTGCACAAAAATACATACGCCTGGACGGACTCTATGATTGTATTAGGCTGGCTGCACGGGGACGTCACAACAATGGAAGTCGTTCGTCAGCAACAGAGTACAGCAAGTGCATGACGTAATCCCAAAACAGCACTGGAGTTATGTCAAGTCCGAGGAAAATGCTGCAGACTGCGCGCCACGCGGAATCAGTTGTACCCAACTATTGCAACATCCTTTGTGGTGGCAAGGCCCCTACTGGATGAAAAATTACAGTGAAGATACCTTTGACAAAATTACAATTACACCGACAACATGCGAATCAAAACAAAAACAAATGCAAACGTATGTTGTGAAATGTGAACCGTCTTCAATAGTAATTGAGTTATTAGACAGACACAGCGATTTGACTCGTATTACAAGGGTCATTGCTTGGATGAAACGGTTCATTAACAGCTGTTCGAACACCGACACTCATCGTACTACTACTTACTTGACATCTACGGAACTAAAAGGCGCTGAAAACCTAATAATGAAACATATTCAACTGCATGCTTTCAATGACGAGATTATGAGATTGAAGGAAAACAAAGGTTTGAGCACAAAAAGTAACCTTTTGAGTTTAAATCCATTCCTTGACAAAAATGACATTCTGCGAGTGGGTGGAAGGTTACGTAACTCAAGCCTACCCGAAGACACTAAACATCCAATTCTACTACCACATGACAACAAACTGACAGAGTTATTAATTTGGCAAGCTCACAGAAGAACATTACACGGAGGTCCTAAGTTAACCCTGACACATCTTCGACAAAGAGTTTGGATCGTAGGAGGACATCGCGCCGTCAAAAAGGTCTTACACAAATGCGTAACATGTCGCCGATTCAATGCTAAACAAACAAACCAGATTATGGCGGACCTACCAGAGCCGAGAGTGACAGTATCTCGCCCTTTTACACATACAGGTGTCGATTTTACTGGACACGTTGAGATCCAGGCAAGTAAAGGCCGAGGCGTCAGAACATTGCTGGCGTACGTTGCAGTATTTGTTTGTCTAGCAACAAAAGCCATCCATCTAGAACTGGTTTCAGAACTATCCAGTACAGCATTCCTATCGGCTTTCAAGCGCTTCTGCGCACGTCGAGGTACACCACGGGACATGTACAGCGACAACGGCACGAACTTTGTGGGTGCAAATCGGATCCTATTGCAACAATACAAATGCATTGGAGAAAACATTGACAACTTCTTCTTGGGGAAAATATCAGAGATGGGAGTTCAATGGCACTTCAATGCCCCGGTCTGGCCAAGCGCAGGCGGACTGTGGGAAGCAGCTGTGAAGAGCATGAAATATCATCTCAAACGGGTCATTGGAGACCAACGTCTGACATACGAAGAATTTACCACTCTGCTATGTCAGATAGAAGCTTGCTTGAACTCACGACCACTATGCACTGTTTCAGAGAACGCCGAAGAGATTAACTGTTTAACTCCAGGACATTTCTTAACCGGCACATCACTCATGACAATTCCAGAACCCGACATGGACAATACGTACCGTTTAAACACGAGATGGCAAATTGTACAACAACTTAGCAAGGATTTCTGGAAGAAGTGGTCGCAAGAGTACCTCCAACAACTACAAGCAAGACTAAAGTGGAAACGACAGAATACTGACATAAAGAAAAATGACATTGTATGCATTAAAGATGAAAGGTTACCTGCAGGAAAATGGGCACTGGGTCGTGTAGCGGATTTACACCCTGGAAAAGACGGCCACACTAGAGTTGTGACATTACAAACTGCAAAAGGCGAAACTAAACGACCTATTACAAAACTGGTACCACTAGTGGAGGCTGAGGAAAAAACCAACACTGACACTGACAAACTACCCAAAAACAGGCGAAACCGAGCTAAAGGGCTTACCTGGAACAGCTTGGTATGTTATATGCTGATGCTAGTTATGACATTAATAACACCCACTGTTCAGCAAGATATGAAATTTGCTCAACTGACAAAAAATCAAAGTTTTCTTTGACAAGATTGCAGATCTACAAGAAATTAGAGATGAATGGAAACTGGTATTCTATTACAATATGACAAATTATTGGCGCAACGTGGACACTCTGCAAGCATTCGTATCGCATATAAAGCAAGCTCGTTGCGAAGAGTGGTTGATGCAATTTCATGTTCTGATTAACCAACTTGAACAAAGCACGAGTGAACTAAATTATTACAACGAATTACTGAGGTCCCAGCGGATAATTCAACACAGGTTCAAAAGACGAATGATCGACGGAGTAGGGTATGTTGCAAATTCGTTATTTGGAGTGTTAGATCAACATTTTGCAGAAAAATATGAACAGGATATCGACACAATCCAACACAATGAAAATCACCTATTCCAACTGCTTAAAAACCAGACAAGTGTTCTGGAAACCGAGAACAACATTGTACAGCGTAACGAAGCAACAATGGTGAAGCAGTTCACTTTTATCAACGATCACCTCACGTCCCTAGAAAACAAGACGCTCAAAGATAAACTTGAGAGTTCAAATGCATTCTACATCATTACATCGGCCATAGCTGCAGACAGAATGGCCCAAAACTTAAAAGATATCCAAGAATCACTCATCAACACACTGACAAATATGTACCAAGGACATATGGACGTACATCTATTATCACCAACCCAAATGCAAAGCGAACTAGATAGAGTAGCTCGACTACTACCTCGCGATTCTACACTACCTGAAGTTCGTAATGACATAAGAGACATCTACAGGCTGTTCAGAATACATGCACGCATAACACAACACTACCTGTTGATGGAAATAAAAGTACCGATCTTGAGTGATGCCCTATACGAACTTAACAGACTTATCAGCATTCCTCAACGTATTGACATAAATCGGGTAATGTACGTTATTCCCAACTCTGCATTAATAGCATTTAATGCCAACCAATACTCATTTATACCCCTAGAACAATATGACATTAACGAATGCCAAAAATTACATGACCAAACTCTACTGTGCAAACTAAATCACCCTATATACAACACCGGTGATCGTCACAAATCTATTTGCGATGTACAGCTGATTCGAGACAACGAAGAACACAGCGTTTATTGCCATACGGAAATAAAATTATGCGCCGACAAATGGGTCAAATTACATAAACAAAACACCTGGTTTTATTATTGTTGTGACACGTGCGAAGTACAATTAGTGTGCGGCACTCAAATGACATCGGAGACGATACGTCACTCGGGTCTGATAACGCTGAAACAAGGATGCAACTTGCAAGGCGACTCATTCACACTGCACGCATATATGGAACATACAAGTGACATTTTAGTCAATGTACCATATGCGATGATCGTGCCCACGATCTCTCCAATCAACAACATAATCAATACCTCGATTCGTAACTCAACGTTGCATATTGAAACGCACGAAGAGACGTTCAAGAAGATTGACACGCAACTACGCTCTATAGAAGCACAGTCTAAGCTAGACACCTTATCCTCTCACGACGTTCATCACTACATTGCAATTTATGTGGTTGTTGCGATTAGCATTGCACTGTTTGTAACATCGGTGTACTTTTGGCGAAAGATAGCAACCCAAAGACAGGGGGAGGGTCCGCAAGACGCGAGAAGTAGAAGCAGACGAGAAGAAGATCATGACATCGAGGACAGGAACAGCAAGATCGACAAACGGGACTCAAAAGTGAATAAAGTGTCGTGTGCTAACCCTACCTCAAGTGAAGTGAAATTTGACACTGAAAAACATAGTGATGTGTGCTAATTTATTATTATGGTGACATTCTATTTATAGACTTTAGTTATATTTCTTCATGGTAGTCGTAGATCAATCTTATTTACATTGGAGTCCTTCATTTTTACATTGTTTTTTACATTCTTATTTTAGTTTTTTTACATATTTTGGGATTGTTATTTAATTATTCTCCTTCTGTGTTGTGGCAATATGTACGGTGAACGTACATGGGTTTTAAAATATATTTATTACAATAAGTTAGCCAGTAGGCTCGCGTATTTGCACTTTGAACGCGACCTACATTTGGCAGTGCATTGACACTGACATATTGCATTGTTCTATGCATTTTATGTATATTACATTTTAGTGTTCAATTAGACGTGGTTTGAGTCGGACAACTTGCATTTTTATTAAGATTCATCCCGTTGAGCATTCACTGACATTTTCTGCATTTAAGTTTAAATTTGACACTTTACATTTGCATTGACATTACTTGTGTTAGGGAAGCACCCTACAGATAGATTCCCACGACTCACAATTACTGACTTTAAGCGGTTTGCTCTAGGTACTATCGGCAAAACTTAAGCATGCTCAGTTAAGAAAATAGTCCTGCGGAAGCGCAGATAGTGACAGACCACGCCCCTTCCTAGCTCCACCCAATTAGAGACAATACATATTTGTGTGAGTGCAGTAAGTGCGTGGGGCAAAAAATGACAACAAACATTAGCCAGTGCCGATTTGCATCTCGCTAATTGTTCACGCTTCCCGTTTTCATCCCAATTTTATTTTACGACCTGTTTATTTCTATCGAACTGCCTGCCCAACTGTGACCTTTGCTTTGTATACCGGACTGTGATCGTGGAACTCTTTTTGACCCTTGCTCGTATCCTGGACTGTGTATCGTGACTACCTGAGGGCTGTGTTTTGTCATTAACGATGACAACCCGAAACCTCAATCAGGAAGAAAGAAATGAAATCATTGTCTTACATAGACAAGGATTGAATATATCCCAAATTGCGCTGGAGTTAAATCTACAAGTAAGTTATTTTTTTTATCTAGAGATAGAAATAAATTAAGTGCATGTTGGTTTCCTGTACTGAGCTATATATTTATTGTTTGCACTATTATATAGATCTCATTTTTTTTCTTCTGTTACCGTTAAAAGTTATTGTTTCGCGAGCCGACGCCGACGTCGCCGTCGGCCCGACAACAGAGTTTTATAGATTAAATCGTACGTTACAAACAAATTTTTAATAATTCATATTATATTTGAATGCCTAAAAGAAACCTACATGCATTTTTTAAATTTCGAATATTTTTTGTAGTTATTAGAAATTTTATTCTAAGGAAATCGTGTGTTATGCGTTTCTGTGTAAAAGAAATAAAAAATATAGAAATAATAAGAAATAATGTAGTATAAGCAAAGTCGCTGTTTCTGTCTGTCTGTCTGTCTGATTCTCCGCTATTTTTTTCTAAACAATGCAACGGATTTTGATATGGGTTCTCACTCTCATTTAGAGAATTTTTTTGGAAGGATTTTATGCGCATGCAAATTATTAAAGAGCAAAGCCGAGCATGTTAGTGATTTGTAAGACCCGTGCGAAGTCGAGGTAGATCGCTTATTTGCGATAAATATTAATAAAATACATAACTTAGAATTTTGCAAAAATAAAATAAGAAATTACGTTTACATAATATTTAAAATAGTAATTTAAAAAGAGGTTTGTTTTTTCCTTTCTTTTTTTAATATCGGCGCGTTCAAAGACATTGTTTGGACATTTTATGACCCGATAACAAATCATTCAACACCTGCTTATTAAACAATAGCCCTTCATTTTAAGTCATCAATGTATTTTGAAATTGAGTTACCGCACTTAAGTCGTTAACAATAATGCACAAATTTGCTTGGGAGAGTTTTACACAATGTTGGAATTTACTACAATGCCATTGTTAAATATCTATTTGTGGTCTACTATCCGTATAAAATACAGATAACAATGTTAATAACTAAAATAGATATTTAAAAAGTTAGGGTTTATTTGTTAATAACTTAATCCTTTTGCATACTGCTAGTAATGTATTGTTTAATTCCAATATTATGTGACAATTCGATGCTAACAGGGAATTTGAAAAAAAATATATTGGTATTTAATACATAGTATTTAATTTATTATTAATAATGTTGCTATTTAATACAACAAACGTTAAGAAAATTATTTCAATTAATTACAAACAATTAAAAATTGACAAAATTTTAAAAAATATCACATGACTATAGTTGTGACTTTATAATTTTTACTTACTTCATCTGGCAGCTAAACGTATGACGTCACACGCGCTCATGTTTATTCGGGGGTTTTCGGTACTGGATTCAAAAGTAAATTTTTATTTTAAAATAACTTTTTACTATAACGAAAAAAAAAAAAAAAAAATTAGTTTTGCAATAAAATTTATATTGTATATCTTTTCATTTATCACAAAAAAATTGATCAAAAACCTAATTGTTACTTTTTTTTTTACAGAGAACCACAGTGCACCGTTGGGTGCGCAGATATGAAGAAGAAGATCTAACTCAGCGTGTTCGTGCACCTCGACCTCGGGGTATCAACGAAGGGCAATTGGCCAATATGATAGCTACATTTCAAGAAAGCCCATTTACACCTACTCGCAATTTCGCACAAGAATTTGATGTTTAAATGCAAACTAACGAGTTACATAGAGCTGGAGTGCAGCACAGACGGCCCGCAAAAAAAATATATTTTGACTCTACGACCAAAAAGCTGCTCGCGTACGATTCGCTCGGGACTACAGAGACTTCGACTCAAGCCAACAAGGTCGTCGGAATTTATGGCGTATAGATAACACAAGATACGAACCTCGAAATGTTATCCCAAATGCAGAATCAGGACGAGTTGTCGTGAATATGTGGGGCTGGATGAGTGCTGCTGGACCAGGCGAACTGGCTTTCATACCGGGGAGGGCAAATGGCCACACATATAAAGATGTGCTTGAACATATTATGTTACCGACTATGCGCACGGTGTTTCCAGAAATGGAGGTGCCAGAGTTTTATTTTTTCCAAGATAATTGCCCGATACAATTGTCCGATTGCCGCTAGTTGTTCGAGAGTGGTTGCGAGAGCAACCACAAATTAAAACAGTGCCATGGCCCTCCCGATCGCCAGACTTAAACACCATTAAAAATTTATGGGGTTTTATGGTTTAGAAATGGGTTAATAGGACAGAAAGAACCAAGGAAGCACTTGTCACCCATTGCGAAGAAGCTTGGGATACATTAAGGGTGCAAACTTGTGCGAAGTCTTGGTTAGGTCCATGCGTAGCCGGTGCGATGCAGTTATAGACGCGGGAGGAGCAGCGACAAAGTATTAGTTTTTTAATAATGTATAATTTAATTTTAACATTCAGGTGGCCCAAATAGTGACGTTAAAAATATTGATTTGCGATCCTTGACAGGTTTATTGTTATATTTATTTTAAATTTCTTGAAATTGATATGAGATCCTCTTTGAAAAACTTTACTTTCTATTATGCGATTTTTTTTACATAATATATTTTTGCAATTTGTATTCTTTTAAAGAATCCTTAAAAATGTTATTGTTTTCAAAAATAATAAAAAATATTAATTTGAATACCTATTAATTGTTTCGAAATAGATCAGTTTTGAGATTTTTTTATCACATTTTTTTATGGTGTTTACTACCACGATAAATCATTTCATTGCAGGAAAAAATCATTTAAATTTCAGGGTGGTATCAGTTTGGTGTGTTTTCTTACAACCTTTATTTTGGTATATTATTTTAATCATTCTAACAGTTATTATTCTAATTCTTTAATAATATTATTTTAATGTTATTTTGTCCAATGATTGTGCCAGTTATTTTAAAGTCGTCCTGTTTAATCAATGTAAATAAATGTGTACTAATAATATAGTAAATCTGAATATTAGTTTGTTTAATCGCGCTAATGTCTGAAACTACCAGTGTTATTGTATATGATATTATCATCTAGTAATTATTTTTGTATGATAGCCAGATTTAGGAAAAATATTATAAACAACGTGTTCCATGAATGCCTGCTCATATTTAACACATACACACACGTCTATACACATATATAATAAAATAAACTAAGTAGATAAAAACTAAATAACTAACAAAAAAAAATAACAAAAAAGATGGATGAGGCAAAGAAACACCAAGACTCAGTATAGTATGATATGGGAATAAGCCACGCGTTTCTGGAACACGTAAATATCACGCTCATCACGGAGCAATAACTATTTAAAGACGCGTGGAAACCGCGCGAGACAGCTAGTATTTGATAAATAATGTAATAAAGTAAGTGTAATGTATAATATTATGTGGTATGCTAAAATAACGTGTGTAATAATTATTATAAGATATGTATACCTAGTTTAAAAAAATATATATTTCTTATGTTAATAATTAGGAAATAATATTATTGTATTATTTATTTTTACCTATAAATATGAACAACCTGCTAGGCTGATTGCCTGACAAGACAATTATGCTATTAATGCTATTTCGCGCGGTAGTGGCGCATATTTCTTATTTGTATTTTTTTTTTTGTCTTTAGTTTTTTAGACTTAATACTAACTTGTTTTTATTTTGCTTTTTCTTACATGTTTTCTTATGTAATGTGCGACATTTTGTGTAAATAAACAGTTTTTCTTTCTTTCTATGTAATTTTTTCAAGAAAAGATGCATAAAAATAAATTATAATTTAAATTGTTGTTTTATTTTCCTGAAAAAATTGGCAAATCATAAGTGAATTATAAAGAACCCAGTGCATATTTCACACTAAGAGTTACTTTAAAGCAAAAATCTCTTACCTACTATACATGAGATGAAAATATTGCCTCGATATGACTGCCTCGTTGGTCTAGTGGTTGCAAGCGCGAATGCTGTGCATGAGGTCTTGGGTTCGATTCCCAGGTCGGGCAAAGTGTTATTGGGTTTTTCCATCAGGAAATTTCTCAGTAACAGCCTCGGAGTCTGGATTTGTGCCCGGTTGATGGCAAAAGGCTCGCCCCCTATTACATGGGACTAAAAACATAACTGGCGAAATGTGGGTGTACTAATGGGTACACCTCTGCCTAACCCTTCGGGGATTACAGGCGTGATGTTATGTTATGTTATGTAAAGTTAGTTACAGATGAAACTAATGAAAGCGTGCTAATAAAAAAATTCTAAACAGTTTTTTATTGCATTAATATAAACTAAAAATGTGCATTTTATTTGTCAATATCTGTTTTCAATACTCCAGTATTAAATGCACTGTAAGAATAGAATTTTCAAGCGGATAAAATTCTTATCCTTACATATAATAAAAAAGTCTCAAATACTGCAGTACTGATTTTCGTAGGATTTTACCAATATACAGAATTCATAGAAATTTAGGTGTATAAATTATATTAGAGAAAAACTAAATGTTTCAGTGATTTTTAACACCCGTGCAAAGCTGGGGCGAGTCACTAGTAGTTGTTTACATGTTATCTTAATACGAAATATATTTTTTTTTTTGTGGAAGGTTGATACTTATTAAATAATACCAATAACACATTTTCTAAATCAAACATAATTTATTATAATGAGTACGGAATAACTTCTTGTCAACAATGATTTATAAAAGAGCTCACGCGGGCCATAATATCATAGTTTGAAACCGAAACGACAATTAGAATTTGTGAACATTGAAAAAACATTTCACAAAACGAGGGAAACAGGTTACTAATGTGCGCCCGCACACTACTGTGAGTGTCCGCTTCTACACGTTATTGTATTATGACGAACACAACTAAAATTCGCTTCCTATTGGTCAAAACGCATGCATACGGTGACCGAGTCGACAGCGGTGCTATGCGATAATCGCCTTAAAGGTGAGCATGCGGAACTTTTGCCGATAGTACATATCAATTAAAACAGGCCAGATCTTACTTCGGGGAACATGTTCGTCAGTCTGGAATATATTCAGTGGAAGTGAATACTGAAATTGATGAGGATATTCCTCTGATTTTAGGCCTAAATAATTATTTGTTAAGAGGTAGGATTAGAGATGGGCAGTGGGTTTAAACCCAACTGGGCAAAAAGGGCATAAACTGGGCAAATAGGGCAAAAACGAATTGACGTCCTTTTAAATGCCCAAAAACAGGGCGGAAACTATAATTAGTTAAATTTCATAGTTATTAAGACTTTTTCATTAAGTAGTGATAAGATTAATATAAGATAAATATTATATTATCTATACTATAATAATTAATAATAATTAATATTATAAAGAGGTAACATTTGTTTGTAGGGGGTAATGTCCGGAAATAATGAACAGATTTTAAAAATTGTTTCACTGGTATAAAGCTACATTATTCGTGAGTGCTATAGGCTATAAATTATAAAGATATCATGCAAAATAGCCGAACTATCTCAATTTTTGTCTAGCCAGGTGGAAAAAAATAGCTCTTACAACAAAGTTTTTTGCATGCGCTGCCTTAACGGTTGTATATAATTGAAAACAATGTATGGCAACCTGGTCCGCCTTTAATAGTTCTACAAAAAAGTCCACATCACCATGTTTCTATCTTTTATATTTTAGCAGTTAAAGTAGCTTTTATGTGTTAAAAAAAGTATTTTTCGATGTACTTACCTTTGGACGATTTTTTAAACAACAAAATATTAAACCTTATCGAAAAAAATATTATTATCATCACAAGAACATCTCAGAGATACGATTTGCCCAAAACAGTATGTGAATTGGTTAAATAGTTTCGAAGATAATATAAAATTACTAAATCGCAAAATGCCGAACCACATTAGAACATGCTTTGTAAGGACGTTTTATCCATTTACCCATGGTATTTCTGTTTTTGGGATATCGGACAGTTTCAGCGATTGTTTATCATGCCTAAAAGGAAATCACAGCTTTCCCGTCAGACATCCCAGAGCAGCTCGAGTACGCCGTACGGAAGAGTCTGCTCTTGAAAAGCATCAGCGCCTCTTGAGGAATAGAGAAAATATTTCGCAAGCACGGTCTGAGGAATCTAGCTCCGAGCGTTCACAGCGGCTTACTAACCAAAGAGAACATCGCAGGCCCGTGCTCGGGAATCTAGCGCTGAACGTGCGCAGCGTCTTTAGGCAGCAAATAAATCATAGCACTCGGTTCTAACCGAACCACACTCATAATTTCATCACAAGTTTAAATGGTTACCGCCCAACGAAGTGGGCACGGGTCTGCTAGTTAAGTATAATATTAAAAACAATTGTATTGACCAAAAAGGTTCTATTTAATACTCTTATACTCGATGATTCAGCGGTCAACGATAACGATTACCACCAGCAGATCAGAGTGTGGGCTGCTGTGCCTCCTGAATCACCAGCGTCAGATTTACCATCCACTGACGTGTTCATAAATGTTATCAAGAGACTACCACTTGACAAATCATCGGGTGAAGATAATTTCAAATTGAATGATTATAGAAGCGTGTAAAACAGCGGGCGACGCGATCTTATCTTTTTATTTTTAGGTGGTAAAAATCATCAAATGACTACTTCCGCCCTGGGTGGGGCGGAAAGGACTGTCAGACTTTTACTGACTAAAAACCACCCTGTTCCTTCAGTTGCCCTTTACGTTCCGGGTCCACGGTATCCTGTTAAGACGTCCCGCAACCCCGGCAGGCGCTGGCCCCGTTGGGGGCCCCGTCCCTATGCTTACAGCTCTTTAAGGCGCGCGCGAACAGAACGCGCCGTCGTCGACCCGGGCTTGGTCCTTAATCGGACGGCGAGCTACCCATTACTCGCCGTCCGCAAGCCCGCGCCTACGGTGGCCAGATGTCGCCTCGCGACGTCCGACGCCCTGGGCGTCTCCCGCGGCGGCTGGAGCGTGAGGTGGTTCTCTCCCTCACGCGGCCCGCCTCCTCCTTCGCTAGCATTACTGCTTCTCAGAAGGAGGTGACTGCATCCCATTCCCTCTCGCTCCGGAGCACGGCCTGAATCAGGTCACGGCGGTGCTCTGCCCAAGCGGGGCAGTCCCTCACCGTATGCTCCACCGTGTTCTCCGTGCGATCCACACAGTGGTGACACCCGGGCCTTTCCTCCCGCACTATCCGACACAGGAACCTCCCGAAACAACCGTGTCCGATGAGCACCTGCTTCAGGCGGTAGGTGAGTACGCCGTAGCGCCTCTCCAGCCACTCCTCAAAGAGGGGTCTGCCGCGATTGCGGCGTGCCCGAACTTGGGTTGCGACAGTCGCATCTCCCATTCCGCCATGAGATCGCACCGGAGCACGGTGCACCTGTTTGGGCCGATAGGGCCACCATAGGGGCGGTACGACGTAAATTGCTTCAAAGTCAACGGTTAGCTTTAATATTTTTAAGTAAATAAAGCGTATAGGACCGTCAGTAATGAAGCCCTACCAGTACTTGCAGGTGTACTTCCAGTCGATCTCAAGGTGCAGCGACGTGCTGCAATGTACTATTCCACGCGAGAGACCAGGGACGCAAACTTTCTAACACAACGTGACCGAGCTAAGATCTCCAGATTATTTAAATCGCAGGCTGACGTCTGGGAAGAACTTTTAATCAATGTAGGTCTGTGGGATAATTCTATCAAGGGCCTTCCTCAGTTCTTTTCATCAGTTTGTGAGCGGCTGGCCAGAACATGGCTGGAGGTGGACCACTGTGTTGCCCAATTTCTCACAGGTAACATGGCAACTTTAAGATTAAATTATTTTCTTTCAAGCTTGTTGCTTCTCCTTTGTGTCAATGTTCTACATCCGACTGTGAATATGAACAATCTGCTCATCACATCTTATGGGAGTGTATTCTTTGGCAGAACGAACGCAATATTATGCTAGATAGTGTACAGGTTACATCCGGTGTTGATTATTATGCGGACCTTGTAGAAACTAGAACTAATTTCTGTGCGTTCAAGCGTTTATGCCATACCTACCTATTACTGGAATCAAAAGCGACAGCTCACATTAGGACCCATTAATTTAATAATAATTCGTCTAATAGTAATGCTTCTCCTAGTTACAAACATCCCTTTGTGCCTACTGGCCTCGTTCTGTTCTGTCTCCTGTCTTGTTTGGAGAGAAATTTGGAAATTATATTTTTTTCACTACACGTGTCCATGTCTAAGTGTGTTTAGGTACTATGTAAACTTAATTACATATTTACCTTCTAAAGCTTGTGGTGCAAGCTGGTGGTAATCAAAATATTTTTATTTTTTAAATTGGAACACAAAATAGGTATCCACATCTAGGTGAGAATAAGAAATAGGTATGTGTCTACAAAACTAGGTATTAAAATTTGGAATTAAGTATAGTTTTATTTTACAAAAATAAAACACTTTAAAGTTATTTGAACTTATTATGATGTAATAATTTATGATATTTTACAAATAAAATAAATGCCCTGTTTTTGGTCATTTATTGGGCGTAAATGGACGCTTATTGGGCATTTACTCAATACGTCCGTAAATGCCCAGGCAAAAACCCATCTCTAGGTAGGATTAAATCCAGGCATGTGAACAGTCGTACATATTACACATATTTATTAATAAGCAGAGACGATGTTGTAGCAAATACATTACAAGCTATAGTAGGTTATTGTTGCAACTGCCTTGTTGGTGAGCGAACTGTTGGCTGCTGTGCTCACATAATGACAGTGGTGTGGTTTTTGAGTTGGGCTCGATACAATGATATCACTGCTCCAGCATCTTATTTAGATGATTTTTTTAATGAAAATGATGAATGAAGTCATTCGCTGTTCCTATATGTATAGGTACCTACCTACTTGCTGTAAGGGTTAGATATACTATGATTGATTATATACCTACCTACATGTTTAAAGTGCTACCAGTGCCACTGGATCAAATTAAAGATCTCTTTGAATTCTATTGTTTTTTTTTACAGCTCTCCTTTTTTTGTATTTGTAACTGTTTTAACAGGAAATATAAAGGCAAGGTACTGATTTATTTAAGTCTCTATGCCATCAGATACGCTAATTAATCTGCTCTCCAAACTACGACCTATAAACTTACCTCTATACACGACCGATATTTCTATTTTGAGGTTAAGTTACGTTTTCTAAAAAAACTTGGAAATGCGGGTTTTGATTCCAAAATGGCAATTGTAGATGGTTATTTGGTTAATTTATAAACCATCTAAAACAACTTTAGAATTGACGCAAGTCTGTACCGTGGTCCATATTGTCGTGATCATTCTCCTTTGTGCATTATTGTTATCGACTTAAAATGAAGGGCCATTGTTTAAGTAGGTGTTGAAAGATTTGTTATCGGGTCATAAAATGTCCAACTTATGTCTTTGAACGCGCCGATATAAAAAAAGAAAGGGAAAAACAAACCTCTTTTTAAATTTATATTTTGAATATTATCTAAACGACTCGTTGCCTGCCTCGTTGGTCTAGTGGTCGCAAGCGCGACTGCTGTGCATGAGGTCTTGGGTTCGATTCCCAGGTCGGGCAGTGTTATTGGATTTTTCCATCAGGAATTTCTCAGTAGCAGCCTCGGAGTCTGGATTTGTGCCCGGTTGATGGCAATAGGCTCGCCCCCTATTACATGGCCACACATTACATTACATGACTAAAAAACATAACTGGCGAAATGTGGGTGTACTAATGGGTACACCTCTGCCTAACCCTTCGGGGATTACAGGCGTGATGCTATGTATGTATTATCTAAACGTAATTTCTTATTTTATTTTTGCAAAATTCTAAGTTATGTATTTTATTATTATTTATCGTTAATTAGCGATCTACTTCGACTTCACACGGGTCTTACAAATCTCTAAAATGCTCGGCTTTGCTCTATAATAATTTGCATGCGCATAAATACCTTCCAAAAAAAAATCTCTAAATGAGAGTGAGAACCCATATCAAAATCCGTTGCATTGTTTAGAAAAAAATAGCGGAAAATCAGACAGACAGACAGAAACAGCGACTTTGCTTATACTACGAGTATTTAGAGACTCAAGGTAGAGATTTGACATGAAATATGTTCGCAGTCAGCAATCGTTAATATATTTGTGTATTTCTTTTATACAGAAACGATTAAAACACGATATAAACGATAATACACGATTTCGTAAGAATAAAATTTCTAATAACAACAACAAATATACGAAATATAAAAAATGCATGTAGGTTTCTTTTAGGCATTCAAATATAATATGTGAATTCATAAAAATTTGTTTGTAACCTACCATTTATTTATAAAACTCTGTTGTCGGGCCGACGGCGACGTTGGCGTCGGCTCGCGAAACAATAACTTTTAATTGGGTCTGTGTATTACGGTAACAGATGAAAAAAAATGAGATCTATATAATAATGCAAACAGGAAATATATAGCTCAATAAAGGAAACCAACATGCACTTAATTTATTTCTATCTCTAGATAAAAAAAAATTTACTTACTTGTAGATTTAACTCCAGCGCAATTTGGGATATATTCAATCCTTGTCTATGCAAGGCAATGATTTAATTTCTTTCTTCCTGATTGAGGTTTCGGGTTGTCATCGTTAATGACAAAACACAGCCCTCAGGTAGTCACGATACACAGTCCAGGATACGAGCAAGGGTCAAAAAGAGTTCCACGATCACAGTCCGGTATACAAAGCAAAGGTCACAGTTGGGCAGGCAATCAGTCCGATAGAAATAAACAGGTCGTAAAATAAAATTGGGATGAAAACGAGAAGCGTGAACAATTCGCGAGATGCAAATTGGCACTGGCTAATGTTTGTTGATATATTTTGCCGCACGCACTTACTGCACTCACACAAATATGTATTGTCTCTAATTGGGTGGAGCAAGGAAGGGGCGTGGTCTGTCACTATCTGCGCTTCCGCAAGACTATTTTCTTAACTGAACATGCTTAAGTTTGGCCGATAGTACATACAGCAGTAGTACTGTCTCTTCAAGGACCATTTTGATACTGTCTCAGTGTGGTGTGGCGACTGGTGTATGTATGGTGTTTAGTTTGGTAGCTTACGGACACCACGGTGGCGCAACTGGTTGCCACCATGGTGTCCCGGTGAAATATAGCCCTAAATCGTACGCCGCCGCCAACCTCCCCACTGCCGCAATTACCGGACGTAAACAATGAGACAGCTGCTCAAAGCGAATGCTCTACTGCTGTGGGCATTCAGCATTATGATTCAGCGCCTGATTTACGTTCAATGTTAGATAATATAACAGAAAGAAAAAAGAGGAAGATCGATGAAAACGATACCTGTAACACTGACGTCATTAGGTGATGTTTACGTTATTTTCAAAGGATCAGGCGGCTAGGTTTGAAGAGCTACAATCATCTATAAATAGTTTAAAAGAACAAAATAGCAAATTGACATTAAGTGTGGCGCTTATGTCAAATAAGTACGATTAGTTCCTATCTAGAATAACCCAACTTAAGTCTGAGAGTCGAGTTGACAAAAAAACCATCGAAGCTCGTAAAGACAAAATCGAATTTCTGGAGCGCAAGTCACGATCAACAGGAATAGAAATTCGTAACGTGCCGATAAAGGCTGGTGAAACTAAGCTGGACAAACTGTACAGTAAATGAACAAGCTTGACAAACTATTAATGCTCAGGTTGACCGAAATTGTGTAAAGGACATATACAGGATAAAGTCGAAACACTCATCTAACCCAATTATTGTTGAACTAACAACAGAAGAAAAAATTCTTGATAGCGTTAAAAAATACAACAAATCCAAAAAACCGGGTGAAAAACTGAATACGACCAACTTTGACTTTCAAGGCCCGGTCAAACCTATCTACATAGCGGATCATCTCACTGCGAAGACCCAGAAACTTTTTTATTTGGCTAGAATGTTTCAGCAACAGCACAATTACGCCTTTTGCTGGACATCGCATGGTGTTGTTTATTTAAGAAAAAAAGAAAAGGACATACACATCAGAATTACATCTGCAAAGGATATCGAAGTCATAAGACAGGTGAATTGACTAGTTTTTGTTATGGTAAATGCTTTTCCAGTTTAATAATGTACTCTCTTATTTTTGCCTTATTTTTTTATTTTGAATTTCAACACATTTCTTTACTACTTTGCATGCAATTAGAATATTATAATATAAGCACACTTCCAACACTTTTCACCTTAAATTACATATTAAATGTGGATTCTCTTTTTGAGAATTTAACAATTCCAGCCTTTACATTTATTAGAGTTCCATTTGTTAAGGTATTGTTATTCAACTTCCTCGATAATTCTTGCGCTAATAACATTTTATTGGTTTATATACGTACAATTTATAAATTCCTATATTTACTAGACATCTATCGACTTGCTCACTTATTTACTTTCCGTACCAATGGCTGAATTTGATAATATTTCAAACAATATTGATGAATTTGTGGTCTCTGAATCGAATATTCGAGTGTGAAGTAGACGACTGCAACAAAATATTCCCATCACAGCCATCCTTTACAGTTATTACTCAAAATGTGCGTAGTCTAAATTGTAACTTCACGGGTCTCCAGACTTTATTAACCAGACTAAAGATTGAATGTGATATACTCATTCTGACTGAGTGCTGGCTGAACTATCAAATCAAATCAAATATTTTATTGCGTCCCACAATGTAAATTAATGGTCTTATAAAATAGAGGTACAGAATCATCGTGGACCCTGTCGGGTACTGCAACTTAAACTTAAGAGAGGAAGAGGGCATAGCCAGAACTTAATATCTAGAATATTATTTGTAATATTAATTACTATATAATATCTAAAATCTCAATTATATATTTTTATGTAAAAAGCAAATTATTATACTGTAATAATTATATGTATATATCATGTGAAATATTTATTTTATTATATTATATTATTTATATTACTTATTACTTAATTTCTTTTTAATATTATTATTTTATTATATATGTCGGAGATTGAAACCTTTTTGATACAACGCCATCTGTTATTGAAAAGCGGAACTGAAAGTTCAACGAGGTTGCATACCATCTATGGATTCGCTATGCATAGAGTGAACAAGAGTACTAATGGGATTATTAGTACTTGGGTGGGGTCTGTGGACTCAGTGCTGTCAGTATAATGAAAAAGCAGTGCTAGACAGAATGGTTTGGACTGCCGTGGATGACGGGCGCTGCATGTCGACTGAACCTGCCAGTTCACTCGCACTTGGAGTTGTTTTGTTAATTTAATATTGTGATAAATTCAGTTTGCTTCTCGAGCTAGTTGTTGGTGGACGTGCTGTCGATTTTAGCGCTTATCTGGAACTGCTTGCTTTTAAGTTGCTTTATTGAATTATCGGTGCCTCTCTTACTATCTTGTGTGAAGTGTCATAAGCTGTCTGCGCCATCTTGAAAGCTGTGGCGCGCTGTCCCTCTCGCCGGTGACTCGTCAGAAATATTTGAAATAAATATTTTGTGATTTGAAAAAGTATCACACTTCGTGGGGTGCGAACCAGCGACCGCGTGTGCACGGCGAGTGGAGGCGGCCGACTTGGCCAACTGAGCCAACTGTACGTGAGATTTGCACGGTGAATTTTTGCACTTGTATCTAGTACCTATATTGCGCTTGCTGCTGAACTGTAAGTTTTTTTTTTTTTTTTATAATCTATTTTATTTACGCCAACATGATTCGTTCACCGGATAGCAAAATAAGCAAGTCAAACCCTGATTTATGCACGAGTAATGAGCCGGGTACCAATGTCACCCAGAGAAAGCGGAAGCAGCCTGACTGTGAGCTAACCCAGGCTATTGCCTTGTTGTCTGCTGAATTGAGGAAGAATATTGACGATCTCCGAGCTGATATGAATAACCAATTCACAAATATTAATGTGAATATTAACAACTTTCGGGAAGAGTTCAATACTTTGTCTCTAACTTCGACCCAAATTGAAAATGACGTTAAGGAACTGCGTGCAGAATACGTCGTTATTAAAAAGAATATGTCGCAGCTGGACACAAAGCACAATGAATTATCACAGACGGTTACTGGATTGAGGTCGACAGTGAATTTCAACTCAGATAACTATGTAGATTGCGAAAGACGTCTAAAAGAGCTAGAACGACATGTGAATAACTCGGCAGCCTCGACTGTTGAACTATTGGAAAGAAAGATTGATTCTTTGGAGCAACAAGCAAGACAGTTGTTGCGTATGGAACACATTTTGATTAGTGTTTCATTTTACCTTGGTGTTTTTAATGTAGATTTTTATTCTCAAATAAATAATACGTCATGAGGCCACGCCGCGGCGATTGTTATGCGCATTTTTCCTAGAAATAAAACGTCGCGTCGTCGCGCTACAACACACGACGCGAGGGGCATCGTACTGTCCCTCTCCAACGCACAGACTGTCAAGCATGGCGGCTCTGCTCTAGCGCCGCGGGTCTATTCAGTTCGCCTTCATCCTCCAACTCGTGCGCACACGTCAATGTGCACCGCGAAACCGCGCGATCGTCGCCGCCGCAGGGTCTCGGACGTGTCTCAAAACTTAACTGTCCATTTTATTTAACCAACTAAATCACGCACTGCGCGCTGTGCGCAACATTGAGTGGTCCATCGAGCCGGATCTCGGATCTCGACCGCGTGTTTTTGGTCGGACTTATGGCGCTGCTCCACACGCCCCCGAAAGGCGTTCGCATTCAAACAAGCAGTCAAACGCTTGCGGAGCAGATGCCCACTAAAAGTGAACAGTTAGTAACAAAATCAGTGAAAAGTGGTTCTACCACGCATTCATCGGCGGCGGCCCGCAAGAGGCTTGAGTATGAAGCGGCTCTAAAAAGTGCTCAAATTGAGAAGGACTTGATTTCTAAGAAACTAGAAGTCGATTTAGCAGAGTTAGAGGAAGAAGAACGCGGTTCGTTCACGAAAAGTTCGAGAATAATCGAGTCGTGGTTCGACCAACAAGATGGCGTCGCGCCTGTTGTTCAAAAAGATTTTACAGAAAATGTCTGTCCATCGTATTTGATGCCAAATGAATCCCACATCGATCAGCAACAGGACACCAGCGAGCGCCACGCGCCGCGTGGTGATAGCGTGGAACAGTTGGCGGAGGCGTTGCAGCAAGTACTTGCGAGAAGCAAAGGTCCTGATAACAACAAAGAACTCCTCGCGCGCCTCGCGACTTCGAAAGATCTACCGGCTTTCGACGGAGACCCTATGCAGTGGCTACAGTTTAAGGAGTCTTACAAGGAGTCGTCACAAGTGTGCAGTTATAGCGATACAGAAAATATTTGGCGGTTACGAAAATGCCTACGGGGTGCCGCGAAGGACGCTGTGTCGTCACTTCTTATCGGCAACACAACGCCGCAAACAATTATGGAAACTTTAGTCGTCAGATGTCGCAATCCAGATTCGTAAAATTCTGCTATAAGCTTTGCAGTCGAAGAACAAAAAAATATTTCCAGCATCAATAGAAAATCCACACCTAATACTTATGATAGGTCCAAGAATTTGAACTATCGTCGCGAATCCCAAACAAGTCCGCGAAACTATCGCTTCGATCATCCTAACACAGTACATACCAACGATATGGTATGCCGATACTGCAAAAACATCGGTCATACTATTGAAAATTGTCGCAAAAGGCAATACAACCAATATAACGCTTCTACTTCATATGGACGTCAACCATATCCCACACAAACACCTACTACTAATCCAGCCCGGAAGGTTTTTACCATAAACCAGGATAAAGAAGGAGTCAAAGGAGAGAGTAAAATTTCCCAATCGGCGTCGCCCGGGAAATTATCCCTACTATATCAAAGCCGATGCCTCTGTCCCCACTGTCTCCCCTGAATCACGTAATAAAAATACTAAATCTACTAAATCAAATACTATATCTACTAAATCAAATACTATATCTACTAAATCAAATACTATATCTACTAAATCAAATACTAATTCTACAAAATTACATACTAAACCCTGTGAATTTCTAAAATTCAATACAAAACCCATTGTTTCTAATTCAGCCGAGCCCAACTCGCGTACTCCAGCTCCAGATAACCCGCGAAACCTGAAACATAAAGAAAATATTAAAATACACACGATATACAAAAACACAGAAAAAAGATACTTACCTCAGGTCCTTCTTCATTCAAACCGCCCTCGCAGACAAACCATTGTCCCTCTTAGTCGATACCGGCTCTAGCATAAGCCTGCTGAAACTAGAGTGCATGTCTAGAATCCCAGAGTTAAGCGATAACATAATAATCATTATCGGGAATCGACCCTGGAAACGAAACAACATCAACTCTAGGCAGTTTCGACATGGAAATATTTCTAAAATTCAAACCAAATGAACCCCATAAACACGAATTCCATGTTGTCAAAAAAAGTCTTAGTTTCGACGGTATATTAGGTAATGACTTTCTCAAAAAAAAAAATAACTGTCGAATTGACTATGAGCAAGAAGTTTTGCTAATGGGTAAAGATCGTATCAACTTAGAATTCGCTGAACCATTATATAATATTCCGCCTCGCTCCGAAACCGTTATTGAATGCACGGTTAACAATCCTAACATTAAAGAAGGAATAATACTAGATCAACGCATCTCTTCTGCATTATTAGTCGCAAATTGCATCGTAACTGTAAAACAAAATAATCGTATCAATATTACAGTTGTCAATATCTCTAAAGAGTCCGTCATACTTCAATCTAACCTTAATCTTACTATACAACCTCTAGATAATGAAGCTTATCTGAACCCTCATGAAACACTGTCTCTTTCTACTGCCTCGATAAGAACCAATAAAGTCCTTAAGCAACTTAGAATCTCTCACCTTAACGACGAGGAATCAAATGCCCTATTACAAGTCTGTATTTTTATTTTATTTTATTTATTGAGGGATAATAAACAGCTACAATATTTATTTATTTATTTATTTATCCTTACTCTGCTAACATTACAGGTTATTAAGACCCAATGCGATAACAGGGTATTTTAAAACATTACATAACTACTTATATCTAGAGAAACCATACACCATATTAAACTTTATACCTTAATACTAATTAACTTATTTAAGAAACAGCAATGCCTTACAATACACTGTCCTTGTTACAATTAAAATAATTACTTTAACAATCTATCTATCTTGATAACACAACTTATATAACAAAATCTTTGTGAATTCACTCGACTGACATGTAAAAATATCTATTTGCTCGTGCACAACATTTGCCAGAAATTCGTCCTAGCCACTGGCACCGCCAATAGAGGCGGACGCCGCCGCCTCCCTACATAGTTGTCTGGTACCCAGAAACTGATTGTTTTTAGAACATCTGGGTTATGTACCAGTCCCCGAATTAATTTCACCAGATAAGTGACCAGAGTAAATTCTCGACGCACCTTCAATTGGTTGTACCCGACCATGCCCAAGACGAATAGAGAGGGATACATCAACGGATACAACGGGTACACTCCATACAACTTATAGTACAAGTGACGTGTGAATTTATTCTGAACGCGTTCTAGCATCAGTGAGTATTTACTCTCATGAGACGCCCATATGATTGCACTGTACTCCAAATGACTTCTGACTAATGCATCATATAGGGCCCGAACTGCAGAGATATTTGTGAAATCACGTGTTTGTCTCAGTAAGAACCCTAGATTTCTATACGCTTTCTTACAAATTTTAATTATGTGCTCACGGAACAATAGCTCGGGGGTCATGTAAACACCTAAATCACGCACCTGTGTGACTCGTTGCAATGGTGTGTTTTCAAGCATGTACTCATGAAGCAGGGGTAAACGCGCGCGAGTAAAACTTATCATTGAGCATTTTGATACATTGAAATACAACTTATTTCCATGACTCCATTGTACTATCCTATTAATGTCATCCTGCAAGCACTTGCAGTCTGTTTCACTCTTAATTTCAAGCAGCAACTTGAGGTCATCTGCAAACAACAAACAAGAGCCATTTTTGACAACTTGCGGTAAATTATTTATCATAATTAAAAATTCCAGAGGCCCCAAATTGCTGCCCTGACTCACTCCGGATCTGGTGTAATACGGATTAGATTCCCACACATTGTAATCGACATACTGCTGCCTATCTTTCATATAACTAGCAAAAAACTGTAATAATTGCGGCTTGCACCCAACCTCGGCCAGCTTCCTTAATAAGATGTCATTATCCACGGTGTCGAATGCTTTTCTAAAATCAAAATAAGCCGCGTCAACTTGCACTCCAGCATCCACCGCTGGCACCACCCTCGTCATAAAGCTGAGGAGGTTGGTGGCTGTGCTACGACCCGGTCTAAACCCGTGTTGTGCGTCCGACAGTTGTCCGTGTATCTGTGCCTGTAAGCAGAGCTGCAACGCTGACTCAAACACTTTAGCCGGAGTCGACAACACTGCCACTGGTCTATACCCATCAATGTTAGATCCTGCCTTACCTTTGGGTACTGGAATGACTCTGGTGATTTTCCAGCGGGTAGGAAAAGTGGCTGAGTTCAGGCTTGTGTTAAATATAAAACGCAATGGTTCCGCTAGTACTCTACTACAGTCCTTAACAAGAAAAGCTGGTATGCCATCCGGACCCGCCGATCGCTTGGCCTTTAAGCGTACAAGGGCACTACGTACGTCCTTGACAGTAAGCTGCCCGATCTCCACCTCTGTACTGTTCCCCGTCTTCGCCGACGCTGACGCCTCTCGTGGGTTCAGTCGTGGCGGTTCGGTACTATATACGGACTCAAAAAAGGCAGCAAACTGCTGAGCACATTCGCTGTCAGATAGATACTTACCGTCCTTTACAATTGCCTGTCTACCCATTGCACCTCGCTGCGATCTTATAAACTGCCAAAACGACTTTGGGTCCTTAGCAAATTGACATTGCATTTTAGTTTTGTGTTGTAAGTAAGCAGTGTTAATTAATTTCTTAATATGAGATCTGAATTCAGAGAAATTAGAGTAATCTACGCTACTTTTATTCTATTTATACCTTTTGTGAAGAGCCGCTTTCGTTTTTAACCCGCTAATTATTTCAATCGTATACCACACCGGATAAACAAATTTAGATTTCCTACAATGTTTCCTCAGAGGGACACTTTCATCTAATATACTATAAATTTTACTATAAAAAAAGTCTAAGATGTTTTCTAAATCAGTCATATCATACATTTCACTCCAGTCAGTCGACCCCAACGTTGAATATAACAACTCATAATCCGCTTTATAAAAGTTGTATTGTGACCTATTGTTGCGTTTATTTGAAAAAGGCGCGAGTGTGTTAGCGCTAACTATGGTGCAAGGAGTGACGGCGGCGTCACCAACCGCGGGCGGCACCACGTCGCCCGGAGTCGGCGGCGATGGCGGCGCGCGGCCGCTTATCTCAATGCCGACCGCCAGCGCCGGGTGGTACGCGTCCACGGGCAGTATGCCCTCGTCCGCCGCAGTCACCGACACGCCCGCGCTCGCGCTCAGCACAAGATCCAACTGTCTGTTGTTGCAGTTATGAACCGTATTACACTGAGTGAATTCACAAAATGAGATAAAATATTCAAAATAATTAACAATGTTGTTATTGCACGAAAACAAATTAAAGTCTCCCACTATTATTAAATTATGTTTGTACTTTACACACCATTTTTCTAAAATATTAAACATTAACATATACTCATTTTCATCTGTCTGTGGTGGAATGTAAACAACACAACACGCAAATAAAAAACGATTATTCAAAGTCAAAGTCAAAAGTCAAAGTCAAAACATTTATTTCAATTAGACCATTTACAGGCACTTTTGAATTGTCAAAGAGTCGGTCAGTTAGTCCGAAAGTTGAAGCTAGTTGCTCGTTCCAAAACGGAGGTAGGCCTCTATGGAGAAGAACGAGCAAGAAACTCCACGGCACTCTTTTAAATTAGATTATTACAAAATCTTGGTTACATTATTCTTGTAGATTCTATATGTGATCACAATGAAGATGAATATAAAATAGTAGTAAAAAAAAAATATAAAGAAATCAAAGCAATAGCAGTTAAGAGATGACCAATCCCAACTGACAGCACTCGTTCACGAGCATGACGCATGGATCAGCACCACCTAGCTCAACCATTATGGAGGGAGCCAAATGATCCAACACACGCGCCACCATCAGCGAGATATTTGAGTGAGCATGACAAGCTCTCAACTGCCATGCTTATTAAGTCAAAACACATCGTAACATAATAAATAAAAAATGCTCCATGGTACTCACATTTACAAAATTGAAATAAATGATATTAAATTATACAATACTAACACTTTCAGTGTACTTATTCGTTGGATGACTGTGATATGTAAAAATAAAATAAAAAGTAATCGTACTGATAACAGTAAAAGTTATTCAGGTCGACATAAAAAAAGGGTAAGAAACATCATTCTCTTAAAAAACAATCCTATTTAGTGAGCCCGAGTGGCTGTGGAGCAGGACTAGCATTTAGCCAAGCATTTTTGTCCGTGATATAATCATCTAACTTATAATATGCTTGATTACATAGTGTGCGTTTTATGCATGTCTTAAATTTTCTCTCATTTAGTTGGAGAATATCGACTGGTATTTTATTATAGCATTTTACACAGTACCCCATAAAAGAAGTGCTTACTTTCGACAATCTGAAACTTGGTTGATCTAATTTGTTCCTATTTCTAGTATTAAAATCATGTCTATCACTAATTTTCTTAAAAAGATGAAGATTTTTTCGAACATGCATAATGTTTTCATATATATATTGACAAGGTACCGTCATGATGTTAATTTTTTTAAACAATTCTCTTAGAGACTCGCGTCTGCCAAGATTATAGATGGCTCTGACAGCCCTCTTTTGCAGAACAAAGATAGAATTTATATCTGCAGCTCGTCCCCAAAGCAAAATACCGTAAGACATGATGCTATGAAAATAACTAAAATAGACTAGTCTCGCGGTATCCACGTCTGTTAATTGTCTAATTTTTCTGACAGCGTAAGCGGCTGAACTTAACCGCCCTGCAAGAGATGTTAAGTGGGGACTCCACTGCAGCTTTGAATCGAGCGTAATCCCTAGAAAAACTGTCTTCTCAACGAATTCTAGCATGTCCTTGTTCAATATAACGTTACATTTACTCCCTCTAACATTAGGTAAAGCGAATCTTATACATTTCGTTTTTTTCTCATTTAACACTAAATTATTAACAGTAAACCAATTGTGAACCTTAAGCATAGCGTTATTTACGTCGTCAAGGTGCTGTGCTTGTCTATTTACTCTAAAAATGAGTGAAGTATCATCAGCAAATAACACCATTTGTGGTTGGTTTTCTAGTAAATGAGGTAAATCGTTTATATATACTAAAAAGAGGAACGGACCCAATATTGAACCCTGCGGAACGCCCATCTTTACTTTTAAGCTTGATGAATTTACACCGTTTATTTGAACTTGCTGTAGTCTATCATTCAAATACGATTTTACTAAGTTAAGTGCTAGATCACCGAGACCGTAATGCTCAAGCTTTAGGAGCAGTGTTTCGTGATTCACACAATCGAACGCTTTAGAGAGGTCGCAGAAAATGCCAACAGCATCCTGTGAGTCCTCCCATGCATTAAAGATGTGCTTAATTAAAGTAACACCGGCGTCAGTAGTACAACGTCCTCTGGTGAAACCATATTGTTGATCGTGTAGGATCTTGTTACAGTTAAAATGATTGAGCATTTGATTGAGCATCACTTTTTCAAACACCTTGCTGAAAACCGGCAAAACCGAAACAGGTCTGTAATTATTGGTGTCCTTGCTATCTCCGGATTTGAAGAGCGGTATAACTTTGCTGTACTTCATTAAATCCGGGAATATCCCTTGGTCTACGCACAGATTAAATATTAAAGCTAAATAGGGTGCTATTGTCTCAATAATAGATTTACAGACATTAGTAGACATGCCCCACAGATCTTCGGTAGCCTTGATCTTAAGCTGTTTAAAAGCCTTTAAAACGACCACAGGGTTAATGTGTTTAAATTTAAATTCATTAGGACAGGCTGTAACATTCACTCTTAGTAAGTCAATAGCAAGTGAGGGTGAGGAATCTAAGATTTCAGTAGTTTTAATTGGAATACTAGTAAAGAATTCTGCAAATTCCTGAGCAACATCGATATTACTGCTTATGACACCTTGGGCAGTCTCAAGAGTGTAATCAGTATTATGTAAATGTATTCATATAAACAGCCGTACAAATTAGTTCAAACTTACATCTATTAACGTCAATATCACCTGGCACATGCACTTGTCGTAGCTCGAACCTAGGTCCCGCCACTACCAGTACACCTCCCTGTTTCCGGCCGTCCGCCCTGTCGCATCTCACTGCCTGGTACCCAGGAAGTAAGAATTCTGCATCTTCAATGGATTCATTCAAACCAGATTCCGTGAAAGCGAATAAATCCGACTCCGACGACTCCAATAACGACAAGAACTGAGCAGTTTTAGTGCGTAGCCCTCTGACGTTTTGGTATAGCAGGCTGATGTGTGTACTCGGTTTGTAATTTGTCTGGTTTGAGTGAGGGGCGAAACCAGACCCATTCACTAAATTCTACATTCACCGGCCAAACCTCGGTGTCACACAGTTTTTCGAAATTACTTACTGTTGTCCCCACTTTGAATGAGGCATAGTCACGGTCTGTCCTAGGTTTAAGTTTTTCAACAAGAACTTCATTGTCATCGCTAAGTATCTGTTTAATGTGTTGCTTTAACTGATCCTCCGTTGTGGATTTTTCCAGTCTCCACACATGTAAAAATCTTTTACGTTCTACCGCCTTTAAAGTAGCGATTGAATTATTGCCACCTATTTTCACAGGTTTTCTCTGATTTTTATTATTTATAACTTCAATCCCTTTGTTATCGTTGATATTGTTTACATTCGCCGCCGCGTACTTCCGAGCCTCGGTCGCGAAACTAGCGGGACTCGGCACCGTCAGCGCGGACGCCTGCCCATTGTTGTTGCTTGTGCTCGGCAATGTTACCGGGTTACCACAATATTTAGAAGGCGTGGGTTGCGTGTGCGTTGGTACATTCAAAGACATTGTAGTATTAGTATCAATGTTACGTTTTAAATCTTTCTCTTTAGATAAAAACCTCTCGGACTCCAAACGTTTAATTTGCTGTTCATAAGCAATGCATTTCTTGTTCGCATCATTCAATTCCTGTCTAAGCTTACTATTTTCATTGGCCAAGACGGCCACAGTAGCTTTAATTTCCTGTAAAATGTTCAGTTCAAAAGCACTAAGTTTTGCCATGATTACGCTGCTAATGTAAAATAATATACATGTGACATGTTGAAAAAAAAAAAACATATGGCGTGTTAACAATATTGTGGCCTACTACATTATCCGCATATTACAAAAAAAAAATATGGTAATGAGTGCCACTAAATGAGCATTAAAATTAATTAATAATTATTTCATGATAATAATACAATAAAAATAAAAGAAGAAAAAAATAATGAAAGATATAAACAAAGTTACAATAGACAAGAATAAGTATTAGACATATATAGGACTAACATTCATTTATATATCAAGATTATTATTACATAAAAGTTTCATTACATAACATTTAAATTTAGACTTTGAGCATATAAAAATATCATGAAATTGTGGTTGTAAGAATCTACCATACGACGAATAGGGCAGCGCAAGCCAGAATTAGTGCGACATATGTTCACGGCAAACAGGGTACCTGCACGAACACTACGCTTATTAACAGTGCGAGGGACTGCATAACATAATTTGCTCGTGAGGTCATTTGAGTCAAATCCACTATGAACAATAGCATGTAGTACAGTGGCTTCCAAGAGTTTGCGTCTGGATTCCAAGGTTATCAGCTTATATCTATGTAACAACTCAGCATAAGACAAGTATATCCCGTGACACCTATAATGCAAGGCTCGAAGAAACTTACGCTGGACCTTCTCAATCTCATCTTTGTATTTCTGATAGGACGGGTTCCAGATTAGGACGGCATATTCAAGCTGCGACCGAACAAGAGTTTTGTAGAGGTAGAGATAAGTAGAAGCTCGCTTGAATTCTGTAGATGACCTCATGACGAACCCATACATCTTGAATGCGTTATTTACTATCTTTTCCACATGTAGATTTAACGATAATTTATTGTCAAGTAATACACCCAGATCTCTCACAGTAGAAATATTACTAAGCGTAGTGTTACATAATTTATATTTAAAATTTGTGAGAGACCTGTTTCTTGTAAAGTTAATATAATTACATTTAGAGAGGCTAAGATGCAGCTTATTGTCAAGACAGTATCTCGCGAGTCTATCCAGATCTTCCTGGAGTCTGAGGCAATCATCTACACTTTGTACCGTTGTATAAGCTTTGAGATCATCAGCATATAGAAGAAACTTTGTATTTAAAAAGCACTTATTTATGTCATTTATGTATATAATAAATAGTAAGGGTCCCAGAATAGAGCCTTGCGGAACGCCTGAGGTAATAGGCACGGAACCAGACTGATGACCACTGACGACAACCTTTTGAGTTCTGTTTTTAATGTATGATGAGAACCAGCGAAGCAAATTTCCCCGTATACCATTAAATGCAATCTTGTTCAACAAAACATCATGGTCAACCTTGTCAAAAGCCTTTTTGAAATCTGTATAAACAGCGTCAACTTGCAAGCGCTTATCAGTGTTCTCAAAAAGATAATTGGAAAAGATTAATAGGTTAGAAATAGTTGACCGCTGCTGAACGAACCCATGTTGTTCTGGAATGATAGCGCTATGCAAGATTGGATAGATTTCATAGTGCACTAGTCTTTCAAAAAGTTTTGACAAGGTCGACAGGATCGAGATAGGCCGATACTGCTCTATATCATACTTTGAACCATTCTTGTGTACGGGCGTAATATTGGCTTGTTTCCATACATCGGGGAAAACACCCTCATTTAAGCACTTATTATAAATTGTGTAGAGCGGCTTACAGATACTGCCAGCAACAGCCTTAAAAAACAGAGCCGGATACCCGTCAGGGCCCGCTCCCTTGGATGAATCAAGCAATTTCAGCTCTTTAAGTATTTTAGATTCTTCAATATGCAGGTTATCAATTAAACTAATATTGGCATCACAGAGTGTTGGCGGGGTCCAGGATGACAGCGAGGGAGAACTAGATTCAAACACAGACTGGAAAAAATCCGAGAACATATTGCAAATCACATCGGAGGCACTTGACTTAACGTTTTGGTACTGCATAGTCGAAGGAATACCTGATTTACTTTTTCGATTTGATATGTACGTCCAGAAGTATTTGGACTTATATATACTTTAACTGCTTCTTCTTTAGAGTTAAGTGCTCATTAATATAAATGGACGCGGAAGTGCCGGCGATACCAATTTGGTCAGTCTTAAGTGAACTAGCTTTACGGAACGCGCTAAGCAAGTTATCCCTCTGCAGGCGAGATGTGAATTTGAGTATAACGTTTTTTGGTCTCGTACTCTGTTGATGCGCATGAGGCACTCTGTGCACGGCGACGATGTCATTGAAAGTGACTGGACATTTAAGGGCGTTCCCTATGGCTTCCACAATAGCAGGGAGGTTTTCATTGCGCCTATCAGGCAAGTTACATATCTCGACATTGCATTGGCGAGCCTGCTGCTCTAAGATGTCAATCTTTGCCTCCAGACCACTGATTGTAGACTCTAATAAAGCCGATGACGGGGTACAATTCAACTCATCAACACGCTTCTTGAGGACGTCATGGTCCACAGTCAGGTTCTGGGAAGATGTTTGGAGGGTGATAATATCGCCACGGAGATCAGACACTTGTTGTTTCAGAAGGGTTTGTTCCGTACGTAACGCTTGCATTTCCTTCTGAATACCCGCCAAGGTAGATTTAATGTCATCGCGCATTTGGAGCATATCCTTGCTCATTTCATTACGCCACTGGCTAAGGGTTGTTTGCAAATTTGCAGTAAATTTCTCGAAGTCACCGAAGTTTGTGGTCATCGACGACGTTCCGGTGATCAATGTCTTATTACTACTATAAGTGGTAGATGAGCTGAGGTGACTGTGGTCCAAAATGTCACAGGACATATCCATGCTGTGTTCCTCAGCTGGGAGCTCGGTGTAGCTGCGCACAGGTGTGTTTGCATTTGACCTGGCCCGCCTAGTTACATTACTACACGAAGGGCACTTCCAGACAGCTTTGTACTCATTATTCAGTGTCATAAATTGGTTAGCTGTTAAATTCAAACATTCGCAGTGGTGTTTTCCACTGCATACGGAGCATTGGAGAATATTATGAGCCGTGGCCGAGGCATCATTACAACATTCCATTCTAGAAGATCTAATGCGAATAATATATGTAAGATTGAACGCTAGTGTTTTGTTTAATTAAGACACTAAAGTTTTGTTTACAATTCCAGAGCACTATCAGCGCCCTCTGTGCAGTTTAGTTGCAACGAAGATCTATAACGATTACAGGAGAGATCGTTTGGCTGTTGCTAATTAGAAGAGCAGCCGTCACCGTAATTCTTGAGTATGCCAACAGATGGCGTTAGGCCAAACATGGACATGTGGTATTAAAAGTACCAGTAGATGGCAGTAACTTAAGTCAAGTAATTGAGCAAATGACTATGCAAATTTGAACACTCAGGTAAATTCCGTTAGATTAGGGAAATCTGATAACCACTTCACCACAATGTTGAATTGGCACTGTAAACACTTGTTTAGGGTGCCTATACTCCGACAAAGGCCACTTAGTTCTCAAACTAATAACTATGTATTAGTTATGTTGATACTACACACAGTTATTCACTTCACAGTAATGTTCACTTTTGAGGTCTATTATTTCACGGCTAACAATACACAGCGCTATGCAACATCTAAGCTTCGACTTAAATCAAAAAGATACTTATTTAAGACACTTTAACTGTTCAAAATTATTATTTAAACACGGAGCGACGTGAAAAGTAAACATAAGAGTAACGCCCACTAGTGGCAGAAGGAAAAGTACAGACTTTTCCGATATCTTCTATCTCCCAGATGACCAACTTTCTTATACTACAGCCGCTGAACATAACATTAGAACAAATACAGATGTCCCTATCCAAACTAAGTCTTTTAGATTCCCCGAATGCCACAAAAAGGAAGTCGAGGATCAAGTTAACAAAATGTTAGAACAAAAAATAGTGGTCCCTTCAAATTCACCCTGGTCCTCACCCATTTGGGTTGTCCCTAAAAAACAAGACGCTTCAGGACAACGAAAATGGAGAATTATCATCGATTATAGAAAACTAAATGACATTACTATTGGGGAAACTTACCCTATTCCCCAAATAACAGAAATTTTAGACCAACTAGGGAAAAGCCAGTACTTCACCACGTTAGACCTAGCCTCAGGTTTTCATCAGATTCAAGTATCTAAAGAAGACGCCGCTAAAACCGCGTTCTCCGTACCCCAAGGTCACTTCCAATTCACAAGAATGCCGTTTGGGCTAAAAAACGCCCCGTCCACCTTTCAAAAACTAATGAACACGTTTGTGTGGCCTACAAGGATCGCGCTGTTTCGTTTATTTAGATGACATAGTAGTATACTCTCCAGACCTATCTAGCCATATGCAAAACCTATCTGCTGTGTTTGACAGACTCAGAGAATACAACCTAAAACTCCAACCTGATAAATGCGAATTTCTATGCAAAGAAGACGCTTATCTTGGTCACCTTATCAATAACAACGGCGTACAACCAAATCCTAATAAAGTAAAATGCGTAGTTGACTTCCTAATACCAAAATGCCCAAAAGATGTAAAATCTTTCCTTGGACTCGTATCCTATTACAGACGTTTTATTCTCGACTTTTCAAAATTAGCAAAGCCATTAACTTCCCTCCTTAAAAAGGACACCCCATTCAACTGGAAAAATGAACAGCAACTTGCCTTCGAAAACCTAAAAGGAAAATTAATAACTTCACCAGTTCTGGCATATCCTGATTTCACAAAACCCTTCATCCTCACCTGTGACGCTTCTAACTTCGCCATCTCTGCTATTCTCTCTCAAGGTTCGATAAGAAAAGACCGTCCAATTGCATATGCATCTCACACGCTTAATAAAGCTGAATGCAATTATAGTGTTACCGAAAAGGAATGCTTAGCCATTATTTTCGGAATCAAAGCATTTCGTCCTTATCTTTACGGAAATCAATTTACCATAGTCACAGACCATAAACCCTTACAATGGCTATTTAACTGCAAAGACCCTGGATCTAGGCTAGTTCGATGGCGACTCAAACTAGAAGAAATCGATTATAAAATCACACATAAAAAAGGCAAAACAAACACTAACGCCGGTGCACTGTCCCGATTTCCAGTCAATCCTATTCAAGACGAACCTCCAATAACATCTGACTCTTTCCTACCAAATCTCGACAACGAACTCGATAACCCCTTAGAAGACCCTCTATTAAACTTACCGCCACACATTCCATTCTCGTTTAATAACGACGTCGGATATTAACACCGACTCTAATACAACGCCCAATCCTATACCTCAAGCCGAATCAACATCGCCCCCAGATCTCATAGATCTACAGGTAAACACACCTTATCTCGATATAAGTCCCGATAGCGCAAACCTTAACCTTGACTTCGATTCGTTACAAACTCCTTCGCCTAACACACAAACTGGAAATCCAAATAACGACACTTATCCTCAATTTTTAAAAACAATTCCAAATAAAGAAATTGTTAGCAATACTATAATCAGAGAACATAATGAAAACCTCCTAAAAACTACCTGTAAGACAATATTAATTACGACATCCATAGACCTAGACGAGTCAAATCCCTACGTGTCTGAAATACTATCAAACGCTGAAAATCAAGACGTAATTTTAAACTCTGAAAAAGAACTTCACCGTTTCCTGAAAACTAAACACGAAGATAAAACTGTTTACTTCATTTTCACTAAAGTCCATCACTTTGACGAATCATCCTATCCCGCTATCTATGATACCCTGAAACAAATAAGAAATGAAATCCTAGAATCCGAACAAATAACAGACATTGCTATTTCCGACTTTAAAAATCCGTTTGACCAACACTCCTATACGAAAATCTAGCCTACATTTTCAATCACACTAAAATTGAAATCCACGTGTATTTAAATAAAACAATCTACCCTACCTCAAGTGAAAGACCTAAGATAATGCGTGAAAACAACGACATCCCTACAGCTGGACACTTAGGCTCGTCACGAATGTACACTAGAATCAGAGAGCGGTTTTACTGGAAAGGCATGAGAAGTGATATAGAAGAATACGTTAAGAAATGTAAACTATGCCTGGAAAATAAAGCTCTAAGAAAATTAAATAAAGCCCCTATGGAAATCACCACCACGTCTACGGCACCATTTCAAAGAGTGGCATTAGATATAGAAGGACCCTTACCTGAATCTGGTTCTAGCAAACTAAAATATATTCTTACCTTACAAGATGACCTAACAAAATACTCCATTGCATACCCTATACGTAGTACAACCGCTGAAGAAACTAGCGATTGTCTAATCCACTTCATATCTCTGTTTGGAATCCCAAAATCTATCCTTACTGATCAAGAAACTAATTTCACTTCAGACCTCTTCAAAACTACTTGCCAATCCCTTAAAATCAAACAATTATGGTCGTCACCTTACCATCCACAGACACAAGGCGCTTTAGAACGTAGCCATTCAACTCTTAAGGAATACTTAAAATCATTTGTTAACGAAAATCAAGATAATTGGCCTACTTATGTATATACAGCTATGCTTACATATAACACAACTACACACTCCACTACAAAATTCACACCTTACGAATTAATATTCGGACACAAACCCTTTATTCCTAACTCGATAAATGAAAGAGAATCTAGTACTACTTATTCCGACTATATTAAAATGCTACAACACAAATTCAAATATACCAGAGAGAAAGCCTTAGAAAATATAGTAAGATCCAAAGAATCTTCCAAATCTTACTATGATTCGAATACTAAATCACCACCTAAATACAAAGTAAATGATAACGTCTACCTAAAAGCACACCATAGGCTCAAAAAGGCACTATCGCCCATCTGGAGGGGGCCATATAAAATAATTAAGGTCCATGATAACCATACTGCTACGCTCCTTATTAACAGAACAGATCCGTCTATTATAAAATCGTTATAGGTTAAGTACTAATTATTAAGCCACTAGCATAGTCTAATTAATTTTATTCATTTTATTTCAGCGCCTCAACCAATGCGCATCAAGACTTTACCAAGCCACTTCCTTCTAGTTCCGGCATATACTTCGATAGCTTAGGAAAACTTAAAATAATCAAAGGACAATTAAATATTGTCAGTCGTTCTTTTTTGGTCTGTGGCAACACTGTTGACTACACGTCAACAAAACTTCTCCCAATATTTTAATTTAATTTTAATTTATATCTTTTGTTTTTAATGCTTTAATTACTATTATTATACCCAATAATTAATTTTCGTTGTAAATACAATGTTAAATTGTGATATTAAGTGAATTAAATCGTTAAAACTGTTAATAAAAGTAACAAGTGTCATCGTCAAAGTAAGTTGAATCGTAACGATCATTATTTTGGAAAATAGTGCTTTGTCATCGCAAATTACTGTAAGTTTTTTGAAATAGCTATTGAAACTGTAACATTATACTTTGATGTATTCATTTATATAAAGGACTAGCGTATTTATAGTTTTGCATTCCTTACACAAACTTTTCAAATAACATCTCTTGCCTGTAGTTGTTGTTCTCTCTGTTTTTGATAACTCTTGTCAGGGATGGATAGAATAATGACCAGGAGGGCTACTGCACGCCTGGAGGAATCAAAACTCCTAGCAGCCTTAGTAGAATTAAAGAAATATAAGGATTTGTGTGAGGAATTGCAAAGGGAACAGGATGACAATGAGAGGGAAGTACTTAATATTTTAAATAATAATACCAAGCTCAAGAGTGAGATGGCAGAACTGCACAATCAATTAATTCACATCACTGAGGAACGGGACAAGCTTCAGCATACGGTAGAAACCTTTGACCAGTGTGGCGATGTGTTTGATACAACTATCAAACACAACGCTGAGCTGAAATGTAGGCTAAGTGAAGCCCAGGACACAATCCTCAGAATGGAGAGCACTAGCCAAAGATTCCGGACATCACTGACTCATGCGCTGTTTGAGGAACTGGTAGGTACCACTCCGTTGCATTCTGCTAACCCAATCTTGAGCAATAAAAACAGTCTTATTGAAACCATTGACCTTACTCATGACAATAGTGTAACATCAAGCCCTCAGGTCAGGCTAATAAAGTGTAGCAATAATAAGTTTAAAAAATACATTAAAATAATAAAAAAGACACAAAAATTAATTAAAAATAATTAAAACTCATATCCTAAAACCTGTAAATCATTGAGAAGTTGTAAATTACTTAAAGAAAAAATTAGTAATCATAATATCATTGTGAATAAAATTCAAGACAATTGTGAGGCTGAAATTCAACGATCACAGTCGGAGATTCTCCATTTACGGGATTCCTTGAACTTAATAACAGCTAAATATGAAATTTCTCGAAAGGAAATGGGAGAATATATTCTGGCTATGAACAGCTTGGTGGAACAATGTAGCGAGAATGAGAGAATGTTTAATTCTTTGACTAATAATCTAACACCAGATTATAATCATGATTCATCAAGCTGTTCACGGTCAGCTATCCTTCATGAGTCTATACCATCAGAGACTCAGTCTGTGGAATCGTTTGACAGTCTTGTCAGTACTTCCCTCGCCACACAAAAATCAGAAATAATTGTAAATAATAATGACCAAATTTTCATGTACTGTGATGAAATGGGTAAAAATATGGGTCATGTACTACACAATCATTAAGATAAACAGGTAATTCTGGAGGAAGTATTAAGTAAGGAGTACAGCCCATCTACTACTATTTTAATTTTAATTGGGAGTAGGGGAAATGCAAACAGTGCCGAAATAAAAAAGTATTTTGATAGTTTAGCCATGTTAAATGTAAATAAAATAGTGCTGTTTGCCTTTCCTTATGGCAATGGCCTGTCACAGACCGAAAATAACATTAGATATAGACATGATATGAAAATAAATACTATGACATTGTATAATAAAAAATTTGAATTTATTGTCTCTAATGTACTCATTAGTCAAAAATATTTTACGACCGAAGATAATTACTATCTTTGCAATATTTATAAAGCACAGGTAGCAAAATCGCTATCATATTGTATTTATAAGTCAGCCAAGTGTTTGGCTAACTACACTGCCTCTATTGAGCAGTCAAGTCATACACTTCATTTGAATAAGCAGAGCTTGGAATTTGTTCCAAGTAATTTAAATTACAACATGGGACAATAGAGTCAATCTCTAGCACTAACTCAATTACCAAATTAGACTTGTGCCCAAATTCAAGGGGTTTTGAGACAAGAGAGTTAAACTCTAGCAATAATGTAAGCCATTCTTTACTAACACACCCATCAGATTCTTGTAACATAAGTGAACTTACCAGCAATAATTTAAAAATAGTTCATCAAAATATACAGGGTGTGATAGGCAAAGAATTAGAATTGGAGCTGTTCATGAACTGTAGTTTTGTTGATATTTTATGTGTAACTGAACATTGGTTAAAAGTCCACCAGTTCATGTTCAGCTTTAATAATCACCTAGTGGCCAGCTCGTTCAGCAGAGTGAATATGATACGGGGTGGCTCCCTCATCATTGTTCGCAACAATATTAAATTTAAGGAACGTTTTTTTTTTTTTTTTTTTAAGCCTCTCTGTTGAGCGAGTGATTGAAATAGCTTGCATCGAGCTTGAGCAGTTCATTGTGATGAGCGTGTACAGGCCCCCATGTGCTTGCTATGATATTTTTGAAAAACATATGGAGGAAGTATTATTAAAGACTTGTAGCAGTAATAAAACAGTTGTTGTCTGTGGAGACTTTAACATTAATATACTAGAAAGATCAGCTACTGTAAATAAATTTTTAACTTTATTGAAGTCATATAACTTGTACCACACATTCCTTGAGCCAACTAGAATAACTGCCACTAGTGCCACCTGCATTGACAATATTTTTACAAATTTAAGACCATCCAGCCGTTTAATTATAAACAAGTTGGACTCGGATCACTGTGGCCAGTTAGTTACTTTCCCTCAGAAAATAGTTGAAGCTCAAAGGAAGTTTGTGAGTTTTGTTCCTGTATACAAAAGTCGTTTAGTACAATTTAAAAGTAATTTAATGGAAAAGCTACCGAGTTTGCCTTATCACATCAACCCGGACAATGCATATAGTTTATTATTTAATCTTATCAATTGTGAATTCAGGAAAGTTTTCACCTCAAAAACATTACCTGCTTGTGACCGTGTTAAATTTAGTGACTGGGCAACACCGGGTATTTATAAAAGTAGGGAAAGGTTATATGATTTGTACAGTGAAAAATCATATAACCAAGACGAAACTTTTAAAGAATTTGTAAAAAAATACTCTAAAACTTTTAAAAGAGCCTGTTCCTCAGCAAAAGCCATACACATAAGAAATAAAATAAAATTATCTAGTAACAAAATTAAAACAACTTGGAATATTATTAATTCAGAAACGGGAAGAACTACAGTACGCAACCGTGATTTCCATTTGAAAATCAACAATGTAGATTTTAAGGCGGACATGGACGTGGCAACAGAGTTTGAAAATTTCTTCACTAATATTCCAATTTTAACAACCAGGACTCTGTCGTCGTCGTCCACTTCTGCTTACTCTATATTAAAAGAAAGTGTACCAGAATGCGACAAACATTTTGAATTTATTGTTGTGACTGCTAAAGATATTGTTGATTCCTTTAGGGATCTAGATGTAAAAAAAACTGCCGACCTTTGGGGATTATCGGTACATATCATGTCTGAAATAATTGATGTTATTTCTCCTTTTTTATCAATTGTTTTTAACTCTTGCGTTGCATCTGGTGTATTTCCTGACCTGATGAAACTTAGTAAAGTGATTCCACTGTTCAAATCTGGTAGTACAACTGATCCCACGAATTTTCGGCCCATCTCCATATTACCCACATTGAGCAAAATCTTTGAAAAATTAATTTTGAATCAAATGTTAAGGCATTTCAATAAATATAATTTACTCCATCTGAGACAGTACGGTTTTACAAAGGGTCGTTCAACTATAGACGCGGGCGTGGAGTTACTGAAAAACATATTTGAGGCCTGGGAGGAATCGCGGGATGCTCTTGGCATTTTCTGCGACTTATCCAAGGCCTTTGATTGCGTACACCATAATACACTCATCAGGAAATTGCACCACTATGGTATAAAGAACAGAGCTCTCGACCTTCTGACTTCTTATCTGAACAACAGAATTCAGAGGGTTGATGTCAATGGCAAAATGTCTGCAGGATCTGCGGTCACCATGGGCGTTCCACAGGGTTCAATTCTAGGACCTTTCCTGTTTTTGATTTATATTAATGACTTACCTTATCACGTAAGGGATAATCACAAGATTGTATTGTTCGCGGATGACACTTCACTAATTTTTAAAATCAAGCGACAGTTAGAAAATTTTGACGAAGTTAACAATGTACTCTGTAAAGTTGTCCATTGGTTTAATGTAAATAATCTTCTGTTAAACGAAAAAGAAACGAATCTCATTAAATTTTCAACGCCAAGTGTCAGGCAGCTAAGCACCAATGTTCAGCTTAATGGAATAAAGTTGAATCCTGTTGAGTCAACTGTGTTTCTTGGAATTACCATTGACGCCAAATTACAATGGGGCCCGCACATAGAAAAATTGTCAGGCAGGCTCAGTTCGGCCGCTTATGCTGTTAAAAAGATTCGACAGATAACTGATGTGGATACAGCCAGAGTTGTTTATTTCAGTTATTTTCATAGTCTCATGTCGTATGGTATTCTTCTCTGGGGAACCTGTGCGGACATTAATACTATCTTTGTTCTACAAAAAAGGGCTGTTCGAGCCATTTACAACTTAGGTCCACGGGATTCCCTTCGAGAGAAATTCAGAGACATCAATATTCTGACTGTAGCCTCACAATACATATTTGAAAACCTCATGTATGTACACAAGAATATTTCAAATTTTAAGAAAGTGTCCGATGTTCATGGACTTAATACTAGAAATAAGCACAATCTTGTGGTACATCGCACTCGTCTCCACAGAGTAGGCAACTCGTTCATGGGTCAATGTATACGTTTTTACAATAAACTTCCCATTGATGTTCGAAGTTTACCAATTAAAAAATTTAAAAGTTGTATTAAAACCAAACTATACAAAAAGGGCTTCTATAAAATTTCGGATTATTTAGATGATAAAAAAGCTTGGGATTGAACTGCTCGCTCTGCTAAGCCTTGTGATTATGCCCTTTGCAAATTACATTTCTCTTTTTGACATATTTTACTAAACATGACATCTTTTAATTTTACGTTAATATGACATTTAGAGACTATTGTATTTTTATATATTTTTTGTTATTTCTTTTCATTTGGATATTCTTTGAAAAGTTTTTTTTTTTATTATATTGTAAATATGTGGACTATGTGGGTTGTTGCTTTTTTTCTGATTAGATTTCATGGTTGTCTGACAGTTTGAGTACTCGATGCGGCCTACCCAAATGTCCCTTCTTTGGTATTGTTCGTCGCGTCGTTGAGCTCCTTAAAATTCTGAGTCGAGCTTGACGATTTCTGACAAATGCGTGCACTGACTGGACAGGCCGACTCAAATTTGTGTGCCTCTCTCCTCAAGAGACCACCTCGGACATTAACCTACTTGGTTCGCATATGATATTTTATTTATATTTATATTATTTATTTATTCTCAGAGCAGTCGGCTAGGAAACACTGGACTCATCTAGTTTAAAATGTGACGTGTAAAAGTGTTATTTATAACCAATTTACTGAATAAATATCATTTCATTTAATTTCATATCATTTCATTTCATTTCATTTCAGTTTGAAAAGGATGATGGATGAGAAATCTTTAAATTTACCGGAACCCGTATCCCTACAAAATCGCAACAGGCTACTTCCCTTCTACTTCCTCGATGATACAGCATTTCCTTTGGGAGAAAATCTAATGAAACCATACGCGGGCACCTATTCGAAAGGATCTAAAGAAATAATTTTTAACTATCGGCTATCAAGAGGCCGAAGAGTGGTCGAAAATGCATTTGGGATTCTGGCTAGCGTTTTAAGACTGCTAAGAAAACCAATATTACTGCAGCCAGAAAAGGTTGAAACGATCGTAATAATAATAATAATAATAATAAACCTTTATTTCAGGCAACTAAAGCCCATAAAACACAAATACATAAATAAGTACAATAACTATAAACTAATACATATTTTAACAATAAACTTATAAACTACTAAATACGAAGTGTCGGCGTCGTGTTACGCTGCGAGGTGTCGCGTAGCTGGCCGCGGAAACGCCGATACAGCACACCTTTCGGCCAAAACTCTTCCTTGAGAAAGGTCATCAAATGTTGGGTCGGAACGCGCACAACAAATGAGTTAAAATTGGTGCTATGTCGCGGCTCCAACTTCACCACCCTCAAGGTCCAGTTGACTTTCACCCGTATGTACTCTACGATATCCTCAGCCTTCGTGGTATGATGCAAACGGGATACGTAGAGGAGCGTCGTCGGCACTGCAGGCCGTAGCAGCATGTTATGTCCTGCCAGCGCCGTCCCACACTGGTTGCGAGAAGTAGGCTTCTTCTTCTTTCTCTCCACCTTGACGAAGCCGTCCTCATCGCAAGCGTTCCTAGCCGCGCTCAATGTTGAGCGACACTGCTTAACCCCTCTTGGTTTTTCTGCTTGTCGCTTTGTTTGCAACACAGCAGGTTTCGTCTTGGCGACAATTGCTGAATAGGCACGCGTGGGGGTCGATGTACCTATTACACGCGCCGTTTCCCCGGTAGGTGCGACGCGATCAGCAGAACACGATGCAACGCTTGCAATCTTGACAGCCGATGACGTTGATTCATTCGCCGACTGAAAACTGCAGACAGAAGCACCTGCCCCGCGACGTGTGTTTACGTTGAAGCCATCCGGCGACCCAATTGCCGGAACAGCGTTGCGCAACAACGCAACTTCAGCTCGCAAATCACCAATGGTGACATCCGATGACTCCAACTTAGACTTCATCTCAGCCAGGCTCACCTTCAGAATCCATGAATGACACTAGTGCTTCTGCACAACTTTCTAAGGCGTTCTTTCTCATTTTCGGTATACACACCCCAAGGATCTTTTGATAATGAAAACACAGAGACTGGTGAAGTTGTACCAGGAATTGGTAACAGTGACGGTTACAGTTACGTGCAACGTTACGGGTTCAGAAATGAGTACGTTGTAAACGTCGGGTCGCTGCAAGCCGCACGCGTACCGCTCGCAGCAGGTTTGCGAACCACGTACACACTATGTTTTTTGGTTACAGTACATGCGACGGTTACAGTTACAGCTCGCTAATGAGTACCCAGCTTTAGATCTTCTCCTTCTTCATATCTACGCACCCAACGGCGTACTGTGGTTCTCTGTAAAAAAAAGTAACAATTAGGTTTTTGATCATTTTTTTTTTGTGATAAATGGAAAGATTATATATATAAATTTTATGGCAAAACAATTTTTTTATTTTCGCAATAGTTCTAAAGTTATTTCAAAATAAAAATTTACTTTTGAATCCAGTACCGAAAACCCCCGAATTAACACGAGCGCGTGTGACGTCATAAAGTTTAGCTGCCAGATGAAGTAAGTAAACATTATGAAGTCACAACTATGGTCACGTGAATTTCTTTTTATTTTTTTTTAATTGTTTATAATTAATTGAAATATTTTATTTTTAAAGTTTTTTGCATTAAATATCAATATTATTAATAATATATTAAATACATAAAAAAATATCAATATTTTTTTTCAAATTCCCAGTTAGCAGGGCTCGGAAACCGGTTGAAATTCTTAACCGGTAACGGTCATTGACCCCAAACCGAAATCAATTTAGGTTAAAGGTTGCACTTTACCGGTTTTTACCGGTTTATGCGATTTATCGGTTTTCCACGAATTTCGGTTTTGATACTGAAAATTAACCGGTTAAAACCAAGATAACAACGAAAGTCGATTATCAATGTTACTTTTTTGATATAATTTAAACAGACACTGAACACGTAATGAATTGGCTTTCAGAATTTCAGGCAATAGCTAAGGGTTAATTTATATTAATTTTATATTCGTTGCGTTTTACCGGTTAATTTGGGTGTCAAAACCGTTTGTGCTTATGTTACCGGTAACCTTTATCGTTTGGGTTAGATAAAACAGTTCACTTGATTAACCGGTAAATTAAGGAACGATATTTTTACCGGTATTTGATCGAAATTAACCGCTCTTTTGAAATCGGTTCTGAGCCCTGCCAGTTAGCATCGAATTGTCACATAAAATAGGAATTAAACAATACATTACTAGCAGTATGCAAAAGGATTAAGTTATTAACAAATAAACCCTAACTTTTTAAATATCTATTTTAGTTATTAACAATGTTATCTGTATTTTATATGGGTAGTAGACCACAAACAGATATTTAACAATGGCATTGTAGTATATTCCAACATTGTGTAAAACTCTCCCAAGCAAATTTGTGCCTTATTGTTAACGTCTTAAGTGCGGTAACTTAATTTCAAAATACAGTGATGACTTAAAATGAAGGGCCATTGTTTAAGTAGGTGTTAAAGGATTCGTTATCGGGTCATAAAATGTCCAAACAATGTCTTTGAACGCGCCGATATTAAAAAAAGAAAGAAAAAAACAAACCTCTTTTTAAGTTAATATTTTGAATACGTAAACGTAATTTCTTATTTTATTTTTGCAAAATTCTAAGTTATGTATTAAATAATATTTATCGTAAATTAGCGATCTACCTGGACTTCGCACGGGTCTTACAAATCTCTAAAATGCTCGGCTTTGCTCTATAATAATTTGCATGCGCATAAATACCTTCCAAAAAAAAATCTCTAAATGAGAGTGAGAACCCATATCAAAATCCGTTGCATTATTTTGAAAAAAATAGCGGAGAATCAGACAGACAGACAGAAACAGCGACTTTGCTTATACTACGAGTATTTAGAGACTCGAGGTAGAGATTTGACATGAAATGTCATATAGATTTGACATATGTTCGCAGTCGGCAATCATTCATAATTATATTTGTGTATTTCTTTTACACAGAAACGCATTATACACGATTTTGTTAGAATAAAATTTCTAATAACAACAACAAATATATGAAATATAAAAAATGCATGGAGGTTTCTTTTAGGCATTCAAATATAATATGAATTATTAAAAAATTGTTTGCAACCTACCATTATATAATCTATAAAACTCTTTTGTCGGGCCGACGGCGACGTTGGTGTCGGCTCGCAAAACAATAACTTTTAATTGGGTCTGTCAATTACGGTAACAGAAGAAAAAAATTGAGATCTATATAATAATGCAAACAATAAATATATAGCTCAGTAAAGGAAACCAACATGCACTTAATTAATTTCTATCTCTAGATAAAAAAAATAACTTACTTGTAGATTTAACTCCAGCGCAAATCATTGTCTTGCATAGACAAGGATGCAAACAATGATTTCATTTCTTTCTTCCTGATTTAGGTTTCGGGTTGTCATCGTAAATGACAAATCACAGCCCACAGGTAGTCACGATACACAGTCCGGTATACAAAGCAACGATCACAGTTGGACAGGCAATCAGTCCGATAGAAATAAACAGGTCGTAAAAAAAAAATTGGGATGAAAACGGGAAGCGTGAACAATTAGCGAGATGCAAATTGGCACTGGCTAATGTTTGTTGATATTTTTTGCCGCACGCATTTACTGCACTGACACAAATATGTATTGTCTCTAATTGGGTGGAGCAAGGAAGGGGTGTGGTCCGTCACTATCTGCGCTTCCGCAGGACTATTTTCTTAACTGAGCATGCTTAAGTTTGGCCGATAGTACATACAAAAGAAACAGTTTAAACAAAGATATGCTTAAAATCACAACTTAAAACTAATAAACAAAAACTTAAAGTGTTAACGGTCCTCTGTGTGTGTATCGTGGGAAGGGTGAGTGTATGTATATGAGAGGGTGTATAGAATATCAACTTAGTTCATCTAGTAAATTCCACAATTAAGTTCAAGCCTTTACATAATAAACTATGTTGCAACCATAATGATTGCATCACTACTGTAGGATTGTCAAGAGGATTTCCGTTTCATCATATGACAGCTTCCAGAGCCACTGAAATACCGTTTTTTGCAAGGATGATTTATTCATCTATACTATCTCTACTAATATACTAATATATATATTGTTCGGGGTTAGGGTTGGATTAAGATATACTAAGATTGAAGATTGTAAAGATTGATATATTTCAGTAATATAAATGGGATAACAATTAAATCTAATGAGGTGAATAGGATGAGATTGAGTCGCGCCTGATATGCCTTCCGAAAGCGTACTGACTGTTTTACTTAGGTAATACATAAAATATTCGATGCATATAGCGCGGTGTCGCAATTACGCTCACATGTGTTTCTTATTGTTCGGTGATTGACCCGAACATGCTCCCGAGGGAGAAAAGGATGAGGTTGGTAAGTATGTAAAGTTAGTTATGAAATTAATACTAACAAGGTGAAGACAATGTTCTTAAAATAATAAAATATGTAGTTATGTAGGGTTAGTTATGTTAAATGATGAGATGAGGGTAACATTACAACTTAAACAGAGTCTCTACAGTTTAAATCAGGAAGAGAAAACACACGAAAGATTGGTGAAGAACCTCTATCTTCCTTTTTTTGTAGGCACTCACTAGATAGAGCTAGTCTCTTAAGATCACTTTTCACTGATTTACTACTAGATTGCCCATTTTCCCTAAATTCACTACACTCAATCACAACACTTTCTGGAACGGTGTGTGGAGATGGCAACCCAGTCGCCGCAGATGCTGTTGACCGCTCTACTGTGGGGGTGGAACGATTTCCGTTACGTCGCCGTTGGCACCAACATTTAAGACAGTAAACTGCCACCAATAACAAGATGAACGATATGACGAGATATATAGCAGCATACTGGTGAACGTCGTGGTACGAGATATTAGTGCTCAAAGGTTCACTCTGCTTCATGATCTCAAGACTTCTCTTAATAACTTCAAATTGCTTGAGGTTATCTGAGTTGTTGGGAATAAGCTCATATGAGATTTCTGGCATGGTGATATTTATCATATGATTGATTGGTGATATTTCTGGCGAGATAATATTTGTCGTCAAGCTAATTTTACTAGACAATCTTTTGTTTGAATACACCATAAAAATTTCTGTTTTTACTAAACAGCCTTCCCCTACACGCAACAGACCAGCACCTGATAATAGGTTATGCCTGTACTTGATTTTCACACAAAAGTTTCACGTTACATTCATTGCAGCATAAATAAAAATATTTGTTTTCTGATGTTAACTCTCTCCAGTCATTATTGCACGAAGTAATTTTAGTTTTACAAGTTCTTGTGCCTGGGATTGTCTCGCAAAGGCTATGATCATCTTTCATGTGGTGAATAGGCTTTCTGATATGGCACAGAATAGTCGCAGGGTTTTGTAATATGCAGGCCTGTAGATCCGTGTCTGTAACGGTCAAATACGAGTCTTTTCTCATATTGATGGCCGCTAATTCCGAGATAGTTTTAACCTTCATGATCATGTTATCTTTCACAACGCGTGGAACCGGGATAAGATTGAATACTTCGTAAACATCCCTTCCAATCAGGGGTATTTTTATTTCGATAATGAGGTATTTGCCAGAGTATTTAGCTCTTACTTTGAGCAAGCTGTAAAGGTCTTTAAGGTTAAAATTGTCGACAGGAACTACCAAGTCTCCAGATATTTGTGCGGAAATTATGCTTAGCTCTGATCTGAGTTGCTTCGGAGATATTAATGAAAATCTAATTTTCCACTATAAATGTCAGTTACTGTATCCAAAATGGAATCCTGGATTCTTCGAAGGGTATACAGCAAGTTGTTGGCAGTGAAAGCCGAAGTTATAAAATCTGTGATCATAGTAAAATTTTGCACTTGCAAGGTGAGATTTTTATAAGAATCTTGGAGATAATTAAGCTTTTGATTAATTAATTTATGATGTTTGTTAATAGTATTCTCCATCCTTTTCATGAGATTGAATTCAGCTTCTACGACAGATGTTTGGTTCTTCCAGAGGTTGTATAGATGGTTTTCATTATGCTTTAAAAGGTCAATATCCTTCTCGTATTTTTCTGCAAAACGTTGGTCCAACACTCCGAATAAACTATTTGCAACGTAGCCTACTCCGTCTAGCAAGCCGCGTCTCCGCCGTTTCTTATTAGTCATAAATGAGTCATTCATCATGACAATATTATCATAATGTTTTATTTCTTGGAACTCGTGCTCGAGTTGTAACATGACGCCGTCGCAAGGTGTTTGTGTTCTGATCGTAGAGCATAAGGTGTCAAGATACTCGATATATTTTAATAATGCCGCCGTGCCTTCTTGATAAGGCTTTGTGTCATAATAGACTATTAAATGCCAATCATCTCTAATTAAGTGCATATTAGATATTTTGTCGAAGTAGACACTATTGTTTGTCAGCACGGTGAGGTTGTAGGATGCTTGAGCGGTATTTATTAGTGACAGTAAAAATAATGTCAAAGATAAAACCATACCTGAGACTGAGATAGGACGTTTTTTCCTAGTAGCTAGAGGTTTATTATCAACTTTTGCGGCAGTTGAATCTTGATCATTACCATTTGTCGGCAATAAGGATAGTTTTACAACTGGGCGTTTTAAGATCCCGTTTTTGGTTTTAAGTGTGACGACCCTTACGTGCCCATCATTTCCAGGATGCAGCGTTACTACGCGACCTAGACTCCATTTCCCTGGTTGTCGTCTTTTATAATAACTATGTCGTTAAGGTTGAGATCTTTTTGGTGCTGCCGCCATTTGGCCCTAGTAGAAAGCTGCGTGAGGTAGTCAGTCTTCCACCTGGCCCATATATCTTGGTATATTTTTTGCGTCAGGTGCCATCGTGTTCTAAGATCATACTCTGTTTCGAAAATCGTTAAGTTGGGGCCACTTGCCAGAAAGTGAGCCGGGGTTAGAAAGTCCAAATCCTCAGGATCTTCTGTCAGAGCGTACAGTGGTCTGGAGTTCAAACAAGCCTCAAGTTGGGATAATAGGGTAATATATTCCTCGTAGGTTAGTTTTTGCTCTCCCACGACCCGCTTGAGATGGTGTTTAAGGCTCTTCACTGCAGCTTCCCAGAGTCCGCCAGCAGATGGCTATGATAGGGCGTTAAAGTGCCACTCAATATTCATTTCAGAGATTGTTGAGCTTACTTCTTGATCAAATAAGATGCTTGAGATTTCGGAAAGCTCCTGTTTTAAGGTTTTGTTGGCTCCTATGAAGTTAGTTCCCTGGTCACTGTAGATGTGGCCAGGAACTCCTCTTCTAGCCGACATTCGTCGAAGTGCGGCAATAAATGCTGACGCTGAGAGATCTGAGACTATTTCTAAATGTATAGCTTTAGTCACCATGCAAACAAAAACTGCGACGTATCCTTTACAGGTTTTAATGCCACGACCTTTGTTTGCTTTCATAAAGATGTGTCCGGTATAATCTACTCCAGTGTGGTAAAAGAGTCGGTTAGGAATCAATCGTACTCCAGCACGATTAGGTCGCCCATGATTTGATGTTGTGATGTGGGATTATTTCTAATACATTTGACACACATTGTTCACGCCGTTTAGACTTGAGTTTATAAGGAGCGCCATCTAGTGGCAAACCTACGAACTTCTAAGTCGCACGCTCTTGCCTCGTTCGAGGTTTCCGGATCCCGCCGCTATGTACGGGAATCGTGACGCTCGCGCCTGTCAAAAAACGGGCCAATCAACAGTGTTGTGAAAACCGCGATCCTGTTCGGATTCATGTTACGCTCGCCCGCTCCCGCCCGGTCTTGGTTGATGCGCTGTCACCAGATCAACAATCCGCTACTGCTCCATTCTTTCGGACAGTTAATATATAATAATCCGCTGCTAAGTGCTTGAACTGCTTCGCACGTGTTTGTGACTGTGTTCGTGCTTCAACCGCGCCTGCTCGGCATAATATTCTAGAATAAACCCGCTGCTGTGCACGTGAGGCTGTGGAAGAGTCGTCGGCTTATTGGTGAGTGGGTGCGCCTCCTGGCTTCCTTAATTTGCTTAAGTGTGAACATAGTGAACTCCAACCGCTCCTTTGTTTTTCCCGCAATACTCAACCCCGCTTATCGCTGGGCCAAATTATTTTGGCCCACATAAACCGCATCCCCATAATTTTGGTCCCATCGAACCGGATAAAACCAGTGTTAAATAATATTTGCGTTTGTAACTGTGCTATTTGTAAAATACGAAATTACCTAGTGATCCACGTGCGTGGATCGACCGCGTGGTCCGCGTGTACATACGTACTTACCATTCTAGATCGTTCGATCGATTTACTTACGCTTATTTTACAGTGTTAACATTAAATTATTACATAGTTACGCAGTTTAGTGAATATACTTGTTCAATAATACTTTATTTTCGCATTAAATTATAACTGGGTAGGTACCTACGCTGGATCTAGGTAGCATTACAAAATGGCGTCCGAAACCAAGTTGAAAATTATTATCGCTAAAAAAGAATCGATATTCGCGCGTATTAATGATTTATATAATTCCGCAAAGAAAATAGTTATTTCTAATGTTGATACTAGAAGTAAACAAGAATTTCTCTCCGTTTCTTCGAATATCGATAAACTATATAATACTTTTAACGATCTTTGTGATCAATATAACGCTTTGTTATTAGAAAAGGACCCTGATTGTATACTTAATTATAATGATTGGAGCTCATTTGAATCGTTATTTTCTGCGGTTCAATATACACGTACCGCTTTGTTAGAATCTCGTCGCGCGAGCTCCGAGAAGCTCGATACCTCTGATAATAATAATATTTGTCGTTTGCCTCCGCTTGAGTTAGTAGGTATTTCTGGACAACCAGAAACCTGGCCACTAGTCTATCAGAGTTTCAAAACTAATGTTCATGATAACAAAAGGTTAACAGATGGTCAACGTGTACAATATTTAGTAGGTAAATTAAGTGGAAGCGCTCTCAATGTGTTCGCAGGAATTATTCCTAACGAGTCTAATTATTCTATTATTTGGAATGCTTTAGTTACTAAGTACCAAGATAAAAGATTACTTGGGTCTATGTACCGTGAAACCTGCTTACTTTGCCACTTTTTCATGTGTCAAAAAGTTTAAAACGTTTTTAAAAAAAAATATATATGAAAACATAATGAGTAACCTACACCTAGACGTAGTAAATTTCATGAAAATATATATTATAACTAAATATTTATTTAATTTCTGTAAATTATAATATTTTAAGCATAAAAACAAATATGGCAAAGTCAGCTGTCACTTCTGGTAAATTTGCCATATGAAAATAAAAATGAAGTTTAAGAGGTTAAAAATTAATATAGTTGCACTCTTCCTATATCCCGTAAAATAAAAGTGAAAACTTTAGATTATTTAGCACTGGTAATGTAACTCTCTAAGAAGGTGGCAAATTCACCAACCTTTCCAAAATTTTTCATAGTAAGATGAAGTTAGGGTTAGGGTTGTCAAATAAAAATGTTTTCATAGTAGGACAAATTTATTAAAAGGAAAAAAAAAACAATTAATTTTAGTGAGATCAACACGGACTATTATTCGTTGTGACTAGTTATTTATTAATATAGGTTGTTAAGTAGGTAGGTAACCTACCTGCCTACCATCATATTTAACTTCTAATTAGTTAAGTGTTTACATAATAAATCAAAAATAACAATATAAATTAACTATTTATCACATAGCAAAGTAAGTCTTTAAATTTTTCAGTTATTTAGAAGAAGCAACATCGAACATAACTTAGCATAATCAGTCTCTAATGTTCCCATGGCAGTCAGGAATATAAGTTATAAAAAAATGAATTATAAAAAAATGTGTAGGTATGTGTGTTATATGTATGTAAAATGAATTATAAAAAAAATGTGTGTGTATGTGTGTTGTATGTATGTAAAATGAATCATAAAAAAAATGTGTGTGTATGTGTGTTGTATGTGTGAGTGTGTATGTATGTATGTATGTGTATGTGTGTGTTATTATTATTAAATCAACGACCTAGTAAATTATTCATATAGGAAATTTGAATCAAGTAACAATATAAAATATTAAAAAATAATGGAAAGCTTAAACATAATTAATACCTAGTAACTATAAAACACTGTTACACCATAGTACTCTACATTGTATGTCGGTACCTAGTTATTCATTGGACATTGTACTTAGAAAAATCAATGTTGTCAAATTTGAATTTCCCTCGACGACCCTCTTGAGGGTTAGTCAATACCAGCTCCACATCTGAGTCTAGTATAAAACTAATGTCATTCACGTCTGGCCAGTAAAAAAGATCCCCCTTCCTTCTCTTAAATTTGACAAGCATTCCGGAACCTGCAGTTAATTCTAAAAGTTTGCCTACATAAAACTTATTTGTTTTTAGTCCACGAAATTTAACTAAGAGGAAACAGCCAATTTGATGCATTAAAGTATCAATTTGTTTTGTTTTTTCGAAGTTGTTTTGTACAGTATCTTCCTCCACATCACTTGGTTCTGATTCAGAAACGAATGGGCCTTTATCTGAAGAATCTCTTAAAGAATAATCATCATTGCTTTCATCGGTTTCTTCTTCAGTTTCTTGAACAAATTTTCTTTTTCTATTACAAGCTAAAGGCAAATGAAACATTTTTGCAGAGGTGGATGGTACTGGATTATTATAATCAATAAATTCTGATGGTTCTGGGCCAATTTCAAGTTTTTTATCAGGCATTTTACACTGATTAAGAGATGAAAATATATTGTGAGTTTTGTCTATTTTATGCAATTTAAGATTACTTTTATCCAAATAGAAAGCGCGATTCAGTGGATTATACTTGATTTCAGACAATATTGTAACTTTTTTTCCACCTGACTTTACAGTAGATTCAGGTCCTGGTGTAGATGTTGTAGCGGCAGTTTCATTTTCAGACCCAAACCAAGGATAATAAGTTTCTGTCTCAGGTCCTGGTAAAGGTAATAATGCAGTAGTAAATTCATTTTCAAGTGTACACTTATGATTCATCGTTTCCGATTCGGTTTCTGCTGAAGACATCAAAACCATAGGCGTTTCAGGTTCAGTTGTAGAATTAGGATGATTCAGAGCTTTATACTCACGCTTTTCCTTGAGTACCGTTTTAGTAGAAAGTTTTTTAGCATTACTTCTTTTATTCGACATCAACAATTCTATTTCTTCGGAGGAAACTGAAGCACCGGGTGTAATGTTGACTTTTTTATTTTTTATTTTCCTAATAGGATTTGCTGACCGGTTTTCTTTCAAATAGTTTAGAAGCGCGTTGTCAATGGTATATTTGGTTTCTTGTTCGTAGTCAGGAAGTTTCCTTAATATTTTATTAGGGTTAAAAGGTACTATACCGGTAGCCCTAAATCCAGAGATGATATTTTCTTTACTGGTTATCTCTATTGCCTGTATTAAAGATTTAATAAATGAGATTGATTGATTGATTGAGTTGCGTTTCTGACGGATTTTCATGTTTGTAGATTGTTAAAATTTTGCGCCATTGCTTTTTTAGCGGGCCGAAAAATGCGACATCCAAGGGCTGCGAAATGTGTGTGGAATTGGGTGGCAGAAATGCGAACCTTATATTTGTTTCTTCGCATAGGCGTATTATATTAATGTTTAAATGGCTTGAAAGGTTGTCGCCAATGATTAATTTCGGCCCTTCAAGCTTTTGAGCCCATGGTATGATAATTTTCTGAAACCAATCTTCGAACACGGTGGCATCAAACCAGCCAGATTTTGTCCGATTATATCGGGCATCGTTTGGTCCATTTTGACATCACGAGGTCCACAAATGCTCTGCCTTAAAAACAGTATAGGTAGGCAAGAGTGTTCCATCTGCCACCGCTGCGAACATGATTGAAATATTGCCTTTGGTGTGATTGAGTACTCTTTCAGGATACTTTACTTCGCGCTTGAAGATGCACTTGGACGATCCAGGATTATCCGATAGATTGGTTTCGTCGTAATTGAGTATATTACTTTTGGGTATGTCTTGTAAAGTATTTCTTAAATTCTCGAAATAAATGTTAAATTCATCTGACGTTTTTGCAGCGCGAACTCTTTTTATATTTTGTGCAGCTCTTACTGTTAATTTATCTTTGTGCCGGACCAGAAATTTTTTTATCCACCACTTTCCTGGCCGTTTATTATTAAAAATATGTTCTCTATTGTTACATTTAAGGAAGTTGAACACAACGAGACTTAGATCGAAACGAGATAGAGGAGCTCCGAAATCACCTGCTGCTCTCAGGACATCAACAATATTTTGTTCTTCTGATTCAGAAAGTCTTTGCTGTCCGCCTGGCTTCCTGCTATGCTTATTTTTTACTTTATTGTCTATAGTTCTGCGTGGTATGTGGAATCGCTTTTCAGCTTCGAGGGAGGATATTTGTTTTCTGCTAACTAAGTCCACAGCAACTTCTAACATTTCTATAGAATATTCCTTATAAGCTCTGCTCCCTAACAAAGGCCGGCGGCGTCGATTTTCCATCTTCTAAAAAAGGAAAACTAAGTGTTTATTTAGTCAATATTTTGTACACAAGGTAGGTAAAGCGACTACAACATTTAATGACTTATACACGTCCCATCAATGTTAAACAGTGTCTAGTCAAATCATTATGGACCATTTATGGGACTTGTAAAAGTCAAAAGAAGTAATTGCCACGATCTAAAACATTATTTCCAATGGAAACAACATTTTAGATGGAAAAGGAAATAAAAAACATTGACATGTTTTTACTGTATAGCGTTGCAATTTCACAATACCTTTCTATTACTAGAAAGTATTGTGAAATTGCAACGCTATAGTCGCAGTATTTGCGCAAATAACTAAATCACTTCACAAATTTTATTCATACCGACACAAAAAAAAAAAAAACGAGTGTGCTTATGACCACACGACTGAAGTGAAACTTCTTTCGTATTTGGCTATGAGAGGAAGAGAGAAAGAAAATGTGCGCGCGCACTGCTGTCTCTTGCTTATATCCCCCACTTAACTTCCGTTCGCCTTGCCCGATCACACTTTTCGTAACGCTTACGTCACGCGTTCGCCAGCTTACTCCCCAAGTCGAGCGTGCGTAAAGAAGTTTCACTTCAAAAAAAACTTTTTAAATTACCCACCACCCATGCACTGTGTATTTCATTTATGGGTACCTACCTACTTATATTATAAGTAGGTACTTAAAACGACAATTTCATTAAAATATTCATAAGAAATTTTGTGGCAACCCTAACCTCCACCAAAACATGGCAAAGTCACCATCACGAACGTTGTGATTGGGGTTGTTGAATTTACCAACACCAATTGTGAACTACAGGTAGCTTGTAGCACAGTAAATCAGCTTTTATTTAGATAAAGAACATTATTCTAACATAATATCAAAAAGTACTTACGTAGGCAATGCTTTTCCCTTTTGTTTTTATAAAAGTTCCGGAGCACTAAGTTTTACGCCACCGACATTCGAAAAAAGTAACCGCCGAAAATGACATCTTAAGAACAAGCTAGGTTGCCACATCTCATTCGGTGTTGCCCTTTAACTCATAAATTTTACCATAAAGGCGTAGATACATGACAAAAAACTGTTATTAAGATGTAACTACACTTTTTCCCTCAGAAGTTGGCTATGGCAAACTCGGCAACCGTTGGCAAAGCTAGCAGGTTTGACGGTATTTAAATAACATACTGGATTCAAAACCTCCTAATGATTCTCATACTCAATTAAATAGCTATATCGAACGAGTGCATTCATCTTGGTCAGCATTAAAGCAATTAGACATTAACGATTTATCAGATTTCATATTCACTCATCTTGCTATTAAAAAATTAGATTCGCAATTAATTAAAGATTTTGAATTATCTGTCCGCGATAAAGATATACCTACTAGTGATCAATTAGTGAATTTTAGACGTCATCATATAAAAGTTCTGGAACGAACAAATGCTGTTCGTCAGAATACTACATCGCATCATAACAATCAGGGCTCCAATATGCAAACTCGCTCGCGTTCTTCCGCACCGAGAGTTTCTCATAGTTTTGCTATTACAGAAGATAACGTTAATAATAACTCCGCTTGTATGTTTTGTAAAAAAACGCAACATAGTCATTTATATGAATGTGGGGACTTTAAGAAGTTATCGGTCGAGGAACGTTTTAATTATCTAAAAAATAATAAATTATGTATAAACTGTTTTAGTGGTAAACATACTTCCTATAATTGTCGTTCTCAGCATACTTGTAAACAATGTCATAAGAAACATCATTCACTATTACATTTTGAGAACTATCCACTTCGTTCGCAAAATAAAGTAGGTGTTGACAACAGTCACCCTGCGCCCGCTTCGTCTAGCGCAGCCGCGACGGCTGACGCGACCGCTTCGCCAATTGTTAATAATAAGTCGAAGGAATGTACTAATTCCACGAATTCGTTCGCTTTACATTCATGCAATAATAAAGTTTTATCTATTAGTCAGTTAAATAGGTCAACTGTTTTACCTACCGCGCAAGTATATGTTCCTAATAATGGAAATCGCTTTGTTATAAGATGTTTAGTAGATAGTGCTTCTCAAAACAATCATATTACCCTCGCTTGTTGTAACAAATTAAAATTAAATATTCAACCGCTTGTTAACTCATCGTTAAAGTCAATGATATTATAAGTTAAAAGGTGTAGATGCGTTATAAGCGCTCAGCAAGCGGTACGTTAAAATGTGGCTAATTGGCAAACCTTGACCTCAGTGTGACGTTGCCGGCGTCGACAGACGCACTTCACGTAAACACAGTGCATTAAAAGTGAAAGTGACCCAAAACTACCGAAAATGCCGTCGTGTGTCATGAGATATTGTACAAATTATACTAGCAAAACTTCTAAAAGTCAAGGAATCACATATCATTCGTAAGTATACTATTTATCTTAATATTTTCACAAAACAAACATTACGTTTTTAAAATAATGGCGTCCGAAAAGAAAGAGTGCAACAACAATTTCTCTATCAACAAGTGCGATAGAGATAGACGTCATTACCGATCATAGAGTAAAATTATATGTACGAAACAGACAAGTCAGTTGACTTACAGTGCAAATGGTGCCACATTATTTATTGTTAAATGTAGATTTTTATTTACGTTATGACTAGCTTTTGACCGCGGCTTCGCTCACGTTAATTTAGTTATTCATTGTTTCTAGATTTCCAACAAATGAACTAAGGTGTATCCAGTGGGTCGATATTGTCCGCAAACAGAGAAATGAAGAATTCTGGCAACCGAATAAATCAAGTAAAATATGCTCCATTCATTTTAAAGACGAAGACAAGTACATATCTGGCAAGGGATACACTTTATTAAAAAAATCTGCGTTGCCTGCTTTGGATGTAATTTATTTACGTTTTAGTTGTTGCATTTTTATACCGGCTTGTGTTCTTGAATATTTTATCTTAATTCAGAAAAAAATTGTTTCAGTTACGTCCTGTACAATCAATGCCCGGTAACAGCCTTACTGAAGAAAAGTTGTCTGATTTAGAGTCAATTTTTGATACCCCTCGAAAAGCTGCACTTAAAAAATGCGTGAAAAGAATAAGTTTTCAGAAAGAAAAATTAATAAATAAAAACAAATCTAAAAAATCAAAATAAAAGATTACGAAGACGTGTGGCGCATTTGAGTGATATATTAAAACATTTAAAAACAAAGAAATACTTATCTGATGAACAATTTACTGAATTGAACCTTAATTACTCCTTACTACTCGACGCTCCCCGCTCACATTGCGAACATGATCGCCGAAAAGAGGCGCCTACGCAAGCGGTAGCAACAAACAAGATGCCCAACCCTGAAGACCCAGCTCAACCGGCTCACGGACAAGGTGAAGGCCGAGCTACAAGCGCTCTCCACCGAGAGATGGGAGGACTTCATTCACTCAGCGGATAACGACTGGACGTCGGTACATCGCGTGTGCCGACGTCTAAAGAACACCCCATCTCCGGTGCGCCCGCTACTCGACAGCGACGGGGCGTTACGCTACACAGCCCCGGACCGGGCCGAGATATTCGCCGCACACCTGGAGCGCCAGTTCACTCCGAACCCGACCGAAGCCCGAGAACACGTCGCAGCAGTCGAGCAACACCTTGGAGAGTACTTCAAGCCGCCGGTAGCTCGCGACGAGGACCCGCTCTTCTTCTCCCCGGGCCAAGTACTACGGGCAATAAAGAGGACGAAGCCAAAGAAAGCCCCCGGTGCGGACGGCATCACCAACACCGCCCTCCGACACCTGCCACCCAAGACGGTGGCACGCCTATTCAACGGGATACTCCGCACCGGCACCTTCCCCACCTGCTGGAAAGAGGGGAAGGTGATAATGTTGCCCAAGCCCGGAGGTCTACTTTGAAATGACACATCCGAATGTTCGGGACCGACCGAAACACGACCGAAGTTAGCATTGTTGCCCTACTACGAACAAAGTTCGGAATGGCTCGGTTCGGTCGGCACCATAGACAATGTTCGGAAAAATGTCGGAGTGAACGGAATGTAGGTCTAGAGTTGAATGTTTTATCGATATGTTTTTATTAGTCTATAATATGCATTTCGTTAAGATTTAACTGTTGAATTACAGATCAAAATTATTTTCTGTATCAAGGAAATTGAACTTCGCTTTTAATTCAATATTTATATCTACGAACTTTGTAATATTTCTACAAAAAACAATATATTTTTAGCTGACGTACAGATTGCCTTTGCCGATTGTCAAAATAAAAAAGTCAAGTCAATGGATGACAAGTAAACAAACTAACTAGCGGTGCTTGAGTTTTTTTTTGCAAAATTCAGGAACAAAATATGTACTTAAACTAAACCAAATCTCGTCTGTCGCGATCGTTAAAGCAATAACAGTATTTCGGTTGTTTATCATCAAGTGCTGAACTGCTGACTGAAGTGTAAAGTGTTCAAGTTTAGTTATGAGTTGTCAACAAAAAACAAGCTAACTATACTTTAAAATTATTTACTTATCCCGTGATTAAGTGCCTCTTGGGTTTATCGTTTTTAAATGTTTGGGTTTTGGAAGTTCGGGAATGAAAGTTATTATGAACAAACACTCTACAAGACGAAGTCACCATGTCCAGACACCGTGTCGACGGCGCGTTCGTGTTCCACGCGCGCCTCAAAGAGATGTCAGCAAACAATTGAAGGGGCCACTAAGGGCCGATGCCTGCCGGGGCTGCGGGTTGTTCGAAAGAGATACCGCGCCCCCGGAACGCAAAGGGCACAAGAAGGAACATGGATGGGTTTTAGTCAGTAAAAGTCTGACACTCCCTTCCGCCCCGCCCAGGGCGGGGGAAGTCATTTGATGATTTCCCATCGGTAAAAAAAAAAAAAAAAAAAACCATGTCCAGACCGACAGCTGCACAAATCGATGCTCTGCTTAATTTCCTTGAAGAGCATCGAGATTTGGCTCAAGGCAATTTGCGGAGCATCGACGGTCGTACTCTGAACCATCGACTGTGGGAAGAAATTTGCACCACCCTTAATGCTATGGGTGGGTGCACCAAAACGACGAAACAGTGGCAAAAAGTAAGTTTTCTTTAATTGATTTACTATGTACTAAGTAGGTAAATTGTATCTAAATAATATTCCTGTCTGTTGAGCTTAAGTTTTTCAGCATATTTACCTACTAAGTATATATTTTTTTACATACACAATGCTTCAATGTGACTATAAAAATTCTAATGATTTTCTGATAGGACTGATTTAGATTTTATACAATATTTTTTTGTGAGTGAATGTGTTATTACATTGTAATTTTTTTTTTTTTAGGTGTGGACCGATAAAAAGCATTTAGCAAAAAAGGCAGCAGCAGCTGCACGGAAGTCTGCATCTGCCACAGGAGGTGGACCATCTACAGCTCCTTCACTCTCCCAATGGGAACTAAAAATAGTTTCCATAATGGGTGATGGATTTGGTGAACCGCAGACCTCGGCAAGATCACAAGCTTTTATTGAGCATGTATGTATTTTTTTTTCTTCTTATTTTTCCATCTATTAAAAGTAATATATTTAATTTTTTAATACAAACTTGCCCTTGTGCCTGATGCTCACTGACAATTTATATTGGAAAATAAATTAATGTGGCATTAGCTCAACTCATATATAATATATGTTGCTTTCCAGCCATCTCAAGAGGATACTGCTGCTGCCTCTACCTATACACCATCCAATCAAGAAGGGGACCTTTCTTTACTAAGTGGTATGTAGTGCAACTAAATAATATTCCAGTTTCATTATAATACTTATTAAAAATTATTTTTGTTCTGTTATTGTAAACATTCAAACCAACTTAACATGTTATGTTGGTTTCAATGATTACAACTTAAATTACCATATGCTAAATTTGTTTATTTTTTTGTTAAATTAAGCTAAAACTATTTTTGTTTTTCTAAATTCGAAAACTTCTAAGCACTTACTTAGTGCTTAGTTTATTTTGGTTTTGTATATCTACTTTATAATATTCTTAATCCTTGCACAACTTTTGCCCATAGAAACACAAACACAGCAAGAACAAGAAACAAGCCAACAAGCTTCAGCCACACCAGTCAGAAATACCTTGTCAACACACAGCCAACTTACTTGTAAGTGTTATTCTTTAATTTTAATGTAAAGCATTTAAATAGTGTCTTTTTCTTATTGATTTTTCTTATAATATTTGTTCAAACTAAATCTATATTTAAATTTAATAACATTAACATAATATTTACCATAATTATTCAAACCTGCTATGATTCTTACATACTTCCTTTGCCTCGTCTACATTCAAACACGGTCATTCACGCACGTTTGGCTTTAATTTTCTGTCATATTACAGCCATACGACGGCGCAGAGAATCTCGGCGTCATCCTGAATCTTTTCAAGCTGGAAGCTCTGTGCGTGACAGACTTTTTAGAACAGATGAACGTCGTTTGATTCTTGATGAACAAAGGAACGTGGAAATAGCTGGCATAAGGATGGCTATTGTAGAGTTGTGCGGGTATATGCAGCAGATCAAAGAGCAATTGCAATCAAGAGTATAAAAAAATAATAATTTTAAAACCTAACTTTTAATGTGACGGTTATGTTAACACATGTAAAAGTGTGGAGTGCTTGATATTAGTTGGCTTGACTGATATAAAGCACCCCACACTTTTTACATATCATTCATCAATCATTACAATAAAAGATTATTTAAGTTCAAATACCGTTTTTTAGTTTTTTCAAAATATAAATTTATACTCTTGATTCCAATTGCTTTTCAAATATATATATTTTTTAATTGACTGTGTTTTTTAGTTTTATTTATGTTTAATTGGAGATTTGATCTAGATGTAATTTTTGGCATAGTGTTAATTAAGGTTAGGTCAATTTGTAAAAAAAAATAAAGTTATAAGTTAAAAATATATTTTAATCATTATTTTCCAATAATTGTATAAGTCCTTCCCTCTCTCTTTGTCCCCTCCTCAAAGCATCTGTGGCAGATGTAGCAGGCTGATATGTGACCTGCCGGGAGTTCTCGGATTCAAAATCATCCTGGGTTAACTCTGGCCCACTCAGTCCTGCCCTCATGCACATATTATGTAGAACGCAGCAGGCTAAAATAATTTTGCCTGCTCTATCGGGATCGTAGTGCAGCTCCCTTGCTGCCAAGAGACACCTCCATCGACCCTTGAGTATCCCAAATGTACGTTCAATGGTAGAGCGAGCACGCTTGTGCACAGCATTAAATCTGCCTTCTGGACTGTCTTCTACAGCATTACCTACAGGTGTCAGAAGATATTCTCTTAAAGGATACCCTGAATCACCTGCCAAAGTAAAATAGTATTGGTTAAATTTTATTTATTATTTTTATGTAAGTATAAGTTGTGTGTATTTTAAAAATGAAAATCTTATTTATACTTGCCTAATAGATATGTTGTTTCAGTGAGACTCTCCAGGTGCTCTTTGATCTCACATTGAGACCAAATAAACGCATCATGCGTAGCTCCACCAAATGTAGCATCCACATTTAAGATGACACAATCTGAATTGCATATCTGGAAAACATAATCATAATTACGACTCTTTGAATCAATGCATAATGTTCTTAAAAATGTAAGCATTTTTTTACACATTTACTTACCACTTGGGTGTTAATCGAGTGGAAATGTTTTCTATTAAAAAACCGCTCCTCATGCTCACTGGGTCTCACAATAGCAATGTGAGTGCAATCAATACACCCAATCACACCCGGTAAATGATATTTTTCATAAAATCTGAAAGAAACAACATAACTAATTTGAAACAAAAATTACATTAAAGGCCATCATAGTATTTTTTTTTCATAGTATTTCTTTTTTTTATTGTGCTCACTATAAAAATATTAGGTAAAAGTAATTATTGTAGGTTATAAACTTTAAAACTCACTTCCTCTTGATAACATTCCTTTCAGTTGCATTTTGTGGAAATCTTATATACTTCCTAATTATTTCGGGTGTATTCATTGCTAATGAGACCTCTCGTATACATCGGGAAACGGTTTGCTGGGCCATTGGAGCATCATCATTCTGCCCCACAGAGCCTTGATAGCTGCCCCGAGCATAAAAATTCAAAGCAACAAGAATCTAAAATTGAAGAATGATTAATTGTTGTTATGTTGTTAATAATGTAATAGTTATTAGAGTACGAAAAATGGGTTTTATGTATCAAATATAGGTTTAAACCCTTGTAGCAGGGTCAATTGCACGGCGATTACGCTTCCGGGGTAACAGGGGCACTATATCTTGGCAGAGTTCTTCATATAGTGATCGGCTGAGTCTGTAATTAGCTACAAACTCAATGTCCGGCACTAAATTGGTATTGAAGGAGTCACGAGTTTGTCTGCGATTCCTTCTGCGCTCCAAACGCTCTTCTCTGAGAGCCTCTTCTACCAAAAACATACGTAACGCCATTTCGCTTAAATTATAAATAGGTACAATTAAGACACATTCACTAATTCACTTTACCACTTTAAATAAACATAAAACTCAAGATAGTTGTTAATAATTCATTAAATTACATACTTACGATACTCAAAAGACAGCTATTTTGCTGTCGTGAATTTTGACACTAGTTTCACGATGTAACTCTTGTCAAACTCAAATTATCGGTCGGACTTTTCTCGTTCAGAGTAGGGTTTACGATAAAACAAACGTCAAAATGAAGTTCGGTCGTATCCAAACCGACCGAACGAAAAAGAATGAAGTTCGTAGTAGGAAACGTCCGAACATTCGGCCGATACTTCGGATTTATAACTTCGGAGTAGACCCCCAGGTGGTCTCCTCCTTCCTGCGAGACAGGACCTTCAAGGTTTCGGTGGAGAACGAACTCTCCGCCGCGCGCCCCATCGCGGCAGGCGTGCCGCAGGGGAGTTGCCTCTCGCCTGTGTTATACTCAGCGTACACCGACGACATTCCCGCCACGCACACCTCCACGCTCGCGCTGTACGCGGACGACGCCGCGTACATCACCACGTCGCTCTCGGCCAAACACGCGGCCGTCAAGATGCAGCGCGTGCTCGACGATCTCCCGGACTGGCTCAGCAAGTGGAGAATGTCGGTGAACGTGGGCAAGACACAGGCGATGATAGTGACGGCACGGAGCCGCACTCACCCACCGAACCTTAAGCTCATGGGGGGGCGACATCGAGTGGACGAGCACTGCGAAGTACTTGGGGGTCACACTCGACCATCGCCTCACCATGGGCCCGCACGTCAGCGCAACAGTCGCGCGGGTCAAGCACACCCGCCACCTACTGCGCCCGGTGCTCTCGTCGCGCCTACCGACCCGGGTGAAGCTGGGGGTGTACAAGACGTACATCTGCCCCCAACTCACCTACGCTGCCCCTGCCTGGCTCGCCCTCGCGGCCGAGGTACACAGGAAGAAGCTTCGGACGCAGCAAAATCTCGTGCTGCGTCGCATCACTAATGCCCCTCGGTTCGTGAGGAACGACGTCCTCCACCGAGACCTGCGCGTCGAGAGCATCGAAGAGTTCGCGGCCGACATGGCGCGAAAAATGTTCTCGCGTGCCGACGCCTCCACACTGCCGCACATCGCGGACATAGCGCCCTGGCACGCGCGACCGCCGGACTACAAGTGGTTCCCGCGCGACCTGATCACTGACGTGATTCCTACCGGACTAGACGCCTGAGTGAGCCGCAACCACCCTACACGCCGCTCACTCAAACATCTGAACTCCACACTCACAACACCACGCCACACTGCGTAAGCGGCGCGCCGAGTTAACACGGGCGTCGCACGACCGCAGCGCACACACTCGAGAACTCCACACGCATACAAACACACATATGCCAACCCATCGGGCGACGTACACACACCATCAAATCGCTCGCCACACACTACGACGTCCCGCCCCCTGCTGCGCTATCGGCTAGACCTGATTACGTAGTAGCGGGGCGCGGTCAGCTTCCATCGTGGGTGAGCGCCAACCAAAACCGGCGCCCTTGTTGCTGGATCGACCCTTGCTGGGCCTGCCCTGGGTCACCAGGGATCTCACCCGGCAGGGGTCTGGTCGCACGGGCGCCGTGAAGAACTAAGGGCGCTCCCACGATCACACACCACAGACACTGACGGGCGCCGGGGGCAGGAGCCCCCCGAAAGCGCCTAGGTGCAAACATGCCCCCCCCCCCCTCCTCACCGGGAGAGGGGCGGCAAACCCAACGCCCGGTCCCTATTTTTAGGGACCGCGAACCCGATGCCTCGGGCGAGGGGCAAACAGCACCGTTACCGACTCCTCGCGCCCCACTCTGGGGCGATGAGACGACCACCGACCTCTCAGCACTCTTCGCTCGACGCTCGACGATTAATTATTTCTTTAAGCCGCGTGTTGTTGTGTTAGCTTCACTTGGCCCCTCCAGGGCTTAAATCCACAGTTTCGTGGTCCTTGGTGGATACCTTACGGTGCCAACGAAGCCGAGGGGGTGTTGCCCCAATCACACCCGCCGACCCCCTTCAGGGTGAGGCAGTCAATTGGAGTCGGGAGCTAGTGTCACGGCCTTGGGGGGTCTCCTAGTCGTGCCTAGTCTCTGGTTTCGTTCACAGCTACACACCTAGTGTTGGTTGGGCGTGTCTACACCCTTCGCACTAGACTGGTGAGGGCCCCGTTCGCACAATAGGGCACACCAGTAGGTACTCACCTCCCTGCCTACACCCGTTGCGTTCGTCAAGGAGGTCCTCTTCAAGAACCCCGAATTCATTGCCAAATATGGCAAGAAGGTTGCTGTTTTGCAGCAAAACTCTTCTCCGTCCGAGGAAAACATTGCTAGCTTTAGCGATGTACTCGACAGCCCCGCTTCCCCGCCACCCGTCGATAAAGGAATTTCAGTGGCGGCACCATCAATGCCTTCACTGGAAATTCCTTCACTATTGTCCATCGAGACAATAAACCCTCACGCGGAAGCACACAATGTGCTAACCGCCATTGTTCCCGCCGCCATTGTTTCGCAAACAATGGGCGCCTCGCAGCTGCGTGCCGCAGCTGCATACCCCGAAACGTCCGAATTCATGGACACCTCGGTCCCACGTGACCACCCTTTTACCCCCGCCTCAGACTCTGAAGACTCCCTTTCCTCCTCCGCTTCATCTGACGACGACTACCAAGTCGTTGGCAGTGGAGGCAAGAGGAAGAAGGGAAAATCTCCCTCCCAGGCTACCAAAGCCAAAAAGGTCGTAGCAACGACCTCCCCCGCTTCCCTCCCGACCCCTAGTCCCACCGTCAACGCTGTCTCGACTTCCGAGTCCAGCCGCCCCCCTAGCCCCCCCACTTCCCAACCCCGCCTTAGCTTCGAAGAAGAAGCTCAAACCCCCGCCGCCCTTGTTCATTCAAGACAAGGCAAAGTGGACGGAAGTCTCAAAATGGTGTAACGATCGCAAGATCACTTACACCAATGCCCGCACTACCCTGCAGGGCATCAAAGTCCAAGTTCCCACGTCGAAAGACCACAGGGAACTAACCAGTTTACTGAAGGTGAGGAACGTCTCGTTCCATACCTATTCCCTCCCCGAGGAAGCGCCCACCCGAGTGGTGGTCCGGCGCATCCCTAAAGAGATTCCAGTTGAGGATATCCTCAACGACCTCCACTCCCAAAAGGTCCCCGTCTCGGCAGTCCATCGCCTGCACAAAGCGAGGGGCGGCCCCGCCTTTGACACCATCCTGGTCGTTTGTGACCCCACGGAAGGCCATCACCCCATTTTTAAGGTGAAGTCAATCTGCTCCCTATCTGGCATCTCCATAGAGAAGCCCTACAAGGCCAACGTAGTCGGCCAATGTCACCGTTGCCAACTGTATGGCCACGTACAGCGCAACTGTTTCGCGACCCCGAGATGCGTTAAGTGTCTGGTGGAGCACGGCACTGCCGATTGCCCACGCCCAAAGGAGCGTGAGCTCTGTACCGAACCTCCTAGCTGCGTGCTATGCGGCCAGTCAGGACACCCGGCTAACTACCGCGGCCGTCCCAAGGCCCCCAAATCCTCTTCTTCCAAACTGGTCAAGCGTGCAAACGCCCGCCAGCAAAGGGAAAGCCCATCCGTGAAGGTTCATCCTCACAGATGCCCGAGCGTCTCAGCCCTCAAAGGCTCTCCCCCTGGAACACGCAACACAACCACCAAAGAGCCTTTCCAGCGCTGGCCACCTCACAGCCAGCCCCTGCTTCAGCGCCGCCGGCCCCTGCCGTCCCCGCTCCTCAACCCGCCCCCAAAAAGATTCGTCCCACAAAGGCTGCCCCTGCAGCCCCAGCCGCGCCCTATCCCTAACCCTGAACACGTCCAAATCTTATCGGACGCCTTCAGCATCTACGTCAACCCGGATGCCGTAATTATGGCTCAGGAAATCATTGCTTGCAATGCTGACCTTACAGCCATAAGGAAAGTGTTCGAAGCGTACCCCGCAATTACGCGTGTCCTAGAAAAGCTTTACCGTCCTAAACCATAATGGATAGTAAAAAGCTTTGTTGTACCAAACCCCGTTCCCTCAAGTTAGGCTTCTTCAATGCAAATGGCATCAATGGTCAGCGGGATGAGATCGCCACTTTCCTCCGCGATCATCATCTCGACATACTCCTAGTACAGGAGACATTCCTGAAGCACCGCCATCGTGACCCGAGAATTGCAAACTATCGGTTACTTCGCAACGACAGGTTTCGTTGTCACAAGGGCGGCACCCTCATATACTACAGAAAGGAACTGTACTGCATCCCTATGGACCCTCCCCCCCTCTCTCGCCTCGAGGTCTCACTCTGTCGGCTCGGCATGACTGGTCATCAGCCGATTAGCATTATCTCTGCCTACATCCCTCCTTCGTCCTCAGAGGACCCAACTCTGCTCACTAATGACCTCTCCGCTCTTCTTGGCCTGAGTGACTCCGTTATACTAGCGGGCGATCTCAACGCCAAACACCCCGCCTGAAACTGCAACACGACCTCTACCAGAGGTAAAATCGTGTTCAACCTCTGTGCCACCCTCAACTTTGTAGTCATCGCTCTGATGGCTCCCACTCACTTCCCCCACGACCCAAATCACCTCCCCGACATCCTCGATGTAGCGCTCCTCAAGAATGTAAATCTCCGTTTGCATTCTATTGAAGCGCTCCCCGAGCTCGACTCCGACCACCGTCCGGTCATCATGGAACTAGCTCCTCGCTCAGGTCCCTATGATCCCAGCCAACCCCCCCCGACCCAAGTGATAACCGACTGGAGGAAAGTAAGCGAAAGCTTAAAGTCCATCACGTCGCCTCACCTGGACGTTATCCCCGACCACATTGTTTCAGTCGCAGACACGACGGGCGCGATCAACTCCTTCACGGAACACGTACAATCCGTCCTGAACGATTGTTCAAGGGAGGTCCCGGTGATGAACGATCACCGCTGGAAACTACCGGACGATGTGCGTGCTCTGATGACCGAGAAGAACGCGGCCATCCGTGCGTATAGCGCTTTCCTCTGCGACGCGAACAAAGCTCACATGCGATCTCTACAGCGTGCTGTAAAGAACCGCATAGATGAGTGGCGTAACGCTAGCTGGGAAAAGACGCTTAGCGAACTGGAGCCCACCCACCAAGCCTTCTGAGAGCTACAGAGGCGGTTACGCTCCATCAGAGATGCCGCCATGCCTCCTCTCACTCGCCCCGACAAAACCGTCGCTTTCGACAACGACGAAAAGGCTGAATGTCTAGCCGACAGTCTTGAGGCCCAATGCACCCCGAGCACTCAACCTGTAGACAAAGCTCACCTTTCCAGGGTTGACGCCGAAGTCGAACGTAGAGCTGCCCTTACACCCGTCGAAGACCCCGGCGACCCACTGCCCCCCGTCACCCCCGACGAGGTGCAGGACATCATCAAAAACCTCAGACCCCGGAAAGCCCCTGGGTCTGACGGAATTACGAACAGGGTATTCAAACTCCTCCCTGCCCCTCTCATAATGCTTATGACAGCCATCTTCAATGGCGCCATGAGCAACAACATCTTCCCCGGGACGTGGAAAGAAGCCACCGTCATTGGCATCCCCAAACCCGGCAAACCCAAGTCAGAGCCTTCGAGCTATGGACCCATCAGTCTGCTCAACGTTCTCGGCAAAATCTACGAGAGGCTTATTTATAAGCGCCTCAAAGATTATGTCGAAGCAAAGATCCTTATCCCGTACGAACAATTCGGGTTTCGTTCCCACCATATTGTTGCGTCCAACAAGTCCACCGCATCGTCGAGCACATAAGCGTTGGCTATCAACGTGGCTCTCTGACGGGCGCTCTCTTCTTCGACATAGCGAAAGCTTTCGATAAAGTCTGGCACAATGGCTTAATATACAAGCTCTACCAGATCGGAGTGCCTGACCGCCTCGTACTCATCATTTCGCTATTGCATTGAAGGTGCGCTCTCCTCTCCCCACCCTATACGCGCCGGAGTCCCTCAAGGCTCCGTCCTATCCCCGCTTCTGTTCACGCTGTTCACCAGCGACATCCCAAAAATTTGCAAGGCCCATCTAGCCCTATTCGCTAACGATACTGCCATTTATTACACCGGTCGCAGCCCAGCCTCCATCGCTCGCACTCTCCAAACCGCCGAAAACGCCCTAGGCGCTTGGTTCCGGAAATGGAGAATCGAGGTCAACCCTGACAAGAGCCAAGCGGTCCTCTTCTCCAAACCGCGCTCATCCCTCACCCCCCCTAGTCCCATCACCATGTACGGCAAGCCGATCCCCTGGGAAAAGCGAGCCAAATACCTTGGTGTGATCCTCGAATACCACCTCACTTTCGGAGAGCACATTTAGGCGGTGCGTTCGCGCGCCGCTTTTGCTCTCGGTGGGCTTCACCCCATACTGAATGCACGCAGCAAGTTGTCACTCAAGTGCAAATTGCGCATCTTTACGGCGTGCATTCGTCCCGTCATGACCTAGGCCTGTGCCGTATTCGCACACGCAAAGGCATACCGTCTCCATAGGATGCAAACCCTCCAAAACCGTTTCTTGCGTAAGGCCACGGGAGCCCCGTACTACCTTCGCAACGAGAATCTCCATCTCGATCTGAGAATCCCCACAATCCAGCAGTTCATGAAACGCACTGTCAAGCGTTTCTTTGACACTGCTGAAAAACATCCCAATCCCGTGATCGCATCGGCCGCCCGATACACTCCCTCCCGAATCAGTAAGACTCGCCGACCGAGACATACTCTGACCATCCCCGACGTTGCCATTACCCTCCTCCAGGAGAGTGATAAAGAAACTAGTACTCTACGCAAGTACAGATACAGGCCGCCGTCATTCCGCCCTCGCCGCCGAGGTCCGTCGCGACGTCCTTGTCCATCTTCGCCCCGTCCCTTGCTCGTGCCAGCCCGCGTCGCTGAGCCTGTAGCTTTAAATTCGTCCCTAAATAATACTGACCAGATCCAGCCTGTCCCTTTGCTGCCCTCCCCCAGCGACGCCCTAAGCCGAGGCCCGTACCCCACAGGGGGTGCCCTTAGCGTGTAGTCGCTTAGTTTGTAAGTTTGTATTAAGCCCTGGCTGGAGGCCTTAAACTCAGTTAAGGCATCACAGGAAAGCCCGGTTAAGCAGCCGACAACCTCATAGGTTGACCTGCGAGATGCCATTCCGAAAAAAAAAAAAAAAGCAGCGTCTCAGTGATTTAAAGCAGCATGTCTCTGCAACAAGGGATAGGGAGTCTAGCGCTGAGCGCTCGCAGAGGATCGCTAGCCAGAGCGCGAGAACATCGCAGGCCCGTGCTCGGGAATCTAGCGCTGAACGTGCGCAGCGTCTTTAGGCATGAAATAAATCATAGCACTCAGTACCAACCGAACCACACTCATAATTTCATCACAAGTTAAAATGTTTACCGCCCAACGAAGTGGGCACGGGTCAGCTAGTATATATAATAAAATAGCCTAAAGTACTCACAAATAATGTAGCTTTCTACCAGTGAAACAATTTTTAAAACCGGTTCATTACGTCTAGAGATTACAAACAAACTTACAAACTTAAAACAAATTTTACCTCTTTATAATATAAATATTTATTTCCTGCCTAAAGACGCTGCGCACGTTCAGCGCTAGATTCCCGAGCACGGGCCTGCGATGTTCTCGCGCTCTGGCTAGCGAGCCTCTGCGAGCGCTCAGCGCTAGACTCCCTATCCCTTGTTGCAGAGATATGCTGCCTTAAATCACTGAGACGCTGCGCACGTTCAGCGCTAAATTCCCGCGCACGGGCCTGCGATGTTCTCTAGCTTTGGTTAGCAAGCCGCTGTGAACGCTCGGAGCTAGATTCCCTAGCGCGTGCTTGATAAATATTTTCTGTATTCCTCGAGAAGCGCTGGTGATTTTCAAGAGCAGACTCTTCCGTACGGCGTACTCGAGCTGCTCTGGGATGTCTGACGGGAAAGTTGTGATTTCCTTTTAAGCATGATAAACAATCGCTGACACTGTCCAATATCCCAAAAAACAGAAATATGGGTAAATGGATAAAACGTGCGTACAAAGCATGTTCTTATGTGGTTCGTGAATGGACGGCGGCATTTTGCGATTTAGTAATTTTATATTATCTTCGAAACGATTTAACCAATTGACATACTGTTTTGGGCAAATCGTATCTCTATGATGTTCTTGTGATGATAATAATATTTTTTTCGATAAGGTTTAATATTTTGTTGTTTAAATAATCGTCCAAAAGTAAGTACGTCGAAAAATACTTTTTTTAACACATAAAAGCGAATATATCTGCTAAAATATAAAAGATAGAGACATGGTGTCGTGGACTTTTTGGTAGAACTATTAGAGGCGGACCAGGCTGCCATACATTGTTTTCAATTATATACAACTGTTAAGGCAGCGCATGCAAATAACTTTGTTGTAAGAGCATTTTTTTTTCCACCTGGCTATACAAAAATTGAGATAGTTCGGCTAATATGCATGATATCTTTATAATTAGTAGTAATATAGCCTATAGCACTCACGAATAATGTAGCTTTCTACCAGTGAAAGAATTTTTAAAATCGGTTCATTACTTCCGGAGATTACCCCCTACAAACAAACTTACAAACAAATTTTACCTCTTTATAATATTAGTATAGATTAGTATAGATTATGGATATAAGGGCCTAAAAAGGGGTAGAATCTTCGAATAAATGCTGTTTTTGCCTGCAACAATGACTTACAAACTGGTAAACCTCTTCGCCTAGCTAATAGGCTCGGACTGTACTCTAAATTAGTATGCTGTTTTGATACGATACTTAAGAAAAATTGTTAGCGCACAGTCAAGACCTCACAGTACTCATAAAGAAGTGAAGTTGGGTAGCGAAAAGGTTTAAAAGTACATAGTTTAAGTATGGATCTTTAGGAGACCTCAAGTTGTTTTAGTGTCGTTTTGGGAGCCCCACCCCATGATGATATGCAGTATGTAACCAGAGACTGACAGAGCGCATAGTAAATTTGTTTTACGGTTACTGGGGTAACTATATATCTTAGTGTTTTAAAAACGTAGATAAGTTTTCTTATCCTTTTACTCAACACTTGAATATGTGCTTTGAAGCTAAAATTGTCGTCGATTATAACGCCCAAATATTTAACTGATTTTGATCGCTCCAATGTATCACATGAGCATGTCAGATCAACTGGAGCATCAAGGCAACAATTATGTGCGATCAATTTTAGCTTCACATGGGAGGTAGCTCGTATCGAAAAAGTGAGGTATTTTGTCTTATCGATGTTTAACGTAAGAATATTATCATGCAGCCATCTCTTTACTAAATTAAAACCAGTTTGGGCAAGCTGAAAAGTTTTGAGCCCAGGTTTTTGCGGCCAAAATGAGTGCAGTGTCATCTGCGTAAGAAATTATTTTACCTTGCAAAGAGTTCAGACAAAGGAGATCGTTTAAATAAACGAGAAAAAGCGTCGGCCCAAGAATGCTCCCCTGCGGCACGCCGAAAGTTACCGGCAGATCAGAACTAGTATAAATACCTACCCTAACACATTGAGTCCTGTCAGATAAATAATCGATTAAAAGGGCAGGCTGTGTCCCCCTTATACAAATTCTTTCTAGTTTATTAATGAGGGTTGGGGCAAAAACCGTATCGAAAGCCTTTGCTAGATCTAAAAATATACAGATACATTTATTACCTTTATCTAAGTTTGTGGTTATAAAGTCAGTTAAATTGCTGACTGCGTGATCAGTGGATTTACCACGTCAAAAACCAAACTGATGTTCAGATATAATGTGTTTGTTTTCAAGGTAGTTTACTAGGCGTGTATTTATATTTTTTTCCAGAATTTTAAACAGTGATGGGAGTATTGAAATAGGCCTATAGTTTTCGATACGGTCTCTGGCTCCACTCTTGTGAATTGGACGGATCTGGGATTTTTTTAAGTCTAAAATACCATTTTCAAGACACATGTTAAAAATATGGGTTAAGTGAGGCACAAGAATGGTTCTATGATCTTTTAATAACTGATTTGGCAGATCATCCCAACCAACGGAACACTGATTTTTAAGCGTAATTATTATACCAGCAACTTCATCTTCATCGGTGTCAAAAAGAACTGCCGAATCTAGGTTATGTCCAAGGGACGCTATTGTTGCTTTTGGTTGTACCGGTGTTATTTGTTCCGCCAACGATTTGCCAACACTGGAGAAATAATAATGTATATTATTTACAGAGCTCTGCGGAGAGTCCCCCAGAGTGAGCAATTTCTTAGGATAGTTCACGTCCTTGGTGGTATTTGTGACTTTTTTTATTGTGTCCCACAAGTTTTTGCTATCTTTGCCAGCCTTTTGAACGAGTTCTCTGTCATAGTTACGTTGAACCTTTCTTAATATCTTGTTACAAAAATTCCTATAGCGAACATATGTACTATTAATGATAGGGTTATTTGGAAACATTTTAGCCTTTTGGTGTAGTTTATCCCTGTTGCGCATGCAGCGCAACAGGCCTTGTGTACTCCATGGTTTTATAATTCTTTTGCGACGTGGAAGTATAGTGATTTCTGAATTAGTACTTAGAGAATTCTTTATTTCGTGAATGACATAGCTTATTGCAACATTACAATCATGAGTTTTATAAATTGGGTCAAAGTTAATTCCGTTTATGTCTCGAGTTTGACCTTCTTGGTCTATTTTGGTGCGCGTTAAAACAGCATATTTACGATATTGTTGCTTTTTTAAACAAAATATGACGGATTTGTGATCAGTAAGAGTGGATTGAGGAATAATGGTGGTAGAGGGATGCCTGGTTTTCAGAAGCACGTGATCCAAACAGGTTGCACTAGCGTCCCGGGTTATGAAATAATGTGCCGGCAGTAGACCGTGGTAGGCTGTAAGAGTGAGATATTGAGAGGAAGAAGAGCTTAGATTCTCAGTAATTATGTCTATGTTCATATCACCCATAATTATGACACTGTTAAAACCAGTCAGATTCTTTAGAGTTTCATCAAGAGACGTCAAAAAAGGATCAATTTTGGTGTCCTTAATACCTATTTTAATCAGCAGGCGATAACAATTTTGTAATTTAGGTTCCTCAATACAAAATTTAAGTTCCTCCTTCACATACACAACAACGCCATCGTTTTGAAGAGGGTTCACTGTAGTGCAAAATGAACAATAACCACTTATTACAGGGATAGAAGATACATGAAGCAAGCAAATGAGTTCACCCTCCTCGGACTATCAATTGACACACACATTAATTGGAAATCCCACATACTAAAAATACGAGCAAAACTATCAAAATTTTCTTATGCCCTACGTGAAGTAAAAAAAACCACTACCTTAAAAACCGCACTCGTCACCTACTATGCGTACGCCCAAACATGGCTTTCCTACGGCATTATCCATTGGGGAAATAGCACGGACTCTGTTACCTTATTCACCCTACAAAAAAAACTAATCCGCATAATAACCAACATACAACAAACCGACTGTTCTTGGAAGTGTGGTTTACAGCCACACTTCCAAGAACATAAAATATTAACCCTTACCTGTCTGCACATATTCGAAATCTGCAAATTTGTCCGTAAATACCCTCAATTCTATACCACTCGTAAAGACATCCAAACAAAATACACGTTACGACATAAAAATAGACTAAACCGACCTACATCCCGACTGAAAATGCACTCGTCAAGTCCCCTAGCCATGTCGGTAAAGATATACACCCTGAAATGTAAACTGTTGCAAAAACGCGGCAGAACGATTCGCCCTCAGTAGTGCTAATGGAACGTAAAAAAATAAAAAAATGTTTATTTTGAAATGTTAAAAAAAATATTTATTAACTCGAAAGCGTGAGTAACAATAGTTACACACTGTCACGCACACAGACGTAACGTAGCCTACGGAATGATACCTACGCTATGAAGAATCATTCAAAACTCATGCGCTACCGACAGAGAAAAAAGCAATAAGTCATAAAATCATAAATGTTCAGAGAAAAATAAACTCTCGCGCCTGGTGATACGGTATAAACTAGAGCGCGTCGCTTACACTCTCTTCATTCGCCGCAACAGATCAAAAGAATGCCGCGCCGTGCCGCGCAGTGTCGCGCACTCGTCGCTCAGTTGTCTTGCGGATGTTGTACTTGTAGGTTAAATAAGTGAAAAATGGATTGAATTTTTTTTTTTTTTTGTTTTTTTTTTTTTTTTTTTTTTGTGCCCGGTTGATGGCAATAGGCTCGCCCCCTATTACATGGGACTAAAAACATAACTGGCGAAATGTGGGTGTACTAATGGGTACACCTCTGCCTAACCCTTCGGGGATTACAGGCGTGATGTTATGTTATGTGGATTGAAATTACGATTTTTCTAATTTTGAGTGAGACCCATTATTAAAACTAAAAGAATTTATTTAAAAGTGCTCGTTTGTGTGTGGAACGTAGTGGCTTACACTTCGAACACTTGCTTCGATACCGCGAAGTGTAGGTGAGTACTTTGTGAATAGTGAAAATTCTGAAATAGGTTAGGTGATTAAAATCATTGTAAATAAGTTGATTCCAATTTTTTAAATACGCCTAAAATACCTACTTTATTGTCTTTGTTTAACTTGTTTTTTTGTTTTCGTGTTCAGTAAGTAAAGTTGTAGGTAATAAAAAGTATTTTTGACGGTCTTAAGCCTGTAAAAGTATGAAGGGAGAATTGGAATAACTTTTTTTGTGTTGTGTTACATTAAATTAACTAAAGATCAGCAAATCAGCTGTTGATAAGCGCAAGGGTCAACGACCCAGTGTTCTGGCGCCCGCGCCGTCAGCCGCTCGGGTCTCGGCCGCTGCGTTTGACTAGGTACTACTATTGGATAGCGTTCATTTTCGAGTTTCGTTTTTCACAATTGTGAATCTGCCATTTTTATATTTTCATAGTAAAGATATTTACTAATCGATTGTACTACCAAAACAAAGTCATTTCGCTGTAGCTTTGCAACGGTTTACATTTCACGGTGTATAATAAACTACCAAAAAACTTAAAAGAAGAAAACAAAACAAACATTTTAAGCTAAAACATTTTCTAGAAACGAAATGCTACTTACACAATAAATGATTTTTTCTGTGATAAACTAAAGTAAAACCAAATACATAACTACTGAAATAACATTACCTACGAATAGAATATATTTATTAATACACTAAACATCATTAAAATAAATAAGGCTACCCCACATAAAATAAAATAAATAAACACCATAACAACTACATAAATGCATAATATTAGAAAGAAAGAAATTAAATAATAATATGTATATGTCGAAGCGTGGGCGAATCTCCAGTCTTTGGGTAACTCGGACAAGCAAAAGATGGTATTGGTTTACAATGGTTTTACTTTACAGTACAGTTAGGTTATTTTATTTTATTTTATTTTATTTTGTTGGAATAACAAACAGCAGTATATTACACCGTAGGCATACAATATAAAACTTACAATAAAAGTAACAAATACACTACTCAAGACGTTATCCACAGATTACCATACAGAATAGCTAGCTGTTAGCAGAACAGATTAAAACGCACTTATTACTTATTAATTACTAGGGTTATGATCTCTTAAAATAGTTGTAATTTCTCCTTTAAATATTGCTTTGCTAAGAAACATAATATCAGTAGAGCCAAACTGTTTATTATAGGTGTCAACCAAGCGATGTAGCGGTGCGCGAGCGCCTGAGTTAGTTCGACAAAATGAAGTAGAAAATAGGCGTCTCGAGCGAACCTCTCGACCGATTACAGTACGAGGAATCAGGAAGCACAAACTGTTCACAAGATCAGTACATAACATAACATAACATCACGCCTGTAATCCCCGAAGGGTTAGGCAGAGGTGTACATTAGTACACCCACATTTCGCCAGTTATGTTTTTAGTCCCATGTAATAGGGGGCGAGCCTATTGCCATCAACCGGGCACAAATCCAGACTCCGAGGCTGCTACTGAGAAATTCCTGATGAAAAACCCAATAGCACTTTGCCCGACCTGGGAATCGAACCCAAGACCTCATGCACGGCAGTCGCGCTTGCGACCACTAGACCAATGAGGCAGTCAGAAGATCAGTACAATCAAATTTATTGCGGCATATACTAAACAGAGTCATCATTTCAAGTAAGGTGCGACGGGATTGTAGGGTCATGAGGTTATATTTTTCCAGCAATAATTGATATGACATTTTGGTTTTACAGCATCTGTAATGCATGGAGCGGAGGTATTTACGTTGAACCAACTCAACGATCTCATCGTACTTTTTGTAATAAGGGTTCCAGATGGGTACTGCGTATTCTAGTTGTGGTCTTATTATTGCCTTGTATAGGTGCAAGTAGGTAGAAGGCCGATGAAAGTCTCTAGACGCTCTCATAACGAAACCAAACATTTTATAAGCCTTATTGACTATGTTGTCCACATGAGTATCAAGATGGAGCTTTGAGTCAAGATTTACGCCTAAGTCACGAAGGGATGAAACCTTGTTTAGGGCAGTGTTTCGAAGAAAGTAATTAGATTTCAACACATGTTTTTTCTTAGTAAACGTAATGCTGTAACATTTAGGGACACTGAGGTGAAGTTTATTTACAGTGCAGTATTCCGAGAAACAGTCAAAATCCTTCTGAAAATCTAAACAGTCGGTTTGAACAGTAATGTTTTTGTAAATTTTCAGATCGTCCGCGTATAGTAGGAATTTTGAATTCTTGAAGCAATATTTGACGTTATTGATGAATAAGATAAAGAGAAGGGGCCCCAAAATTGAACCTTGGGGGACTCCTGAAGTGACCTTCATCGTATGAGACTCAAACCCATTAATGACAACTTTTTGGGTCCTATTAGTAACGTACGACACGAACCAACGCAGTAAATCCCCTCTAATGCCGTTGAATGCGATTTTGTTGAGTAATAGCTCGTGATCTACCTTATCGAACGCCTTTTGGAAGTCCGTATAAATAGCATCAATTTGCAGCCCCTTGTCTAAACCTTCAAACAGATGTGTTGTGAAAATAAGGAGATTACTTATACAGGACCTTCCTCTGACGAACCCATGCTGTTCTTTTAATATTGCACTTTGAATGAGAGGATATATCTCAGTATGCACTAATCTTTCAAAAAGTTTTGAAAGCCCCGACAGCAACGAAATTGGACGATATGTGGATACATCACTCTTGGAGCCGCCTTTATGAACAGGAACAATATTTGCTCGTTTCCACACATCAGGGAATACGCCACAGGCGAGGCATTTATTATATAGTTTATACAAAGGGAAGCACAAAGTATCACAAGTATTTTTTAAAAAGATCGAAGGAATACCATCTGGCCCTGGACCCTTAGAGGCATCTAATGATTTAAGTTCTTTTTGAATTTTGTATAAAGAAAAGTGCAAATTACAAATATTAATATCGTTATCAGAATTGGCGGGAGGCGGTACCCATGAATTATGATCGAAAGTAGACGGTTCGTAAACGGATTGGAAAAAAATTGAAAACAAGTCACAAGTAGTAGTAGGGTCATTGGAGGACTGTTGGAGATAGTGAACTGTAGTTGGAATACTATTAGTAGAGTTACGATTAGAAACGTACGTCCAAAATGCTTTAACGTTATTTGCCACGCTGTCCTCTAAAAAGTTCATGTATTTTTTATAACATATGTCAGCCTGTTTTTTGAATTTTGCTCTGTAAATAGAAAATAGTTCGTAGTCACTGATGTTTCCATATTTCTTCCACTTAATCCACGTTCGAGATTTCATTTTAAATAAATGCAAAAGAGATTTAGTGAACCAGTGTGGGAATTTAACGTTTTTAGGTTTGTGAGTGGGAGTATGTAATTTAATAATTTCGTAAATTTTTTCATAGAAAATAGCGACGGCTTCATCAGGGGGAAAATTATCAAGTAAGATGTTCCAATCAGTGTTTTCGATGTCTGCATTTATTGCATTGTAATTAAATTTGTGATAATTTAGTGGTTGTATATTGGACTGTTTAGGCATTCGCGAAGGTTTTTTAAATGGTATTTGTATATAAAATGAAGGATGGTGGGTGTCTATAGGTAAAAGAGGAACATTAGGATTATAAGCGACAGCATGTGTATTGCAAAAAAACAGGTCAAGAAAACGTCCGTTACAGTTATTGAGATTGTTAAATTGATTCAAATCAAATCGTGAGCAAAAATTTAGTAAATGCCTACTTGTATCTGAATAGGTGTTATTAGTGGCACACACCATATAAGACGGTGTACTAATCCAGTTAAGTTCAGGTAGATTAAAGTCGCCTGTCAAAATAATGTGTTCTATATAGGGATCATCGAATAATTTCGATAACGAATTTATGAATTTTACGTAAATTTCAACTGAGGTGTTTGGAGGTATGTAAGTGGCACAAAGAAGTAGGTTTTTACAATCATAAAGGGGGACCTTAATTATTTGATGTTCTGGTAGAATTAATGGGGGTTACAGTGAGAGAGAAGATGGAATGAGATCTTTGAAGACAGCTATTAGAACGCCTCCCCCGTCTTTTTTATTTGAAACTGCTCGATCGCGATCGTGTCTGAAAACTGTGTATCTAGAATCAATAAATTCGTTTTCGGAAATATCCGGGGTCAACCAAGTTTCAGTCAAAATTATGATATCGTATGTATGCGACAATATATTAATGTATAATGTGTTCAGTTTGGTCCTGATCCCTCGACAGTTTTGATAATAAATCGAAAGATTATCCAACATTTTTAAATTTAGTAGACATATGAGTATAAGTTGTAAATTGGAAGATTTGTAACGTAACTGAAAAAAACACCGTAATAGAATATAAACAGTATGAATAAATAAAGCAACAAGGGTTGAAAATAAAGAGATCAATGTGTACAACAAATAAAGGCAAAAATAAAATAGAAACTTAATGCTACTGGGTGTTTGGCTCTTAGTTGATATTTTAAACTGTTTAAAGTATGTTACAGAACATATTAAAATAAAAAGTGAGCCACAAAAGTATAAAAATACATAGAAGACATATAAATACATGTCGAAATACCTAGTTGGGACAGGTGGCTGAACCCGTATAACATGCTTGTTCCGTAGCCGCAATTGTAGGTACGTGATTTGGCTTAATCTTCTTGGATATGTCATCTTCCGTACGTATGGCGAACGTGGAGGAGTCTTCAGATTCTTTGACCAAGATAGTAGCATTCCGGACCCACACGAACTTGAACTTGTTTGACGTAGCGGCTGTACGGCATTTTCGAAACAAATCCTTGTTGCGCAGCGTTAGGTGTTCGTTCATATGAATGCGACACGGTGAACCAGACAGGCCTATGCGGTCCGAAGTCAGCCCTTTAGATAACCGGTATGCACTGAGAACATTGTCACGCATTATTTTTGTTGTAAATTTTATAATGACATTCTTCGGACGATTATTTTGCGAATGTGCATGTGGAACACGGTGAATGGATATAATGTCTTTCGACGTCAGAGACATGTTGAGCGCTGAACCAATGGACTGCAATATAGTAATTAAGTTCTCACCGCGCTTTTCATTACATTACCTATCTCGACGTTACACTGTTGTTGCGCACAGCGCGCAGTGCGTGATTTAGTTGGTTAAATAAAATGGACAGTTAAGTTTTGAGACACGTCCGAGACCCTGCGGCGGCGACGATCGCGCGGTTTCGCGGTGCACATTGACGTGTGCGCACGAGTTGGAGGATGAAGGCGAACTGAATAGACCCGCGGCGCTAGAGCAGAGCCGCCATGCTTGACAGTCTGTGCGTTGGAGAGGGACAGTACGATGCCCCTCGCGTCGTGTGTTGTAGCGCGACGACGCGACGTTTTATTTCTAGGAAAAATGCGCATAACAATCGCCGCGGCGTGGCCTCATGACGTATTATTTATTTGAGAATAAAAATCTACATTAAAAACACCAAGGTAAAATGAAACACTAATCAAAATGTGTTCCATACGCAACATTCTCCCCCTCAGTGTCGACACGACACTCAAAACGATAACGTAAATTAAAACAAAGAAATAAAATTTAAAATATCGCTAACCTAGCCGCAGGACGTTTCAGTAGCCCGCTTTTAGTCCTAACATCGACAACCCTTACGCGTCCGTCAGCACCGGGGTACACCGATTGTACGATACCTTTAGGCCAGCAGTTACGAGGGGAGTTAGGGTCAACTATCACTACCATATCACCGATCTTCAATTGTGTGCCCTCTTCTCTCCACTTTTGACGCGGCACTAGATCGGGGAGCACCTCCTTAACCCATCTGGCCCAAAAATGGTCAGCCAGGCGCTGGGAAATACGCCATCGTTTGCGCAGACATAAATCTTTATCTGTAAACACTCCTGCTGTGGGTAAATTAGACGACGAACCAATAAGGAAATGATTCGGCGTTAAAGTCTCGTCATCTCGAGGGTCCACGGAAACATGGCCGAGGGGTCGGCTATTTATAATATTCTCCACTTCAGCTAGGAGAGTGACTAGCGTCTCTTCGTGTGGAGCTCTCTCTTTCAGGACTACCTTAAGGGCAGTCTTAACACTGCGTACAAGTCGCTCCCAGGATCCTCCCATGTGGGGGCTGGCTGGCGGAATAAAGCTCCAGGAAACACCATTATTCAGAGCCTCGTTCGTGACAGTATTTTTGTCTACAGCGTCGTAGGCTTTCTTCAGTTCAACCTCAGCGCCGCGCATATTAGTCCCATTGTCGGAATAAATTTTCTTAGGCCAGCCTCTACGTGCAGCCATTCTCCGTAAAGCCATTATAAGGGAATCCGCAGTGAGAGACGGCACGATCTCTATATGCACAGCGCGTACTGTCAGACATGTGAATAAGACACCATAACGTTTTGGTCTTGATCTTCCAACTGTGACCTCTATTGGCCCGAACAAGTCTACTCCAGTAACTGTAAACGGTCTTTGGTGATGCGTGAGTCTTCCTTCAGGTAAGTCACCAAGTCGTGGCGGCTTTGGATTAGCTTTCTTGATGCGACATATCAAGCACTGCGTCGCAACTGTACTGACCGTAGGACGTAGACGTAACAACCAATATTTTTGACGTAGTTCATTGACCACCAACTCGTTGCATCCGCGGCCTGCGCGGATGTGATAATACTTGACAATAAGTCGAGCCACGTGGTCATGTCCATCCAGGATCACAGGCGATTTCGTGTCCATTGCTACATCTTTAGCTGCTCCAATTCTCCCACCAACACGCAGTAGTCCAGTGCCGTCTAGCACGGGCGTCAGAGCGCGGAGTCTACTATCGCGTTTTACGTCTTTATTTTGTTTCAACAGCATAATGTCGCCGTGAAAAGCTGTGGCTTGCGAGTGTTGAAGTAACAATGTTTCAGCTCGTTTCATCAACTCGTCGGTAAGTCCACTGGTTTTTTTCTTCTTACATTTGTCTATAAACAACAGGACAGTTCCAGTAGATCGAAGCAATCGCAACCAACTGGAGAAGCGCGTCGGCTCCGGTACAGGTAAGTTGTTTACACTATTATGTTCATTTACTAAATTTATCTTTTCTAATATATCTTCATTAATTTTTATTTTATTTTCAGGTTCCTGAGGCCAGCAAGATCGTGATTGATGTAAAAACGAAGGACCTTTAAACCACGACGAGACGCTGCTAAGTACGTAGTCGGTACTTTTGGTTCCTAAATCGGCTACGTTAACATCAGTCGGCACATAGCGCCACTCGTCAGCCTTGCTGAGTTCGTCGATTTCTCCTAGACGATTAGCAATAAAAACCTTATATGTTCTACAATTGTTTCTAATCCAGTGTAAAACAGTAGTTGAATCCGTCCAATAATAAACTGAGTTTGGTTTTAAACGATGTTCTTTTTTAATATTATTTGCTAATTTGCATCCTAATAACGCACCCTGTAGTTCCAAACGCGGCACGGAAACTGATTTTATAGGTGTAACTTTAGACTTACTAGCGATAAACGCAACAATAATATCTCCATTGCTCATTTCCTTGCGCCAGTACGCAACGGCCGCGTACGCGCTCGGCGACGCATCGCAAAACACGTGTAGTTCTAAGTTTTCGCTACTCGTGTTTTCACTATCACAAAAATACCAACGCGGAATTCTAATATTATTTATATCTTTAGCTTGATTTATCCAGCATCTAAATAAATTATTTAACTCGTCATTTAATTCTTCGTCCCAATTTATATTTGTTTTCCAAGTTTCGCGCATTATTATTTTTCCCTTAATTGTAAATGGCATTAGGTAACCATGTATGTCAAATATCGACATAACAATACATAACAGTTCGCGCTTTGTTGGTCTTCTTTTTAAGTTTATAACATCGTCCGGTATACGTTTCAAGGACAAGTCAAATCCTAACTCGTCGCTAGCGGGGTACCACAACAAACCGAGCGTTCTTTCCGATTGATCTTTATCGAAGGCGCGACAGACGCTGTCACTCAAAGCTTCCTTTGGCACGCTTTCCAGAACCTCCGGTACGTTGCTAGCCCAGTTCCGTATTTCGAATCCACCTCGCTGGTGAATAAAGGAGACATCCTTAATTATTTGTTTTGTAAGTTCGACGTCGGGTTGACTATCGATGTAGTCATCCATATAATGCTGCTTGCAAATAGCGTCGACCGCAATTGGGTAGGTATCCTTAAAATGTAAAGCATTAATATTTTTAATATGTTGCGCGATAAAAGGCGAGCAACTCGCGCCAAATATTAACGACGTCATAGCATATTTATTAACTTCCTTAGTGGTTTCATCTCTAAATAAAAACCTAAGTGAATGTTGATCCTTTTCTTTTATTTTTATCCGAAGAAACATATCTTTAATATCTGCAATGACTCCGATTCGATTTTCCCTAAATCTAAACATGATTCCAAATAAAGACTGTACCGGCCCTGTCAATAAAAAATCATTAAGAGAATATCCTTGCGTTTTCGCAGCCGCATCGAACACTAAACGTAACTTCTTCTTATTGGGGTTATCGACCCCGAAATGCGGTAGGTACCAAACGTGGTCGCTAGACTCCCCCTCGTTTAGCCTCCTAGCATAATTGTTTGAAAATAAATGCTGAATGCGCTCTCGATAGCGCGACGCGTAAGTGTTGTCGACTGACATTTTTCTCTCAATTGATTTTAAACGATTAAAGGCATTTTGATAAGAATCAGGCATAACAAAATTATCATGTTTCCAAGGCAATTCTACAAACCATTGGTTATTAATTAACTCACATGTATTATTTAATATGGTGATAGCGCGCAACTCATCCGCATTTTGTCGCGGTTGTTTTGATATACCTATTGACTCTAACGCAAATGATTTTTTAACAAACTCGTGCAACTCAGAATCACTAAAGTGTTGCGCGCTGTTATCACTAGCAACACGATCAGCTGACATGTTCATGATATGAATGTTGTTTACAACACCGTGTACACACCACCCTAGCGGTGTCTTCGTAACATAAGGTTCATTTTTCCTATTACTTTTTAAACACAAAATAGGAGCGATAAGATCATAATTATCCTGTCCGATTAACAGTCTAGGTTGTGCGTCACATTTGCACAAGTCATAGTCAATATATTCTGCATAATTACTAAAGTCCATACACGATAAACGCTGAATAGGTAAATTAAGTTCTTTCATTTTACGAGCACACAAATTAAAACGATCGCCTGTATTATTAGAAATGTCAAAACTTACGTTTTCCGTTTGGCACACGAGCTCACCGGAGTCCCATGCGCTGCGGGCGCGCATGGTGACTGTCTTACCGTGGAGTCCCACCTGATCGGCGAGATCAGCAGCTATCAGCGTCACGGTGGCGCCGTCGTCGAGCAACGCGTGCGTGTGGATACTGTCTTTAGGTCCATGAACGGTAACCGGCACTATTTTTAACAACACTTTAGGCACTGACGATTCACTAACACTAGTGGACGCACTGGTGTGGGCGTGGGCAACGGTGTCCTCGCGGCGCAACTCGTCCGACGTCGACAGGGGCACGCGGGTTGCGTCCACTGCTGGGCGCGCCGTCTCTGGTTGCGCGGTCGCTGTCGGCGCCGCAGGCGCGGTAGGCTTCGTCCAGTGGAGGAGATGATGGTGTGGATGTCCACACTCGCTGCAGTTCGGAGCGCTGCACGCGGCGGGTTCAGTATGCCGCGGGTTCAAACATTTGTAGCACAGATGTTTAGCACGCACAAATTGCCATCGATCACGTCTCATAGCTCGTTTGAATTTCATACACTTGTATAAAGCGTGCGACGGAGAGACGCGACAAAACATACATTTGTTTTCAGGGGTAGTAGTGCACGCTAACACTGATTGAGATTTTATGTTATTATGATCGTATTTCTTTCTAAAGTCGTGCTGACTATGTATGTAACTCACTCCAGAAGTTGCGACGATAGTTGCTTCTCTATATAAAAACTCCGATAGTAATTCTAGTTTAGGTTTAAAAGAACTATTCCGCTTCTCGTAGTTATATTCGGCCCACTCATTAATGAGAGCGGGCGGTAACTTTGAAAGCACTGTTGCCGACGTTTCGGGGCTTTGTAGGTATTCTTGAAATTTAATAGCCTTTACAGCTGTAACATAATTATTTACTTTAATAGCGAAGTCCACGATCTCCGTGTGGTACGCAGGCGGGAGTGGGTGAATTTTCTTAAGCTGATTATATATTTTATTTATTATGCACTCGGGTCTCCCAAATTGTAATCCGCCGCTAAGTGCTTTGAACTGCTTCGCACGTATTTGTGACTGTGTTCTTGCTTCACCCGCGCCTGCTCGGCATAATATTCTAGAACAAACCAGCTGCTGTGCACGAGAGGCTGTGGAAGAGTCGTCGGCTTACTGGTGAGTGGGTGCGCCTCCTGGCTTCCTTAATTTACTTGGGTGTGAACACAGTGAACTCCAACCACTCCTTTGTTTTTCCCGCAATACTCAACCCCGCTTATCGCTAGGCCAAATTATTTTGGCCCACATAAACCGCTTCCCCATAAGTTTTGGTCCCATCGAACCGGATAAAACCAGTGTTAAATAAAATTTGCGTTTGTAACTGTGCTGTTTGTAAAATACGAAATTACCTAGTGATCCACGCGTGGATCGACCGCGTGGTCCGCGTGTACATACCTACTTACCATTCTTTGCCTTTTGCCTTCCGTCCGATACCGTGTTCGAAAGTGGACGTGTTTTTGGCTCCAGTTAAAAATATAAATATGCTTATTTAGCATATTTATATTTTTAACTGGAGGACTTTATTTAGTACGCTACTCTAACCCCTAATTAAAACGTTAAAGTGCCTAAACTCGCATAATCTACGCGAGTCCGTCTCACCATCAAACTAGCGGCGTGACCCTGCCCCGCACGCGCCATCCTCGCCGCGGAAACGGAGCAGTGGTCATAATTGCTATCTCGCTTTCTCCAAGACCATCGTCGCAGGCGCGGTGGAATCACGGTGACAGGAATTTGCTACGATCATAACATATAACTGTGAGTACTTTTTTTTTTTCTTTTTTTTAAGACGTCCCGCAACCCCGGCAGGCGTTGGCCCCGTTGGGAGCCCCGTCCCTGTGCTGACAGCTCTTTGAGGCGCGCGCGAACAGAACGCGCCGTCGACCCGGGCTTGGTCCTTGATCGGACGGCGAGCTACCCATTACTCGCCGTCCGCAAGCCCGCGGCGCCTACGGTGGCCGGATGTCGCCTCGCGACGTCCGACGCCCTGGGCGTCTCCCGCGGCGGCTGGGGCGTGAGGCGGTTCTCTCCCTCACGCGGCCCGCCTCCTCCTTCGCTAGCATTACTGCTTCGCAGAAGGAGGTGACTGCATCCCATTCCCTCTCGCCCCGGAGCATGGCCTGAACCAGGTCCGGACGCGAGAGGTCGCCGCCGCCTATCGCCTCCGTGAGGACACGGCGGTGCTCTGCCCAAGCGGGGCAGTCCTGCACCGTATGCTCCACCGTGTCCTCCGGGCGATCCACACAGTGGTGACACCCGGGCGTTTCCTCCCGCCCTATCCGACACAGGAACCTCCCGAAACAACCGTGTCCGGTGAGGATCTGCGTCAGGCGGTAGGTGAGGACGCCGTAGCGCCTCTCCAGCCACTCCTCAAAGAGGGGTCTTATCGCCGCGATTGCGGCGTGCCCGAACTTGGGTTGCGACAATCGCATCTCCCATTCCGCCATGAGATCGCACCGGAGCTCACTCCGCAGTGCCGCGATTTGCCGCGGCAGCGGGGTTTCACCCCGGCGCTGCGCGTCCACACGCCACTCGTAGACGCGCTGGAGGACTGTTGCCTCCAGATCCCACGGCGGCAATCCGGCAAGGAGGCTTGCCGCTTCGCCGGAGACCGTGCGATATCCCCGGATAATCCGGATGGCCATGACCCTCTGGCATGCCACCAACTTGGCTGGTGGCCGCCGCCTGATGGTAGGGGCCCACACAGGGGCCCCGTAGAGGGCCATGGACCGCACGACTCCGGCGTAAAGCCTCCGGCAGGAGGCGCCTGGTCCCCCGAGGTTGGGCAGGAGCCGCCAAAAAGCAGCCCCAGCCCTGTCCAATTGCGGAGCCAGACGTCGGAAATGCTCCTTGAAGCTCCACCGGAACTGTGAGTACTTACGGTCTATTTTGCATCGTCCTGCCGCTCACGATGCCACGCATACCGCGCTTCCCGCCGCCAACCGCTACGAATGTCAACTTTACGCAAGCTTTATTAGACTCCGATATTCCTCAAATGATATCGAGCAGCCCGAATGACAATTTAAACATTACGAGGCGCAACTTTAATAAGCGTCCTCGGACGTGTTGCTCCCCAGGGGCAGAGTTGCAGGATTTTAAAAAGGAAATACACGAAATGTTTCTCAATTTGCGGAAATATGACCACGTGTCTAGTTTTAGGGCGGAGCTTAAGTGGTTACCCATTCGTCAGAGAAGAAGTTTGCGTGCGTTAACCACGCTTTTCTCTCGTCTCACTTCACTTACTCCTCCTTCTTATCTTATTTCAAATTTTCAATATCTTTGTTCTACTCACACTAAGAGTCTTTGATCTTCTAATAATCTTCTACTCAGCTGCCCTTCTCATACTTCTGACTTTGTTCATTCTTCCTTTCATATTCAGGCTATTCTTCTTTGGAATGCGCTCCCTCTTGATATCAGGACAGCCACCAGTTTGTATGCATTCAAGCGGAAGTTGCGGATTTATTTTTCGGAGCAAATAGAAAGAGTTTTATTATAATCCTCCTTTCTATTCTTGGTAAGATATGTATTTATATATGTATATATTATATTTTTATATATGTTTATGTATATTATATAGCATTTTATAGTAAGTATGTAGAATTTAATTATTTTGTACTTGTGTACACTTTATTTTATTATGTTAAATATTTGAGAATTTTTTTATTTTTATTTTTTTAAATCTCTGATTTTGTTGTTTTACTCTCATAAAAATTGCTTGCACCTACCATGTTATCTCTTCACCACCTTTGGTTGACTGTTAGAGAATGCCTAAGGCATTAAGTCCGCCTTTGTACATTTGTTGCATAAAGTTTAAATAAATAAATAAATGCTTAAGAGTTGGAAAACGGACCAAGAAACATACTTAACAAAACTTTGTAGCGAACAAACCTCTTCTTTAAACAAACTAGCGTCGAATATACTTGAACTTAAGCTTCAAAACCAGGCTATTCAAAAATCCAACACGGAAATATGTAGAAAAAAACGTCTCCTTCATTAGTAAGCAGTACGATGACGCAGTTCAAACAAGTTGAGTTGCTCCAAAAAGAAACCCTAATATACAAGAAAAGTATGCTAAATATGGAAAGCCGGAACTTGCCTTCCGTGGAGAGCGAAACAGCGTCGGACCTCACTTCAATAATTACCAAAGTAGGCGCAATTGTTGATTTAAAGGTCAGCAATTCGGACTTGCGCGATGTATACCGATTACCGGGTAAGCCAGAGACGATTCGGCCGATTACCGGGTAAGCCAGAGACGATTAGGCCGATTATCGCTGAGTTCTCTAGTGTCCAGACAAAAAATCAATTAATTACCGCGGCCCGGAACTACAATAAAACGCATAATGGAGATGACCGTCTTAATACTCGCAGCATTGGCATGAATGGAGAACGGCGACCGATTTTTATATCAGAACACCTCCCCGCTAGTTCTAGAAAACTATTTTTTACCACCAAGGAATTTGCAAAACTCAACAAGTATGACTTCTGCTGGAGCTCAAACGGCAATATTTTTTTGAGGAAAGTCACAGGAGCCAAGCAAATACTCGTTAAATCAGAGCAAACCCTACGTGACTTAAAACAGCAAGCGATACCATGACTGATCTCCACAAATGTTATACAACTGTTGAACTTTGTAATAATCATAAGTTGGTTATTTTTAATACTACTCATTATTAAATTATATAAGTCCTTAACTTGAATACTAACCTTAAACTCAACAATTAGTCATGAATTCTACCTACACACAAAACAAATGATTTCTTATGTAGAAACCATAAAGCGCCTTTCTCACTACACACACACACCCAGGACCACCACTTTTGTCACTTCACGCTCAACATCCGCGCACAAAAAAACTAAAAACACTACCATATTCATACCATATACCATCGTTTATCATAATATATTGCTCTTGCGTAATCGTTCTGTTGCACGGACCTTTAATACCTTTCGCTTCTACTACCCTGCTGTTTTGGACGCACATCGCCACAACACTCGAACCCTTCGCTGCATTTTAGCACCACTTTTTGGATCATCATTAACACTATAATTAATGGCGACAATCAATGACATTAACGGCGAGCTGGACAGTATTATCGTTTCGTCGTCTTTCACTTGTACCCCAAATGATTGTGTCAATTATTTAAAATCTCCGTTAGGTCACAATATCTTGCACCTCAATATTAGAAGCCTGAACAAGAACTTCAACGAACTAAACTGTCTACTCGCGTCTATTAAAATACAATGTGATGTCCTAATCTTAACAGAGTGTTGGCTAACGACAAACGCGACCGTCCCAAATAGGCTACACCTCATTCCAAACCCACAACCTTATTAATCAGAATGATGGCGTGGTTGTGTTTATTAAAGATACATTAAGCTTTAGCATTGCTGAGCCGACATTTGCCGATGCCAGCTGCCTCGTTTGCAAAATCCAAAACAATATTACCGTTATAGCATTATATAGACCACCATCACAAAAAACATAGAAAATTTCTTGAACAGCTTAGATAACCTATTAACAGATTGTAGACACTGTAAAACCGTTTCAGTAATAGGAGATATCAATATTAACATTGCTCCAAACAACAATGATCCCCGCTCTTGTCACAGCTAAACTAAACATCTAAACTTGATTGCATAGCACGGTCTCCTTCCCGTCCATGTAATCCCAACTCGTTTGAACAACTGCTTGGATCATGTTTTGCTTAAAACAAACTATAAAGCAACCACGTTGGTACTAGAAACGTCAATAACAGATCACTCCGCTGTTCTATTAAACCTAGAAATTAAAGCGCTATCCCGTAACACAAACAAATGCATCTCTCCCCGCTTCAACTTATCCTGTGCTATTAGCGACATCGAAAACTGTGACTTTTCAATTATCTCAAACATAAATGACCCTAATCTTGCTATGGACAAACTATATGAAATCCTGACACCCATTCTAACAAGGAACACTATCTATAGAACCATCCCCTGTAAACTTAAAATTATTAAACCCTGGATAACAGTTGGTCTGCTGAGATGCATACGCAACCGTGACAACATGCACGAAAAATCAAACAATGAACCTCAAAACGCGATTTTAAAGTTAACATACGTGCGCTACCGAAATTTTTGTAACAATCTGCTTAAAAAACTTAAAACAGCATATGAACAAAAAGCTTACTCTGACGCTAAAAACAACCCGAAAAAAATGTGGGGGGCCATCCGTAATGTACTCAACACAAATAAAAATGCTTCAGCTCCAATTGACCTCCTAAAAATAGACACAGACCCAATCGCATCAGTCAATGCCGTGAATAGGTTCTTTGCTAATGTCGGCCGAAACCTGGCCAACGACATCCCGCAAAACTTAAGCAACACCCGACGCCCTCCCCGCCCAGTCTCGATGCTTAACTCAATGGGCCTTTTGGAGGCAGACGAAGAACAGGTCGAGGCCATTATAAAAGACCTCCGTGTAGACAGTGCCTCTGGCTGGGATGATATCTCCCCCAAATTGTTAAAATCCACCAGTCACAAACTAGTTCCAGCTATAACGCACATTTGCAATCTTGCAATATCGACCGGCACTTTCCCTAAGACCCTTAAAAAAGCCATTGTACATCCAATCTTCAAAGCAGGTGACAGAGGCAGTGTAAATAATTATCAACGTATCTCAGTACTCCCAGCCAAATCCAAAATATTGGAAAGAATCGTCTACAAATATCTCCTCAACTTTCTAGACAAATATAAAATCATCGCTAAAAACCAGTACGGCTTTGGAAAGGGGGTATCAACGGAAGACGCTGTATTATTTATTTATTCATTTATTTAAACTTTATGCAACAAAAAAGTACAAAGGCGGACTTAATGCCTTAGGCATTATCTCTATTGGACTCTGTTGTAAACAAAATTGACTGTAAACAAAAATGTGTCGGCATATTTTTGGACCTCTCTAAGGCTCTTCGACACTATCTCTGCCCTATTTTACTTGGAAAATTGGAACAGATCGGAATACGCGGCATAGCGCTCAAATTGTTTAAGGATTTTCTATCGGACCGGATCCAGTGCGTTAAAATAGGAGGTTATGTCAGTAGTGAACAACTACTAGATTTCGGTGTGCCACAAGGAAGTTTGCTTAGCCCCCTCTTCCAAATCTACGTTAACGAACTTTGCCTACTCACTCTCCCTTCTACTCATATTATAGCCTACGCCGACGACACTGTTTTACTGTCCAGCGGAAGCGATTGGGAAACAGCTAGAGAGGCTGCTGAAGGGTCCTTGACCCAAGTAATGATCTGGTTGGCCAATAATAGCTTAACTTTAAACGTCAGCAAAACCAACTTTATAACCTTTGGTTCTAGACCTTCTACCCTTCCACCTGACCTCTCACTACAAATCAAAGCTCATGTTTGTGATGAGCATAACCGTAACAATGCCTGTTCATGCCAGACTATAACGAGAGCCTCCTCTGTTAAGTATCTTGGCGTTTACCTTGATCCCTGCCTAAGCTGGAAGACCCACATTGAATCTCTGTCTGCCCGAACTAGAAAACTCATTTACGTGTTCAAAAAGCTAAGAACTTCCGCCCATAAGGATATCCTAAAAATGGCTTATACCGCGTTATGTGAATCAATACTATTAACTGTATCGTTGTGTGGGGTGGTGCAGCCAAAACCATCCTTATATCAGCCGAAAGAGCCCAACGTGCAGTAATCAAAGTCCTGTTAAGCAAACCATTTGATACCCAACCCAGCAAGTTTATTCGGAATTTAAGGTACTGACAGTCCGTCAAATGTTTAGGTTTCACGCGATTACACGTACACATAAAATAATTGCTCCTCCCAATAGATATAATAGCCCTACGCTCAAAAGAAGACCCAAACCCGTTTGTCCCGAAGTTTGTACTAATGCGACTTTGCACGGCGGCATAACCGCTATCTAAGTACATCACTATACAACAAACTGCACAACACAATAAGCATTCATTCTTTGCACAAATTCCAATGCAAACAAAAAGTAAAAAAAAATACTTGCTCACCCTAAACTATGATGGCACGGAAGAATTACTCAAACCTTAACTTAAACAAAACAAACGCATCCACAGACACACCTACACTTAATTTTACATCTACACTCACACATACACCCTTACACGCACACAATCACACACTTGTGTAGTTGTGTAGGTGGCACTTATGTAGTTTCTCCCTTTTCTCGTTATTAATCCATTTACTATATTTGCCCTTTTTTCCCCGTTTTTTTTTTTTTTTTTAAATTAAATTGTATTAGTCTAGTATATATTTTTGTTACTAAGTACACATTACTAATTTTGCAAGTACATAAATGTCCAGAATGGACGGATGGATGACCCCCGTAACACAGGCTTTGCCTAGCATGGGGGTCATTGATCATTTATTTTGTACCAGGCTATTCGCACGCTTAACAATGTCAAATAAAATTGATTATTATTATTCTAGATCGTTCGATCGATTTACTTACGCTTATTTTACAGTGTTAACATTTAGTGAATATAAGGTGTAAAAAAATTACCTGCAAGAAAATTAAGTACTTGTTTAGAATTATAAATAAAAAAGAATTGCGAAAAAAGATTTCAAAATAATAACCCGTTTCAGAGTTAAGCAATATTTTCACTTCGCACAAAATTATTGAATATGCGCACTGTACACCGCACGCGCGCCAGCGACGGCGGCCTAAGCCTCCGCGACCGGCCGCCGCGCGCGCCGCTCTGCACGCGTGGGTCGTTCACCCCTGCAGTACGACACGCGACGGCGCAAATTTGAAACAGCTGATTCTAATTTTCCCATCACATTTCTCAGACTTTGGACTGGCAAATCATCGAACTACTAAATGACTGTTTAAATTAAGTTACGAGTAGCTCGATAAGTTGGTATGTTTAAAAAATTTGAATCAACCTATTTACAATAATTTAGAAACTACTTACAAGAAGTCTTAATTTAAATCTTATTTACAAAAGGTGCTGGAAATGTTCGCCGTTTTGTCTAATGCACAAGTTAGCACGACGCATAACGTTTCCTCAATGTCCCCAATGCACTCGGTCTTCAATGTCCCCGGAGAGCCGTGGCCTAACAGCATCTGCTTGATGAGGACGAAACTGGCCATAGTCTAATAACCGCTGGTAGACTCCTAGGATTGTTTGGACAGCAGGCACTCGTCGTTGCTCACCAAACAGTTCACGGTAAGGGTTACGAGCCGCAGCTAAACTTTCACCAGTCGTAATGTAACACACTATCATATCCAAGTACTCTCAATTGGAATACGTAAAAGGCATTATTGAAGTATTCGCGAACGTACGTATTTGCCGTAATAAATCAGGAAAAAACCCTAGTCGCGCGACGGATATCGGACGACTGAACGGGGCGCGAAGGGCATAAAGCGGGCTGCGGGAGGGAATAGTAGCGGGCGGCGGGGGTACAACGCTCGCGCGCGGTATTGGAGCGAGCCGCTAGCGCAGCCCTGCGTACAGTGCACAAAAAATATGATACTAAATTCAATCATCAATGAAGTTCGGATATACACAGACGGATCCAAAACCAATTATGGTACTGGAGCTGGCGTCTTCTCAAACGACCTAAACATCAAAATGTCAACAACTTTAGATAAACTTAACACGATCTTCCAAGCAAAATGCATTGGCATCACCAAAGCGGCTCAAGCAGTTGCAGCCAGAGACGTCAGAGATCTCAACATTAAAATTATCTCAGACAGTGCATCGGTGCTTCAAGCGCTACAAAACAACACTATAAACTCTGCCCTCGTTTTGGAATGTCATAATACACTCCAACACATTGCGACCACAAACAAGGTAACCCTGCAATGGATAAAAGGGCACAGTAACTCACTGGGTAACGATGCAGCCGATGAATTGGCTAAAAGAGGTATGAAGACAACAGTATACGGCCCGGAACCGCTGCTTCCCATACCTCAAGCCCAAATCAAATCATGGCTACGTAAGAAAACCGAGGAAACACACCATACGGAATGGAGAAACAGTGTAACCTGCAGGCAAACAAAGAATGCAGTTCCGGAAGCATCAAAAAGATTTGCCCGCAGCCTTATTAGATTGAAACGGGACGAAATTCGGATGATCATAGGCATCATAACCGGCCACTGTCCCCTAAACAAACACCTATTCACCATAGGTGTGACAGACAGCCCTCTGTGCAGAGGATGCATGGAGGCGGAAGAAACACCACAGCACGTGCTCTTGGAGTGCAGAAGCGTGGCAGATCAACGGGCACGGACTCTCCAATCGCCGGTATCGCTCCCCGAAGCCTGCAACAGTCTGAAAAGACTGCTGGCATTCTGGGAGGATCTGGGATGGTTGGAGTAACTCCTCAAGGATATCCTTTTCATACGTACAATGGCCTAATAAAGAGGCTAAGTGCGGAAACAGCCCAGCTAACCTAACCTAACCTAACCATGATACTAAATTGTTTTATAAATGTGAAAATATAGAAAGTGCTCAAAAAATTGTTTTTTTTTTGTAATGTGTTTGTTTTTCGATGTCGAGTATGTGGACGAAGTTCTTGCAGTTAATTTTTTTTACACCTTATATACTTGTTCAATAATACATTATTTTCGCATTAAATTATAACTGGGTAGGTACCTACGCTGGATCTAGGTAGCATTACAAAATGGCGTCCGAAACCAAGTTGAAAATTATTATCGCTAAAAAAGAATTGATATTCGCGCGTATTAATGATTTATATAATTCCGCAAAAGAAAATAGTTATTTCTAATGTTGATACTAGAAGCAAACAAGAATTTCTCTCCGCTTCTTCGAATATCGATCTATATAATACTTTTACGATCTTTGTGATCAATATAACGCTTTGTTATTAGAAAGGACCCTGATTGTATACTTAATTATAATGACTGGAGCTCATTTGTATCGTTATTTTCTGCGGTTCAATATTATACACGTACCGTTTTGTTAGAATCTCGCCGCGCGAGCTCCGAGAAGCTCGATACCTCTGATAATAATAATATTTGTCGTTTGCCTCCGCTTGAGTTAGTAGGTTTTTCTGGACAACCAGAAACCTGGCCACTATTCTATCAGAGTTTTAAAACTAATGTTCATGATAACAAAAGGCTAACAGATGGTCAACGTGTACAATATTTAGTAGGTAAATTAAGTGGAAGCGCTCTTAATGTGTTCGCAGGAATTATTCCTAACGAGTCTAATTATTCTACTATTTGGAATGCTTTAGTTACTAAGTATCAAGATAAAAGATTACTTGGGTCTATGTTGCAGATTTATCTTCAGAACAATTAGCTAGAAAAATATGTATGTATTTATGAGTATGTATATATTATATATATATATATATATATATATATTATTAGAGTATTATGGTATATATGAGTTTATGTACTTGTGTACGATTAAACTTTATTAAGATTTTGTTTTCAATTATTTTAAAATTTCTTATCTGATTATTTCCTCATGTACAATTTTTTGCACCTGCTTTGTTATCTCTTCACCACCTTTGGTTGACTGGTAGAGAATGCCTTAGGCATTAAGTCCGCCTTTGTACTTTTTTGTTGCATATTTTTAGTTATTAGTTTAAATAAATAATAAATCAATAAAAATGTATTTAAATAACATACTGGATTCAAAACCACCCTAATGATTCTCATACTCAATTAAATAGCTATATCGAACGAGTGCATTCATCTTGGTCAGCATTAAAGCAATTAGACATTAACGACTTATCAGATTTCATATTTACTCATCTTGCTCTTAAAAAATTAGATTCGCAATTAATTAAAGATTTCGAATTATCTGTCCGCGACAAAGATATACCTACTAGTGATCAATTAGTGAATTTTATACGTCATCATATAAAAGTTCTGGAATGAACAAATGCTGTTCGTCAGAATACTACATCGCATCATAACAATCAAGGCTCCAATATGCAAACTCGCTCGCGTTCTTCCGCACCGAAAGTTTCTCATAGTTTTGCTATTACAGAAGATAACTTTAATAATAAATCCGTTTGTTTGTTTTGTAAAAAAAAACGCAACATATTCATTTATATGAATGTGTGGATTTTAAGAAATTATCGGTCGAGAAACGTTGCAATTATGTAAAAAATAATAAACTGTCTTAGTAAACATGCTTCCCTTAACTGTCGTTCTCATCATACATGTAAACAATGTCATAAGAAACATCATTCGGTATTACATTTTGAGAACTTCCCACTTCGTTCGCAATATAAAGTAGGTGTTGACAACAGTTACCCTGCGCCCGCTACGTCTAGCGCAGCCGCGCCGGCTGACGCGACCGCTTCGCCAATTGTTATTAATAAGTTCAAGGAATGTACTAATTCCACGAATTTGTTCGCTTTGCATTCAAGTAATAATAAAGTTTTATCTTGTAGTCAGTTAAATAGGTCAACTGTTCTACCTACCGCGCAAGTATATGTTCCTAATAATGGAAATCGCTTTGTTATAAGATGTTTAGTAGATAGTGCTTCTCAAAACAATCTTATTACCCTCGCTTGTTGTAAAAAATTAAAATTAAATATTCAACCGTTTGATAACTCATCGTTAAAGTCTGTAGGGTCGATCTCGACACCTATTAGAGGTTACGTAACTCTTACTATCCAATCTCGTGTTTCTGACGCTCAATATAATTTAACGTTGTTAGTAATTGATCGTATCACTGATCAGTTGCCCGCTCATAATATCGATACATCTATGATAGATTATTTTAAAGATTTACTGCTAGCAGATGAATGTTGGAACTCGCCCGGAGATATAGATGCGATTCTTGGCGCTCAAGTATTCGCGTTTATTATTCTAGGAAGTAAAGTGATACCACCACCGCTCGCGCAGTCAGCTGATTTTTCGAATACCGCTCGCTCCGTACCTCACGCTTTCACGCTCGAGACCACGCTTGGCTACATTATCATGGGTGAGATACCTACTCTCAATCATGAAGGTGTAGTCTGGTCCTTCGGTCCTTTAGTAAATACTTTAAATAATAATATTTCAAAATTTTGGAAACTCGAGGAGGTACCTTCTAAAAATACTTTAACTTCGGAAAATCAGGACTGTGAACAATTTTATAAATCTTCAGTTAAAAGAAGTCCGTTGGGTCGGTATATTGTTTCGCTGCCTTTTAGAGGCAATCATAAATTATAAGGTAACTCGTTCACGCACGCTCAGCGTAGACTGACGGCGCTAGAACGTAAGTTTACTCTTCCCGCACTACGTCAAGCTTATAATGACGTCATCACCGACTACATTAATAATGGTTATCTTTCAGAGATACCTTATTCTTCTTTAGCTATAACTGAAGGCTATTTCATACCACATCACGCCGTTGTTTAACTTGATAAGTCAACAACAAAAACACGCATCGTTTTAGACGCAAGTCCTAAAACTGATAGTGGTACATCTCTCAACGACTTATTACATAGGTATAGGGCATAATTTACAGGCAGATTTATTTTCGCTTCTTTTGAATTATAAATCTTTTAAAATCGCTAAGTCTAAGGTGGCTCCACTAAAGACTGTCTCGCTAGCACGGCTTGAATTGTGTGCCGCGCTGCTTCTTGCTAAACTTGTCAAACAAGTACACGACAAACAAACAAGATTCCGCTATCGATCTGTCATGGATTCACTCTTCGCCACACCGGTGGCAAATATTCGTGGCCAATCGCGTCACTAAGAAACAGGAGGCTTCAACTCCTGACCACTTCTTTCACATAAATGGGACAGAAAATCCCAGTGATTGTTTATCGCGAGGTTTGTTACCCTCACAAATTATAAATCACCCGCTTTGGTGGCAAGGGCCAACTTGGCTCCGTTGTCCTGTCACTGAATGGTCTATAGTGCCATTGAATTTTTCGCTCGCTGAAGGTAACATGCCTGAAATAAAAAATACTGTTATTCTTACCGCTATCCTTAATATGGATTCATCGCCTCTTCTTGAGCTCGCTTCCCGGGAAAAAGGTATTACGTATTCTTGTGTACGTTTTACGCTTCATTGGGAAATTACCTCGCTCGCCTGTAATTCAGGTTTCAGATATCGAAGCCGTTGAAATAGTTATTCTTCGCGAATTACAATTCAAATACTTCGCTGATAAAATTAAAAATATAAATAAAGGTAATTTACCTTCGCTTTCTTTGAGAAAACTTAATCGGTTCGTTGATGACAACGAATCGCTCCGCGTTGGTGGTCGATTGAAAAACGCTAACATACCGTATGAAAATCGCCACCCAATATTGCTTCCTCACCCCCATCATCTAGTAGATTTGATAATAGATGATCGGCATCGCTCCCACTGTCATACTGGTTCGCATCTTCTCATATCTTTGCTAAGACAACGCTATTCGATTATACCCGCTCGCGCTTCCCAATGGGGACAAATTTGGGAAAGCAATATTAAAACCTTAAAAACACATTTAAGCCGTTGCATTGGGCAACAACTACTGTGCAATGAAGAATTGCTGACGGTTACTCAAATTGAATGTCTTTTAAACTCGCGTCGCGTTAGTGCGAAATACAACTGGCACTTTCAAACGTCCAGTTGTAAAGTTATATCCGCTACCGTCACAATAATTTAATAATAAAGCACAGCTGCACACGCATTTATATATTTAGTTTTTAATTTTATTTCGCATACGAATCTACTCTTAGATTTACTCTTTTATTTAATTTTTTCGCACTGGTAATTTCCTATAACCTAATGTAACTTTCCCGCAGGAACCTCACATCCTTCCCCTATTTATTTTCTTTATTCCTTTTGTAAATCCTACGAACTTCCAAGCCGGGGAGGATGTTCACGCCGTTTAGACTTGAGTTTTAAGGAGCGCCATCTAGTGGCAAACCTACGAACTTCTAAGTCGCACGCTCTTGCCTCGGTCGAGGTTTCCGGCTCCTGTCGCTATGTACGGGAATCATGACGCGCGCGCCTGTGAGAAAACGGTCCAATCACCAGTGTTCCGTACGCCGCGTTCCTGTTTGGACTCATGCGGCGCTCGCTCGCTCCCGCCGTCTTGGTTGATGCGCTGTCACCAGATCGACAATCCGCTACTGCTCCATTCTTTCGGACAGTTAATATATAAAAATCCGCCGCTAAGCGCTTTGAACTGCTTCGCACGTATTTGTGACTGTGTTCGTGCTTCACCCGCGCCTGCTCGGCATAATTTTCTAGAACAAACCAGCTGCTGTGCACGTGAGGCTGTGGAAGAGTCGTCGGCTTACTGGTGAGTGGGTGCGCCTCTTGGCTTCCTTAATTAACTTGGGTGTGAACACAGTGAACTCCAACCGCTCCTTTGTTTTTCCCGCAATACTCAACCCCGCTTATCGCTGGGCCAAATTATTTTGGCCCACATAAACCGCTTCCCCACCTATAACTTTAGTTTTAGTGGGATCGAGACAAACTGAAGTTTCGTCGTTCCAAATTTGCTTAGGATTCGAAATATTTAAATCGTGGAGCGTCTTTTCGAGAAGAGTAAAATATTCATGAATGATAAACGGATCTGTCATTTTTCTTCTGAGGTATTCTACAGGTTGCGGCTTTTTTATTGAGATTTTCGTTGACGAAAAGAAATAAACCAGGCCGGTCCCGGTCTGTCATCATTGAAGGGATTTTTTATTTTATTTATTTTTATAAAATCTTGAGTTACATCGAGAACCTCTTCTCGTGATAACCCCCAACCCCACTTTTCCAGTGTTCGTAGGCAGTTTGCCAGTTGAGGTTCTAATGCCACTGGGATAGCTGTCGGTCTGCCAAGGGTATTACTTACTATTGCTGTTTTCTTCAGGATTTTATCACTAAGTGTGGATGTAGGTATGCCGTACATTTTTGAAGCAGCTGCATAGGTGAGCTCCTTGTTTTTTATTTTCTGTATGGCTAATTGCAGCTCTTCTTTAGTGTAGGAAGTAGCCCGCGAAGAGGTTCGGAAGTATTTACGTGGCATCTGCAAGTGAATTGTTGATGTTATTACTTATGTAGGTATCTAAAATATGACCACAGAAGCAAACCCTTAGTCCTAGCACGCATGCACCAATTCACTTCTGCTACACCGCTATAGGGAAAAAGACATTGAATGATTTTCACCCCAAAAAAGCAAACCCTAACTTAAGCCCCATATTGAAGCGATTACGAACACAAATATTTTAAATTAAAATCATGTGTAATAAAAGTTTGACAATCACTACCATTTTCGAAACGGGTAAGACCGGATATTTTTGTCCGATCTTCACTCGGAATGGGTAACGCCGGATTTCAGCTTAGAGAGATGGTAGACATTTCTGGATTAGTTTTCTCGGTTTATCACAGCCTAAAACTTAGTATTTGGGCAAAATAATACCAAAATAAGCCATACTTTTGCTAATATACGCAAATACAAATGAAGGTGAAAGACCGGACGGACAAATAATTACAAAACTTACCTTGTTTCCTTTAACGGCACGTAATACACGTCCGAGTTGCCGGAGAGACTGGCGGTCACTGCGGGGCGGGGCAGCACAAAATGACGTAGTGCGCAATGTGGCTATGTGTGAATATTTGATTCCTACGTTCTTACCCCAGCGCCGAACTTACCCCAACGCACCTTAATTATTTTTTATATACTTAAACGTAAAATGACACCCGTTTCATTTATTGACCAAAACCTGTAATGTTTACTCCCGTATAAGAACGGATTGTTAGTAGACATACTCATGCATGCTGCTGGATTGAAACAATACAAGCCGGCACGTAAAATTCAATGAACTGCTGTTTATCGCCAAGTGAAAGTCCGCTTTGCCCAAGAATATATAGATTTTAATTGGGAAGAACATGTTGCTCAAGAGATGGTACTCCACTTCGCTAATAAGACAGCACCACCGTCAGCAGCCCACAATACTTAAGTATCAGTGTGTTTAAATAAGCTGTTGTTATCATACATTGTAAGGAAGTGTTTCAAACATTGAATAAGCAGTTCCTTTTTACGATCATAACCATATTAAAAATCAAATATACTAATAAAAATCTATAAAGTAGGTGGTCATCGAAGACCTATTCCGCCCTGTTTTGTCGACGAGTAGGAGGGTAAATGTCTTCGTTCTGAGTACGTGGTGTAGTTTTATTGCCATAAAATGCAATAAAACTACACCACGTACTCAGCCTTTGTGCCTTAAACCATCAACTCAACCAACTCTGTGCCTTATCGCACAACGCCGCCTGTTTCACGGCTCTCCGGCGGTCCGCCTCCGCCGGATGAGACCCCCAGTTACCTGGGGGAGGTCCAGCAGAAGGCGACCAGCGGCAAGAGAGTCGGCTTTAGTGACGCGCCCACAGATGGTATAGAGAGGTCCCCCGCCTTCCCGCTTCCAGGTCTAGCCGGTTACGTTCAGGCAAGGGGGCCGGAGTGTGTGTAAGGGCGGTATTGTGTTGTGTGACACCGCCCAGTGAGCACGAGTACAGACCGCATCCGCGCCGCGCCTGCATTGCGTGATGCCTGCGTTGTGGAGTCAATGTGGAGCCTATATTAATTTAGAGCACGGCGCGCGTCGGGCGTGTGTGGTGCGTGTGGAGTGTCGCTGAGTGAGAGGACCGCGTGTAGGTGTATGCGGCCTCCTCGTGAGGTCAAGTCCGGGGGGGGAGGAGCTTGTGTCCGGCAGCAAGTCGCGCCGGTGCCATGGTGCTATCTCGTTGAGATGCGCCCAGGCAGATTGATCCGCACGCGCAAACATGGTGGCCGCCAGGCGGGCGACGAAGTCATTCAGGCTCTCGATCCGCAGGTCGCGTTGGATTACGCGGTTCCTCACGAAGCGAGGGGAATCGACGATTCTCCGCAGTGCGAGACTTTGCTGCGCGCGGAGAGGCTTGCGGGAGGTCTCGCTCGTGAGGGCGAACCAGGCCGGGGCGGCGTACGTCAGCAGGGAGCGGACGTACAGCTTATACATCCCCAGCTTGGCTCGCAGCGGGAGGCGTGACGAGAGCACTGGATAGAGCTGCGCGCGGGCAGCCCTACACCTGGCGGAAACTTGCCGGACATGGCCCCTCATACAGAGCCGACGATCGATGGTCACCCCCAAGTATTTCACCTGGGAGGACCACGCGATGTCGACTCCGTGTAGTGTCAACGGTGATGGGTAGTAGGCGCATCCGGAGAGGAGCGCCTGCGTCTTACTCACGCTCACCGACAACCGCCATTTCGACAGCCACTCGGGGAGGAGCTCGAGGGCGCGCTGCAATTTGACGGCCGCGTGTCTCGCGTTCAGCGAGGTGGTGATGTACGCGGCGTCGTCAGCATACAGCGCGAGCGTCGAGTCCTTCGTCGTGGGGATGTCGTCGGTGTAACATGAGTAACACAAGGGCGAGAGGCAGCTGCCCTGCGGCACTCCTGCTCTCACTGGGCGCGCACTAGAGAGCGCGCCGTCGACCACCACCCTGACGGTCCTGTTTTGGAGAAAAGAGGCAACCACGCTAATCACGCGACGGGGCGCGTCCGACAGCGATAGCTTGTAAACAAGGCCCTCGTGCCAGACGCGGTCGAACGCCTTTTCCATGTCGAGGGGTACTGCAACCGCGTCCTCCTTCCTGTTCATCGACGATGCTAGCAGGTGCATTACTCTCGACAGCTGGAGCGTCATGCTGTGTTTCGAGCGGAACCCGAACTGGTCTGGTCGGAGCTTCACGTGGGGAGTGAGGTGTCGCAGCAGGAGTTTCTCAAACACCTTGGAGATGGTTGGCAGCAGGGTGATTGGCCGATAGCTCTCCGGCTTCAGCACGTTCTTGCCCGCCTTGGGCAGCATTATGACGCGCCCTTCCTTCCAGGGGTTCGGGAAGGCCCCCATGCGCAGGATCCCCGTGAAAGGCGCGCCAGCGCCGCGACCGTACGTAACAGGAGGTGGCGCAGCGCTGCGTTGGTGATCCCGTCGGCACCGGGGGCCTTCCTGGGCTTCGTGTTGAGGATGGCGCGTCTGACTGCGCAGGGCGAGAAAAAGATGGGGTCTTCCTCGGGAGCTATCGGCGTTGCGAAGTATTCTCCAATGTGCCTCTCCACTGCCGCGCCGTGGTCCACGTCGTCAGTCGAGTTCGGCTGAATCTGACGCTCCAGATTCTCGGCGAAGATCTCCGCTCGGTCAGCAGCGGAGTATCTTATATCCCCGTCGGCGTGCATCAACGGTCGAAACGGAGCTGGGGTATTCGACATTTATTGAAATGATATCGTAGCCCCTTATACCTTCCGGGGTTGCGGGACGTCCGGGGTTGCGGGACGTCTTAACAGGATACCGTGGCCCGGAACGTAAAGGGCAACAAAAGGAACAGGGTGGTTTTTTAGTCAGTAAAAGTCTGACAGTCCCTTCCGCCCCACCCAGGGCGGAAGGAGTCATTTGATGATTTTTTACCACCTAGAAAAAAAAAGCCCCTTATAAGGTATAAGGTAACGAAACCATAGCGCGAATTTAAACCGGGCAGCGCCATCTATCGAGCCACAGAGTAAACTTTTCTTACAAAACTGATTTATTGTTTTATAATAATTTGCTCTATTAAGTAAGTATCACAACGTTAACATTCCGCCCACCAAGGACCTAGTCCTTTCAAGCCGCCCACCATGGCAGAAACGTGAATAAATAATAATTATGAATGACTTCAGTGATATTACTAACTCCTTGGCGTTCGAACTTACAATTTTTCAAGTTGTCTTAGCGTAACATAATAGAATGTGAAAAAAACCAAAACTTGATTAGAAATATAATCTACATAGCTTCTTACATTTCTTACATGACATGCAATAAGTATGTGAGTGGACTATATAAGGTGTAAAAAAATTACCTGCAAGAAAATTAAGTACTTGTTTAGAATTATAAATAAAAAAGAATTGCGAAAAAAAGATTTCAAAATAATAACCCGTTTCAGAGTTAAGCAATATTTTCACTTCGCACAAAATTATTGAATATGCGCACTGTACACCGCACGCGCGCCGGCGACGGCGGTCTAAGCCTCCGTGACCGGCCGCCGCGCGCGCCGCTCTGCACGCGTGGGTCGTTCACCTGATTCTAATTTTCCCATCACATTTCTCAAACTTTGGACTGGCAAATCATCGAACTACTAAATGACTGTTTAAATTAAGTTACGAGTAGCTCGATAAGTTGGTATGTTTAAAAAATTTGAATCAACCTATTTACAATAATTTAGAAACTACTTACAAGAAGTCTTAATTTAAATCTTATTTACAAAAGGTGCTGGAAATGTTCGCCGTTTTGTCTAATGCACAAGTTAGCACGACGCATAACGTTTTCTTGCACTTCGATTAATGTGTCTCTGTCACTTTTAATTGAGTCAAATGCACTAATAATACGGGTTTTTAATTCGTCCACGTTTCGAATGTTGTTGCCACTATGCCACTAACCCGGGCCCACTGGCCCGGGATACGGCGGCGGCAGCGGAGGCGGCAGCAGAGGCGGCAGCGGAGGGCTTACCCCTGCCCCTGGCCTTGGCGGGCGGGGCGCAGGCCTTTCCCCCTGCCCGGTGATTGGCCGGCTTGCCAGCAGCCGCACATGCGAAGCAGTGCGGCGCGGCGTCGCACGAGGCGGCCATGTGACCGGGCTGACCGCAGCGGAAGCACTTGTCGCTGCGGTCGACCCCGAGCTTCTGGAGGCTCACCGCCTCCTTCGCCTTCGCGAGCACTTCGCGGTACGACACGCCCCTCTTGACCGCGTCTGGCTGTAGCGTGATGACTACAGCCGCGTTCTTCGGGGCGCGGAGTCGCGCCGCGACGTTACGCTCTTGGCGCTGCTGCCTCCTCCTCGCCGATCTGGCCTCCTTGCCGGCCCTCCTCGCGTCACCAGCCACCTGCCAATCGCCATGGTCTGCACGGTGCACCAGGGGCGAGGGAGGCTGGGTCGACGGGTTTGCCGCCGAGGCCTCCTTTCCCCTCTTTCGCCGGCCACCTTTTGTCGCCGGCTTGGCCGGGGCCGGGGCCGGCCTAACCAGAACCGGCTTTGCCGGAACCGATCCCGCCGGAACCGGCTTTGTTGGAACCGATGCCGCCCGAATCGGCCGTGCTGGGGCCGGTCCCGGAGCCGCCTTTGCCGGTTTTGCGGCGGCGGCAGCTGCGGCGTAAGAGGTCGCCGCAAGTGGGGGGCGCAGAACCCGGCTCTCCAGCACCGAGAACCTCTGGTTGAAGGAGGCCAGCTCCTGCCGCACCAGGTTGAGGAGAGGGCTCTCCTCTGGCGCGGACTGGCTTGGCCTCTCGGTCTCTCCCTGAGGCGCCCCCCGACGACCGGCTCCTTGGAGCCCGGCCAGGTCCGCCTTCAGCCGGAGGTTCTCCTTCCGGACTGCCTCCACTTCGGCCTTCAGGAGGCCGACCTCTGTCTGCAGCTCCGACATCAGGCTTGCCACCCGAGGCTCGGCGAAAGAGGCCGCCGCTGCCGCCAAGATGGAGGCCGTGGCTTCGGTGATGGCCCTGTCTTTTGACGCCTTCGTCTTTTTCAGGGCCACCACCCGTATGGCCTTCACCACGGCCTCCTCCAGATTCATCCGCCCCTCCTGCCTCGAGGTCAGGCTGGTGTCGGACTCCACACCAGACGCCGCGGTCGCGGGCCTCTTGCGGGCAGAGGACACCTCTCCCTCAGAGGATGTCGCCTGCCCTTTCCCCGGGCGGGGGCGCTTGAGGAAGGACTGCCTCCTCTCCTCAGCCTCCGCCCGTTCGCGTCTAGAGGCCACGCTCCGGACGCTCGAGGCGTCTGATGACGAGTCGGACTCCGACTCGAGCACCATCGCCCTCTCTCTTTTTGAGCTGGCACTGTGTGCCAACTCCTCTGGTGCCGGTGATGAGGGCGTGCTGGACGAGTCCAGCGACCCCCCACCACGGGCACGTGAGCCACCCTGGCTCGTTGCGGTGACTGCCGGTAAAGTTTTTTTTGGGTGTGCCTTGTCCATAATTGATCCCACGAGTAAGAAAATGTTCCAACCATCCAACCAATAAACGTGGTTCGCACTAGAGACTAATTTAGCTACCCATTAGCCAAGCTAACAACCCCCTTCGCGGTGCGCCGCTGCTTGGAGGTTTGGGGTGACTTTTTATAGAGGTTTTCTACCTCGCGGCCCGGGCGGTTAAACCAAGACCCTCGACCCCCGTCAAAAGCCAGAGACATGACCTTGACGATCTTCGGGGCTACGAGAACAGCGGTGGCAGAAGGAGGTACGAGACTTCCTCCTGCCAGCCCGGCGGCAGGGTAAGTGCACACCGAGCCCACTCTTACTCCGCCACTCTGCTAAACAGAGGGGCACGCGTTGGAGCAACCACCCGACAGAATATTTGCATGCGAGCAAAGAGACCCCTAAAACGGGAGTTTTTGCCCGCACCCCAGGATGCACCGTGCCGAAAAACTGGCCTTCCCCCCGGACGTATCCGAAAGGGAACTTCAGTTCACGGGCACACGGGGAGGTTTTCTGTCCAAGCACCCCAACTCCAAGGCCTGCAGTAAGCTCAGCCGCAGATTGAGTTGGATCCGCTTCCACCCTCACCTTCAATTCGTTGTTGTAGACAATGGTTACAGGCCGACCGCGAGGCTCGTTCTTCAACTCAAAACTTCCAGATTTGAAACGATTAAACCAATAATGAACCGTGTTTATGCAAGCAGAGTTATGGCCGTACACGTGGTTCATGTTTCGTGTTGTTTGCGCAGCAGTATTTCCACATAGGAACTCACTTTTGAAAATTGTACGAATTTTCAATTTGTCCATGGCGCTAAAAACTACCGCAATTTAACAAAAACAAAACACTATCTAGAAACAAATGACTGAATTTGAAATTAGAATAACACGGCTTTCGAATAAAATTTATTTGAATTTCGTATTCCGCGCCAATCCACAGATACTTAAATTTGAAAATGCTGGTTATAAAATCTCCAATTACATAGGTAAAGACCTAATATATTAAATTCATAAAAAATCCTCGTTGGTCTAGTGGTCGCAAGCGCGGCTGCTGTGCATGAGGTCGTGGGTTCGATTCCCAGGTCGGGCAAAGTGTTATTGGGTTTTTCTATCAAGAATTTCTCAGTAGCAGCCTCGGAGTCTGGATTTGTGCCCGGTTGATGGCAATAGGCTCGCCCCCTATTACATGGGACTAAAAAACACAACTGGCGAAATGTGGGTGTACTAATGGATACACCTCTGCCTAACCCTTCGGGGATTACAGGCGTGATGTTATGTACTTTTGTAATCGGATTAATACTCTGATTGAAAGTAATCATGAATACATCAATCATGATTACTTTTAATCTTGATTACTTTCAATCATGACTACATTTGTAATCATTAGTTTTGATTACAATAGTCAGTAATCTTAATTACATGGGTAGATTTGATTAATTTTTTAAGCATATTTTTAATAAATGCGGTTCTATATTCAATCAGTATGTATCTTGTATGTCTGCGTTTTTCTAAAAACTTCTGATCCAATTTGGATGTCATGGACGTTTTGTACTCTTTCGTTATTTAAATCCTTAAGTAAATTCGAAAAAGAATTTCTGCGTGCTCAATTGCATTTCGACGATACGGCACGCGGGGTGCGGGAGTGGGGTGGGGTACGGGGTACGGCCGGTAAGCCAATCGTCCGCCGCCTGCGCCCCGCTTCTTGCCATAGCGCAAGCAGTCAGTCTGTATAATAGTGCGCAAGGATATAAACGTAAATTGATTCACGAGTCTAAACCGTGACGTATTGCCTATGTGTTTTGGTGTTTAAACATTATTATTGTAAAATCAGTATTTATTGTAAAATGGCGTCAAGTTCTTTTTCGTCTTTATCTACTAATTCAGAATCTGAAACCGTGCACCATGAACAACTTGAGACATTACCATGCATTCTAGATGGAAAATTTTTTACGTATTCAGAATCGGAGTCTACGAGCAAAAAGAAAGTGGCAATTTGTACATTATGTCGGCCAAAACTAGTTAAAATTAGTGGTTTTAATAATTCTACATCAAATTTTGTAACTCATCTCAAACGAAGACACGGGGAAGAAACACACAACGAGTATCAGAGTTACTTGAAAACTATGAAAAAAAATAAACGGTCTACTAGAACATCCAACCAACTGCAACCAGATATTAGAGATGGTAGTACTAGTGATGTACCTACTGATCGAACGATTTCACAGGACCAATTTAATGAAAATATGTTAAAGTTTTTTATTCATTCTATGATTCCTTTACAAGCAATAGACGATCACTTTTTTTTAAAAATCTTTGGTGATTTAAATATCTCTGCAAATGGATTGAACGTTCCCAGTAGAAGAACTTTGGGTCGATTGATTGATGATTACTTTAATAAGGAAATTACTAAAATCAAGAGTGAATTGCGCGATGTAGATGAAGTCTGCACAACTGCCGACATCTGGTCGGCAAAAACAAGAAGTTTTTTGGGCGTTACCACACTGGCTCGACACAAATCTGAAACGGAAGTCGGAAACACTGGCTTGTCGAAGATTTTCAGGTACGCACAGCTACGACCGGATAGCTCTTTTACTTGAAGCAGTACATGCTGAATTTGGTCTCGACTCCCGGAAAGTGCTAGCTACAGTTACTGATAACGGTAGTAATTTTGTAAAAGCATTTAAAGAATTTGGCATAGACGTGGAAAATTGTGAAAATTTTACTCATAACATTGATGACAATTCAGAACCCGCAGAAAGTTCTATCCTCGAAGAAGATTCTCACATCGAGGTAATTTCTGTGGCACACTTTAGTACTTATAATGAAGTTGATCCGCTAGCTTTTGACGAAAATATTATTCCACAGTCAATAATACTAGAATTGCCTGTACATCAGTGAGGGAGACGGCACGCCTACGAAGTGTACAAGTAAAAACTAGCTCCGCGTATATTGTACCCTTAAAAATAGATACAGTGCTTTATTCTTAACAAAAAGTAAATAAAAGTGAAGCTTTAAGTAAACAACAGTGACGGAAGTTATAGTTTACTAATTTCTAGCAAGAAAAGTGAAAAAACTTTCAAAGTAAAAACTGTGTCAACGATAACTGCCAAATTTAAACTTGTGCTGCGTGTTTACAAGTAAAAATAGTTAAAGTGTAAATGACTCCCGCTGAATTAAAAAGGAAATAAATTGCAAGACATCCCGAAAAGGTGAGCAATAGATATTGCATAATTCGAATACCTAAGTGGATAAATATAGGAAAACAATAGAAAGTGCAAATCATTCAACATCCCGAACCACTCCATCTAGTATCATATAGCGAAACCACTAACGTTATATTGATACTTATCAACGCTCACCTATCAATTTCATTCGATACTATTACACACTTACACACTAGAGGGCGCTATTATAAATATCCACGATGTCATCTACGATTGCATGTGCAGGATGTCAACAAAACCTGCCAGACAAAGAAATGCTTGCCTGCTATTTTTGCCAAGATAAATACGATCTACAATGTGCAAACATGACACTTGATCTCTTCAAGATCATGACGCCGGAGCATAAAAATTCATGGCAATGTCAGGCATGCCGCTGCAAGGCTCCAAAAACTGGCAACATAGACACTCCTATACGACCTCAAGACTGCAAAAGTACCAATCAGTCAAACTCCCCTGTAGAAAATACTACCGATATTAATATTACCTTTAGAAAGAAGATAACAAATTTTAACAATGATAGTACAATATCAGAAGACTCATCCATCTTTGGTGATACTGTCCGCCAAGAAGACACGGATATAAATATAAATAAGGGGAAAAAATATACCTTTTCACTAGAAAATTTGAGCGAAATTATAATACAGCGTTTAAAGGAAAATAATACATTTATAATATCAGAACTACAAAATACAATAGAAGTTGAAATAAATAAAGCAATTACCAAGCTGACAGAGGATATTAAAGGAAAGACCGACTTCCTATATAAACAGAACGATAAAACAAGTCTTAAAATTGAAGAAATAAACAAAAAAATAGAAGAGCTAACTAAAGAAAATGAAACACTAAAAAACGAAATAAAAAATATGAAGCATCTATCACCAACTCTAGAAATGAAAAATACTGAAAACTACCCCAAGAAAATTGTAATCTATGGTTTTTCCGAATACTACAACGAGCCTGAATACGAACTACACAGCAGATTGATCGAGATGTTTTATGAAATTCTAAATGTGGACCTAAACGGATATATAGAAGAAACAAATCGTATAGGAAGATTTAGCGCTAAAAATAGACCCCTAGTTATTGAGCTTCTAAGCAAGAAAATGGCTAGGTACATTGTCGAAAATAGCCACTACTTCCAAGGAACAAACATACATGTGTCCGAATTCCTAAATGAAAATGCGCGAAAAGAAAGAAAATTATTGCGTGAGGAAATGCTAAGAGCACGAAAAAATGGACAGTATGCAATAATACGAAATAATAACTTATATGTAGATGGGAAACGGATATCAACTACAAAAGAGGCGACCAGAGAGACGTCATCTCGCAAAAGCGCCATGCCTAACGAACTAATAAACAACGAAGAAAAATGCCTCACCACACAACCTTACAAACCTAATAATATCAACGAACATACGCAAAATAATACATTTCGAGACAACAGAACAACAATTTAAAACTTTATATCAAAACATACAAAGCATCTATAACAAACAACATCTACTTGAAGCCTTCATCCATGAAAAAACAATGTATAACGCTATATGCCTATGTGAGACTTGGCTATCACCAGAAAAATTGAGTAATTTACAGTTCAGCGGCTACAAAATTGCAGCATCCTACTGTCGCCGTACTCGAGGAGGCGGTGGTGTCTGTATCTTGTTACAAAACCAATTCGAATTTATAGAAATTATTGATATTAGTAATATGTCTGTTGAGTATTGTATAGAATTATGCGCAATAGAATTACCAAATGAAAATTTACTTATAGTTACAATTTATTGGAATAGAAGAGAGGAGGTTATTTTTATTAGTCAGCTTAAACAAATTATGCAATATATAAATAATAAATACCAAAAATCTAACGTCATAATAGGAGGAGATCTTAACATAAATATCTTAGAAAATAGTGTTAAAACAAACCAACTGATCGATCTCATGCTAGAGTTTAAATTTGTACAACATATTAAGGAACCGACGCGCATCTCAGAAACCACGTCAACATGCTTAGATTTAATATTCACAAACTTTAATGATAATAAAATGTACACGACTGTAGAAGAATTAGGCTTTTCAGACCACTGCGGAACAATAATACATACGACACTGGAACAACAAAGTAAACAATCGATTTGGTATGCCAATAAAAGAATATTTAACGGAAAAAACATTGAAAAATTCAAATCTAAACTAAAAGCCATAAAATGGACCGATATTATACAGCCGAATAAAAATGTTGACGAGAACTATCAGTCGTTCCATAAACCTTTAATAGATATCTTAGACTCATGTATCCCTAAACTTAGACTAAAACTAACAACAAAACGTAATAATTACTGGCTGACCGTTGGTATTAAACAATCCTGTATAAATAAAAGACTTCTAAAAATTCTATCATCAAAAGTCAATAACCCAATACTTACTAAATACTATAAAAAATATGAAAAAATCCAAAAAAAAACCGTAACAACGGCAAAAAAATTACATTACATAAATAAAATGAGTAAATCTTCAAATAAAGTTAAAACCATGTGGAACATTGTAAAAGAACGGACAAACAAAAAAAACAAAAAAGAAAAACAAAATATTACATTACAAATAACTAATCTAATAAGTGAACATAAACAAGTAGCAAACGTTTTTAATGACTTTTTCGCATCTATTGGGGATAATACCATACAAACATCTAGCAGTGTACAGAAAAATACATCAGTGATTAACCCCACTGAAAACACCATGTTTCTTACCCCAGTCGACGGATACGAAATAAACCAGATCTTAAAGAACCTGAAAAACAAGAATAGTCACGGTCTAGACGAAATCCCACCTACTCTGTTCAGACAGTGCGCCGACGAACTAACCTTACCGTTTTTCAAACTAGTTAATTAATCCTTTGAAGAGGGCACTTTCCCTAATCAACTAAAACAGTTGCGCGCGAGACGCGGACGCGAGCGCACGTAGTTTGTTTACTCCGTATCGCTTGAGTCACATTTTTTCCGAGTACCCTCATAAGTTGAGAATGGAAGAAAAAAGTGACGGAAACAAATCGAAAAGCAGTGATTTGGAGATTACTAATATCTTTACGGGTGGAACTAGTAATAGTAGTAACCGTAATGATTGTGAGATGGATAGTGGAAGAATTGTTGAGAAAAGGGCCAGAGAAAAGGGTGACGAAAGCAGCGAAGAAGGTTTTATAACGGTGATCAGACGGCGACCTAAGCGCCTTTTAAGAAGTGAGTCTGGAATCGAAGACGAACCGGGAAAAGGGATAAGAGAAGAAAATATGGATGACAGCTATAAGATTAGCCTCACATCCTTACAGGTGTTGCCCAAACAAATGGCACTAGCAAAATTATTAAAAAATGAAAATATAAGTAACATCTTGAGAATAATCTATAAAAGTCCCTACAAGGTTTTAATTCAAATTGGTAATAAAGAAGACGGGGAGAAGTTAATCAAATGCCAGAAGTTCGTTGATTTAGAAATAAGGGCTCAATTTGTCAACCAACTGAGCTTATCTTACGGAATAATTAAGGGTGTAGATTTGGAACTGAGTGAGTCAGAGATATTAGATACATTAGAGAGTTCTTGCAAAATATTATCAGTTAGAAGATTAAGGCGTATCAACGAGGAGAAGGAGTGGGTTGACAGTGAGACTGTGCGTGTCTGTTTTGAGAATCCGACAGTTCCAGAATATGTTCTTGCCCATGGGTGCCGTTTTAGAGTAGAACGATATGTATTTCCTGTCTCTCAATGCTCCATATGTTGGAAATTCGGTCATATTAAAAAATACTGCCCAGTAAAAAAGATTTTGTGTCCTAAATGCGGAAAAGAGCATGAGAATTGTGAAACTGACATATTTGTATGTCTTAATTGTAAAGGATCTCATATGGCGCTTGACAAAACGTGCCCTGCTTTCGTAAAAGAGAAAGAAATTCGGACGCTGATGAGTTTAGAGAACATTTCCTATAGGAAAGCCTTAGAAATATATCTAAAGAACAATTATAATGGAAGTACGTCTGAAGCAATGGAGGTTACTGGTGAAAAAACGGAGGAGAGTCAAGTAACTTTGAAAAAAACTTACAGTAGTGCCGTGCGATCGATTACTGCACAAGAAGTATTTATTAATGAAAGCAGATGCAGTCCAGCAGAAAGCGTAGACAACAGACCTATACAAAAACAGAAAGTGGAGAAATGGAAGAAACGAAATAAAAATAAAGATGGGCGAGATAATCAAACTACATTTATGGAAACAGAGTGGGAAACTCTTTCTACGGAAGATGAGATGATTGAAAGCAATCAGAAAAATGAACAGTCAAGAAAAGAACAAGATGAAAAGAAGAAGAAAAGAAAATTCAGATTTAAAGAAATATTTGTAAAAATTAAAGAAATAATTTGCTCTGAGAAAGGATTTGAAGAAAAATTAATGTCGGTGTTGAAAGTTATATATGAGGAATGCAAGGTATTTGTTAGAGATTTTTTTATTGGAGGTAATATATGTCAACTATTGTTACAGACTTTTAATGGATAATTATCGCAAAGACGCGTTGATTAATATACTACAATGGAATAGTCAAAGTTTAAAACCAAAATCAACTAGTTTAGATGCGTTACTTGGGCAAGAAAAAATACATATTGTTATAGTTAGCGAAACTTGGCTAAATTCAGACATTCGCTTGAATATGAGAGGTTATAATATACATAGAAAGGACAGGGAGGATTCTTACGGAGGCGTTGCGATAATTATCCATAAATCTATACAGGCACATGTTTGCCCAATTAGTTTAAGTAATGCAGGTATAGAAATTATATGCTTAAAAATATTTAATTGAAAGAGTTTAGAACATGTTGTATCTATTTATTGCCCATCTTCGGTGCGTACAACCGGATCAGATTGGGACAATATTTTCTCGTTAGTGCCCAAAAAATCATTAATTGCAGGTGACTTTAATGGTCACCATACGAACTGGTCCTATAAAACGGATCAGCGTGGAACTCAAATATTGGATTCATCTTTGGACAACGGATTTGTAACATTAAATAACGGAGGGGCCACCCGAGTCAAGTTAGTTAATGGAAATATACAAAGATCATCGCCGGATATCACATTCGCATCATCTGATATCGCTATTAAATTTCAATGGGCTATAATGAACGAAAATTTAGGTAGTGATCACCTTGTAATTAAGATTTCGATGAACTTTTATGAAAATTTTGAATGTAATCAAAGACGTAACCTTAAAAAAGCAAAATGGGAAGCTTTTCGTCATGAGCTGATGGATTCCTTTCCAAGAGTAGTTGATGCCAGTAATAGCGTTCAATCATTATACGACTATTTTTTAGAACAAGTAGATAAGGCAGCAAATAAGCACATACCTATGATTAAAATTTGTACTAATCCTTTAAGGAATTTTAAGCCAAAAGAGTATTGGAATCCATCGTTATCTAGAGCAGTGGCCGAACGCAGGTTGGCTTTAGCCAAGTTTAGAAGGAATCCTACTCCTGACAATCTTTTAAGATTAGAGGAGAGGGCGGCACATGCACATAATTTAATTATGAAAGCCAAAGATAGCAGCTGGAAACGTTTTTGTAGTAGCATAGATGAAACTTCTTCAGTATCTGATATGTGGCGAAGGATGAGATGGTTTAAAGGTAATCGTCAAGCTAAATTTAGTGTACAGGAGGAAAAGTTAAAAAGTTTGTTATACTCACTCACACCAGATTCCGTGACAAATGTATCACCAGTGTTCAAATCACAGAACGTACTATTAGAATCAGCTTTTACAATGACTGAATTTGAGAATAGTTTAAAAAGGAAGGACACTTCTCCGGGAAATGATGGAATAACGTACTCTATGATTTATAATCTTCCGTATGTAGCCAAGCAGTTTCTTCTTCAGGTGTATAATGATATCTACAGAACGGGAGATATCCCAAAACAATGGCGCGTAATATCAGTGATTGCTATTCCTAAAGCTGGGCAAGACGCGAACTCAGAGACTAAACTTAGACCAATATCTCTCATATCTTGCGTGTGTAAGATATTCCATAATATGATCGGTAAAAGAATAGAATGGTATATTGAGAAACATTCCATTTTGTCACCATATACGGTTGGTTTTAGGAGAGCTCAATCTTGTTTAGATTGCATTTCAAGACTATCTTCGTATATTCAATTAGGCTTTACTAGGAATGACCCTACGCTGGCTTGCTTTTTAGATATTACAAACGCTTATAATAATGTTTTGGTGGAAAAGGTTGTTCAGACACTAGATGATTTGGGAATGGGCTCAAAAGTTTGTAGTTATCTGTATTCATTCCTATTAGAACGATACTTGATGATAAGTAATTGTAGTGATGGTCGAACTATTGATATTAGGCGAGCATGCAGGGGCTTAGCACAAGGTGATCCAATATCACCGATGCTTTTTAATATTATAACATCAAAAATTTGCCAACAGATTGAGAACGTTATCGTTTCACAGTTTGCGGATGATTTTGTATTTTATCTTAGCCATAAAGATTTGGACCACGCGGAATCAGAAATGCAAGTTGCTCTTGATACTATGGTTATACTGCTGGATGAGATGGGTCTACTCATGTCACCGGACAAATCTAAGATGTGTCTATTTAGTAGAGGTAGAAGGAGACGACAGGTACAACTTACAATTGACAACTTGCCAGTTCCCTCAGTAGATTGCGTAAAGCACTTAGGTATTTGGTTAGATCGGTCACTTCTATGGAAAAGGCATATTAATGAAATTTATGAAAAGACGGCAAAATTCTTAAATTTATTTAAAGTTTTGGCGGGGCCGACTTGGGGAATCCATCCAAAACACTTGAGATCTTTGTATATTTCATTGATACGAAGTAGAATTGACTTCGGTTGCTTTCTTTACGATAATAGTGCAAAGAGTCATTTGGGAAAACTGGACAAAATCCAAAACCAATATTTGAGGTGTATAGGTGGTTTCATAAAAAGTTCTCCAATACAAGTAATGGAAGCTGAAATATGTATTCCTCCTTTGTATATTAGAAGATTATATTTGGCCTACAAATTCTGCATAAAAAGTATGTCACGTAGGAATAATGTAACTATTGAATTAATAGATAAATTGAATGACCTTTCAGTTGCAAGATACTGGAATAACAAGAAAAAACCATTACTTGTGACAGTGTACAATGAGTGTAAGGCACGTAATATACATTGTTCCAGGATTTTAGATATGTACTTGCTGGAAAAATGGGTAACAGGAATAAATGTTCGGGATAAAATTAGATATAATTTGGACTGTATCAAAGTAGCAAAATGCAGGCATGAGATTACGTCACTTAAATTCGATGTTATTAAGGAACTAAGTGAAAAGTACCCAGGGTGGAAAATGTTCTTTACTGATGGGTCTAAGAGCAAAAATGGATGTGGTGCCGCTTATTACAGTATAAGTGATGGAATTTCGGCCTTATTTAAATCTATTGATGAAAACGTATCTGTAATGACGATGGAACTCGTTGCAATCTCAAAAACTTTAGAGAACATAATAAGTTGGAACAATGCGAACCTCTCTGTGAATCAAAACATAGTTATATGTACGGATAGCAGAAGTGGTTTAATGCATTTGGCTCGATGCGCCTCTGGTTGCAGAGGTGTACCGATTGCTTATGTAATTCTTAAACTATTTTATGAACTTGGTGACAGTAATTTGAGGTTGCAATGGGTTCCGTCTCATATTGGTATACCCGGAAACGAGAAGGCTGACATGTTTGCAAAGAAAGCCATTTTGGAAGGTATGGAAATTGACATCGCTCCGTTCTACACAGAAATACTTACCTATTATAAAAACATATGCTTTAATCATTTTAAAGAGTATTTCGACAGAAGATCTAAAGAGAAAGGCATATGGTACAAAACCATGCAAAATGAGCCTTTTCGAATCCCTTGGTTTGTTGAAAGTCGTTTGAAGAGGTCGTATGTAGTTATGGCACATAGATTGCGTTCTGGTCACTTTCCATCTAGAAAATTTGGATACTTAATGAAAAAAGTGGATTCCCCTAATTGCCAAGTGTGTAACAAAGTCGAAGATGTCCATCATTTGCTAATGGAATGTGAAAAGAACAGGAGAGAAAGAGAGTTAGTGATGCAGGAGTTAAAAGTTAATAAGTATGATGTTGGGGCTTTTATTAGAATATTATCGACACCTAGTGCGGGGGAAGCGAAACTGATATACGAAATGGTTGCTGCATCACTATCTTCCTCGCTTACGTAATAATGTACAAATTAATATTATATAAGTAAGGGTAATAAGTAATTAGATTAGGGTATGATGAGGCTGACATACCTTTGTAAGGTAAAAGCCTCTAATTAAATAAAGATTAAAAAAAAAAAAAAAAAAAAAATCAACTAAAAAAAGCTCTAATAAAACCTATCCATAAAAAGAATGCAAAAACCGACCCAAGTAATTATAGACCAATTTCCCTTCTGCCTACAGCATCCAAAGTCTTCGAAAGAGCAATGTGCGATCGTGTATATGCTTTTTGTGAAAAATATGAGATCTTCGATGACTGCCAAAATGGATTTCGCAAAAACAGGTCGACAACGCTAGCAGTATATAAATACATACAAAAAGCATTAAATATTATAAATAAAAAACAATATGCAATAGGGATATTACTAGACATGACAAAGGCCTACGACAAAGTGCAATTTGAAATACTACTAAATAAATTATACGGAATAGGAATACGCGGGAAAGCCCACGACTGGTTCAAATCATATTTAAAAAATAGGGAGCAATTAGTTGAAATTGAGTATTACAACCAGAAAACAAAGGAAGCACAGCTCATAAGATCTGATGTGAAACCAATACATGCTTCTATTCCCCAGGGAAGCGTTATAGGATGCCTCCTTTTCCTCATATATATAAACGACCTCCCGAAATCTATAGATGAGCCCTGTGTACTTTTTGCAGATGATATCTCGATCCTTACTTCATGCCAAACAGATGCAAATTTAAATGTAAAACTTACCACTACTCTTGAAAAGACTATAAACTGGATGAACGACCATAATCTCGAAATAAATTTTACGAAAACCAAACTAATAGCGTTTTACCCCCAGCAGAAAAAACAAATAAAAATAGATTTCACTTTTAATCATCAAAAAATAGAAACAGTCAAGAACTTCACTCTCCTAGGTTTAACAATAGACACACATTTAAACTGGAAAACACATATACAGACAGTAAAATCAAAAATTTCCAAGTTTTCATACGCCCTCCGCGAACTTAAAAAGACTACAAACATACAAACTGCACTAGTCACATACTACGCTTATGCCCACGCTTGGTTTAACTACGGCATTATTTTATGGGGAAATAGCACAGATGCTCCATCCCTATTTACCCTCCAAAAAAAGCTCATACGAATAATTACAAATATAGAACCAACAGATAGTTGCAAGCCTTACTTCCAAAAACACAAGATTCTCACCTTAGTCAGTATTTATATTTTAGAATTATGTAAATTAGTCCGCAAATATCCAGATTCATATAACACACGGGGAGATATACAAACAAATTATTCGTTGCGTCATAAAAACAGACTAAATGTACCCCCCTCCCGCCTTAAATCACACTCATCTAGTCCATACTCAATGTCAATTAAAATATATAATAAATTACCGGAAGACTTAAAACAACAAAATAAAACCAATATATTCTTAAATAAATTAAAGCAATTCTTAATTAAAAGAAGCTATTACACAATACACGAATATTTAACGGATAAGTACAATAATAATACATAATTATGAATAACAGATTTTTATTACCTAATTAAAATAACAAAAATAAATTATATAATATACCTATATAAAAATATAATAATAAGTATAAATATAATATATAAAATAATTATATGATCATAATAATAAATGAGAAGTATCTATGTAAGCATACAAATAAGCAATATTAAATATATTATAAGATGATTAAATAAATTTTTAAATAAATAAATAGCATTGTAATAAAATAATAATCTAAGTAAACAAATAAGCGATATTAAACATAAAATAATTTAACAAACTTTAAATGAACAAATAGCATTGTAATATAATAAGTAGATAAATGAATAGGAATATAAAATACAATATAATATATCTCAAGAATAAGACAATTTAATAAAGCGCTCTTCCTCTCTCTTACTTATTTAAAAACTTGCTGTGCCCGACAGGGTCCATGATTGTTTCTATTTTTATTTTACCACCTATATGTGTACATCATGGATTGCAATAAACAATTTGATTTGATTTGATTTGATTTGATTTAAGGTGTTGTGCACACAAGCTAAACTTATGTGCTACTACGGACGCCAATAAAGTATTACGAAACAACGACACAAGTATTGGCAATATTCATAATCAAGTTATTAAAAAATGCAACAACTTGTGGAACTCCGCCGGCCGGCCTAAATCGGCTGAAATAATACTTGACATTGTTGGTCATACCCTTTCCAAACCGGGAATCACTAGATGGAACAGCCTTTATGATTCACTGAAACAAATTGCATCAATACAGGAGAAGAGTGTACAGCTGCACGTGGCATTAGGAATGACAAACGTTTTACGTGATAATGATTTCCATTACATAAAGGAATACTTGCGTTGTTCAAAACCAATAGCAGAGGCCCTGGATATATTACAAGGCGAACAAGACATGTATTACGGTATATTATTGCCATGTTTAGTATCTTTGCGCAAAAAGTTGCAAAAACTGAATAGAGAATCTCTTACTTTTTGTCAAATGTTGGTAAAGAAATATTTGGAGAGCGTAGAAACGCGATTTGCAGAGTTTTTTGATTTCTCCTCAAAAGTAGCTCAAAATGCAGCAGTTGCTGCAATGTCGTACCCCAGATTCAAGGACAAATGGCTTGCTTGTGTTAATATAGAATACCATTCCAGAATCAAATCTATTTTTAAAGGAGCTGTAATCAAGGAAATCCATGAGGCACCTGAAACGCTTCAAGTCACACCTAATAATATATATGAAGACAGCTATTTTGAGTTTGACACTGATTCTTCAGAGCCTGATTCGGGAGATATGTACCAAATACAACGCTCAAAGGCAGATGCCATTATTTCTCATTTTTTAGCGGACCAGGATCGGGATGTATCGATGCTAAATCGATACCCTGAAATTAAACGTGTTTTTAAAAAATATAACACACCTCTTCCGTCATCGGGTCCTGTCGAAAGACTTTTCTCATATGCGACCATGACCAATTTACCTAAATCACAGACTTTCAGATGAGATGTTTGAAAAGAGGGTGCTTTTAAAATCTAATTTAAGCCACACATAAAAATAATTCTTGATTGTTTTCTTAAGTATAATAATTATTAAAAATTTTAATTCATGAGACTGATCAAAAAATAAAGATGATTTACAATGTTAATGATTTTATTTTTCGAATTCCTAAATGTAGTTAATATGCAACAATCAAAAAAGTAATCAAAAAAAGTAATCAAAATAACGATTACAAACTAATAATCATTAATCACCGATATGATTATTTTCTTGATTAATTTCCGTAATCTGTAATCTTGATTGATGATTACAAAATGTAATCGTAATCCTTAATCATTAATCTGATTACATTTTGCCCAACTCTGGTTATCAACTGGTCACCGCATGGATACATATCTGTTCCAACACACACATTGCTGTAACCAAACCTGTCAGGCTTTTTTCTTTCTCTTTTCTCTTTATCTAGTTTTACATTCTGTAAATTTTTTAACTCCCTTTCTGGTATACTGTCAAAAAATTCATCTGAAGAACTATTATTTGTGTTGGATTCTTCTTCTATGTAGATACTGTTATTGTTTATACTGTTCACTGTACTAGTTGACAGTTCCGAGTCCGAGCATTCAGAATCTTTAAGCTTGTCAACACTGTCAGATGATGACTCTTTGTTTTCGTTTATAACAGCCTGCATCATTTCTGAATTATCCTGCTCAATGATAGTGACATCCCTGCATGTTATAACCTTATTAGATTTGGGGTTATACAGCCGGTACCCTTTCACATTTTCACTATACCCAACTAAGTAATGCTTTTCTGCTTTTCTATCCCACTTAAGCCTTTTTTCTTTACGGATATGAGCCATAACTGTGCTTCCAAACACTCTTATGTGACTGACATTTGGTTTACAGCCAGTCCAAAGTTCATAGGGGGTTTTTTGGTTCAACCCTGAAGCTACTGTTCTATTTTTTATATACACTGCTGTGTGAACTGCTTCAGCCCAAAACTTCTTCTCGAACTTAGCATCATAGAGTAAGCATCTGGCTCGTTCCACAATCGTGCGATTAAATCTCTCACACATCCCATTTTGTTCCGGAGTATACGGGTTGGTTCGCTGATGAATTATGCCACATTGTTTCAAATAATTTCCCATTTCATTTGAACAAAATTCTGTGCCGTTATCTGTTCGTAACACTTTGATACTGCAATTCTCTGAATCATGGCTTTGAACTCTTTAAAATAGGAATAGACTACACTTTTTTGCCGCAAAAAATAGACAAATGACATCCTACTGAAATCATCAACGAAAAGTAAAAAGTACCTGGATGAACCGATTGATTTGGTCTCCATTGGTCCACACAGATCTGCATGTATCTTCTCTAGGACATGCTCACTCCTGTGATTGCCTTGTGGAAATGGTAATCTAGTTTGTTTTCCTTCACAGCACACTGTACAATTGAACTTGCTGATCTGTGATTTTTTATCAAACTCCAAACCTTCAACAGCACCGTTTGTCATGTCATTCATGTCTTTGCTATTAATATGGCCAAGTCTTGTGTCATATCATATCAGAGGTCATTGTTGCTGAAGCTGCAAACAAATATGCTGACCTTGTGTTCAACTTGTAGACTCCATTCACCAACTGTGCTATACCAATCAGTTCATTCTGCTGATTCCTGATGTAACAACATTCTTGCTGAAAGTTGACTCTGTTACCATTCTTTATCAGCTGACTGACAGACAATAAGTTTGTGGTGAGGCTGGGAATACATAACACATCCTTAACAATAATATCATATTCCTTATTGTTCACAACAGTCGTAATCTGTGTATCTCCTGAGCACAACACTGGTATAGTTGTTTTATTTGCAACTATAATCTCTTTTGTAGTAAGGTTATGTGACGCGTTCTTCATGTTTTCTTGGCTGATTATCATGTGGCTACTCGCGCCGGAGTCGATGTACCATTCATGTTTATCAAAACTGCCATTTAGAAACACTGCACTGAAAGCATTTACTTGTTTTTCTTTAATTTGTAGACATTGGTTTTTATAGTGACCCGTTTGTTTGCATCTATTACATTTTATCATTTTGACAGGTCGAGATAACGTTGACGTTTCTCCAGTTTTGACAACTTTGTTTCCTTTATTACGATGCCAACCTTTCGATGATAAAAATGCACTTTCAGAATCACTGCTGCCAACATTATCGCTCATGTCCAAAAGTTTTGTTTTTATGACGTCAGTAGAAATAGCTAATCCTGAATGTTCAATCGCCATTATCATTGGCGAAAATTTGTCGGGTAGACCCGCCAGCAATAATGATACGATCCATTCTTCGTTTATATCGAAGCCCGTACCTCTTAATTTTTGCGCCGTATCGATGAGCTGCGTAACGTAGGCTGTCATTGACTCGCTGTTCTCGAGGCGAATAGAAGTCAAACTAAGCAAACTAATTCTGCGTGTGAATCCCGAGTCGTCGAATAATGTCTTGAGTTTTTTCCATACACCCAATGCAGTATTTTCATTTTTTATATGCACGTACAACGACGAATGATGACAATAGCATCATTAATTTTGCTTTTGCTTTTTGATCGTCAATGACGCTAACCGTTCCGCCATCGCCGGTATCTTTCTTGTTGATGTCGACGCCTTCCAAAATCAAGAAATTTTCTGCCGCGAACGCCCACTCGTCGTAATTCTCACGACCCTTGAGCTTAGGAACGTTTACAATATAACTTCCAACCATTTCACATGATAAAACTCCACTTTTTATTAATTAAAACAGGAGTCTGGGCCCATAACCTAATGAAACTACAAATGCTCGCCACAGACTAACAATTTATTAAATGTCAATCAAACCATAAACCATAGTTTTATATACATCATACTAGATGTAACCAATATACACAAGATACTATTATTTTCATACATATCTAACAGGAAAAAACAAACCTCTTTTTAAATTAATATTTTGAATATTATCTAAACGTAATTTCTTATTTTATTTTTGCAAAATTCTAAGTTATGTACAGTAGAGCGTCGATTATCCGAACTAATTGGGGGACATAGGTGTTCGGAAAACCGGTATTTTCGGATAATCGGTAAAATTAACGCTTAAAAAAATCTTCAATCTTCGTCTGCCGAAGCAAGCCTACCCGCTTACGAGCGGCTAGGTCACGTACTTTTTTTAGGACAGATATTTGGTACTGGTCGCTTTCAGGCTGTGTTTCAAACCAACGTAAGGCAATGTCTAAACAAGTAAACGCTTCAGAAGCACTAATTATGTTTTCATCTTCATTATCTGAATTTGTAGTTGATGAGGTGCTAGCGGTTCCGTCAGCCTTATTAGTCATGAGGTCTAAAATTTCGCTATCCTGCATAATTTGGTACCCGGGATCTTCATCGTCGATATCCATCCATTGTTGAACCTCTTCTTCATCACATTCGTGACAATCGAGCTTCTTTAGCATATTTATCATTTCAGACATATCTTCGTGTCTCTCATTTATACATTCACTTTGAGGATTTTCCCCCATACACAAAACTTTATTCCACGCTTTTTTTAAGTTCTGCTCTTTTACACTGTCCCATGCTGCTCCGATCATGTAGGACGCATCTTTTAAATCAATCTTTTTATGATTTCTAATTAGGCTTTCTTCTCCCTCTTCTTCTTTTTCCAAAAGTAACTTACGTAACAATTCTTTTCTATAATACCGTTTGAAAGTCTCAATAACGCCTTGATCCATGGGCTGTAATAATGAAGTCACGTTAGGAGGAAGAAACATGACTTTTATAAACTCGTCTTTTTCATTTAAGATGTCACATGATGGATGAGTTGGAGCGTTATCAAGAAGCAATAATGTTTTCTCTCTTTCACCATTTTTTAATTGATGGGTTTTTACTGAGGGTATAAAAGTTTCTGTAAACCATTTCATGAAAATTGTACTATCCATCCAAGCATTCTTTTGCGAAGTGTAAACGATAGGCATCGCAGACATATTAACGTGTTTGAAACAACGTGGTTTCTTGCTTTTACCAATGACAAGCATGGGCAATCGGTGGCTGCCAGTAGCATTAGCACATGCTAAGGCAGTGATACGATCCTTGCTTATTTTAGGACCAGGTGCTGCTAATTCACGACGTGAAGCAAGAGTTTTTCGTGGCAAAGCTTTCCAATTGAGCCCAGTTTCGTCTGCATTGTAAATGTTTTCGAGAGCGTAATTTTCTTCCTTCAGTATATCCCTTAGTTTGATTTTGAATGAATCAGCTGCTGATGAATCAGCAGATAGTTTTTCTCCTTGTATTTGAAGCTCACGAATGCCATGTCTTGACTTAAATCGTTTTAACCAGCCTGTGCTTGCTTGAAAATTTGACGGCCCTCCAAGTTTTTCGTTAAATTGAACTGCTTTTTCACACAAAATTGGGCCTGAAATAGGTTCTCCCTGGGATCTTTTTTGAGTAAACCACTTATATACAGCATCATCTAAATTTGTGTTTGAGGCAAGTTTCATTGTTTTACGACTCGTAGATCCGTCAGAAGAATCAAGCTGGGATATAAAGTTACTTATGCTTGTCTTTTGTTTTTTTATATCTGTAATGGTAGACTTACCAACTTGGTATTCATGGGATAACTTGGTTGCAGATTCGCCTTCCTCTAACCTTTTATTTATTTCGTATTTATCTTTCATAGAAAGGACAACACGTTTACGTTTAGGCATTTTAAATCGAGAGCTTTCTTTCATGCGGCAAAATTTCGTTTATCGACTAGCGGTTACTTGGAAGTGACATACGAGTACAATTAACAAGTCGCGACAAGTGCGTGAGCACTATAGCGCGGGAGGTGGGAGAAAAACATGCGCGGGTCGGGCGGGCGTAGTAGTTCGGATAAGCGGTCGTTCGGTTAAGCGACGTTCGGATAATCGACGCTCTACTGTATTTTATTATTATTTTTCGTTAATTAGCGATCTACTTCGACTTCGCACGGGTCTTACAAATCTCTAAAATGCGCGGCTTTGCTTTATAATAATTTGCATGCGCATAATAAGTTTGGCCGATAGTACGTATTTGCCGTAATAAATCAGGGAAATACACCCTAGTCGCGCGACGGATATCGGTCGACTGAACGGGGCGCGAAGGGCATAAAGCGGGCTGCGGGAGGGAATAGTAGCAGGCGGCGGGGGTACGACGCTCCCGCGCGGTATTGGAGCGAGCCGCTAGCGCAGCGCTGCGTACAGTGCACAAAAAATATGATACTAAATTGTTTTATTAATGTGAAAATATAGAAAGTGCTCAAAAAAAAATTTTTTTTTTTTGTAATGTGTTTGTTTTTCGATGTCGAGTATGTGGACGAAGTTCTTGCAGTTAATTTTTTGAAAAAAAAAAAAAAAAAACAATACATAAGAGGCTTATTCATCATTCACAGGTAAAATGCACAGCTTCGAAGTTGGACGTTTGATTCGGGAGTCCTTACACTTAAGGGTTACTACGCGCACTAAATTGTCCTTGCCAGGGTGTACTTCAACTACCTTCCCGTATAACCACTTGGCAGGCGGTAAATTGTCTTCCTTGACGAAGATAACATTCCCAACCATCAGATCGCGCGTACGTTTGGCCCACTTGTGTCGTTGAAAGAACACGGTTAAATATTCCTGAGACCAACGTTTCCAGAAGGATTGAATCATCCTCTGTGTCAATTGCCAACGGCTCAAGCGACTGACTGTCGTATGCTTGTAATTATAATCGAGTGCTGTCACCAGTGGTTGACCGACCAAGAAATGTCCTGGTGTCAACGGGTTATTGTCTGACGAGTTCTCACTGGACTGTGACTGGTCTAGAATTCAGACACGCCTCGATTTGGCACAAGACGGTACTAAGCTCTTCAAATGTTATTTTATTTTATTTGGGAAAATAAACGGTTACACATTACAATATGGTTAAGAACTAAAAACTGAAATGGTAGTATAAATGTACAACCAACAACATTTTCCACATAATATAAAAAAGTTAAACTAAAATGAACATCGTGCGATGTAAAGTACACAGACATTATGCATAAATGTTAAAATAATACCAAACTGAAAGTTATACACACAAAAAAAAAGAAAAAAATATATATAAAAAGAAAAAGAATAGAACTATGATTTGAGATTATTATGTACTTTATTCTGCTATGGTTTTAAGAGCAATACTTCTAAATTTCCCAGCTGAAACAGCAAAGAACTCAATTCCCTGGAAAATTTTATTGAATTGAGTGGTAAGACGTCGTAGGGGTGCTCGCGAGCCCGCATTTGTTCGACAAGAGGTTACAGCAAACAGCGGTCGAGCGCGCACACCCCGACATATAGTTGTTCTAGGTACTACATAACTTATTCTATTGCTTATATCTATACAATCGAATTTATTGTTACATAAATTAAACAGAAACATTGATTCCAGCATTATACGTCTTTTTTTTTTTACCGATGGGAAATCATCAAATGACTTCCCCCGCCCTGGGCGGGGCGGGAGGGAGTGTCAGACTTTTACTGACTAAAACCCATCCATGTTCCTTCTTGTGCCCTTTACGTTTCGGGGGAACGGTATCCCTTTCGAACAACCCGCAGCCCCGGCAGGCATCGGCCCTTAGTGGCCCCTCCAATTGTTTGCTGACATCTCTTTGAGGCGCGCGTGGAACACGAACGCGCCGTCGACACGGTCTGTCGTTATTCAACGAACGGACGGTGAGCTACCCATTGCTCACCGCCCACAGACCCGCGTCGCGGCTCCCGACGCCCGGAAGCATTATACGTCTAGATTTAAGATTTTGAAATTTGAATTTATTTAGTAAGTCGCTGTAAGATGCATGCGTACGAAAACAACGGTAATGCATGGCCTTTAAAATTTTGCGTTTTACTTTTTCTATCATGTTAGAATATTTATCATAGAAGGGATTCCACACCGGGACTCCGGACTCTAATTGATACCTAACAAGAGTTTTAAATAGATATAAATAAGTACTAGGACGTTTAAATTCCTGAGCCGATCTCATTACAAACCCGTACATACGGAAAGCATTGTTCACAATTTTAGTAACATGAGCATCTAGATGGAGTTTGTCATCCAGCAAAACACCAAGATCACGAACCACTGTTTCTCTTGCCAGATCTATATTGTGCAAGGAATATGCATGTTTTATTGCATTTTTATTTTTAGTAAAACTAATGCAATGGCATTTGGATATTCTCAATTTAAGTTTATTTTTAACACATATTGTGTTAAAATAAACTTAAATTGAGCAGAGCAGAGAATCTATTTAAGTCTTCCTGCAGCAGTAAACAGTCGCGTAAATTAATAATCGGTCTAAAATTTTTTAAGTCATCTGCGTACAGCAATATTTTAGAATTTTGAAAACACGTATTTATATCATTAATAAACATAACAAATAAAAGTGGACCCAGTATAGAGCCCTGAGGAACACCGGAAGTGACATTTAGGGTCGCAGAATTAAAGCCGTTTATCACAACTCTCTGAGTTCTGTTAAAAACGTAAGAAGAGAACCTCTTATCTGATCTTATCTGATCTTAGTAGGTCGCCACGTATGCCATTAAAGGCAATTTTACTCAAGAGCAGTTGATGGTCCACTTTGTCAAATACCTTTTGGAAGTCCGTATATATAGTATAAACTTGAATACGAGAATCCATACTGTTAAATAATAGGTTAGTGGTAGTTGACCTTTTTTTTTTGACGAATCCATGTTGCTGTGGGATAATGTTATGCAGTAGAGGATAAACTTTATTATGGACAAGTCTCTCAAATAAATTTGAAAATACCGATAATATCGATATAGGACGATAATTTTCGATATCCTGTTTAGGTCCCGACTTGTGAACAGGAGTTACATTTACGAGTTTCCAAGCTTGGGGAAAGACTCCTTTTGAAATTGATAGATTAAAAATAATTTGTAATGGCACACATAGATTAACGGCGGTCTTTTTAATGAAAACGACTGGTAGGCCATCTGGTCCCGGGCCTTTTGACGGATCTAATGCTTTTAGCGCATTTAATATTTCATCGGCAGTAAACTGAATGCTACTAAGGAGAACACAGGTTTCAGAGTAGTTAGTAGTTAGAGTTGATTCGCCAATAACCCGTTTGAGGTGATGTTTAGTGCTTTTGAGAGGCGACTTCTTGAGGAAGAGAAACACACTCATTGCGAAACATTGCCTTAAGCTCTTTTGACGCCCCTACAAAATTGGTGCCATTATCGCTGTAAAGATGGCTACAATGACCACGCCTAGCCACAAAATGTTTGAATGATGCCAGAACGCCTTGGGATGTCAGGTCGGAGACCGCCTCTATGTGCACAGTCCGGGTCGCCATGCACACGAACAAACGTACGTATCTTTTATAGGCCTTATGCAGTTCTCATTAGAATCGGCACCGCATAGTCTACTCCTGAATAGAGAAAGGGTTTGCTTGGAGTGACATGACACACTGGTAGCTGACCCATCAGCTGGTTTTTTGAGATGCCTGCGTACCGAATGCACGGTACGCAGTCGTGTATGTGAGCCAGTGGCGTGCCTTCCATATAAGCCGAAAAGCCCGGCTTGCCCTTAATAACTCGAGATAATATATTAAAAAAAAAACACCATTGTATTAATAAAGAAGGTAAATTATTGTCTCAAGAATAAACATTTTCAATTTCGCGCGTAATCCGGCGCGCGCAACGTTGCCAAACTTACGCTGATATCGCTCGCAAATCGATAATCTTGCTGTGTATATTGCTATCCCGCCCGCACGCGTGGGCTTCTTATGTGGCTTCGGAATTACTGCTCATCCAGTACAAATTGCGAAAAATATATTAAAATCATTCATTCATTTCTTCGCCGATTTGTATGAAGAAACAAGCCTGGCTTTTGGGTATAACTAGCATGAAGTTGCAGAGAGTGTGATGCTGATCGATTTGAATGATTTGTTTACAAGGCAGTACAAAGTAGTTCAAATTTTGTTTTGAGTCGTTTACGGAGCATCTTTGTTGTGATGTTTCAATATCCATTTTCAGATTTGTTTTAACGTGTGTGATTAGATTATCTTGTGATTAACGTTTCTTGTTTAATGAATTCAGAAACGCATGCCATTGTTCCTTGTGAAGGATTAAAGTGTGCAATCATTACTCAGGAAGGTAAATATTTTTGAGTTTTAGAGATAATTTATCGTCTCGTTACTTGACCTTTTTTTTTTTTTTTTTTTTTTTTTTTTACCGATGGGAAATCATCAAATGACTTCCCTCGCCCTGGGCGGGGCGGGAGGGAGTGTCAGACTTTTACTGACTATGGATTCAAAGAAATCAAACCGCTGCTTTTGTTGACGTCTTTTTTTGATTGAATAGCCTTTATCTCGGATTCAAAGTCAAAGTCAAAACATTTATTTCAATTAGACCATTTACGGGCACTTTTGAATTGTCAAGGAGTCTGTCAGTTAGTCCGAAAGTTGAAGCTAGTTGCTCGTTCCAAAACGGAGGTAGGCCTCTATGGAGAAGAACGAGCAAGAAACTCCACGGCACTCTTTTAAATTAGATTTTTACAAAATCCTGGTTACATAATTCTTGTTGATTCTACATGTGATCACAATGAAGATGGATATAAAACCGTAGTAAAAAATAATAAAAATAAAGATGTAAGCCATAGCAGTTAAGAGATGACCAATCCCAACTGACAGCACCCGTTCACGAGCATGACGCATGGATCAGCACCACCTAGCTCAACCATCATGGAGGGAACGAAATGATCAAACACACGCGCCACCATCAGCGAGACATTTGAGTGAGCATGACAAGCTCTCAACTGCCATGCTCATTAGTAAAATCACATAGTAACTCAGTAAATAAAATAAAACGCTCCATGGTACTCACATTTACAAAATTGAGATAAATGATATTAAATTATACAAAACTAACACTTTCAGTGTCCGTATACGTTAGATGACTGTTATATGTAAACAAATAAAAAGTAATCGTACTGATAACTGTACAAGTTATTCAGGTCGACAAAAAAGAGGGTAAGAAACATCATTCTCTTAAAAAACAATTCTAATTTGTGAGCCCGAGTAGCTGTGGAGCAGGACTAGCATTTAGCCAAGCATTTTTGTCCGTGATATAATCATCTAACTTATAATATGCTCGACTGCATAGTGTGCGTTTTATGCAAGTTTTAAATTTTCTCTCATTTAGTTGGAGAATATCGAGTGGTATTTTATTATAAAATTTTACACAGTACCCCATAAAAGAAGTGTGTACTTTTGCCAATCTGAAACTTGGTTGATTAAATTTGTCCTTATTTCTAGTATTTAAACTATGTCTATCACAATTTTTTTTAAATATATGAAAAATTTTTCTAACGTGCATGGTGTTTTCATAAATATATTGACAAGGCACCGTCATGATGTTAATTGTTTTAAACAATTCCCTTAAAGATTCGCGTCTGCCAAGATATGCTCTGACAGCCCTCTTTTGCAGGATAAAGATAGAATTTATATCTGCAGCACGTCCCCAGAGCAAAATACAGTAAGACATGATGCTATGAAAGTAAAATAGACCAGCCTCGCGGTATCCACGTCTGTTAATTGCCGAATTTTTCTGACAGCGTAAGCGGCTGAACTTAACCGCCCTGCAAGAGATGTTAAGTGAGGACCCCACTGCAGCTTTGAATCAAGCGTAATCCCTAAGAAAACTGTATTTTCGACGAATTCTAGAATATCCTTATTCAATATAACCTTACATTCATTGCTTCTAACATTTGGTATAGCGAATCTTATGCATTTAGTTTTTTTTTCATTTAATACTGAATTATTTACAGTAAACCAGTTATGAACCTTAAGCATGGCGTTATTTACGTCGTCAAGGTGCTGAGCCTGTCTATTTACTCTAAAAATAAGTGAAGTATCATCAGCAAATAACACTATTTGTGGTTGGTTTTCTAATAAAGAAGGTAAATCATTAATGTATACTAGAAAGAGAAACGGACCTAGTATTGAACCCTGCGGAACCCCCATCTTCACTTTAAAGCCTGATGAATTCACACCGTTTATTTGAACTTGCTGCAATCTATCATTTAAATACGATTTTACTAAACTAAGTGCAAGTTCACCGAGTCCGTAATGCTGAAGCTTCAGGAGCAGTGTTTCGTGATTCACGCAATCGAATGCTTTACAGAGGTCGCAAAAAATGCCAATGGCATCCTGTGAGTCCTCCCATGCATCAAAGATATGCTTAATTAAAGTTACACCGGCGTCAGTAGTACAACGTCCTCTGGTGAAACCATACTGTTGTTCGTGTAGGATCTTGTTACAGTTAAAATGATTGAGCATTTGATTGAGCATCACTTTTTCGAACACCTTTCTGAAAACCGGCAAAACCGAAACAGGTCTATAATTATTGGTGTCCTTGCTATCTCCGGACTTAAAGAGCGGTATAACCTTGCTATACTTCATTAAGGTCGGAAATATCCCTTGGTCTATACACAAATTGAATATTAAGGCTAAATAGGGTGCTATTGTCTCAATTATAGATTTGCAAACACTAGTAGACATACCCCACAGGTCTTCAGTAGCCTTGATCTTGAGTTGTTTGAAAGCCTTTATAACAACCACAGGGTTTATATGTTTAAATTTAAATTCCCTAGGGCAGGCTGAAACATTCGCTCTTAGTAAGTCAATAGCAAGTGAGGGCGAGGAATCTAAAATTTCAATAGTTTTAGTTGGAATATCGGTAAAGAATTTTGCAAATTCCTGAGCAACATCGATATTGCTGCTTATGAAACCTTGGGTAGTCTCCAGGGTGTAATCAGTATTATGTCTTTTGTTCCTATTTGTTTCATTGTTGATTATTTTCTAAACAGTTTTTATTTTATTTTCTGCTAATTTAACCTTGTTGCTAATGTATAAGGATTTTGCTGCTTTACACGCATTTTTAAAAATTTTAGAGTAATTAGCAACATACTTATTAAAAGTATCAGTGTTTTTATAAGGCTTAAGGCCATGCAACTCAAAAAGTCTTTCCCTACTTCTCCTGATACCTTTAGTCACCCAGTCACTGAATAAAAACTTAGGGCTAATAGTTTTAGTTTTTTTCTTGAAAATATTATTAAACTCTGTATCCACAATTAAAAAGACTTCTTCATACAGAATATTACCGTTATTCATATTAAGGCCCTGAGCATATAACCTACTTATCAAAGTGCTATTAAATTTATTTAAGTTACCAGATGTTATTGGTCTAGACTGAATCTGCACTTTTTGTATTGGTGTGTTGTACTCAAAAGTAATGGTTTGTCCGCTGTGATCAGGCGGAAGATAATTTACTATAGCTTTATCTAAATAGTTGCAGCTGCAAAAAACATTGTCAATACATGTAGCAGTAGTCGAAGTTATTCGTGTTGGTTCTAAAAACACATTTGACAAATTGAATGATTTAAAGAGACTAATGAATCTACTGCTATTTGAATTATTTTCTAAAATATTAATATTAAAATCACCACAGATTATTACTGATTTATTACCAGTAGCAAGTTTAGTCAAAACATCTTCCATTATAGTCTCAAATATAGAATAATTCTGATAATTTGGGGGTCTGTAAACGCACACTATAACATGCTTATCTAGCTCAACACTGGACAATTCAATAATATGTTCAATTGATAGTTCAACTATGTCTTTATGGGGTTTAGATTTGATACTATTTTTAATTAAGATTAGTGAACCACCACGCAGCATGGATTTGCGGTTAAAACAACTACTCACATTATAGTTCTCAAAGTTAATTAACATTTCATAATCTTTTAACCAATGTTCAGTTAAACAAATAATGTCGAACAGTCTTTTCTAAAAAAAAAACAATTTCTAATTGTTTGGAAGAAAAACCTTGAATATTCTGATGAAATAGTTTTAAGGAATGATGCTTAACCCCTTTTTTACAATTTAATAAGTGATTGCTAGAAGATACCTTGTTGTTAATAAATTTAACTATATTGTTATTAGTACCTTCTGTGATTTCAATTTTTCAACAAAACTGTTGGTGTCAAAAAATAAAAATTTGTCACTATGGTTTGTCACTATGATTCAAACCAAACCCTTTGGCATTGCTTAAGACAGCAATGTATGGTGTCTGCAATCTCAGCGGCTGTAAGATAAGGGAGCTTTATTAGTGATTCTCTGGCTGTCTTAATTTTCAGGAATCGTCTACAATAGGTCAGAGTCCTGATCAACCGACGGAACGATGAAAATCTAGACCACATTAGTTCACTCGGGTGATCGTCTATCTGTGCTGCATGAACCTTGACAGCCTTTAATTCCAGTTGGGTCATTATTGCCTTGGGTCTAGAGTATTCGATGGTATCAGCAAGCAACCATGATGGTCCATGCTTCCAAAGCAAATCGTCTAACAAGGATGTTGATGTTGTACCTCTCGAAGCAATGTCAGCTGGAATACTTTTTGTATCTACATAATGACACTGAGTGGAATCTAGAGCATTAAGGGTTTCAGACGTCCGGTTGGTGACGAAAGTTTTCCATCGACTCGGGTGATCGCTCAACCAAGCCAGCACGGTAGTTGAGTCGGTCCAAACATGTAAGTTAGATTTTGAACACTTTAGACACGCGCCACTTCTAACAGTAGTTTGGTAACTAAAACTGCGCCACATAGCTCCAGCCGTGGTATCGAAATCTGTTTAATGGGCGCCGCCTTCGTTTTTGCAGTTACCAGATTACAGAGGATCCGGCCTTCAGCATCGATAACTCTGATGTATATTACCGTGGAGTATGCCACACTTGACGCATCCGAGAAACCATGAAGTTCAACCTTTTGATCATAAGCTTTTTTCAGCCACCTCGGCTCCTGAAGTTGTTAAGTGATGGCAACCCACTACGATAAGACTGCCACTCAGTCTGAAGATCCTCAGACAGTTCATCATCCCAGTCCAAACCAGCAATCCATAATTTTTGGATGAAGATCTTGTTGGTAATTATACATGGTGCAATCCAACCTAGCGGATCATACAAACGCGATATCTCTGATATAACTTTTCTTTTTGTTTCAGGTGCAGACGACGGCGACGGTGGTGAAAATGGTAAGTTCACGGTATAATGGAATTCATAATAAACTACAACGAACACGCAGAACGTCGTTCTAGTTCTGGAATTGCGATTCCAGGTAAGTCCTGGAAGTCTAGTAGTTTCATCTCCTTTTATTTCCAGATCTCTTCCAGTATCTATATCCTTATTTGTTTTAGCTACTTTTCTCGGTTAGTTGTCCATTTTTGTAAAGTAAATCCTGTTTTATTCAATAATTCATTAAACTCGTGATAGATTCTTACAGCTTCTTCTTCAGTTCGACAACCTGTCATTAGATCATCCATGTGGGGAAGTCTGTCTTAACTCTACTAGCAGCGCCTGGATACGATTGACCTTCATCGCTAGCTGTTTGCTGCAATGCCTTGACTGCCAGGTAAGGTGCACTTGATGTTCCGAATGTAACTCTCAAAGCCTATATTCTTTTACAGAAGAATTGACATCATCTCGCCATAGAATCCTTTGAAAGTCCACGTGATCATCAGCAACCTTTACCTGGCGATACATTTTTACGATATCGGTTGCCAAGCATACTGGATGTTGTCTCCACCGCATAACTGTGTGACGTAAGTCAGCCTGTAAAAGTGGTCCTACCATCAAAGTATCATTTAGGGAAACCTCATCGGGCCCCTTGGATGACGCATCAAATACCACTCTTACCTTCGTGGTCGACTTGTCTTCGCGGATTACAGCATGATGCGGTAAGTAAACAGCGCCTATTTTGTTTTTTTCATCTGAAATCTTTTCCATATGACCTAGTGATAAATATTCCTGTATTACCGATGTATTTTGACTTTTAAGCTCGCTATTTTTAGCTAACTTCCGTTTTAGACTATGCAATCTTTTTAACGCAATTTCCTTTGTATGACAGGGAGTTTTACTGGATCGAAACGGCAATTTAACTATGTAGCGACGTTGATATTAAAATCACCGCATAAAATAACCTTTTTAGTAAGTTTTATACATACCAAATATAATATTTTGTTAAAATTATCGTGAAATTTATCTAAATTGGATTGTGGCACCCTATATATACATACAATAATAATATTGTGTTCCGTCAATTCTATCGCACAGCATTCAATTAGGTTATTCAGAGAATAATTACTTATGTTTACGACTTTATAATTATGGCCAATCCGAGTTAAAATGCATGCGCCACCTCTTCTTCATCCTCTAGAAAAACTCGCTGCTAGGCAGTAGTTTGGTATGTTTAATTGTTGTTCCTGTTCTAGTGTCATAAAGTGTTCAGTTATGCATAAAGTGTCTATCCGTTTATTTTCATTTTCTAGTTCCTCCAGGTACATAGTAAGCGTATCGCTTTTATTCAGGAGTCCAGCAACGTTTTGATGTAGGATATGTAAATTGTTATAAACGAAAAAAAATGGGGTTTTCTTTCAAGCTAGAATTATGTTCGTCACCAATCGGAGTCGTCAAAATTACGTCACATTCTTGTTTGTTACACAGCTTATAGTTCATCTGTGTGTTGGTCTGGCAGTACAGGTCTAAATCATACTGTATGTTACTCATTATATTGTCATAGATGTTTTTAATTCCGTATTTGTTAATTCTGCCTGTAGTGGAGAAAACATCTCATTTGTTAGATCACGATTGCTGTCGAAGATGCATGCGTACTTATGGTTATGGTTGTCTAACCAAACGAGGTTGTTAAACATCTCAACTTTATAGTTGTATATAAGTGATCCTTTAATATACGTAGGAAGACAAATTACTATATTAGTGAGTGTAATTTTTCGTAGGGTTTCGTTTTGTAAGTTTATTAAGTTTAAGTAGTTGGTTTCACTTTTAATATGGTTTTCTCCAATAAATATTAGGCAGTAGTCGTTTAGGGTGAACCCCTTTAATCTTTCTTCAATGCCACTTAATAATTGTTTGATGGTACTGTTCGGCATTATGCAGTGACAGTAGTCTAGGTTTTCGGAGAAAACTTCTTCTATAAAGGATAAAGATCCTTTGTATTTGTGACTACTTAAAATACATAGCTTGTTTTTCTCTTTAGGTTTCATTATTACGGGTTTCGGATTTACAGGTTTGGTCGGTGGTACAGGAGCAGGTAACCTTTTATCTTTGTGTGGAGTTTGAGTACTACTATTAGCAGTTTGAGTACCTTTATTATGTTTGTTAGTCCCGGAGTCAGGTGGAATAATTAGAGGTTCACGCCTATTAGTTCGGTCATTTAGCGAAATAACTTGGCGTGACGTCTTACTTATGCGTGTTGGTGTTATGCCTTTTTTGTCAGGCGTTGAACATATTTTTTTGTAGGTGTTAGCGGTTGTAATCATATGTTGTAAATCAGTTTTAAGGCGCAAGTTTTCTATGTTTAAATTGTCGATTTCTTGATGTGCGCTTGATAATTGTTGTTTCAGTAATTTGATTTCATTAGATAACTCACGATTTTCGTCAGTAGTGTTGTTGAAGCTGTCCGGAATACTCATCATCGTTGTGTCCAATATAGTTTTGTCGCTATTATTTGCAGTCATTTGAGATAGGTCGGTTAATGAGCTCGTTCTAGTAGGTTTATTTCGGTAAGTTATATTATTATTGTAGAATTCCATTTTTATTCGAAACTATCTGGTGGCGCCCTCTGTTGTGGTGTGATATAGTTGGCGACTACCGAAAAATGTGGTGCGTAATGGAAATATATAGTTTAAGAATTCTCAAAAAGAATTCCGTCTTGCAAGGTTTGAACTTGAGACCTGTTGATTAGCGCTACGGTGCCATAATGTAGCGCCACTAGGCCAAAAGTACTTAATGTTTTGGCGTGAAATTTGGTATTGCAATATGCGGATGTAAAATTTGAACGAGTAAAAACGGTTAGAATGACTCAAGTAATGGAATTTTTTTGCGATGTCGACACTCGTAGTCTTTGTTTCGAGTTATGAAATTATCCACTTTTTTAGCACTTATTTATGTTTTTTTTTTAATGGAAATTGATTATTACATAACATAACATCACGCCTGTAATCCCCGAAGGGTTAGGCAGAGGTATACCCATTAGTACACCCACATTTCGCCAGTTATGTTTTTTTTTTTTAGTCCCATGTAACAGGGGGCGAGCCTATTGCCATCAATCGGGCACAAATCCAGACTCCGAGGCTGCTACTGAGAAATTCCTGACGGAAAAACCCAATAACACTTTGCCCGACCTGGGAATCGAACCCAAGACCTCATGCACAGCAGTCGCGCTTGCGACCACTAGACCAACCCACTAGACCAATTGATTATTAATTATGTTTTAACACTATTGTGATAATAACACGAACATTAATCAAAGTTTTATCCAGTTTTTATTTTATTTGTATCAAATGTTTTTGTTTGTAGACGTATGTTTTATGTTTAGTTTTTCACTTAATATCGAAGATCACTGTTTTAAAAGTAACTTCACTCGATTTTTGAGTATTTGTCACTGTTATTGCTTTGATTTATCCTTGTGTATTGAAAGTTATTATTCTTGCTAGTTTTTAATGGGTATAAATGTTTATTTATTGAGATAACACTTTCACTTATTAACTATAAATATATAAACAAATGTAGCTAAGAAAAATCAATGAAGAGTCACTTTTACTATATTTTAGTTAATTTTGTCACGGAGCGGATTCAATCTCGCAACCTTTCGCGCACGTCCGCTCCATTCTTTTTCTAACCTAAAACTGATCAAAATTGTGTAATACAAGGTGTATTACACAATTTTGATCAGTTTGTTTTGTTTGTTGATCAGATTGATGCCAGTCAATAATAGGATATTGTGTATCAGTCTAGGGTGCAGCTAACAAAACCAACCTGCTTAGGTTGGAAAGAGCTCAAAGAGCTATTCTGGAAATCGCCTACAAAAAACCTTGGCGATACTCCACAGAGGCTCTATACTCAGAATGCAGACTCCTCCGTGTTAGGCAGCTGTTCATTGCTTCTGTGCTGCTGCGGTACCATAGACATGCGAAAATGCTGGCACGCCATTCATCCAGAACATTAAAGTGGGATCGGCCACGTGTACACTCTAACTTTGCACGCAGATCTTTCGCATTTCTTGGACCCTATCTGTACTCAAAACTCTACGCCAACAACAAAAACATACTTACCCTAACATACAGTAGCTGCAAGGTTGCTATATCAAAATGGTTATATGTTAAAAATTATACTCAGACTGAAGATCTTCTGCACATACAATCATAAAAATATGCACTAGACACTATATGTGTATAACATACATGTATATATAGTTATATGCATATAATACTGTATATGAAATCACCACGCATCCTTCACACATACACAAACACCCTCACATCACACTCACCCTCACTACACCACACCTTACACCGTACTCACCCCCACCATACTCGACACCACACGCGCTCACACCGCGCCTCACACTTACTTATGCCACACACTTTTATTTTTGTCAATTCTATTCACTTTTTGCTTTTTTTAATATGTACTTCACTAGAAAGAGACTGGTTCCCACGACACAGGGAATCCTAGTGTGGGGACTAGGGGACCTGTAATTTAGTGCTTAATGTTTTTTGGTACAAAATAAACTAAATTTATTTTATTTATTTGACGGCGCATCGCTAATATGTCGTATTTAAACGGCTACTGTCAGCTGTCACCGATGACAGCTTCTACTGCTTGATGACAGTTAACGTCAAATGTCAATGTGAAGACGTCAGAATAAGAGTGACAGCCGTCACTCTAGCGGAGCGTCGGGCGGGTGGGGGCACGGCGGCCATGTTGGAGGACACTGTTTGAACGAGAGCGGACCGTGCACCACGCGCTAGACGAATCGCTGATATTCTGCGTCATCCTAGTGTGAAATGCTATTATCCTAGTGAATTTGTTTACTTATTAACTTTAGCTAGAATATAGAACAATTATTTTGTGAATCAATCTTTGTTAACGCGAAATATAGTGATTTTTGGTCAAGACTCGAGTGTTAATTAAAATTTCGATCCCTTGCCCAAGTACCCACGCCTGACCAACCATGACGGATTCTGGTGAAACCCCTCCTGCGCCTACATCAGAAGTGGGATCCCACGGGCTACGACCAGAAGAGACGAGATCATCGTTGGAAGACCACGGGGCCACAAAATTACTAAGCAATATGGAAGCACTACTCTCGCGAATGGTCTCAATGTCACAGATGCCTAGCACAAGCACAGCTGCCACCCAACTTTTGCAGTTCAATCCAGATGACAGTGATGCTGACATAGAAGGTTGGTGTAACGTTACCGAAATGATTGTGCAAAAAAAGTGTTTAGAAGGAGTTGAGCTACTTATGGCTCTCACAAGTGCACTAAAGGGTCGCGCAGCCTCTTGCATAACTAGATTAAATCTAACCGAGCTGACTTGGCCTTTAGTAAAACAGTCTTTACTAGCCAAGTTTTCAAAGCCGAAATTGCCGCAAGATCACTTTGATGATATATTGCGGTTCCAGATTGGAATAAAAGAAACTGCATCTGAATCTGCAATGCGATTGTGGAATATGATTGAGCGAATACCCAAGACCGACATGCCTGAAGAAGTGATTACCGGATTTGTGGTATCTGTGCTCTGCCAAAAAGACGGTGTTATACGTCGTGAGCTGAATGCTCACCTCATCAGTAGTAGATCTCAATTGTTCCGGATTCTAGGCGGTGTTTCTTCGAAGCGGCGTCTCGAATCAGAGATGCAAGAACTAGAAGTGAAACGACCCCGTACGAGCGACTCACGGTTCCCTGGAAAATGCCATTGGTGCGGATTACCTGGACATCGACAAGCTGATTGTAGGAGGAGACGTGAAAACGCCGGGTCATCAGTACAAGCAGACGCCTCCAACTCTTCGCGTCTTGCGGATAGGACACCAGCTGTCACCTGCTACGTGTGCGGCAAACAAGGGCATGTGGCGACAGTTTGCCCCGATAGAAAAACTGGTGGAGGAGCGACAGTCAAGGACGTCAACCTGTGCGGACAGCGCACTTCGAGAGGCATCCTAAACACTTCATGCGGTGAGCCCGTTTTGTTTTTGTTTGATAGTGGGTCGTCTTGTTCGCTCCTCAAAGAGAGTTTTTGCTGTAAATTTCCTGGTACTGTGTGCAATTCTCTTGTCTACCTAACTGGGATCGGGGGTGATGATGTTAGGTGTGATACTCAAATTTTAAATGAAGTAAAAGTAGGTGAAATAACTCAGACTCTACTTTTTCACGTAGTACCGGATTCATGCCTATCGGAACCTGTCATAATAGGTAGAGATATCTTAGAAAATGACATTAGCGTCCAAATAAATCAAGATCAGCTTAAATTCTTTTCTAAGAAACAGTCAAATTTTTGTGAATTGCAACCGAACAAAATAACTTTCAATTCAATTGACACTGATCTTGAAGGTGAAGATAGGGTATCTTTAGTGAAACTACTCAACAAATATGCTCAATATTTTATAGAAGGGGTTCGAACTAGAAAGGTTAATACTGGTATGTTAGAAATTAATCTAGTTGACCCACACAAAATCGTCCAAAGATGTCCTTATAGATTAGCGCCACCAGAAAAGCAAACTGTAAGAGAAAAAGTTCAGGAAAGTTCCTGAACTCTCTCTTATAATCCCGGCATCTAAAAGTTTAGATGCCGGGATTATAAGAGAGAGTACTTCACCCTTCGCCAGTCCGATACTCCTAGTCAAGAAAAAGGATAATACAGATAGGATGTGCGTAGATTTTCGGGAACTTAACTCTAATACTCGACCCGAACACTATCCATTGCCGCGTATAGATGATCAAATAGAACAACTTACAGGTGCCCAATTTTTCACTTCCCTCGACATGGCCTCTGGTTTTCACCAAATCCCGGTTCACCCTGATTCAGTAGAGAAGACAGCATTTGTGACGCCAGAGGGCCAATATGAGTACTTAGCCTTGCCGTTTGGTTTGCGCAATTCCCCATCTGTATATCAGAGATGTATAACGAAAGCACTATGCCACCTTAAGAATAAACCCCTGGTATATATGGATGATATTCTCTGTCATTCTGAAAGCGTTCGCGAAGGCCTGGAGCAGTTACATGAAGTTCTGGGTGCGTTATCTGAGGCAGGATTTTCACTCAACTTAAAAAAGTGCAAATTTCTTAAATCAAAAATTGATTATCTGGGCTATTCGCTTCAAAGCGGTGAAGTGAGGCCCAACATTCGTAAAATACAGGCTCTGGTAGATGCTCCACCCCCGAAAACAGCCACACAAGTCCGACAATTTGAACTGAACGTGGACATCAAACCTACCACATCTGACATCCGCTCCCACGAATACCTAAATTGCCTTGCCTTTCACGGTTATCTTCCTGCCCACACCCTACCGACCAGGGATGGAAATTGTTTGGACGACACCTTCCTCAAAACAATTTCCCCCACCCACACATTTGTCTTAAGCTCCACAATAACTGATCACTCCGCCTCCTTACTTTGCATTCGCGATAAATGTTTACGTACGGTCGCAAATTCCCTTATAACAAAAATTGACTATGAAGGGCTTGACAAATCAATGTCACAACTGGATTTCACCCCTATTTTGAGTATAAAAGACGCAAATATGGCTACCGATAAATTATTGAATTTAATAACTGTATCCATTTCTGAAAATACCACAGTTAAAAAAGTTTCATCTAAAAAGAGAATTCTCAAACCATGGATCACATCTGGTTTATTGCGGTGCATAAGAAACAGGGATGCTCTACACAAGAAAGTTAAAAAATTTCCAGGAAATGAAGTTCTAAAAATTACTTACCTTCGATACAGAAATTTTTGTATTCGTATTTTAAAGAAAGCAAAGAGAATTTATGACACAGAGGAACTAAAAAAAGCTAGTAAAAACCCAAAAACACTATGGGACACTATTAAACGGGTAACTAACACTACAAAAACTAACAATACATCTGCTCAATTACTAACTTTGCCATCTTCACCTATTGAGTCTTGCAACACTGTAAACTCATACTTCGTTAACATTGGCGAGAGGCTTGCAAATGATATAATTCACACCAGCACAACTCAGCCTTTGACATTCACTCAACCCACTTCTGATATCAAATCGACTTCATCATTCGTCCTCGACCCTACTGACCTTGACGAAATTACAACAGTCATCCACTCGTTGCGCTCTGATGCTGCAACTGGCTGGGATGGTATATCACCCTACATCCTGAAGAGGTACTCAACCGCCCTGGCACCCATACTGTGCCACATTTTTAACCTCTGTTTCGAGACTGCCGTCTTTCCATCATCTTTTAAAAAGGCAATCATTCACCCAGTCTTCAAGGGAGGCGACGGGAACTTGCCGAATAATTACCGCCCCATTGCTGTACTGAGTGCCTTATCCAAGGTACTGGAACGTCTAATCAATAAAAGACTTGTATACTACCTAGAACATTACAAACTAATATCAACACAACAATTTGGATTTCGTAAAAACAAGTCAACATGTGATGCAGTTCAGGAATTAACTAATAATATCATACAAAACCTGAACACTAATAGAAAGGTCCTAACAATATTTCTAGACCTGGCGAAGGCATTCGACACCGTCCCCGTCTGTACTCTCTTACTCAAACTTGAAAAGTTGGGTGTCAGGGGGTTGCAACTGGATCTTTTTCAAAGCTACCTCACAAATCGCTCCCAAGTAGTGAAGATTGATCGTCACAGCAGCAATGAGCTCCCCATCTACTATGGCGTTCCACAGGGAAGCATATTGGGTCCCACCTTATTTCTAGTTTTTATAAATGATTTATGCAATATAAATATCCCAAATGCCAAGATAACATCCTTTGCTGATGACACTGCTATCACTTTTGTCGCCAACACGTGGTCTGAACTCGAGGACAAAGCACAGCATGGCTTTGATGTAGCGTTGAACTGGCTTTACTCCCATAAGCTTACACTTAATACTTCCAAAACCAAGTTCATTACCTACTCGATCAGTTCTGCCACCCAACCAAAATCATCAATATCACTTAAAGCTCACACATGCTTTTTGCAAACTCAAGTTTCTTGCCACTGCGAACCTATATCCTCAACGGATGAAATCAAATACCTGGGTATAGTCATAGATAAGAATCTTAAATTTAAATCTCATATTAATGTCCTTACTGGCAGAGTTCGCAAACTTATATATATCTTTAAAACCTTAAGAAATATTGCTAATCCTATAATTATACGTAATGTCTATTTTGCCTTATGCCTATCTATTATTACCTATTGTATTTCCTGTTGGGGTGGTGCTGCAAAAACTATCCTTAAACCATTGGAAGTTGCACATCGCGCCATACTGAAAGTGGCTACCTTCCGTCCACTAATTTATCCAACGAATCAGTTATACAAAACCTGCAACGTCCTCAATGTGCGACAACACTTTATTCTACAATCAATTCTTTTGCAACACCGCATAACCCCCTATATTGAACTTACTAAACGCCGAAAAGACAAAATATGTACTCCTCCAAAAACTCGACTGTCGTTTACTAAAAGATTCTTTTATTATTTAGGTCCGTCTCTTTACAACACAATAAACAGAAAAAGCCCAATATATAAATTATCTTATCATAATTGTAAAAAGACTGTCCGCACATTCCTTCAAAATAAAACCTACGACGAAACAGAAAACACACGCACGCACACTCACAAGCACACATACACACTCACAAGCACACACACAAATGCGCTCGCGCACTAATACTTGTATTTAAAAATTAAACTTGTAAAAATATAAAATTGTAGTAATACAATTAGAGGGGATCGGCACTGTTACTCCTTAATACAGGCTATGTCATAGCCTAGCAAGGAGAGCAGCACGTCACCCACTTGATTGCCAGAAATTTAATACTACCCACATTGTTAAAACTGTTACATGTACTACAATCTGTTTTTTATATAAATAAAGATTATTATTATTATTATTATAATTTCTTGGTTTGGCCTCTTATTTCCGCAAGTTTATACCTGGTTTTAGTCACACAGTTGGCCCGTTGTATCCACTGACAAAACTTAAGGGTCCCATCAAATGGACTGACAAATGCGAGGACATACGTAGGACAATTATTAGCATACTGACATCTGAACCAATCTTAACCATTTTTGATCCCGAGCTGCCAGTCGAGTTACATACTGACGCCAGCTCCGAAGGCTATGGCGCAATCCTTATTCAAAAAAGAGATAATTTACCCCACGTTATAGAATATTTTAGCCAACGCACAAGTGAGACAGAGTCCCGCTACCACTCCTACGAACTGGAGACCCTGGCAGTCGTGCGAGCGGTAGAACACTTTCGTCATTACCTCTACGGGCAACACTTCACGGTCTTCACTGATTGCAATTCGTTAAAAGCATTTAAGTCAAAAGTAGACCTGACACCACGTGTTCATCGCTGGTGGGCTATCCTTCAGGCATACGATTTTGAAATCGTATATCGTGAAGGCCGTGGAATGGAACACGCAGACTATCTCTCCAGAAATCCCCAACCCGATACGAATTCAGCTTCCGCAACGTCTTCTGTCAAAGGACATAAAGATGTCAAATTCGTAGAACTTCATAAAGGTTGGCTTTCGGTAGAACAAAAAAGAGACTCGGAAATACAAGATCTGATAAGTAAACACCATAATAATGATTTCCCCGAATCCGTAGCAGAAACGTATGACGTCAGAGACGGTATCTTGTATAGGAAGATGGCTCGGAACAAAGTTGTATCATGGTTGCCCGTTGTCCCTCGCTCGTTAATTTGGACTTTAATTAGTCACATTCATAGCGAACTACAACATTTAGGATACGACAAAACGCTAGACAAAATTTATGAACAGTATTGGTTTCCCCAGATGTCCAAGTGTGTTAAGAAATTTATAGAAAGCTGTATTATATGTAAGGCATCAAAAGGCCCATCCGGAGCTCAAGCTGTTCAGCTCCACTCCATCCCAAAAGTGTCTTTACCCTGGCACACCATTCACATTGATTTTACTGGTAAGCTCAGTGGCAAAAGCGACCGAAAAGAATACTGCTCGGTAATCATCGACGCTTTTACGAAATACGTATTACTAGAACACACCTATTCATTAGATGCAACTTGTGCTGTGCAGGCCGTAAAAAAGGCAGTATGTCTTTTTAGTGCACCGAGACGTATAATTGCTGATCAAGGCCGTTGCTATGTAAGTGTAGAATTTAAAAATTTCTGTGCCGAGCATAAAATCGACTTGCACTTTATAAAAACTGGTTCTGCCAGGGCTAACGGACAAGTCGAGCGTGTTATGCGAACGCTCAAGAGTCTTCTCACAATTGTTGAGAATGATCCTAACAAAATCTGGCGGGATGAACTCGGCAATGTCCAGTTAGCGTTAAACAGCACTAAATCAACCGTAACTAAATACTCACCGACCGAGTTGATGTTAGGAATTCGTGCACAATCACTAGGACTATCTAAAATAGGTATTACCGATTCCGAAGAGTCAAACCGTCTAGATTTAGAGTCGGTACGAGACGATGCTTCACAAAATATTCGGAAAGCAGCTGCAGCCGATGCTGAACGATTTAATAAAGGTCGAACGATAATTAAACCATTCTCAGTAGGAGACTTCGTATTCATAAAAAGTAGTGAGCGAAATCAGACCAAGCTTGATAGGAAGTTCAAGGGGCCGTTCGTTATCACTGCGATTTTAGACAATGACCGCTATGAGCTTAAGACAGTTAGTGGTGCCGGTTCTAGACGTACTTACAAGTATGCACATGAGAATTTGCGCGCAGTACCTAAGGGGCATGAGGGTTTATTAGAAGTAACTAGTAGTCTATTGAATGAAACGGAGGACGAGACGGCGCCGGCAGAGGTACACGAGAGTACTAGTAGAGAAAGTATACACTCATTACATAACGATGACACCTTGACTCTTGAATCCAACACCGATACAGCTGGCTCAGATACTTCAACTGCGGGTTCTGATACTCTTAGTATATCCTCGGATGACGAAACGTTCCAACTACACGAAGTAGATGTCGAAATCCATAACAATTAGGTACGTACAAGACTTGTGTAATTTTCTGTGTATCATGTGTGCCGGTGGACGGAATGGTGCCGTCCGGTCCATGCCATACTGGCTGGTCGAAGGGACACACTCTTCCTGTCTAACCCATTTTCACCGAGTGATTGGTCAAAGGGACAGCGTCGTCCGGTCCATCCGCGATGGTCGCAAGGACACACCTGTCCGGTCCAAAACTTGTATCTGAATGATTGGTCGAAGGGACAGTGTCGTCCGGTCCATCCGCGATGGTCGCAAGGACAAACCCGTCCGGTCCAAAACTTGTATCTGAATGATTGGTCGAAGGGACAGTGTCGTCCGGTCCATCCGCGATGGTCGCAAGGACACACCCGTCCGGTCCAAGTCTACATGCAATTGAATGGTGATAGCAATGTCAAAGTCAAAACTTACTCTGCTTGTCAGGTTGGACGAGCGTAAATTTGAAGTTGCGTAACGTTGTTTCAGGATTGCATCCAGGTACGCCCGAGGACGGTCGCTAGTCAGTTTGGCCGTGACGGCGCATCGCTAATATGTCGTATTTAAACGGCTACTGTCAGCTGTCACCGATGACAGCTTCTACTGCTTGATGACAGTTAACGTCAAATGTCAATGTGAAGACGTCAGAATAAGAGTGACAGCCGTCACTCTAGCGGAGCGTCGGGCGGGTGGGGGCACGGCGGCCATGTTGGAGGACACTGTTTGAACGAGAGCGGACCGTGCACCACGCGCTAGACGAATCGCTGATATTCTGCGTCATCCTAGTGTGAAATGCTATTATCCTAGTGAATTTGTTTACTTATTAACTTTAGCTAGAATATAGAACAATTATTTTGTGAATCAATCTTTGTTAACGCGAATTATAGTGATTTTTGGTCAAGACTCGAGTGTTAATTAAAATTTCGATCCCTTGCCCAAGTACCCACGCCTGACCAACCATGACGGATTCTGGTGAAACCCCTCCTGCGCCTACATATTTTATTTTATTTCTTAGTTGGTAAGTGGCGGAGCAAAGGAATTCATACCATTCAGCTTAATCTGTCAAACTCTAAATTATTTTCGAATATCATTCCGTAAAGTCATTGATTCATTTTTGGCACATTATGCATTTAAGGGTTAAAGATATTTGTCATTTGAAGTATATCAACATTTTTTGACATTGTTTTGTGCCACCATCATATGTTATTCTGATGCTTATATAGCTGAAAAACTGTTTAAATTATATCGTATTGGTCTAGAATAGAATAGAATAGCATTTATTTGCAAATATGGGTAATACATAAGTAGGTAGTACTAGGTATACATCACAGTTCGGCCATATTTCACCATTCGGCATGAAAACATTTTCATTATATAAAATTATTAAAATTTAAATTCTCATTAAAACATTAAATTAATTATTACATTCAATAAATAAAATTATGAAGATTAAAATTGTCAATTAAACATTAAATTAATTATAACGATATACCTACATTCAATAAAATTGTCAAAAAAGACCACACGAGACTGGTCTAGACTCTGTAAGCAGTAACATTCACAATTTATGTCATCAAAAGGGTGCCAAGTTTTACCAGCTTCTGACATCCGTAATGACAATTTTAGTCATAGCCAAATTAGAACTGACCAACGTATGAGGTGCATGAGACATGGCTGTAAATAACAGAGCTTCATCGTAAAATGTAATGTATTCCTTTGTGCAAAGAAAGGACACAATTGTTTAAAGGACAAGGGGCAAAACACTATGGGAGTTGGTTCTGCTGACCAATACAGATGAGATATTGTTTTTGTAATAGGTTATAACACACAACTAACGAGAAAAATAAAAATAAAAATTAAATGTACCGGGTTGTTGTACAGTCACGTCGAAAAGTTTTATTTATTTATGTTAAATATTTTGCAATTAATAATTGTTTTTCAATACGAATGCAGGAATATTACCCTAAAATAGCACTGGAGCCACTGCCAAATGCTGTTGATTGCAATATTTGCAATTTAAAACGCCTCTTACGACATCCATTGACAACTACGTATTAATACAATAAATACTAATATAAATAAATACAATAAATACAATAAATACTAATAGTAGTGAAAATGACTGGGTCTGTGCTGACTTGGAATTGACAGGTGAGTCATCTGATACATATACTTTTCAGTGCGAGGCCCACGGTTGCAAACGATGGCTTGATCATTGTGTTGTTTCCAAGTCGGCATGGGAAACGGTTAGTAGTTTTAGGGTTTTACAAGATACTTATTGGTCGGACCATATGCCGATTGAAGTAGTATGTAATTTAAAATTAATTAAATCTAAAATTGTAGTTAAGTCTAATGTATGTAATAAGATACTATGGGGCGTGAGGGAAGTAGAAGAAATAAATAAATATCGCGACATTTGCAACAATAAATTGAGAAATATTGATTTTCCACCGGATTTTCAGGAGTGCGCGGACAAAATGTGCCAAAATGTTCGGCATAGGGATATAATTGATTGTATGTACAATGATATTATCAGTTCTTTATGTCAGGCATCCATATTAAGTTATAAAAGTATTAAAAAACCAGTTAATGTTAAATGTGTATATGGTTGGAACAAACATGTAAAAGAAGTGCATAGACAGGCTAGATTAGACTATCAATGGTATTTGCTTGCAGGGAAACCTGAAAGTGGTCCTAGATTTGAGCAAATGTGTATGAGTCGCAGAATTTTCAAATCGCGACTCAGATATTGTCAAAATAATCAGGAGCAAATAAGAATGGATATTCTTGCCACACAGCACTCTGATAAGAGTTTTCATAAGTTTTGGAAGGGTACCAAACAACTAAATGGTAAGGTGGAGCTACCTGTCAGCATTGAGGGTATCGATGACCCCAAAGAAATTGCTAACTCATTTAAGCAGCATTTTCAGGTGGGTTCCTTATTGCCGTGGGTGCTGAATTTTGAACCCCAGGCGGTCACTCACCCCATAGGTTTCTCAAGTAAAGAGGTTTCCAATGTTATAGAAAGTATGAAACGGGGGAAATCGCCTGGGCATGACGGACTAAGTATTGAGCACCTGCGGCATGCGGGCGCTCATTTATGCAGAATACTGTCTATGTTTTTTACATTTTGTATCAGGCACTCGTACCTACCTCCTGACCTGATGAGAACTGTTGTGGTCCCTATAGTGAAAAATAAAACAGCCGACACTTCTAGTAGAAGCAACTATAGACCAATATCTTTGGCAACCATAATAGCAAAGGTACTAGATGGATTGCTGGATAAACAACTTGCTAAATATATTTCGCTTGGGGACACTCAGTTTGGTTTTAGGGAAGGATTGTCTACAGAAAGTGCGATACTATGTCTAAAGGAAACGGTTAACTACTATGTAAAGCGCAAGACACCTGTTTATGCCTGTTTCTTGGATTTGTCCAAAGCTTTTGATCGCGTGTCTTATAGTAAGCTTTGGGCAAAGCTAAGAAACTTAGGTGTTCCAGGTGATCTAGTTGATATGTTTAGTTTCTGGTACAAAAGTCAACTAAATGCTGTAAAGTGGGGTAATGTTTACTCTGATGAGTACACTTTAGAGTGCGGTGTTAGGCAGGGGGGTCTGACTTCTCCTCGATTGTTTAATATATACATAAACCAGTTAATTGAGGAGCTTAGCAGTACGCATGTCGGCTGCCATATTGATAATATTTGTGTGAATAATCTTAGTTATGCCGACGACATGGTGCTGCTGAGCCCCTCAATTGGTGGTCTCAGAAAATTGTTAAAAATGTGTGAAAACTATGCAATTGAACACGGCCTGGAGTACAATGTGAGTAAGAGTGAGTACATGGTATTTAAATGCAAAAGTAGCATCTTTAACGTCGAACAATCCTCTTTCACACCACTTTTGCTCAATGGAGTGCCTCTAAGTCGTGTTACAAGGTTTAAATATTTAGGTCACATGATGACAGAAAATGTAAGTGACGATGAGGATGTTGAGAGGGAGCGCAGGGCGTTGTCGGTTCGTGGTAATATGCTGGCACATCGATTCGCCAGGTGTACGGCGCCTGTCAAAATTACGCTGTTCAAAGCGTATTGTCAAGCGTTTTACACCTGTGGCTTGTGGGCCAGTTTTACACAAAGGACCTATAACGCCTTGCGTGTCCTTTATAATAACATTTTCAGGTCGCTGTTCCGCCTCCCTCGATATTGTAGTGCATCCGGCATGTTTGCAGACGCGAGTGTTGAAGGCTTTCACGCGTTGATGCGAAAGAAAGTGGCGTCTGTTGTAAGGCGGGTTCGAGGGAGTCGAAATAGTGCCCTTAAATGGATAGGAGAGAGAACTGACACTGTTCTTCCTAAAAGGTTCACCAAACTTCATGTTCGGGGAGTTAGATAAGTCTTTCACATTAAGTAAGTAATTAATTTTAATATGGACTTGGTTGTCTGAAAATAAACGTTTTTTTTTTTATTTTTTTTATTTATTTATTTATTGTGTGGCACTTCTATCTTTTGTAGGAGGGACCTTCATAGTCATACATTCCAAGATTTTCGATGGCATCAAGAAATCCAAAAGAAATCATCAAGAAATCTAAAATGATCATCGTTCGGGACACGTGAGGCGACATCCGGCCACCGTAGGCGCGGGATTCGGCTAATTGACCCAAGTAAAACCGTACAAAGACGACCTTATCGGTTTAGTGCAGAAGAAAGAAAAATAATGGTTCTGATAGGATGTGCATAGATTACCGCGAACTGAATAATAACACGGTACCTGATCGGTATCCATTACCGCTAATTTCAGACCAAATATCACGTTTAAACGGTGCGCAGTATTTTACCAAATTAGATTGTGCTTCTGGATTTCATTTAATTCCAATAAAATCCGAAAAATCGATACAGCGTACAGCGTTTATAACGTCAGACGGCCAGTATGAGTATTTGACAATGCCGTTCGGGCTCCGCAATGCGATATCGGTTTTTCAACGCGCGATTGTTAATGCTCTGGGTGATTTGGCTAATAATTACATCATCGTGTACGTTGACGATATTTTGATTAAATCCGAAACAATCGAAGAAGGTATCGAAAGACTTGACGTAATACTAGAAACTTTAACCAAGGCCGGGTTTTCGTTGAATTTAAAAAAATGTTCTTTCTTGAAGACTCGTCTCGATTTTTTAGGGTACGAAATAAAGTCCGGAGAGATCAGACCCAATCGTAGAAAAGTAGAAGCACTGTCCACTCTTCCTCCACCAATAACGGTAGCACAGTTAAGGCAATTTATAGGTTTAGCTACGTACTTCAGACAGTTTGTACTTAACTTCTCTCGGGTTATGGGTCCACTTTATAAGCTGACGTGTGATAAGGTCCCTTTTTCTTGGCAACACCGTCACGAAGACATTGAAAAGAAATTATTTCTATACTTACTAAAGAACCAGTTTTGATGTTCTATGACCCCCAATATCCAGCGGAGTTACACACAGACGCTAGTTCTGATGATTACGGTGCTATTTTGTTCCAAATCGTGGAAGGAAAACGGAGAGTAAATGCGTACTTCACAAAATAGCTCTTACAACAAAGTTTTTTGCATGCGCTGCCTTAACAGTTGTATTTAATTGAAAACAATACATGGCAACCTGGTCCGCCTTTAACTCGTTGACTGCGGGAAAACACACACGTTGTGTTTTGACTAAAAAACGCAAGTGCGGCGCACACACAAACGTGTGTGTTTTTCTATGGCGAACACGCGAACATTGGTAGCTAGCCGCACTGGCGTTTGGCGCAGCAAATGTTCGTCCGCAGTCAAAGGGTTAATAGTTCTACAAAAAAGTCCGCGACACCATATTTCTTTAGACACTGACTTTATGATCGTGACGCGTACGCGGAGTCAACATTAACAATAATGTCGTTGCAGCGCACGCCCCCGTCAACGAGTGCACTACTTCGCTCGCCATCGACCCAATCTACTTCTCTAAGTCATACGCAGTCCGAATCGGACTTAAACGTCGCTATGCAAGAAAGTGACCTCTCTTTCGTAAACACAAAACGTAACAACAAACGTTTGCGTTCAGACGACCCTCACTCACCCAGAGAACAGGCGCAGCAGGATCTGAAGCACGAAATAATGGCGATGTTAAATAACTGGAAGGCAGAATTTGACTCAAAACTAACTGATATGTTCACAAAACAAAATAATCTTATATCCAAATTGTCTGCCGACATATCTGAACTAAAGTTACAAAATTCCAACATGCAAAAATCCTTGGAGGACACAGATAAGTCAATGAGATTTACAAATAAGCAGTACGAAGACATCAAATCAGGGGTCGAAAAATTAGACACCGAACACTTGACCCAGCGTAAATGTATCGAAAACTTGGAAAGGAAAATACTAGATCTAAATTTGAAGACTAGATCGTCCAGCATAGAAATAAGAAATATTCCAATGGTTGAAAATGAAACCAGCTCTGACCTCACTAATGTCGTTTGCATGCTTGGCCAAGCTATCGGGTCAGGGACAACAGCATCGGATCTCCGGGATATTTACCGCATACCCGGTAAGCCTGACACCATTCGCCCAATCGTTGCAGAATTCCAAACCGTGCAGCTCAAACAGCAAACTATAGCGGCAGTACGAGCATTTAATAAAAATAGCACGTCTACAGAAAACAAGCTCAACACAGAAATTATTGGTATATCTGGCAAACGCCAACCAGTTTATGTTAGTGATCACCTCCCGGCAAGCTCAAAAAAACTTTTTCACCTGTCAAAGGAATTTGCAAAACAAAATGGTTTCCAATTTTGCTGGTCTTCTAATGGTAACATATTCCTGCGCAAGGTACAAGGAGAAAAACAACTTCTAATCACGTCTGAACAATCCCTATTGGACTTGCGCAGGAGTCTGTGACTGGTAATCTGTTTCAAGTACTTTGTTGTCTGGCTAGTTTTAATACATCTAATTTATATTAATCGTAACTTTTTTAAAACTACCTCTATTTTACTGATTAAACTTAATGGGATTTACACGATACCAAAAACACATTCTCATACTCAAAAATATAACTATATTCTTTTATCCACCCAACTACTCTACCTCACTCACTCATCTCTACTGCACCTCCCACAAAGGCATTCTCACACACATGTATTCGCACCCTACATACTCCGTATACGACTTAAAAATAATAAACATAAGAGCGGCAGTGTTAACATATACAAAAGATACGCTTGCTGCACCACTATTGATTCGGCTTTCCTTCCAAATGGCTAATCGTGACCATATTAATAATATTAACGACGACATTGACTCGTGTAATTTCAAAAATTCATACGTTTGCTGTCCAGAGGACTGTAACAAATATGCTGGCTGCTCTGGTCGAGCTATAAAGATAATCCACATCAATATTAGAAGTGTAAATAAAAACTTTAACGAACTTCACATCTTACTGTCCCTTACAAAAGTAAACTTTGATGTCATTGTCTTATCTGAATGTTGGCTTAGCAAGGTAAAAGCTCTACCTATCCTAGATGGTTATGTATCACATTACACAAGAAACATAGTTAACCAAAATGACGGTATTATAATTTTTACCAACAGAAAACTAACCTGTCTAGTCTATGAACCAGCTTTCAAAGATGGAAATTGTATAGTCTGTCAAATAGGACAGAAGTTAGAAATTGTTGCCATTTATCGCCCCCCTTCACTTAAGACTAGAACTAACCACGACAATTTCTTGGACAGCTTAAATACCGTCTACACTGGACTAAAAACTAGCACGCAAGTCCTTGTTGGTGATATAAATATCGACATCTGTAGCATGAATAAAGACCCTTTTTCTGAAGAATACCTTACCTTTCATGCATCCCACGGCTTTTTCCCTACACACACACTTTCTACTAGAATCAAAACATGTCTGGACCACATTCTGTTAAAAGCTAAACAGCCTTCTACAACACTAATACTAGAGTCAAATATAACCGACCACATGCCCGTAGTATTGTTCATAGACAACGTGTGTCCTAAACTTCAGTATACAAACTCTAAAACCCGTATTGATTATCCGTCAATAAGATTGGAAATTGAAAGTACAAACTTCAAACCTCTCCTCGAAATGGATGACGCAAACACCGCTACGAACTATTTAATTTCAACAATCACATCAATTATTAATAAACATACGCAAACAGTATTGATTCCTAGTAAGCAAAAAATCCTAAAGCCGTGGATCACACCGGGTCTCCTGCGCTGTATTAAAAATCGGGATCGGTTACATTTTAAAGCAAAAAAATCTCCAGACAACATGACACTTAAAGTAACATATACACGATATAGGAACTTTACAAACAAACTTCTACGAAAATTAAAAATTGCATATGAAAAAAGTCAACTGGACAAAGCAGGCAACGACCCTAAAGCTCTATGGAAAGCTATCAAAGAGATAACTAACATTAAAAAAGTCAAAAATGATCCTGTGGAACTACTTCAAATAGCAGATACCCCAAAGTCGTCGGCTGACCTTGTCTGTAACTTTTTCACTGACGTCGGTAAAAATCTAGCCAACAACATCCTCCTGTCTCAGCCCTCATCTACAGCTGACTCTGTTTCCCCTCAAATCCCTGCCTTACACTGTCCCGAAAACTATCTACCCAACTCACTCGCTATTCTTGAAGTAGATGAAGCAGACATTGAAACCATTATCCTACAGCTGCGGCCAGATTGTGCTACCGGATGGGATGGAATTCCATCTTCCCTCCTCAGAGAGTCCCGACATGTACTGATTTCACCTATAGCCCACATCTGTAATCGTGCAATCATTACTGGCGTGTTCCCCGATGCTCTAAAAAGGCTATTATACACCCAATTTACAAGGGTGGGAGCAGAGACTGCGTAAATAATTACAGGCCCATATCGGTGTTGTCAGCCTTATCAAAGATCTTAGAAAAAATTCTCTACAAATCGCTCATTAATTTTATGAATCCCTTTAAAATATTAGCCGACAACCAGTACGGATTCAGATCTGGTGTCTCTACAGAGCAAGCAGTGCTGGATTTGACGGAGCAAGTAGTGGAAAACCTAGACAAAAGAAATAGATGCCTATGTATATTCCTGGATCTTTGCAAAGGGTTTGATACAGTTTCTATTCCTATCCTCTTATCAAAGCTGGAACGAGTAGGAGTAAGAGGCACTGTTTTGGATATTTTCAGGGATTATCTTTCCCGACGTAAGCAATACGTCAAAATAGGCGATTGTCTTAGCGAGGAACGCACAACCCTCTTTGGGGTTCCACAGGGGAGTATCCTGGGCCCTTTGTTGTTTTTGGTATACATAAATGATCTCTGCACAATGTCACTTCAACACACCAAAATTTTTACTTATGCAGATGATACAGCAGTATTTGTATGGGGACGGAATTGGCAGGAGGTCAAGGATAGAGTCAAATAGCCGTTTCCAAAATAATGACTTGGCTGAGACGAAATCTCCTAACACTAAACCTGAGCAAAACACATTTCCTACCCTTCTCTTTGCGACACGACACTAAACCTTTGCCTGACTATTCTATAATAGCACATACCTGCGAAAACCGACACAAATGTACTTGCCAGGTGTGTATCCCGTGTAGATTCGGCAAAATATTTGGGAGTGTTGATGGATGATGGACTGAGGTGGGACAGGCAGATTGGCTCGATCATTACAAGAACTAGGCGTCTTATCAATGTGTTCAGGACCCTAAGAGATTCTGCATCACTAAAAAACCTAAAACTAATCTACCTGGCCCTATGTCAGTCCATAATCCAATCCAAATCTGTCGTACGAACAACATCTCAAGAACTGTATTATGCCTCGTTGTGCAATTTAAATTGTGTTAATTAATTTAATTGAACTCAATATAAATTCGTAGTGTGACTTAAAGTTATTTGTTCGTTACCCGTAACCCCACACATTGCCCATACATACAAGATGTCTTCTGATGATCAGGCACCTCAGCCGACATATTTAATAAAATACTGTTTGCAACTATCAGTTATTTTTAAACCAAATGTAGTGATCTACCTTTATTTATTTAAAATTAAAATATTGTTTGCAATGTGTAAATTTATTACAATATTTACGACTTAAATCTAATACTAAAACTTATATATATATAGAAGACAAAACCAACATACAAACACATTTGCATTATTAGTAGTGAATTATTTATCAGCTGGCCGACGCAGCTATGACACAGAATAGACCAGAATAAAAGCTTCCTAACAGTGTTCAAAATTCTTACCTACTTTCATAGGGCTGTCACTCGGTTATTGAAAATATGACTTTGACTAAACTTTGACTTACGCACGGACGTTCATCGCGAATCTTGGTACCTATAATGTTTCCTTCCTTGTTTAACTTTTTCACGAACGTAAGTTAAGTAGGTACCTACTACCAACCTAATAAAAAAGGCCAAATGGAATCTTACTAAGACGACTTACATTATGCTTTGGTAGGTAGGTGCTATTCTACAAAACTACTAAAACAAAAATACGAAACGAATAATACGTACATATGTAGGTATATTGACGTATTATTCGTTTCGTATTTTGATTTTAAACAATTTGTTATGTAGGTGCCTACTTCTTAATTGTTGCATCTTAATTGTTCTGGATATTACCTACTCGTAAATAAATAGTTACTTCTGTAATAAGCATTAAGCATGGTTCGACCATTATTTGTACACACAGTGCAACAGTTTGGCATCTTAAAAACAATTTAACATCCGCGTCTAAATAAACATTGTAACTGTGTCCGCGTCGTACCCGACCGCTGTCGCTGGCACACCTTAAGTTTGTCCGCTAGCTGAGCCGACTCAAACCGGTATGTACCCGAGCGGGAGCCGGCGCACTCCCCGCGCGCCTTGTCGGTGACAGGTCACGCACACGTAGCTGCACGTGTAATAGTGTACCTACGCACGGACATTAGTATGAAGCTTGCCTTTTGGTCTATTCTGTGGCTATGACGCGTCGATTGTTCTAGCGGCCGACGGCCGACGGGTTTGGCCGCTACATCATGCGGACGCAGCGCGAGAGCGGGACAGCGCTATAGTCGCGATGCGCTCGCGCACACAGTATGTAAGCGAGACTCGCCAGTATGCTACTCTCATCTTAGCCGCTTGTGTCGTGATGGCCCAGTGGTTAAGGCGCCCGCCTCGGTTTCAAATCCGGGCAAGTACCAATGTGAATTTTTCAATTCATATGTACTTTCTAAAGTTTATCTTGGACATCACTGGCATCGGTGAAGGAAAACATCGTGAGGAAACCTGGACTTACTGTTCCACTCAAACCATGTCAGAGGCCCTTGAGGCGGTTTAGAAACTCTGACACTAGGGTGTGTAGGGTCGTAAGGCCTTACTACCTACACGATAAGAAGAAGATCTTAGCCGCTGTTGCGACTCAAATCATAGCTACGCCGCGCGTTATTTTGCTGAGCTTTGACCTAGCTAATCTAGCTTTATTTAATATCTGTTCTCGTCTATCTTTATTTCTACCACTCCTTCTTTTATGTGGAACTCTTGTGTGTGTGAACTGTAATCTGTGTCTGTGCAATAAACTTTCTTACTTCTTCTTGTGTACTTGGACTTTATCTTCATTTCTCCTTACTCCACACACATCATCTCTCACTCCTACACAAACATAGCCCTAATACACCTTTTTTGTGACTTAAAAATTATTTCTTGGTTGTGTTTGTTATTGTTTCTTAGTTTCCCTAAAATATATTTTATTTTGTAGCACAACAAAAGCGCCCGGCTCCATTTTGAGCTTTGGAGTTATAACTCCAAATCTCAAAATGGAGCCGGCCGCTACAAGCGCATTAGTACTTATGATATGTTTTATAAAGGGCATAGGCAAGAGAACATGCTTTTTTTATCCAATTCTTCCGTGTGTGCTTTCCAGTTGACGTTTATCAATAGTTACGCCAAAAATTTTTGCTGTTTTTATCTTTTTATAACAGTTGATTTGTGTTGGACGGGAACACCCAAATATTCCGTTTTCGATATTCCGATTTTCAAAAGTCCGAATTTTACAATTCCTAAGAATTATAATGTCTATTATAAAAAACCACGAAATTCATTTTACCGAAAGTCGTAAATGCGAATTGTGAGTTTTCCGATTTATATAAGTTCGAAGAATCAAATGCTCGAAGTGTTGTCGGTCCGAAAAACGACATTCCGATTTTCAATACTCCGAATGAACTAAAAGTCAACATGTTGTGCTACAAAATTTTGTTTAATAAAAATGGGCGATTGACAACCGTATTTATACCACGTACGATATATTTTATTTATTAGAAAAGTTTAGGATCCAAGAGCGAGCGAAGCGAGCTCAGGACTTGGGGCACCCCGACATGGACAGGTTAGGTTTGAAGGGGATGGCAGGTTCTGAAAGACCCCGTCATGTTGGTTGGTTAAAAAGTTAAGTTACGTTACGTCCTGAAATTATGAGTGTGTTTCGGTTAGTACTGAGTGCTATGATTTATTTCCTGCCTAAAGACGCTGCGCACGTTCAGCGCTAGATTCCCAAGCACGGGCCTGCGATGTTCTCGCGCTTTGGCTAGCGAGCCTCTGCGAGCGCTCAGCGCTAGACTCCCTATCCCTTGTTGCAGAGACATGCTGCCTTAAATCACTGAGACACTGCGCACAGAGTACATTATATATACGGACAACGCTGCGCACGTTCAGCGCTAGGTGCCCGAGCACGGGCCTGCGACGTTCTCTTTGGTTAGTAAGCCGCTGTGAACGCTCAGAGCTAGATTCCCCAGCGCGTGCTTGCGAAATATTTTCTCTATTCCTCAAGAGGCGCTGATGCTTTTCAAGAGTAGACTCTTCCGTACGGCGTACTCGAGCTGCTTTGGGATGTCTGACGAGAAAGTTGTGATTTTCTTTTAGGCATGATAAACAATCACTGAAACTGTCCGATATTCCAAAAACAGAAGTACCATGGGTAAATAGATAAAACGTTCATACAAAGCATGTTCTAATGCGGTTCGTGAATGGACGGCGGCAATTTGCGATTTAGTAATTTTATATTATCTTCGAAACTATTTAACCAATTGACATACTGTTTTAGGCAAATCGTATCTCTATGATGTTCTTGTGATGATAATAATATTTTTTCGATAAGGTTTAATATTTTGTTGTTTAAAAAATCGTCCAAAGGTAAGTACGTCGAAAAATACATTTTTAACACATAAAATCTATACTATATACTATATATACTATTCTAAGGAATAAGACCAGAAGTGATTTTTTTTTAAACCATTTTTTAATACCACCTAACAAAATAAATTCACCACAAACAACTTTACAACAAAAATGATTTTTACTTCTAAATTAGCTAACACACAAAAATAATACGAAACTAATTTGTCTAATTAAGATTTAAAAACAATCCACCTATGACAAAACAATTAGCAAAAGTTAGGTACAATCGGACAGAGCAACGACCTATCTCAACAAAGGCGAGCGCGATAAGTGAGCGAGCCCGAGTGAGGCGCCGAGTTTTATTAGCTCTCCCTCACCCTTGCCGCTCTCCTACTCCTACACGGCCTCTCCTGACAGGAGTCCGTCCTCGGGCTCCATCTTCTAACTCTGGAGGTCAGTCCAGGGTCGGCAACGATGTCCCTGGATCTTCATCACCCAACGAAGCGTTGAACGGGATTGGTAGTTCTTCGGTGCGTCCCTGTGTCCCGGACGTGCTAGGCTGTGGTTCAATCGCGACATCAGGCGTCTCGAGCTCGGAAGGCGGGACGACGACACTTGGAGCGGTAGACTCCTCATTATCGACGTCCGATGTGTCGTTGTGTCGTGATGGCCCAGTGGTTAAGGCGCCCGCCTCTCATGCATGAGATTGTGGGATCAAATCCGGGCAAGTACCAATGTGAATTTTTCAATTCATATGTACTTTCTTAAGTTTATCTTGGACATCAATGACATCGGTGAAGGAAAACATCGTGAGGAAACCTGGACTTACTGTTCCACTCAAACCATGCCAGAGGCCCTTGAGGCGGTTTAGAGACTCTGACACTAGGGTGTGTAGGGTCGTAAGGCCTTACCACCCACACGATAAGAAGAAGAAGACGTCCGATTCTGTAACAAAAATAAATCGCAACAGAATAGTATGTTCACACACTAAATAAGACGCAGAGAATCCATGTGTCCTTCTTATCAAGTTATACAACTATGACACATGATAGTTAGGCTCAACTAGCTAAACCTAAGCACAGGGTAAACAAACAAATATCTGTATCGATCACCTGGGGCAGTTCCCGTCGGGGGAGTGCCACCTCACTACTCGCTAGAGGTCTACGCGGACTTACGCGAGACATAACTTTGCATGTGTGAAACGATTCACATAAAAGCATGTTTCAAAGCAAAATAAAAAAAGAAAGGAAAAAAATAAAAACACAGAGACCATGTTCGTCACCGAAACATGTCTCGTACCACGACTCGTTAGAGGCCAACCTTTTGGCATAACCCTGCGCGTACTACAGCTGCAGGACCATGTCCGAGCACGACAAAAAAATAAAAACACAAACCACCCAAGGCCTGTTCCATATACTAAGATCGCATGACTGAGCATACTCCAAGACAGCATCCAATAATATGAAACCAAACCTCACTTGAAGTGTATCCGTCAGTCAGGATAGTATATCTGAATACGAGGACATCCGAGACAGAGGCTATCCCAACCGCAAGACAACACTTCCCTTATTGCGTTTTATCCCTTGAGAAAGCACACAGTAAGTAGGTACATGGTACATAACGAAGTACGTACTCTTAAAACAATTACACAAGACAGAGACCACTCAAAGGCATGTCTACAAGTCATTAAGAGGAAAAACATCAAAGCGATGACTTAGACCACTTACCAAGAAAAAAAGTCAGCACACACATCGGGAGTCAACTCTCCACGCCACGGAATCATATACTCCGCGGCGGCTTGCGTCGTTTTGCCATACGAGCCAGCCAAAAGCTGAAGCTCGTAACGACCGTGTGACAAAGCCTTTACCACACGGTATGGCCCTCGCATGCAGGAATCCAGCTTCCCAGTCGACTGCGCCTGTTTTCTAACAAAAACCAATGAATTTATTTCCAAGACGCGCGGTGCCTTGCATCCTTGGTTGACGTAAGTATCTTGAGCTTCGCGATTCGAACGGAGACGTTCAGATGCTCTCTGCCGACGCATTTCACGAAGAGCCTCCCTGTTCGGACTGGAACCTTCAATAGCCACGTCGCGTACCAAACTTCGGATGAGTGGAGTAGCCGCATCGATGCCAATCAGCAGGTTAAGAGCAGACTGTTGAGTTGTTCTGTGCTTGGTGATGTTTAGAACCAACTGGAGCTTCCACATGACAGTTGGCCACCTCTGCTGCCGATGATTGCATTCGATACGTACCATGTTGAGTACCGACAATAACGCTCCACCTGCCCGTTGGATTGGTGCATCTCAGGCGTTACGAGATGAGTGTCGCAGCCCATAACCGTGACCCAGTTGAGAAAGTCCGCACTTTGAAACATCCTACCTCTATCAGCTACAATTAACTTAGGTGTACCAAAAAGTGAAATAAAATTAGTGAAATGCTGTTTTAACCCGTCAGCATCCTGACGGTACTATCGGCCAAACTTAAGCATGCTCAGTTAAGAAAATGGTCCTGCGGAAGCACAGATAGTGACAGAGCACGCCCCTTCCTCGCTCCACCCAATTAGAGACAATACATATTTGTGTGAGTGCAGTAAGTGCGTGCGGCTAAAAATATCAACAAACATTAGCCAGTGCCGATTTGCATCTCGCTAATTGTTCACGCTTACTGTTTTCGTCCCAATTTTATTTTACGACCTGTTTATTTCTATCGGACTGATTGCCTGCCCAACTGTGCACACCTTTGCTTTGTATACCGGACTGTGATCGTGGAACTCTTTTTGACCCTTGCTCGTATCCTGAACTGTGTATCGTGACTACCTGTGAGCTGTGTTTTGTCATTAACGATGACAACCCGAAATTTAATCAGGAAGAAAGAAATGAAATCATTGTCTTGCAAGGATTGAATATATCCTAAATTGCGCTGGAGTTAAATGTACAAGTAAGTGTTTTTTTTTATCTAGAGATAGAAATTAATTAAGTACATGTTGGTTTCCTTTACTGAGCTATATATTTATTGTTTGCATTATTATATAGATCTCAATTTTTTTTCTTCTGTTACCGTAATTCACAGACCCAATTATAAGTTATTGTTTCGCGAGCCGACGCCAACGTCGCCGTCGGCCCGACAGCAGAGTTTTATAGATAAATGGTAGGTTACAAACAAATTTTTATTAATTCATATTATATTTGAATGCCTAAAAGAAACCTACATGCATTTTTTATATTTCGTATATTTGTTGTTGTTATTAGAAATTTTATTCTTACGAAATCGTGTATTATGCGTTTCTGTGTAAAAGAAATACACAAATATATTAATGATTGCTGACTGCAAACATATTTCATGTCAAATCTCTACCTCGAGTCTCTAAATACTCGAAGTATAAGCTAAGTCGCTGTTTCTGTCTGTCTGTTTGTCTGATTCTCCGCTATTTTTTTCTAAACAATGCAACGGATTTTGATATGGGTTCTCACTCTCATTTAGAGATTTTTTGCAAATTATTATAGAGCAAAACCGAGTATTTTAGAGATGTTTAAGACCCGTGCGAAGTCGAAGTAGATCGCAAATTAACGATAAATATTAATAAAATACATAACTTAGAATTTTGCAAATATAAAATAAGAAAATACGTTTAGATAATATTCAAAATCATCATCTGCCTAGCCTTTTCCCAACTATGTTGGGGTCGGCTTCCAGTCTAACCGGATGCAGCTGAATACCAGTATTTTACATGGAGCGACTGCCTATCTGACCTCCACAACCCAGTAACTGGGTAATACGATACCCCTTGGTGAGACTAGTTGTCAGATTTTCGGGCTTCTGACGACCCTTAACGACTGTCAAAGATCCACATATGACAGCCGGGACCAACGGCTAAACGTGCTTTCCGAGGCACGGAGGAGTCTCGGTGTGTAGAGATGGTCACCCATCCACGTACCAACCCCGGCAAGCGTAGCTTAACCTGACGGATCGACCCATGCGGCTGTAATTACTTAGCCACGAGCTCCTCCTTAGATAATATTAAAATATGAATTTAAAAACAGGTTTGTTTTTTCCTTTCTTTTTTTTTTATATCGTCGCGTTCAAAGACATAGGTTGGACATTTTATGACCCGATAACAAATCTTTCAACACCTACTTAAACAATGGCCCTTCATTTTAAGTCGTTAACAATAATGCACAAAGAATCATGACCATCGACGGTACTGGTTTTTCTCATGCATCAAGATAAAAGCAATATTACAATTATTTTCTTTATTTTTGAAGTCATTCTGCAATTAGAATGCCAATTTTGTATAGGGGTTTATTTTGTTAACTTAATAAGTTATGTAATTGATTTGACAAAATGAATTGCCTACTGCCGGCCATTCTTACGTTAAAGTGTTGCCATAATCAAAATAAGTAAATATATTGACAACTCTAATCGATTTTTGTTGTTTACGATTACAAATTAATATAAATGTAAAGTCATTGGAAAGGTAAATCGCGGGGTTTTTATAAATAATAAAGCGAGATGATACTACTGTGGTGTGAAATAATTAATATTTCACACACACAGTAGTCGTATTATTTATCACTTTGTTGGCTAACCATACATATGAATGATTGCATAGATTTTTTTTAATTATCTTGCTTCGGTTTGTTATAAATGGAACCTTTTAATAAATTAATAATTATAGAACTAAATCAGTCATTTGAAATAATTATGTGTCAAGTGTATTTATTCGAGTAATCGATTTTCATTTAAAATCTAAAGTGGCAACATTGGTGTTGGTGTCTCAAATTGAATTGTCATTGTCAAAAAGTCCAATGTCAATTGCGCGTGGTGCATGCAAAGTTTGTTCATTGCGATTTCAATATTACAGTTTTTTTTTTGTGTTGATCGAGTCCTACTCTCCACAGTAATTGTGATATTCATTGTAACTATTTGTTTATTTCTTGTTTTCAATCACTATCGCTAACTTTAATGTGAAATTGTGAATCTTACGCCAGGACGTTTTTACGCCAGGAAGTTTTCACTTTGTTTGAAGTTTGTGTGTGATTCGTATTTTGTTGTACTGTACTGTACTGTACTACTTAGCGACTACTGAAAATGTCGACCACTTCGCCTGAGGTACCGACAACAAGAACAATCGACCGGCGAAACCGGTGTATCAACTGTTTTTTTTGCAATCCTAAGAAACCAACGCAGGTATTCTTTGGAACAAGCTACTACTCAGATGATCAATGTGTTACAGTCATGGATAACTCCTACTCAGGTAAGCACATTCTATTGACGTTTTCATACCTATCAGTCTATTTCTTGATTGACAGTTTAAACCTACCCAGTCATTCTCTCGTTTTTATATTTTAATTTTTGCTTTTTATAAATCACATATTAAAAACTATAGACAAATGATAGCATAAAATCAATGTCACAATGCTGAAATTGGAAGCACTCCGTGCTGTAAGCACAAAATATAATTATGTTGTGCGGCCCATTCAGTTGGGCTTGAAGTCGGTGATTGTGACATTCCTTTGCTCATTCTATTATGCTATATTCTAATGACCTTTTTTTTTATATTTCATTTCAAATATATTTTTTTGATTGCAGCTGTCTCCAGGAAGTATAATTTGTTCCGAGTGTTTTGGACTGCTTCAAAATCGAGCTAACACAATGAGCGAAGGAAGTGCTATGCCTTTGCCTGCTCTTGGACATGGAAGAATCTGGTTTCCTTGTGGAAATTCTATTTTACGAGCACCAAGAACATACCCTGTGCGACATGATCGACAAGAAAGAAACATTTTAATGAGACTGGTTCCACAGCACTTGGTAAATATTTTTTAGTATCTTATTGAGAATATGGAATGTCTAATACAGAATCTGTCTACTTGGGCTAACAGAAAAAATATTTAAGCACCTTATTTTTTTTAGGTTCCCAGAATGGAACGTGTATGTGCTGCATGTGGGAGATCAGCTACGAGAGAAGTACAGAGGCAACAGCAGCATGATTCAAATCAATTCAGTGGAAGTGAATACTGAAATTGATGAGGATATTCCTCTGATTTTAGGCCTAAATAATTATTTGTTAAGAGGTAGGATTAAATCCAGGCATGTGAACAGTCGTACGTCACTGCTCCAGCATCGTATTTAGATGATTTTTTTAATCAAAATGATGAATGAAGTCATTCGCTGTTCCTATATGTATAAGTATCATAGCTACTTACTGTAAGGGTTAGATATACTATGATTGATTTTATACCTACCTACATGTTTAAAGTGCTACCAGTGTCACTAGATCAAATTAAAGATCTCTTTGAATTCTATTGTTTTTTTTACAGCTCTCCTTTTTTTGCATTTGTAACTGTTTTAACAGGAAATATAAAGGCAAGGTACTGATTTATTTAAGTCTCTATCCCATCAGATATGCTAATTAATCTGCTCTCCAAACTACGACCTGTAAACTTACCTCTATACACGACGGATATTTCTATTTTGAGGTTAAGTTAAGTTTTCTAAAAAAACTGGGAAATGCGGGTTTTGATTCCAAAATGGCAATTGTAGATGGTTATTTGGTTAATTTATAAACCATCTAAAACAACTTTGGAATTGACGCAACTCTGTACCGTGGTCCATATTGTCGTGGTCATTCTCCTTTGCTTGGGAGAGTTTTACACAATGTTGGAATTTACTACAATGCCATTGTTAAATATCTGTTTGTGGTCTACTACCCATATAAAATACAGATAACAATGTTAATAACTTAAATAGATATTAAAAAGTTAGAGTTTATTTAATAATAACTTAATCCTTTTGCATACTGCTAGTAATGTATTGTTTAATTCCTATATTATGTGACAATTCGATGATAACTGGGAATTTGAAAAAAAACAAGATATTTTTTATGTATTTAATATAAGTATTATTAATAATATTGATACTTAATGCAAGAAACTTAAAAAACAAAATATTTCAATTAATTATACCTAAACAATTAAAAATTGTTAAAATTTCAAAAAATATCACGTGACTATAGTTGTGTCTTCATAATGTTTACTTACTTCATCTGGCAGCTAAACGTTATGACGTCACGCGCGCTCGTGTTTATTCAGGGGTTTTCGGTACTGGATTCAAAAGTATTTTTTTATTTTGAATTTGAACTATAGCGAAAATAAAAAATTAAAAAATAGTTTTGCTATAAAATTTATATATAATCTTTCCACTTATCAAACCTAATTGTTACTTTTTTTTTACAGAGAACCACTGCGCCGTTGGATGCGTAGATATGAAGAAGGAGAAGATCTAACTCAGCGCGTTCGTGCACCTCGACCTCGGGCTATCAACGAAGGGCAATTGGCCAATATGATAGCCTCATTTCAAGAAAGCCCATTTACACCTACTCGCAATTTCGCACAAGAATTTGATGTTTCAATGCAAACTATTCGGAACGATTAGTTTGCATTGAAACAAGGAAGCACTTGTCACCCATTGCGAACAAGCTTGGGATACATTAAGGAGTTCAAACTTGTGTGAAGTCTTGGTTAGGTCCATGCGTAGCCGGTGCGATCCAGTTATAGACGCGGGAGGAGCAGCGACAAATAATAGTTTTTTAATTATTTATAATTTAATTTTAACATTCAGGTGACGCAAATAGAGACGTTAAAAATATTGATTTGCGATCCTTCACAGTTTTTTTGTTATATTTATTCAACATTTCTTGAAATTCATATGAGATCCACGTTAAAAACTTTACTTTTTATTATGCGATTTTTTTACGTGATATATTTTTGCAATTTTTATTTTAAAGTTAATTTTTAAAGAATCCTTGAGATATAAAAAGGCCATTTTCCTAATAATTCCTTCCTATCAAAAGAGGCAAAAATTTTGATCGATTAGGAAGAATTTATGTTCGAGTGATACAGAAACAAACTTTTAATTCAAATATTTTTTTTCTTATTTTACCATTTAACATAACATAACATCACGCCTGTAATCCCCGAAGGGTTAGGCAGAGGTGTACCCATTACTACACCCACATTTCGCCAGTTATGTTTTTAGTCCTCATGTAATAGGGGGGGGGGGGGTGTATATTACCATTTAATAAAGTAGAAATTTGCAAAGCAACCTGAATGTAAAAAGGCGTGTAAAAAGATATACATTTTTTTGAAGCGGTACCCTTATGTTTTATGAAAATAATAAAACTCGTAACAATTAAGAATCCGTAGAGTATTTTTGACTACGCTTGGGCATGAGAAACCTAATTTATTAATTTATGACATCACTATTCGGACCAGCCTAGATATAAAAAAATATGTTAAACACTCTAAAATTTTAATGGTTGTTTCTCCGCGGCAAAATGATTTGCCCTCAGTTAAGTAGTACTAAAGATGTTTTTGTTTTCAAAAATAATAAAAAGTCTTTATTATAATACCTATTAACTGAGTTTTTTTTTATCACGTTTCAATTTTTTTTTTATGGATTTTACTACCAAGATAAATCATTTCATTGCAGGAAAAATCATTTAAATTTCACGGTGGTGTCAATTTGATGTGTTTTTTTTACAACCTTTATTTTGGTATATTATTTCAATCATTCTAACAGTTATTATTCTTATTCTTTAGTAATATTATTTTAATGTTATCTTGTCCAATGATTGTGCCAGTTATTTTAAAGTCATCAATGTAAATAAAGGTGTACTAATAATATAGTAAATCTGAATATTTGTTTGTTTAATCGCGCTAATGTCTGAAACTACCAGTGTTATTGTATATGATATTATAATCTAGTAATTATTTTGGTATGATAGCCATATTTATGAAAAATATTTTAACAACGTGTTCCATGAATGCCTGTTCATATTTAACACATACACATATATAACAAAATAAACTAGATAAAAACTAAATATCTAACAAAAAAATAACAAAAAAAAATGGATAAGTCAAAGAAACACCAGGACTCGGTATAGTATGTTATGGGAATAAGCCACGCATTTCTGGAACACGTAAATATCACGCTCATCACGGAGCAATAACTATAAAGACGCGTGGAAACCGCGCGAGGCAGCTAGTATTTGATAAATAATGTAATAAAGTAAGTGTAATCTATAATATTATGTGGTATGTTAAAATAACGTGTGTGTAATAATTAATAAAAGATATGTATACCTAGTTTTTAAAAATATATATTTCTTATGTTAATAATTAGGTAATATATTGTTGTATTATTTATTTTTACCTATAAATATGAACAACCTGCTAGGCTGATTGCCTGACAAGACAATTATGTGAAATGCTATGCTATTTCGCGCGGTAGTGGCGCATATTTCTTATTTGTATATTTTTTTTCTTTTAGTTGTTTTAGACTTAATACCAACTAGTTTTTATTTTGCTTTTTCTTACGTTTTCTTGTAAAATGTGCGTAATTTTTATGTAAATAAATAGTTTTTCTTTCTTTCTATGTAATTTTTTAAATAAGTATATATCTATGATGTTTTTTGGACAATCTTGAAAAGATGCATAAAAATAAAATAATTTATAATTTAAATTGTTGTTTCTTTTTCTGAAGAAATAGGCAAATCCTAAGTGAATTATAAAGAACCCACAAGCAACCAGTGCATATTTCACACTAAGAGTAACTTTAAAGCAAAAATCTCTTACCTACTATACATGAGATGAAAATATTTAATAACTACCTAAAATAAACAATTATTTTAAAAAACTAAATAAGCACTTTTTTACCCTTAGAGGTAGGATTTCCAATATTTTATAATAGAGTTAGTTACAGATGAAACTAATAAAAAAGCGTGCTAATAAAAAAAATCCTAAACATTTTTTTATTGAGTTAATATAAACTAAAAATGTGGATTTTATTAGTCAATATCTGTTTACAATTCATCAATTCAACTCCAGTATAAAATGCTCTGTAAAAATAGAATTTTCAAGCGGATAAAATTCTTATCCTTACATAATTATAATAAAACAGTATCCCACGGCCCGCCGCGCCGCGTCTCAAAAACTGCAGTACTGATTTTCGTTGGATTTTACTAATATACAGAGTTCATAGTAATTTAGGTGTATAGGTATATATATTATATTAGAGAAAAACTGAACGTTTCAGTGATTTGTAACACCCGTGCAAAGCTGGGGCGAGTCACTAGTAGTTGTTTACATGTTATCTTAGTACGAAATATGTTTTTTTGTGGAAGGCTGATACTTATTAAATAATACCAATAACACATTTTCTAAATCAAACATAATATATTATAGCGAGTACGAAATAACTTCTATCAACAATGATTTAAAAAAGAGCTCACGCGGGCCATAATATCATAGTTTGAAACCGAAACGACGATTAGAATTGATGACCATTGAAAAAACATTTAACAAAACGAGGGAAACAGGTTACTAATGTTCGCCCGCACACTAGTGTGAGTGTCCGCTTCTACACGTCATTGTATTACGACGAACACAACTAAAATTCGCTTCCTATTGGTCAATACGCAAGCATACGGTGATCGACTCGAGAGCGGTGCTATGCGAAAATCGCCTTAAAGGTGCGGTGAGCATGCGGAAGTTTGGTCGATAGTACATAGGGTGCAATAGAACTAACTTAGAAAATGCATCGACTACGATCAGAACATAGCAATAACCGTCTGCTTCAGGTAAGGGACCTAGGGCATCTAAATGGATCGTTTCAAAGGGAGAGTCTGGTTTTTCCCAAGAGTGAATGGGTTGGAGTGGGGCACGGGCAACTTTTTTGTGTGAAAGACACACTAAACAGTGTGTTACATATTTGAGAGCGAAAGCCCTCAAGCCCGGGAACCAGAAATGTTTCGTAATAAGGTCGACTGTCTTATCTACACTGGGATGGTCATGTTCATCATGAAAGATTCGTAAAAGGCTAAGTCGATGACCTTTGGGGATAAAACAAAGCAGTTTAGGGTTTTCACCAGTAGGTGTAGACTTGAAGTACAAGATGTTATTTTTAATGACATACCGGGAAGAGTCCAACTGACCATCGGATAAACTCTGGATGATAGATCGAGTCTCTTCATCAGAAGCTTGAGCAATTTGAGCCCAGTTCAAAGGCTTTTGAACCGAAATTACGTTGACAGGATTGCGACTAAGATAGTCAGCATGGGATATAAGGGAACCTTTACGGTAATCGAGACTGAAATCAAAATCCTGAAGGTATACCCACCAACGAGCTACCCTGGGCAACAAATCTTTCTTACGTTGGGTGAGTTTTAGTGCGTTGCAATCGGTAACTACAGTGAAATGAACCCCCACAAGATAATGCCGGAAATACTAAAGAGCTTTAACGACAGCAAGCGTCTCCAGCTCATACGAGTGGTATCTACTCTCAGCCCCCTGAGTAAGCCTGCTGAAATAAGATACCACACGCTTGCGATTATTCTCATGTACTTGCATCATGACTGCTTCATAACCAATAGAGCTCGCGTCTGTGTGGACCTCTATTGGTAACGAAGGATCGTAGATAGCTAGTACTGGCTCACTCGTTAGACATTCTACAATGTACTTTCGAGCAGCCTGTTGTTCTGAACCCCAGTTAAAAGGAACGCCCTTTTTAGTCAGCGCAGCAATACAAGCAGTTCTCTGGGCAAATTCAGCTATGTAGCGTCTAAAATAGCTGGCTAAGCCCATGAACTGGCGGACCTGTTTTATGTTTTGCGGTTGAGCTGAGTCGATCAAAGCCCTCACTTTGTCATGACTCGGCCTAACCTGATTCTCGCTAATGGTTCGCCCAAAATACTCAATTTCCATAGCTAGGAACGAGCACTTCTTCAAGTTAATTGAAAAACCGGCCTCGGTCAACTCTACGAAGTAGAATCAGGCCCTATTCGACTGTTTTGCTCAGAATTAAAACATCATCGATGTAGACAAGAATATCACCAGATTCAATGAACTCGCGAAGTGTTTTTGCAATAATCCGCTGATAGACAACCGGCGCATTTGCCAATCCGTAAGGCATTTTCAAATATTGAAAATGTCCCTCTGGCGTGATAAATCCCGTAAGCGGTACTGACTCGCGGTCCAACGGAATTTGATGGAACCCAGTAGCCATATCAAGACTACTGAAGTACCTATTATGTCCAAGACGGTCTATATCTATTCGCGGCAGTAGAAATCGATCCTTAATTGTTACGTCATTGAGCTTACGATAATCGACACACATCCTGTCCGAACCGTCTTTCTTCTTGACTAAAAGGATAGGGCTCGCATACTCGGAATCGGACTCTTCGATTATGCCTTTATCTAAAAGATCCCTAATAATTTCTCGAAAACGGAGCGTCTCGGCAAGAGAAAGTCGGTAAGGACGGTAATTAACAGGTGTGTCGGAGTTGAGTCTGATTGTCATACACCCCGTATTAACTGTTGAAGTCGCGGTACCAGTAATAAAAAATTTTGAAAACTCGTTAATAATATTCAACAGCTTTCCTAATTGATCATCAACAAGAGGCGTGTTAATTGGGATAGAAACTTCGGGTTGAATCGTCATTACTCTAGTTGTAGGCCCACTATCAACCCTCGTAAGTGACTGACAATCTTTAGTACGAACGTACCTAACACTTTCTCTTTTTAAAATGTCCGTACCTACTATGACTGGAATGTTCATGTATTGGGACGATACTACGAACAAATCTACATCAAGACTCAGACCGTCAAACTCGATAGGTAACGTAACGTAAGGCGTGCTATCCACTTCCTGACTACCCAAGCCCTTCAAAATACGAAAAGCCGGCTTGCGCGAACAATTAAAATGTTTCAGCAAAGAAGACGATATTAAAGAGATGGTTGAACCACTGTCGATCAAAACGTCTACAGGCACATCTTGAATAACCGCCACTACAACATCATTATTAGTAGAAGTTACCAAAACATTGCAAAAATTAACAGCCTCCTTGTTTGCCGCTTCGGTTCTTTGCTTGGCAAAACAAGTTTCGACCTTATGACCCAGCTTCTTACAAAATGAACACGGTTCGGATTTATTCGGAACAAAAACTGTCTTCGAATTCGCGGTACTCGAAGAAACCCGAGGGCTACTCGGTCCCTGATCAGGTCTAGAGCGCTTAGTACACGCATTCTGGTTGTGTCCTAGCTGACCACACGAGAAACACTTAACATTGCTAGTACTACCCCTTTTCCGCAAGGAATCAGCGATTGGTTTCCCTTTGCTACTACTATTTAAACGCGAGGCACTAACAAAATAAATGGAGAAAAACTCAATCAAATCATTTGGCAATAATTTTACGTTAGTCGCAGCCGCTCTAATATTAGGGTCCGTAATACCGCGTATAATTATTGCCGATATTAATTCGTCACTAAGTCCGCGCACTATTCTCAACCGAAGTAACGAACGACGCGCATAATCAGCGTACGTGGAGTACTGGTCGGAGTTGGTGTTAATCACGTCCGCCAAAATGTAAACAGTACTGCAGTTTTGAGACGAGGCGCGGCGGGCCGCGGGGTACTGTTTTATTATAATTATGTAAGGATAATAATTTTATCCGCTTGAAAATTCTATTTTTACAGAGCATTTTATACTGGAGAATTATTGTAAACAGATATTGACTAATAAAATCCACATTTTTAATTTATAAATCTTAACTCGATAAAAAACTGTTTAGAATTTTTTTATTAGCACGCTTTCATTAGTTTCATTTGTAACTAACTCTATTATAAAATATTGGAAATCCTACCTCTATGGGTAGTACAGTGCTTATTTAGTTTTAAAATTATTGTTTATTTTAGGTAGTGATTAAATATTTTCATCTCATGTTAATAGTAGGTAAGAGATTTTTGCTTTAAAGTTACTCTTAGTGTGAAATATGCACTGGTTGCTTGTGGGTTCTTTATAATTCACTTAGGATTTGCCTATTTTTTCAGAAAAAGAAACAACAATTTAAATTATAAATTGTTTTATTTTTATGCATCTTTTCAAGATGGTCCAAAAAACATCATAGATATATATTGAAAGAATTACATAGAAAGAAAGAAAAACTGTTTATTTACATAAAAATGACGCACATTATATAAGAAAACATGTAAGAAAAAGCAAAATAAAAACAAGTTGGTATTAAGTCTAAAAAACAAAAAAAAAAAAATACAAATAAGAAATATGCGCCACTACCGCGCGAAATAGCATTAATAGCATAGCATTTCACATAATTGTCTTGTCAGGCAATCAGCCTAGCAGGTTGTTCATATTTATAGGTAAAAATAAATAATACCACAATTTATTACCTAATTATTAACATAAGAAATATATACGAGTATTTTTTAAAACTAGGTATACATATCTTTTATTAATTATTACACACACGTTATTTTAACATACCACATAATATTATAGATTACACTTACTTTATTACATTATTTATCAAATACTAGCTGCCTCGCGCGGTTTCCACGCGTCTTTATAGTTATTGCTCCGTGATGAGCGTGATATTTACGTGTTCCAGAAATGCGTGGCTTATTCCCATAACATACTATACCGAGTCCTGGTGTTTCTTTGTCTTATCCATTTTTTTTTGTTATTTTTTTTGTTAAATATTTAGTTTTTATCTGGTTTATTTTGTTATATAAGTGTATAGACGTGTGTGTATGTGTTAAATATGAGCAGGCATTCATGGAACACGCTGTTAAAATATTTTTCCTAAATCTGACCATCATACCAAAATAATTACTATATTATAATATCATACAACGTGGCGCTACCATGGTGACATTAATTTCACACACGGATAGGGCTAGTGGCCATAAATCATAATAAATAGAAAATGTTAAAAAAATACGTAAACTGAAAAAAAAATTTTTTCAAACAAACTAAATAATAAAAAAGTAACCAAAATTTGGATCACTCTGTACAAAAATTCATTCATGAAATTAGAATACTTACCTAAATAGTTGTATTACGTTTACTCGAAGCGGCAACGTCTCGCTTTGCGGGCTGGCAACCACGCAAACTAGCCTGGTACTTGAGATCGGTCCGATTGTAATTTGACGACATAACAATAACAAAGAAACCGAGCGTAGTCAATCACTTATCACCTTCTCTTATTACTGTAAGTTATTATCACCATCACCACTAATCATTACTTTTATTTAATAGTCTTTAAGTGTGTTAAATTTTTTTATTTTCAATGAGGCCACCTTGTTGGCGGATACAAAGGGCTAAACGGCGCTTCATGTTCTCCCGCACTTTTGATAATAAATTGTCTCTTACAGCCATTTCCCTCAATTTCTCAAACGCGTTTGTAATTCGAAGGCGTAATTGTTCCACCGAGTCCACGTTCTCCGCGTACACATCGTCTTTGATGCAACCCCACAAAAAAAAATCGAGTGGCGTGAGGTCTGGCGATCTTGCTGGCCACCTACGAGGTCCGAATCTCCCAATCCATTGTGTACCAAACGTGTCATTTAGCCACTGCCTGGCTGTTGTTACAGAATGAGCCGGCGCGCCATCTAATTGGTACCACATTCGTTGGTATCGGTGGACGTTGATATTATTAGTGTATTCTGACACCGTATCATTTAGTAGGTTAACAAACCTTTCTCCGGTCAAATTGCCATCAATGAATACGGGTCCGATGATGTCGTCACCGTGAATAGCTGCCCAAACATTTACCGTAAATCTGTACTGATGAGCTGACTCCCGCCAAACTCGGGGATTTTGGTTTTCGGGTGCCCAATGGTGCAGATTGTGCTGGTTCCACATGCCGTTTCTGGTAAACGTGCTTTCGTCAGTCCAACAAATTTGGGAAAGAAAGTCGCTGTCCTCTTCAATTTTATTCAGTAACCACTGACAGTAATTCACTCTTATTTGTTTATCACGCGATAATAGTGTATGAACTTTTCTAAATTTGAATGGGTGCCACTTTTCCCGCTTTAATATCCTATGGACGGTTCTGTGATGGACTTGAAAATGCCTAGCGCTCTGGCGAAGGCTAGTTTTGGGCTGATTTTGAAAGTAATGTAGCACATCTTCATTTAATTGGATTGTGTTTTGACGTGTAGGCGGTCGATCTGGGCGTTCAGACCTAGGATCCACTGGTTGATTTTCGCGGATGCGCTGAAGAGCTCTTACAATAGTGCGAGGATTAGTAGGGCATTGTCTTGAATTGCCATATCGCTCGCGATATGTCCTTATCGCAAGGGCGGCATTTTGATGACATTCTCCGTAAATTAGAATCATATCCGCGTATTCAGCGGCCGTGTAGTTCGGATGAGTATTTGCCATCACGATCGCAAGTTTACACAAGCACTAATAACACAAATAAAGCGTCCTTATCGCAAAAGATGAAAGTAGTAATCGAAATAAAAAAGAAAACTAATGAAAACAAAGCAAAGCGTCTTTATCGCAGTACCATAAGTAGTGTATTATTGGGCATTCTATACCACTATCGGCAAGTAGCTCGGCGAGTGCGCCTCGCTGCCGATAGTGGTATAGAATGCCCAATAATCGACACTCGACTCGACTCTCCACTCGACCGATAAACTCGAACGAGACAGTTTGTTGTACCGTGTACTTGATTAGGAACGATTTACTCGACCAATGACTAGTAACTTGCTCCTTACCACTATCTTCCATACGGCTGGTCAGTATGCCGCGTTTCGGAGCACGATGAACAATCAACCATTTACTTACCACTGCACTTAACCGGTCACTCGAGTTGCATTTACTGTTAACATAGAATGGTGAACGAGTTGATGATTGTAACAAACCAACGAAATTACAAGTACCTAGTGAAAAAAGCGTTAACGGGTTATTATTGTAAATAAAAAACAACTGTAAGGTACGGTATTTGGTTTAATTATCATAAAATGTTGGTTTGCCTGGAAACAAGATATCAGCCGCACGCACGAGCTCTTGTAATTTTCGCCACTGAGGAGAATCCGCGTCAGTCTGGAACTTGATTCGGACGAGCGCCTTCTTCCACAGCTCGGCGGAGTCGGTAAGGCGAGCGTCGTCAGCCTTGTACACCTTGCAGTCGATGTAGTACTCTCCGTCGGTGCTCGTTGCTCGGCGCTCGCAGCCGCTGGCTACCCGGTTCACAAAGAATGAAGTTAGGTGATCCGATGCATCTTCTTTGTGTGGGATGTCGCGGTTGTTACTGATGCCGAATATGTCGATGCCAGTATTCACTTTTTTACTGAAACAATTACAGAAACTGTAATTAGTTAATGTTTAGAACGAGAGATGCATACGCCAAGAAAAACCTTCTGCTGTAAAAAAAATATAACAATTGACTCGGCTTTGATCAATACTGTAATCGATTAAATCAATCCATCGATTCAAACAATAACCAAGTGAACCTGCACTTGTTTTAAAATAATATGTAATAGTAATTGCACGATTATAATTTAGTCAGTAGATATGTGGCTAGAGTAAGTAGATAATTAATTTACCTGGCACGAGCTACGGTTGTTGATTGTGACTGCATCTTGCGTTTCCCATTGCTGTCTGCAGACAGTTTGCGGCTGCACTTCACTTTTTGCCCGGTGACCGATGCTTGCAAGTAATCACACTCAGAGTCTGACCTGAAATAAAGATAGGGAAAATTTAGTCACATAATTATTATTAATTATCTCAATGGAGTAGTGTCAACACAAGTGTGTGCGCAAACATTGGTTCTCCTACATGCCCATGGGATAGCAAACCCATAGAGAGATTGGGTGCAGGATCGATGGCTTTACATGCTGTTCAAAGCACAGAAGACTGGATGAAAAATAATGACTCCTTCGAGGGATCGACCTCAACATACTATGAGCAGCTCGGGTGATCTGTGAAGTAACACGCCCACACACAAAAATAACTGTAAATTACAAGCGGATCACAAGTGTGAGCCATGACAACGAACAGAATATTTTATAAGACTTACATTTTTCAATCAGAAGTTCCACTCGGTTTGATGACTTGGTTGGTGATGGCGGCAGCGGGTGGCTATCGACAATGTCGTCGCTGATATTTGTAGACAACACGGACTGTTTGTATACTGATGATAACAGAGCACTTCGTTGCACTTGCAGACTGCGAATACTTTGTACCGAATACTTGTAGCTTATAAGTAAAAATCAAATTATAAGTAAAGCATGTTAAAAACACTTCAATCAATTTAGCATTGTTGTGTTGAAGTAACTTTTTCTGTAGTCGGATTATACATGCACGTAAAATGTAGACGAAGGAAAATTTTATGCTGCATCGAATGTCGATGCAGCGAAATTAGCCAGGGCTGACTAAATGATAGCGAGCACGGAATCGTTACACTACATTGATGTAATTATTTTATAGAAGTAAATAAATATTTCTAAGGTAGGTACTTATTTTATCATCTATGTTAGGTCTTGTGTAGAAAATATGAACTTATTGCCGTCAACCTAGTACTTTTCTAGACTTCCTGAAATAAATACATAATATAGTTCTCATAACTACACTAACAGCCATGAGTCAAACCATGGAAATCCGTATCTGTCGATACGCTATGATATATTTTAATCGTAATAATGCATTGTGTAAATTTTGTATTTTGCTGATACATAGAATGATACTAAGTTATTGTCAACCCTAACTAAAATAGCTGATTATTGTGAATGTGAAATAAATAATTAGGTTAAGCACACGTGTAACAATTGCGCAAAAACAAATTTTATGATGAAATACTTTTAGGCAAAAAATATAATTTAAAATATTATTTATTACTTCAAAGGTCTCTCGGAGTGAGCACCTTTCTAAACTGTCACCGAAAAATTAAGTCAATTATTAAAAATAAATATTTTATTGATCACACACCAGAAAGTACATACGAACGATTTCATCAGGAGTAACGCTGTTCGGTATATCGTGGGAGGCCTGAAATACACCTGTTTGGATAAAGCAGATCATTTCATATTGTACAGGTAATTATCAAATATATTTTTTTAATTTCAATTAACATAATAGTATGACTCTTTTTCAACCCAGAATTTACAATTATATGTCTGATTCTTTATCGGTACCTAATAATCATTTTTTTTTATTTCAGATACATTCTGCCTAAACAAAATATTAATTACCGACTGGTCTGTGAAGAATTATTTAATTACCTGAAATATATCTCCATATTTGGATCACGTAGATACACATTCCTGTGTATAAATCATTTTACATTTTGCAGGTAATTATTATCTTTATTTTTCTCTCCAGATTATACTATTATCTATCTAATTAAATTATGTGTCTAATGCACCCAATTTTTTATTATTTCAGAAACATTCTGCCTAAACATAATTACCGACTTACCTGAGAAGAAATTACACAAGGGATCTTGGAACGAACATAAAATAGTCCTGATCAAGTTGTACTACCTATATAAAATATTTTGTTACTGGTATACCTAAGATCGTGAATAATAGTTGTAAGTATTATCTAATCTAATTTTATTGAAATTGTTAGTATTCCTTTTTGTTAGTGATTTCAACAATAACATAATGCCTCACTGTTCTGATTGTAAAGTATTTGTAGATAATCGCCGATGGTCTGGTCATTTACGTAGCAATGTACATAAAAACAAAAGTTCAACTCCTATTTATGATAATGTGGCAATTATTAATTCTTCTTTTAAAGAACGAATCAAAAGTTATAAAATCACAGCGACAGGCGAACAAATACATAGTTTTCCTGAAATGTTCCTCAATAGTATTAGTCCACAAATTAAACATTTAATAGATAGTTCAATACAGAAACACACCTCTGTCAAAATAAACTTCGAACTGTTTGCTTCCTTTCTTATGTTTAAAAATGATCAACAAGAAATAAAATCATTCCGAACAAAAAATTTTATTACACTAATTAATTACGATTTTGATTCTACTTACAAATCAGCTGTTAATGTACTACTAAAAAAAATTGAAGAATTTGAGGAAAGAGATAGTGGTTGGACATTTTTAAGTAATTCACATTTAGAATTAAATATTAATAAATATCAACCACTCAGCGGATCTAAATTTTTAACTTTGCCGAAATCCATAAAGGCTAAAAGGGCTTGTTTGAATATTCGAAACAATGATGAGTATTGCTTTTTGTGGTGTGTTGTGGCGGCATTGTACCCCACAAACAGACATCCCGATAGGATTTCGTCTTATCCATACTTTCAGGAAGTTTTGAATGTTAATAATTTAACATTTCCAATTACATTCTCGGACATAGCTATCTTTGAGAGAAATAATCCTTCTCTCAATATATTTGTATATGGTTTAAAAAATGAGAAAACAATTATTGGGCCATTGTATACAACGCTGAATGACAAGTCTAATAAAAGTATCCATCTACTGTTTTTAGAAAATAATAATAATTCTCATTACTGTCTCATCAAAGATTTATCTCGTTTAGTTAGAAATCAGATGACCAAACATCATGGTAAACTATATTTCTGTGAAACATGTTTATTGTTTTTTCCAACGCTTAGTCAAATTGAATCCCACTTGTGTGGGGGGATTGTCACTGTTTTACCGGAAAAAGGGTCATTTTTAAAATTTAAAAATTATGATAGAAAACAAAATATTCCATTCGTCATATATGTCGACTTTGAAACGTTACTTGAACCAATTTCCGGCGCTGAATTCAACACCGCTAACACGTCATACTTAAAACGCCACGTGCCAGCGGCGTTCGCTTACAATGTCGTGTCATCAAATAAAAATGCCACCGTTGAGGGCTATAGAAGTTATCGAGGTAATGATTGTGTTTCGAAATTTATACATTTTCTTACTGAGGATGTAAAACAATTACATAAAATTATATCCAAAAGCGAGCCTATGATATTCACTGACGAAAATTCTCGTGATTTTAAACGTGCCGTTAAGTGTCATATTTGCGACAATTTACTCTTAACCGATAAAGTAAGAGATCATTGTCATATTAAAGGTCTATATCGAGGTGCAGCACATCGACACTGTAATTTACAGCATAAAGTACCAAAATTTATTCCAATATTTTTTCACAACTTATCCGGATACGATTGTCATTTATTTATAAAAAAGTTAGGTGAAATTCCAGGTTCAATTAAAATAATCCCCAAGACTAAAGAAAAATATGTAGCATTTACTAAATTTATTCCTATTGCCGATAACGAGTACATTTGTATAAGGTTTTTAGATTCCTTCAACTTTTTGGGAACAAGTTTAGACAAGCTCGCTAAAACATTGCAGGTGGAAGATTTCGTTAATCTACGGTCTCATTTTTCTAAAGAAAAACAGTTTAATTTATTGAGAAGAAAAGGTGTTTATCCATATGATTACATGACCACTTGGGGATGTTACGATCAAACATTTTTGCCGTCTAAGGATAATTTTTATAATTCTTTGACTAACGAAGTCATTAGTGATGAAGATTATAATCACGCGCAGGCTGTTTGGGCTGAATTCAATATTAATAACCTAGGCGAGTATACGGATCTATACTTAAAAACGGATGTGCTTTTGTTAACAGACATATTCCAAAATTTTCGGAAAACCTGTAAACAATATTACAGTCTTGACCCCGCGTTTTACATTACTGCACCCAGTTTATCTTTCGATGCGATGTTGCTAAAAACAGGCGTTCAGTTAGAGCTAGTGTCGGACTTAGCTATCGTCAGAATGATACAAAGCGGTATACGCGGTGGTTTGTGCATGTGTTCCCATCGGCATGCTAGAGCTAATCACAAGTACATGCCTGAATATAATCCATCACAACCTGAGAGTTTCATAGTATACTTAGATTGTAATAATCTTTACGGTTTCAGCATGTGTCAGTATTTACCATACTCTAGTTTCAGATTTTTAGGTGATAACGAATTAGCTAATTTTGATGTTACCGCTATAGAAGATAACGCAAAATGGGGCTTCATATTAGAAGTCGATCTATTGTATCCCGAAAATTTACATAATCATCATAATGACTTACCATTTTGTCCTGAAAAATGTGTACCCCCGGGAGGTAAAACCAAGAAACTCATAGCAAATTTGTATAATAAGTACAACTATGTGATTCATTACGTTCATTTAAAAAAATGTTTGGAACATGGTTTAATTTTGCGTAAAATTCATAGAGCTATTACTTTTAGACAGGCTCCATATTTAAAACAATACATAGAGTTAAATACTCAATTAAGACAAAAAGCAAAAAGTTCCTTCGAACAAGACTTTTTTAAGTTATTAAATAACAGTGTTTTTGGAAAGACATTAGAAAATACTGAAAATAGAGTAACCGTGCATTTAGTTAATCAATGGTGCGATCAGTCCAATCGAACTAAGAAATTTATATCCGCTGAGAAACTTATAGCCAACCCCTATTTCCACAGTGCATCTATTTTATCTGAAAACTTAGTTGCGATACAAATGAAACCTGATCAAATTATTTTAGATAAGCCTATCTACATAGGTTTCACTGTGTTGGAACTTTCAAAAGCACACATGTATTACTTTCATTACGATATTGTAAAGCCTTTTTATAAAGATCGAGTGCAGCTATGTTACACAGATACCGATTCCTTTGTTTATAAAATAGACACTAACGATTTTTACCATGATTTGAAATATAATTTTTTACAATATTTTGACAGCAGTAACTATGAAGCCGCAAATGATTTACAGATACCGCTAAAAAATAAAAAGGTACCCGGTCTCTTTAAAGATGAAATGGGAGGAAAATATATATCTGATTTTGTTGGCTTGAGATCGAAACTTTACTCTATAAAAACCCCTAATAATATTATTAAAAAAGCAAAAGGGGTGAAAGCAAGCGTGGTCAGGGATTTAAACTTATCAGACTATGAAACCATTTTATTTAATGGCGGAGTAATCCGGAGAAAAAATTATATGTTTAAATCGATAAAACACGAAATATTTACTCGTACTGTCAACAAAGTTGCTTTATCTAGAAATGATGACAAACGATCGATATCTGTAGATCAAATTTCAACTCGAGCCTGGGGTCATGCGTTTATTTTTAAGAATGAATTACTCTGATCATAATTTAAGTTTAGTGTTACGTAATTATCTAAGGCTACTCATGTAATAAGTTTAGTTTTAGAAAATAATAAATGTTAAAACTATTATACAAAAAGTAAATAAAATTGGAATTATTGTAACCATTGACTTGTTTCATTTATGAAATTCTATTTACTTTAAAATATAATTACACTCTTTTTTCAATCGGTAAATGAAGTAAATACCGATTGCAATGATTTCAGTTGCACTATGCACCTAGATACCTTGCATCGTAAGGTTGATTTTTGAACGTTTACGATTAAGTAACACGCTTACAAGGCACTATTCTTCATTGTATAATTATTGTCTACGTTGCAGTTCATTGGCCTTAGCGTGGAGACACAAATGCTTAGATGACATGTAATTAATTATTACACGGTATTTAATTATTTTGCAATCATTAACGAAATATTATTCATCGCGAACACCTGTTTCATATATTTTTTTTAACCTTCAGCAAAAGTAATCATGTCGGTGAGTATAATTTTTTTTTTGTAACTAACAATTGTGATCGCGGTAGTGTTAATAATCAATATAATAAAGGAATATAGTGAACTCCATGGAAAACCCAATTATAACGCTTTAGAGCGCTATACTAAAGGAATAGTGGTATAATTGTTTTATATTTTGTTTCAGATGTCTGAATCCGAGATCATATTCAGCCAGTATGCCCAGGATCCTTACGAAGGATTCTCTGAGATGTTTCGCAGCGAACCCGAGCACAGCAAACCAGTCACAAAAGATAAAAAACCAAAACAACGATGCAGGGAAAAGTCGAAAAAACTAAAACCAACCAAATCCTACGTGATGAGTCGACTACAGCGAAGAGGGATTAAATTAATAAAAATTTCAGTCATAGATCTATGTAATAACAATCCTCAAACCATAGACAGTGATAGTGACAGTGAGAACGTTATTATAAACGCACAATATATTGTTCAAGATGCTATCGACAGTGTTATGGACGAAACTGAGTCTTTAGTTAAGAAAATATCGAAATCTTTAATAGATACTGACTTTTAATAATCGTTTGTGTAAATTAATGTCTATAATTTTATTAAGATATTTCTATTCAATTGCGTGTAGTGTTCAGTTATTTGGAGAAGTGTGGGGAGTGTTTAGCAAAATAAAAGCATGAATAACTTATTTTGATTTTTATTTAACAAACCTAAAAACTAATAATCTACATTACACACATTAGTGCATACATTTTATGCCCATTCTAAATACTTCCTTAAACAAAGCACATTTTTAAGCGCACAATGCTTCAGATGTTTATTACAATTAAAATTAGATCTTCCTTCACAGTATGTTTTATGCAAAACAGAGAAATTAGGACATTGTTCTTTACCAAGGTCTAATACTTTACAATTCATACAAAGATCCTTTATCCAATTCACCTTCTCCAAACCATTTACAATGATTTCCTTATTTTCTAGATATGAAACGATTATACGTCGAAATTCTCTGTAGTCAATATAACCTTCATTCCAATAAATTCCCCTATTTCTTTCCAACCATTTAACCTGCTTCTTTTCATCACTTGTTAAGTATTTAAACAAGTATGGTGGTTTTATTAAAAATGTTTGAGTATAATCACGACTAGCAAAAGCTAATTCTTTTATTATAAAATTATTGTACAGGTCTTTAAACCCTTGAACATCTAATATGATAGTATTCGGATTCATGATATTTTTCTCACAGTATTACTTAGAGGCTTATACTCAATTATGCAGTCGTTCAATAAAAGACAATATGCAGAAGTTTGATCTGGTATGTCCGAATCACTCTCTATTTCCACTCGTACATCCACAATAGGACCTGTCTTTACATTATCGGCCTGTCTAGAGCAATCTATGATAAAGAGCGGCGCCAAATCTTTAAATTGTTTTTCACTTAATAAGGGTTCCGGGCGACGTCCGTAATAAGACTGTTGAAATCGAATGTATTGCTCGTATAATAAAGCGATTCTGTTATTCGCAAAACTGATATTTAGGTTTTCATAGGGGAAGTAAGTTGAATTTAGGTATACTCTAACGTCACGAACATGGCAGTGATCGAACTGAGACATATCAGAACTTGAATTGTTTTTTCTATTTGTTTGTAGGCCCATAATTATGTATCTAGGTTTCTCTATTTGCGAGGAAGTTTTGATGGACCAGGTATGTTTTGTAGTTTTAGGTAAAGCTGGATATTCGTAGAGATCCCAATTTCTGAATATCATCTGAAGTGGTCGATCTTTTTCTAACAGTTTGAGTAAACTTATTTTCTCTTTGTCGGACACTTTAACATGCGGTACACGCCAGATGATTTTATTTATTTGAACGTCTTCTACAAATTCACCGGTGTTAAGTTTGACCGCATTCAGGTTAGTATTACTTCGTAGCAATATCAGTTCGTGCCTACAATTTATCACGACTTTCTTGAAATCTTCAGCGAAACCGATGATGTTACTGAGTGGTATAGACGCGGAAAAACTACCCCCATTTATATTTTTTACGCCATCGATATTCCAGCCCCATGCATTAGATATCTTTGACTCACTTTCACTCATTGATATTAACGATTTCATGGTGGTAGTTATGCCAGCATTTTTTATTCTATCAATTTCCACTCCATTTAGCTCGTATCTTATATCTTGGAACAGGTAAAGTAGAGCATTATTCGTAAAATTAACACTAGTGGCTTTCTCTTTCATATCCTTTTTGCTTACGATAACAGTCCCTTCCAAATACAAGGTACTAGCTGACGGAAGTATATACAAGTCTTGCTGGTTAATGGGTATACGAATTTCATCGTTCCTATTGAAACTAGTTACGTAGGGCTTGTAAGAGTGAAATTCGATTCCTTCAACCGTGTTGTCGTAAGTCGGAGCGGATAAAACGTCTAAGATATTCATTTTAGTAAACCGATCGCTTTGAGAAATGCCTTGTTGTCTTTAGTTAATTTTATTTTCTTCTTAGGGCGAGCTCTTATATGGTTGGAAGCTTGAGTGGAACTGATATTTTTGATTTGCTGATGCACATATTTATTGTAGTCGATCATTTTTTTCTTCTGAGATGCAAATACAGCTGCACTTCTTCACCGCGCAAGTTTATTAAGCGGTTATTTATATCTAACAGCCTGATATGTATGCAGCTAATGTTGTTTTGGTTGATTGGAAAGTATATCGCGTTTTTCGGAATTTCTATAATCCTATATCCGGGAGGAACGTTGAGTGCAAATTCGTGGATAATGTGACTCGGTTCTCCGTTTGTGTACGAGCCGCTTACAATATCACATTCGATCCTGATCACAGTTGTAGGTAAAATGTTGACCGGCAACTGTGACTCATGCCATTTATTTGCTTTCAAGATTTGTTTATTAAACCCTAATAAATTCCTGAAAGTACCTTCTTTATTAAAATTTATGTCCTTTGTACAATATACAGCAGCTTTTAAAGTATTGTTATTGCACTGTAGTTTGATTGAGGCATCTTTCATTTCAGATTTTAAATAATCATTAATATCTTGCAATTCATAGGTGCCCTCCGGTATTTCAATAACTTCGTTAGAACCATAATAGAATTTATTATTCGTTTTGTCAATGTTTGGAATCGAATTAAATGTTGCGAAATGCAATAAGGCACACTCATACTGTTCATATAGTTGCAACGTGTTGGGATAGTAAGTAGATAAAGTTGACGAGTTTCCAGTTATCGATAATGTGAGTGACATTTTGCAAATGATTGAAATAAAAGAAAATCATAGATTTTATATGATTTTATTCCAAAAAGTCCACAGATATTCTAAACATAAGTGTCCACAATTTACAGTGTTGAATTTCTGATATCTTGTATAATTATAAAAAACATTACAATTCTTAAAATATCGTATTAATTCCATTGGAGGCTTCAAATTTCCAAAGCTATCAAAATATTCACAATAATTGCCTACTTTTACATAAGCTACCCAATGCGTCCCTTCGTTCTTATAATCGTCCAAGTTAACGATACCACATTCAATCGGATTTGGCGTTCTTGGTAATTGATCCCTCATGTACACTCCCCGAAAGTGAGGGATGTCGCGTGCATACCTTTGGATGTCTACATTAGTTAGAGGACGATTAGGTAGCTTATTTTTCAGTTTTTTGAAGATTTCACGAATAAACCTTTTCCATTTTTATGTGGCTTAATGTATAAACCCTGCCCTAACTTTAAAGACTCCATAGCCCTATTATGTCGTTGTGTTTCTAGTAAATTTTGCTGACCAGCTTTGTAATCGTTAACAGTTTTTGCAATACCAGCCGCACCACCAGCTAAAGTTCCTAATGCTGATAAGCCCGCAAAAATCGGGATTAAGGGTAGAATACCTCCAGTCTTTGGTAAGGGTATCACTCGTGGTACTCGAATTTTCTGAATGTTAGGAAATATTTTTATTGCTGCTGAGTAAGCAGCGTTAATTAAAGTTTTACTGTTCTTTGGTTTCAGTTTCTTTATCTTCGCTCTTATTTTTGATACGAAACTTTTAAACGTTTTAACGCCGGCACCAGATTTCAGTTTGGCTTTCATAACTTTGCTCACTAACCACGAACTAAGTTTTTCACCTTTCCCTGCATCGTTCGATTTAAGTCTTTGTTTAGCCATATTAAGTAGTTGTAAATCAGCTTTGTGACGATTGGGTAAGTCTGTATGGTTTGCATATGCAATGTCGTGATGCATGCAAGCTTCGTCTAGCTTATTTACACCTCGGTCACCTCGTAGTAAACGTTTCTGGAGTTTTGTTCCCGGGCCGCAATAATTGTAGCCTGGTAAATGAAGTTCGAACGGCAGATTATTAATTAGGGTATTAACAAGTTCACCTCCTTGCATTGTCTAAAGTGTAATGAAAGAAATAATGCAAAATTAACTGTTATATAATTGTTTTATTCCACTATTGCAGTTTTGTTGATCCAACTGTTTTCTTCGTTGTTTAGACCCAACCATTTCACAAACATTTTTGTTCCTTTCCTTTTTAAAACCTTTTCTACCAAATAAATACCCGGATAGTAAGATTTTTGAAGTTCTTGCTCGTAAAAAGTTCCCAATATGGCTTGCTTTCGCTGATCTTGTATATGATATGTTACTGGTATGGTATGATTTATTTTTTTTATAGTAAATATTTCAGTTGACCAATTAGGTGTGTAACCTTTCTCAAAATTGTGTTTGTATTTACTGATACGAACAAAGTCACCTACTTTGAACTTAGGTTTTCTACGAATGGTTACATGATTTAAGGTTTTTTTAATATTTTCTTTTATAACTGACTCACTAGATTTATTAACTTCAATTGGCTTAAATTTAATAGTACGATGTTTTGTGTTGTTATAAGTCTTTAACGTAACTTCTAATGGTATACCTAACCATTTATAGTTCCCATTCAAACTAAAATATTTATATAATTTATTTTTAAGTGTTTTAATCAGTCGCTCCACGATCGAAGCTTTTTTGCTAGAAAACGTTGAGTAATGGTTAATATTATACGTCTTCATAAGCGTTTGAAATGAGTTGTTATAAAATTCTGTTCCCTTATCAGTTTGTAAATTAACAGGTTTGCGATTGCTGTTAATCAGTATTCGTTTAAATGCATGAGTAACATCGAGTTTATTTTTTGATTTTAATGACTCTGCCCAAGCGTACTTTGAGAAGCAGTCAATCACCACTAGAATGTAATTATGACCTTTATTATATTTTCTCAGGTTTTGCATGTCCATTAGATCAGCTTGCCACAAGTCATCGACCCCTTTTAGAATGACGGAACGTCGAAGGAAATTTCTTCTTGCTGCTTTGTGTAGTTCATTAACAATTTGCTGTTTTGCCATTATGGAGATTTATTTTGAAGTAATTTATCTACCTCTGCTTTAGTATAAAACTTATCTTGCAAATGAGTTAAAACCTCAGGTATCTTTGCTTTTAAAGTAGCCTGTACTGTACCCTTTGTGTCTTTTATGATTTGAGAACGCAATGATCCAATCATATTATTAAATTCTTTTAACATATTAGCATTCAAACGATCTACATAATCCTTGTCCACAGTCAAATTATTTAATTCTTTTAATGTGTTAGCATTCAATCGATCTACATAATCCTTGTTCACAGCATCGTCTGCTTCTACTGGAGATCTAATTCCTCTCAGTCTTGAAGTTTTTAAATCAAAATCTCCGTTTTCTAATTTTAACAGAGCATTCTCATTAAACTCAAATAACTCAGCAAAACGCATTCTTTTGTGAATGTAGTGTCCGAATTTGTCTACGTTCATGTTTAAGGTGTATTGTATCGAGAGGCTAATAATAAAATAAACACATTTTAAAATATTTATTAATTTATAACTTTACTTTCACGCAATTCTTCAATGATAGATATAATTTCATTATCTAATCCTGTGTTACCAGCATCTCGAGATGCAATCAATAATTTTAATCTATCCACCAGTTCATTGGGATCGTCCCAATATACAAAATCTACGTTTTTCTTCCACGTTTTTGTTAAAGGTAGTAGTCCTTTTCCCTTCGATTGGTGTTCCTGAATTGTACTTCGTAGTTGGAACAGAGGCTTTATAATTTGCAAATATTTTTGTCCTTTATTACTTTTTATTGGTTTACTGGGTTCATAGTCTCGTCGATGTGCATTTGTATCAAGTAACATCGACTTATAATGTTTCATATCACTCTCTGTAACCATGCTTAAATCTACGTTCTTTTTCAGCAGCAATTGTTTTAAACCAGGCGTATTTCGGTATTTGCGTCCAGCCACGATGATATACTCGTCGCTGATCGTTATACGCGCAGAACCTAACATCAATTTGCCGCTCTCTACTCGGACACCAAACGGAATATCTTTCAGTGCTTCTGAGGACACTGACCAGGATGACATATCACATCTCTGGTTGTTTTCAGTTAATGATTTATACGAAGAATCACTTTCGATATCAGATTCATATTCGTCTTCATTGTCGTTGTTATCATTGCTTTCTGAACTAATAGGGTCTTCTTTTTGCAGAGTTTTATCGATAAACGGAACATCGGTTTCTTCATTTTCTATATTATGCAGGAGAGAAGCCTTCTTACTGTCATTAGCAATTTGGTTGAGTGGTTCTGTTACCGGCTTGAACACTGATTCCAGCACTTGCTGATTGTTATTCTCAACATCTCTCATCTTTCGCACTTTCTTTTTAACAGCCTCTGCAGCTTCAACTATTTGTCTTTTCAGTGATTTCTCCATAATAATAAAAAAAAAAAGTTCGTGACTGATTAAGCGTTGCCTGAAGAATAATATTATCGCGAGGGTACCGGTCTTAAATATTAGTATTTTTAATCAAAGACAACAAAAGTGTCAAATTTATTTCTGTAACATCCTTTATTTTTGGAGCAATCCTTATTAATTACTACATAATTGAAAGGCTCACTCCATATTTTCGAACACATTTCACGAAATTCATTCCATGACATATCAGTGTTGACATGTTCTTCATAAATATGCCGTAAATTTATTTCATCTTGTTTAAAAAGTATGATTAAGTTCGCATTGTCTCTTACTAACTGCTTAGGGATTTTACTATACGTTTGGTTTAGATAGAAACAATCAATGCACTTGTGTCTTCCCATCGCAAAATAATCACGTATGTTACTCTGATTTTCACAAGCAACATCATCAAAAATAATCACGGAGTTGGGTTTTGCGTCCTGAACGCTTAGTACTTCCTCATTTCCCTGATATTTCTGGAGGGAAACACCAGGCACCCGTTGCAAAACACTTTCTAAAAAAATGTACTTAGGTTGGTGCAGAGTTTTTGAATAAACATAAACATTTTCAAATCTTAATCCGTTTTCGTGTATTAGAAGACCAATTAATAAATTCGTTTTTCCACAATTGGACGGACCGCAAATAATACACCGTACTGAGTTAGGCAATAATTCTCCGTGACGAAAACTTGTCTTGCAAATATCATCGCAGACTGTATTAACATGCAGCGATTGCGGTTGTTTTACAAATTTCATGATTACTGTCGGAAATGAACCAATTGAAAATGAGTGAATGTATTTAGAACGCCATCATTTATAAACTTACCACAACCTCTTTTGCGTTACTGGTCGTTACGAGTCGATTGTTCATTATTGAGCATTCTGTACCACCTTTCAGAGCGATAGCGAGCTCGCATGATCATTGGTCGTGTACAGTATACACTACAGTCGAGTTGATAGTTGATTGTTCATACTGACCCGCCATAATATGGAAGTTACTAGTCGTTGGTTGAGTAAATCGTTCCTAATCAAGTACACGGTGCAACAAACTGTCTCGTTCGAGTTTATTGGTCGAGTGGAGAGTCGAGTCGAGTGTCGATTATTGGGCATTCTATACCACTATCGGCAGCGAGGCGCACTCGCCGAGCTACTTGCCGATAGTGGTATAGAATGCCCAATAATACACTACTACCATAATCTAACAACTATCTTAATTACACAAAAATAAATAAATAAAACAACATGTTAGCGTCTCTTTTGCGGAAACATTCACAAAAATACGGACGTTATTAAATTAAAAAAATGCGCACGAGTATTCACATGAATAAGTGTGTCAAGGACACGGGCCCGGCGAGCACTAAACAAAAAAAGGATCCGGGGGTAGCGGGGAAGGGACGACGACACCCGACGCCTGCGTCGCCTACGCTGCTCGCCGCCAAAGGGATCTCTCTTTCTTTCAATTCGCCTACTCTTTGCATTTGTTTCATCTTATTAGTATTGCTTATTCGTTTCGATTTCATTCATAGGATGCTAGTATCCGTGACCCCGGCAAATGACCGCACGGCTACAGTTCTTTAAATACAGGTTGCTCCAAATTGCTATTTTCGAAAAGTTGTAATAAATCAATAAATAATAACGTTTTATGGTTTTTTCTTTTTTATATAAAACTAAAATGCGTAACCCTATACGTGTTTTAAATTAATGTCACCATGGTAGCGCCACGTTGTATACAATAACACTGGTAGTTTCAGACATTAGCGCGATTAAACAAACAAATATTCAGATTTACTATATTATTAGTACACCTTTATTTACATTGATTATACAGGACGACTTTAAATAACTGGCACAATCATTGGACAAGATAATTTTAAAATATATTATTAAAGAATAAGAATAATAACTGTTAGAATGATTGAAATAATATACCAAAATAAAGGTTGTAAAAAAACACACCAAACTGACACCACCGTGAAATTTAAATGATTTTTTCCTGCAATGAAATGATTTATCTTGGTAGTAAAATCCATAAAAAAAAATTTAAATGTGATAAAAAAAACTCAAAACTGATCTCTTTCGAACCAATTAATAGGTATTATAATGAACATTTTTTATTATTTTTGAAAACAAAAACATCTTTAGTACTACTTAACTGAGGGCAAATCATTCTGCCGCGGAGAAACAACCATTAAAATTTCAGTGTTTAACATATTTTTTTATATCTAGGCTGGTCCGAATAGTGACGTCATAAATTAATAAATTAGGTTTCTCATGCCCAAGCGTAGTCAAAAATACTCTACGGATTCTTGATTGTTACGAGTTGTATTATTTTGATAAAAAATAAGGGTACCGCTTCAAAAAAATCTAGGTATATCTTTTTACACGCCTTTTTACATGCAGGTTGTTTTGCAAATTTCTACTTTATTAAATGGTAATATACATAACTGGCGAAATGTGGGTGTACTAATGGGTACACCTCTGCCTAACCCTTCGGGGATTACAGGCGTGATGTTATATTATGTTAAATTGTAATATTTAAAAAAAAATGTTTGAAGTAAAAGTTTGTTTCTGTATCACTCGAACATAAATTCTTCGTAATCGATCAAAATTTTTGCGTCTTTTGATAGGAAGGAATCGTTAGGAAAATGACCATTTTATATCTCAAGGATTCTTTCAAACAATAAAAATTTCAAAAATATATTACGTAAACAAATCGCATAATAGAAAGTAAAGTTTTTAAAGTGGATCTCATATCAATTTCAAGAAATTTTGAAAATATATAACAAAAAAACTGTGAAGGATCGTGTTATGTATGTGTGTAAGGCGCGCACCCCCCGCGCCCGCTCCCGTGTCAGCGCGTCTTAACCGCCAATAAACCAGTGCATTGCTAGCTAGCGAGTGTTTCACTTGTGCGCGTCCCTGTCCCCGCTCCCGCGTACTTAACATTGGCGACGAGAAGTTAACCTACCACGTGTTGAAAATGTCTAGTTCTGTGCAATTTGGAATCTTACATACGTTCGATCATAACACACAGACATGGAAAACGTACAAAGGACGTATATCGCAATATTTTGTGGCAAATAATATCAACGAGAAGACGGACTCCGCGGGTGAAAAACGAAAGGCCATCTTGCTCAGCGCACTTACTGAAGGTACCTATAAGTTAACAACGGATTTAGTTTTATCTAAAGCCGTTGAGGATGTGCCCTACGAAGATCTTTTATCACTACTGGATAACCATTTTACCCCTAAATGTTTAGGGTTTGGTGAGCGTCACAACTTCTACGCGGCGTCACAACAAGCAGGAGAGTCCCATTCTCAATGGGCAGCGAGACTGCGAGGACTGACAGAAAAATGTGCCTTTCTTAACGTGGAGGAGGCACTCCGCGACAAGTTTATTATGGGGATGCAACCAGGACAAGAGAAGGAGAAGCTGTACACGAAAGACCTGGCCGACCTTGCCCTGGCCAAGGTCGTGGAGATGGCAGAAAACCTACGATGTTCGCGCGCTGCCGCCGCGGCCAGCGCGGGAGCGCAGGCGCAGGCGTCGGCGGCAGACCAGCAGCTCTTCAAAATAGCGGATAAAGGGAAAAGTGGTACCAGTGTAGTGAAAGTGAAATGTAGTGTATGTGGGTATACGAATCATAAATCGGTTGACTGTAGATTCGCAAACTTAGTTTGTAAAAAGTGTCACGTAAAAGGCCATCTGCGTAAAATGTGTCCTAAAGTGAATTACGTACAGGTGGATGGCGGTGATAAGGGTGAGGATGAAGATGACGGTAAGCTGTATTATATCCGTTCATTCAGGGGAGAACCCATGGTAGAAACTGTCTGGATTGAGAACGTGGCGTTCAAATTTGAAATTGATAGCGGGTCCGCGGTAACCGTGGTTTCGGAGACGTTTTATAAAAGCTATTTCAAAAGGGTGCCATTATCAAGTACATGTAAACAGCTCATAACGTATAACGGCGGCAAAATTGTGTGCCTAGGTACGTTACGTCTTCCGATACGCTACGCGGATCGAACGAACATTATGTACTTGTATGTCGTTCGCGACGGCGCACAGTGTTTCGTCTAGTACAAGCTAGCGGGACAAAATTATTTTTTTTACTTATTTTAATTGTTTACGTATGTGTAAGGTGTCTTATGCCGTCCCGTGTTCTCTAAGTCCAAAGGTGTGTGGATGCAAGATGGAAGTAGTCACCAAATTTTCTACTTTTGTTTACTGATATCCTTGATTGTTATAATTCACTGCGTCTGCCTACTTATTATGCATGCAAGGCACTATACATACATGTAGTATATATATACATATATATAGACAAAAATGTCTCGCGGTATTTAAAAATGAAAATCATAAATATGTGTAAAATAGGTTTTTATTTATTCACTTGATCAAATAAAATACAATAATAGTCCAAGACAACAACAATTATCCATACATATAACTCTTGAAACAAAATCGTACAAAATTAGAATTATCCGTAAAAGAAATATCTTAAGAACGAGCTGCTTTTCTACCCCGACAAGGTTGAGTATTCAACCGACAATGACACAACAACAACACACAGATGAAATAACACAGACCCCGAACGATGTTGGAGACATTTCATTTGATACAGCCGGATCAATCTGTAGTTCTGAGGGAATACACCATACAAATTTGCAGGCGAAGACCAATGCTCAAAAGACTACCGCGGACATAGAGCGGAGTACCGACAACTCTCAATGTAAAAAGTCTTTATTATATACCCCCAATGAGCAATATAAGCCAAACAAAATATGCATTTTGAGTACTAATAAAGAAAATAATGTCCTGACGATAGCAGAAGAGACGATCGAAAAACAATTCAACTTTTGCCACTATCTGACACCTGGAGGAACCATATATAATCTCCTGGAAGGGATAAAAACAAAACTTGCAGATTACACGAAGAATGACTACTGTGTGATTTTTATTGGTGAACAGGACTTTAAAATTAGTAATAATTACTATAAACTAACAGTAGACATAAGGAACACTCTCATTGACATAACACATACTAACATTATTATATGTTTACCAACATATAAATATAATATTAACTCAAATATGTATAATTGGCGAGTCATGAATTTTAATCAGTCTTTGTATCAAGATAATCAAGAACACAAGTACGTATATGTAATGGATTCAAATGCAAATATCGAATATGACTATAATACTTTTTTTAGAAAGTCTGGACAAATTAATAATTATGGACTCCGTACCATTTTTGACAGTATTATGACGCTAATTAGAGACATAAAATGCTTCAATAGTCAGTCCCAAAGACAACACTTGATTACATTAACGTCTCACGAACCCACGCATGTATTAGAAACCGAACAGCAGTTTTTTCTCTTCTAATTGCATATATGTAATGCATCAAAATATAGCGGGCCTTTTAAATAAGACTGATGCCTTAAATGTGTGCATAGAAGAGTTAGAAGAGAAGAATATTAAGGTCGATGCACTGTGCATTACTGAACATTTTATGATGTCTGGTTACGAAAACCACCTACGAATTTATAATTACTGTTTAGTATCAGCTTTTTGTAGGAAAAATAGTAAGCGTGGTGGTGCCTGTATTTTAATTAGAAACGGGCATCAATGGAAAGAAGTGCCACAAATAGCCAACTTGTCCATAACGGGTGTAGTTGAGTGTTGCGGTGTAGAACTCATACAATATAATATTATTAATATATGTGTTTATAGAGTCCCAAAAATGAATAATATAAACATATTCTATGAAGTATTAGAAAAAATATTGCAAAACGTGTGTAAGAAAAACTTTGCGCATATTGTAATGGCAGGAGACTTTAATATTGATTTAATGAAGAAAAATACTGTTGTATTGGAATTTGAATGTCTGTTACTAAATTTCAATCTAACATTAGCGTTGAAAGAACCAACTAGAATGCATAGACAAACATGTATTGATAATATTGCACATAATTTTAAATCCAAATGTAAAACGGAAATACTAGAATTTGCGCTGTCAGACCACACAGCCCAATTAATTAAATGCCCTGTGAAGAATACAGCTATTTTAAAATACTGGCGCATACAAAGACGTGATTTGAGCACAGAAAACATGTCAAAATTCAAAGAATGTTTAAAGCAGCTGACTTTTTTAGAAATGTATGAATCAAATGATCCTAATAACGCGTTCGACATATTTATTAATACATTTAAACTTTTCTATAATCTATGTTTTCCTTTCAAGTTGATAACGATAAGAGTGACAAAAAAACCAAAATGGGTCTCACGCGGCATAAAGTTCTGCAGCAAAAAAAAACGGCAATTGCTATGGCGTTTTAGGCTAAAACCAAATATGACGAACAGGACAAGTTTTTTAAACTACAAAAATAGGTTTAAAAGAATTATAAAATTAACTAGACGTGCTCAAAACAATTATTTTATTAAAACCTCTACTAATAAATCAAAAGCGACATGGAATATAATAAATGAGTCGAAACCTTTTTTACCTAAAGAATCCATTAACCAGAATAACATAAATAACAATATAATAAAAGATCCAAAAGAAATAGCTAATGCATTTAATAATTATTTCGTAGATAAAATTCAACCCATTCCAGTTTCAGGAAGTAAAGTGACATCAAACATTATTACACGTCAAGACTCAATTTATGTTGCCCCCAGTATACCTATAGATATAAAAAACATTATAAGAGCGCTAAAGTCGACAAATTGTACAGGATATGATGGGATATCTACCAAGGTAATAAAGTATGTAGCTGACTTTATTTGTGCTCATTTATGCCATCTCATCAATCTTTGTATAAGTTCAGGTGTTTACCCAGATGCCTTAAAAGTGTCTATTGTAAAACCTCTACATAAAAAAAAGACGGGTTGCACACCGGGAGTGCCGGCAGAAGTGAAAACTTGATTATTAACGTTGAGCATGTTTGATATTTTGGAATGGTTAGGGAATAATTTTGCACCAATTGCTTTATCAGTATAAAAGTACTATCATTTATGTGGTAGAATACAATATTCATTTATTGCGCTATCGTACACAAACATGACAATTTATATTACATTAAAAATTTAACACTTTAAAACTATTACAATTATTTTACATTAAAAAGTTATACTTTCGCGCAAGCGCCCTGCGCTGCCTAAACGAAACAGTAGGCCCAGGCATACATTTTCGCCGCGCCGTAGAGAGGGGATAGCTGTCTACTCTCCATCCGTCTTACGCTTTTTCGATCAGGTCACGTGTCCTGACGCGAGTTTAAGATTTTATACCCATTACAGAAAAAGTGCTCAACGCCGCTAAAGATGTTTTCACTTCAAAAAGTAATAAGGAACATATGAGTAATTACAGACCCATTGCCTTAATCCCGATTATATCTAAAAATTTTGAAAAATATATTTATAAAGAATTATACTCATACTTTGAAAAAAAGCAAATTTTAATTGAAGAACAAAAAGGATTTAGGAAAAATATGACAACATAAGCATAAATATGCATAAGGTAATAAAAAATATGGACAGTAGAATCCCGGTATGCGCTATTTACTGCGACATGACGCAAGCATTTGACTATGTAGACCACAACATATTATTTAAGAAACTAGAGGCTTACGGCATAAGGGGAAATATACTAAAACTTATACAGTCGTACATAATTAATCGAAAACAGTATACAGAAATAAGAAAAATAGATTTTAAGACAAAGAGAGAGAATATTTACGTGTCTGGCGAACGAACTCCTATATACGGTGTAACAAGGCACTGTGTACTTGGATCGCTATTATTTATTATTTACATAAATGACATGCCTAATACTACTGACCAACCCATGACTCTCTTTGCAGATGACAGTACAATGACGATAACATGTAAAAATAAGGACTTATATGAATATGACATTAATGAATCTTTGAAAATTAACTTAGATAAGACTACCATAATGCATTTTAGCCAACGTATGCAGGCCAATAATGCTATAAAAGCTATGCACAATGGCAAAGTATTAAATACCGTCGATGACACAAAATTTCTTGGAGTAATGATAGACTCAAAATTAAATTGGAAGGCACACATTGCATATTTAAGTAAAAAACTGAGCTCGTCCGCGTATGTACTGTACAAACTATCCTCAGAAATAAACCCAGAGGCCTTGGTTACAGCATATCATGGATTGGTAGCATCACAATTACGCTATGGTATCATATTTTGGGGTAACTCAACAGACAAAGAAATAGCATTTAAATCACAGAAAAGATGTGTCCGGGCCATGTTTAAAATAAAAGCGACAGAAAGCTGCAAACCATTGTTCAAAAAACACAAACTTTTGACGTTGCCGTCCTTGTATATTTTTGAAGCAACATCGTTTGTAAAATCTAACCCCCAATTATTTCCTCGATTCGCTGATACCTTTCCGCGGAATAGACGAGACAATAGCCAACTGTGCTTGCATTCGGCAAAAACGGCTGTCATGGGGAAAAGCGTTTTCTGTATGGCTCCTAAACTGTACAATAAAGTACCACAGGCATATAAAGCCCTGACCACAAATTTATTTAAAAAGAAGATTAGAAATTTATTAACAGACAAGTGTTATTATAGCATAAATGACTTTCTGACGGATATGACATGTTTTTTTTTTTTACGTACAAATTATAATTTCTGATGATTTATTATTTCTGACATGTTTTTAATGACAAATTATTATTTCACTGACATTTTAATATTGATTGACTACGTTTTGTTTGTTTTTCGTTGGTTTGTTTATTTGTTTGTATAAAAATCTATTTGTACGCCTAGATGGTGTCTTAATGACAAATTTCTGCTTATTTGCGCCACTTACATTCCTCCTAGTACAAAAGATGATGTGTATACATATAAATTTCATCAACTCGCTCGCAACTTTTGTAGATAATCCTTCTATGGAATGCGTTATTTTGGCTGGAGATTTTAACCTGCCTGAGCTTGATTGGACTAATTCTACATTCTACATGACCTGTTCTACTAATAGTACCTACTCTAATGTCAGTCGTCATTTATTAAATGTCTGCTCGGAATTGAACTTGAACCAATATAATAGTGCAATTAACTGCAACAGCCGTATCCTAGACCTATTTTTCTGCAATTCTCACGTAGAAGCCTTTATTCCTAATGTATCCCTTTTACCTATCGACCATCATCATCCCGCCTTCTGCATAGGGTTGCCGTTTAGAAAACCATCTATGATATTAAAACAGTTCAGAGAAAACAAATTCAACTATCACAAAGCTGATTATGGCAAGATTAATACTGAAATGATTGATTGATTTGATTTAATTAGGCTATAAAAAACTATTAGGTAATAATGTTATTGTATTATTTATTTTTACCTATAAATATGAACAACCTGCTAGGCTGATTGCCTGACAAGACAATTATGCTATTAATGCTATTTCGCGCGGTAGTGGCGCATATTTCTTATTTGTATTTTTTTTTTTTGCCTTTAGTTTTTTAGACTTAATACTAACTGTTTTTATTTTGCTTTTTCTTACATGTTTTCTTATGTAATGTGCGTCATTTTTGTGTAAATAAACAGTTTTTCTTACTTTCTATGTAATTTTTTCAAGAAAAGATGCATAAAAATAAATTATAATTTTAATTGTTGTTTTATTTTTCTGAAAAAATTGGCAAATCCTAAGTGAATTGTAAAGAATCCAGTGCATATTTCACACGAAGAGTTACTTTTAAGCAAAAATCTCTTACCTACTATACATGAGATGAAAATATTTAATAACTACCTAAAATTAACAATAATTAAAAAAAAAAATAAGCACTTTACTACCCATAGAGGTAGGCTTTCCAATATTTTATAATAGAGTTAGTTACAGATGAAACTAATGAAAGCGTGCTAATAAAAAAATTCTAAACAGTTTTTTATTGAATTAATATTAACTAAAAATGTGGATTTTATTAGTCAATATCTGTTTTCAATTCTCCAGTATTAAATGCTCTGTAAGAATAGAATTTTCAAGCGGATAAAATTCTTATCCTTACATATAATAAAAAAGTCTCAAACACTGCAGTACTGATTTTCGTAGGATTTTATCAATATACAGAATGCATAGAAATTTAGGTATATAAATTATATTAGAGAAAAACTTAACGTTTCAGTGATTTGTAACACCCGTGCAAAGCTGGGGCGAGTCACTAGTAGGTGTTTACATGTTATCTTAGTACGAAATATAATCTTTTGTGGTAGGTTGATACTATATGATCAAACGAACTTACAAAAGTGAAGTTCGATCGATATTATATGAGTACGTTTCATTCGAAGATATACATCAATGTAGTAATTTTATCCTACTGGCAACTTCGCACATTTTACTTTTTTTTTTTTTTTTTTCTTCCTCCGGGTAGGCACTATGAGATCACGTCATTATTTTTAGAGACCTACAAATTTTTTTGATTAGGGTATTGGGTGGGTAGGAATGTATATCTTCGAATGAAACGTACTCATATAATATCGATCGAACTTCACTTTTGTAAGTTCGTTTGATCATATATTATATTTCAACGTTTCATTCTTCAGATATACATCAATGTAGATGTTTAGAGATAAAAATTTTCAAATTAAATAACATATTAAGCATAGAACAAAAAATATTTTTTATTTTCTTTAGGTAAATACATTAAGTACGTACAGAAATGAAAAGAAATATTGACTTATGGGTACACATAATCAAATAACACCACAAAAACATAACATAATATACCTCCTACACTCAGCGGCACGGAAAGTGGCCCAAGCGCGTTATGTGGTTTATTATCAAAATTAAACATGAAACTGGGAGTTTTCTTCGTTGTAAAACTTAAATGTTTATTCAAATCTTAAATGCGAATGATTAATTAACAAAAAAGTGAGTAAACTTTATTAAAATCCTACAAAATTACAAAAAAGACATGAAGCTCAGAGTTTTAAAAAAGGATTTGAATGAAATTTACAGAATTAAGCTATGGCACTTAAAATTCATAGCGGGTATTTCCACCTATGGCCCTGATGACCACCTGCATGTGATCAGACATGTCATGGATTATGTTTTTAATGTCCATCTGGGGTATTTCTTCCCAGAGCAGTTTTTAATTGACTGATGGTCTCTGGAGGGTTGGGACTGGATCGGATGCGTCTTTTAATCATTCTATGGGATTCATGTCTGGGTTTTGTGCCAGCCACTCCAATTTTGTGATTTTCACTTCCGAAATGTAAACATCCACGCAAAATTCTGTGTGAGGTCGGGCATTATCTGGCATTAAGATGAAATCTTCGCTACCGATGTATCCCACGAATGGTTAAACATGTTCCTGGAGGACCTCTTCAATGTATTGCACTGCCGTTAGACAACCAGCAGCTACAGCCAGCTCTGTTCATGCGTCTGAACCAATCTCTTCCCAAAACAAAACTGATCCACTATGAATACTGACGGTTTACCTGGAAGTGATGGGCAGAAACTTTTCCCCATGCCTTTTTCACACGTTCGTGGCCATCTGGAGCTCTTATGGCCACTCCGCATTCGTCAGTCCACAGAACTTTACTCCGTTACTCGTGAATCCAATTTGCGTGTTCGCGAGCGAACCAAAGTCGAGCTACGCGATGGTGCCGGAGCAGTTCTGGACCTCGAGCTGGCCTTTGAATGCGCAGATCCCGTTCCATAATCCTCCTTCTTATTGTCCGCTCACTTTCGTTGACCCCTCTGGCCGTTTTTAGCCGCTGCCGTATTTCAACCGCAGTAAGGAACCGATTTCTCAAAATTGCGAGAGCGATAAATCGGTCATCTCGCGTTGATGTACACCTAATACCGCCATTTTCTGGTCTCCTTGTATGTAGACCGGTCTGGTCGTACCGCGCTAAGACATAAGTACCTGAGAGTTGTATGCGGTACATTTAAAGTTACAGCAATCTCTCGCTGCGTTCGCCCCTGATTCCTAAGCAACACAATTGGAGCAACTTGAGCTGAAGTAAGAGGCATTGTGTTCCAATTCTGGAAGCATAAATGACTACAGATTAATCACAAAGTAAAACAGTAAAGACTAAATGCACGACCATTTGAATATCAAGGTTCAACTCACCCGTGTTTTGTGCGTTCCGGTAACGAACTAACGTTAAGTGTCACAAAAATTAAACAAATTAAGTTTTTTCTGTGCTTACTCTTTTAAATTAACAAAAAACAATGTCCTGACAAACTGCCACACGAAATTTTCATACGCGATATCAAAATCGCCTGTTGTCGCTATGTTTATGTTTGGGCCACATTCCGTGCCGCTGAGTGTATTTTGTGTTTGTTTGTAACACTGACCGAGCAAAATTACCTTTGTTCACTATTTGGCGACAGTAAAATTTTGCGAATGTCTGAGAATTACTGGTCCAACCAGCTGTGTTTCTAATAACATCGAATGACAGCCCAGAGGCGGACGCCGCGAATGTGGCGGCATGCCGGGTGCTGTGCGCGCTGAATATCGACACATCCACGCCGCTCGCACCCAGCACCTGCTTAATCCACCTACTGATGGTTTGAGCAGTGGCTGGGTTATGAGGCCGTTTGTAAGTTAATATAAGACTGTTTGTCGTTTCACGTCTAATATCTTTTGTCACGAACAAATAGTCTTCTATTACAGTGGCGGGGCAGATTGCCTTATTCTCATGAAAGTAAGGTAATATCAGTACAGGTTGTTCGCGTCCAGCAGCGGATGTTTTGATCACATCAGAAATACCTATCTGGACACCAGAGGGACCTACCACGATATTTTCTAATTTTATTAGAGCAAACGTCTGTACTCTATGAGCTGTAGACAATGCTAGAAGAACGACTAACTTTTTAGTTATATTTTCTATTGATAGTTCTTGGTTGGGTATCCATCCTGCGACAAAATTAAGTACTATTTGTGGATCCCAGGTGCAAGTGTATTTTGGAGTAGCAGGTCTTAATTTATAAATACCTTTTAGAAGTAACTGCTGACGATCAACTTAAAAGTTGATCGTCAGCAGTTACTTTACTACCCAATAGTAAAGAAAGAGCTGAGCGATGGCAGTTTAGAGATCCATAAGCAGCACCTTTATTAAACTGCTTAGTTATAAATAGCATGATATCTGATAGCAAACCATTGTATGGGTTGTAGACTGTTTGTTTGACAGAACTGCCACCATAGTTTATATGAACTATTATATTGGGACAAAGTATTTTGGGATAGTGAAGCCATCATCAAGTCTAGTGCAAGGCTTGGTGTTCCCCTTGATTTGAAGGCAGACCTGAGAGCATCGCTGCAGCCAGGGTAAACCGTCTTGGAGGGAGTTGAGCAGTCCTGAAAGAGGACAAGGAGAGATTTGAATTAGGAGGTAAATATATAATGTCAGACTGACGTATTTTATTAAGTAATGGAAACCACGGCTGTGATGGCCAGTAAGGGAATACGACTATACCTATTGCTTTGTCTTTTATTATTTTTTGTATGCATTTCAAAATCAAAGAGGATGGTGGGAAAGCATAGAAGTACCCAGTATGCCTCCAATTAAGTGTAAATGCATCTACTGTCATGGCATCAGGATCTGGTTTCCATGAGACATACGTTTTGCATTTAGCATTAGTGCGAGAAGCAAAGAGATCTAATGCTGGTTTGCCAAAAACTGCTAGTAACTGTTGATATTCGGAGCCAGAAAGCTCCCATTCAATATCGGGATTAATTTTTCTCGATTCTTGATCAGCTTCTACGTTATCTTTAGTACTTATATACGATGCAAACAGCCAAATATTTCGCTTTTCGCACCACTGCCAAATGGTTTTAGCTAAGTTTGTGAAATGAGGGAATTGAATTCCTCCCATTTTATTTATGTAACTTATGGCAGTAGTGTTGTCAATGCGAAACAAGATATTACAATTTTCGTATTTTGTTTCTCGAGCAAAGCATTTTAGACCAAGGAAGGCAGCTAGTAACTCTAAATGATTGATATGATTGTTGCGCTCGCTCTTTCCAGCCACCATTCACACGCATGTCCCTACAAAATGCACCCCACCCTGTTTTAGAAGCATCACTAAAGATTTAGAACGAAATTAGGAGCTTCGAGGGAGTTTGACGTAAAATTTATATTTTCTATCCACCACTCTAAGTCAGATAAGATTAAAGCAGAAGGTATGAATTTAGCATCATGAGTTTTATATTTTATAAGCGCTAAATATTTCTGCCTTTCTAGTTCCTTTGTATAGAGCCAACTCCCAATAGGCGAGAAAAATCTCTAATAGTACAAATAGGTAACTGTTTATATTTGTGCACTAATTGTAATATTTTGTGACGCTTTTCTGGCGGCAATGTTGTTGACATATCTATCGAATTGTATATAAAACCTAAAAACTTGCAATATTGTTGTGGCTGTAAACTACTCTTATCGAAGTTAACTATAAAGCCAATTAAGTAATTTAAGAGTTTCAGTAACATTTTTATGGCACTCGTCGTAAGTATCTCCTAAACATAACCAATCATCAAGGTAAATAACAGACTGATATCCCCGATGTCTTAAATAACCAACAACTTCTTTCATGATCTTCGTGAAGGTCCGTGGTGCGGAGGATAGTCCGTAAGGTAAAGCATTGAATTCATATGTATAACTGCGTAATTTTAAGTCTACAAATTGAAACCTTAAATACTTGCGGTGAGATTTGGCTACTGGCACGAGTAAGTATGACTCTTTAAGATCTATGATTGCCATGAAGCTATTTTTTGTTATCATTTTTGATGCGGTTCTATGATCTTCCATTTTGAAATGATCATTTAAGACGAACTTATTAAACTGCTTAAAATTGAGTATAAATCTATAGCCACCATTTGATTTAGGTGTCAGAAAAATGTTAGATACAAATTGATCAGGTCTGGGTTTACATTTCGTAATTGCGCCTAATTCTATCAAATTGCAAATAGCTAACTTCATGTCCCGATTTCTTTAGTGGAGAAGGAATTGCGAGGAACAGTATTTTGTACAACTTTACTCGCAAAAGGTATACGATAACCATGACGAATCCAACTTAGAATAACCTTGTTCTTTGTAATGTCACGCCAACATTCATAGTAAAATTGTAATCTACCAGCATGTACCTGTGTTACTGCCTCGTAGGGGCACGCTTGTTGAAGTTCGCAGCTGTCGACGCTCGCGCTGACGTTACCGATGGTGGTACAGGTGGCGCTCTTCGGTATGGTTGATGTTGTGATGTCCTGTATGATGATGTCCGCCCCCCCCTTCTCGATGATGGGAAGCGAGGAGGCGCTGACCAGTTTCCCTGGTTCTGAAAACGAGTGCTCGACGTCGGAGTGTTCCATGTTGAGGGCTTTGGGATGGATGATTTTTTGATTTGCAGCCCTTGTTCCTCAATTGCCTTTGAGGCCTTTATTTTATCAGGTAGTTTACTTCCGAAGAGAGTTTCGTCTCTGTCTTGATCCTGTATTACTGTTAAGATCGACTTGTCCAAACCTGGCGTAATAAGTTTAGTTCCCACTAGCGTCTCGGTAAAGTGAATATCAGTGAGTATTCGGCAACTATCTGACAATATTTTTACAGCATGTACCTTGTCATCACTGGTGAGCAGCAAGGTCATTGCTTTGCTAATTGCCGAAATACCCTGGCCCAGTTGGTCCTGTTTGGATTGAAGTTTTTTATCCCTGTTCCTTACTAAGTCAGTGACAGCAGCGGATATTTCTGCATTCAAAGTAGGCGCTTTAAGCAACTTACAATTGTTAGGGATCGTATATTCTTTCAGGATTTTTTCTTTGGGTTCGCTTTGCATACCTTTTTTGAGGATTGGTAGCCAACGTTGGGCCAGCTTGTCGTGTATATTCGGGCCATAAATTGGAATGTCGATAACATCGTCACCTAAAGCTTCTAGAAGCACAGGGTCGACTGCAGGTTCAGTATTCTCCGCTTGTGCGGCTGGTAAGACCTCATCGGATTGAGGCAGTACGGCCGGTGGCGCTTCATTGATGTCATTGCGTTCCTCTTGGTCTTGCGTTCCGTTATCTAAGCGAAAGAAAAAAATTTTTTTGCGGGTATGTGCAAAGAATTTATATTCGAGAATAAAAAATCTCAAACGTGATTTTTCAAATCGAAACACTTTATCGGTTTATAGGGGTTCAATATATGATGGGTTTGATGCTTACCCTTTTTTATCTAGCTATTTACAAGCATAAAAAAAAACCTTTGTGTTGACCCGCAGTCGAACCTCCAGGTTAATTTTTTTCTTAGCGTCATGCTAACCCATCGTGATAACCCGCAGTTAATCCTCCAGGGTAGCTTATAGACGCTGAACGCATTATTAGAACCGATTTGTTAGCACTTTTGATCACTAAAAGAAGTATAAATAAACTTACCTTTTTATCAGAATCGGACGATGAAGAAGAGTATACAATTAAGCGACTACGCCTTTTTTCGTTATTGTGCTTCTTTATTTTTTTTAATTTTAGCACTATAGTATTGAATTTTTTCTTCAGCACTTCGCTTGGGTATTTTTTATTGTTAAATCCAACTTTTATTCCGGAGAAGTGTGTGCTTGTTGCCGCGCACGAAAAAATAATGACGTGATCTCATAGTGCCTACCCGGCACAAAAAAAAAAAAAAAGTAAAATGTGCGAAGTTACTACATTGATGTATATCTGAAGAATGAAACGTTGAAATATAAGTAGTGTATTATTGGGCATTCTATACCACTATCGGCAAGTAGCTCGGCGAGTGCGCCTCGCTGCCGATAGTGGTATAGAATGCCCAATAATCGACACTCGACTCGACTCTCCACTCGACCAATAAACTCGAACGAGACAGTTTGTTGTACCGTGTACTTGATTAGGAACGATTTACTCAACCAACGACTAGTAACTTCCATATTATGGCGGGTCAGTATGAACAATCAACTATAAACTCGACTGTAGTGTATACTGTACACGACCAATGATCATGCGAGCTCGCTATCGCTCTGAAAGGTGGTACAGAATGCTCAATAATGAACAATCGACTCGATCACTGACCAGTAACGCAAAAGAGGTTGTGGTAAGTTTATAAATGATAGCGTTCTAAATACATTCACTCATTTTCAATTGGTTCATTTCCGACAGTAATCATGAAATTTGTAAAACAACCGCAATCGCTGCATGTTAATACAGTCTGCAATGATATTTGCAAGACAAGTTTTCGTCACGGAGAATTATTGCCTAACTCAGTACGGTGTATTATTTGCGGTCCGTCCAATTGTGGAAAAACGAATTTATTAATTGGTCTTCTAATACACAAAAACGGATTAAGATTTGAAAATGTTTATGTTTATTCAAAAACTCTGCACCAACCTAAGTACATTTTTTTAGAAAGTGTTTTGCAACGGGTGCCTGGTGTTTCCCTCCAGAAATATCAGGGAAATGAGGAAGTACTAAGCGTTCAGGACGCAAAACCCAACTCCGTGATTATTTTTGATGATGTTGCTTGTGAAAATCAGAGTAACATGCGTGATTATTTTGCGATGGGAAGACACAAGTGCATTGATTGTTTCTATCTAAACCAAACGTATAGTAAAATCCCTAAGCAGTTAGTAAGAGACAATGCGAACTTAATCATACTTTTTAAACAAGATGAAATAAATTTACGGCATATTTATGAAGAACATGTCAACACTGATATGTCATGGATTGAATTTCGTGAAATGTGTTCGAAAATATGGAGTGAGCCTTTCAATTATGTAGTAATTAATAAGGATTGCTCCAAAAATAAAGGATGTTACAGAAATAAATTTGACACTTTTGTTGTCTTTGATTAAAAATACTAATATTTAAGACCGGTACCCTCGCGGTAATATTATTCTTCAGGCAACGCTTAATCAGTCACGAACTTTTTTTTTTATTATTATGGAGAAATCACTGAAAAGACAAATAGTTGAAGCTGCAGAGGCTGTTAAAAAGAAAGTGCGAAAGATGAGAGATGTTGAGAATAACAATCAGCAAGTGCTGGAATCAGTGTTCAAGCCGGTAACAGAACCACTCAACCAAATTGCTAATGTCAGTAAGAAGGCTTCTCTCCTGCATAATATAGAAAATGAAGAAACCGATGTTCCGTTTATCGATAAAACTCTGCAAAAAGAAGACCCTATTAGTTCAGAAAGCAATGATAACAACGACAATGAAGACGAATATGAATCTGATATCGAAAGTGATTCTTCGTATAAATCATTAACTGAAAACAACCAGAGATGTGATATGTCATCCTGGTCAGTGTCCTCAGAAGCACTGAAAGATATTCCGTTTGGTGTCCGAGTAGAGAGCGGCAAATTGATGTTAGGTTCTGCGCGTATAACGATCAGCGACGAGTATATCATCGTGGCTGGACGCAAATACCGAAATACGCCTGGTTTAAAACAATTGCTGCTGAAAAAGAACGTAGATTTAAGCATGGTTACAGAGAGTGATATGAAACATTATAAGTCGATGTTACTTGATACAAATGCACATCGACGAGACTATGAACCCAGTAAACCAATAAAAAGTAATAAAGGACAAAAATATTTGCAAATTATAAAGCCTCTGTTCCAACTACGAAGTACAATTCAGGAACACCAATCGAAGGGAAAAGGACTACTACCTTTAACAAAAACGTGGAAGAAAAACGTAGATTTTGTATATTGGGACGATCCCAATGAACTGGTGGATAGATTAAAATTATTGATTGCATCTCGAGATGCTGGTAACACAGGATTAGATAATGAAATTATATCTATCATTGAAGAATTGCGTGAAAGTAAAGTTATAAATTAATAAATATTTTAAAATGTGTTTATTTTATTATAAGCCTCTCGATACAATACACCTTAAACATGAACGTAGACAAATTCGGACACTACATTCACAAAAGAATGCGTTTTGCTGAGTTATTTGAGTTTAATGAGAATGCTCTGTTAAAATTAGAAAACGGAGATTTTGATTTAAAAACTTCAAGACTGAGAGGAATTAGATCTCCAGTAGAAGCAGACGATGCTGTGAACAAGGATTATGTAGATCGATTGAATGCTAACACATTAAAAGAATTAAATAATTTGACTGTGGACAAGGATTATGTAGATCGTTTGAATGCTAATATGTTAAAAGAATTTAATAATATGATTGGATCATTGCGTTCTCAAATCATAAAAGACACAAAGGGTACAGTACAGGCTACTTTAAAAGCAAAGATACCTGAGGTTTTAACTCATTTGCAAGATAAGTTTTATACTAAAGCAGAGGTAGATAAATTACTTCAAAATAAATCTCCATAATGGCAAAACAGCAAATTGTTAATGAACTACACAAAGCAGCAAGAAGAAATTTCCTTCGACGTTCCGTCATTCTAAAAGGGGTCGATGACTTGTGGCAAGCTGATCTAATGGACATGCAAAACCTGAGAAAATATAATAAAGGTCATAATTACATTCTAGTGGTGATTGACTGCTTCTCAAAGTACGCTTGGGCAGAGTCATTAAAATCAAAAAATAAACTCGATGTTACTCATGCATTTAAACGAATACTGATTAACAGCAATCGCAAACCTGTTAATTTACAAACTGATAAGGGAACAGAATTTTATAACAACTCATTTCAAACGCTTATGAAGACGTATAATATTAACCATTACTCAACGTTTTCTAGCAAAAAAGCTTCGATCGTGGAGCGACTGATTAAAACACTTAAAAATAAATTATATAAATATTTTAGTTTGAATGGGAACTATAAATGGTTAGGTATACCATTAGAAGTTACGTTAAAGACTTATAACAACACAAAACATCGTATATTAAATTTAAGCCAATTGAAGTTAATAAATCTAGTGAGTCAGTTATAAAAGAAAATATTAAAAAAACCTTAAATCATGTAACCATTCGTAGAAAACCTAAGTTCAAAGTAGGTGACTTTGTTCGTATCAGTAAATACAAACACAATTTTGAGAAAGGTTACACACCTAATTGGTCAACTGAAATATTTACTATAAAAAAAATAAATCATACCATACCAGTAACATATCATATACAAGATCAGCGAAAGCAAGCCATATTGGGAACTTTTTACGAGCAAGAACTTCAAAAATCTTACTATCCGGGTATTTATTTGGTAGAAAAGGTTTTAAAAAGGAAAGGAACAAAAATGTTTGTGAAATGGTTGGGTCTAAACAACGAAGAAAACAGTTGGATCAACAAAACTGCAATAGTGGAATAAAACAATTATATAACAGTTAATTTTGCATTATTTCTTTCATTACACTTTAGACAATGCAAGGAGGTGAACTTGTTAATACCCTTATTAATAATCTGCCGTTCGAACTTCATTTACCAGGCTACAATTATTGCGGCCCGGGAACAAAACTCCAGAAACGTTTACTACGAGGTGACCGAGGTGTAAATAAGCTAGACGAAGCTTGCATGCATCACGACATTGCATATGCAAACCATACAGACTTACCCAATCGTCACAAAGCTGATTTACAACTACTTAATATGGCTAAACAAAGACTTAAATCGAACGATGCAGGGAAAGGTGAAAAACTTAGTTCGTGGTTAGTGAGCAAAGTTATGAAAGCCAAACTGAAATCTGGTGCCGGCGTTAAAACGTTTAAAAGTTTCGTATCAAAAATAAGAGCGAAGATAAAGAAACTGAAACCAAAGGACAGTAAAACTTTAATTAACGCTGCTTACTCAGCAGCAATAAAAATATTTCCTAACATTCAGAAAATTCGAGTACCACGAGTGATACCCTTACCAAAGACTGGAGGTATTCTACCCTTAATCCCGATTTTTGCGGGCTTATCAGCATTAGGAACTTTAGCTGGTGGTGCGGCTGGTATTGCAAAAACTGTTAACGATTACAAAGCTGGTCAGCAAAATTTACTAGAAACACAACGACATAATAGGGCTATGGAGTCTTTAAAGTTAGGGCAGGGTTTATACATTAAGCCACATAAAAATGGAAAAGGTTTATTCGTGAAATCTTCAAAAAACTGAAAAATAAGCTACCTAATCGTCCTCTAACTAATGTAGACATCCAAAGGTATGCACGCGACATCCCTCACTTTCGGGGAGTGTACATGAGGGATCAATTACCAAGAACGCCAAATCCGATTGAATGTGGTATCGTTAACTTGGACGATTATAAGAACGAAGGGACGCATTGGGTAGCTTATGTAAAAGTAGGCAATTATTGTGAATATTTTGATAGCTTTGGAAATTTGAAGCCTCCAATGGAATTAATACGATATTTTAAGAATTGTAATGTTTTTTATAATTATACAAGATATCAGAAATTCAACACTGTAAATTGTGGACACTTATGTTTAGAATATCTGTGGACTTTTTGGAATAAAATCATATAAAATCTATGATTTTCTTTTATTTCAATCATTTGCAAAATGTCACTCACATTATCGATAACTGGAAACTCGTCAACTTTATCTACTTACTATCCCAACACGTTGCAACTATATGAACAGTATGAGTGTGCCTTATTGCATTTCGCAACATTTAATTCGATTCCAAACATTGACAAAACGAATAATAAATTCTATTATGGTTCTAACGAAGTTATTGAAATACCGGAGGGCACCTATGAATTGCAAGATATTAATGATTATTTAAAATCTGAAATGAAAGATGCCTCAATCAAACTACAGTGCAATAACAATACTTTAAAAGCTGCTGTATATTGTACAAAGGACATAAATTTTAATAAAGAAGGTACTTTCAGGAATTTATTAGGGTTTAATAAACAAATCTTGAAAGCAAATAAATGGCATGAGTCACAGTTGCCGGTCAACATTTTACCTACAACTGTGATCAGGATCGAATGTGATATTGTAAGCGGCTCGTACACAAACGGAGAACCGAGTCACATTATCCACGAATTTGCACTCAACGTTCCTCCCGGATATAGGATTATAGAAATTCCGAAAAACGCGATATACTTTCCAATCAACCAAAACAACATTAGCTGCATACATATCAGGCTGTTAGATATAAATAACCGCTTAATAAACTTGCGCGGTGAAGAAGTGCAGCTGTATTTGCATCTCAGAAGAAAAAAATGATCGACTACAATAAATATGTGCATCAGCAAATCAAAAATATCAGTTCCACTCAAGCTTCCAACCATATAAGAGCTCGCCCTAAGAAGAAAATAAAATTAACTAAAGACAACAAGGCATTTCTCAAAGCGATCGGTTTACTAAAATGAATATCTTAGACGTTTTATCCGCTCCGACTTACGACAACACGGTTGAAGGAATCGAATTTCACTCTTACAAGCCCTACGTAACTAGTTTCAATAGGAACGATGAAATTCGTATACCCATTAACCAGCAAGACTTGTATATACTTCCGTCAGCTAGTACCTTGTATTTGGAAGGGACTGTTATCGTAAGCAAAAAGGATATGAAAGAGAAAGCCACTAGTGTTAATTTTACGAATAGTGCTCTACTTTACCTGTTCCAAGATATAAGATACGAGCTAAATGGAGTGGAAATTGATAGAATAAAAAATGCTGGCATAACTACCACCATGAAATCGTTAATATCAATGAGTGAAAGTGAGTCAAAGATATCTAATGCATGGGGCTGGAATATCGATGGCATAAAAAATATAAATGGGGGTAGTTTTTCCGCGTCTATACCACTCAGTAACATCATCGGTTTCGCTGAAGATTTCAAGAAAGTCGTGATAAATTGTAGGCACGAACTGATATTGCTACGAAGTAATACTAACCTGAATGCGGTTAAACTTAACACCGGTGAATTTGTAGAAGACGTTCAAATAAATAAAATCATCTGGCGTGTACCGCATGTTAAAGTGTCCGACAAAGAGAAAATAAGTTTACTCAAACTGTTAGAAAAAGATCGACCACTCCAGATGATATTCAGAAATTGGGATCTCTACGAATATCCAGCTTTACCTAAAACTACAAAACATACCTGGTCCATCAAAACTTCCTCGCAAATAGAGAAACCTAGATACATAATTATGGGCCTACAAACAAATAGAAAAAACAATTCAAGTTCTGATATGTCTCAGTTCGATCACTGCCATGTTCGTGACGTTAGAGTATACCTAAATTCAACTTACTTCCCCTATGAAAACCTAAATGTCAGTTTCGCGAAAAACAGAATCGCTTTATTATACGAGCAATACATTCGATTTCAACAGTCTTATTACGGACGTCGCCCGGAACCCTTATTAAGTGAAAAACAATTTAAAGATTTGGCGCCGCTCTTTATCATAGATTGCTCTAGACAAGCCGATAATGTAAAGACAGGTCCTATTGTGGATGTACGAGTGGAAATAGAGAGTGATTCGGACATACCAGATCAAACTTCTGCATATTGTCTTTTATTGAACGACTGCATAATTGAGTATAAGCCTCTAAGTAATACTGTGAGAAAAATATCATGAATCCGAATACTATCATATTAGATGTTCAAGGGTTTAAAGACCTGTACAATAATTTTATAATAAAAGAATTAGCTTTTGCTAGTCGTGATTATACTCAAACATTTTTAATAAAACCACCATACTTGTTTAAATACTTAACAAGTGATGAAAAGAAGCAGGTTAAATGGTTGGAAAGAAATAGGGGAATTTATTGGAATGAAGGTTATATTGACTACAGAGAATTTCGACGTATAATCGTTCCATATCTTGAAAATAAGGAAATCATTGTAAATGGTTTGGAGAAGGTGAATTGGATAAAGGATCTTTGTATGAATTGTAAAGTATTAGACCTTGGTAAAGAACAATGTCCTAATTTCTCTGTTTTGCATAAAACATACTGTGAAGGAAGATCTAATTTTAATTGTAATAAACATCTGAAGCATTGTGCGCTTAAAAATGTGCTTTGTTTAAGGAAGTATTTAGAATGGGCATAAAATGTATGCACTAATGTGTGTAATGTAGATTATTAGTTTTTAGGTTTGTTAAATAAAAATCAAAATAAGTTATACATGCTTTTATTTTGCTAAACACTCCCCACACTTCTCCAAATAACTGAACACTACACGCAATTGAATAGAAATATCTTCATAAAATTATAGACATTAATTTACACAAACGATTATTAAAAGTCAGTATCTATTAAAGATTTCGATATTTTCTTAACTAAAGACTCAGTTTCGTCCATAACACTGTCGATAGCATCTTGAACAATATATTGTGCGTTTATAATAACGTTCTCACTGTCACTATCACTGTCTATGGTTTGAGGATTGTTATTACATAGATCTATGACTGAAATTTTTATTAATTTAATCCCTCGTCGCTGTAGTCGACTCATCACGTAGGATTTGGTTGGTTTTAGTTTTTTCGACTTTTCCCTGCATCGTTGTTTTGGTTTTTTATCTTTTGTGACTGGTTTGCTGTGCTCGGGTTCGCTGCGAAACATCTCAGAGAATCCTTCGTAAGGATCCTGGGCATACTGGCTGAACATGATCTCGGATTCAGACATCTGAAACAAAATATAAAACAATTATACCACTATTCCTTTAGTATAGCGCTCTAAAGCGTTTTAATTGGGTTTTCCATGGAGTTCACTATATTCCTTTATTATATTGATTATTAACACTACCGCGATCACAATTGTTAGTTACAAAAAAAATTTATACTCACCGACATGATTACTTTTGCTGAAGGTTAAAAAAATATATGAAACAGGTGTTCGCGATGAATAATATTTCGTTAATGATTGCAAAATAATTAAATACCGTGTAATAATTAATTACATGTCATCTAAGCATTTGTGTCTCCATGCTAAGGCCAATGAACTGCAACGTAGACAATAATTATACAATGAAGAATAGTGCCTTGTAAGCGTGTTACTTAATCGAAAACGTTAGTTATTCAAAAATCAACCTTACGATGCAAGGTATCTAGGTGCATAGTGCAACTGAAATCATTGCAATCGGTATTTACTTCATTTACCGATTGAAAAAAGAGTGTAATTATATTTTAAAGTAAATAGAATTTCATAAATGAAACAAGTCAATGGTTACAATAATTCCAATTTTATTTAATTTTTGTATAATAGTTATTAACATTTATTATTTTCTAAAACTAAACTTATTACATGAGTAGCCTTAGATAATTACGTAACACTAAACTTAAATTATGATCAGAGTAATTCATTCTTAAAAATAAACGCATGACCCCAGGCTCGAGTTGAAATTTGATCTACAGATATCGATCGTTTGTCATCATTTCTAGATAAAGCAACTTTGTTGACAGTACGAGTAAATATTTCGTGTTTTATCGATTTAAACATATAATTTTTTCTCCGGATTACTCCGCCATTAAATAAAATGGTTTCATAGTCTGATAAGTTTAAATCCCTGACCACGCTTGCTTTCACCCCTTTTGCTTTTTTAATAATATTATTAGGGGTTTTTATAGAGTAAAGTTTCGATCTCAAGCCAACAAAATCGGATATATATTTTCCTCCCATTTCATCTTTAAAGAGACCGGGTACCTTTTTATTTTTTAGCGGTATCTGTAAATCATTTGCGGCTTCATAGTTACTGCTGTCAAAATATTGTAAAAAATTATATTTCAAATCATGGTAAAAATCGTTAGTGTCTATTTTATAAACAAAGGAATCGGTATCTGTGTAACATAGCTGCACTCGATCTTTATAAAAAGGCTTTACAATATCGTAATGAAAGTAATACATGTGTGCTTTTGAAAGTTCCAACACAGTGAAACCTATGTAGATAGGCTTATCTAAAATAATTTGATCAGGTTTCATTTGTATCGCAACTAAGTTTTCAGATAAAATAGATGCACTGTGGAAATAGGGGTTGGCTATAAGTTTCTCAGCGGATATAAATTTCTTAGTTCGATTGGACTGATCGCACCATTGATTAACTAAATGCACGGTTACTCTATTTTCAGTATTTTCTAATGTCTTTCCAAAAACACTGTTATTTAATAACTTAAAGGAACTTTTTGCTTTTTGTCTTAATTGAGTATTTAACTCTATGTATTGTTTTAAATATGGAGCCTGTCTAAAAGTAATAGCTCTATGAATTTTACGCAAAATTAAACCATGTTCCAAACATTTTTTTAAATGAACGTAATGAATCACATAGTTGTACTTATTATACAAATTTGCTATGAGTTTCTTGGTTTTACCTCCCGGGGGTACACATTTTTCAGGACAAAATGGTAAGTCATTATGATGATTATGTAAATTTTCGGGATACAATAGATCGACTTCTAATATGAAGCCCCATTTTGCGTTATCTTCTATAGCGGTAACATCAAAATTAGCTAATTCGTTATCACTTAAAAATCTGAAACTAGAGTATGGTAAATACTGACACATGCTGAAACCGTAAAGATTATTACAATCTGAGTATACTATGAAACTCTCAGGTTGTGATGGATTATATTCAGGCATGTACTTGTGATTAGCTCTAGCATGCCGATGGGAACACATGCACAAACCACCGCGTATACCGCTTTGTATCATTCTGACGATAGCTAAGTCCGACACTAGCTCTAACTGAACGCCTGTTTTTAGCAACATCGCATCGAAAGATAAACTGGGTGCAGTAATGTAAAACGCGGGGTCAAGACTGTAATATTGTTTACAGGTTTTCCGAAAATTTTGGAATATGTCTGTTAACAAAAGCACATCCGTTTTTAAGTATAGATCCGTATACTCGCCTAGGTTATTAATATTGAATTCAGCCCAAACAGCCTGCGCGTGATTATAATCTTCATCACTAATGACTTCGTTAGTCAAAGAATTATAAAAATTATCCTTAGACGGCAAAAATGTTTGATCGTAACATCCCCAAGTGGTCATGTAATCATATGGATAAACACCTTTTCTTCTCAATAAATTAAACTGTCTTTCTTTAGAAAAATGAGACCGTAGATTAACGAAATCTTCCACCTGCAATGTTTTAGCGAGCTTGTCTAAACTTGTTCCCAAAAAGTTGAAAGAATCTAAAAACCTTATACAAATGTACTCGTTATCGGCAATAGGAATAAATTTAGTAAATGCTACATATTTTTCTTTAGTCTTGGGGATTATTTTAATTGAACCTGGAATTTCACCTAACTTTTTTATAAATAAATGACAATCGTATCCGGATAAATTGTGAAAAAATATTGGAATAAATTTTGGTACTTTATGCTGTAAATTACAGTGTCGATGTGCTGCACCTCGATATAGACCTGTAATATGACAATGATCTCTTACTTTATCGGTTAAGAGTAAATTGTCGCAAATATGACACTTAACGGCACGTTTAAAATCACGAGAATTTTCATCAGTGAATATCATAGGCTCGCTTTTGGATATAATTTTATGTATTTGTTTTACGTCCTCAGTAAGAAAATGTATAAATTTCGAAACACAATCATTACCCCGATAACTTCTATAGCCCTCAACGGTGGCATTTTTATTTGATGACACGACATTGTAAGCGAACGCCGCTGGCACGTGGCGTTTTAAGTATGACGTGTTAGCGGTGTTGAATTCAGCGCCGGAAATTGGTTCAAGTAACGTTTCAAAGTCGGCATATATGACGAATGGAATATTTTGTTTTCTATCATAATTTTTAAATTTTAAAAATGACCCTTTTTCCGGTAAAACAGTGACAATCCCCCCACACAAGTGGGATTCAAATTGACTAAGCGTTGGAAAAAACAATAAACATGTTTCACAGAAATATAGTTTACCATGATGTTTGGTCATCTGATTTCTAACTAAACGAGATAAATCTTTGATGAGACAGTAATGAGAATTATTATTATTTTCTAAAAACAGTAGATGGATACTTTTATTAGACTTGTCATTCAGCGTTGTGTACAATGGCCCAATAATTGTTTTCTCATTTTTTAAACCATATACAAATATATTGAGAGAAGGATTATTTCTCTCAAAGATAGCTATGTCCGAGAATGTAATTGGAAATGTTAAATTATTAACATTCAAAACTTCCTGAAAGTGTGGATAAGACGAAATCCTATCGGGATGTCTGTTTGTGGGGTACAATGCCGCCACAACACACCACAAAAAGCAATACTCATCATTGTTTCGAATATTCAAACAAGCTCTTTTAGCCTTTATGGATTTCGGCAAAGTTAAAAATTTAGATCCGCTGAGTGGTTGATATTTATTAATATTTAATTCTAAATGTGAATTACTTAAAAATGTCCAACCACTATCTCTTTCCTCAAATTCTTCAATTTTTTTTAGTAGTACATTAACAGCTGATTTGTAAGTAGAATCAAAATCGTAATTAATTAGTGTAATAAAATTTTTTGTTCGGAATGATTTTATTTCTTGTTGATCATTTTTAAACATAAGAAAGGAAGCAAACAGTTCGAAGTTTATTTTGACAGAGGTGTGTTTCTGTATTGAACTATCTATTAAATGTTTAATTTGTGGACTAATACTATTGAGGAACATTTCAGGAAAACTATGTATTTGTTCGCCTGTCGCTGTGATTTTATAACTTTTGATTCGTTCTTTAAAAGAAGAATTAATAATTGCCACATTATCATAAATAGGAGTTGAACTATTGTTTTTATGTACATTGCTACGTAAATGACCAGACCATCGGCGATTATCTACAAATACTTTGCAATCAGAACAGTGAGGCATTATGTTATTGTTGAAATCACTAACAAAAAGGAACACTAACAATTTCAATAAAATTAGATTAAGTAGATAATACTTACAACTATTATTCACGATCTTAGGTATACCAGTAACAAAATATTTTATATAGGTAGTACAACTTGATCAGGACTATTTTATGTTCGTTCCAAGATCCCTTGTGTAATTTCTTCTCAGGTAAGTCGGTAATTATGTTTAGGCAGAATGTTTCTGAAATAATAAAAAATTGGGTGCATTAGACACATAATTTAATTAGATAGATAATAGTATAATCTGGAGAGAAAAATAAAGATAATAATTACCTGCAAAATGTAAAATGATTTATACACAGGAATGTGTATCTACGTGATCCAAATATGGAGATATATTTCAGGTAATTAAATAATTCTTCACAGACCAGTCGGTAATTAATATTTTGTTTAGGCAGAATGTATCTGAAATAAAAAAAAAAATGATTATTAGGTACCGATAAAGAATCAGACATATAATTGTAAATTCTGGGTTGAAAAAGAGTCATACTATTATGTTAATTGAAATTAAAAAAATATATTTGATAATTACCTGTACAATATGAAATGATCTGCTTTATCCAAACAGGTGTATTTCAGGCCCCCCCACGATATACCGAACAGCGTTACTCCTGATGAAATCGTTCGTATGTACTTTCTGGTGTGTGATCAATAAAATATTTATTTTTAATAATTGACTTAATTTTTCGGTGACAGTTTAGAAAGGTGCTCACTCCGAGAGACCTTTGAAGTAATAAATAATATTTTAAATTATATTTTTTGCCTAAAAATATTTCATCATAAAATTTGTTTTTGCGCAATTGTTACACGTGTGCTTAACCTAATTATTTATTTCACATTCACAATAATCAGCTATTTTAGTTAGGGTTGACAATAACTTAGTATCATTCTATGTATCAGCAAAATACAAAATTTACACAATGCATTATTACGATTAAAATATATCATAGCGTATCGACAGATACGGATTTCCATGGTTTGACTCATGGCTGTTAGTGTAGTTATGAGAACTATATTATGTATTTATTTCAGGAAGTCTAGAAAAGTACTAGGTTGACGGCAATAAGTTAATATTTTCTACACAAGACCTAACGTAGATGATAAAATAAGTACCTACCTTAGAAATATTTATTTACTTCTATAAAATAATTACATCAATGTAGTGTAACGATTCCGTGCTCGCCATCATTTAGTCAGCCCTGGCTAATTTCGCTGCATCGACATTCGATGCAGCATAAAATTTTCCTTCGTCTACATTTTACGTGCATGTATAATCCGACTACAGAAAAAGTTACTTCAACACAACAATGCTAAATTGATTGAAGTGTTTTTAACATGCTTTACTTATAATTTGATTTTTACTTATAAGCTACAAGTATTCGGTACAAAGTATTCGCAGTCTGCAAGTGCAACGAAGTGCTCTGTTATCATCGGTATACAAACAGTCCGTGTTGTCTACAAATATCAACGACGACATTGTCGATAGCCACCCGCTGCCGCCATCACCAACCAAGTCATCAAACCGAGTGGAACTTCTGATTGAAAAATGTAAGTCTTATAAAATATTCTGTTCGTTGTCATGGCTCACACTTGTGATCCGCTTGTAATTTACAGTTATTTTTGTTTGTAGGCGCGTTACTTCACAGATCACCCGAGCTGCTCATAGTATGTCGAGGTCGATCCCTCGGGGTATATGAACAGCATGTAAAGCCATCGATCCTGCACCCAATCTCTCTATGGGTTTGCTATCCCATGGGCATGTAGGAGAACCAATGTTTGCGCACACACTTGTGTTGACACTACTCCATTGAGATAATTAATAATAATTATGTGACTAAATTTTCCCTATCTTTATTTCAGGTCAGACTCTGAGTGTGATTACTCGCAAGCATCGGTCACCGGGCAAAAAGTGAAGTGCAGCCGCAAACCGTCTGCAGACAGCAATGGGAAACGCAAGATGCAGTCACAATCAACAACCGTAGCTCGTGCCAGGTAAATTAATTATCTACTTACTCTAGCCACATATCTACTGACTAAATTATAATCGTGCAATTACTATTACATATTATTTTAAAACAAGTGCAGGTTCACTTGGTTATTGTTTGAATCGATGGATTGATTTAATCGATTACAGTATTGATCAAAGCCGAGTCAGTTGTTATATTTTTTTACAGAAGAAGGTTTTTCTTGGCGTATGCATCTCTCGTTCTAAACATTAACTAATTACAGTTTCTGTTATTGTTTCAGTAAAAAAGTGAATACTGGCATCGACATTTTCGGCATCAGTAACAACCGCGACATCCCACACAAAGAAGATGCATCGGATCACCTAACTTCATTCTTTGTGAACCGGGTAGCCAGCGGCTGCGAGCGCCGAGCAACGAGCACCGACGGAGAGTACTACATCGACTGCAAGGTGTACAAGGCTGACGACGCTCGCCTTACCGACTCCGCCGAGCTGTGGAAGAAGGCGCTCGTCCGAATCAAGTTCCAGACTGACGCGGATTCTCCTCAGTGGCGAAAATTACAAGAGCTCGTGCGTGCGGCTGATATCTTGTTTCCAGGCAAACCAACATTTTATGATAATTAAACCAAATACCGTACCTTACAGTTGTTTTTTATTTACAATAATAACCCGTTAACGCTTTTTTCACTAGGTACTTGTAATTTCGTTGGTTTGTTACAATCATCAACTCGTTCACCATTCTATGTTAACAGTAAATGCAACTCGAGTGACCGGTTAAGTGCAGTGGTAAGTAAATGGTTGATTGTTCATCGTGCTCCGAAACGCGGCATACTGACCAGCCGTATGGAAGATAGTGGTAAGGAGCAAGTTACTAGTCATTGGTCGAGTAAATCGTTCCTAATCAAGTACACGGTACAACAAACTGTCTCGTTCGAGTTTATCGGTCGAGTGGAGAGTCGAGTCGAGTGTCGATTATTGGGCATTCTATACCACTATCGGCAGCGAGGCGCACTCGCCGAGCTACTTGCCGATAGTGGTATAGAATGCCCAATAATACACTACTAATATAATTATTCAATAATACCAATAACACATTTTCTAAATCAAACATAATATATTATAATGAGTTCGGAATAACTTCTTGTCAACAATGATTTATAAAAGAGCTCACGCGGGCCATAATATCATAGTTTGAAACCGAAACGACAATTAGAATTTGTGAACATTTAAAAACATTTCACAAAACGAGGGAAACAGGTTACTAATGTGCGCCCGCACACTAGTGTGAGTGTCCGCTTCTACACGTCATTGTTTTACGACGAACACAACTAAAATTCGCTTCCTATTGGTCAAAACGTATGCATACGGTGACCGAGTCGACAGCGGTGCTATGCGATAATCGCCTTAAAGGTGAGCGTGCGGAGCTTTGGCCGATAGTACATAGGTGAGGTTACAAGATGACCGATATGTGCGCACGTCAACGAGTGAGTGTGTGACCGCTGCGACCGTCCAACGTCGGTGATCGCGGTGGGGCGTCCAAGGCCATATGTCGCCGTGTGTGGTCCGATGTGACGTCAGTAACAGTAATTACTAACTTACTTTCAGCTATTCCATCCAGCAATTTCCTCTTCTTTCATGCTATAAACGCAAGATTTAGGAATGCCCAGCGGTTTAAAATACAGCATGTCAATTATATTAAAAAAATATGTTTAGTTGTGCCTTACGTTAGGTACTAATATTTTATGTGTAAACCGTCAAGCATAGTGTAAGCAGCAAGAGCAATAGAAAATTATCCGAAATTCTATTGTAAAGGACTTATACAGTGTTGCAATTTGATGTAACTGTAGATTATCTATTAAAATTATGGCATTTTAACACCATGGAAATAGGTTTTTTGCATGATTAATGTTAGTTTTAGCTTAGCTATCACAGATTCGCGTCACAGCGAGACAGCGTCCGCTTGGAACTTGTTTATATCGTACTTGCATACAAACTTCCACCCCCCTTTTCACCGCCTTAGGGGGTGATTTCCGGGATAAAAACTATCCTATGTCCTTCCTCGAATCTCAAACTATCTCCATGCCAAATTTCATCAAAATCGATTCAGCGGTTTAAGCGTGAAGGGGTAACAGACAGACAGACAGACACACTTTCGCATTTATAATATTATAGTATGGCTTGAATGAATGCACTGGAAACGAAAGACAGATAAAAAAAAATGAATTTCCTGAAAGATGAATGAATAAAACAATATGAATGATATTTTATGAATATTAATAATATAAGAAATTTGTATTATTACAAGAATAAATAATTAGGAATGGGCAGACAGATTATGATGATTATTAGTAAATAAAACTATTTTAATGGTGAAATTGAAATGGTTTGAATGACTTGAAGGGACATGTTATTTAAATCGACTGATTTGAGGTTTAAGGTAAGGGAGTAAAATCTTTTTTTTTAATTTTTTTTTTTGGTACTTACTTTATTTTTCAGAGAAAAAAAATGTAAACGTCTGTTACATCATTTTTTTTTGGCATAAATCGTTTTACGTTTTAAAATTTTTTACTGTAAGGGATTTTTTTTAACGATAGAATTTTTTTAATAATACCAATCGATAGAGCTCAAAATTCTGAATCCAGTGATATATATAACTCATTTTCGGCAAAATGTCCCTTACGTTAATTGATACTTCTGGTATCGAAATGTCAGTGTACAACCCATGCAAATTTGCTTTACCAAAACTCCAATCAGGAGCTAGACGTTCATGTGCTACAGATGGTCAGTTTTTGATAAATCTACACCTGGGCAGAGTTAACGTTATTTCCAAGGGCGGATGGTATGCGTCCACGGGCACCAGAGGGTCGATGTCTGATATTACACTAACATCATCATTGTCAAAAGTTGCCAAGACCAGATCCAAAATGCCGCCATATTTATTGCTGACATTACTGCCGTCATAACTAAGAATGCAGTAATCGCAAAATGGCGGTTACGAGATAAACGCAAAAAACATATTTCATATCATCTGAGCAAGATGTTCGTATTTATTTGGTCATAGTATATATCTAAAAATTCGGAAAAAAATCATGCTTTTACAAGATAATTTTCCTTTATTTAATTTACTAATAAATGCAATTATAATACGTATTACTGCGTTTCGGTTTAGTATCAAGTCGTTTCCGAGTCAACGGATACTAAAACTAAATGCAGCACTTGCGCGTATTACTGCATTATGTCTTAGCACAAGTCGATTACTGCATTATTTTTTAGTAATTATTGCCATTATTATACGCTCGGAACTAAGTTAAAGTGTACTTAAGTATGTTCTCAAAGACTTATATAGGTGCATTTTCAGGTTAAGGTTTCTTTAGTCTCTTAGCTACGACCTAAGTTTTTACATCGTGGATTGCAAATAAAGTATTGAGTAAACTCCTCCAATTGAGTACTCCACCGAATGACGTCGCCGAACTGATTTACTAAGACAAAACGCGGCAATGGATCGCACTGCTACGACTTCGCATGCCTAAAGGCTTGCTTTAAATGCAGTAATGTGGAGTACTGCGTTTTAATTTAGCAATTTCTCTACTGAATTTAAAACAAAATAATATAGTAGTGGATATTACTGCATTCTGTTTTAGGGTATTCTTGCAAGTGCTGCATTCTTTCTTAGGTCATGTTTAATACTGCGTTTTTTCTTATCATTGAAGCAGTTTTTATGCAAGTACGGCGAAAATCATTACATAAAAAACTTACTTCGAGTGAATTTTTTTATGAAAACATATTTTTTTCATGTACATGAACCTCTTGGGATGCCATTGCTAGAAAAAAGTGAAAATCTCAAAAATGTCGATTACTGCATTCTTTGTTATCAGGGCAGATTATTAAACTGTTGCAATTTACAATAGTTGGTGAAATAATTGAATTTTGCTACAACACTATTATTACATGACTTTAGATTGAAATCACCAACTAATACGAATTGATAATTCGAATATTTACAAATACTGTTCTCTATACAATCTACAACATCGAGATATTTTTCACTACTGTAACTAGGAGGTAAATAGGTTACACAGATTACAAACACCACATGTTTCCACGATATTAGTGCAAATAGCAACTCTTTCTCATCAGTCAAGCCATCTATATCTGTAATTCTCTTGACTGTGTAACAATCATTAATAGCCAGAAGTACGCCGCCCTACCCGACGTCACCTGGTCGATCTTTGCGCAGCACCACATAGTCCGGAGGAAAAAGTTCAGCATCATATACAGAACTATTAAGAAATGTTTCTATTATATCACTGCTAGAAATAGCAACGTTGTTGTAGAAGGTCATAGTTTTGTACGAAGACCTCTTACATTCTGATAGATTATAACAATTTTCTTACACTGCCTCCTGTTCCTGAAATGGTTTTTTCCGAAAGTTCTGTCTCCAAGGTTTAATGCATACATCAAAGTCAAAGTCAAAGTCAAATCATTTATTTCAATTAGGCCACTATAAGGCACTTTTGAACGTCATTACATGAAAAAAAAAAATAGAATTGAATCTAGTTCCTTCCAAAAGGTAGTTTTGTATGGAGGAGAATGGGCAAGAAACTTCATACGTACTCTGTTAAAATCAACGTTTTACAATGTTATTAGGTATTTATATACATAGTCATACGTAATTACATGTGAATGCAATTTATACCTTATATAAAAAACTACTGTATAATAACACACAAAAATAATTTATATTACAAATGAGGAATTCATGGTAAAAATTTATTTAAAGTTACATCGTGTTCATATGTTAACAAATATTGGAACTGTAGACCACTCTCAACATCTCAACCAACAATGAAACAGCGTGTGAGCCTGTGCAATCCGATAGTAAAAATCAAATAGAAAATAAAAATATAATAAATAAAAGTGTCAAAAGAAAAAAGGAAATATATATACATATAATAGGTTGGGGAAAAAGTTTCTTCGCCTTTTTTAAGAAAATTCAAAACATTTTTTGAAGTGAAAACTTCTTTAGCGGCGTTGAGCACTTTTTCTGTAATGGGTATAAAATCTTAAACTCGCGTCAGGACACGTGACCTGATCGAAAAAGCGTAAGACGGATGGAGAGTAGACAGCTATCCCCTCTCTACGGCGCGGCGAAAATGTATGCCTGGGCCTACTGTTTCGTTTAGGCATTGCAGGGCGCTTGCGCGAATGTTCGTGTATAACTTTTTAATGTAAAATAATTGTAATAGTTTTAAAGTGTTAAATTTTTAATGTAATATAAATTGTCATGTTTGTGTACGATAGCGCAATAAATGAATATTGTATTCTACCACATAAATGATAGTACTTTTATACTGATAAAGCAATTGGTGCAAAATTATTCCTTAACCATTCCAAAATATCAAACATGCTCAACGTTAATAATCAAGTTTTCACTTCTGCCGGCACTCCCGGAGTGCAACCCGTCTTTTTTTTTATATTTTATTTACATTTAACTAAAGTATGTAGGCACCATTTTGCTTTCTGCCATCTTGTAGGTAGGGACATGATCCCATTGCTATAAAAATTTTGGGACTTATGATCAAAACACCGCGATAAGTGGTTTTGGCAGTCCTCTCGTGATGTTAACCTGACACTGCCTAAAGAATTCTGAAGAGACCGTAACAGGTGGAAATCTGAAGGTGCAAGGTCAGGACTATACAGCGGATGCATTAACACCTCCCAGCCAAATTCTCTTAATTTTTGCTGAGTGGCTAAAGATGTGTGAGGTCTAGCGTTATCATGATGAAAAACCACACCCCTTCTGTTGATTAATTCCGGCCGCTTTCTCTCAACTTCTTGCTTTAATCTCATCAGTTGGTCGCAGTAGAGTTCAGAATCGATGGTCCTGCCTGGTTGTAATAGCTCATAATGAATAATGCCCTTCCAATCCCACCTCACACACAGCATCACCTTGTTGCGAGTTAACCCGGGTTTCGCCAGTCTGTGAAGCCTGACCGGCCTTTGACCACGACCTTTTTCGCACGTTCTTGTCGTACGTGATCCACTTTTCATCACCAGTTATCAGCTTCTTCAAAAATGGTTCGGTTTCATTACGTCGTAATAAAGAATCACAAATGAGTACAGGGTTCATTAGGTTTCTTTCAGTGAGCTCGTGAGGTACCCAAATATCGAGCTTTTTTGTGTACCCAGTTTTTTTCAAATGCGCCAAAACTGTTTTGTGGTCAATTCCCAGTTCGTAAGCTACGTCGTAACTACTGACATGCCGATCTTGCTCTACTTTTTCAAAAATGGCATCCATTTTATCCGTAATAGGGCGACCAGAGCGACGTGCATCTTTGACATCAAAATTTCCGGATTGAAAACGCTTAAACCAAATTTGTGCTACTCTCACAGACACTGCACTTTTTCGCGGCTTGCGTTGCATTTTTACATTTTTTGTAATGAAATTTTAAAATCGAATTTCTTCTTTAGATTCACTCATCTTGACAGTACGAAAAACAAATGAAAATCACTCATTTTTCTAATTTGAATTTGAATTATGTTCTTTATAATTTAAACTTGCAATGATACCAAAACCAGCCAGATACAAATAGTATAGCTAAAGAGATTTTATTACAAGTTCATACATACTATAATGCGAAAAGACTTTAAATTCTGCATATTTTAACTTTTAAATTCTTAATTTGTACCTTTTAATTATTATGATTTAGTAGTTTTATATAGTGTACATACATTGCTTTCACGTGCCATGTCGTGTATGATTTTGTATACAAATGTTGTAAACATTGATTTTAAAGAGTACGTATGGAGTTTCTTGCCCATTCTTCTCCATATGACGTGTGAATGTTGGCTACGATTGGTGCATATTAACTAGAGCATTAACTACTTAAAACTACTAGCAATATTCAGCAATGTAGTGAGTCCATTCATTAAAATAAAAATATACGTATTGTGTTCCCTGTGTCATCGCGTCATACAGTTTTATGTTGCACTGTACGTAGGTACCTACATAAGTACTAGGTTTATCCTGTATCACTAATCTTTCTCAGTTTCGTTATATCCAGACCCTTGCAGTCGTCCTTGAGTTTTCACAAAGATTCGATGTACCTAATCATGATTCTACGACATAAACATAAAATAAATCTATGTACGTTTCACTGGAAGAGCAACCTGAAGCGGAGGGTCAAAGTATAACCGAAGTTTTACACGCAACTTGCACAAGCATACTAGGTCTCAATTATCATTTGGTGAGTTAAGAATATTATCGCTTTTTGTTTATAGGTAACAATATAACTACCTAGCTACTTATGCGTCTGTCTCCGCTCGGAGAAACGCGCACGGCGTTCATTTAATACAGAAACGTATAACAGTTTTCTCCCTAGCTTGTGACACTAAGAGCAAAAACATATTTTTTAATACTACGATCCAAAAACTCAAATGTTATTTTAGAATAAGCAATAATTGCAAAAAAAAAAAATACGAACATGGCAGCAGTGGGAGATATTTATAGAGATACATTTGAATAGAAATAACGCCGTATGCATTTATTCTTATAGGAAAACTTATTATCTTGACTGAGTCGAGCCCCGGTCGCTGGATTTACATATTTACAGATGAGGCACAGCAGGAGACATGTATTTAAAACAAAAACTATATATGAATTTTGTGTTATATTATGATGCAATTCATGCTAAGTCTTACTGCTAACACCTAAGTTACTTTATAACATTATTCACGGGCGGAGATAAGCGGCTGCTTAACGATAGGAAATAACTAAAACGAAATGTTATTTGTTTTAGATTCTTATTACTACCAATAATGATTTATTGAGTAAAACCTCGTCAGCTGTAAATATGTATCATATAAATGAAATTAAAAACCTTTTAATGGAAAATTCATACAAAAGACCGGCGCCATCTTGTTTTAAAAAGCCGTATTTACAAACCTCAAAGACAGAGGGTGTTTGTTGTCCTGTAAGACATATTCAAAGTGATGACCACATTCGCGACATTACTATACAAGTATCCATACAAAAAAATAGTTCCGATGAAGTACTAAAAAATCAGGCATTCAAACAAAGAAAAAATCAAGATAATACAAAACGCGTCAATCCTTTGTTATTCATGACGAAAGGGGGAGATAAGGAAACCCTTAATGCATTTTCAAACGATCATCATAATCAAAAACAGGTAATTACAAAGCATTCCTTAGCTTACACTTCAAATATTCCCGAAAAATTGAGAAAAATAATACCTGAGCATAGTACGTCTTCTCAGCCACCTAAAGAAATTTCCACCGAAAGTAAAAAGGAACAGCCACCTAAAGTAATTTCCACCGAAAGTAAAAAGAAACAGCCACCTAAAGTAATTTCCACCGAAAGTAAAAAGGAACAGCCACCTAAAGTAATTTCCACCGAAAGTAAAAAGAAACAGCCACCTAAAGTAATTTCCACCGAAAGTAAAAAGAAACAGCCACCTAAAGTAATTTCCACCGAAAGTAAAAAGAAACAGCCACCTAAAGTAAAAAGCAACAGCCACCTAAAGTAATTTCCACCGAAAGTAAAAAGAAACAGTTTCAAGACACGAAAAAAACTGTTACTGGAGAAGAAGCTTCAACATCCGGCATTAATTTGAATACTAAAAGGAATGTCGTTGCTCATAGCACTAACAGCAACTTGACTGGCATGTCGATAGACGCGTTCGATGGACCATCCATTATATTAAAAAAATTAATTACTAGTACTACTTTGGAGCAAGATGAGCGATTTAACGCATTTATTCCAAGATTTAGACAGACAATGGAAGAGGTTTTGACTCAGGTGTTACAACAACAGCCATCGTTTATACACGCGGCTACGCCGCCGCCCCCTTGGTCATTATATGAAGCAGTGCGAAACTTTGCAATAAAATTCTTTGATCACCGTGGTATTTCTGGAGCCTCTACAAGAATAATAAATATGCTCATGCGAGTTGAAGATAAAGGTAAGTCGTTTTTAGGGTTCCGTACCGGAGCGTGCCAATAATGGGCCGGTTTAAGTCGCAGGGATATTATAAAAACAGGGATTTCATCAAATCCCTAAGGGATTTGATCAAATCACGGAGGATGTTAAAATAACAACACGATTTTATCATTTCCCTAAGCAAATCTGGTGATTTGACCAATCCCTAAATTGATTCAGTGAAATGATAATAAAACGGGAACCGATCACATATCCGATTTTTTTTTGTTCGAACTTCATTTTGTTTAATTGTCCGTATGAGCGAACGAAGCGAGCTCGAGACTTGGGCACCCCGACTCGGACAGGTTCGGTTAAAAGTGGATGGCAGAGTCCAGTGAGCGAGCTCAGCGAGCGAACAGACCAGACGGTAATTTTTTTTTAAAAAACCCAGAAGTAGGACCCCGGGCAGCGGGGCTCTGTCGATCCCTTCTGGCGGGGGAAAGGCTGAAGAGTGACTCCATCCCTGTTCATGTTGCAATTATTATAATCATGTAGGTAATCTTACAAAATAAACCTTTAAAATACCACAGTTATTTTTGTCATTTCACTGAAACAATTTTGGGATTTGTTCAAATCACTAGATTTCTTCAATGGAATTTGTCAAATTACCAGATTTGCTTAGGGAAATGATAAAATAGTATTGTTATTTTAACATCCTCCGAAATTTGATCAAATCCCTTAGGGATTCGGCCAAATCCCTTTTTTTATCATATCCTTGCGACATATCACAAAAAGTTCACTCAAATTAAATATGTATAAGTATATCTTTTCCTTTACAGGAAACATAAGTATGACACCATATCAATTTATGCAAATGTCTACTTGGGGGGATGCGCTACAGTATGTGCTATCTGCAACATCACCAGTGCATGTGCAGTCGCTGCCTGTGTCGCCTGTTCCCAGTCTAGTGGGACAGACAGACTCTCTACAAAACTCCCCAAGGCAAAGTGCAGGTTTGTTCAACATACCTAATTGCTTGAGCTAATTAAAGATAGTATCACCATAGAAAGCAATTTTTAAATTGCTACTTTCAGAAAGAGTCCGCAGGGTGCGAGAGCCCGCGCGGCGGCGAGGTGTAGAGCGTGTCTCACGCCAGCTCTCTACACAAATGACAAGACAATGTAAGTTGAATTCTAAACTTATCTTTGGAGTCTCAATGCCATTCTTTTTTATCTAACATTTATTTATCATATTTCAGCAGCTAGAAGAACCCTAGACGAATCTAGAACCACAATACTGCATATCGAGGAGATGCGGGCAGAGGCCGGGCTAAAGTATTCACAGGCATTCTGCAATTTTTCGGAATCATTCAGAGTAATTGCAGAAAGCATTGAAAGATTAAGCCAAAGGGTAATAAATGCCGGGGCTGCGGGTTGTTCGAAAGAGATACCGCGCCCCCGGAACGCAAAGGGCACAAGAAGGAACATGGATGGGTTTTAGTCAGTAAAAGTCTGACACTCCCTCCCGCCCCGCCCAGGGCGGGGGAAGTCATTCGATGATTTCCCATCGGTAAAAAAAAAAAAAGGGTAATAAAAATGTCATAAAATAATTTATAATAATTATTAATACTAAGCACAAAAATGTAGAGATATACTTTTATACAAGTACTATTTTATACACACTGCAGCACTATTACTAAGCATTATTTGTCAGTAACATCATAATAATCATAACACTTATATTTTGTTTCAGCATGGCCAACAACATCACCACCCAGACTAAGATATCTCTGTTAGTTATTAGTATTATGTTTTTAATTATTGTACTTTAATAAATAGAATTATATTATAAATTAATTTTGTTTGGTTCTCCTTAATTTGAAATTTGGCACTAGCCCCTAACCACCTTTTGCCTAGGGTAGGTTACTTTTGCCTTCCCACCATCATTTGCACCTCTATAAAACTATGTTAAGCAGTGGCGTGCACAGAGTTTTTAGACAGGGTAGGCAGAACAGTTAAAAGCTATTTAAGCTAGGTAGGTATCTTACCAAACATGTAAGTACCTATCATGGTTTTGGTTCGTCTTCTTGTCGACTTAAATAATTATGTAGGTAATTGCCACCTTAAATAGCCTAGATTGACTGATTTTGTAGACATATTTTACGGATACCTATATGTTTTGATGTTTCATATTAATTTGAAAATTAAATACATAATAGCAGTCAAATTAAATAAAATCCGGTGTCATTGACCTTTCACGATCACGTCTTTTTGTCACCTGTAGTTTTAAAAACGCATATTTTTTACCTCCTCTATACACACACCACATGAACAACTTTCGCAGTGAATATTATCCATTTTTTCACACTAATAACATCGTTAAATCTTAAATATCTGATAACAAAGCACGATCACGTCTTTTTGTCACCGATAGTTTTAAAAACACATATTTTTTATTTCGTCTATACACACAACACAAGAACAACTTTCACAGTGATTATTATCCATTTTTTCACACTAATAACATCGTTGAATCTTAAATATCTGATAAGAAAGCTCACGACCAAATCAAAACAAACAAACGACTAATGGCCGCTCAAACTACTTGTTTATAAAATACGACAAAAAAAATGGTGCTTTATTTAGAGAAAGTTGAATGAAATAATGTTACTTTTTAAAATAGTCGCATAATAAAGCTAGCTTCCGATCGGAATCGGAACACTTCGGTAAGTATCGTGATTCGTCGTGTAACAAGTCATGCAGTGTCTATTTGGTGCGTTTGTGTGCGTTATTTGTGACATGTGTGCCTTGTATCTATACGAACGCACACCCATTTAATCCGTATGACCACGAGAGCACACTTAGACACATTAAGGCACGAATAGTTTGTGTCTTTTCCGCGGCAGTCAGCGGCGCTAGCGTAGCGCAATTTGAAATCGCGTCAAATTGTACGAACGAGCTGACTATTTTGTATCGATGTTAATGTTATTTATACGACACTCGAAAGATGGCGCTGAATTATGATTTAAGATTTTTTTGTTTATTGATAAATACTCGTTTATAAAATGATATTACATATCAGAACAACATAAATATTTATCTGAGTTACGTAGGGTCGGCAGTGTCTTTCTGCCTCTATGGTATGCACGCCACTGATGTTAAGTGATAATCTACATTTTAACATACTTTGCTAGATTAATTAAAAATAACAATGCGTTAAAAATACAAATAGCTTTTATTCATAAACACTATTTAAGAAAGGAAACTAAAACAAAATATTATACATTTTTTTTTCTGGTCAGGTTCAAATTAACAGATTTATGACATAGGCCTAGTGTTAGTTATGTTAGCATTTGACTTAACTTAGTTAGTATTGTTAGTTTTTATTGAAGGTCGGAGACGTCCATCTTCAACAATAAAGAAATACACTACACTAAAATTGATTACTCCTATTTGTCCATAAACGTTGAATGAGCGCCCGTTGTCGTGCGCGGCCAAGCTCCAGCTCACTAAGAGCACGTGCGCCACCTCGCCGCTCTTGCCTGGCGCCACGACCGGCGCCCTCTGTCAACTGGCGTTCACGAGCTGCTTCCTCTGCTGTTAGCGGAGTGTAGGGGATGCGAGCCCTGTGTGCTATGTTATGTAGAACACAGCATGCATTCACTATTCTCGCAGAAGTTACTGGAGTGTAATGCAGCTTTCTATCAACCAATAAGCACCTGCAAAGACAAATCCTTTTATTATATCACATTATTTATCATATCAACCAGTATAAAAATGGTATGATATTCAAGGTATACCTAAAGCGAGCTTTTAAAACACCTATACAGCGTTCTACAACATTTCTGGCGGTCAAGTGCAGGCCTTGGTAATATTTTTCTGGAGTGCCTGGCCTTGGTTCTGAGATAGGTGTCATCATTGTCGGTCTCAAAGGGTACCCTGAGTCTCCTGCAATAAACAAAAAAGTATTAATACCTCTCATTAAAATTTAATTACACAATGTATTTTCTAATACATACAATCTTCTGATTGAAACATAAATTATAATCAATTCAAACATACCCAAAAGATGCAAATCTTCTCCATGATTAATGTGGAGTCTCTCTATATAACCATTCAACGGATGGTTGGCCCAAACAACACTGTCATGGGTGGACCCAGGGTAACTCGCATCCACACACAATATATTTAAATTAGAATGACATATCTGAAAAAAAATATAATAATGTTATGACCTAGCACTGACAGAAAAGAATAAAAAACATACTGATGAATTGAGAACCTCCTACTTTTTTAAATTTTTTGAAAATTATAACTTACAATAGAAATACTCACTATCATAACATTTAAAGAATGGTATCCTTTTCTATTAAAAAAACGTTCTTCATGTTTAGCAGGACACACAATTGCCACATGGGTCCCATCAATACAACCCAGAGCTGGTATTTTGAACTTATGGTAGAAGCTGAAAATAGTTATAAATATATTCAATTATGTACTTAAAAACTTGAACATGGGTTCATTTTTAAATATCTAAAATGAAGACTTTAAGCTACTTACTCTCTTTTAACTTGTTCCCTCTCACATTGTTTAAATGGAAAAGCTATATATTCATTCATGACTGCCGGATTGTTCAAGGCTGTTGTCACTTGCCGGATAGCTTTTGAAACGCTGGCCTGGGAAATTAAATGGTTCCTGCTGTCTCCAACAATGGTCTGATAGGACCCAGAAGCATAAAAGGCCAATGCAACCAAAATCTAAAACAAATTCAGGTTATCTATTGATTGACCTATGCACACAAAGTTTTAACATTATTAGTTGGCTGATTTGTGGTTATTTTTATACAAGAAAAAAGTAGTAAAGGCGATTATGCTGTTGATCACTTTACAGAGGAATCATTACATCTGCCCTTACGCTCCTTACCTTGGTTTCAACATCCAAAGCATCCGTTCTACATCGATGATGTTTTAATTCTGAGTAAAACGATCGAACAGGGCCTGATTCTACTTCGTAGAGTTCTTACTACCTTGACTGAGGCCGGTTTTTCAATTAACTTGAAGAAGTGTAGCGATGGGCGTTGAATGAACGAACTAGTTAATTCGACCGTCGAAGTCCTGTGAACGAATCGACGGTTCACCGATACTGGATGGACTAGTTGAATCCGTAGACGGCTCAGACGCTTAAACTGAAACTCGGAACGCGACGACCGACGACGCGAGAACGTAGTCGATACATTCGTCCGATGAAATAAAATAATTGAGCAAGCCAATTTGAACTTTAAGTATTGCCTAATTAAAGTTCAAATTTGTTTGCTCGAAGGAGTTCATATTTGTACTAGTCGAAAAAAAATATTATTGTGTTACGTGAAGAAAAGAATACATATCGTAGTTTCGCAATGCGAAACCTATTAATATTATTAATAGGTACTATCGGCAAAACTTAAGCATGCTCAGTTAAGAAAATAGTCCTGCGGAAGCGCAGATAGTGACAGACCACGCCCCTTCCTTACTCCACCCAATTAGAGACAATACATATAGTGTGAGTGCAGTAAGCGCGTGCGGCAAAAAATGTCAACAAACATTAGCCAGTGCCGATTTGCATCTCGCTAATTGTTCACGCTTCCCGTTTTCATCCCAATTTTATTTTACGACCTGTTTATTTCTATCGGACTTATTGCTTGCCCAACTTTGACCTTTGCTTTGTATACCGGACTGTGATCGTGGAACTCTTTTTGACCCTTGCTCGTATCCTGGACTGTGTATCGTGACTACCTGAGGGCTGTGTTTTGTCATTAACGATGACAACCCGAAACCTCAATCAGGAAGAAAGAAATGAAATCATTGTCTTGCATAGACAAGGATTGAATATATCCCAAATTGCGCTGGAGTTAAATCTACAAGTTATTTTTTTTTATCTAGAGATAGAAATAAATTAAGTGCATGTTGGTTTCCTGTACTGAGCTATATATTTATTGTTTGCATTATTATATAGATCTCATTTTTTTTTCTTCTGTTACTGTTAAAAGTTATTGTTTCGCGAGCCGATGCCGACGTCGCCGTCGGCCCGACAACAGAGTTTTATAGATTAAATCGTATGTTACAAACAAATTTTTAATAATTCATATTATATTTGAATGCCTAAAAGAAACCTACATGCATTTTTTATATTTCGTATATTTGTTGTAGTTATTAGAAATTTTATTCTAAGGAAATCGTGTGTTATGCGTTTCTGTGTAAAAGAAATAATGTAGTATAAACAAAGTCGCTGTTTCTGTCTGTCTGTCTGTGTGATTCTCCGCTATTTTTTTCTAAACAATGCAACGGATTTTGATATGGGTTCTCCTTAGAGCATTTAACCTATGGAGATGGCATAGCTAAGTGAACCCCTCTGCCAAAGTCGATTGGCCATATGACCATGCACGTTATATAAAACTAGTTCATTCGCCGACTGCCGCCATTTTGCATTGTTTTGTGTCGCAAGTACGTGCTCCCAAAAAATGGTTAATTGTGTAGTTTCCTCGTGCAAAAAGCGATCTACCACTTCAAATTTGCGAAACCATGGTGTTTCCTACCACATGTAAGTATAAATCATACATTAAAATAGTTTTATTTAGTGCAATCTCGAAATTATCGTTATAAACGTAACGATAGAAAAATACAGTGGTACGTTGGTAGCGCAAACGCAGTACAGGGGCTAATAGGGGTAGGTATTTGCATAGTGCTGGGATAAAGTGAATGAATGATTAATGATTTTTTCATTCAATAGGTTCAGTAACTAGTTTTTTTTTTGTTTATGTAACTGGAGAAGTCAGATCGAAAAAAAATATTAATGTTATATTTTATAAATATATATATATATATATAAATTTCAGTTCTTTGTGAGTCGAATACCGGTCAAACCCCGACTGACTTACCGGTAAGTCAGAACAATAGAAAATCAATTGTGTCTCATTACGTGGGACTCTAGTAATTATTTTTTTTATTTTTTGTAGCTTTAGGCTAGTAAAAATATATGTTTGATCGTTTTATATGAGTTTTTATAGCTCATGCAATTTGAAAAAGAAACAAAATAAATAAAATGGTTAGGCAAATATGACACCCAAATCCAATAATCCACCGCGGACCGTAGGTACTTACCAAGTAGGTATTTTCAAGGCTGTTACGACAACGTAGTAAATACAAAATAAAATTAATGGTCATCATTATCGTTTGATTCTGTTGGCACTTAACTGATTACATATAAACTGTATACTGTTTGACTGCCTCGTTGGTCTAATGGTCGCAAGCGCGACTGCAGTGCATGAGGTCTTGGGTTCGATTCCCAGGTCGGGCAAAGTGTCATGGAGTTTTTCCATCAGGAATTTCTCAGTAGCAGCCTCGGAGTCTGGATTTGTGCCCGGTTGATGGCAATAGGCTCGCCCCCTATTACATGGGACAAAAAAAATCATAACTGGCGAAATGTGGGTGTACTAATGGGTACACCTCTGCCTTACCCTTCGGGGATTACAGGCGTGATGTTATGTTTTATGTTATGTATAAACTGTATATTTTTTCAACAGATTTCCAAAAGATCCTGTTTTGAGAGAAAAATGGAGGATATTTTGCGGTAATACAGAAACATGGAGACCCACGCGTACTAGTGCAATCTGTTCAGAACATTTTATGTCGTCTAGTTTTAAACAACTTGCAAATAATAGAAGGCAATTAGTTGAGGGTGCGATACCCACTTTAAAAAACATTCTTGGCACGGAAGAACTGCCTGCAAAATTACTTAAGAATGCAAAAATCACAAGAATTGCAAACACCACACCTGTCATTGCAACGGAAGTAGTTTCTTTGACTTCGTCCAGTTCATCCATCCCGTGGTCAGTACAGGCACACAGCACTTACAACTCTCAACAATCTACACACAGCCAATGCGTTTCAGTTTCAACCACGACAACATCACCTGTCACTGAACTGGTCGAGACTCCAAGAAAAAGAAAACTCCGCAAGCAGTTGCAATTTAAAAATAACAAAATTCGTAGACTGCAAGCAAAAACGCGATATTTAAAGAAAAAGGTCAACACTCTACAAGATCTTCTTAACAATTTAGAAGAGAGATCACTCATAGACAAAGAAAATAGACTAGTCTTAAGCAAAATTGGTGTTACGGAAAAGGAACTTCTCAAACGACAGATGAAAAAAAGTGTTAAGCTCCCTAGGACGAAATATTCATCAGAGTTGAGATCTTTTGCACTCACTCTGCATTACTACTCAGCAAAGGCATATAAGTACGTACGCAAGGTATTTCAGACTTGTCTTCCTCATCCAAGGACTTTATCTAAGTGGTATAGCACCATTGATGGACAGCCCGGTTTCACGAAAGAGAGCTTGTTTGCATTAAAACTTAGAGCTGAACAGGAAAAAAACAAAATTTACTGCGCTCTTGTTTTTGACGAGATGAAAATCAAGCTATGTCCAGAGTGGGGGATCCTCGAACAAAAAGATATTTTGGCTATGTTAACCATGGATTTGAGTCGATTTCTGACAGCTCCGACGAAGCAACCGACGCTCTTGTTTTTTTACTTGTGGGTATAAATAAAATATTTCGAGTGCCTATTGGCTACTTTTTGGTAAAAGGCACAACAGCCGCACAAAAGGCACGTCTAGTATCAGAAGCTTTGTCACTTGTCCACGAAACTGGGGTTGAAATTAAATCACTGACATGTGACGGTGTAAAAGCTAATCTGGCCATGGCAGAAGAGTTGGGATGTTGTTTCCAAGACCCGAATAATTTGCATACCTGTTTTTTGGACCCTTCCTCAGGTCAAAGGGTTTCATTTTTCGCCGATCCTTGTCACATGCTCAAACTCATTAGAAACACATTTTCAGATTATGAATATTTCATAAACAAATCGAACGACCAAATAAAATTTGAATATATTAAAAGATTACATGATCTGCAAGAAAAAGAATTATTTTATTTAGCAAATAAACTCCGAGCAAATCATATATATTATAAAACTAAAATAATGAATGTAAAGCTGGCGACCCAATTATTTAGCGCAAGCGTTGCGGATTCGCTATTATTTTGCAAAAACATTTTGAAAATTCCGGAATTTGCCGATGTTGAAGCTACAGCGAACTTCATAAAGTTAATGAATGATGTATTTGATATCTTGGATTCACGAACAAAAAGTTATGGGTATAAAAGAGCACTCAGCAAAGAAAACTACCAAGCAGCTTTCGACCGACTTCAAGAAGCTCGTCAAGTACTTTTACAATTAGATGTTGACCTTGAAGAAAAAGGCAAACCGTTAACGGTCCGAAAGAACTTGTTAAAATCGCCACGATATACTGGCTTTCTAGGCATATTGATATGTATACAGAGTACTCAAGTTTTGTTTCAGGACCTGGTTCTAAATGATATATTAAAATATGTCCCTGTTGAGTACCAAGCTCCAGGTGTGTTGCTGGTGGTCTTGGCTATTGTTTCTGAACGATGAATAAAACTTCGATGCTACGTAAAGACTGTATATTGTATATAGGTGAGGTTACAAGATGACCGATATGTGCGCACGTCCACGAGTGAGTGAGTGACCGCTGCGACCGTCCAACGTCGGTGATCGCGGTGGGGCGTCCAAGGCATATGTCGCCGTGTGTGGTCCGATGTGACGTCAGTAACATATTCCCCCGGTTGAAGTGAAGGCTTCAAGATGATGTTGAAGACACCGGAAGAGGGCATATGTTATTGTATGCACGTGTGATGGTGCCCTTCTTCGTCAGGATGTCGGCGACCCGACAATGTCCATCAGACCCAGTCTTCACTGCCGTCACTCTGCCCAGCAGCCATAGAAGAGGAGGAAGAGTAGCGTCTCTCACTAAGACCATGGCGCCTGTCTTCAGATCTTGCCCAGCTGTCTGCCATTTGGTTTTCTGCTGCAGGAGAGACACATACTCATTAGAGAAGCGCTGCCAAAAATGTTGCCGTAATTTTTCGACTCGTTCGAAGCGCTGCAGCCGCTGGATGTTCACGTCGGTGATCTGAGGACGAGGGTATGACGTGAGTGATCGTCCGATAAGGAAATGTGAAGGAGAAAGATAAGAGAGGTCAGATGGATCTGTTGATAAAGGGGTTAAAGGTCTGGAATTTAAAATAGCCTCTATCTGAATCAGGCATGTTGAGAGCTCTTCATAAGTTAAATGAGTTAGGCTCATGACTCTACGCAATAAATGTTTCGTGGATTTTACTGCACTCTCCCAAATCCCACCGAAATGTGGGCTGTAAGGGGGTATGAATTTAAAGTCTATGCCTTCGTTTGCAAGATCTGACTCTATGTTGCTGGAAGAAACCTTTAAGAAGCGTGAAAGCTCGTTGAAAGCTCCCACAAATGTAGTGCCGTTGTCGGAGTACACGCGCTGAGGCTTGCCCCGACGACTAATAAATCTACTGAAAGCCGCTAGAAAAGCTTCCTTAGTGAGGTCGGAAACCAGCTCCAGGTGAACGGCTTTGACTGCAAAGCACACAAAAACACAAATGTAAGATTTAAGTAGTTTACATCCTCTACCCCTACGGTCGGCTATCAGCACTGGCCCGGCATAATCAACCCCTGTGTTCAGGAAAGGGTACTCAAGATGAGTTCTATCGGTTGGTAAGTTGCCCATGATGACCTGAATAGGCTGAGCCTTGAAGCGATTGCAGCGAACGCAGCTACGCACTATGTGCTTAGCTAAGTTCCTGCCTGCTAAAGGCCAGTAGGTGAGTCTTATGTGCGCTAAAAGTAATTGAGGCCCTGCATGAAAGAGTGCTTTGTGCTCTTTTTCAAAGATAATTTTTGTTAAGTGATGTTTGCTACATAAAAGAATAGGATGCATAACATCATAACTGTAGTTGGAGTTGTTAAGGCGACCACCTACGCGTATTAAGTTGTGTGAATCAATGAAGGGAGAAAGACTTATTAATCGATTCTTCTTATGTAAGGCCTGATTAGTTTGTAAACATGTATATTCCTCAGGAAACATTTCTTGCTGAGAAATCTGTAATATAAGATTTTTTGATGTTTGTAATTCTGATAATGATAAGTAGGATGATTTTTTGTTATTCTGATTTTTGCAATTATAGATAAATCTTTGTATATTCTGATTAGTGATGTAAAAGATGATTTTGTATGAATTAAATTTAAAATTATATTAGTATTATTTTGTTTTAGTGTGTCAGAAGTTGTGTGTAAAGAAATTTCAGGTAAAGAGTCAATTTGTGTATTTGGTACAACGGGAAGTTGTATTTTTCTCTGATTAAGAAAATCAGGACCCGACCACCACAGAGTGGACGAGCTGATGCAATCAGCCTTCACCCCCCGAGAAGTGAGATCAGCGGGGTTGCTCTTTGAAGGCACATAGCTCCACGTCTGCCCGGTCGTAGCTTCTTGGATTTCACTCACTCTATTTCGAACAAATTGACTGAGTCGACTTGGCAATGTAGACAGCCATCCTAACACGATCGTCGAATCACACCAAAAAAAACAGTGATTGAACTCTAGAGTGAGTGATTTACGTACCTTTTGAAAAAGTCTTGTACCCAGTAAAGCACCACACAACTCCAACCTTGGAATGGTTGTGGGCTTTATAGGGGCAACCCTGTTTTTGGAAGCTAAAAGGCGAACGCAAACTGTTCCGTCGACTGCTACCGTTCTTACGTAAATGCACGAGCCATAGGCGCGTTCAGAAGCGTCTGTGAAAGTATGCAGTTCGATTAAAGAAGCATTGTTACAGGATATCCAACGAGGAATGTGAACTGAGTTAAGCGCTGAAAGTGTCGTTATGAATTCAAGGAATTTTGATTTGATTTCTGTTGGTACTTCATCATCCCAGTTACATTTAAGTATCCACAGCTGCTGTAACATAAGTTTGGCCTGAACTATGCATGGCCCGACGAGGCCAAGAGGATCAAAAACCTGACTTATTAAAGATAATATGTTTCTTTTTGTAATTTTTGAAATTTGTTTTAAATCTATTGAAAATAATAGTCTGTCTGTTTCACAGTCCCAGTATAGCCCAAGTGTTTTGCTGGGATTGTCATTAAGGTTTAATTTTTTATCTAGATCTGTGTTAATATTACTGACTGATTCTAATATTTTCGGACTATTTGATTGCCACTTTCTAAGGTGAAACTTGGCGGACTCGAGAGTATTAATAACTCCTTGACATAATTGTATGACTGACTCCGTAGAATCGCCACCACTCAAATAGTCGTCGACATAAAAATCGCGTCTGATAGACTGACTAACCTCTGGGTCTGAACATTGATCTGCAAGAGACACAAGGCATTTTGTTGCTAGATACGGGGCTGAAGCTGTTCCGTAAGTCACTGTATTCAGTGCATACGTCTTTAAAGGGTGTGAAGAATTAAATCTGAAAACAATTTGTTGTAAGGGGCGCTGTGATGGCTCAACTAAAATGGCTCGATACATTTTTTCAATGTCACCCGTTACAACAAACTTGTGTTGCCTGTACCTCAAGAGTATGGATAGTAAATCCTCCTGTACAGTTGGACCTACCATTTGAATGTCATTGAAGGACTTGCCCGAGGTGCTGGAGGCCGAAGCATCGTAAACTACGCGGAGTTTTGTGGTAGAACTTGACTCGCGTACAACACCATGATGAGGCAAAAAGTAATTAAATTCTGATCGATTTGTTTTTGTATATTCTGACATGTGATTAAGATCAATATATTCCTGAATAAATTGTAAATATCTGTTTTTGAATGTGGAGTCCCGCTCGAATCTACGCTCTAGGGAGAGGAAACGACGCTTCGCCATTGTATATGAGTCACCTAAGCACTCAGGCGAGTCCTTCAATGGTATGGTGACAACGAATTGACCATGCGTGTCCCGACGTGTGGTCTCTTGAAAGAGCTTTTCACAAGCCTGTTCTTCTGAAGAGAAACAGCTTGCTGACGACACAGTATCAAGTTCCCAGAAACGAGTCAGCTGATCAGACTCCTGTTGTGAAAGAAAGTGACAAACAAAGGGTTGTCTACGTGGCTGAATGACGCGGCCTGAAATAAGCCAACCTAGTTTGGAAGACTGCAATCTAGGTTGATTATTGCCTAAATTAATGGTATCGGAACCTAAGACGTCCCAAAATACCTCTGCGCCTACTAGAATATCAATAGCATTAGGTATATTAAATGAAGGATCTGCTAATTGAATACCTGGCGGGATGGTGACGTACCTTTTGTTTACGTATGAACCAGGTAACGATTGTGTGATCGTCGGTATAACAAAACAGTTTACTTTCGCCCGATAACCACCATTACAAGACTGCAAATGAAGACTGCAGGTTTCCGAGGTACTAGAAACTTGACCGTTAATACCTGAGACAGTGGAGCTAGTGTTGTGTTTTGCCAGACCGAGCTTTCCACAGAACTCTTGGGTGATGAAGTTGGAGGTGCTGCCGTTGTCCAACAGGATCCTGGCTGTATGAAGCTCTCCATTGACATCTGTCACCTTTGCCAAAGCTGTGGATAGCAAAATGTTAATCTGATTATTGTCTGAACAGGGTAACACGACGTTCGTTGACAATGCAATATTGTCCCCTGTAGGTTTATCTGAAATTGATTCCCTATGTAAGAGGGTATTATGCTTGATCTTGCAATATTTGCAATGCGATAGACTGCAACGCTTGACTGTATGACCAGGTCGAAGGCAGTTCAAACAAACATTGCTTTCTGAAGCTTTTTTGATGCGTGCTTCAACCTCAAGATTTCTGAAAGGTTGACAGCTGAATAAAAAGTGATTTTGTGAACACATAGGACATGTCACGTCGTCTGAATTGTTTGTTTTAGTTTTAATAGTTGTAAGATAGTTTTTAGTTTTGTTATTTTCATTAGTATTTTTAGTAATAGTTGTGTTTTTATTAGTATTTAAGGATTCAAGTAAATCTGCTCTGTTAGTTAAAAATTTGATGTAATCTTTTAAATGTGGAAAAGTATCTAAATTGTTTTTATACTCTTCCCACTCTCTACGTGTGACCCTGTCAAGTTTATCTGACATCATGTATATTATAAGAGTTTCCCCTAGTCCACCATGTTCAGTTGGCTGTAATAAAGTTGACAAGGCACGAAGATTTTTATTTGTTACGTCGATCATGTTCCGTAATGAGGTACAAGATTCATATTGAATATGCTCAAAATTAAATAATGCCTGCACGTGATTATTTACAAGTAATCTTTCGTTGTCGTACCTTTCGGATAATAACTGCCAAGCTGTGTCATAGTTATCGGCTTTGAAATCAATACTTTTTATCACTAACGACGCGCTGCCGGTTAAGGCTGCACGTAGATAGTGAAATTTGTTGATTTCTTGTATGCTGTTATTATTATGAATAAGAGAAAGATACGTATCTCGGAATTCAAGCCAGTGCTGATAGTCCCCGTTGAAGTGAGGCAAGTCTATCTTCGGTAGCCGGACAAAGTCGTGTTTGCAGCCAGAACCGTGACGTGGGAGATCGTCGATGGAGGTGGCAGACACGAGCGCAGGCGAGGGGGCGCGCGCGGGTTCGAGGTTCGTTCTCGCACGGGCCACCAGCGCATGGTACTGCGTCTCGAACTGCTCCCTCTCGGCATACATGTCGTCCGCATCCTCCGACAACAGCTCCAAATCTGTCTGTAACACGTCGAATTCCTTGTATAATATTTCCATCAAGCTAAGACGGCTTTTTAACTCCGCTGCTTGGAAACTGTCTAAGCCAGTGCTAGGTAACAACCTTAAAAAGTTGCTAAAATGCGTAAGCTTAGCTTTGAAGCCACCACGCCTCTTTATAAGTTCTCTTATTTTTGCATCAGACATAATGTGTAGGTAGTGAGGTTAAGACAAAGCAAAATGGCCGAAGTGCAAACGAAGACAAAGAACTAATTAAAATATAAGCTAGTTATAAAGTAATGCGTTGACAACTGGCCAAGCTAACGGTAAATCAGCTGTTATTGCAGATAAGACTCGGTATGCAAACCGGTTCAATAAGTAAAAAAAATATTTAAAACACTAATGAGGTTGTTTACGCGTTTAAAGCATTTAAGCGTGCGATAGGCAAACAAAGGATTATGATAAGGCAATGAAAATGGTACTGTGCGAAATGACGATGAATTGATTTTATGTTATTTAGAATAATAACATAAAATAAATAACTTGTAAGTTCTGTGTATAAAAACTATTATGAAGGGATCAATTTATGCCGATCCGTATAGCACTATTTTAAATTCCTGGAAGAAGATAGTAAAAAGACAGGAAATTAAGGATAATGGAACGGACTCACTCAGAATCATGCCCCTCTGGGTAGACTGTCCTTGATGTGTCCTCTAAGGCGCAGTAAGCTCGCGGTACGGACGGCCAGTCCAAAGTCCACAGATGACGCGGTACGCTTGCACAATAAAGACGGCGATCTTCTTTGTTCGAAGGACCATATGTTGAGTACCAAGCTCCAGGTGTGTTGCTGGTGGTCTTGGCTATTGTTTCTGAACGATGAATAAAACTTCGATGCTACGTAAAGATTGTATATTGTATAAAGGTGAGGTTACAAGATGACCGATATGTGCGCACGTCCACGAGTGAGTGAGTGACCGCTGCGACCGTCCAACGTCGGTGATCGCGGTGGGGCGTCCAAGGCATATGTCGCCGTGTGTGGTCCGATGTGACGTCAGTAACAGTCCCTATGCATAAAATTAGCCAGGATCACATTGAAATATTCTTTTCCGTCGTTCGCAGCCACGGTGGTTACAATGACAACCCCACTGCACGTCAATTTGAAGCCATATACAAAAAAATATTAATACATACAGAACTCCAAGCAACATCTACAGGCACAAACTGCATTCCACTAGAAAAAATTACTATTCTGAACTGTACCTCAGCTATTGAAAAAATTAACAAGACTGTCATAACACGTGGCGATGAAGATAAGTTGCAACCGCAGATAGATATAACCCCAAGTAATGAAGACATGTTGGAGGATATAGAAAGTCAAATATTTATTTCACCCTTTGGAGAAAAAGTTATTGAATATATTGCAGGGTTCTCAGCATTTACTGCATTAAAAACTTTAAAATGTGCCACTTGCATAAGAGGCCTGTTAGGTCCTGTCAATAAAACAAGCCTCATATACCATAAAAGCCGAGGTTATCTGCTATATGCTTCACGACCGGTAATCGATTTGTGCCGAATATGTGAAAAAGAGATTCGTAAGAATTTGAACGATAAAAATCAACTCAGTTCAAAAATAACCACTCAAATTATAATTTCAAATTCACTGCAACATTTTGTGGGAAAAGAACTTTTTCCTAATATTGCTCATCATGCGTATGATAACGGGTTAATTAACCATACTTTAGAATTAGCGAATGTGATTATGGAAAAGTACACAAATGTTCGTTTATCCTTTTTAACCAAAAAAGTAGATCCGCAGAAATGTGTTCGACATGTATATAATAAACTGGTACATTTCAAAAATCAGTAATTATTTCGGCTAATCGTCAGACGAAATTAGTACAAGTGTTATTTTATAACAAAATAATAAAGTATAAGTATTTGATTTGTATAAGTATTTTATTTATGTTCTACTCTTACCTACTTTTTGACACTGATACATTAAAAACCCGTATTAAAAAACGGGGCTCAAGTATGAATCCCGAATCCCGAAAGATAAGAAATAGTCTGGTAGGTAAACAGTCCCATTTTTTTTAATAAAACCGTCTTGATTTTTCGTAAGATCTTAGTGTAACACTCTTTTATTAAAAAAATTGGGACTGTTTCTTACCAGACTATTTCTTAACTGAATTAAATTATTTCGTTTTTTTTTTGTGTTTTTTAATAACAGGTTAAAGAAGTTTGTTTTTAAAAATGTTTTTCTTCTCATTTTTTATTCATTCATTCATTCACGCAATGAAATACCACTCATTGCTTGTGCCACAACACTAGCACTTTGTGTTTGTTGTCATAGGACAATTGCATAGATACGCACAAATTTGTCAATGTGTGTGTGTTTTTTTTATTGTGTGGCTATTATTTTTTCGTTTGCGTTTGTAGCAACAGGAAGCATGCACCTGTGTGTAATTGTCAAATTTAGGAAGTGTGCTGTATGTGTTTTCCTCACCTCCCGCAGAAAGTGGCAGAAAAATTTGTTCGGTGATTCGCTGCTTGCCATCTCCATAGGTTAAATGCTCTAAGGGGTTCTCACTCTCATTTAGATAATTTTTTTGGAAGGTTTTTATGCGCATGCAAATTATTAAAGAGCAAAGCTGAGCATGTTAGTGATTTGTAAGACCCGTGCGAAGACGAGGTAAAACGCTTATTTGCGATAAATATTAATAAAATACATAACTTAGAATTTTGCAAAAATAAAATAAGAAATTACGTTTACATAATATTTAAAATAGTCATTTAAAAAGAGGTTTGTTTTTTCCTGTCTTTTTTTAATATCGGCGCGTTCAAAGACATTGTTTGGACATTTTATGACCCGATAACAAATCTTTCAACACCTGCTTATTAAACAATGGCCCTTCATTTTAAGTCATCAATGTATTTTGAAATTGAGTTACCGCACGTTAGTCGTTAACAATAATGCACAAATTTGCTTGGGAGAGTTTTACACAATGTTGGAATTTACTACAATGCCATTGTTAAATATCTATTTGTGGTCTACTATCCGTATAAAATACAGATAACGATGTTAATAACTAAAATAGATATTTAAAAAGTTAGGGTTTATTTGTTAAGAACTTAATCCTTTTGCATACTGCTAGTAATGTATTGTTTAATTCCAATATTATGTGACAATTCGATGCTAACAGGGAATTTGAAAAAACAAAATATTGGTATTTAATACATAGTATTTAATTTATTATTAATAATGTAGCTATTTAATACAACAAACGTTAAGAAAATTATTTCAATTAATTACAAACAATTAAAAATTGTCAAAATTTTAAAAAATATCACATGACTATAGTTGTGACTTCATAATTTTTACTTACTTCATCTGGCAGCTAAACGTATGACGTCACACGCGCTCATGTTTATTCGGGGGTTTTCGGTACTGGATTCAAAAGTAATTTTTTATTTTAAAATAACTTTTGACTATAACGAAAATAAAAAATTAAAAAATAGTTTTGCAATAAAAGTTATATTGTATATCTTTTCATTTATCACAAAAAAAAAATTGATCAAAAACCTAATTGTTACTTTTTTTTACAGAGAACCACAGTGCGCCGTTGGGTGCGCAGATATGAAGAAGATCTAACTCAGCGTGTTCGTGCACTTCGACCTCGGGGTATCAACGAAGGGCAATTGGCCAATATGATAGCTACATTTCAAGAAAGCCTATTTACACCTACTCGCAATTTCGCACAAGAATTTGATGTTTAAATGCAAACTATTCGGAACGAGTTACATAGAGCTGGAGTGCAGCACAGACGGCCCGCAAAAAAAAATATTTTGACTCTACAACCAAAAAGCTGCTCGCGTACGATTCGCTCGGGACTACAGAGACTTCGACTCTAGCCAACAAGGTCGTCGGAATTTATGGCGTATAGATAACACAAGATACGAACCTCGAAATGTTATCCCAAATGCAGAATCAGGACGAGTTGTCGTGAATATGTGGGGCTGGATGAGTGCTGCTGGACCAGGCGAACTGGCTTTCATACCGGGGAGGGCAAATGGCCACACATATAAAGATGTGCTTGAACATATTATGTTACCGACTGTGCCCACGGTGTTTCCAGAAATGGAGGTGCCAGAGTTTTATTTTTTTCAAGATAATTGCCCGATACACCGTGCGCTAGTTGTTCGAGAGTGGTTGCGAGAGCAACCACAAATTAAAACAGTGCCATGGCCCTCCCGATCGCCAGATTAAACCCCATTAAAAATTTATGGGGTTTTATGGTTTAGAAATGGGTTAATAGGACAGAAAGAACCAAGGAAGCACTTGTCACCCATTGCGAAGAAGCTTGGGATACATTAAGGGTTCAAACTTGTGCGAAGTCTTGGTTAGGTTAGTCAGTTATAGACGCGGGAGGAGCAGCGACAAAGTATTAGTTTTTTAATAATGTATAATTTAATTTTAACATTCAGGCGGCCCAAATAGTGATGTTAAAAATATTGATTTGAGACCCTTGACAGGTTTATTGTTATATTTATTTTAAATTTCTTGAAATTGATATGAGATCCTCTTTGAAAAACTTTACTTTCTATTATGCGTTTTTTTTTACGTAATATATTTTTGCAATTTGTATTCGATTTTAAAGAATCCTTAAAAATGTTATTGTTTTCAAAAATAATAAAAATATTAAATTTAATACCTATTAATTGTTTCGAAATAGATCAGTTTTGAGATTTTTTTATCACATTTTTTTTTTATGGTGTTACCACGATAAATAATTACATTGCAGGAAAAAATCATTTAAATTTCAGGGTGGTGTCAGTTTGATGTGTTTTCTTACAACCTTTATTTTGGTATATTATTTCAATCATTCTAACAGTTTTTATTCTAATTCTTTAATAATATTATTTTAATGTTATTTTGTCCAATGATTGTGCCAGTTATTTTAAAGTCGTCCTGTTTAATCAATGTAAATAAATGTGTACTAATAATATAATAAATCTGAATATTTGTTTGTTTAATCGCGCTAATGTCTGAAACTACCAGTGTTATTGTATATGATATTATCATCTAGTAATTATTTTTGTATGATAGCCAGATTTAGGAAAAATATTATAAACAACGTGTTCCATGAATGCCTGCTCATATTTAACACATACACACACGTCTATACACATATATAACAAAATAAACTAAGTAGATAAAAACTAAATAACTAACAAAAAAAAAAACAAAAAAGATGGATGAGGCAAAGAAACACCAAGACTCAGTATAGTATGATATGGGAATAAGCCACGCGTTTCTGGAACACGTAAATATCACGCTCATCACAGAGCAATAACTATTTAAAGACGCGTGGAAACCGCGCGAGGCAGCTAGTATTTGATAAATAATGTAATAAAGTAAGTGTAATGTATAATATTATGTGGTATGCTAAAAATAACGTGTGTAATAATTATTATAAGATATGTATACCTAGTTTAAAAAAATATATATTTCTTATGTTAATAATTAGGTAATAATGTTATTGTATTATTTATTTTTACCTATAAATATGAACAACCTGCTAGGCTGATTGCCTGACAAGACAATTATGCTATTAATGCTATTTCGCGCGGCAGTGGCGCATATTTCTTATTTGTATTTTTTTTTTTTTGCCTTTAGTTTTTTAGACTTAATACTAACTTGTTTTTATTTTGCTTTTTCTTACATGTTTTCTTATGTAATGTGCGTCATTTTTGTGTAAATAAACAGTTTTTCTTTCTTTCTATGTATTTTTTTCAAGAAAAGATGCATAAAAATAAATTATAATTTTAATTGTTGTTTAATTTTTCTGAAAAAATTGGCAAATCATAAGTGAATTATAAAGAACCCAGTGCATATTTCACACTAAGAGTTACTTTAAAGCAAAAATCTCTTACCTACTATACATGAGATGAAAATATTTAATAACTACCTAAAATTAACAATAATTAAAAAAAAAATAAGCACTTTACTACCCATAGAGGTAGGCTTTCCAATATTTTATAATAAAGTTAGTTACAGATGAAACTAATGAAAGCGTGCTAATAAAACAATTCTAAACAGTTTTTTATTTATTTAATATTAACTAAAAATGTGCATTTTATTAGTCAATATCTGTTTTCAATTCTCCAGTATTAAATGCTCTGTAAGAATAGAATTTTCAAGCGGATAAAATTCTTATCCTTACATATAATAAAAAAGTCTCAAATACTGCAGTACTGATTTTCGTAGGATTTTACCAATATACAGAATTCATAGAAATTTAGGTGTAGAAATAATATTAGAGAAAACTTAACGTTTCAGTGATTTGTAACACCCGTGCAAAGCTGGGGCGAGTCACTAGTAGTTGTTTACATTTTATCTTAGTACGAAATATATTTTTTTGTGGAAGGTTGATACTTATTAAATAATACCAATAACACGTTTTCTAAATCAAACATAATTTATTATAATGAGTACGGAATAACTTCTTGTCAACAATGATTTATAAAAGAGCTCACGCGGGCCATAATATCATAGTTTGAAACCAAAACGACAATTAGAATTCGTGAACATTGAAAAAACATTTCACAAAACGAGGGAAACAGGTTACTAATGTGCGCCCGCACACTAGTGTGAGTGTCCGCTTCTACACGTCATTGTATTATGACGAACACAACTAAAATTCGCTTCCTATTGGTCAAAACGCATGCATACGGTGACCGAGTCGACAGCGGTGCTATGCGATAATCGCCTTAAAGATGAGCATGCGGAACTTTTGCCGATAGTACCTACAGCACGCGGGAGACTAGTCTACAGCGTACGTCACCGGTCCGTCATGCCGCCGCCGTAGACTTCGTCACAACGTTTTCCAAGTTAACTAGTCGACGAATTCAACTAGTTTATGGACTAGTCGATAAACGAAATTCAACGGTCTAGTTTCGTTGACGCAAAATACGTCGACGACCCATCTCTAAAGAAGTGCTCGTTCCTAGCTACGGAAAATGAGTATTTGGGGCGAACCATTAGCGAGAATCAGGTTAGGCCGAGTCATAACAAAGTGGACCAACAAAGTGAAATTGCTTTAAAAAGTTTTGAAAGCAAATAATACGACTACTGTGTGTGTGAAATACTAATTATTTCACACCACAGTAGTATCATCTCGCTTTATTATTTATAAAAAACCCGCGATTTACCTTTCCAACGACTTTACATTTATATTAATTTGTAATCGAATACAAAAAAAATCGATTAGAGTTGTCAATATATTTACTTATTTTGATTATGGCAACACTTTAACGAAAGAATGGCCGGCAGTAGGTAATTCATTTTGTCAAATCAATTACATAACTTATTAAGCTTACAAAATAAACCCCTATACAAAATTGGCATTCTAATTGCAGAATGACTTCAAAAATAAAGAAAATAATTGTAATATAATTTTTATCTTGATGCATGAGAAAAACCAGTACCATTGATGGTCATGATTCTTTGGTTTATGCGTTTTCAATCCGGAAATTTTGATGTCAAAGATGCACGTCGCTCTGGTCGCCCTATTACGGATAAAATGGATGCCATTTTTGAAAAAGTGGAGCAAGATCGGCATGTCAGTAGTTACGACGTAGCTTACGAACTGGGAATTGACCACAAAACAGTTTTGGCGCATTTGAAAAAAACTGGGTACACAAAAAAGCTCGATATTTGGGTACCTCACGAGCTCACTGAAAGAAACCTAATGAACCGTGTACTCATTTGTGATTCTTTATTACGACGTAATGAAACCGAACCATTTTTGAAGAAGCATTTATTCATCCGCCATCATTAATGCATCCGCCGTATAATCCTGACCTTGCACCTTCAGATTTCCACCTGTTTCGGTCTCTTCAGAATTCTTTAGGCAGTGTCAGGTTAACATCACGAGAGGACTGCCAAAACCACCTATCGCGGTATTTTGATCATAAGTCCCAAAATTTTTATAGCAATGGGATCATGTCCCTACCTACAAGATGGCAAAAAGTTATCGAGCAAAATGGTGCCTACATACTTTAGTTAAATGTAAATAAATTTTTTTAAAAAATGCTTTGAATTTTCTTAAAAAATGCGGAGAAACTTTTTCCCCAACCTATTAGCTAAATTTTGCTCTATTTCTATCAATTAGCTCCAAGAAAAAAAAACAGTTTAGCTCTGTAGCTCTTTTATTTTAAAATTTTAGCTCCATTCCAATACACGAAATAAAAACACTTTTGGGTTTTTGTCTTTCAAAATTTAGGTTGTATCCTAATTTCATGCAGACCAATTGACTGCGGGAAAACACACACGTTGTGTTTCGACTAAAAAACGCGAGTGCGGCGCACACACACCGTATGTGTTTTTCTATGGCGAACGCACGAACATTGGTAGCTAGCCGCACTAGCGTTTGGCGCAGCGAATGTTCGCCCGCAGTCATCGGGTTAAAACAAATTTCCAAATTATTTGGTTATATTGTAACTACAAAAGCATAAGCAAAGCTTACAATAACAAAATGGATAACGAATTAGCAACGTGTCCGTACGACGCCACCCACCGCGTACGTCGTTCCCGTTTCCCGCACCACTTAGTAAAATGTGAGAAGAACTACAAGGGTCCAAAACTCTGAATATGCCCATTCAACTACTCGCATCGTTGCCCAGAGAAATTAAAGCTGCAACACATCTCGACCTGTCCAAATACTCCGGTTGATGAACCGAGGCCACAAGCGGCTGCTGCAAACACTTCATCCAAGGGGTCGATGACAAAGCCCAAACCTAAACTCCAAAATGAGTAAGTATATACCGGATGCGGAAACAGAAATGTGGGTTTAATTTAATTATTTAATGATCTGACTGATTTGAATGATTTGACTGAACACCTTTATTTATTATAATAATTATAATAAATAAAGGTTGAATTCGAGAAATATATTTTTCGAAGATATTTGTAAGGTTTAATTTAATATCAATAAATTACTGATTAGTAATAATAATAATTTTTGGTCGTTTTTGCTCGTTGGTCTAGTGGTCGCAAGCGCGGCTGCTGTGCATGAGGTCTTGGGTTCGATTCCCAGGTCGGGCAAAGTGTTATTGGGTTTTTCCATCAGGAATTTCTCAGTAGCAGCCTCGGAGTCTGGATTTGTGCCCGGTTGATGGCAATAGGCTCGCCCCCTATTACATGGGACTAAAAACATAACTGGCGAAATGTGGGTGTACTAATGGGTACACCTCTGCCTAACCCTTCGGGGATTACAGGCGTGATGTTATGTATGTATGTATGTAATTTTTATTATTGTCTATATTATATTATTTTTATAGTGTCATGTCTGATGTCTTTGAAAATAGTAAATGCTTTTTATCTTCATTTTTCTACTAATTTCTATTGTTAAAATTTAATATTTTGGGAGTGAGTGAGGACGACAAGTGAGGTTTCTACCCATTGTCACAAGACAAACTGAGATTTCATGGAAGCTCTCTGAAGTTATGGAATAATAATTTCCGATGGTCATAGAAAGTTGGTTGGAAAGGTCCTTCACGGACATGTTTTGGCATATTCAGGATTCATTGGACACGCCACCTAATGCACGCCCACACGTTTCACATTGTTTTGAAGAATGCCTTCAAGAAGTTGGAATTACAAAATTGCAGAACAATTATAACATAGAAAACAGTGGTGGTACCCTAGGTAAGTAGGGTTAAGGTGATTCTGAACCACGCTGCACGCAGCAGAGCTGTCACAGCAGTGTTGTCCGGCACTACTGGTCTCCATACAATCTCTATAAAGTTATACGAGATTACATTTCGAGCTAGGGAGCAATGACGCGCAGCAGTGCTGCAGTTGCCGCCAAGCTCGGAATGTAATCTCATGCAAACTTCTAGAGATTGTATGGGGACCAGTAGTGCCGCGACAGCACTGCTGTGTGCATCGTGGTTCGGAATCATACCTTTAGGTTTGCAAAAACTTTAATCAGAATAATATCAAGTTCACTTTAAAATTAGTCACAGAAGAACAGTTATGGGGGGCTAGAGATTAAAACAATATTAAAATATCATTGTTTCTTCTAATTTCAGGTGGTGTCTCAGACAGTTGATAGACTGCAAAGAAAAATGAGACGTGCTCCTTACTGCTGCAGTGTCAGGAGTATAACTATCAACATCAACTCAAACAAAGGTTAGCATGGTAACTGCAAGCGAGACCTTTACATCTTTTCAGCCTTTTATGTTAACATCCTTGTGTAAACTAGTGATAGCTGAGATAGATTAACAAATTCTTGACTAAGTTTAGAAGGTTATCAAGGTTCTATAGTTGTGTTAAAATACAATAATGTCCAGAGCAACTGACTGCACCCACAAACAACCATTGAAGCTGAAGATCTCCAGCACAAAGTACTCTGTATGCATTCACAGCAATATAATGATGAATACTCACATATTACCAGTCTCAGATGCTGGAAGTTCTAAGATAATGATTACATAAGCCAGAGGTAGCCAACTTCATTAGACCCAAGATTTACTGGTTTTTTTTTTCTGACATAGTCCGAATGTCGTGATGGCCTAGTGGTTCAGGCGTCTGGCCTTCATCCTGGGTTCAAATCCGGGCAAGTACCAGTGTGTCTTTTTCAAATCATATGTACTTTCTAAAGTTTATCTTGGACATCACTGACATTTGTGAAGGAAAACATTGTAAGGAAATCTGGACTTCTACCAACCTGTTACTGTCCCACTCAAATAATGTCAGAAGCCCTTGAGATGGTTTTGAAACTCTGGCACTAGGGTTTGTGGGGTAAGAAGACATTACTACACGATAAAACAAAAGTTCCATAGTCAGTGTACTTCTTTATAAACTTAACATCAAATCATCCAAATTTGCTATTACTCACACATTGTACCTATAGATTCAAGAAATGAATCATATATTATATCAATTTATCTGTAATGTTTTGATTATGGTAGTTCGGAACAATATGTTTTCAGGCTCAATAAGTGTTTTGTTATTAATTTTGCAGCCGAAGAGGTAATCTAGTTAAGAGTTAATCCTAGCGACAGCTAGAGATACTCTGGGAAATTTTAAATTCCAACCGAACAACAACTACTGCCAACAATCGCTATGACAAATATGGAAAAAACAATGTCTTCAAATACTGGGAAGAGATATTGGCCAGGGATATGCCAGGTGTTCAGGTGGAACTAGTTAGAAAACATACGTAGTTAAGCATAATTCATTGTTATTTATAATATAAAACAAAGATAAAAAAGGGTATGCTTACATGGTTCGGTCATGTTGAAAGGAGGAGTGAAAGACGAAGACAAAAGGTAAAAAGGTATTTTTATGGCAGAGGTGAGTACCGCCCTAAGAAGACCTACATTGACATTATTGGTAAGGTTCTTCATAAAGGTCAGGTGCGCAGTACTCGTAAGCGGCGTGCTTGTATGACGAGATGTATGAATGTAGGAGGTGGCGTTCTCTGGTTTCTGCCTACCCCATAGGAAAAACATGTGCTATGAGCCCTGTCGGCGAAGAGACCCGTCGGCGAAGAGACCGTCGAAGTAAAGTCTTGTTGGTGTTCAGTCTATCGGCGTTTTGTAATACACTGTTTAAATTATAAACAAAAATAAAATTTATTTTGTTTCAGGATCCTTAATGCCGTCTTCCCCACAGCCGCTGTACAAGAGTTTCACAAGTAACCAAACCCTGCTGTGGCTGTTCGCTCGCATTGTTTTATGATTGGGCTTCCCCAATCACAACTTTATTGTTTAATGGTTTTATAGATATGTTAGCCCTATTGCAAGTGTCATATTTATAATATAACTTAACAATTGTATACTCTCTTACATTATTAAATTGACAGGTGCTGTCAAACATGAAAACATTGTGCTCCCGTATAAAAACTCCTTAAAATATTTCAATGAGCTTTATCTCCTCAATGTGGTAGTCAAAGTGTTAAAAACTATATAATACGTGTGTGATAACGTTATCTCAACAAATAATTAATCGTGAACTACGTAAATGTGACTTCTAAGTGAACAACTTTTATGAGGCATAAAATTTTTTGTGCGTGACAATTATAACTAATTGTCGATAAACGCTGTTACAGACTAAGCGACGAACTAGTGAATACGTTAATATAAAACAAATATTACAAAAGTAACTTAAATTACACAGTGCTACGCGGTGGAAATTTTTTTAAAACATTTTATACTGCAACCGCCTTTTTTTACAATAAATTTTGTTCGCAAGAGCCTAATGATCAACAATTTCAAAAGTTCATGTAACTGTCACGGTGGCGTACACGTTATAACATCTATCTGGCCGCATGCACTGTGTGGCTCTTGTTCGAGTCCCACAATTTGATTGTCTTTTTGGATTTTAAAATCTACAATTAAAAGCTCTCAATATGAACTTCCTCGAAAACATTACTTTCCGACGCCGTGCGCGGACTGTATTTGACTCAAATGTTGAGGTGTCAAACGAAACATTCGATGAAACAACTAATAGCCTACCCGATATTTCTGTCAACAGTAGCGATGAAGAAACGTTTAAATTTAAAGAACATATAAATAAACTTGAATTAGAACTGAATACAGCCCATCAAGAAATCGAGTCTCTTTGTACAAAAAAAATCACTTGCAGCCCGGTATCCACAAAGAAAATTAAAGACTACACGCCAAAGAAAATAAATGAAAAGAAAAATAAAAAAAGTCAAACCGGCATTACTCCGGACAGATACAATCAATATGACGAAGGAAGCTGTAATACAGAGAAAAACACTGTTTAAACTCAAGACACAGGGCTCCCTATCAAATCTAAAAACATCGCATATAATAAGCTATGTATTGTCAGTGCAAATAAAAATAACAAGATTTTATCTATAGCCGATAATACATTTCAAAACTTTGAAATTTGTCATTATATTTTCTTTTTCTCAACCAGAGTTTATAGTAGATAACCAAACAAGCATATCTTCTCCACGATGCGATCATTTTTTTCTTTAATTGTATAAATATATTTCATCAAAATATTGCCGGTCTCTTGAGCAAGTCCGACTTACTGATTATTTATATACAAGAATTGTTAAGCAAACAAATTAATTTAGATATAATATGTATAACCGAACACTTTATAATGTCTGGTCAAGAAAATTTTCTTTATATACCAAATTATAAGCTAGCGGCATGCTATGGGGTGTCGGTCAGAATACCTCCCCGCGTGCCTATCGGCTGCTTGTCCTTCTGGACTCGTCTGGAGGGAACGGCAGCTGATAGACTGGTGCACCCTGGGCGCGGGTAGTGATCTTCCCTGAGGAATGGGAAGCGATTCCTATCCTCTGGGGAATGTCACTGCCCGTGGCAAAAGTTCTGACGGGAGGGGTCCATTTTGGACCATGGGCGTTTCTCCGCGTGTCCCTCTGATAAGCAGAGGGCACAGCGGAGTAGTGAGGACGGGCTCGGCGTGCACTTACCCTGCCACCGAGCAGACAGAGAGGGATGTCGCCCCTTTCTGTCACCGTCGTAATATCGTAACCCATGTTGGAGTGTCGTGGATCACGTCTCGCGGCTTCAACTGGGACCGAGGGTCTTGGCTTAACCGCCCGGACCGCGAGGTACAAAACCTCTATAAAAAGTCACCCCGAATCCCAAGCGGCGGCGCACCGTGAGGGGATGTATGGCTGACGGGTGTTCCTATGGAACAATCAGTCATTAGTGCGAACCACTTGTTTTTGGTTGGTTGGTTGGATAATATTTATACTCGTGGGAACAGTAATGGAAAATTGTAATAAAATAAATAAAGACGTAGATGGGAGGAAGGGGGATGCTGGGTCGGAGTCCGACTCGGCCCCCAGCGTGGTGAGCGTGGGTAGCTCAGGGAGCTCCCGCCGCGTGGATGGGCAAGCGCACGGGAAGTTCTTCCGCAAGCGGCCCAGACCGGAGGACGACCGGGCGTCGCTCTCCGAGGAAGAGTCGGCCTCGTCTCGCAAGATCCCCACGTGCAAACGCGGTGGGGTCCAAGAGCGAGGCCTAGGAAGGGGAATTGCCCGGAGGGGCATCGTTGCCGGGCGACCAGCGACGCCTGCTGCGGAAGGTCGGCACCTGGGCGAGACCGGTGTCGACATGGCCCATTCCGGGTCATCTTGCGACGAGGTAGGCGCAACTGGCGGCTCCGATGGTGAGCGTAAGGAGGAGGAAGGAAGCTGAGGAAGCTGCCGTTGCAAGTGTGGCCCGGAAAAAGGTGAAGGGGTCGAAGTCCAAAGCCATGGACGCGGCTTCGGCCACCATAATGGCGGCGGCGGAGGCCAACTTCACGGGCGCAGCAGGGGAGGTCCCCAAACTTCGGGCGGAGGTGGCTCGCCTGTCGGCCGCCATGGAGCTCCTAGTTGAGGAGAATAGGAGGCTCCAGGCGGACCTGGCCGAGCTTCGCGGGTCCAGCCCCCGCCAGGCGCCCAAATCGGGGGGCCAGCGAAGCCAGCCCTTGCCAGTTGAAAACCAGGTTCTGGACCTGGTACGGCAGGAGCTGGCGGCCTTCAAGGCACGGTTCTCCGTCCTGGAGGGTATCGTGCTGCGCCCCCCTCTGGCGGCGAGCGGGACGGCCCCGGGCGGTGGCAAAAGGGTCACCTATGCGGCCGCCGCCTCAGTGCCGAAGCCGGGTAACCAGCCCCCCAGTAGGGCTGGGCCGGCCCCTGCGAAACCGGCTCCGGCAAAGCCGGCGCCGGCACAAAATGTGGCGTCCCAAAAGAGGGGCAAGGCGGCGCCCCAGCCGCCGCCTCCCCCTCCGCCCTCTAACCCTCCCGCCACTGAAGCCGAATGGCAGGTGGCCGGAGCGAAGGAGAAGGGACGAAAGGCAGCCAGATCGGCCAGAGCGGCCACGAAAAGAGCGGAGGAGCGGCGGCGACGCAAGGAGCGAAGCGCCGCGGCAAAACTTCGCGCCCCTAAGACCGCGGCTGTAGTAATAACGCTACAGCCGGAGGCGGCCAATAGGGGCGTGACGTACGGGGAGGTTCTCACCAGGGCCAAAGCGGCGGTGAACCTCTCCGAGCTCGGGATCACCGGGGGACTCAAGCTCAGGGTTACCGCAACAGGGGCCCGAATGTTGGAGATCCCCGGTGCCACCAGCGGCCCGTCCGCTGACGCTCTGGCCGAAAAGCTCAGAGCGTCCCTAGACGAGAACGAAGCGCGAGTGTCCAGACCCGTCAGATGCGCAGACATGCGCATCCTAGGGCTGGACGATTCGGTCACCGTGGAGGAGGTGGTGGCCGCCGTCGCCAGGACGGGTGGATGCCCTGCCGAGCAGGTGAAGGCAGGCACCATCCGTCCGGGGCGCGCGGGCATGCAGACCATCACGGTCAGCTGCCCCGTGACGGCGGCCAGAGCTATTGTTGGTGGCCGAAGGCTGCTGGTGGGTTGGGTCGCGGCGCAGGTCAAACTGCTGGAGCCCAGACCCCTGAGGCGCTTCCGCTGCCACGTGGGGAATCACGTGGCATGCCAATGCGCCTCGGAGGTGGACCGCAGCGCTCTCTGCTTCCGCTGCGGTCAGCCCGGTCATAAGGCCGCGACATGCGATGCCCCGCCGCACTGCGACGCATGTGCGGGGGCTAGCAAGCCCGCGGATCACCGGGCTGGGGGCAAGGCCTGCGCCGTACCTGCCAGGGCCCGGGGAGGGCCCCGCGCCACCGTCCCCGCCGCTGTCGCCGCCGCCGCCACCGCCGCCGCTGCGGTCGCACCCACGGCCTCTGTCGCCGCCGTCGCCGCAAAGGCCGTACAAGGGCCCTCACAAGGGGCCCTCGAGGGGGCTGCAATGGATTGCCAATAACGGCTCCATTGCGCCTCCTCCAGGCGAACATCAACCACTGCGCCTGCGCTCAGGATCTGCTGCTCCAGAGCATGGCGCAGTGGTCGATAAATATCGCCGTGGTCGCTGAGCCGTACTTCGTCCCGCCCAGGGAAGACTGGGTGGAGGACCTTAGCGGCTCGGTGACCATAATTGCGTCGGCCGCCGCCGGCACCCCGTCCCTTGAGGGAGTCAAGAAAGGACAGGGGTGCGTAGCAGCCCGGCTCGGGGGGATTGTTGTAGTTGGTGTCTACTTCTCCCCGAACCGAACTCTCGCCGAGTTCCACAACTCCCTCGTGGAGTTGAGTGTCGTCGTCGGAAGCCATTCCCTCCCCGTGCTAGTGCTCGGGGACTTCAATGCCAAGAACGTGGCTTGGGGTTCTCGCTGCACGGATGTGCGGGGCAGGATGCTGGAGGACTGGGCCCTGGAGAGGGGCCTAGTCGTCCTGAATCGGGGTTCTGTAGCAACGTGCGTGCGGATGCGGGGCGAGTCGGTGGTGGACATTTCGTTTGCCAGCCCCGCTCTGTCACCGCGGGTGCTTGACTGGCGCGTTATGGAGGGGGTGGAGACTTACTCCGATCACCGGTACATCCGGTTTGACGTCTCCGCCCAGAACTCCAGCGCGCCGGTCATACAGGCCCCGAGTGGTCCGCGGTGGGCGCTGAAGCAGCTGGACCGGGAGCTTCTCCTGGAGGCCTCGATCGTGCAGGCCTGGGTGTCATCACCGGTCAGGCCTGCCGATATCGACAGTGAGGTGGAGTGGTTCCAGGAGGCCATGTCCGAGATAGGCGACGTGGCAATGCCCCGAGTTCGGGCAGTAAGCGCCCGCCGGCAGGTGTACTGGTGGTCGCGAGAGCTGACGTCTCTGCGCGAGGCATGCGTCGCTGCGCGGCACCCGTACGCCAGGCATCGCAGACTCCGCATTCGGCCACCGAATGCGGCAGTCATAGAGGCGGAGCTGTACAGAGAGGCGAAGACCGCCCTCAACGAGGCCATCCTGCGGGCAAGAGCTCAGGCCCGCGAGGAGTTGTTGGAGACTCTCAACGGAGATCCGTGGGGGCGCCCTTACAAGACGGTGCGGGGCAAACTCCGCACCTGGGCCCCCCCGCTGACGCAGAGTCTCCGGCCGGAGCTCGTTGAGGACGTGGTGAGCGCTCTGTTCCCCTCGCGGGGGGAACATTCTCCCCCGCCCATGGCTCCGCCGCTCGCGATGCCGGAAGCGGACCACACCGACGACGACATTCCAGAGGTGACTGGGGTAGACCTGAGGGTGGCGGTACGCCGGCTGAAGGCCAAAAATACCGCCCCGGGACCCGATGGCTTGCCTGGGAAAGCCTGGGTCCTGGCCTCAGAGGCTCTAGGGCCCCGACTGGAGGGGCTCCTAAGCGCATGCATGGAGAGGGGCCAGTTCCCACTTCGTTGGAAGACGGGGAAGCTCTTCGAAAGAGTCATTGCGGGCCGCCTCGTCGGGCACCTGTCTGGGATGGGGCCGGACCTTGCGGACAACCAGTTTGGTTTCCGCAGGGGGCGCTCTACGGTGGACGCCATCATGCGCGTGAGAGCTCTCACGACGGGGGATGCTGTGTCCCGGGGTGGGGTTGTGCTGGCGGTGTCGCTGGACATCGCGAACGCGTTTAACACCCTGCCCTGGACCTGCATTAGGGAGGCACTCCGGTATCACCGGGTGCCGAACTACCTCCGTCAAGTGGTCGGGGCCTATCTGACGGATAGAGCCGTGATCTACCCTGGTCGAACTGGAGAATGGAACCGGCGGGAGATGTCGTGCGGTGTTCCACAGGGATCGGTGCTGGGGCCGCTCCTGTGGAACATCGATTACGACTGGGTGCTGCGTCGTAGAGAGGATCCGGCAATTGGGACTCGAGGTGGCTTTGCACAAGTCCGAGGTCATGTGCTTTCATGGGCCTCGGAACGCGCCACCGCTGGGATCCCAAATCACGGTGGGAGGGGTTCACATCGGCGTCGGGTCAACGATGAAGTACCTGGGACTCGTCCTCGACAGCCGGTGGAACTTCGTTGAGCATTTCCGACGTTTGGCTCCCAAGTTGGAACGGGCTGGGGCTGCCCTCAAGCGGCTCTTACCCAACCTGAGGGGTCCAAACGCCTCCTGCCGGAGGCTCTACGCGGGGGTCGTGCGGTCGATGGCCCTTTACGGGGCCCCGGTGTGGGCGCGGGGGTTGAGGCGACGTGCCGCCCACTACCTAAACGCGTCCCAACGGGTGATCGCCATAAGGGTCATCCGAGGATACCGCACGATCTCCGGTGAGGCGGCGAGCCTCCTTGCCGGATTGCCGCCGTGGGATCTGGAGGCGCTGGTCCTCGCGCGCGCGAGTGGCGCGTGGAGGTACTAGGCCGGGGGGAAACTCCGCTGCCGCGGCAAATTGCCGCTCAGCGGACAGACCTCCGGCTTGATCTCATGGTGACATGGAGAGAGCGACTGTCGCAACCCCGTGCAGGGCACGCCTCTATCGAGGCGGTAAGTCCCCTCTTTGAGGAGTGGCTTGAGCGGCGCCACGGCGCCCTCACCTTCCGTCTGACGCAGGTCCTCACCGGACACGGATGTTTCGGGAGGTTCCTGCACATCATCGGGCGGGAGGAAACGCCCGGGTGTCATCACTGCGAGGATCGCCCCGAGGACACGGTGGAGCATACCGTGGCGGTGTGCCCCGCTTGGGCGGAGCACCGCGACGTCCTCGTGGCGGCCATCGGCAGCGGCGAACTCTCGCGTTCGGCCCTGGTGCAAGCCATGGTCCGGAGCGAGAGGGAATGGGATGCAGTCGCCTCCTTCTGCGAAGCAGTAATGCTAGCGAAGGAGGAGGCGGGCCGCGTGAGGGAAAGAACCACCTCACGCCCCAGCCGCCGCGGGAGACGCTCCGGGCGTCGGGAGCCGCGAGACGACTCCCGGCCACCGTAGACGCGGGTCTGTGGGCGGTGAGCAATGGGTAGCTCACCGTCCGTTCGTTGATAACGACAGACCGTGTCGACGGCGCGTTCGTGTTCCACGCGCGCCTCAAAGAGATGTCAGCAAACAATTGAAGGGGCCACTAAGGGCCGATGCCTGCCGGGGCTGCGGGTTGTTCGAAAGAGATACCGCGCCCCCGGAACGCAAAGGGCACAAGAAGGAACATGGATGGGTTTTAGTCAGTAAAAGTCTGACACTCCCTCCCGCCCCGCCCAGGGCGGGGGAAGTCATTTGATGATTTCCCATCGGTAAAAAGAACCCACCAACCAAAAATCACTAATCTAAACAAATTCTATGAAAACCTAGATATTATACTGAAAAAGATATGTGATAAATTAAATAAAACAGTTATTATGTGTGGGGATTTTAACATAGATATTTTAAAAAGGAAAAAAATTAGCATGGATTACGAATACTTTCTGATGAACTACAATCTAAAACTAGAAATAAATAAACGGACCCGACCTCATAGCAAAACTTGCCTAGATAATTTTGGACATAATTCAAAACAAAGCTGTCAGAGTGAAATAATTGATTTCGGATTATCCGATCATACGGCTCAAATATTTACAATTAAAGTCAATAAATTTAGTCAAATAAAAACTTGGAAAACAGCAAGACGAGACATATCAGAAGAAAACCTAATCATCTTCAGAAATCATCTCCAAAACTTATCGTTTTCAGATATATATACCCACAGAGGATCCTAATTTAGCCTATAATAACTTTTTAGAAAATTTTCTACTACTATATGAATTGTGTTTTCCTTTTAAATCAGTACTATTAAGATCAGAAAAAAAAAAATCAAATGGGTGTCTAAAGGGATTAGAATCTGCAGCAAAAAACAACGCCAATTACTCTGGAAACAAAGATTTAACCCAACCAATGAAAATAAAACGACATTTAAAGAGTACTCAAAAAGATTTAAAAAATTATTAAATTGACCTTAAAAAGCACAAAACAACTATCTAATTAAAATTTCTAAAAATAAATCTAAAACATCCTGGCAAATAATAAATAGAACAAAATCTATGTGTGAACCCATAACTAGAATTAAAAAACATGATGTATTAGTAACTGACCCCAATGAAATAGCTCAATCGTTCAACGATTTCTTTATCGATCAGACCTCAGATGCATCACCGAACACAACTAAAGATGCTGTAAGAATAACATATACCTAACCCACATTCTATTTTTATGGCCCCAGTTGTCCCTCAAGACATTATAAGGGTGATCAAATCTTTAAAAAACAAGAAGAGTTTTGGATACGACGGTATTTCAACAAACGTTATAAAATTTGTATGCACTACTATTGCTAACCCTCTAAACCACATTATTAACGTAAGCATATCCGCTGGAATATTTCCCAATAGCCTTAAAACCACAAAAGTTAAACCACTGTACAAGAAGAACAATAAAGAAGATATTGCAAACTCTGCAAAAGCTTTAACCTCTGTATTTTCTAAAATATTTAAAAAAGTTATTTATGAGTTGTTTTATTAATTTCTGTCAAAATATAATATACTATGTGAGGAACAAAAAGGATTTCGTAAAAATAAAAATATTAATATGGCCATAAACGACCTAATAAATAAAATAATGACTAATGTAGATCAAAAAACACCAATTTGTGCCATATTTACCGATATGACAAAAGCTTTTTATTACGTGAACCATAAAACGCTTTTGGACAAACTCAATGCTTACGGTATACGAGGAAATGCTTTAAATCTAATAAAATCATATCTGAGAGGACGTCTTCAATATACAGAAATTTCTAAAATATGCGTCAAATCCACACGTGAGGTTAAATATTGATCTGGTCCTAGAAAACTAAAAAAAGGTGTTCCGCAAGGCAGCGTTCTAGGGCCATTATTATTCTTGCTACATATAAATGATCTTCCCCGTCACATTCCATATCCTTGTGTGTTATTTGCTGATGACAGTACGGTCCCAATAGACTGTATAAACAAAGAAGTATACGAAGATGAAATAAATAATTCTCTTAACTTAATAATTAATTGGCTAAACAAATTGACATAAATATGGAGGCATCATCCTAAAATTTGAAAAATCAAATCTGTTATCAGCTGCTCGCTGCATCATAGTCATAATATTATCAAATTAACTACCACTAAAATCCATCAATTGGAAGGTTAATTCATTCCAAGAACCGTGATCCAAGTGGTGACGACAAACACGTGCATCAGATGGTACATAGAATTTATAATGATACAATAATAAATCTTTTATAGCATATGGTACAAGTAGACGTTCATTTTCAAAACAATTAACGAATATGCAATGGCCAGATGTGTTTACAGCACGTCTATATAAAGATGATGTGATTTTTGGTGCCGCTAATTGAACTGCTACTGGTCTTGAAGATGGAAGAGGAGGTGGCTCTGGAATATTGAAATCATCACTTGACACAGCATGTGCTACAGTAGGACGATTTGAATCATGCTGCTGTTGCCTCTGTACTTCTCTCGTAGCTGATCTCCAACATGCAGCACATACACGTTCCATTCTGGATACCTAAAAAAAATAAGGTGCTTAAATATTTTTTCTGTCAGACCAAGTAGACAGATTCTGTATTAGACCCTCCATATTCTCAATAAGATACTAATAAATATTTACCAAGTGCTGTGGAACCAGTCTCATTAAAATGTTTCTTTCTTGTCGATCATGTCGCACAGGATATCTTCTTGGTGCTCGTAAAATAGAATTTCCACAAGGAAAGCAGATTCTTCTATGTCCAAGAGCAGGCAAAGGCATAGCACTTCCTTCGCTCATTGTGTTAGCTCTATTTTGAAGCAGTCCAAAACACTCGGAACAAATTATACTTCCTGGAGACAGCTGCGATCAAAAAATATATTTGAAATGAAATATAATAAAAAAAGGTCATTAGAATATAGTATATTATAGAATGAGCAAAGGAATGTCACAATCACCGACTTCAAGCCCAACTGAATGGGCCCCACAACATAATTATATTTTGTGCTTACAGCACGGAGTGCTTCCAACTTCAGCATTGTGACATTGATTTTTTGCTATCATTTGTCTATAGTTTTTAATATGTGATTTATAAAAGGCAAAAATTAAAATATAAACACGAGAGAATGACTGGGTAGGTTTAAACTGTCTGAGAAATCAAAAAATAGACTGATAGGTATGAAAACGTCAATAGAATGTGCTTACCTGAGTAGGAGTTATCCGTGACTGTAACACATTGATCATCTGAGTAGTAGCTTGTTCCAAAGAATACCTGCGTTGGTTTCTTAGGATTGCAAAAAAACAGTTGATACACCGGTTTCGCCGGTCGATTGTTCTTGTTGTCGGTACCTCACGCGAAGTGGTCGACATTTTCAGTAGTCGCTAAGTAGTACAGTGCAGTACAACAAAATACGAATCACACACAAACTTCAAACAAAGTGAAAACTTCCTGTAAAGTTAGCGATAGTGATTGAAAACAAGAAATAAACAAATAGTTACAATGAATATCACAATTACTGTGGAGAGTAGGACTCGATCAACACAAAAAAAAAACTGTAATATTGAAATCGCAATGAACAAACTTAGCATGCACCACGCGCAATTGACATTGGACTTTTTGACAATGACAATTCAATTTGAGACACCAACACCAATGTTGCCACTTTAGATTTTAAATGAAAATCGATTACTCGAATAAATACACTCGACACATAATTATTTATCAGTCATTTGAAATAATTAATTTATTAAAAAGGTTCGATTTATATCAAACCGAAGCAAGATAATTAAAAAAAAATCTATGCTATCATTCATATGTATCGTTAGCCAACAAAGTCAAATTGCTTTAAAAAGTTTTGAAAGCAAATAATACGACTACTGTGTGTGTGAAATACTAATTATTTCACACCACAGTAGTATCATCTCGCTTTATTATTTATAAAAACCCCGCGATTTACCCTTCCAATGACTTTACATTTATATTAATTTGTAATCGAATACAAAAAAAAACGATTAGAGTTGTCAATATATTTACTTATTTTGATTATGGTAACACTTTAACGTAAGAATGGCCGGGTGTTTCTTGAAATCGGCAAAAAAATGTGTTATTCTTATATAAAAAATTGTCTTTAGTGATATATCTAGGATACAGGCAGAAATAAGTTTTATATTGTCATTTCGAAACTGGGCAAATCTTGTAATACGATCTTTAGTGATTTCATTCATATTTAAATTTTAAAAAATCTAGAAATCGTCATTGCCCACAACGTTCACATGAAAGATATACTTATAAGAAAAAAATTTTTTTTTGAACCGTTCACGAATAATCTTGTTCTCGTATTTACACATAATTATAGTAATATTTGTTACTATTTTAGACATAAATAATTGCATATTTAAAAATCATAATGTATTATTTAACGATTTAAACATTTGTCACTACTTTTGGGCCCTCACCCGCAACAGGGCAAAAATTTATTAAAAAATAGCAACATTTTTAAACTCCCGACCGTGCGCAGCGCCCCCCGCCTTTCTTCCCGTGTATTCAGTCGTGTTTTAGTATACGTACGATGTGCACGCGTTCTTTTGGAATAAAATTCTATGATTTAAGTGTTTCTCCGAAGTCTTCGTTGGCAAAAACATCATTACCCTAATTTCGGATTACTCGGTAAGTCATAAATGTTTACATTTTCCATTTCTTTTATAGTTTCACATTAATATATTGTACAAAATTTCCACTGTAACATGAATTCCTTATAAAGGTTTTAAACAAGTTATGACATGTTTTGTTCAAATTCGTCATAGCCAGTAACATCATTGCCGGGATATTTCGGGTTGCGGGTAATGACGAACGTTTGAAGGTAATGACAAACTTGCTGAGTGTAATGACAGATTGTTGCGTGTGATGACATTTCATACTACAATATATATATTCGTAATTTAACTAAGCAAGGTATTATGTGATTTGGATAAGTATTTATGTGTGTATGTTCAATATTCTCTAAAATCGAATTTAGTTCATATAAAGTTGTCAGTCAATTGTATTTATTATTAGAAGCGTATCAATCGTCCCAGGGGAATACTTAATAATAATAATATTAGTGCAAAGGGGTGGCACGGCACAGCAAACCTAAACTTGTTCATTACTTTAACACCGTGGTCGGAATTTTGATTCTAATTTTAAGTATGTCCTTTTTAATTTATTTTCAGATATGGCCAAAGTAAAAAAGGAGAAAGAGGACCGCCTTGCTCAGCAGAGGCTTTGCAAAAGACGTCGTTATTTAGAAATTAAAAATGACCCTAGATTATATGCTATCGAAAAAGAAAAACAAAGAGCACGTTATTTGAAAAGAAAGGCTGAAAAAAAGATTACTTCAATTAAAGAAAAAAGCAAAGCAAAACAAAAACTACAAAGACAGAAATGGAAAGAAAATTCAAAACGTTATAGAAACAACAAGAAAGGAGAAAGTAATAAACTACCAGATCCCGAAAAAATAGATATTATTGAAAAGAGAGAAGGTTTTGTTCAAGAAAATTTAAAAGATCCATTGAAAAGCATTGGAGGACGGGTATATTCAACTAAAGAAGTTTCATTGATTGTAAGAAGAGTACGTTACAAGGAACAGAAAAAACAGGAATATTTAAGGGAAGTGATAAAGATATTAAAACGACAAAATGCGATGTATAGAATGAGAGAACATAGACGTCAACAAAGAAGAGATAAACTTAGCGGAAAAGTTGAAGAAAATGAAAAATTGCAATCAAAGAAAACTTACAAGCAAACCGCTACTAAATTTACCCCGAAAAAAATACCAAAGAAATCCCCAAAAAATACCAATTTATTGCAACCAAAAATATCGGATACAGATATTGAGACAATTCATGCCTTTTTTAATGATGATAATAACAGTGTCATTAGAGCAGGTAAAAAGGAATTTATAACTAAAAACAAAATACGACACCAGAAACGATTTTTAACAGCATCTTTAAAAGAACTATATAAAAAATTCAAAGATCAAACAAACAGTAAAATTCATTATTCAACTTTTTGCAAAGAAAGGCCATTTTGGGTCTTATTTCCAAAACCACAAGATAGAGACACTTGTTTATGCCAAATCCATACAAATATGGATCTCTTGATTAGTGCCTTAAATAAGGCCCACATTCTTAAATCAAAAAATTCTGCGGAGCTCCTAAAAACTTTGTGTTGTAACCCAAAAGTTGATTCAAAGATTGGAAACAGCTTTGCCTAAATTTTTTGCGCATTCTTACAAGATTTTAAAACGGTATACAGTCATGAAAAATTTAAGAGAAAATTTGAGATTTGATGAGGCAATAATTCATGTTGATTTTTCCGAAAATTATGCACTTAAATATGCTGAAGAAGTTCAGAGCTTCCATTTTGCTGGCAGTCGCTGTCAAGTGGCTTTGCAAAAGCTGTGATTTACACTAACGATTTTAGCACAGGAAATGTGAAACCGACGTGTGTTTGCACTATAAGTAAATGCTTACGACACGATGTGCCAGCGATTTGGGCACATTTGATACCGTTACTTCAAGAAGCGTACAAACAAAATCCGTTTATTGAAGCTGTACACTTTTTATCTGACTCTCCATCCTCGCAATACAGGAATAAATTTATGTTTTATGTCATTTCACAAATTTCTCAAGATTTTCATCAAATAAAAAGGGTATCGTGGAACTACTCGGAATCTGGGCACGGTAAAGGAGCCCCAGACGGAGTTGGTGCTGTGTTGAAACGAACAGCAGACCAGATGGTCCGCTTTGGGGAAGATGTTGGTAATTTCAGCCAGTTTTGTAATATTTTAAATGATCGCATAGAGAATATAGTTATAAAAGCCATTGAAGAGTCAGATGTTATCGAAAGAGGGAAGAATATACCAAAAAACTTAAAACCATTTAAAGGAACCTTTTCAGTGCACCAAGTCATTTGGGATAAATTTCAAAGATTTACTACAATGCGATCTATTAGTTGTTTCCTATGCGATGCTGGTGAGATTTGCCACCACAATAAACATTTAGGATTTATTGAAAACCAGAAAAATGTCCAGGATCCAGTTCTATTTGAAGATTATGACGTCCTAATTCCTTTAGCTCAAACTAAACCAAGTGTACCAAAAATTATAATATCTAAGTCAACTAGCACGAAAACTCAGACAAAAACTACTCAACACTTAAAAAACAGAGAAACAAATTTTAATATTGAAAACCAACCATCATGCTCTAAAAGCATCATCAAACTGAGTAAAGACAAAATAATACCACCTGGAAAACTAATTCAAGTCTTATCAGATATTACTATCAAAGATGTTAATCTACCACATAAGAAAAAGAAAATATGAAAAAAATTAGAACTAAGATTATTTCAAACATTAAAGTATGTAAATCAGCTAAATGAGAAGATAATGACTTAAAATAATAGTAATTACGAAGACTTGAAAATAAATAAATATTAGAATTATTCTGATAAGAATAAAGTATAAATCAGCCAAATAAAACGATGAAGAAAGTCTTTTAGTGAATAAAAATGATTCGAACAACAATCAAGAACAAATAGGAAGAACTTTAAAATTAAGTTAAGAAGAACAAGAATAAATAAAAATGAACAAAGAAGAACAAGAAATAGGAAGAACCTTAAAATTAAGAAAAAAAGAACAAGAATAAATAAAAATGAACAAAGAAGAAGACAAACAAGTAAAAAAAATAACAAAAATTATTTATATTACAATCAAAAACCAACCGAATAAGAAGAAGATAAGATAAGGGAACATTGAGAGAATAAAGACTTATTTATTACTGATAACAATATTTAATCAAAAGATTGCTTTAGAAGTGGATGTTTGTTTGTGTTGATTTCTCTAAAAAAATTATTTACATCATGTTAATAATACTTTTATTGTTTGTTTCATACAATTTGTTTATACTTTAAATTATATAAATACTTAGTGAAAGTATCACAATATTGAAAATAAAAAAACAATTTTCTAAACAATTTTCTTGTTTTATGTCATTCCCGGAAACAAAAGATCATTTCCAGTAACACAAATTTCATTACCAGTAACACAATGTCATTACCATAGCAAAAAAAAAAAATCAAACCTGTTTTTTTAAATCGGTGCTGCAGAAATTTGAATGCCTTATTCACATATCCTCATAACATCTATTGTAGATTGATATCCTAATATACTGGTAGTAAAAAGTATTAAAAAAAATAAAAATTTGAAGAAACACCCGGCCGGCAGTAGGTAATTCATTTTGTCAAATCAATTACATAACTTATTAAGTTTACAAAATAAACCCCTAACCCTATACAAAATTGGCATTCTAATTGCAGAATGACTTCAAAAATAAAGAAAATAATTGTAATATAATTTTTATCTTGATGCATGAGAAAAACCAGTACCATTGATGGTCATGATTCTTTGGTTTATGCGTTTTCAATCCGGAAATTTTGATGTCAAAGATGCACGTCGCTCTGGTCGCTCTGGTCGGAATCTAAAGAAGAAATTCGATTTTAAATTTTCATTACAAAAAATGTAAAAATGCAACGCAAGCCGCGAAAAAGTGCAGTGTCTGTGAGAGTAGCACAAATTTGGTTTAAGCGTTTTCAATCCGGAAATTTTGATGTCAAAGATGCACGTCGCTCTGGTCGCCCTATTACGGATAAAACGGATGCCATTTTTGAAAAAGTAGAGCAAGATCGGCATGTCAGTAGTTACGACGTAGCTTACGAACTGGGAATTGACCACAAAACAGTTTTGGCGCATTTGAAAAAAACTGGGTACACAAAAAAGCTCGATATTTGGGTACCTCACGAGCTCACTGAAAGAAACCTAATGAACCCTGTACTCATTTGTGATTCTTTATTACGACGTAATGAAACCGAACCATTTTTGAAGAAGCTGATAACTGGTGATGAAAAGTGTGGATCACGTACGACAAGAACGTGCGAAAAAGGTCGTGGTCAAAGGCCGGTCAGGCTTCACAGACTGGCGAAACCCGGGTTAGCTCGCAACAAGGTAATGCTGTGTGTGAGGTGGGATTGGAAGGGCATTATTCATTATGAGCTATTACAACCAGGCAGGACCATCGATTCTGAACTCTACTGCGACCAACTGATGAGATTAAAGCAAGAAGTTGAGAGAAAGCGGCCGGAATTAATCAACAGAAGGGGTGTGGTTTTTCATCATGATAACGCTAGAACTCACACATCTTTAGCCACTCAGCAAAAATTAAGAGAATTTGGCTGGGAGGTGTTAATGCATCCGCCGTATAGTCCTGACCTTGCACCTTCAGATTTCCACCTGTTTCGGTCTCTTCAGAATTCTTTAGGCAGTGTCAGGTTAACATCACGAGAGGACTGCCAAAACCACCTATCGCGGTATTTTGATCATAAGTCCCAAAATTTTTATAGCAATGGGATCATGTCCCTACCTACAAGATGGCAAAAAGTTATCGAGCAAAATGGTGCCTACATACTTTAGTTAAATGTAAATAAAATTTTTAAAAAAATGCTTTGAATTTTCTTAAAAAATGCGGAGAAACTTTTTCCCCAACCTATTAGCTAAATTTTGCTCTATTTCTATCAATTAGCTCCAAGAAAAAAAAACAGTTTAGCTCTGTAGCTCTTTTATTTTAAAATTTTAGCTCCATTCCAATACACGAAATAAAAACACTTTTGGGTCTTTCAAAATTTAGGTTGTATCCTAATTTCATGCAGACCAACGTGTTAATCAATAAGTAAAGCCATAATCATATTTAGTTAATGATTTGAACCACGGGGAATCCCCATATTGTTTTGTTTCGTAAGTTTTATTAAAGTACTTCGTTCGTTCGATCATTAATTCCTCTTCCATCTTTCAGTCTTTCTTCTGGATTACCTACTGTGTAGCTGTAGTGCGAATTACAATAAAAAGTGCAACACTCAAAATGTCATCGAGTAAGCCTTATACACAAAAGTTCTGAGAAGAATCCGAGACTGCTTTTCAAGACAAAAGAAGTTAGTAACTAAGTACCAAGGCAACTTATGACGTGGAAACTCAGGGCCAAGCACAAGTTGATTAGAATTAGTGAAGACACACAGTTTCGATAATTTTGACGGCGAATAATCGTATTTTTAAATATCTCTATTATTAACTAACATAGGTATTATTATAATATCAAGTTACGTTTTATTTGTTCAATAATTACAATTTTGATTTTTAAACTTTTTTTATTTTAGTTTTTTTCCGAAATTGTCTATTTTTACTTATTGAGTTGGCAACACTGACCACAAGAAAAATCAATATTCAGTATTCATGTTATAATAGTTATTGTCATTCTTGGGAATTATAGATTATACAAGCAACCGGCATTAAAACAAATTTCCAAATTATTTGGTTATATTGTAACTACAAAAGCATAAGCAAAGCTTACAATAACAAAATGGATAACGAATTAGCAACGTGTCCGTACGACGCCACCCATCGCGTACGTTGTTCCCGTTTCCCGCACCACTTAGTAAAATGTGAGAACTACAAGGGTCCAAAACTCTGGATATGCCCATTCAACTACTCGCATCGTTGCCCAGAGAAATTAAAGCTGCAACACATCTCGACCTGTCCAAATACTCCGGTTGATGAACCGAGGCCACAAGCGGCTGCTGCAAACACTTCATCCAAGGGTTCGATGACAAAGCCCAAACCTATACTCCAAAATGAGTAAGTATGTACCGGATGCGGAAACAGAAATGTGGGATTAATTTAATTATTTAATGATCTGACTGATTTGAATGATTTGACTGAACACCTTTATTTATTATAATAATTATAATAAATAAACACTGCACTGCTGTGTGCATCGTGGTTCGGAATCATACCTTTATGTTTGCAAAAACTTTAATCAGAATAATATCAAGTTCACTTTAAAATTAGTCACAGAAGAACAGTTATGGGGGGCTAGAGATTAAAACAATATTAAAATATCATTGTTTCTTCTAATTTCAGGTGGTGTCTCAGACAGCTGATAGACTGCAAAGACAAATGAGACGTGCTCCTTACTGCTGCAGTGTCAGGAGTATAACTATCAACATCAACTCAAACAAAGGTTAGCATGGTAACTGCAAGCGAGATCTTTACATCTTTTCAGCCTTTTATGTTAACATCCTTGTGTAAACTAGTGATAGCTGAGATAGATTAACAAATTATTGACTAAGTTTAGAAGGTTATCAAGGTTCTATAGTTGTGTTAAAATATAATAATGTCCAGAGCAACTGACTGCACCCACAAACAACCATTGAAGCTGAAGATCTCCAGCACAAAGTACTCTGTATGCATTCACAGCAATATAATGATGAATACTCACATATTACCAGTCTCAGATGCTGGAAGTTCTAAGATAATGATTGCAAAAGCCAGGGGTAGCCAACTTCATTAGACCCAAGATTTACTGGTTTTTTTTTACTGACATAGTCCGAATGTCGTGATGGCCTAGTGGTTCAGGCGTCTGGCCTTCATCCTGGGTTCAAATCCGGGCAAGTACCAGTGTGTCTTTTTCAAATCATATGTACTTTCTAAAGTTTATCTTGGACATCACTGACATTTGTGAAGGAAAACATTGTAAGGAAATCTGGACTTCTACCAACCTGTTACTGTCCCACTCAAATAATGTCAGAAGCCCTTGTGATGGTTTTGAAACTCTGGCACTAGCGTTTGTGGGGTAAGAAGACATTACTACACGATAAAACAAAAGTTCCATAGTCAGTGTACTTCTTTATAAACTTAACATCAAATCATCCAAATTTGCTATTACTCACACATTGTACCTATAGATTCAAGAAATGAATCATATATTATATCAATTTATCTGTAATGTTTTGATTATGGTAGTTCGGAACAATATGTTTTCAGGCTCAATAAGTGTTTTGTTATTAATTTTGCAGCCGAAGAGGTAATCTAGTTAAGAGTTAATCCTAGCGACAGCTAGAGATACTCTGGGAAATTTTAAATTCCAACCGAACAACAACTACTGCCAACAATCGCTATGACAAATATGGAAAAAACAATGTCTTCAAATACTGGGAAGAGATATTGGCCAGGGATATGCCAGGTGTTCAGGTGGAACTAGTTAGAAAACATACGTAGTTAAGCATAATTTATTGTTATTTATAATATAAAACAAAGATAAAAAAGGGTATGCTTTTGCTTACATGGTTCGGTCATGTTGAGAGGAGGAGTGAAAGACGAAGACAAAAGGTAAAAAGGTATTTTTATGGCAGAGGTGAGTACCGCCCTAGGAATACCTACATTGACATTATTGGTAAGGTTCTTCATAAAGGTCAGGTGCGCAGTACTCGTAACCGGCGTGCTTGTATGACGAGATGTATGAATGTAGGAGGTGGCGTTCTCTGGTTTCTGCCTACCCCATAGGAAAAACATGTGCTATGAGCCCTGTCGGCGAAGAGACCCGTCGGTGAAGAGACCGTCGAAGTAAAGTCTTGTTGGTGTTCAGTCTATCGGCGTTTCGTAATACACTCTTTAAATTATAAACAAAAATAAAATTTATTTTGTTTCAGGATCCTTAATGCCGTCTTCCCCACAGCCGCTGTACAAGAGTTTCACAAGTAACCAAACCCTGCTGTGGCTGTTCGCTCGCATTGTTTTATGATTGGGCTTCCCCAATCACAACTTTATTGTTTAATGGTTTTATAGATATGTTAGCCCTATTGCAAGTGTCATATTTATAATATAACTTAACAATTGTATACTCTCTTACATTATTAAATGACAGGTGCTGTCAAACATGAAAACATTGTGCTCCCGTATAAAAACTCCTTAAAATATTTCAATGAGCTTTATCTCCTCAATGTGGTAGTCAAAGTGTTAAAAACTATATAATACGTGTGTGATAACGTTATCTCAACAAATAATTAATCGTGAACTACGTAAATGTGACTTCTAAGTGAACAACTTTTATGAGGCATAAAATTTTTTGTGCGTGACAATTATAACTAATTGTCGATAAACGCTGTTACAGACTAAGCGACGAACTAGTGAATACGTTAATATAAAACAAATATTACAAAAGTAACTTAAATTACACAGTGCTACGCGGTGGAATTTTTTTTAAAACATTTTATACTGCAACCGCCTTTTTTTACAATAAATTTTGTTCGCAAGAGCCTAATGATCAACAATTTCAAAAGTTCATGTAACTGTCACGGTGGCGTACACGCTATAACATCTATCTGGCCGCATGCACCGTGTGGCTCAAGTTCGAGTCCCACAATTTGATTGTCTTTTTGGATGTCAACAGTAGCGATGAAGAAACGTTTAAATTAAAAGAACATATAAATAAACTTGAATTAGAACTGAATACAGCCCATCAAGAAATCGAGTCTCTTTCCTTAGAAAACAATAGTCTTAAGAAAGAAAATGAGGAATTGTTAAAAAAAAAAATGATTTGTACAAAAAAAAACACTTGCAGCCCGGTATCCACAAAGAAAATTAAAGACTACACGCCAAAGAAAATAAATGAAAAGAAAAATAAAAAAAGTCAAACCGGCATTACTCAGGACACATACAATCAATGTGACGAAGGAAGCTGTAATACAGAGAAAAACACTGTTCAAACTCAAGACACAGGGCTCCCTATCAAATCTAAAAACACCGCATATAATAAGCTATGTATTGTCAGTGCAAATAAAAATAACAAGATTTTATCTATAGCCGAGAATATATTTCAAAACTTTGAAATTTGTCATTATATTTCCCCGAATTATGGCGCAGTGCAGCTTATTAGTAACTTGAACAAGAAATTAACTGATTATACTATGAATGACTTCTGTGTTATTTTAATTGGAGAAAATGACTTTTTAAACTGAAAAATATGTAGATATTATAATACAGCTGAGAGAAACATTACAGAAAATACAGCACACCAACATTGTTATATGTGTTCCTACTTTCAAATTAAGTGATCATTCAACACTGCTTAACTGGCGCATAGAAACCTTTAATAACCTACTTCATTTAGATTTGCAGACATACAACTATGCAGCGGCTTTTGACACTAATTTAGATTTGTGTTATGACTTTACAATGTTCTCTAGGTTAAGTAGGAAAGTAAACGATCGTGGTATGCGAAATATATTTTATAATCTGTGGTTAACTATTGCTGAATTTTCTTTTTCTCAACCAGAGTTTATAGTAGATAACCAAACAAGCATATTTTCTCCACGATGCGATCATTTTTTTCTTTAATTGTATAAATATATTTCATCAAAATATTGCCGGTCTCTTGAGCAAGTCCGACTTACTGATTATTTATATACAAGAATTGTTAAGCAAACAAATTAATTTAGATATAATATGTATAAACGAACACTTTATAATGTTTGGTCAAGAAAATTTTCTTTATATACCAAATTATAAGCTAGCGGCATGCTATGCTAGGCCAAACATTAAACGTGGTGGAGCCTGTATCTTAGTTAAAAAAGGCTTCGAATATAAAGAACTGCCTGACATTGTGAAATTTTCGGTAACAGGAATAATAGAATGTTGCGCAATTGAGTTACCTTTGCAAAAACTAATAATCCTATGTGTGTATAGGCCACCAAAAATCACTAATCTAAACAAATTCTATGAAAACCTAGATATTATACTGAAAAAGATATGTGATAAATTAAATAAAACAGTTATTATGTGTGGGGATTTTAACATAGATATTTTAAAAAGGAAAAAAATTTGCATGGATTACGAATACTTTCTGATGAACTACAATCTAAAACTAGAAATAAATAAACCGACCCGACCTCATAGCAAAACTTGCCTAGATAATTTTGGACATAATTCAAAACAAAGCTGTCAGAGTGAAATAATTGATTTCGGATTATCCGATCATACGGCTCAAATATTTACAATTAAAGTCAATAAATTTAGTCAAATAAAAACTTGGAAAACAGCAAGACGAGACATATCAGAAGAAAACCTAATCATCTTCAGAAATCATCTCCAAAACTTATCGTTTTCAGATATATACAACGTGGCGCTACCATGGTGACATTAATTTAACACACGAATAGGGCTAGTGTCCATAAATCATATACATTAAGAAAGGTTATAGAAATACGTAAATTGAAAAAAAATTTTTTTTTGAACAAACTAAATAATAAAAAAGTAACCAAAATTGGGATCACTCTGTACAAAAATTCATTCATGAATTAGAATACTATCACCTGGTTGAATTACGTTTACTCGAAGCGGCAACGTCTCGTTTTGCGCGCTGGCAACCACGCTTGCGCCTGGTATTTGAGATCGGTCCGATTGTAATTTGACGACATAATATGAACAAAGAAACCGAGCGTAATTATAGTTAATCACATATCACCTTCTCTTATTACTGTTAGTTATTATCACCATCATCACTTATCAAATTCACTTTTATTTAATAGTCTTTAAGTGTTTTAAATTTTCAATGAGACCACCTTGTTGGCGGATACCTACAAAGGGCTAAAGGGCGCTTCATGTTCTCCCGCACTTTTGGAAATAAATTGTCCCTTACAGCCATTTCCCTCATTCTGACAAAGGCTAGTTTTGGGCTGATTTTGAAAATAATGTAGCACATTTTCATTTTATTGGATTGGGTCTTAACGTGTAGGCGGTTGATATGGGCGTTGAGACCTAGAATCCACTGGCTGGTTTTCGCGGATGCGCTAAAGAGCTTCTACAGTGGACCTGCCGTGTAGTTAGGATGAGTATTTGCCATCACGATCACAGGTTTACACAAGCACTAATAACACAAATAAAAACGTCCTTATTGCCAAAGATGTAAGTACCTATCGTCATAAGAAATAAAACTAACGAAAACAAAGCAAAGCGCAGTACCATGATCTAACAATTATCCTAATTACACAAAAATAAATAAATAAAATAAGCAAGCGTCTTTTTCGCGGAAACATTCACAAAAATAAAAACGACGTTATTATGCGCACGAGTATTCACATCAATAAGTGTGTCAAGGGCATGGGTCCGACGAGCACTAGAAAATGAAAAGGATCCGCGGGTTGCGGGGGGAAGGGACGACGACACCCGACGCCTGCGTCGCCTACCATACTCGCCGACAAAGGGATCTCTCTTTCCTTCAATTAGCCTACTCTTTGCATTTGTTTCATCTTTTTAGTATTGCTTATTCGTTTTAATTTCATTGATACGATGCTAGTATCCGTGACCCCGGCAAATGACCGCTGGGCTAGAGTTCTTTAAATACAGGTTGCTCCAAGATGCTATTTTCTAAAATTTGAAATAACTCAATAATTAATAACGTTTTATGGTTTTTTCTTTTTTATATAAAACAAAAATGCGTTACCCTATACGTGTTTTAAATTAATGTCACCATGGTAGCGCCACGTTGTATACCACAGAGGATCCTAATATAGCCTATAATAACTTTTTAGAAAATTTTCTACTACTATATGAATTGTGTTTTCCTTTTAAATCAGTACTATTAAGATCAGAAAAAAAAATCAAATGGGTGTCTAAAGGGATTAGAATCTGCAGCAAAAAACAACGCCAATTACTCTGGAAACAAAGATTTAACCCAACCAGTGAAAATAAAACGACATTTAAAGAGTACTCAAAAAGATTTAAAAAAAATATTAAATTGACCCAAAAAGCACAAAACAACTATCTAATTAAAAATTCTAAAAATAAATCTAAAACATCCTGGCAAATAATAAAAAGAACAAAATCTATGCGTGCACCCATAACTAGAATTAAAAAACATGATGTATTAGTAACTGACCCCAATGAAATAGCTCAATCGTTCAACGATTTCTTTATCGATCAGACCTCAGATGCATCACTGAACACAACTAAAGATGCTGTAAGAATAACATATACCTAACCCACATTCTATTTTTATGGCCCCAGTTGTCCCTCAAGACATTATAAGGGTGATCAAATCTTTAAAAAACAAGAAGAGTTTTGGATACGACGGTATTTCAACAAACGTTATAAAATTTGTATGCACTACTATTGGTAACCCTCTAAACCACATTATTAACGTAAGCATATCCGCTGGAATATTTCCCAATAGCCTTAAAACCACAAAAGTTAAACCACTGTACAAGAAGAACAATAAAGAAGATATTGCAAACTATAGACCAATAGCTTTAACCTCTGTATTTTCTAAAATATTTGAAAAAGTTATTTATGAGTTGTTTTATTCATTTCTGTCAAAATATAATATACTATGTGAGGAACAAAAAGGATTTCGTAAAAATAAAAATATTAATATGGCCATAAACGACCTAATAAATAAAATAATGACTAATGTAGATCAAAAAACACCAATTTGTGCCATATAAATAAAAAAAAAAAAAAAAATTGTTTATTGGTAAAGCAAGTTTCGTTTTAACAATATTTATGATTGGAGCATCCTTTTAGACAGATAATGGTGCCGATTCCCTTGTTCACAAACTAGACTAAATTTAGAGAATTGACATCTCTTACTAACATACAGCGAAAGAAAAGGACCGTGACATTCCGTGACATTAAAGAACTAAGTTAGAGATGTCAAATTAGTTTTGCCTTGAACTTCTCCGTATTTTTAATCCACACGTTTTAAGATGTCAACTATAACTGTATGGATGTGTCAGATGAACTAAATTTGACAGCTCTTATTTACATTAGTCTCTTTCTTATTTTATTGGACAGAAAAAGATGGAAATAGTCTAATTTTAGTTTAGTTTGTGACCAAGAGAATCGGCACCAATGCCTGTGTTAGGAGGCTCCGCTCTTCCGTAACAAAATGTGTCATAACGGTAAACAAGACGTAATTTTATACAGAAAATAATAATAATACATTAAATCAAGTGTGTGTATGAGTGGGTGTAGGTTAATATGTGAGTGTGGGTGAGTGTATGTGTGTATATCTGAGTGAGTGGGTGATGTATGTATGTGTTAATGTTTCAGAAGTATTTCGGTGTCGTTGTAGGTAAGTGTTTTTATCCATTCCATTAGCATTTTTTTACTTTCATAGTAATTTTTAGGATAAATGTAAGTATATTTATTAATCTTATTATACAGCGCAGCAGATCTTTTGCTAAATTGCATACTGGCAAGTGAGGTCTTTGTACTAGGAATATTTAAGATAATATCTTTCCTTCTTTTTAACAAAATGCTAGGATCATAGGAAAGTGTCTTATGTTTTTTTAGTACAATTTGTGTAACATATAATTTTCTGACCGAGAGCAAATTACTAATTTTAAATAGATCTTCGGTAGGATATCTATTCTTTTTAAAATACATGCACTTGATAAGAGCGCGTTGTGCCCGCTCAACAACTAGAAATTTAGTCTTTGCCGCGCCACCCCAGACAGGTATACAGTAAGAAAGCACTGACTGGACTAGCGCAACATAAACCATTTTCAGGAAATCTTTTTGATGACCTGGACGATCTCCAGCAGTCGTGGGAATGACGTGCCTGAGAGTCCTGAACATCCAACTTAATTTCCTGACTCTGTTGGCAACCTGCTCAATGTGTGGGTACCATGATAATCTTTGGTCCACGATAACCCCTAGGTACTTAACATGCGTTACTTTGTTGATGGTTAAACAGTTACAACTTGACCATTTACCGTTAGAGCAACCATGAATTTTTATATTGAAATCAGATCCTGGTTGTGTACATTGAGAGACACTGAAACATATGTAGTTTGTTTTAGTTATGTTCAATGTTAGCAAATTCATTCTTAGCCACTTGGCGATTTCAGCCAAGCCTGACTCAGCGCTTAGTTTCACGTTCTGCCAAGTGTCACTAGTAAAGACAACCGCAGTATCATCCGCGTAACAGAAGACTTTTGCGTCTACAATGTTAATGCTGCAAAGCTCATTTATATAAACAAGGAACAATGTTGGTCCTAATACGCTTCCTTGAGGGACGCCGTATGACGTGTTTGCATCTTCACTAGTGTATTGGCCAACCCTTACCCTCTGTTTCCTATTTCCGAGATAATCCTTGAGAAGGTTAAGTGACATACCGCGAATTCCTATACTTTCCAACTTTCGTACAAGTATTGGGACAGAGACGGTGTCAAAGGCTTTTTTTAGGTCTAAGAATGCAGTTACACACTTTTTGCCTTTGTCCAGTTGTTCAGTTATATAAGTGCTTAGGGCAGTAACTGCATCTTCAGTGGAAATCCCTCGACGAAAGCCGAATTGTGATTGAGATAAAATATTGAAATCTTTTAAGTAAGCTAAGAGTCTTGTGTTAATAAGTTTTTCTATTATTTTAGATATACAAGGTAATACAGATATTGGCCTAAAATTGGAGATGTCGTCTCTGTCCCCACCCTTGTACACTGGCGTAATAATAGCCAGCTTTAAAGAAGACGGAAAGATGCCATCACTAAAGCAAAGATTAGCAAGATGTGTGATTACGGGAGCAACTTCCTTTCGTATATACTTTAGGAATGCAGTAGGAACATTGTCCCAACCAGACGCACTATCAGATTTAAGACTCATTAGAATGTGATTCACTTCATCATTGTCAGTGTCCAATAATGCGAAGGAGTTGGGCTGTGTTTGTTGTGAACTATGCAGATCATGTTGATCACAGTTGAAAACTGGATGAATTTTTTTAGCAAGATTCTTACCAATATTCGCAAAATAATCGTTAATATAGTTAACAGATTCTAAGGGAGTGGATTTTATATTAAGTAAGTCATTATTGCAATTATTAGGTTTATTTGTGTAAGTTATAGTTTTTATATTCTTCCAAAGTAACTTGTTGTTTGTAACTGATTTAGTAATTAAGTCTCTTTCGTATTTCCTTTTGATTTTTTTGATAAGATTATTACAATGTTTTCTATATCTAATATAAGTTATTTTTAATATGTCATTTTTAATATGTCAAACCGTAATAAGATGCAAAAAGACAATAAAAGGGACCCATCCCTTTTATTGTCTTTTTGCATCTTATTACGGTTTCGAATGCAACGTAAAACTCCCGGGGTAATCCATGGTTTTATAATAAGCTTACTGTTGGGGATTTTAGTTGTAGTAGTATTTTTATAGATGGACTCCGTTAGTTTGTACACCAATAGATTAGTTAGGGTTTCCGGATCATTGCAGAATAGTAAATCTGCTAGATTGCTCTCCTGTACATGCTTAAGTGCCTGCTCAAAATCGATAGTGGATCTAGTTTTCTTAGCTAAAGGGGTGTTTTTTAATTTCGATAGGGATAGAAGGGTTGTGTAGTGATCCGTTATGCTAGTGTGCAAAATAACAATGGATGCTGATGTTTTTTGTTTGTTTATTTTCAACATAAAATGGTCTAGGCAGTTTTCCTTTCTGGTCGGTAGAATATGCCCAGGTAGTATTCCGTACAGGGACAACGTGTCGAGGTAATTAGTTCTATTTCTATGTTCATAAGAAGATTCTATATGTTTCGGTTTAATGTTTATGTTAATGTCTCCCGCTATGATAATATTTTTCTGAGTTTGTAGGGTATCGAGATGGGAACTTAATGAACTCTCAGTAGTCTCAGTATTCATGTTTGATGGGGATCGGTAAATACATAATATAATATTATTAAGAATGTCTAGCTGCAGACAAGACGCCTGGGATAATGTTATTTCCTTAATTTTAGATTTTAGATGGTTTTTGATATACACAACCACTCCATCGTTTTGGTTTAAGTGGTGTGACGTATTATACGATGAATAATTATTATGTTGAGGGATAATAATTCCAGGTGTTAGTCTACATTCCGTTAGTATAATAACATCAGTTTCGAACTTAAAGGTGGAAAGTGTAAGCAAAAAATCGTCAAAATTACAAGAGATACTCCTTATATTTTGAGCGACCACAGTAAAATCGTTTCTTTTAATATTTATACGTTCTGCTAACTCCGAAGAGTCGCACTCAATACTGCGCGCAATTTCGATACTGTCTATTTCATTTAACGTTCGCAATGAGTCACCCATTACATATTTTTATAGAGAGAAAGGACGTGCTGTCAAATTGAGTCTTTGTTATTAAACATGTATTATGGTTTAGAATTGATTCAAACAGAATTAAAAGTTGGTTTTTTATAGTGTACTTAAATGTAGAATGGATATTAGTGTTATGTTAAAAGAACAGTCTAGATTTTTAGCGAGACACATAGCCATTTCAATCAAGTCCTCTTTGGTTTCCTTAGCTCTTTTGGGTACATTTTGAATCACAAAATTGGCCTTCTGGTTACTGATTTGCATAATTTCAAAATCCTCTAGGAGTTTGATGTAATTTTTATCTTCTTTAGCTTGGTTTTCCAGTTGCTCAATTTTCTTTCTGAAGTCCTCATTTTGAGCAGTGAGGTAAGCAATTGAGGTCTCTATCTTGTTATTAGTATCCTGGATTTCCTTTAGAGTAGACGTGATGTGTTGCGTCTCTTGTCCGTGTTTTTCACTGAAGAGACCCAGCATCTTCCTGATATCTTCCTTGAACTCCCCAAGCTGCCGATCAAGTGAGTCCTCCATATCGTCTCGGTTTCTTTTTACCCGCCGGAATATATAGTTAAGGGGTGTACTTAACTCTGACTGGTTTATGTCCGACTCCGATAGCGACTTGTTCATTGTAGGCTCCATAAGTATTACGACACCAGAAATATAAAATGTAATTAGCACTGTTTATAACTCGTATGTACGATCTCAAGCACAACGTAAACAAATCGACGCGACGTAGCAGTAGTAGGTCTTCGTAGTAGCTTCGTAGCGGAAACCGGTTCTTGTAGCAAGAAGCTACGCAGCGCGGCGACAGTCCTCTACGAAACGTGTGAGCGTATCAGCAATAACGCCAGCTCCCTTCCCCAGCAACACGTGCGGTCCGCGTGTGGCAGATCACGACGGCGGCGCAGGAGCAGGACAGCAATTATATCTTCTGTCACTTATCCTCGAGGGTCGCGGGTACACGGACGCACCTCCTCTGGTTGGCGGTCGGTGTACGGAAGAATAGCAACTCGTCACTTAGGGATAGGCACTAAAGTAGTTTGCACGAATTTACTTGATTTACGGAGCAATTAGTTATACGTCTGTTCTCGATGCGAGCTTGGACGAAAGAGGAATATATTTACCGATATGACAAAAGCTTTTGATTACGTGAACCATAAAACGCTTTTGGACAAACTCAATGCTTACGGTATACGAGGAAATGCTTTAAATCTAATAAAATCATATCTGAGAGGACGTCTTCAATATACAGAAATTTCTAAAATATGCGTCAAATCCAAACGTGAGGTTAAATATTTATCTGGTCCTAGAAAATTAAAAAAAGGTGTTCCGCAAGGCAGCGTTCTAGGGCCATTATTATTCTTGCTATATATAAATGATCTTCCCCGTCACATTCCATATCCTTGTGTGTTATTTGCTGACGGTCTCAATAGACTGTATAAACAAAAAAAGTATACGAAGATGAAATAAATAATTCTCTTAACTTAATAATTAATTGGCTAAACAATAATAATCTGATCATAAATCTTACCAAAACAAATATAATGCATTTCTATAAAAAAAAAATCAAATTGACATAAATATGGAGGCATCATGCTAAAATTTGAAAAATCAAATTTGTTATTAGCTGCTGGCTGCATCATAGTCATAATATTATTAAATTGACTACCAGTAAAATCCATCAATTGGAAGGTTAATTCATTCCAAGAACCGTGATCCAAGTGGTGACGACAAACACGTGCACCAGATGGTACATAGAATTTATAATGATACAATAATAAATCTTTTATAGCATATGGTACAAGTAGACGTTCATTTTCAAAACAATTAACGAATATGCAGTGGCCAGATGTGTTTGCAGCACGTCTATATAAAGATGATGTGATTTTTGGTGCCGCTAATTGAACTGCTACTGGTCTTGAAGATGGAAGAGGAGGTGGCTCAGGAATATTGAAATCATCACTTGACACAGCATGTGCTACAGTAGGACGATTTGAATCATGCTGCTGTTGCCTCTGTACTTCTCTAGTAGCTGATCTCCAACATGCAGCACATACATGTTCCATTCTGGATACCTAAAAAAAATAAGGTGCTTAAATATTTTTTCTGTTAGACCAAGTAGACAGATTCTGTATTAGACACTCCATATTCTCAATAAGATACTAATAAATATTTACCAAGTGCTGTGGAACCAGTCTCATTAAAATGTTTCTTTCTTGTCGATCATGTCGCACAGGATATGTTCTTGGTGCTCGTAAAATAGAATTTCCACAAGGAAAGCAGATTCTTCTATGTCCAAGAGCAGGCAAAGGCATAGCACTTCCTTCGCTCATTGTGTTAGCTCTATTTTAAAGCAGTCCAAAACACTCGGAACAAATTATACTTCCTGGAGACAGCTGCGATCAAAAAAATTTATTTGAAATGAAATCATCATCATCTGCCTAGTCTTTTCCCAACTACGTTGGGGTCGGCTTCCAGTCTAACCAGATGCAGCTGAATACCAGTATTTTACGTGGAGCGACTGCCTATCTGACCTCCACAACCCAGTAACTGGGTAATATGATACCCCTAGGTAAGACTGGTTGTCAGACTTTCGGGTTTCTGACGACCCGTAACGACTGTCAAAGATCCACGTATGACAGCCGGGACCAACGGCTTAACGTGCTTTCCGAGGCACGGAGGAGTCTCGGTGTGTAAAGATGGTCACCCATCCACGGACCAACCCCGGCAAGCGTTGCTTAACCTGACGGATCGCCCCGTGCGGCTGTTATTACTTAGCCACGAGCTCCTCATATTTGAAATGAAATATAATAAAAAAAGGTCATTAGAATATAGTATAATAGAATGACCAAGGAATGTCACAATCACCGACTTCAAGCCCAACTGAATGGGCCGCACAACATAATTATATTTTGTGCTTACAGCACGGAGTGCTTCCAACTTCAGCATTGTGACATTGATTTTATGCCATCATTTGTCTATAGTTTTTAATATGTGATTTATAAAAAGCAAAAATTAAAATATAAAAACTAGAGAATGACTGGGTAGGTTTAAACTGTCTGAGAAATCAAGAAATAGACTGATAGGTATGAAAACGTCAATAGAATGTGCTTACCTGAGTAGGAGTTATCCATGACTGTAACCAGTAACACATTGATCATCTGAGTAGTAGCTTGTTCCAAAGAATACCTGCGTTGGTTTCTTAGAATTGCAAAAAAACAGTTGATACACCGGTTTCGCCGGTCGATTGTTCTTGTTGTCGGTACCTCACGCGAAGTGGTCGACATTTTCAGTAGTCGCTAAGTAGTACAGTACAGTACAACAAAATACGAATCACACACAAACTTCAAACAAAGTGAAAACTTCCTGTAAAGTTAGCGATAGTGATTAAAAAAAAGAAATAAACAAATAGTTACAATGAATATCACAATTACTGTGGAGAGTAGGACTCGATCAACACAAAAAAAAAAAACTGTAATATTGAAATCGCAATGAACAAACTTAGCATGCACCACGCGCAATTGACATTGGACTTTTTGACAATGACAATTCAATTTGAGACACCAACACCAATGTTGCCACTTTAGATTTATTCTGTCATTTATAAATATTCACTCGACACATAATTATTTATCAGTCATTTGAAATAATTAATTTATTAAAAAGGTTCGATTTATATCAAACCGAAGCAAGATAATTAAAAAAAAATCTATGCAATCATTCATATGTATCGTTAGCCAACAAAGTAAAATTGCTTTAAAAAGTTTTGAAAGCAAATAATACGACTACTGTGTGTGTGAAATACTAATTATTTCACACCACAGTAGTATCATCTCGCTTTACTATTTATAATAACCCCGCGATTTACCCTTCCAATGACTTTACATTTATATTAATTTGTAATCGAATACAAAAAAAAACGATTAGAGTTGTCAATATATTTACTTATTTTGATTATGGCAACACTTTAACGTAAGAATGGCCGGCAGTAGGCAATTCATTTTGTCAAATCAATTACATAACTTATTAAGTTAACAAAATAAACCCCTATACAAAATTGGCATTCTAATTGCAGAATGACTTCAAAAATAAAGAAAATAATTGTAATATAATTTTTATCTTGATGCATGAGAAAAACCAGTACCATTGATGGTCATGATTCTTTGGTTTATGCGTTTTCAATCCGGAAATTTTGATGTCAAATATGCACGTCGCTCTGGTCGCCCTATTAAGGATAAAATGGATGCCATTTTTGAAAAAGTGGAGCAAGATCGGCATGTCAGTAGTTACGACGTAGCTTACGAACTGGGAATTGACCACAAAACAGTTTTGGCGCATTTGAAAAAAACTGGGTACACAAAAAAGCTCGATATTTGGGTACCTCACTAGCTCACTGAAAGAAACCTAATGAACCGTGTACTCATTTGTGATTCTTTATTACGACGTAATGAAACCGAACCATTTTTGAAGAAGCTGATAACTGGTGATGAAAAGTGGATCACGTACGACAAGAACGTGCGAAAAAGGTCGTGGTCAGGCTTCACAGACTGGCGAAACCCGGGTTAACTCGCAACAAGGTGATGCTGTGTGTGAGGTGGGATTGTTAGTTCTTTGTCTTCGTTTGCACTTCGGCCATTTTGCTTTGTCTTAACCTCACTACCTACACATTATGTCTGATGCAAAAATAAGAGAACTTATAAAGAGGCGTGGTGGCTTCAAAGATAAGCTTACGCATTTTAGCAACTTTTTAAGATTGTTACCTAGCACTGGCTTAGACAGTTTCCAAGCAGCGGAGTTAAAAAGCCGTCTTAGTTTGATGGAAATATTATATAAGGAATTCGATGTGTTACAGACAGATTTGGAGCTGTTGTCGGAGGATACGGACGACATGTATGCCGAGAGGGAGCAGGAGCCCAATCGCGCTATTTTTTTTTTCAACTAAATTGCAACTGAACCGCTGCCATATCACAACTTTTTGACCGTTTCGTATCGCGCTAAAAATTTGACAGCGCGTTGAGTTGCAATGCGATCGTAACTGGAACGTTACCGCTGTCAAAGAAAAACATTTTGAATACACAAATAAAGAGTAATTTTAAAAACAATTCAATAAACTAATTGAAGTTAACAATAAATCGTCCTATCATATGAAAACCATCAAATTAAAAACATAAAACAGCGCGCTTGTTACGTGCCCTGCCTACACCAAATCGGCTGAATAGCGACATGATAGTTATTTACGTACAACGGATGTTTTCACACAAAATCGCAACACACCGACTCTGCTGACTCGACGCCTCGTGGAGCCATCGGCCACCTACTTCCAACCTGCTGACGCCGCACCCGCGTTTCGCAATCGTTTAGAATTATATTTTTTGTAATAATTAATTTGGGACTTCGGAACTAGCATCGTCCAAGTCTAGACCTAAAATTTAGTATAAGCCTTATATTGTAACTTAAAGTAATTAAACCATTTTTAAATTAATTTCGGTTTTTTTTAAGTCCTACGGCTGTCACCTTCGTAATTGGCGCATTCGGTAGGATATTCGAGGCAGTGCGCGGCGTGGTATAGATTTCCAAAAATCGTTAATCTGCTGACTCCGATAGTCGCTGTCGGTATTTCCAAGTACCTCGTCGAATATCCGAACTTAAGAAGACGCAGCTGAGGACGTATCCAGTCATCGATACAACGAGAAAACCATGTATATGTAAGTCCTTGAAACTTTCTTTAAGTGTTGCTTCCTTGTCCTTCCTTATACCCATATATTATTTTATTAAATCAAAATTTTTCATCCAAGGGAAACTAGGAATAAATCTGTCTCCTCCAGACAGATAAATAGGATTAGAGAAGTAGATTTAAATAGGTTTACGGAATCTGATAATTTCGAATTAAGTTTGCTATTTGATAGTGACAATATGGCACTTAACCCCGATACTATCTACAACGCTTTGCGCGCAGTTCCAAATTTTGAGGGCAATCCGAATGTTCTAACCCGATTTATAAAAATATGCGATCAGCTCGTATTACAATATGTAAGAAATGACCCGAGTCACGAGTTAACTAATTTATGTCTAATTAATGGCATCTTGAATAAAATCACTGTACCAGCAGCTTCAACTATTAATTCTAATGGCATAGCAGAAAATTGGCAAGGGATTCGTGACGCGTTAATCAATAATTTTTCGGACCAAATGGATGAGACCGCCCTTTATAATGACATGTCTTTACTGACACAAGGAAGCAGCACCCCGCAGGAGTATTATGACAAATGCCAGACCCTTTTTAGCACTATAATGACATATGTTTCATTGCACGAAAACGTAGCAACGACCGCGATGGTCGTTGCTACGTAGCAAAACGCGATCTTTATAAAAAGTTAACTCTACAATCCTACGTTAGAGGTCTTAAGGAACCTCTAGGGTCACGTATCCGATGTATGAGACCCGAAACCATTGAAAAGGCTCTGGAATTTGTACAACAGGAAATAAATGTCATGTATCTACAGCAACGTAATGAGAGTGCTCCCGAGCGACGTAACCCGACACAGCAAACGCAGTCAACCCATAGAATGCCACACGCGGTCCCTATGACCACACCGAAACTTTTTAGCTTTCCTAGCCCAGACCCCAGCTGGCATAGACCTATGCCTATGCCGCCGCAACCGCAGCAGCAGTGGAGGCCGCCCTTCCAGCATAATCAGGTACCCCAAAGACCGCCTAATATGTTTAGCCGTACTCAACTAATGTTTCGTGCGCCCCCGCCGAATTACAACCCCCAAAGTGACGCGTTTAAATTACAAAATAGAAACCCCCAATCGCAAAATACCGGTCCAAAACCGATGAGCGGCGTTAGTCATTTCGTACCGAGACCACTACCAGTACATGATTGGCGAAGGTCAGGCAACCCACCGCCTAGTAACTACTTCAAAACTCGCGAAATGAATTTTAACGAAATGACCGATTACTATGACACTTACAATTACCCCGACTATTACTACGAATTACCTGACAATTACTATTTCTGTGAGCCTTACGACTATTCTGACTTTTATTATAACTATCAGCAAACCAACCCCGAAAATCAATTAGATGTACCGGATCAATTAAATAACGTAAAACGCTTAGAAGGACAGCCGTCCGCTACTTCTAAGGCTGACCAGGATTTTCGCAAAGAGAAGGATCAAGCAGGGTTAAAATAGAACTAAATATTCAATCTAAAAGGGAACTACGTTACATACAGATATCAGACCCGCCACTTAAATTATTAGTAGATACCGGAGCTAATCAGTCTTTTATTAGTCCCGAGGCAATCGAACAATATTTTTCACATATCCCTTTAAACTTTGATCCCTTCGAAGTAACGAACGCTCGTGTGACTAGTACGCACGAACATTCTATTACGATTCCGAACTTTGGTGAATTTAATAATCCCACGAGTGTAAAATTTTTTATCTATAGATTTCATAACTATTTTGATGGTCTAATAGGTTTAGATTTACTTGACGGAGCACAGATTGATCTTAAAAATAATTATTTAATTACAGACTTTACAACAATTCCGATACATTTTTATCAATGTAAAAGATCAAATAGTCAGGAAACAATTCCCGCTAACTCATCAAAACTAGTGAATATCCCTATCTATTGTCCAGATGGCGATGTTTCGATAGCTCAGCAAAATTATTGTAATTGCATTATTCACGAGTGCATTACTCGCGTTACTGACTGTGTGGGAATTGTAGAAATTGAAAACCCGACGGAACATGACCTGACTATTACATTTGACCGACCTTTACAAGCCGATATATTTAATACCGAGTGCATGAGCACCGAACAAGACCCCATGCGCGTTAAAGAGGTTTTATCTCGATTGCGTACAGATCATTTAAACATTGAGGAAAAAACTAACTTAGAGACACTGTGTGCCCGTTTTGCTGACGTATTTTATGTCGAGGGAGAGCCATTGACTTTCACAAATAAAATCAAGCACCGTATTCGAACGACTGACGAACTTCCCGTTTACACTAAAAGCTACCGCTACCCTTTTGTGCATCGAAAAGAAGTTAGAGACCAGATGACCAAGATGCTGGATCAAGGTATACGACCTTCTGAATCAGCCTGGAGCTCACCTATTTGGGTAGTTCCTAAGAAAGCCGACGCATCAGGCAAACAAAAGTGGCGCATAGTAGTAGATTTCCGTAAACTGAATGACAAGACTATAGATGACAAATACCCGATCCCTAACATCAATGATATACTTGACAAGCTTGGCAATTGTCAGTATTTTAGCACTTTAGACCTTGCATCAGGCTTTTACCAATGCGAGATGCATCCAGATGACATTCCTAAGACAGCGTTCAACGTAGAACACGGACACTTTGAGTTCTTGCGTATGCCCATGGGATTGAAGAATTCTCCATCTACTTTTCAAAGGGTGATGGACAATGTGCTCAGAGGCTTGCAAAATGAGATCTGTCTCGTGTATCTCGATGACGTCATCATATTTAGTACATCTTTACAAGAGCATATGGTTAACCTAGAGAAAGTATTTAAAAGATTGCAAGAGTCTAACTTCAAAATCCAGATGGATAAATCTGAGTTTTTGAAATTAGAAACCGCGTTTTTGGGCCATATTATCAGTGGCGAAGGTGTTAAACCTAACCCTGATAAAATAGCAGCAATAGAAAAATACCCCTTACCAAAGACACCTAAAGAAATAAAACAATTCCTAGGACTATTAGGCTACTACAGGAAATTTATCCCAGACTTTGCCCGCATCACTAAGCCTATGACGAAATGCCTTAAAAAGACTAATACAATTACTTTTGACTCTGAATACATTGACTGTTTTAACAAATGCAAGAGCTTACTGACAAACGACCCCATCTTACAATATCCCGACTTCACTAAAGATTTTATATTAACAACGGACGCTTCAAACGTAGCTATAGGCGCTGTACTCTCGCAAGGCAGCATCGGCTCTGATAAACCTATCTGTTACGCCTCAAGAACTTTGAATGATAGTGAAACCAATTATAGCACTATAGAAAAAGAGCTTTTAGCCATAGTTTGGGCTACAAAATATTTCAGACCATACCTATTCGGTCGTAAATTCAAAATATTCACCGATCACAAGCCGTTACAGTGGATAATGAACCTAAAGGAACCCAATCAAAGGTTGACTAGGTGGAGACTTAAGTTAAGTGAATACGATTACACCATAGTCTATAAAAAGGGAAAGTACAACACTAATGCCGACGCATTATCCCGAGTAGAAATTAATAACGAGGAGACCGAGTCAATGTTAGCCAATCCTTCAGAGCGACCACCTTCTCGAACAGGTTCTACGACAGCCACTGCCCACACTAGCACTGAAAACCCGATTCTAGAAGTTCCTATTACCGACGAACCTTTAAATAAATTCCACCGACAAATATGTATAACTATAGTTAGTAACTCCCCCTACCTTAAACGAACGACAGCCACTAAACCCTTTGACACACACACTCGCACACATATTCAGGTCTCAGAATCTAACTTGGAACAGGATGTAATAAACGCTATAAAAGAATATGTCAAACCCAAAGTTAAAACTGCCTTAAAGATAACTCCGCCCTTAGGTATGTATTCAATCATACCTATTATCCAAAGAAACTTTAAAAGCTCAGCTATGAACCTAGTTCTAACAAAATCTGAACTAGAAGATGTAAAAGAATATTTAAAACAGCAACAGATCATTAGAAACTATCATGAGGGCAAAACTAATCACAGAGGGATAAACGAATGTTATCTTGCTCTCTCCCGGAAATATTATTGGCCCAAGATGAGGGATGACATAACTTAATACATAAATGAATGTTTAATCTGCGGACAATCCAAGTATGATAGAAACCCAATTAGACCTCAACTAAACTTAGTGCCCCCAGCAACCAAACCTTTTGAACTAGTACATATGGACCTCTTTACAGCCCAAAATGAAAAATACCTCACAGTAGTAGACGCTTTCTCAAAATACGGACAAGCATATCACATACGAGATGGCACAGCAATTAGTATCCTACAAGCAGTTTTAAATTATTGTACACATAACGGTCTTCCACTTACTATTGTAACCGATCATCATCATCATCATCATATCAGCCGTAGGACGTCCACTGCTGAACATAGGCCTCCCCTACTGATTTCCAATAAGACCGGATGGAAGCGGCCTGCATCCAGCGCGATCCCACGGTCTTCATCAGATCGTCTGTCCACCTTGTGGGTGGACGTCCTACGCTGCGCTTGCCGGTGCGTGGTCTCCACTCAAAAACTTTACGGCCCCATCGGCCATCAGTTCTGCGTGCTATATGGCCTGCCCACTGCCACTTCAACTTGCTAATTCGTTGGGCTATGTCGGTAACTTTGGTTCGTCTACGAATCTCCTCATTCCTGATTCGATCACGCAGAGAGACTCCGAGCATAGCCCTCTCCATAGCTCGTTGGGCTATCTTGAGCTTGCTAATGAGGCCCACTGTAAGAGACCACGTTTCAGTGCCATATGTCATCACTGGTAGCACACATTGGTCGAAAACTTTCGACTTGAGGCACTGAGGTATTTCGGACGAGAAAACGTTACGTAATTTCCCGAACGCTGCCCAACCGAGTTGGATTCGGCGGTTGACCTCTTTCTGAAAGTTGGCCCTACCTAGTGCGATTGTTTGTCCTAGGTAGACATATGAGGTAACAACTTCCAGAACCGTGCTCCCAATTGACAATGGGGTGGGTACAACATGGCCGTTACACATTACTTTTGTCTTGTCCATGTTCATTTTAAGACCCACCTGTTGGGAAACGCGATTAAGGCCTCCGAGCATCAATTATTTTCCGAATTTACTAGAATGCATAAAATTAACCACCATAGAACACTAGCTCATTCCCCTAATGATAACGGAATAGTGGAACGATTTCACTCCACGTTACTAGAGCACCTACGCATCTTACGATTACGTCAGAAAGATGAGCCCGTGGTTAACCTCATGCTTTATGCTATATTAGCTTATAATAGCACAATCCACAGTTTCAAAAAGTGCAGACCCCATGACATAATAAGAGGACATTTTGACCCAAGAGACCCACTTGACATTGACATGACCGAACATCTTATGCAACAGTATATCCTAAATCATCGAGACCAGATGAAAACTGTATATGACCTTATCAACGACTTTACACTTACTGACCGAACGAATATTATACAAAATAGGAATAAGGACAGAGAGCCCGAAGTAGAATACCAACCAGAACAGCAAGTTTTCATTAGTAACCCACTAGCTAGTCGACAAAAATTAGCCCCGCGTTATACTCATGACACTGTGCTAGCCGACCTCCCGATTCACATTTATACATCTAAAAAGAAAGGTCCCGTAGCAAAATCCCGACTCAAACGTATCCCTAAGACCGCACGTTTGTTACAGGATACTACTGGCGATGATCGTTCACACAACACTGGCGCTCGAGATAAAACTTGAAAGCTTAGATGAAGGACCCGGACTCTTACCTTTCAACCTTGGACAAACCAGACTCATAACGCATTACCATTCTTTTTTACAATACATTGACTTAACTGACATTGAAGACAGGCTTAACTCCGTAATTAATCAACTAGACTATTTCAAAACCAAATCAGACAACCAAACTTTCCTTTTGTATGAACTTCAAATTAACCATTTATCTAATAAACTAGATAAAATTAGTTCTCAGTTAAAAACATTAGAACCCGATCGTAGCAAAAGAGGTCTCATAGACGGTTTAGGTTCAGTTATAAAAAGCATAACTGGTAACTTAGATCAATCGGATGCCCAAACTTACAATAATGCCATTAAACTTTTAGAAAATAATGATGACAAGATATTATCGGAGGTAAATGAGCATATAAGTCTCAATAAAGTCTGGATGACTAGATACAGTAATATATTATCAAAAAATTTTAGCAATCAAGAGACAATCAATAGTACTTTAGGATTACTTTTAGACGAGAAAGCTTCCGCTAAAACTGATCTTATAAGATACGCAAAGTTTGCACAGTTGTTAACTATTATTAGTGATAATACAGATGATTTATTTTTAGAGATAATTAAGATAGAAGATACCCTAGCTTTTATACGTGCATCGAGCACTCACCATAGTACTTTAAGCATAGATACTTTAGGTAATATGACGAAACGATTAAGATCCATATACGGATCAGATCAATTGCTAGAGGCAGACTTAAGAGAATATTATACAGTTATAAAACCCGGCTATTACTTTACAGGAAAAAGAATAGTTATCATATTTAAAGTCCCAATTATCTCCCCTGACAAGTTCGAATTATATAAATTAGCAATAGTTCCCAATAAAGATATGTACACCTTTATTCCTCCTTATCCTTTCATTGCAACCAACGGGAAAGTTTTCAAGTATATAGAGGCTGAATGCCCGAAGTTTAATCAGCTCCATCTCTGCGAAGAGGAAGTCAACCATCAACCGACGAGAGGACACCTAGACTGCATCCAAGAGCTCATCTTTAACCAATCTCTACAGAAGTCATGCCTTCCCACTAAGCTCACGCTGACCAAAGAAGCCATGGAGCAACTGGACGACAGACGACACACTTACCTACACACTTACCTTTCCACAACCGACCCGAACCGAGCTACAATGCGAACGTCAAGAATTCAACTCTCTACACGGAAGTTATCTCGCTACCATCCCGCAAAACTGCTTACTACGCACCGAGCAGTTTACTATAATCAACACGAATGACCATATCAAAGGACAACCGCTGAAAATCACCGAAATACCCATGAACCTGAACATTGTCAACGAATTCATCCCACATCTGAAGTTAAACTCACTGCACCTGGAAAGCCTACATGAAATCGAGGATAAAATCTTAATGCATCAACCTGTACGAATCGAACGCACTAACTTGGAACAATCGATCTACCATACGACCATCCCACTATATGTCGTAATATTCGGTGCAACTATACTGATCGTTACTCTCACTATACGTCGGTATAATGTTTGCACAAAGCTTAGAAAGCTACAATCACCAGATGAAAGCGAGGAGAATCATCAATACGAAGACGCAAAATCTCCTAAAATCAAGAAAACTGTACCAGCAACATTCTCACTGAAATTGCTCAAATAGTTGCTGTTCTGAGGGGGGAGGTGTTACGTGCCCTGCCTACACCAAATCGTCTGAATAGCGACATGATAGTTATTTACGTACAACGGATGTTTCCACACAAAATCGCAACACACCGACTCTGCTGACTCGACGCCTCGTGGAGCCATCGGCCACCTACTTCCAACCTGCTGACGCCGCACCCGCGTTTCGCAATCGTTTAGAATTATATTTTTTGTAATAATTAATTTGGGACTTCGGAACTAGCATCGTCCAAGTCTAGACCTAAAATTTAGTATAAGCCTTATATTGTAACTTAAAGTAATTAAACCATTTTTAAATTAATTTCGGTTTTTTTTAAGTCCTACGGCTGTCACCTTCGTAATTCGCTTCACTTGAAAGAAAACAATATGGACTCTATAGAAAAAAAAAACAATTTCTAAATTTTGGGAAGTAAAACGTTATCAAATAAAATTGCATCATTGTCAATCGAAATATCACTGAACTAATACTCATTAAACTTAGTCGTTTAATACCATGGGGTGCGCCAATAGAGACGACGGATTCATACGAGCTGGCCCGTGATTGGGTCACCTGCCGCAGGAGATGGCTTTGTTACCGCGCCGTTGTGTGCAGTGCACAGACACGAAAATGTACCACTACATGCGTACATTTATGAATGAATTGTAGGCAGAATCACTCTCTGCCTTCTGAAATATGATAAATAAATGTTAGATAAAAAAGAATGGCATTGAGACTCCAAAGATAAGTTTAGAATTCAACTTACATTGTCTTGTCATTTGTGTAGAGAGCTGGCGTGAGACACGCTCTACACCTCGCCGCCGCGCGGGCTCTCGCACCCTGCGGACTCTTTCTGAAAGTAGCAATTTAAAAATTGCTTTATATGGTGATACTATCTTTAATTAGCTCAAGCAATTAGGTATGTTGAACAAACCTGCACTTTGCCTTGGGGAGTTTTGTAGAGAGTCTGTCTGTCCCACTAGACTGGGAACAGGCGACACAGGCAGCGACTGCACATGCACTGGTGATGTTGCAGATAGCACATACTGAGGGTGGACAATCAAACTGTAATAAAGTTACAATAATATTAATGAAACTTATATATATATTGCTAATATTAAGCGGCATAAACATGTTTTCACAAGAGATACAACTCACATAGCTGATGAAGCTTCAGTCTCTTGTAATTGGTGTGATGGTTCATCAACCACTTCCACTGTCACTGCACCTTCACCCTATACAATAATGTATAGTATTATTTAATAGCATTGTTAGTATTATTATGCATGATGAAACAATAGTTTACAAAAGCAGATTTGGAAATACCAGAAGATACACTTACGTCATTTGAGGCAAATTGGTCCTGCCTAACATCGGCTAGCGGGCCAACATCCCTGCCTAAAATATTGGCTGTCCTCTCCTCCAATGGTGACAACACGGGAGCATTACTGGGTCCACCACCAGTAGCTCGTTGGTTGGCATTTATAGTGAGCAACTTTGACCTAACCCGGCACTTGTAGTCATTCCACACCTAACAAAAGAATAAAACAATATAATATTATTTTTGTTACGAACACTCGGCGTATAACATCCACTTTTATCTGCCTTGATGATTCTCACCTTGGACCATTCTTTCCCTGTTCGGGCAGGCCCTTCAACATTTAGATTTGTGGCACACTCATTCCATAAGCGTGCCGCAACTTGACGAGCCTCTTTAGACCTAACTCGTCCAAGAGCAAGGTCTCGATGCTGCTCTAAAAACTGCCATCAGCTCCATTTGCCGGACCGTCGTGCATCTGCGACGCTCATCCATTTCCACCAAGTAACAAACAGTACACCAAGAAAAGTAAAAAAAGAAGTGAAGTGTTTCCAGGATGTGTGTGAGTGGTCTACGAAACAATAACGACTCCTAATGAAATGATAACAACGAATGAATGCGGCTATCCAAAGAGTATAATATAACTTTGAATGTTTATTTACGTTTAAAACTTGCTTACCTTTTCAAATTTCAAGTTCATGCCGCACTTTCAGCTGTCAAAACTAGAGGTGCGCACGTCAAAATTTATTACTAAACGCTCGGATATCACTCGGATATACACAAACTAAAAGAACACCACTAACGATTGACGTAGCGCAACGTTCCAACTTCTAATAGCATTTGAACTTTATCGCAATACCAAAATCGGAACAGCTGAATCGAAACCTAACCGTTGCCGCAATTGAACCGTAACGTTATAATAAACGTTTGCAGATGTTTGAAATTAGCGCGATTGACCTCCAGTTCGAGACGCAGTACCATGCGCTGGTGGCCTGTGCGAGAACGAACCTCGAACCCGCGCGCGCCCCCTCGCCTGCGCTCGTGTCTGCCACCTCCATCGACGATCTCCCACGTCACGGTTCTGGCTGCAAACACGACTTTGTCCGGCTACCGAAGATAGACTTGCCTCACTTCAACGGGGACTATCAGCACTGGCTTGAATTCCGAGATACGTATTCATAATAACAACAGCATACAAGAAATCAACAAATTTCACTATCTACGTGCAGCCTTAACCGGCAGCGCGTCGTTAGTGATAAAAAGTATTAATTTCAAAGCCGATAACTATGATACAGTTTGGCAGTTATTATCCGAAAGGTACGACAACGAAAGATTACTTGTAAATAATCACGTGCAGGCATTATTTAATTTTGAGCATATTCAACATGAATCTTGTACCTCATTACGGAACATGATCGACGTAACAAATAAAAGCTTCGTGCCTTGTCAACTTTATTACAGCCAACTGATCATGGTGGACTAGGGGAAACTCTTATAATATACATGATGTCAGATAAACTTGACAGGGTCACACGTAGAGAGTGGGAAGAGTATAAAAATAATTTAGATACTTTTCCACATTTAAAAGATTACATCAAATTTTTAACAAACAGAGCAGATTTACTTGAATCCTTAAATTCCAATAAAAACACAACTATTACTAAAAATACTAATGAAAACAACAAAACTAAAACCTATCTTACAACTATTAAAACTAAAACAAACAATTCAGACGACGTGACATGTCCTATGTGTTCACAAAATCACTTTTTATTCAGCTGTCAACCTTTTAGAAATCTTGAGGTTGAAGCACGCATCAAAAAAGCTTCAGAAAGCAATGTTTGTTTGAACTGCCTTCGACCTGGTCATACAGTCAAGCGTTGCAGTCTATCGCATTGCAAATATTGCAATGCGATAGACTGCAACGCACAAAATATCAAGCATCCCTCTTACATAGGGAATCAACTTCAGATAAACCTACAGGGGACAATATTGCATTGTCAACGAACGTCGTGTTACCCTGTTCAGACGCAACAAGACAAAATTTCATAGCAAAAGCTTTTATGCAATGGCTCAAAAACTATATAATAAGTTACCAGAACAAGTTATCTCAAGTACTAACATTAACGAATTTAAAAGAAACCTGTTCAAATTGTTAAATAACAAAGTGTATCATTCTGTTGACGAATATTTAAATGATAAATTTTAATTTTCCTTTTAAATAAATCCAGTTTGTTTTTATGAGTGACTATGATTGTGTTAATTTTGATTATTGTTGTACCTATTAATGAATTAGTGACATTATTTTTTATTTTGTACTTTATTTAATTTGACATTTCATCAATAATTTTATTTAAATTGCTTGGACATGATTTATAATAATTGTGTAATTTAAATCCTTTGATATTTTGTATGCCTTTTGGCGGGGCGCAGCTCGGATTCTATAGTATTTATTATAACACCTTTTGTATGTACCCTGTGTTCACGAAATAAATAAATTTGAATTTGAATTTGACAATAATCAAATTAACATTTTGCTATCCACAGTTTTGGCAAAGGTGACAGATGTCAATGGAGAGCTTCATACAGCCAGGATCCTGTTGGACAACGGCAGCACCTCCAAATTCATCACCCAAGAGTTCTGTGGGAAGCTCGGTCTGGCAAAACACAACACTAGCTCCACTGTCTCAGGTATTAACGGTCAAGTTTCTAGTACCTCGGAAACCTGCAGTCTTCATTTGCAGTCTTGTAATGGTGGTTATCGGGCGAAAGTAAACTGTTTTGTTATACCGACGATCACACAATCGTTACCTGGTTCTTACGTAAATAAAAGGTACGTCACCATCCCGCCAGATATTCAATTAGCAGATCCTTCATTTATTGATATAAAAAATCGTCCAAAGGTAAGTACGTCGAAAAATACTTTTTTTAACACATAAAAGCTACTATATCTGCTAAAATATAAAAGATAGAAATATGGTGTCGCGGACTTTTTTGTAGAACTATTAAAGGCGGACCAGGTTCCCATACATTTTTTTCAATTATAAACAACTGTTAAGGCAGCGCATGCAAATAACTTTGTAGTAAGAGCTATTTTTTTCCGCCTGGCTAGACAAAAATTGAGATAGTTCGGCTATTATGCATGATATATTTATAATTTATAGCCTATAGCACTCACGAATAATGTAGCTTTCTACCAGTGAACTAATTTTTAAAATCGGTTCATTACTTCCGGAGATTACCCCCTACAAACAAACTTACAAACAAATTTTACCTCTTTATATTATTATTATATATTATAATAAATAATATAGATAATATAGTATTTAGTATAGAAAAAGCTACTATATCTGCTAAAATATAAAAGATAGAAAGATGGTGTCGAGTACTTTTTTGTAGAACTATTAAAGGCGGACCAGACTGCCATACATTGTTTTCAATTATCCACAACTGTTAAGGCAGCGCATGCAAAAACCTTTGTTGTAAGAGCTATTTTTTTCCGCCTGGCTAGACAAAAATTGAGATAGTTCGGTTATTATGCATGATATCTTTATAATTTATAGCCTTTAATGACAAAAATAATGTAGCTTTCTACCAGTGAAACAATTTTTAAAATCGGTTCATTATTTCCGGAGATTACCCCCTTTTTTTTTTTTTTTTTTCAAAACCACCCTGTTCCTTCTGTTGCCCTTTACGTTCCGGGGCCACGGTATCCTGTTAAGACGTCCCGCAACCCCGGCAGGCGTTGGCCCCGTTGGGGGCCCCGTCCCTGTGCTGACAGCTCTTTGAGGCGCGCGCGAACAGAACGCGCCGTCGACCCGGGCTTGGTCCTTGATCGGACGGCGAGCGACCCATTACTCGCCGTCCGCAAGCCCGCGCCTACGGTGGCCGGACATCGCCTCGCTCATCCTGAGCGGCGGCGCAGTGGTTGATATTCGCCTGGAGGAGGCGCAATGGATCCGTGATTAGGGGTCCACTGCATCCCCCTCCAGGACCCTCTTCGAGGGCGGAGCCGCACGGCGGCGGCGACGGCGGAGGCCACGGCGGCAGCGGCGGCGACAACGGCAGTGGCGGCGGCAGCGGAGGGCTTACCTCTGCCCCTGGCCTTGTGCGGCGCAGGCCTTTCCCCCTGCCCGGTGATTGGCCGGCTTGGCCGATAGTACCTAACTTTTGCTAATTGTTTCGTAATAGGTGGATTGTTTTTAAATCTTAATTAGACAAATTAGTTTCGTATTATTTTTGTGTGTTAGCTAGTTTAAAAGTAAAAATCATTTTTGTTGTAAAGTTGTTTGTGGTGAATTTATTTTGTTAGGTGGTATTAAAAAATTGTTTTTAAAAAAATCACTTCTGGTCTTATTCCTTAGATCAGAAGTGGGATTCTCTCCCAATCGCCCACCGTTATTTTTGTTAAAGGATAGTTCTTGCCAGTTAATTTTATTCTAAAAGTTTTGTCGTTTTGTTCGTTTTTATTCTTTTTGTCCAGCTACCTTCAGGTAGTACGATTTTTGTTGGAGTGTTTAGTGGAGATTAGTTAGTGCTTTTGATTAGATTTCGTGCCGTATTTTGTTATTATTTGTGTCAGTAGTGTATTATTGGGCATTCTATACCACTATCGGCAAGTAGCTCGGCGAGTGCGCCTCGCTGCCGATAGTGGTATAGAATGCCCAATAATCGACACTCGACTCGACTCTCCACTCGACCGATAAACTCGAACGAGACAGTTTGTTGTACCGTGTACTTGATTAGGAACGATTTACTCGACCAATGACTAGTAACTTGCTCCTTACCACTATCTTCCATACGGCTGGTCAGTATGCCGCGTTTCGGAGCACGATGAACAATCAACCATTTACTTACCACTGCACTTAACCGGTCACTCGAGTTGCATTTACTGTTAACATAGAATGGTGAACGAGTTGATGATTGTAACAAACCAACGAAATTACAAGTACCTAGTGAAAAAAGCGTTAACGGGTTATTATTGTAAATAAAAAACAACTGTAAGGTACGGTATTTGGTTTAATTATCATAAAATGTTGGTTTGCCTGGAAACAAGATATCAGCCGCACGCACGAGCTCTTGTAATTTTCGCCACTGAGGAGAATCCGCGTCAGTCTGGAACTTGATTCGGACGAGCGCCTTCTTCCACAGCTCGGCGGAGTCGGTAAGGCGAGCGTCGTCAGCCTTGTACACCTTGCAGTCGATGTAGTACTCTCCGTCGGTGCTCGTTGCTCGGCGCTCGCAGCCGCTGGCTACCCGGTTCACAAAGAATGAAGTTAGGTGATCCGATGCATCTTCTTTGTGTGGGATGTCGCGGTTGTTACTGATGCCGAATATGTCGATGCCAGTATTCACTTTTTTACTGAAACAATTACAGAAACTGTAATTAGTTAATGTTTAGAACGAGAGATGCATACGCCAAGAAAAACCTTCTGCTGTAAAAAAAATATAACAATTGACTCGGCTTTGATCAATACTGTAATCGATTAAATCAATCCATCGATTCAAACAATAACCAAGTGAACCTGCACTTGTTTTAAAATAATATGTAATAGTAATTGCACGATTATAATTTAGTCAGTAGATATGTGGCTAGAGTAAGTAGATAATTAATTTACCTGGCACGAGCTACGGTTGTTGATTGTGACTGCATCTTGCGTTTCCCATTGCTGTCTGCAGACAGTTTGCGGCTGCACTTCACTTTTTGCCCGGTGACCGATGCTTGCAAGTAATCACACTCAGAGTCTGACCTGAAATAAAGATAGGGAAAATTTAGTCACATAATTATTATTAATTATCTCAATGGAGTAGTGTCAACACAAGTGTGTGCGCAAACATTGGTTCTCCTACATGCCCATGGGATAGCAAACCCATAGAGAGATTGGGTGCAGGATCGATGGCTTTACATGCTGTTCAAAGCACAGAAGACTGGATGAAAAATAATGACTCCTTCGAGGGATCGACCTCAACATACTATGAGCAGCTCGGGTGATCTGTGAAGTAACACGCCCACACACAAAAATAACTGTAAATTACAAGCGGATCACAAGTGTGAGCCATGACAACGAACAGAATATTTTATAAGACTTACATTTTTCAATCAGAAGTTCCACTCGGTTTGATGACTTGGTTGGTGATGGCGGCAGCGGGTGGCTATCGACAATGTCGTCGCTGATATTTGTAGACAACACGGACTGTTTGTATACTGATGATAACAGAGCACTTCGTTGCACTTGCAGACTGCGAATACTTTGTACCGAATACTTGTAGCTTATAAGTAAAAATCAAATTATAAGTAAAGCATGTTAAAAACACTTCAATCAATTTAGCATTGTTGTGTTGAAGTAACTTTTTCTGTAGTCGGATTATACATGCACGTAAAATGTAGACGAAGGAAAATTTTATGCTGCATCGAATGTCGATGCAGCGAAATTAGCCAGGGCTGACTAAATGATAGCGAGCACGGAATCGTTACACTACATTGATGTAATTATTTTATAGAAGTAAATAAATATTTCTAAGGTAGGTACTTATTTTATCATCTACGTTAGGTCTTGTGTAGAAAATATGAACTTATTGCCGTCAACCTAGTACTTTTCTAGACTTCCTGAAATAAATACATAATATAGTTCTCATAACTACACTAACAGCCATGAGTCAAACCATGGAAATCCGTATCTGTCGATACGCTATGATATATTTTAATCGTAATAATGCATTGTGTAAATTTTGTATTTTGCTGATACATAGAATGATACTAAGTTATTGTCAACCCTAACTAAAATAGCTGATTATTGTGAATGTGAAATAAATAATTAGGTTAAGCACACGTGTAACAATTGCGCAAAAACAAATTTTATGATGAAATACTTTTAGGCAAAAAATATAATTTAAAATATTATTTATTACTTCAAAGGTCTCTCGGAGTGAGCACCTTTCTAAACTGTCACCGAAAAATTAAGTCAATTATTAAAAATAAATATTTTATTGATCACACACCAGAAAGTACATACGAACGATTTCATCAGGAGTAACGCTGTTCGGTATATCGTGGGAGGCCTGAAATACACCTGTTTGGATAAAGCAGATCATTTCATATTGTACAGGTAATTATCAAATATATTTTTTTAATTTCAATTAACATAATAGTATGACTCTTTTTCAACCCAGAATTTACAATTATATGTCTGATTCTTTATCGGTACCTAATAATCATTTTTTTTTATTTCAGATACATTCTGCCTAAACAAAATATTAATTACCGACTGGTCTGTGAAGAATTATTTAATTACCTGAAATATATCTCCATATTTGGATCACGTAGATACACATTCCTGTGTATAAATCATTTTACATTTTGCAGGTAATTATTATCTTTATTTTTCTCTCCAGATTATACTATTATCTATCTAATTAAATTATGTGTCTAATGCACCCAATTTTTTATTATTTCAGAAACATTCTGCCTAAACATAATTACCGACTTACCTGAGAAGAAATTACACAAGGGATCTTGGAACGAACATAAAATAGTCCTGATCAAGTTGTACTACCTATATAAAATATTTTGTTACTGGTATACCTAAGATCGTGAATAATAGTTGTAAGTATTATCTAATCTAATTTTATTGAAATTGTTAGTATTCCTTTTTGTTAGTGATTTCAACAATAACATAATGCCTCACTGTTCTGATTGTAAAGTATTTGTAGATAATCGCCGATGGTCTGGTCATTTACGTAGCAATGTACATAAAAACAAAAGTTCAACTCCTATTTATGATAATGTGGCAATTATTAATTCTTCTTTTAAAGAACGAATCAAAAGTTATAAAATCACAGCGACAGGCGAACAAATACATAGTTTTCCTGAAATGTTCCTCAATAGTATTAGTCCACAAATTAAACATTTAATAGATAGTTCAATACAGAAACACACCTCTGTCAAAATAAACTTCGAACTGTTTGCTTCCTTTCTTATGTTTAAAAATGATCAACAAGAAATAAAATCATTCCGAACAAAAAATTTTATTACACTAATTAATTACGATTTTGATTCTACTTACAAATCAGCTGTTAATGTACTACTAAAAAAAATTGAAGAATTTGAGGAAAGAGATAGTGGTTGGACATTTTTAAGTAATTCACATTTAGAATTAAATATTAATAAATATCAACCACTCAGCGGATCTAAATTTTTAACTTTGCCGAAATCCATAAAGGCTAAAAGGGCTTGTTTGAATATTCGAAACAATGATGAGTATTGCTTTTTGTGGTGTGTTGTGGCGGCATTGTACCCCACAAACAGACATCCCGATAGGATTTCGTCTTATCCATACTTTCAGGAAGTTTTGAATGTTAATAATTTAACATTTCCAATTACATTCTCGGACATAGCTATCTTTGAGAGAAATAATCCTTCTCTCAATATATTTGTATATGGTTTAAAAAATGAGAAAACAATTATTGGGCCATTGTATACAACGCTGAATGACAAGTCTAATAAAAGTATCCATCTACTGTTTTTAGAAAATAATAATAATTCTCATTACTGTCTCATCAAAGATTTATCTCGTTTAGTTAGAAATCAGATGACCAAACATCATGGTAAACTATATTTCTGTGAAACATGTTTATTGTTTTTTCCAACGCTTAGTCAAATTGAATCCCACTTGTGTGGGGGGATTGTCACTGTTTTACCGGAAAAAGGGTCATTTTTAAAATTTAAAAATTATGATAGAAAACAAAATATTCCATTCGTCATATATGTCGACTTTGAAACGTTACTTGAACCAATTTCCGGCGCTGAATTCAACACCGCTAACACGTCATACTTAAAACGCCACGTGCCAGCGGCGTTCGCTTACAATGTCGTGTCATCAAATAAAAATGCCACCGTTGAGGGCTATAGAAGTTATCGAGGTAATGATTGTGTTTCGAAATTTATACATTTTCTTACTGAGGATGTAAAACAATTACATAAAATTATATCCAAAAGCGAGCCTATGATATTCACTGACGAAAATTCTCGTGATTTTAAACGTGCCGTTAAGTGTCATATTTGCGACAATTTACTCTTAACCGATAAAGTAAGAGATCATTGTCATATTAAAGGTCTATATCGAGGTGCAGCACATCGACACTGTAATTTACAGCATAAAGTACCAAAATTTATTCCAATATTTTTTCACAACTTATCCGGATACGATTGTCATTTATTTATAAAAAAGTTAGGTGAAATTCCAGGTTCAATTAAAATAATCCCCAAGACTAAAGAAAAATATGTAGCATTTACTAAATTTATTCCTATTGCCGATAACGAGTACATTTGTATAAGGTTTTTAGATTCCTTCAACTTTTTGGGAACAAGTTTAGACAAGCTCGCTAAAACATTGCAGGTGGAAGATTTCGTTAATCTACGGTCTCATTTTTCTAAAGAAAAACAGTTTAATTTATTGAGAAGAAAAGGTGTTTATCCATATGATTACATGACCACTTGGGGATGTTACGATCAAACATTTTTGCCGTCTAAGGATAATTTTTATAATTCTTTGACTAACGAAGTCATTAGTGATGAAGATTATAATCACGCGCAGGCTGTTTGGGCTGAATTCAATATTAATAACCTAGGCGAGTATACGGATCTATACTTAAAAACGGATGTGCTTTTGTTAACAGACATATTCCAAAATTTTCGGAAAACCTGTAAACAATATTACAGTCTTGACCCCGCGTTTTACATTACTGCACCCAGTTTATCTTTCGATGCGATGTTGCTAAAAACAGGCGTTCAGTTAGAGCTAGTGTCGGACTTAGCTATCGTCAGAATGATACAAAGCGGTATACGCGGTGGTTTGTGCATGTGTTCCCATCGGCATGCTAGAGCTAATCACAAGTACATGCCTGAATATAATCCATCACAACCTGAGAGTTTCATAGTATACTTAGATTGTAATAATCTTTACGGTTTCAGCATGTGTCAGTATTTACCATACTCTAGTTTCAGATTTTTAGGTGATAACGAATTAGCTAATTTTGATGTTACCGCTATAGAAGATAACGCAAAATGGGGCTTCATATTAGAAGTCGATCTATTGTATCCCGAAAATTTACATAATCATCATAATGACTTACCATTTTGTCCTGAAAAATGTGTACCCCCGGGAGGTAAAACCAAGAAACTCATAGCAAATTTGTATAATAAGTACAACTATGTGATTCATTACGTTCATTTAAAAAAATGTTTGGAACATGGTTTAATTTTGCGTAAAATTCATAGAGCTATTACTTTTAGACAGGCTCCATATTTAAAACAATACATAGAGTTAAATACTCAATTAAGACAAAAAGCAAAAAGTTCCTTCGAACAAGACTTTTTTAAGTTATTAAATAACAGTGTTTTTGGAAAGACATTAGAAAATACTGAAAATAGAGTAACCGTGCATTTAGTTAATCAATGGTGCGATCAGTCCAATCGAACTAAGAAATTTATATCCGCTGAGAAACTTATAGCCAACCCCTATTTCCACAGTGCATCTATTTTATCTGAAAACTTAGTTGCGATACAAATGAAACCTGATCAAATTATTTTAGATAAGCCTATCTACATAGGTTTCACTGTGTTGGAACTTTCAAAAGCACACATGTATTACTTTCATTACGATATTGTAAAGCCTTTTTATAAAGATCGAGTGCAGCTATGTTACACAGATACCGATTCCTTTGTTTATAAAATAGACACTAACGATTTTTACCATGATTTGAAATATAATTTTTTACAATATTTTGACAGCAGTAACTATGAAGCCGCAAATGATTTACAGATACCGCTAAAAAATAAAAAGGTACCCGGTCTCTTTAAAGATGAAATGGGAGGAAAATATATATCTGATTTTGTTGGCTTGAGATCGAAACTTTACTCTATAAAAACCCCTAATAATATTATTAAAAAAGCAAAAGGGGTGAAAGCAAGCGTGGTCAGGGATTTAAACTTATCAGACTATGAAACCATTTTATTTAATGGCGGAGTAATCCGGAGAAAAAATTATATGTTTAAATCGATAAAACACGAAATATTTACTCGTACTGTCAACAAAGTTGCTTTATCTAGAAATGATGACAAACGATCGATATCTGTAGATCAAATTTCAACTCGAGCCTGGGGTCATGCGTTTATTTTTAAGAATGAATTACTCTGATCATAATTTAAGTTTAGTGTTACGTAATTATCTAAGGCTACTCATGTAATAAGTTTAGTTTTAGAAAATAATAAATGTTAAAACTATTATACAAAAAGTAAATAAAATTGGAATTATTGTAACCATTGACTTGTTTCATTTATGAAATTCTATTTACTTTAAAATATAATTACACTCTTTTTTCAATCGGTAAATGAAGTAAATACCGATTGCAATGATTTCAGTTGCACTATGCACCTAGATACCTTGCATCGTAAGGTTGATTTTTGAACGTTTACGATTAAGTAACACGCTTACAAGGCACTATTCTTCATTGTATAATTATTGTCTACGTTGCAGTTCATTGGCCTTAGCGTGGAGACACAAATGCTTAGATGACATGTAATTAATTATTACACGGTATTTAATTATTTTGCAATCATTAACGAAATATTATTCATCGCGAACACCTGTTTCATATATTTTTTTTAACCTTCAGCAAAAGTAATCATGTCGGTGAGTATAATTTTTTTTTTGTAACTAACAATTGTGATCGCGGTAGTGTTAATAATCAATATAATAAAGGAATATAGTGAACTCCATGGAAAACCCAATTATAACGCTTTAGAGCGCTATACTAAAGGAATAGTGGTATAATTGTTTTATATTTTGTTTCAGATGTCTGAATCCGAGATCATATTCAGCCAGTATGCCCAGGATCCTTACGAAGGATTCTCTGAGATGTTTCGCAGCGAACCCGAGCACAGCAAACCAGTCACAAAAGATAAAAAACCAAAACAACGATGCAGGGAAAAGTCGAAAAAACTAAAACCAACCAAATCCTACGTGATGAGTCGACTACAGCGAAGAGGGATTAAATTAATAAAAATTTCAGTCATAGATCTATGTAATAACAATCCTCAAACCATAGACAGTGATAGTGACAGTGAGAACGTTATTATAAACGCACAATATATTGTTCAAGATGCTATCGACAGTGTTATGGACGAAACTGAGTCTTTAGTTAAGAAAATATCGAAATCTTTAATAGATACTGACTTTTAATAATCGTTTGTGTAAATTAATGTCTATAATTTTATTAAGATATTTCTATTCAATTGCGTGTAGTGTTCAGTTATTTGGAGAAGTGTGGGGAGTGTTTAGCAAAATAAAAGCATGAATAACTTATTTTGATTTTTATTTAACAAACCTAAAAACTAATAATCTACATTACACACATTAGTGCATACATTTTATGCCCATTCTAAATACTTCCTTAAACAAAGCACATTTTTAAGCGCACAATGCTTCAGATGTTTATTACAATTAAAATTAGATCTTCCTTCACAGTATGTTTTATGCAAAACAGAGAAATTAGGACATTGTTCTTTACCAAGGTCTAATACTTTACAATTCATACAAAGATCCTTTATCCAATTCACCTTCTCCAAACCATTTACAATGATTTCCTTATTTTCTAGATATGAAACGATTATACGTCGAAATTCTCTGTAGTCAATATAACCTTCATTCCAATAAATTCCCCTATTTCTTTCCAACCATTTAACCTGCTTCTTTTCATCACTTGTTAAGTATTTAAACAAGTATGGTGGTTTTATTAAAAATGTTTGAGTATAATCACGACTAGCAAAAGCTAATTCTTTTATTATAAAATTATTGTACAGGTCTTTAAACCCTTGAACATCTAATATGATAGTATTCGGATTCATGATATTTTTCTCACAGTATTACTTAGAGGCTTATACTCAATTATGCAGTCGTTCAATAAAAGACAATATGCAGAAGTTTGATCTGGTATGTCCGAATCACTCTCTATTTCCACTCGTACATCCACAATAGGACCTGTCTTTACATTATCGGCCTGTCTAGAGCAATCTATGATAAAGAGCGGCGCCAAATCTTTAAATTGTTTTTCACTTAATAAGGGTTCCGGGCGACGTCCGTAATAAGACTGTTGAAATCGAATGTATTGCTCGTATAATAAAGCGATTCTGTTATTCGCAAAACTGATATTTAGGTTTTCATAGGGGAAGTAAGTTGAATTTAGGTATACTCTAACGTCACGAACATGGCAGTGATCGAACTGAGACATATCAGAACTTGAATTGTTTTTTCTATTTGTTTGTAGGCCCATAATTATGTATCTAGGTTTCTCTATTTGCGAGGAAGTTTTGATGGACCAGGTATGTTTTGTAGTTTTAGGTAAAGCTGGATATTCGTAGAGATCCCAATTTCTGAATATCATCTGAAGTGGTCGATCTTTTTCTAACAGTTTGAGTAAACTTATTTTCTCTTTGTCGGACACTTTAACATGCGGTACACGCCAGATGATTTTATTTATTTGAACGTCTTCTACAAATTCACCGGTGTTAAGTTTGACCGCATTCAGGTTAGTATTACTTCGTAGCAATATCAGTTCGTGCCTACAATTTATCACGACTTTCTTGAAATCTTCAGCGAAACCGATGATGTTACTGAGTGGTATAGACGCGGAAAAACTACCCCCATTTATATTTTTTACGCCATCGATATTCCAGCCCCATGCATTAGATATCTTTGACTCACTTTCACTCATTGATATTAACGATTTCATGGTGGTAGTTATGCCAGCATTTTTTATTCTATCAATTTCCACTCCATTTAGCTCGTATCTTATATCTTGGAACAGGTAAAGTAGAGCATTATTCGTAAAATTAACACTAGTGGCTTTCTCTTTCATATCCTTTTTGCTTACGATAACAGTCCCTTCCAAATACAAGGTACTAGCTGACGGAAGTATATACAAGTCTTGCTGGTTAATGGGTATACGAATTTCATCGTTCCTATTGAAACTAGTTACGTAGGGCTTGTAAGAGTGAAATTCGATTCCTTCAACCGTGTTGTCGTAAGTCGGAGCGGATAAAACGTCTAAGATATTCATTTTAGTAAACCGATCGCTTTGAGAAATGCCTTGTTGTCTTTAGTTAATTTTATTTTCTTCTTAGGGCGAGCTCTTATATGGTTGGAAGCTTGAGTGGAACTGATATTTTTGATTTGCTGATGCACATATTTATTGTAGTCGATCATTTTTTTCTTCTGAGATGCAAATACAGCTGCACTTCTTCACCGCGCAAGTTTATTAAGCGGTTATTTATATCTAACAGCCTGATATGTATGCAGCTAATGTTGTTTTGGTTGATTGGAAAGTATATCGCGTTTTTCGGAATTTCTATAATCCTATATCCGGGAGGAACGTTGAGTGCAAATTCGTGGATAATGTGACTCGGTTCTCCGTTTGTGTACGAGCCGCTTACAATATCACATTCGATCCTGATCACAGTTGTAGGTAAAATGTTGACCGGCAACTGTGACTCATGCCATTTATTTGCTTTCAAGATTTGTTTATTAAACCCTAATAAATTCCTGAAAGTACCTTCTTTATTAAAATTTATGTCCTTTGTACAATATACAGCAGCTTTTAAAGTATTGTTATTGCACTGTAGTTTGATTGAGGCATCTTTCATTTCAGATTTTAAATAATCATTAATATCTTGCAATTCATAGGTGCCCTCCGGTATTTCAATAACTTCGTTAGAACCATAATAGAATTTATTATTCGTTTTGTCAATGTTTGGAATCGAATTAAATGTTGCGAAATGCAATAAGGCACACTCATACTGTTCATATAGTTGCAACGTGTTGGGATAGTAAGTAGATAAAGTTGACGAGTTTCCAGTTATCGATAATGTGAGTGACATTTTGCAAATGATTGAAATAAAAGAAAATCATAGATTTTATATGATTTTATTCCAAAAAGTCCACAGATATTCTAAACATAAGTGTCCACAATTTACAGTGTTGAATTTCTGATATCTTGTATAATTATAAAAAACATTACAATTCTTAAAATATCGTATTAATTCCATTGGAGGCTTCAAATTTCCAAAGCTATCAAAATATTCACAATAATTGCCTACTTTTACATAAGCTACCCAATGCGTCCCTTCGTTCTTATAATCGTCCAAGTTAACGATACCACATTCAATCGGATTTGGCGTTCTTGGTAATTGATCCCTCATGTACACTCCCCGAAAGTGAGGGATGTCGCGTGCATACCTTTGGATGTCTACATTAGTTAGAGGACGATTAGGTAGCTTATTTTTCAGTTTTTTGAAGATTTCACGAATAAACCTTTTCCATTTTTATGTGGCTTAATGTATAAACCCTGCCCTAACTTTAAAGACTCCATAGCCCTATTATGTCGTTGTGTTTCTAGTAAATTTTGCTGACCAGCTTTGTAATCGTTAACAGTTTTTGCAATACCAGCCGCACCACCAGCTAAAGTTCCTAATGCTGATAAGCCCGCAAAAATCGGGATTAAGGGTAGAATACCTCCAGTCTTTGGTAAGGGTATCACTCGTGGTACTCGAATTTTCTGAATGTTAGGAAATATTTTTATTGCTGCTGAGTAAGCAGCGTTAATTAAAGTTTTACTGTTCTTTGGTTTCAGTTTCTTTATCTTCGCTCTTATTTTTGATACGAAACTTTTAAACGTTTTAACGCCGGCACCAGATTTCAGTTTGGCTTTCATAACTTTGCTCACTAACCACGAACTAAGTTTTTCACCTTTCCCTGCATCGTTCGATTTAAGTCTTTGTTTAGCCATATTAAGTAGTTGTAAATCAGCTTTGTGACGATTGGGTAAGTCTGTATGGTTTGCATATGCAATGTCGTGATGCATGCAAGCTTCGTCTAGCTTATTTACACCTCGGTCACCTCGTAGTAAACGTTTCTGGAGTTTTGTTCCCGGGCCGCAATAATTGTAGCCTGGTAAATGAAGTTCGAACGGCAGATTATTAATTAGGGTATTAACAAGTTCACCTCCTTGCATTGTCTAAAGTGTAATGAAAGAAATAATGCAAAATTAACTGTTATATAATTGTTTTATTCCACTATTGCAGTTTTGTTGATCCAACTGTTTTCTTCGTTGTTTAGACCCAACCATTTCACAAACATTTTTGTTCCTTTCCTTTTTAAAACCTTTTCTACCAAATAAATACCCGGATAGTAAGATTTTTGAAGTTCTTGCTCGTAAAAAGTTCCCAATATGGCTTGCTTTCGCTGATCTTGTATATGATATGTTACTGGTATGGTATGATTTATTTTTTTTATAGTAAATATTTCAGTTGACCAATTAGGTGTGTAACCTTTCTCAAAATTGTGTTTGTATTTACTGATACGAACAAAGTCACCTACTTTGAACTTAGGTTTTCTACGAATGGTTACATGATTTAAGGTTTTTTTAATATTTTCTTTTATAACTGACTCACTAGATTTATTAACTTCAATTGGCTTAAATTTAATAGTACGATGTTTTGTGTTGTTATAAGTCTTTAACGTAACTTCTAATGGTATACCTAACCATTTATAGTTCCCATTCAAACTAAAATATTTATATAATTTATTTTTAAGTGTTTTAATCAGTCGCTCCACGATCGAAGCTTTTTTGCTAGAAAACGTTGAGTAATGGTTAATATTATACGTCTTCATAAGCGTTTGAAATGAGTTGTTATAAAATTCTGTTCCCTTATCAGTTTGTAAATTAACAGGTTTGCGATTGCTGTTAATCAGTATTCGTTTAAATGCATGAGTAACATCGAGTTTATTTTTTGATTTTAATGACTCTGCCCAAGCGTACTTTGAGAAGCAGTCAATCACCACTAGAATGTAATTATGACCTTTATTATATTTTCTCAGGTTTTGCATGTCCATTAGATCAGCTTGCCACAAGTCATCGACCCCTTTTAGAATGACGGAACGTCGAAGGAAATTTCTTCTTGCTGCTTTGTGTAGTTCATTAACAATTTGCTGTTTTGCCATTATGGAGATTTATTTTGAAGTAATTTATCTACCTCTGCTTTAGTATAAAACTTATCTTGCAAATGAGTTAAAACCTCAGGTATCTTTGCTTTTAAAGTAGCCTGTACTGTACCCTTTGTGTCTTTTATGATTTGAGAACGCAATGATCCAATCATATTATTAAATTCTTTTAACATATTAGCATTCAAACGATCTACATAATCCTTGTCCACAGTCAAATTATTTAATTCTTTTAATGTGTTAGCATTCAATCGATCTACATAATCCTTGTTCACAGCATCGTCTGCTTCTACTGGAGATCTAATTCCTCTCAGTCTTGAAGTTTTTAAATCAAAATCTCCGTTTTCTAATTTTAACAGAGCATTCTCATTAAACTCAAATAACTCAGCAAAACGCATTCTTTTGTGAATGTAGTGTCCGAATTTGTCTACGTTCATGTTTAAGGTGTATTGTATCGAGAGGCTAATAATAAAATAAACACATTTTAAAATATTTATTAATTTATAACTTTACTTTCACGCAATTCTTCAATGATAGATATAATTTCATTATCTAATCCTGTGTTACCAGCATCTCGAGATGCAATCAATAATTTTAATCTATCCACCAGTTCATTGGGATCGTCCCAATATACAAAATCTACGTTTTTCTTCCACGTTTTTGTTAAAGGTAGTAGTCCTTTTCCCTTCGATTGGTGTTCCTGAATTGTACTTCGTAGTTGGAACAGAGGCTTTATAATTTGCAAATATTTTTGTCCTTTATTACTTTTTATTGGTTTACTGGGTTCATAGTCTCGTCGATGTGCATTTGTATCAAGTAACATCGACTTATAATGTTTCATATCACTCTCTGTAACCATGCTTAAATCTACGTTCTTTTTCAGCAGCAATTGTTTTAAACCAGGCGTATTTCGGTATTTGCGTCCAGCCACGATGATATACTCGTCGCTGATCGTTATACGCGCAGAACCTAACATCAATTTGCCGCTCTCTACTCGGACACCAAACGGAATATCTTTCAGTGCTTCTGAGGACACTGACCAGGATGACATATCACATCTCTGGTTGTTTTCAGTTAATGATTTATACGAAGAATCACTTTCGATATCAGATTCATATTCGTCTTCATTGTCGTTGTTATCATTGCTTTCTGAACTAATAGGGTCTTCTTTTTGCAGAGTTTTATCGATAAACGGAACATCGGTTTCTTCATTTTCTATATTATGCAGGAGAGAAGCCTTCTTACTGTCATTAGCAATTTGGTTGAGTGGTTCTGTTACCGGCTTGAACACTGATTCCAGCACTTGCTGATTGTTATTCTCAACATCTCTCATCTTTCGCACTTTCTTTTTAACAGCCTCTGCAGCTTCAACTATTTGTCTTTTCAGTGATTTCTCCATAATAATAAAAAAAAAAAGTTCGTGACTGATTAAGCGTTGCCTGAAGAATAATATTATCGCGAGGGTACCGGTCTTAAATATTAGTATTTTTAATCAAAGACAACAAAAGTGTCAAATTTATTTCTGTAACATCCTTTATTTTTGGAGCAATCCTTATTAATTACTACATAATTGAAAGGCTCACTCCATATTTTCGAACACATTTCACGAAATTCATTCCATGACATATCAGTGTTGACATGTTCTTCATAAATATGCCGTAAATTTATTTCATCTTGTTTAAAAAGTATGATTAAGTTCGCATTGTCTCTTACTAACTGCTTAGGGATTTTACTATACGTTTGGTTTAGATAGAAACAATCAATGCACTTGTGTCTTCCCATCGCAAAATAATCACGTATGTTACTCTGATTTTCACAAGCAACATCATCAAAAATAATCACGGAGTTGGGTTTTGCGTCCTGAACGCTTAGTACTTCCTCATTTCCCTGATATTTCTGGAGGGAAACACCAGGCACCCGTTGCAAAACACTTTCTAAAAAAATGTACTTAGGTTGGTGCAGAGTTTTTGAATAAACATAAACATTTTCAAATCTTAATCCGTTTTCGTGTATTAGAAGACCAATTAATAAATTCGTTTTTCCACAATTGGACGGACCGCAAATAATACACCGTACTGAGTTAGGCAATAATTCTCCGTGACGAAAACTTGTCTTGCAAATATCATCGCAGACTGTATTAACATGCAGCGATTGCGGTTGTTTTACAAATTTCATGATTACTGTCGGAAATGAACCAATTGAAAATGAGTGAATGTATTTAGAACGCCATCATTTATAAACTTACCACAACCTCTTTTGCGTTACTGGTCGTTACGAGTCGATTGTTCATTATTGAGCATTCTGTACCACCTTTCAGAGCGATAGCGAGCTCGCATGATCATTGGTCGTGTACAGTATACACTACAGTCGAGTTGATAGTTGATTGTTCATACTGACCCGCCATAATATGGAAGTTACTAGTCGTTGGTTGAGTAAATCGTTCCTAATCAAGTACACGGTGCAACAAACTGTCTCGTTCGAGTTTATTGGTCGAGTGGAGAGTCGAGTCGAGTGTCGATTATTGGGCATTCTATACCACTATCGGCAGCGAGGCGCACTCGCCGAGCTACTTGCCGATAGTGGTATAGAATGCCCAATAATACACTACTTGTGTCATAGCGGTTCGTTTATTTTTCTACTTTAGACTTTTGTTGTTTTTGTCATGTCGAATCGTGAGCGTGAATATAGTGCGGATCGTCGCGATAGTCGTAGTTCCAATCGTCATAATCGCGACAGACGTGATAGTAGAAACCACGAACGATCACCTGACGAAAGTTTTAAGTTGCGGCTCGAGATGCAGGCTATGTTGAAGCGTCTTAAAGCGTTAGAGGATAGGCCTAGGCCGTCGCCTTTGCCAGGGCATTCTGGTGATCGTACCCTATTAGTGCCGGAAACTGGAAACCGCGATAGGTCGTTATCACGACAACGTGATCAGGGCGCCTACCGCCATCTCTTATAACAATATTATTTTAATATTACTTTGTAATTTTTGTTGTTGCATTTTCAACTCTCGGCGCTGATCAGAGCGTTGAAAATCCAACAGTGTGGAAGGCAAAGTAATATTATAATAATACTGTTTTAAGAGCTTGTGGTTGGCCCCCAGGTCAGACAGTCACCTAGGCGTAGTGCTTTACGACCACCGGATCTGCTTAGTGAGCGTTATGTTTCGCCGCCACCGCCGTCGAGCCATACGCGTATATTGCAATCGCCACATGTAAGTCCGCGATCGCGTGATCGGTTTGTGCCGCCTTTCCGTAGCCATAACCAGCGCAACCGATCTAGGTCTAGATCTCGTGGTTCAGAGCCTACATCTGGCAAGGCCCTGGAACATTCCACGGTTACCGACCGTATTATACACTACCGTTCAAAAGTTTGGAAGCAACAAGTTAAATTCAAATAAAATAAAAGAAAGCCATCTAAATATGTTCGTATTTATTTTAAATAATAAATTAAACTAAAACTTAATTAAACAATACAAAAATTTAATATACAATATGAAAATTCAATAAAATTTTAGCTTCATCGAAGTTTTCCATTTTCATATATTATCTTCTCGTATATTCTAGGCATTCTATTAATTCATTTCTTACAATAATGTTCATCTATCTTGTTCCATTCGCTCTTTAATAGTTGCCACAAATGTTTTGAGCTCGTAGGAGATCGATTTTTCACCCTTTACCCCAAATAAGTTTAATGGGAAAACGAGATGGCTAATGCATGATTTTTAAAACTGTTTCATCTTTTTTCTTCTTCAATAAGTTCTGGCACAGTTTAGACGAATTTGTAGGATCATGGTTTTGTTGAAAAACGAATCCAGGATCATTGAGATTCAATCCTATGGGTATGGCGGCATCATAAAGAATTTTCCAATAGCTTTCCTTGTTTAGTTTCCCGCTTATTGTCACAAGATTTCCGGGTTTATCGTTGCCAAAACACCCGCAAACCATGCCATTACCACTACCCTGTTTGATAGAAGGGACTGAACATGCCTCTGAAGCCGTGTCTTATTTTTGCCGGCGGTCAAAAACACGTCTACTGATCTGAAAATCTGACACTTTGATTCTTCACTCCAAAGGACATTTTTCTATCGATCTATTGTCGAGTTTTTATGCGCCATTGCCTATTCTGGTCTATTATTGTTATACCGAATTGTTAGTTTCGGTTTTAAGCAGCAACACATCCTTTTATTCCCGCGGTCAGTAGACGACCCTTAACAGGTGGTATTGAAATGAGTGTTTCTCTGAGAACTGCGGTAATTTGTGGTGCAGTAAGCGTCGCATTCGTTAAGAAGGAACTCTGATGACGTTATCTTCTTGATTTGTAGTTGATTGGGGCGTGCTAGACCTTTTTCTATCTTAGTTTTTACCTGTATCATGGTTCCTAGCAAGGGTGTAGTGGACGCATAACAAGAAATTCCGAGCTTTACTGCGATTTGGCGTTCACTCTATCTTTCCTCACGTAGAGTACAAATAGTGCTTCGCTTTTCAAGTGTAATTTGCGTGCGTTTTGCCATTTTTAAAAGAAAAAATACGATCAAAGCAGTGGTCAAAATCTTTCGAATACAGACAATGTTAAAATCATAACCTTCGCGAACCAATGCTTAAATGCGACTAAATAAGGTCCAAAAAAGATAAAACTACAAAATATTTCTATTAAATCCACGCCATTGCATTATAGGAAGGACCCGACGTGTTATGTAATAAAACGCGTGTTTCGTCAAAATCAAGAAATTTGTTAAAACTTGATGAATGTGCAATGATAATCCTTTTGTTTTGTGTTAACTATCGTAGAAGGTCGTAAGCCTTTATTTTATTGCTAATTTATATCGCACTTATTCGGCAATTTTTTGTTTTGTTTAAAAACAGAAGTGCTTCCAAACTTTTGGACGGTAGTGTAGATGCGATTCGTTCAATTAATTACGGTAGATCCAGCCAGCATTTTTATATCTCTAGTTTTGATCCAAACTTGCACAATATTGATGATTGGTGGAGATAGACCGCGCAAGATCCCTAAATCATTGGAACGACCATGAGTGCCTTTCGCGCATTGCTTAAAGGGAGATGCTCGTTCGTGGCTAAACGATTGGGTGTCAAATGACCGCACGTGGAGTAACTTTAAGAAAGAGTTTAGGCCATTGTGTCCGAAGACACCCGATGTAGCAAGTATTTTGGCGGACGTGATTAACACCAACTCCGACCAGTACTCCACGTACGCTGATTATGCGCGTCGTTCGTTACTTCGGTTGAGAATAGTGCGGGGACTTAGTGACGAATTAATATCGGCAATAATTATACGCGGTATTACGGACCCTAATATTAGAGCGGCTGCGACTAACGCAAAATTATTGCCAAATGATTTGATTGAGTTTTTCTCCATTTATGTAAAACCGGTTAGTACCTCGCGTTTATATAGTAGTAGCAAAGGGAAACCAATCGCTGATTCCTTGCGGAAAAGGGGTAGTACTAGCAATGTTAAGTGTTTCTCGTGTGGTCAGCTAGGACACAACCAGAATGCGTGTACTAAGCGCTCTAGACCTGATCAGGGACCGAGTCGCCCTCGGCTTTCTTCGAGTACCGCGAATTCGAAACTCGAAAGTCGGTACTTGGTTTGTTACTCCTTCTGGCCGTTCAACTCCCTGAATCATACAAACACGATTTCAAAAAAGGGAATATTTTCAGACATACAGAAACGGATCTCTTTAACAGGGTCAAATTACGTGAGCATATAAAAACCATACGATTTAATTAACAGACGTGTATACTGCGAAACTAGTCTATTTTAGTTACCTACTTTCTTAGTATCATGTCTTGCAGTAGGTACCTATGTTGCTTTCAAAGTCAAAGTCAAAACATTTATTTCAATTTTTTAATAATTATAAGTTATTAAAAATATATTGATTACAAAAATAATGTTTTCGTACAATTGTCCGGTCAATAAGGATTCGGAAAAAAAATATTTGAACCAAATTTAAATTACATGCATATTCCCTATTAGTATTTACTTTGCACCGGAATCACAAATTTTGGTTTGTTTAGTTATTAGGTACATTTTTAGTTGACGTCTTTCCATCGTAATGTTTTATGTGTTTACCTATATTGTAGATATATAAGAAATAATGAATAAACGTAAATATAATTAAAATTGTGTTTAAAATAATAAGATTTACTTTATTAAAATGCTACTATATTATTAGTCGCACGGGGTCCGTTGGACCCCAGACACCTCCACAAGGCACCTGCGGTTGTCGCCGCGGCATGCAAAGCATTGAGGAGGAAGCTACTAGGGCGCACAGCCGCGTTCCTGTAAATCTTGCCGAATTACGACGATGACGGCGTGGGGTCCGATAGACCCCATGCGACTAATTAAAGGGTAAATTCGCTTCAACGATTCAAATGCCGCTGAGCTAATTGGATGTCATGGTACGAATTTGAGGGATGCCTTTGAATCGTTTTTAATTAGATCATGGTAGGCCTACTGACATCCGTCAAGATGAAAATAAAAGGACTAATAGATCAAAAGAGACTTTATTAGGAAAAAAAAGTATCAAATCATAAACTAAGTTTACACATGAAAGTGTCACAGCACAAACTAAGTTTAGATATGAAAGCTTTACAAAACCGTTTTATGACTATTTTTCTGTACACAATATTTAAAGTTTAAATTCAATCACAGCAACATCTTCAGCTTTGTTGAACGTGATGAAATACTTTGTTTACTACTTAGTCTATGTACGGTCGCGGACTTAAAATGTTTACCAGTTTTCAAATTAGATTATTTATCATTCTGTGTGCAGTAAACCTCAAAATAGTATAACGAGTTACTTATTAGGTACTTTTAGAAGTTGTTAAGTATCAATTGGGTAGTTGATACCATTAACCAAAAATTACAAAACAACTACTTAAAAAAAAACCACTTAATTTAGCCTTAAACACCCGATTAATTTTCAATTAACAGTAAAATTCAATTTATAGTCGCTTTGAAATCAATAAATAGTTGATTCATTTACTTGGCAAAAAGTACCTATGTCAATTGATTGGTGATTTCAAATACCCTTATAATTTGAATTATTATACGAGGCGATGATTAAACTCATTTCTAACTGATCATAGAAGAAATTCAAAGCGACGCGACGGCCGAAGAGAACGGTTCACACCAATTTAGCTGCTTTTTATGATGTGGGTCTTTGGACGATTCGCCGACCTTTAAATAAAGATATTTTGATTTTCCATGTCATTTTATCTAGTACCTAACAAGTTCGACCGTTAAACCTTAGCTTTGTCGAATATCCATATCCTTTTTTATCTCGTTTATAAGCTATTTAATATGATGCCAAACAATTAATATTTGCGTTTTCTTTTTAAAAAGGGTTTTCTTTAACTATTCTATTTAGTAAAGCCGCCTTCTTGAGCGACCGATCTTGATATTAATATAAATCGAATGTTCTATTCTTTGTCAAATCACATAATATCGACTTTGAGACATACGTCTGCAGATGGGTCGATTTCAAATTTGGGGCCAAAAAATGTCAAATCATGTAGTCTTATGAGACGCCTAAACGCCAGTAAGAATGAAACTTTTATGATTATAAATTAAAAAGATAGATCTAAAACTATGACCTATTTCTCATTAGTGTTAATGCTCCAAAGTCTTATTTTTTCCTTCATTTCTCTAAAAAACGAAAACGCGTCGAGGAAATCCAAATTTAATCGTATTACTGTTTAGTATACACTTTAAAGATGAATAATTAGATATTAAAACCAATGCTGGGTATAAAAAAAATAGGTTTTTTTCGCTTTCAAAAACTGTTTGTTTTTAAAGTATCATTTGTGTGATCGTATCCAAATGCACCAGTAAACTGAATTTGTCCCTGATTTACCCTGCCCTTTACCGCGCGCGTGTGCTCAGTCGTGACCGAACACGCGTGGTCGTCGCGAACGGTTGTGTGTCGTTATTTAAAGAGAAATTCCAAATTTCAGGTAAGATTTTGACTTTTGTAACAAATTTATATCATTAGTGTTTTGTCACTTATCGTGCTTAGTTAAATGTGTTTTTTGTTTTTGATTTGGCTGCCTAACAAATTATTGAGAGCATATTTAGTTTCAAATGTACGGTATATTCTAGAATGTTCCATTTACGAAATAAATTCGAATTACTACCAAAAATCTCATTCGTGTCACTCTCATTTGTGTCGATTCACGAGTCACACGAATTATATTGAAAGTCACACTAATGATATATTTTTTTGTTTACTTTTAGATTAAGTATTAAATAATGGGGAAACCAAAAAAACAAAAAAGTGAGGAAGAATTAGAGAGACGTAGAATAGCTAGAAGACAAAAATATCAAACTATTAAAAATAATCTTGAATTATATGCTGCTGAGCAAGAAAAAAAAAAGACAATATTACTTAAAAGCGAAGGAAAATAAGAAAATTAAAAGTATTAACGAAATGAGTCTTGTTATCTTGAATACAGATCCTTTAAACATTGAAAATCAAAAAATAAAACCCAAACTAAGTATGCGTGAACAAAAACTAATTAAAAAAATCAAAACAATGAAAATGCAGCACAAAAAAGAGAAACGAAATTATATATTATTATTAAACAGATACAGGTTCAGAATAAATTATTTAAAAAGAAAAATGTCTACACTAACAAGTGAAATAAGTAATGAATCAGAAAATATAAAAAATGAAGACAAGAAGCAATTATTTGATAGACTTATAAGTACCGAAATAACAGGGAAATTTGCAACAACTAGAAACAGGAAAGACAAACGCGTTATCACTAACTTAATTGATAAAGAGAAATTTAAAAAATTTAAGATTGCTACTGACCTTCGCAAGGTTCATCTCCGAGAACGATTTAAGAAAAATGCACGAAATAACATCAACGTTCAACAATTAGTGGAAAAGTTTTACGAAGACGACATTAACAGTCGCATTACTCCAGGCAAGAAACAATATAAGAAGAAACATGGAACCGTTAAACAAGTCAGATATCTTTTAGATTCTATTAAAAACTTACACAAGAAATTTTTGGCTGAAAATACTAACATCAAAATTAGTTACACGACTTTTACAAGACTCAGACCATTTTGGGTCTCTCTTCCAACTGACGACCGTGATACGTGTGCCTGCTTGTTGCACACAAATTTTAACTTATTAATAACGGCTCTTAACAAGAATAATATTCTTCATGTAAAAGATAGTCAGAATTTGACAAAGGAAATCTGTTGCGATAAATATAGCCTAGATTGTCTTAATCGCAAATGCGCTTCCTGTAAAGATAAAACAGTACCATATAAAGAATTCCAAAATGATAAAGAAATACAATACATGGTATGGGAAAGAGATACAAAGAAAGTAGACAGTAAAGAAATAAAAATAATCAAGAAGAAAGCAAAGAGATCTGATCCACGTAACCTGGTAATTGAACTGGAAAATATGCTGCCAAAATTTTTATCACACACGATTAACATTGTCAACCAGTACGCTACTATTAAATGTTTGAAAGAAGCTCTAACTATCAATGAAGCCTTGATCCATATGGATTTTTCAGAAAACTATTCTTATAAATATGCGGAGGAAGTACAAAGCATGCACTTTGGTGGCAGCCGTGGTCAAGTCTCACTTCATACAGCAGTGGTTTATTTAAAAAATGATTCCAATGCTACTCAAGCTTATTCTATTTGCACAGCCAGCGAATGCACCCGTCATGATGCAGCGGCAGTGTGGGCTCATCTAAATTATTTAATTAAAGTTGTGTTTAACAGATCATCTAAAATTAATCGCATTCACATTTTAACAGATAGTCCTTCTAGCCAGTATAGAAACAAATATATATTTTATATTTTAACTCGATTAAGGAATGACTTCCCAGAATTAAATCTTGTCACATGGAATTACCAAGAAGCTGGGCATGGCAAGGGTGCTCCTGATGGCATTGGAGCAGTGATCAAAAGGACTGCGGAATATGAATTAAGGTGTCATCAGGATGTCGGAGACTTTGATGCCTTTGTTAACATCATCCGAAGAAATATAAAAAACGTAGAAATGGGTATTATTCAAGAGCACGAAATTAAATTAAAGGAATTAATGTTGCCTAAAGATATTGCTACTTTCAAGGGGACTATGACAGTTCATCAGGTATATTCTATCCAAAAAAAAAATATATTTAAAATATACTGAGGTACGGGCTCCCCCACGGTAGGCGCGCGCGTTCCTCGGGCGTGTGAGCGACGCGGGCGCCGCGTGCGTGACGCGAGCGCGCTGCGTAAGCGTCGCGTGTTGCCACCGTGTGACGTGTGTAAAGTGAACGCGCGGCGCTCGCCTTGGCGTTCAACACACTGTCCGCCATGTTACTGACCGAAACAGTAGCGGGCGGCGGGGATAGCGGGCGAAGGGGTAAGAACGCGACTCGAGCGCCGCGTGCACTCTCCACACACGCCGCAGGGCAGCAAAACGCGACGCTCACGCAGCGCGTGCGCGGCTCCCGCGCTACTCACACGCCCGAGGATCGCGCACGCCTAATGTGGGGTCAGCCTTACCATACAAAATGTAATAATAATACATATTTTTTCTTTCAGGTCGTTTGGGCTGCCGATTCTGCTTATCTAGAATTTAGAAATCAGAGCTGTTTCGAATGTTTAAATGTCGCTTGTAAACATGGCAAACATATGAGATTTTTTAAAATTTATAATACTCCCATTGAATCTACATTGGAAAATGTAAAGGTCATCCCGGAAAACAAAAGAATTAAGGTACTTAGTGATGTTACCATTCGCTATGCCAATACCGATCCAATGTTACATGATAGCGCGCCATCAACTTCAAGTCTCCGCAGTGTTCGACACTCCTGGACCAACAAATCTTTTATAAATAATCGTACAAAAGCGACAGGTCATGAAAAAGAATTCCTTGAATTTTTAAAGCAATGTGAAGATGATGATGATAATCCCCTATCAGATTGATTAATTAAGTTGATATTAATAATAAGGATATTGTTATTGTATTCGCAATGAATATTGATTAGCGTTAACGAATCTTGAAGACTGAAATCAGAAATGTATACCATTGATTAACTTAGTTGATTAAGTTATTGTTTTGTAATTAAGTTTAAAATAATTAATATCTGTAGTACGGTGGCCAGCACATCAACCTTCCCCCATCTGTCAAAGTTTCCTAATGAAACTTGACACTTTTTAGGCTGACCCCACATTACGATCACGAGCGTGCACGATCCTCGGGCGTGTGAGTAACGCGGGCGCCGAGAGCGCGCTGCGTGAGCGTCGCGTTTTGCTGCCCTGCGGCGTGTGTGGAGAGGGCACGCGGTGCACACGCGACGTTTACGCAGCGCACTCGCGTCGTGCACGCGGAGCCCGCGTCCCTCACACGCTCGGGCGTGTGAGGGACGCGGGCTCCGAACGTGCACGCCTAATATGGAGGAGGCCTTACACTGTTGCAGTTAAACAGAAAATCTTTCAAAGAAATTTGACAGTAGGTTGAGGGTTGAGGGTTGACTACTGCTGGCCAGTGCACCTGCTACAAATAATGTTAATGACAAACATTTTATGTTTTGTTGATTATTTAGTAACGTAACAAAATAAAAAAAATATTTACTTTCATTGGTGTAACCAGAGATCTCATTAGTAAATCACAAAATATCATTAGAGAAATTATGTTGCTCATTCGTGTCACTCAAAAATTTGTATTTTGCCTGTCATTGGAAGAAATTAAAGGTTTGTTTGATTAGCATGTGTTTTTTTAACTAATGAACACACCTAGACATTTAAACATTAAAAATTTTAACATTTTTCAAATATCATGCAATTCACACTTTTTTGGCCCCAAATTTGAAATCGACCCAGATAATAATGAACCTCAGGGTGGTAAACATTTTCTGACCGCGACTTAACTATTATGAACTACAAACTCGAGAATAGCCATACAATGATAATGAGATCAGTTTTATATTAAACAAAGGAATGTCGTCTTCGATCGGCAATGTACTTGATTCCTGATAAGCACTTCAACAACAGCCCGTGAACTAACTTATATTTAACTGAAATTGTAGCCAACATGAATACGTGAAAACGCCACGTGCAAGTTTACTAATTAAGGAAATTATCAACCACCGCAATACCAGGATATCGTAAGAAATAAGAAATATACTTCTTCAGTAAATTGATGCCAATAAGTATTTGGCATAGAAAAAGTATAACTAAACATGAGATACATAATTTGTAATTTTTTTGTTTTGTTTATCACCAATGTTTGACACAATTGTTTACGTACCAAACATTGAATTATTAATTCTAAACTAGTCAATACTGTTTTAGAACAGAGAACAAAGTAGAGTAGGACTCTATTGTCTCTTCTATAAAATATATTTGACAATTAAGGTTTATAATTAACTGAACTTGTAAATACTTTATACCTTTCTCGTAGAAATCTAAATGTTTACGTGTGCATACGAGACCACCTTTTAGTACATTGTTGATTGAAGATGAATTATGGATAAGTACAGAAAGACACCGGACCACTCTGGAGCAGTGTATTAAAAAGAGGTACGATAAGTGTATTCTTATTAGGTAAGTATAAATGTTTATTGTATACATCCCTATACACAATTATTTTTGTATACAGGGCCCGTTTTTACATAAGTTGGCCAAACTTCACATACGGTATCAGTAGCAAGTAATACATTTAGATTATAGAATGGATCTCGTGTTATTGTTTTACTGCGATAGAGACCAATCACGTCTGTGAAATTTCGTCACTTAGGTATTTCAAAAAGGGCCTGTATTGACAATATCATCATACGTCTACAGGTTATTCGCTCAGTCTTCCTAACGAAACTAATGGCTGAACTTGTTATAGTTGATTAAAAATATACATTTACATAGTCATTTTTAAACCTGATCGTTAACCTAACGCTTATTCTAAATATTTGAATGAGATCTTAACTTTGCGTTTACTATTATAATTTATAGACGAAAATAATTATACTCTTAGACTTAGCTGAGTTTACAGGTGCTCAGATTCATTTTAATACATAATTAGATTTCAGGTAACATTAAGATACTCCGAAGACGTGGCTGTTTTAATATTACCTAGGTATCTACTTAAAATTCTTTTAAATACTTATGTTAACCTTAAGATTATTCTTTAGAACATAAGAAGTTGTTGTAAAAATGTTTGCCCTAACCCTAAGAAACCGTAAGATTAACAAGCAATCATTTACTATCCGGAACTGTAATTGTAATGTTACTATAATGTATTCATTGTGAAATATTTTCCTACAACGATCACTTTAAATGTTAAATGTAAATTAAATTAATATTACAAGATTGGCAACAGTTAACGAGGCGAGTTTTGAGATTGGGTTCAGTTTTAATGTCAAAATCTAAATCAAGATTCTCATGATTCTCATGGTTCAACTTGAGGTTTCAAATTTCGCCTTGAAGTCCCATCTCAAACACTTACCTTTCACATACCAACAGGGCCTTTTTTTATTGAATAGGGGAAGCTTACGATTACCTATCACATTTTTTAAGTTTCGACATCTTATAAAAAAGGCCCTGCTGTAGGATTGTGTTTCACCGTATAAATAAAGTCGACTTGGGTGATATCACAAATGTCAATCAGTAATATCATAAACTTACAAAGTGTGTTTTTTTTTTTTCAAATCAACGAAGTCCACAAACCTTTTACAGTAACATACTTAAGGCTAAGTTCACCAAGCTATAAAGTGTTACATAATGCATGCCCCATGAAGCATGTTGATGATTAACATGGTGAGACAGTACTTATGTCAAAATGTGAAATGGAGGTCCTATCTTGCTACCACAAAACCGTGTTTACCTCAAATTAGTATAGTTCAGCTCCAACGACACGACTGATAAACACGACAATAAGTGTGAAGCTTTTGTAGTAAGATGATTATCAGCTTAGTGAACCGTACTGGCTAATTCACTATTCTCTGTTAGTTATGTGTAGTTAAGCATTTTGTAGTGTGTCGACGAAAAATACTAAAAAGTAAAAAATCCGTCAAAATGTTTAACATGAAAAAAACTAATACAATAGGCCCTTATACCGTAGAATGTTGCAACTTTGCCTGGATTTTGACGTTTTTTGCTTGTATCTTTAAACCTATTTATTATTATGACTTCAAGTGAGTTTTAGATGGAAATTAGACCTTATATCTTGCCAGGTAGAACCCAAAACTTTATAATTCATGCTGTTCTTATGAATTACAAGCACTCAAAGACGTAGGCAAAGTTGTATGTGAAAGACGCAACTTTGCCTAAAAGGATAACTTAATATATATTAAGCTTATCGTTCCAGTATTTTTTTTTCGTGTGCATGAAACACCATGCTTTTACCCGGCGATTAAATAAATGCAATATTGATATTATGATTTTTTTTACAGCTAATAGGCAAAGTTGTAGCAGGCACCACAAACTTTCCATACAAAATGTCTTTCGACTCTAGGGTTGACCCAAAAAAAAATACAGAAGACTTTTTACATTTTTAATCCTTATAAAAAAAATAATGAGTGCTTCGTACTTCGCAGCAAAAATCACAATCTTTATGGTTTCTGATAATAATGTCTCACAATTACTAATAAGTAACAAAAAATATTTTTTATAACATACTTTTTATCAGAACATATTTGAGTATGTTCGAGTATGGTTTAATCTTTAAACAATTTTCAAAAATTTTTTTAAAAAAAAAACAAAGCTATTCTAAATTCAGTCTCTCTAAAAGATAAAATAACCAATGCACTTAATCAAAAATTTAGGAACTCAATATAAGCACAAACTTAATTTATTTTTTGGTATTAAACTGTTTAATTATGTAGATATATTAATATTACGATAGACAAATAACAATAAAATCGTGTCTCCTTATTTCTAAAAACGTCTTATTTGAAAAATCAGTCTCGTAAAATTGCAAAAATCAGGTAAGGTATTCAGTACAAAATGTTACTATTAAAATACAAATTATGAGGACGTAATAACACAACAACAAGTAGTTTAAGACATAATAATATGTAGTAAGTAGGTACTGAGTAGGTATGTAGGTGATCAAAGAATAAAATATACAAACTAATCTCAAAAATAAACTCTTAAAATGTAACAGCGGGACTAAATGAATCAGATTTACCACTGTGATGTAAAAATATATAAAAAGGTTCGTCTGATTGTTTGTTATACATTTTTAATTATTGTATATTATATTTATCAAAGTTTAATTTGAATATAAAATGTCCTCGTCGGGAGATCTGGGGATCAGGTAATACTGCAATAATATCCTGTAAATCATTTACAGCACATATATCTTCAATGTTAGGGTAGGTAAAAACGGTTCCCTCTTCACATTTAGAATTTTTTACTTTGCGTGCAAATTTCACGGTTGGGATTTGATTATTAATTGACAAAACCTTCCCTACAAAATGCTTAACACTGTTTTTTGTAGTGAATTTAACTATTATCCAGCTGTTTTCTTGAAATCCACGAGAATCTTCAGTATAAAAAATCAATATCACTAAGTCCGAACCATATGCATAGAAAACATATGCCCATATGTTTTCTTGTTCTTCGTGGTCTTGTAAATATGACGCAATATAATCATCAAAATTGTCGTAATCAGAATCATCAGCAACATGAAAAGAAGTTTCTGATGTCAGGCTTGAGTCACTGTGGTATACTAGTTTCTTTTTTCTTTTAATTTTAGATAACTTTCCTTGAGAAGTACTGGCTTGTCTCCTTTTTCTCGTATTTATTTGCGTATTTTTGTCTCCCAACACAATTCTCTTTTCAGGGGAAGCTTCTTTTATAACTATATTAGATGTGATTATTATTTTAGGTTTTTTATTCTTGTTCGGGCTTTTAAATGGTTCAGAATTATTATTAGATATACTATTTGTTTTAAACTGCAGGCATTCCGGCGTGTCTACATAAAACGGAGTATTCATTTTGGAAATCTTTGGCAATTTTTTTAGGTAATGCACGAAGTCCCCTGATTCTCCCACTAAAGGCTGCAAGGAAATGTTTATGGCACTTATACATAGTTTACAAAGGCTATCAGGATTTTTGCGTATTAATGACGAACTTCCTAAATTTGCTACGTCTTCTAGAGTAACATTATCTAGCTCGTACGTTTGCTTAAAATTTGTGTTTTTCAGGGCTCGGAAACCGGTTGAAATTCTTAACCGGTAACGGTCATTGACCCCAAACCGAAATCAATTTAGGTTAAAGGTTGCACTTTACCGGTTTTTACCGGTTTATGCGATTTATCGGTTTTCCACGAATTTCGGTTTTGATACTGAAAATTAACCGGTTAAAACCAAGATAACAACGAAAGTCGATTAGCAATGTTACTTTTTTGATATAATTTAAACAGACACTGAACACGTAATGAATTGGCTTTCAGAATTTCAGGCAATAGCTAAGGGTTTAATATATCTTAATTTTATATTCGTTGCGTTTTACCGGTTAATTTGGGTGTCAAAACCGTTTGTGCTTATGTTACCGGTAACCTTTATCGTTTGGGTTAGATAAAACAGTTCACTTGATTAACCGGTAAATTAAGGAACGATATTATTACCGGTATTTGATCGAAATTAACCGCTCTTTTGAAACCGGTTCCGAGCCCTGGTGTTTTTTGAAGGACCTGGCAAGTTTTGTTCTTATTTTTCTTTAGTTTTAGTTATTATTTTATCTTTCTTCACTTTTTTTGCTTTAGCCATCTCTTTTGCTTCTTCAGTTGATATGGATTTGCCAGGTACGACTGAAAGCTTGCTATTTTTGCCAGGTTTTATTACTTTCGAATGCCTGTTCAGCTGTAAAAACTCCAGAAGGCTGGCATCAAAATGACAAATATTTTCTTCTTCAACTGTAGGGATTTTTAATGTCACTCTTGAGGGATTGAAAGGAAATATACCAGATCCTTCAAATCCTTTACATATGTTTATCTCTTTTGTCATATCTATTTTAGTCATAAGCTCTTGCAGTAGCTGTGGGAAATGACATTTGTTAATTGTGCTTGCTGTGCTGTAAGTAGCTTTGTAATTCGTTAAAATTTCACGCCAAAGTCTTTTCATTGGCCCAAAAAAAGCCACGTCTAGTGGCTGCGTTAGGTGAGTAGCATTTTTTGGAAGAAAAACAAATCTAATGTTTTGATTTTGACATATTTGAATTGTCTCAACGCTTAGATGCGATGCCAAGTTATCGCCAATAATCACTTTAATACCATCAAGAGAGTTGGCCCATGGCAAAACTATCGTCTTAAACCAATCATCAAAACAAATCATATCGAACCATCCTGATTTGGTTCGGTTATACCGAGCATTTTTTGGCCCATTTTCACACCAATTAGTCCACAAATGATCTGCTTTGTAAACTACATAGGGTGGTAGACAATTTCCATCAGCGGTCGCGAGTAGTGTATTATTGGGCATTCTATACCACTATCGGCAAGTAGCTCGGCGAGTGCGCCTCGCTGCCGATAGTGGTATAGAATGCCCAATAATCGACACTCGACTCGACTCTCCACTCGACCGATAAACTCGAACGAGACAGTTTGTTGTACCGTGTACTTGATTAGGAACGATTTACTCGACCAATGACTAGTAACTTGCTCCTTACCACTATCTTCCATACGGCTGGTCAGTATGCCGCGTTTCGGAGCACGATGAACAATCAACCATTTACTTACCACTGCACTTAACCGGTCACTCGAGTTGCATTTACTGTTAACATAGAATGGTGAACGAGTTGATGATTGTAACAAACCAACGAAATTACAAGTACCTAGTGAAAAAAGCGTTAACGGGTTATTATTGTAAATAAAAAACAACTGTAAGGTACGGTATTTGGTTTAATTATCATAAAATGTTGGTTTGCCTGGAAACAAGATATCAGCCGCACGCACGAGCTCTTGTAATTTTCGCCACTGAGGAGAATCCGCGTCAGTCTGGAACTTGATTCGGACGAGCGCCTTCTTCCACAGCTCGGCGGAGTCGGTAAGGCGAGCGTCGTCAGCCTTGTACACCTTGCAGTCGATGTAGTACTCTCCGTCGGTGCTCGTTGCTCGGCGCTCGCAGCCGCTGGCTACCCGGTTCACAAAGAATGAAGTTAGGTGATCTGATGCATCTTCTTTGTGTGGGATGTCGCGGTTGTTACTGATGCCGAATATGTCGATGCCAGTATTCACTTTTTTACTGAAACAATAACAGAAACTGTAATTAGTTAATGTTTAGAACGAGAGATGCATACGCCAAGAAAAACCTTCTGCTGTAACAAATATAACAACTGACTCGGCTTTGATCAATACTGTAATCGATTAAATCAATCCATCGATTCAAACAATAACCAAGTGAACCTGCACTTGTTTTAAAATAATATGTAATAGTAATTGCACGATTATAATTTAGTCAGTAGATATGTGGCTAGAGTAAGTAGATAATTAATTTACCTGGCACGAGCTACGGTTGTTGATTGTGACTGCATCTTGCGTTTCCCATTGCTGTCTGCAGACGGTTTGCGGCTGCACTTCACTTTTTGCCCGGTGACCGATGCTTGCGAGTAATCACACTCAGAGTCTGACCTGAAATAAAGATAGGGAAAATTTAGTCACATAATTATTATTAATTATCTCAATGGAGTAGTGTCAACACAAGTGTGTGCGCAAACATTGGTTCTCCTACATGCCCATGGGATAGCAAACCCATAGAGAGATTGGGTGCAGGATCGATGGCTTTACATGCTGTTCAAAGCACAGAAGACTGGATGAAAAATAATGACTCCTTCGAGGGATCGACCTCGACATACTATGAGCAGCTCGGGTGATCTGTGAAGTAACACGCCCACACACAAAAATAACTGTAAATTACAAGCGGATCACAAGTGTGAGCCATGACAACGAACAGAATATTTTATAAGACTTACATTTTTCAATCAGAAGTTCCACTCGGTTTGATGACTTGGTTGGTGATGGCGGCAGCGGGTGGCTATCGACAATGTCGTCGCTGATATTTGTAGACAACACGGACTGTTTGTATACCGATGATAACAGAGCACTTCGTTGCACTTGCAGACTGCGAATACTTTGTACCGAATACTTGTAGCTTATAAGTAAAAATCAAATTATAAGTAAAGCATGTTAAAAACACTTCAATCAATTTAGCATTGTTGTGTTGAAGTAACTTTTTCTGTAGTCGGATTATACATGCACGTAAAATGTAGACGAAGGAAAATTTTATGCTGCATCAAATGTCGATGCAGCGAAATTAGCCAGGGCTGACTAAATGATAGCGAGCACGGAATCGTTACACTACATTGATGTAATTATTTTATAGAAGTAAATAAATATTTCTAAGGTAGGTACTTATTTTATCATCTACGTTAGGTCTTGTGTAGAAAATATGAACTTATTGCCGTCAACCTTCTTTTTCTAGACTTCCTGAAATAAATACATAATATAGTTCTCATAACTACACTAACAGCCATGAGTCAAACCATGGAAATCCGTATCTGTCGATACGCTATGATATATTTTAATCGTAATAATGCATTGTGTAAATTTTGTATTTTGCTGATACATAGAATGATACTAAGTTATTGTCAACCCTAACTAAAATAGCTGATTATTGTGAATGTGAAATAAATAATTAGGTTAAGCACACGTGTAACAATTGCGCAAAAACAAATTTTATGATGAAATACTTTTAGGCAAAAAATATAATTTAAAATATTATTTATTACTTCAAAGGTCTCTCGGAGTGAGCACCTTTCTAAACTGTCACCGAAAAATTAAGTCAGTTATTAAAAATAAATATTTTATTGATCACACACCAGAAAGTACATACGAACGATTTCATCAGGAGTAACGCTGTTCGGTATATCGTGGGGGGCCTGAAATACACCTGTTTGGATAAAGCAGATCATTTCATATTGTACAGGTAATTATCAAATATATTTTTTTAATTTCAATTAACATAATAGTATGACTCTTTTTCAACCCAGAATTTACAATTATATGTCTGATTCTTTATCGGTACCTAATAATCATTTTTTTTTTTTATTTCAGATACATTCTGCCTAAACAAAATATTAATTGCCGACTGGTCTGTGAAGAATTATTTAATTACCTGAAATATATCTCCATATTTGGATCACGTAGATACACATTCCTGTGTATAAATCATTTTACATTTTGCAGGTAATTATTATCTTTATTTTTCTCTCCAGATTATACTATTATCTATCTAATTAAATTATGTGTCTAATGCACCCAATTTTTTATTATTTCAGAAACATTCTGCCTAAACATAATTACCGACTTACCTGAGAAGAAATTACACAAGGGATCTTGGAACGAACATAAAATAGTCCTGATCAAGTTGTACTACCTATATAAAATATTTTGTTACTGGTATACCTAAGATCGTGAATAATAGTTGTAAGTATTATCTAATCTAATTTTATTGAAATTGTTAGTATTCCTTTTTGTTAGTGATTTCAACAATAACATAATGCCTCACTGTTCTGATTGCAAAGTATTTGTAGATAATCGCCGATGGTCTGGTCATTTACGTAGCAATGTACATAAAAACAATAGTTCAACTCCTATTTATGATAATGTGGCAATTATTAATTCTTCTTTTAAAGAACGAATCAAAAGTTATAAAATCACAGCGACAGGCGAACAAATACATAGTTTTCCTGAAATGTTCCTCAATAGTATTAGTCCACAAATTAAACATTTAATAGATAGTTCAATACAGAAACACACCTCTGTCAAAATAAACTTCGAACTGTTTGCTTCCTTTCTCATGTTTAAAAATGATCAACAAGAAATAAAATCATTCCGAACAAAAAATTTTATTACACTAATTAATTACGATTTTGATTCTACTTACAAATCAGCTGTTAATGTACTACTAAAAAAAATTGAAGAATTTGAGGAAAGAGATAGTGGTTGGACATTTTTAAGTAATTCACATTTAGAATTAAATATTAATAAATATCAACCACTCAGCGGATCTAAATTTTTAACTTTGCCGAAATCCATAAAGGCTAAAAGAGCTTGTTTGAATATTCGAAACAATGATGAGTATTGCTTTTTGTGGTGTGTTGTGGCGGCATTGTACCCCACAAACAGACATCCCGATAGGATTTCGTCTTATCCATACTTTCAGGAAGTTTTGAATGTTAATAATTTAACATTTCCAATTACATTCTCGGACATAGCTATCTTTGAGAGAAATAATCCTTCTCTCAATATATTTGTATATGGTTTAAAAAATGAGAAAACAATTATTGGGCCATTGTATACAACGCTGAATGACAAGTCTAATAAAAGTATCCATCTACTGTTTTTAGAAAATAATAATAATTCTCATTACTGTCTCATCAAAGATTTATCTCGTTTAGTTAGAAATCAGATGACCAAACATCATGGTAAACTATATTTCTGTGAAACATGTTTATTGTTTTTTCCAACGCTTAGTCAAATTGAATCCCACTTGTGTGGGGGGATTGTCACTGTTTTACCGGAAAAAGGGTCATTTTTAAAATTTAAAAATTATGATAGAAAACAAAATATTCCATTCGTCATATATGCCGACTTTGAAACGTTACTTGAACCAATTTCCGGCGCTGAATTCAACACCGCTAACACGTCATACTTAAAACGCCACGTGCCAGCGGCGTTCGCTTACAATGTCGTGTCATCAAATAAAAATGCCACCGTTGAGGGCTATAGAAGTTATCGGGGTAATGATTGTGTTTCGAAATTTATACATTTTCTTACTGAGGATGTAAAACAATTACATAAAATTATATCCAAAAGCGAGCCTATGATATTCACTGATGAAAATTCTCGTGATTTTAAACGTGCCGTTAAGTGTCATATTTGCGACAATTTACTCTTAACCGATAAAGTAAGAGATCATTGTCATATAACAGGTCTATATCGAGGTGCAGCACATCGACACTGTAATTTACAGCATAAAGTACCAAAATTTATTCCAATATTTTTTCACAACTTATCCGGATACGATTGTCATTTATTTATAAAAAAGTTAGGTGAAATTCCAGGTTCAATTAAAATAATCCCCAAGACTAAAGAAAAATATGTAGCATTTACTAAATTTATTCCTATTGCCGATAACGAGTACATTTGTATAAGGTTTTTAGATTCCTTCAACTTTTTGGGAACAAGTTTAGACAAGCTCGCTAAAACATTGCAGGTGGAAGATTTCGTTAATCTACGGTCTCATTTTTCTAAAGAAAGACAGTTTAATTTATTGAGAAGAAAAGGTGTTTATCCATATGATTACATGACCACTTGGGGATGTTACGATCAAACATTTTTGCCGTCTAAGGATAATTTTTATAATTCTTTGACTAACGAAGTCATTAGTGATGAAGATTATAATCACGCGCAGGCTGTTTGGGCTGAATTCAATATTAATAACCTAGGCGAGTATACGGATCTATACTTAAAAACGGATGTGCTTTTGTTAACAGACATATTCCAAAATTTTCGGAAAACCTGTAAACAATATTACAGTCTTGACCCCGCGTTTTACATTACTGCACCCAGTTTATCTTTCGATGCGATGTTGCTAAAAACAGGCGTTCAGTTAGAGCTAGTGTCGGACTTAGCTATCGTCAGAATGATACAAAGCGGTATACGCGGTGGTTTGTGCATGTGTTCCCATCGGCATGCTAGAGCTAATCACAAGTACATGCCTGAATATAATCCATCACAACCTGAGAGTTTCATAGTATACTTAGATTGTAATAATCTTTACGGTTTCAGCATGTGTCAGTATTTACCATACTCTAGTTTCAGATTTTTAGGTGATAACGAATTAGCTAATTTTGATGTTAGCGCTATAGAAGATAACGCAAAATGGGGCTTCATATTAGAAGTCGATCTATTGTATCCCGAAAATTTACATAATCATCATAATGACTTACCATTTTGTCCTGAAAAATGTGTACCCCCGGGAGGTAAAACCAAGAAACTCATAGCAAATTTGTATAATAAGTACAACTATGTGATTCATTACGTTCATTTAAAAAAATGTTTGGAACATGGTTTAATTTTGCGTAAAATTCATAGAGCTATTACTTTTAGACAGGCTCCATATTTAAAACAATACATAGAGTTAAATACTCAATTAAGACAAAAAGCAAAAAGTTCCTTCGAACAAGACTTTTTTAAGTTATTAAATAACAGTGTTTTTGGAAAGACATTAGAAAATACTGAAAATAGAGTAACCGTGCATTTAGTTAATCAATGGTGCGATCAGTCCAATCGAACTAAGAAATTTATATCCGCTGAGAAACTTATAGCCAACCCCTATTTCCACAGTGCATCTATTTTATCTGAAAACTTAGTTGCGATACAAATGAAACCTGATCAAATTATTTTAGATAAGCCTATCTACATAGGTTTCACTGTGTTGGAACTTTCAAAAGCACACATGTATTACTTTCATTACGATATTGTTAAGCCTTTTTATAAAGATCGACTGCAGCTATGTTACACAGATACCGATTCCTTTGTTTATAAAATAGACACTAACGATTTTTACCATGATTTGAAATATAATTTTTTACAATATTTTGACAGCAGTAACTATGAAGCCGCAAATGATTTACAGATACCGCTAAAAAATAAAAAGGTACCCGGTCTCTTTAAAGATGAAATGGGAGGAAAATATATATCTGATTTTGTTGGCTTGAGATCGAAACTTTACTCTATAAAAACCCCTAATAATATTATTAAAAAAGCAAAAGGGGTGAAAGCAAGCGTGGTCAGGGATTTAAACTTATCAGACTATGAAACCATTTTATTTAATGGCGGAGTAATCCGGAGAAAAAATTATATGTTTAAATCGATAAAACACGAAATATTTACTCGTACTGTCAACAAAGTTGCTTTATCTAGAAATGATGACAAACGATCGATATCTGTAGATCAAATTTCAACTCGAGCTTGGGGTCATGCGTTTATTTTTAAGAATGAATTACTCTGATCATAATTTAAGTTTAGTGTTACGTAATTATCTAAGGCTACTCATGTAATAAGTTTAGTTTTAGAAAATAATAAATGTTAATAACTATTATACAAAAATTAAATAAAATTGGAATTATTGTAACCATTGACTTGTTTCATTTATGAAATTCTATTTACTTTAAAATATAATTACACTCTTTTTTCAATCGGTAAATGAAGTAAATACCGATTGCAATGATTTCAGTTGCACTATGCACCTAGATACCTTGCATCGTAAGGTTGATTTTTGAACGTTTACGATTAAGTAACACGCTTACAAGGCACTATTCTTCATTGTATAATTATTGTCTACGTTGCAGTTCATTGGCCTTAGCATGGAGACACAAATGCTTAGATGACATGTAATTAATTATTACACGGTATTTAATTATTTTGCAATCATTAACGAAATATTATTCATCGCGAACACCTGTTTCATATATTTTTTTAACCTTCAGCAAAAGTAATCATGTCGGTGAGTATATTTTTTTTTTGTAACTAACAATTGTGATCGCGGTAGTGTGAATAATCAATATAATAAAGGAATATAGTGAACTCCATGGAAAACCCAATTATAACGCTTTAGAGCGCTATACTAAAGCAATAGTGGTATAATTGTTTTATATTTTGTTTCAGATGTCTGAATCCGAGATCATGTTCAGCCAGTATGCCCAGGATCCTTACGAAGGATTCTCTGAGATGTTTCGCAGCGAACCCGAGCACAGCAAACCAGTCACAAAAGATAAAAAACCAAAACAACGATACAGGGAAAAGTCGAAAAAACTAAAACCAACCAAATCCTACGTGATGAGTCGACTACAGCGAAGAGGGATTAAATTAATAAAAATTTCAGTCATAGATCTATGTAATAACAATCCTCAAACCATAGACAGTGATAGTGACAGTGAGAACGTTATTATAAACGCACAATATATTGTTCAAGATGCTATCGACAGTGTTATGGACGAAACTGAGTCTTTAGTTAAGAAAATATCGAAATCTTTAATAGATACTGACTTTTAATAATCGTTTGTGTAAATTAATGTCTATAATTTTATTAAGATATTTCTATTCAATTGCGTGTAGTGTTAAGTTATTTGGAGAAGTGTGGGGAGTGTTTAGCAAAATAAAAGCATGTATAACTTATTTTGATTTTTATTTAACAAACCTAAAAACTAATAATCTACATTACACACATTAGTGCATACATTTTATGCCCATTCTAAATACTTCCTTAAACAAAGCACATTTTTAAGCGCACAATGCTTCAGATGTTTATTACAATTAAAATTAGATCTTCCTTCACAGTATGTTTTATGCAAAACAGAGAAATTAGGACATTGTTCTTTACCAAGGTCTAATACTTTACAATTCATACAAAGATCCTTTATCCAATTCACCTTCTCCAAACCATTTACAATGATTTCCTTATTTTCTAGATATGGAACGATTATACGTCGAAATTCTCTGTAGTCAATATAACCTTCATTCCAATAAATTCCCCTATTTCTTTCCAACCATTTAACCTGCTTCTTTTCATCACTTGTTAAGTATTTAAACAAGTATGGTGGTTTTATTAAAAATGTTTGAGTATAATCACGACTAGCAAAAGCTAATTCTTTTATTATAAAATTATTGTACAGGTCTTTAAACCCTTGAACATCTAATATGATAGTATTCGGATTCATGATATTTTTCTCACAGTATTACTTAGAGGCTTATACTCAATTATGCAGTCGTTCAATAAAAGACAATATGCAGAAGTTTGATCTGGTATGTCCGAATCACTCTCTATTTCCACTCGTACATCCACAATAGGACCTGTCTTTACATTATCGGCTTGTCTAGAGCAATCTATGATAAAGAGCGGCGCCAAATCTTTAAATTGTTTTTCACTTAATAAGGGTTCCGGGCGACGTCCGTAATAAGACTGTTGAAATCGAATGTATTGCTCGTATAATAAAGCGATTCTGTTATTCGCGAAACTGATATTTAGGTTTTCATAGGGGAAGTAAGTTGAATTTAGGTATACTCTAACATCACGAACATGGCAGTGATCGAACTGAGACATATCAGAACTTGAATTGTTTTTTCTATTTGTTTGTAGGCCCATAATTATGTATCTAGGTTTCTCTATTTGCGAGGAAGTTTTGATGGACCAGGTATGTTTTGTAGTTTTAGGTAAAGCTGGATATTCGTAGAGATCCCAATTTCTGAATATCATCTGGAGTGGTCGATCTTTTTCTAACAGTTTGAGTAAACTTATTTTCTCTTTGTCGGACACTTTAACATGCGGTACACGCCAGATGATTTTATTTATTTGAACGTCTTCTACAAATTCACCGGTGTTAAGTTTGACCGCATTCAGGTTAGTATTACTTCGTAGCAATATCAGTTCGTGCCTACAATTTATCACGACTTTCTTGAAATCTTCAGCGAAACCGATGATGTTACTGAGTGGTATAGACGCGGAAAAACTACCCCCATTTATATTTTTTATGCCATCGATATTCCAGCCCCATGCATTAGATATCTTTGACTCATTTTCACTCATTGATATTAACGATTTCATGGTGGTAGTTATGCCAGCATTTTTTATTCTATCAATTTCCACTCCATTTAGCTCGTATCTTATATCTTGGAACAGGTAAAGTAGAGCATTATTCGTAAAATTAACACTAGTGGCTTTCTCTTTCATATCCTTTTTGCTTACGATAACAGTCCCTTCCAAATACAAGGTACTAGCTGACGGAAGTATATACAAGTCTTGCTGGTTAATGGGTATACGAATTTCATCGTTCCTATTGAAACTAGTTACGTAGGGCTTGTAAGAGTGAAATTCGATTCCTTCAACCGTGTTGTCGTAAGTCGGAGCGGATAAAACGTCTAAGATATTCATTTTAGTAAACCGATCGCTTTGAGAAATGCCTTGTTGTCTTTAGTTAATTTTATTTTCTTCTTAGGGCGAGCTCTTATATGGTTGGAAGCTTGAGTGGAACTGATATTTTTGATTTGCTGATGCACATATTTATTGTAGTCGATCATTTTTTTCTTCTGAGATGCAAATACAGCTGCACTTCTTCACCGCGCAAGTTTATTAAGCGGTTATTTATATCTAACAGCCTGATATGTATGCAGCTAATGTTGTTTTGGTTGATTGGAAAGTATATCGCGTTTTTCGGAATTTCTATAATCCTATATCCGGGAGGAACGTTGAGTGCAAATTCGTGGATAATATGACTCGGTTCTCCGTTTGTGTACGAGCCGCTTACAATATCACATTCGATCCTGATCACAGTTGTAGGTAAAATGTTGACCGGCAACTGTGACTCATGCCATTTATTTGCTTTCAAGATTTGTTTATTAAACCCTAATAAATTCCTGAAAGTACCTTCTTTATTAAAATTTATGTCCTTTGTACAATATACAGCAGCTTTTAAAGTATTGTTATTGCACTGTAGTTTAATTGAGGCATCTTTCATTTCAGATTTTAAATAATCATTAATATCTTGCAATTCATAGGTGCCCTCCGGTATTTCAATAACTTCGTTAGAACCATAATAGAATTTATTATTCGTTTTGTCAATGTTTGGAATCGAATTAAATGTTGCGAAATGCAATAAGGCACACTCATACTGTTCATATAGTTGCAACGTGTTGGGATAGTAAGTAGATAAAGTTGACGAGTTTCCAGTTATCGATAATGTGAGTGACATTTTGCAAATGATTGAAATAAAAGAAAATCATAGATTTTATATGTTTTTATTCCAAAAAGTCCACAGATATTCTAAACATAAGTGTCCACAATTTACAGTGTTGAATTTCTGATATCTTGTATAATTATAAAAAACATTACAATTCTTAAAATATCGTATTAATTCCATTGGAGGCTTCAAATTTCCAAAGCTATCAAAATATTCACAATAATTGCCTACTTTTACATAAGCTACCCAATGCGTCCCTTCGTTCTTATAATCGTCCAAGTTAACGATACCACATTCAATCGGATTTGGCGTTCTTGGTAATTGATCCCTCATGTACACTCCCCGAAAGTGAGGGATGTCGCGTGCATACCTTTGGATGTCTACATTAGTTAGAGGACGATTAGGTAGCTTATTTTTCAGTTTTTTGAAGATTTCACGAATAAACCTTTTCCATTTTTATGTGGCTTAATGTATAAACCCTGCCCTAACTTTAAAGACTCCATAGCCCTATTATGTCGTTGTGTTTCTAGTAAATTTTGCTGACCAGCTTTGTAATCGTTAACAGTTTTTGCAATACCAGCCGCACCACCAGCTAAAGTTCCTAATGCTGATAAGCCCGCAAAAATCGGGATTAAGGGTAGAATACCTCCAGTCTTTGGTAAGGGTATCACTCGTGGTACTCGAATTTTCTGAATGTTAGGAAATATTTTTATTGCTGCTGAGTAAGCAGCGTTAATTAAAGTTTTACTGTCCTTTGGTTTCAGTTTCTTTATCTTCGCTCTTATTTTTGATACGAAACTTTTAAACGTTTTAACGCCGGCACCAGATTTCAGTTTGGCTTTCATAACTTTGCTCACTAACCACGAACTAAGTTTTTCACCTTTCCCTGCATCGTTCGATTTAAGTCTTTGTTTAGCCATATTAAGTAGTTGTAAATCAGCTTTGTGACGATTGGGTAAGTCTGTATGGTTTGCATATGCAATGTCGTGATGCATGCAAGCTTCGTCTAGCTTATTTACACCTCGGTCACCTCGTAGTAAACGTTTCTGGAGTTTTGTTCCCGGGCCGCAATAATTGTAGCCTGGTAAATGAAGTTCGAACGGCAGATTATTAATTAGGGTATTAACAAGTTCACCTCCTTGCATTGTCTAAAGTGTAATGAAAGAAATAATGCAAAATTAACTGTTATATAATTGTTTTATTCCACTATTGCAGTTTTGTTGATCCAACTGTTTTCTTCGTTGTTTAGACCCAACCATTTCACAAACATTTTTGTTCCTTTCCTTTTTAAAACCTTTTCTATCAAATAAATACCCGGATAGTAAGATTTTTGAAGTTCTTGCTCGTAAAAAGTTCCCAATATGGCTTGCTTTCGCTGATCTTGTATATGATATGTTACTGGTATGGTATGATTTATTTTTTTTATAGTAAATATTTCAGTTGACCAATTAGGTGTGTAACCTTTCTCAAAATTGTGTTTGTATTTACTGATACGAACAAAGTCACCTACTTTGAACTTAGGTTTTCTACGAATGGTTACATGATTTAAGGTTTTTTTAATATTTTCTTTTATAACTGACTCACTAGATTTATTAACTTCAATTGGCTTAAATTTAATAGTACGATGTTTTGTGTTGTTATAAGTCTTTAACGTAACTTCTAATGGTATACCTAACCATTTATAGTTCCCATTCAAACTAAAATATTTATATAATTTATTTTTAAGTGTTTTAATCAGTCGCTCCACGATCGAAGCTTTTTTGCTAGAAAACGTTGAGTAATGGTTAATATTATACGTCTTCATAAGCGTTTGAAATGAGTTGTTATAAAATTCTGTTCCCTTATCAGTTTGTAAATTAACAGGTTTGCGATTGCTGTTAATCAGTATTCGTTTAAATGCATGAGTAACATCGAGTTTATTTTTTGATTTTAATGACTCTGCCCAAGCGTACTTTGAGAAGCAGTCAATCACCACTAGAATGTAATTATGACCTTTATTATATTTTCTCAGGTTTTGCATGTCCATTAGATCAGCTTGCCACAAGTCATCGACCCCTTTTAGAATGACGGAACGTCGAAGGAAATTTCTTCTTGCTGCTTTGTGTAGTTCATTAACAATTTGCTGTTTTGCCATTATGGAGATTTATTTTGAAGTAATTTATCTACCTCTGCTTTAGTATAAAACTTATCTTGCAAATGAGTTAAAACCTCAGGTATCTTTGCTTTTAAAGTAGCCTGTACTGTACCCTTTGTGTCTTTTATGATTTGAGAACGCAATGATCCAATCATATTATTAAATTCTTTTAACATATTAGCATTCAAACGATCTACATAATCCTTGTCCACAGTCAAATTATTTAATTCTTTTAATGTGTTAGCATTCAATCGATCTACATAATCCTTGTTCACAGCATCGTCTGCTTCTACTGGAGATCTAATTCCTCTCAGTCTTGAAGTTTTTAAATCAAAATCTCCGTTTTCTAATTTTAACAGAGCATTCTCATTAAACTCAAATAACTCAGCAAAACGCATTCTTTTGTGAATGTAGTGTCCGAATTTGTCTACGTTCATGTTTAAGGTGTATTGTATCGAGAGGCTAATAATAAAATAAACACATTTTAAAATATTTATTAATTTATAACTTTACTTTCACGCAATTCTTCAATGATAGATATAATTTCATTATCTAATCCTGTGTTACCAGCATCTCGAGATGCAATCAATAATTTTAATCTATCCACCAGTTCATTGGGATCGTCCCAATATACAAAATCTACGTTTTTCTTCCACGTTTTTGTTAAAGGTAGTAGTCCTTTTCCCTTCGATTGGTGTTCCTGAATTGTACTTCGTAGTTGGAACAGAGGCTTTATAATTTGCAAATATTTTTGTCCTTTATTACTTTTTATTGGTTTACTGGGTTCATAGTCTCGTCGATGTGCATTTGTATCAAGTAACATCGACTTATAATGTTTCATATCACTCTCTGTAACCATGCTTAAATCTACGTTCTTTTTCAGCAGCAATTGTTTTAAACCAGGCGTATTTCGGTATTTGCGTCCAGCCACGATGATATACTCGTCGCTGATCGTTATACGCGCAGAACCTAACATCAATTTGCCGCTCTCTACTCGGACACCAAACGGAATATCTTTCAGTGCTTCTGAGGACACTGACCAGGATGACATATCACATCTCTGGTTGTTTTCAGTTAATGATTTATACGAAGAATCACTTTCGATATCAGATTCATATTCGTCTTCATTGTCGTTGTTATCATTGCTTTCTGAACTAATAGGGTCTTCTTTTTGCAGAGTTTTATCGATAAACGGAACATCGGTTTCTTCATTTTCTATATTATGCAGGAAAGAAGCCTTCTTACTGTCATTAGCAATTTGGTTGAGTGGTTCTGTTACCGGCTTGAACACTGATTCCAGCACTTGCTGATTGTTATTCTCAACATCTCTCATCTTTCGCACTTTCTTTTTAACAGCCTCTGCAGCTTCAACTATTTGTCTTTTCAGTGATTTCTCCATAATAATAAAAAAAAAAAAGTTCGTGACTGATTAAGCGTTGCCTGAAGAATAATATTATCGCGAGGGTACCGGTCTTAAATATTAGTATTTTTAATCAAAGACAACAAAAGTGTCAAATTTATTTCTGTAACATCCTTTATTTTTGGCGCAATCCTTATTAATTACTACATAATTGAAAGGCTCACTCCATATTTTCGAACACATTTCACGAAATTCAATCCATGACATATCAGTGTTGACATGTTCTTCATAAATATGCCGTAAATTTATTTCATCTTGTTTAAAAAGTATGATTAAGTTCGCATTGTCTCTTACTAACTGCTTAGGGATTTTACTATACGTTTGGTTTAGATAGAAACAATCAATGCACTTGTGTCTTCCCATCGCAAAATAATCACGCATGTTACTCTGATTTTCACAAGCAACATCATCAAAAATAATCACGGAGTTGGGTTTTGCGTCCTGAACGCTTAGTACTTCCTCATTTCCCTGATATTTCTGGAGGGAAACACCAGGCACCCGTTGCAAAACACTTTCTAAAAAAATGTACTTAGGTTGGTGCAGAGTTTTTGAATAAACATAAACATTTTCAAATCTTAATCCGTTTTCGTGTATTAGAAGACCAATTAATAAATTCGTTTTTCCACAATTGGACGGACCGCAAATAATACACCGTACTGAGTTAGGCAATAATTCTCCGTGACGAAAACTTGTCTTGCAAATATCATCGCAGACTGTATTAACATGCAGCGATTGCGGTTGTTTTACAAATTTCATGATTACTGTCGGAAATGAACCAATTGAAAATGAGTGAATGTATTTAGAACGCTATCATTTATAAACTTACCACAACCTCTTTTGCGTTACTGGTCGTTACGAGTCGATTGTTCATTATTGAGCATTCTGTACCACCTTTCAGAGCGATAGCGAGCTCGCATGATCATTGGTCGTGTACAGTATACACTACAGTCGAGTTGATAGTTGATTGTTCATACTGACCCGCCATAATATGGAAGTTACTAGTCGTTGGTTGAGTAAATCGTTCCTAATCAAGTACACGGTGCAACAAACTGTCTCGTTCGAGTTTATTGGTCGAGTGGAGAGTCGAGTCGAGTGTCGATTATTGGGCATTCTATACCACTATCGGCAGCGAGGCGCACTCGCCGAGCTACTTGCCGATAGTGGTATAGAATGCCCAATAATACACTACTGTCGCGCTAAACATAATTGAAATTGAACTTTTGCTGGCATTTATGACCCTTTCAGGGTGTTTTTTTCCTCTCTTAAAAATACATTTTTTAGATCCGGGGTCGTCACTTAAGTTCGTTTCATCGAAATTAAGAATATTCCTGGCAGGAATATCCTTCAGTGAATTTTCAAGATTCTTGAAATATTCATTCATTTCTTCAACTGTTTTCGAAGCACGGCTCTTTTTGATATTTTGAGTGGCCCTTTGAGAAAAATTGTGTCGTTGTATGAAAGCACGGGCCCAGCGTTCCCCTGGCATTTTTCCGTTAAAAAGATAAGCTTTTCCGCATTTCGCTATGTAATGGTAAACTACAATACGCAAATCTAAAAGAGTAAGTGGACAGCCAAATTGAGCTGAAAGATTCACTACGTCTGCGATGTGTGCTTCTTCATCAGAGGATAACTCTGTAGGTCGACCAACTGGTTTATTATGAACGTTTTTAGACTTATTGACGATGGTCCGACGAGGGATTCCAAACTGCTTTTCCGCTTCATATGATGAAATAACTTTATTTCGTACGAGATCTGCTGCAATTCCTAACATTTCCACAGAGTAATCAGCATAATGACGAGCTCCGGGTTTTCTCCTGCTCCGTTTGTTATTACTTCCCATTTTTTCATTTAACTGCAATAGGATTAATACTTAATTGAATACCAACGACACAAAACAACTACCGAAGGCTTTTACAGAAGTGTACACCTACTACATCATATTTTGCCATATAATTTTAATGCATATCCAACGTAACTTTTAATTAATTAGCGAAACTTAATTTACAGCTGGTGTTCAATATTGATTTTAATTAATTTTTAAAATGTTTCTTTCCATCAGTTATTTTGTTTTGTTTAGTAACTTGTTACAGTTAATGTATTGAGTTCACCAAGCTAGTTTTCAAAACTGCGCGCAACATTGCCTACTAAGTTATTTTGATGAAATCTGTGCCTTTTCATTAAAATATCAAATGATTCGGAAAAAAGACAATATTTTCTTACCTTGGAATGTTATTCCTTCGCCGAAACACCGTTACTATAGCCAAAATGTTGAAAGTTGTAGGAGGCCAAAAAAATCCACTCACTCGCACCGGTTTTGCCGACCAACTGACAGATTATCAATGGAGTTACCATTACAAAAATAGAAAAATATGTTGCCCTATTAACAAATAGTTCCTACCAAATGGTAGAAAACGAGAGAAAAGTAAGCAAACGGTAAGGAATTATAATTTAAACGAAATAGGCAAATTTGCGCATAGTTGGCAAAGTTGCAGCGTTTTACGGTATTTCTATTACTTAATTATTACAAGATTAACATTAGAGATTATTATTAGATTTATAACTAACGCGATACTAAACTATTAAATTACTTATCAACAAAACTTCGTAAAGTGATAAGCTGATAACCAAAGAGAAAACGAGCTTGTAAAATAATTTCATAAAAAAAAAAACAAAAACAACAAACAAACAAAAATAACATGTCTAAATTGGAATATGAAATGGTACTTTCTAGCCCAAGAAAACAAGACAAACGAAAGGCCAATCGGCGAAAAAATAAGTCATGATTATATGAGCATCTTATTTACCTGGATTATTTATATGGAATGCGCAATACGAAACAACAAACAAAAAAATATCATAAGTAAATACTTCTGGAATACAGGCGATGCGTCGTATATTGAACATTCTACTTATTAATAATAATCCCTCAATTGGAGTGTGCAAGTCACTCCCTGCCCCTTTTTTAGTCAGGCAGGGGCAATATTTTCTTCATAATTTCAGCTAACCAAATCACTTTAGCAACCCATACCCAAAGTCTAGTTTCCATGTCGTGTAATAGTCCTGCACCAACGGGGGTTGTCCTTGGGTGCACTTGCATAGTGCATACAGGGATACTTTTCGATTAGTGTCTCATTTCATATAAAGTTACCTAAGGGGCCTCTGCGAGTTAGCTTCGGTCCCTCGTACGCCTTTTTAAGGCCCGGGACTCCAGGGTCTCCAGATATATTGATCCAATAATTAAGATGTAAAATAAAATATAATATTGTAAAAAAGAAGTATATTATCGTGCAGTTTTAAGCAGTGATCAAAGAAACCATGTGCTTAGTTTTACTCTGAAGCCCTAACTCAACACATCACCTTAGGTGATGAAGAATGACAATACTTGCTTTGTTAATGAACTTCTGTACTACGATATAGTAGCCTAGGTTCTGCAATCATCCGTTTGCGGTTGGTGTAGAAATATTAAATTGTTTGTTACTTACAATGTTTAACATCAATCTAATAAAAACAGTGTATATACTTATTGTGCACTGTTTCGCTGACAAAGGAATTATTGTAAGATAATACCACCATAAAACTGATGATTAGAGCAAGTAAAATGTAACATGGAATGTTTTATAAATCTATCGTCACGACACGTTTAAAAGCTACATTTTTAGTTTTACAAATATTATAGAAAAATTCTAATACAAAGGTTCAAAGTTTGATAATGTAAGAGTAAAATCTAAGTAGATATCAGAGGAAGGTTAAGCTAGGGTGTTTTAAATCACAATATGAACCCTGCAATGTATTAGACTCGAGGTTCAGTCGCCGACTATGGTTTGAGACTGGTCTTACACGACCGATTCCGTTATCTTACTGACTTTTGCTAGATACAGTCTTGCAGTATCACACAAATGTCAAAATGTTAACTTCTTTTAGCCTTAAGACTGTGCCTAGTCTTTTAGGGTCTAAAAAGACGTGCTGACATTAAACTGCAGCAACTGCACGTAAATACAGTGCGACAGACAATTTGACAATACTAAACACAATGGTTGGCCAACGCAGGAATCGGACAATAGGGAACTATAATATACCCTGTTGTTATTAATCAAAGGATTATGTGAACCAGTAAAATGTTATAAAAAATTGTTAAAGTCAAAGTTATTAAAATTAAGTTATTAAAATATAGCTATGAAATATGGCGGTATTTTGTATAAATCTAGCACTAACTAGAAAATTGCTGTTGGGTAGATCTATTTAAAAAAATATTGTTATTCAGATATTGAAAGAGGTCTCGAAATATTAAACCTATATATTTTTAAAATTTTGTTTTACCAATTTTTATTTCGCCTCATTTCATTTTTTTTTTGAATTAAATGACTTTGTTTCGTTTTAATTCAATTGTCACACTATAGATAAATTGGATATGGATTTTTATCTCAAATAAATGATTTGATAATACAAACTACGGCAGTTTCGGTGGACGAAGATTGTTGAAGTCAGTTTCTATGTTCTATTTTGCTCCAATGTCTGGCCGGAAGGTACAGGTAGTGTAACTAACGCTGGGGTTACATCAGACCGCTGCATTACGTGTGTTATGGAGCATTCTCGAGTTACTGAATTGAGAGTCTGCACCACCGCCAGCAATCTCTTAATGAGGCAGTTCGTGGATAGAATGAGTACCTGAAGGAAGGATATTATACATAATTAATTCTATAATATTATATTATATATTAACACATATTCTGTTAATATTTCAACTGGCTGCATATCATGGTTAAAAGAAATAGGACCGTGATCTTTGGATATGGATCCCTATAACCAAAGTTTTCACACCATTTGTAATGTGTGGTAGATAGCATACCTTTATCTCTGATCGTAGTGGTAAAATAGCTATAAGCCACCAGAGCACGCAATTCACGACGGTAGCGAAACGGGCAAACGGCGAAGCCTATACATCGTCTTGGCATGTTATGTTATTGTGGGATAGCTCTTTTTCGAAGGAGATCTGGCTCTCTTTCAAAAATTGAGCTGGCTACACTGGTCATGGTACGAATTTGAAGAACAGGGGGCCTACTCCCATCTGTTAAAACAAGATTATTTTGCCTTCCGTACTGTTGGATTTCAACGCCCGGATCAGCGCCGAGAATTCAAAATTCAACAACAAAAATTACAAAATGATATTAAAATAACATTTTTTTGAGAGATGGCTAGGATATAGTTTCATCCCTCACTTAGATATCTAAAATTTCAGTTTTTTGATCTATGGGCCGATTCCTAAATGTCTTGTTGGCCGAAGTCCTCTCATTGCACAACGACATAGTTATCTACCTACCTTTTGGGCGGCGTTCTCTAAGACATCTGCTGCCACCTCTTCCCTTTGCTCGCCGACTTCTATCACTTGCACACCTTCCTATTAATGTGGAAAAGTAAAAGTTTAGTGTTTCAAATCCGTGTCGCGGTAAAACTAATCGATGCTTGGTTAAAACCATACCGTGTCACTGTTTTGCTCGCTATCAGAGTCTATGACGATGGTGACCACGTTTTGGAAGCGACGCCGACGAAGACGGCTACGCCGACCGCGACGCCGCGAAGTCGGTACTTGGTTTGTTACTCCTTCTGGCCGTTCAACTCCCTGAATCATAAAAAAATCATTTAAAAAAAGGAATATTTTCAGACATATTATATAAACAGAAACGGCTCACTTTAAAAAAAAAAACTAATCGATGCTTGGTTAAAACCATACCGTGTCACTGCTTTGCTCGCTATCAGAGTCTATGACGATGGTGACCACGTTTTGCAAGCGACGCCGACGCCGCGAAGTCGGTACTTGGTTTGTTACTCCTTCTGGCCGTTCAACTCCCTGAATCATAAAAAAAACATTTAAAAAAAAAGAAATATTTTCAGACATATATAAACAGAAATGGCTCACTTTAAAAAAAACTAATCGATGCTTGGTTAAAACCATACCGTGTCACTGTTTTGCTCGCTATCAGAGTCTATGACGATGGTGACCACGTTTTGGAAGCGACGCCGACGAAGACGGCTACGCCGACCGCGACGCCGCGAAGTCGGTACTTGGTTTGTTACTCCTTCTGGCCGTTCAACTCCCTGAATCATACAAAAACGATTTCAAAAAAGGGAATATTTTCAGACATACAGAAACGGATCTCTTTAACAGGGTCAAATTACGTGAGCATATAAAAACCATACTATTTAATTAACAGACGTGTATACTGCGAAACTAGTCTATTTTAGTTACCTACTTTCTTAGTATCATGTCTTGCAGTAGGTACCTATGTTGCTTTCAAAGTCAAAGTCGAAACATTTATTTCAATTAGACCATTTACAGGCACTTTTGAATTGTCAAAGAGTCGGTCAGTTAGTCCGAAAGTTGAAGCTAGTTGCTAGTTCCAAAACGGAGGTAGGCCTCTATGGAGAAGAACGAGCAAGAAACTCCACGGCACTCTTTTAAATTAGGTTATTACAAAATCTTGGTTAAATTATTCTTGTCGATTCTATATGTGATCACAATGGAGATGAATAAGTATAAAATAGTAGTAAAAAAAATAAAATAAAGAAATTAAAGCCATAGCAGTTAAGAGATGACCAATCCCAACTGACAGCACTCGTTCACGAGCATGACGCATGGATCAGCACCACCTAGCTCAACCATTATGGAGGGAGCCAAATGATCCAACACACGCGCCACCATCAGCGAGACATTTGAGTGAGCATGACAAGCTCTCAACTGCCATGCTTATTAAGTCAAAACACATAACATAGTAAAGTTACTATAAATAAAAAATGCTCCATGGTACTCACATTTACAAAATTGAAATAAATGATATTAAATTATACAATACTAACACTTTCAGTGTACTTATTCGATGGATGACTTTGATATGTAAAAAATAAAATAAAAAGTTATCGTACTGATAACAGTAAAAGTTATTCAGGTCGACATAAAAAAAAGGGTAAGAAACATCATTCTCTTAAAAAAAAAAAAACCTATTTAGTGAGCCCAAGTGGCTGTGGAGCAGGACTAGCATTTAGCCAAGCATTTTTGTCCGTGATATAATCATCTAACTTATAATATGCTTGATTACATAGTGTGCGTTTTATGCATGTCTTAAATTTTCTCTCATTTAGTTGGAGAATATCGACTGGTATTTTATTATAGCATTTTACACAGTACCCCATAAAAGAAGTGCTTACTTTCGACAATCTGAAACTTGGTTGATCTAATTTGTTCCTATTTCTAGTATTAAAATCATGTCTATCACTAATTTTCTTAAAAAGATGAAGATTTTTTCGAACATGCATAATGTTTTCATATATATATTGACAAGGTACCGTCATGATGTTAATTTTTTTGAACAATTCCCTTAGAGACTCGCGTCTGCCAAGATTATAGATGGCTCTGACAGCCCTCTTTTGCAGAACAAAGATAGAATTTATATCTGCAGCTCGTCCCCAAAACAAAATACCGTAAGACATGATGCTATGAAAATAACTAAAATAAACTAGTCTCGCGGTATCCACGTCTGTTAATTGTCTAATTTTTCTGACAGCGTAAGCGGCTGAACTTAACCGCCCTGCAAGAGATGTTAAGTGGGGACTCCACTGCAGCTTTGAATCGAGCGTAATCCCTAGAGAAACTGTCTTCTCAACGAATTCTAGCATGTCCTTGTTCAATATAACGTTACATTTACTCCCTCTAACATTAGGTAAAGCGAATCTTATACATTTCGTTTTTTTCTCATTTAACACTAAATTATTAACAGTAAACCAATTGCGAACCTTAAGCATAGCGTTATTTACGTCGTCAAGGTGCTGTGCTTGTCTATTTACTCTAAAAATGAGTGAAGTATCATCAGCAAATAACACCATTTGTGGTTGGTTTTCTAGTAAATGAGGTAAATCGTTTATATATACTAAAAAGAGGAACGGACCCAATATTGAACCATGCGGAACGCCCATCTTTACTTTTAAGCTTGATGAATTTACACCGTTTATTTGAACTTGCTGTAGTCTATCATTCAAATACGATTTTACTAAGTTAAGTGCTAGATCACCGAGACCGTAATGCTCAAGCTTTAGGAGCAGTGTTTCGTGATTCACGCAATCGAACGCTTTAGAGAGGTCGCAAAAAATGCCAACGGCATCCTGTGAGTCCTCCCATGCATTAAAGATGTGCTTAATTAAAGTAACACCGGCGTCAGTAGTACAACGTCCTCTGGTGAAACCATATTGTTGATCGTGTAGGATGTTGTTACAGTTAAAATGATTGAGCATTTGATTGAGCATCACTTTTTCAAACATCTTGCTGAAAACCGGCAAAACCGAAACAGGTCTGTAATTATTGGTGTCCTTGCTATCTCCGGATTTGAAGAGCGGTATAACTTTGCTGTACTTCATTAAATCCGGGAATATCCCTTGGTCTACGCACAGATTAAATATTAAAGCTAAATAGGGTGCTATTGTCTCAATAATAGATTTACAGACATTAGTAGACATGCCCCACAGATCTTCGGTAGCCTTGATCTTAAGCTGTTTAAAAGCCTTTAAAACGACCACAGGGTTAATGTGTTTAAATTTAAATTCATTAGGACAGACTGTAACATTCCCTCTTAGTAAGTCAATAGCAAGTGAGGGTGAGGAATCTAAGATTTCAGTAGTTTTAATTGGAATACTAGTAAAGAATTCTGCAAATTCCTGAGCAACATCGATATTACTGCTTATGACACCTTGGGCAGTCTCAAGAGTGTAATCAGTATTATGTCTTTTGCTCCTATTTGTTTCGTTATTGATGATTTTCCAAACTGTTTTTATTTTATTTTCTGCCGATTTAACTTTGTTGCTAATGCACAAGGATTTAGCTGCATTACACGCATATTTAAAATTTTTGAATAGGTAGCAACATGCTTATTAAAAGTTTCAGTATTTATGTAAGGCTTAAGGCCATACAGCTCAAAAAGTCTATCCCTGCTTTTCCTAATACCTTTAGTCGCCCAGTCGCTGAATAAAAACTTAGGGCAAATAGTTTTGGATTTTTTCTTAAAAATATTATTAAACTCTGTATGCACTACTGAACAGAATTCTTCATACAAAATATTACCATTATTCATATTAAAACCCTGGACACATAATTTACTAATTAAAATGTTATTAAATTTATTTAAATTACCAGATGTTATTGGTCTCGATTGTATCTGCACTTTTTGTAATGGTGTGTTGCACTCGAAAGTGACGGTTAGTCCGCTGTGATCCGAAGGAAGATAATTAACTATGCCTTTATCTAAGTAGTCGCAGCAACAAAAAACATTATCAATACATGTAGCAGTAGTCGAAGTTATTCGTGTTGGTTCAAGAAACACATTTGACAAATTGAATGATTTAAAGAGACTAATAAATCTACTGCTATTTGAATTATTTTCTAAAATATTAATATTAAAATCACCACAGATTATTACTGATTTATTACCAGTAGCAAGTTTAGTCAAAACATCTTCCATTATAGTTTCAAATATAGAATAATTCTGATAATTTGGGGGTCTGTAAACGCACACTATAATATGCTTATCTAGCTCAACACTGGACAATTCAATAATATGTTCAATTGATAGTTCAACTATGTCTTTACGGGGTTTAGATTTGATACTATTTTTAATTAAGATTAGTGAACCACCACGCAGCATGGATTTGCGGTTAAAACAACTACTCACATTATAGTTCTCAAAGTTAATTAACATTTCATAATCTTTTAACCAATGTTCGGTTAAACAAATAATGTCGAACATTGTCTTTTCTAAAAAAAGTTCAATTTCTAATTGTTTAGAAGAAAAACCTTGAATATTCTGATGAAATAGTTTTAAGGAATGATGCTTAACCCCCTTTTTACAATTTAATAAGTGATTGCTAGAAGATACTTTGTTGTTAATAAATTTAACTATATTGTTATTAGTACCTTCTGTTGTCTTACATTCTAGTTTAAAATATTTGTGCTTACCACGTTTACATTAGTAGGTATTATTACTAAATATTGTGGTGCATATAGTGGAAGACTTCGACATACTACTTATGTCTGAGTTAATATTTAAAGCTAATAGCCAAGCTATCCGACGCCTAAAACTAATGGGCAGATACGCCGTATCCCTAGTCGATTTCAATTTTTCAACAAAACTGTTGGTGTCAAAAAATAAAAGTTTGTCACTATGGTGATTAACCAAAAATTGCATATGGTTATTTAATAAATGTATGTTATTATTTTGCCTCTTTGAGAGGTTTACAAAGTACGGAAAAGCACACAGTATTATTTTCCGACACTCAATTTTCAAAATTTCAGTGATCCTATCAGTTAAATCGTCTTTTGTAACATTAGTACTATTTCCTACTAATATAGAAATAATTGAATTAGGATCATATTCTTTCCTTAGTACGGTAGACATAAGTTCATTATAAGCTGTACCAGGCATGCAATAATTTACAGAAGAATGCATCAGGTTGTGGTTTACTAATTTACCTAACCCTCTCCCTAAACTGTCAGAAAACATAATAGGACAGTAACAAACTTTATCAAAAGGTATAGAACTACTGTCTTTCTCAGGCTGGAGAGCCTCAAGATAAGATTCCTCCTGGATGGTACCTAGAGTGGAGCTGACAGGCAGCGGGTCCACTTGGTCTGCATTGGAGTTACACATCTCCACTAATTTATTTGTGGCAAGGATGTGCTCTTTTATTTGTTTTTCAGATGTCACATATTTTATATGAAGAGAATGTAGTGACTGTTCAAGCACCTCAATTTCCGACTGAAGGCGTTGAGTGTCCGCCACATAAATGTTTTTACTGTCCTCTAATTTTATTTGAAAATTATTTAATTTATTAATAAGAAAAACACGTTCTTTCCTTAATTTAATATTATTGGAATAGTGTTTTTGTTGTTTCTTATATTTATTGCATTTTTTAATAATTTTGTTGAACTTAGCATATTTTTTAATTTAATTTTGACTCACTGTGTAGCTACTATTATTATACTTTACTAAAGAATCTTCAGTGAGGTCTATTGTTATTAAGGAATTTGGGTTACAATTACTTTTAATTAATTCATTATATAAGTGGTCTGTTTCTCTTGCCTGAGTACATACTTTTTCCTTTTGCAACTTTGTAATCCGTGCATTTGCATGAATTAGTTCTTCTTCCAAGTCCCTAACCTTACACAACGCCTCCTCATACAAATTGCTACAATTATTGAACCCGTCGGTGACCACCCGCAGTTTGTCCCGTTCATCGACAACATCCAGGATTTGCTGATGAAGGTCCACTAGCTCCCGCTTCAGGCTTGTATTTTTGTCAATGATTGACTTGACTTCCTCTTCACAGTCATCCCTCTCCTGTAGCAGTTGTTGGCTTTGGCATTGGATGTTTGAAGCCTTAAGTTCTTCGAGGGCCGTTCTTAATTTAACCTCCATAACCTGAGCAGTAGCCTTACGGGTCATCACTGACATGGTTACAGGAATAGTTACTGAAATTAGAATAAAAGAAACGGTGAGAACTAATCGAATAGACAAAAGTAGGAAAGGTGTGTGAAATGAAAGAAAATAAGTGAAAATACAATAAGATAGCTAGTGTTTATATGTGGAGAAGAAGTGAGGCAGGATGCTGATTGAAGATCAACAACTATGTTAACTTGAAATGCAAAGTTACAATAATTAAATAAAGTTAACTAATTTCACTTTTCCCTTTGTGGGTACCTAGTACTTATGTTATGATAAAAGTTTAAACTATTATATCAATACTACAATGTAAATTAGGTAAACTGTATTGATCAGTATACTCCTACAACAGTTAACGTTTTTAAGATAGGTACCAAGTTTCCTCTCCTGTGTGAAGACAAATGATGAAGACTTAGTGGAGTACCTACCAATTAAATTAAAACAAATTCTACTGGAACTCAATGAGAGTGTGTTACTAACTTAAGTGACAAGTGTGTGCTAAATTATGACTATTATAAAATAAAAGTAAACAATACTCCCCGTTTAAATCCGCAGGTTGACATCAGCTGTTCGAAATAGGTTACCGGTAACGGTGGATAACCAAACACTCGAGTTTTACTTTGTTTTTTTACGGGAAAACAATAATCCCGGTTTATTATGCACTTATATTTGTTATAGATATAAAATTACACCTTAATTTAACTTAAATATTAATTAAAACTAATTTTAAAATACGGATTAAAAATTTGACATGTCACTCGGGCAGTGTTGCCACAAGTTCTCTCCGGGAGAGGGGCGGCAAACCCAACGCCCGGTCCCTATTTCTAGGGACCGCGAACCCGATGCCTCGGGCGAGGAGCAAACAGCCCCGACAACGATTCCTCGCGCCCCACTCTGGGGCGATGAGATGACCACCACCGGGCTCACTCACTTATTGCGCTCGCTTTGTTGAGATAGGTCGTTACTCTGTCCGGTTGTACCTAACTTTTGCTAATTGTTTCGTCATAGGTGGATTGTTTTTAGATCTTAATTAGACTAATTAGTTTCGTATTATTTTTGTGTATAGAAGTAAAAATCATTTTTGTTGTAAAGTTGTTTGTGGTAAATGTATTTTGTTAGGTGGTATTAAAAAATTGTTTTTAAAAAAATCACTTCTGGTCTTATTCTTTAGACTATCGTATTGGCTAATTGCCCTTCGTTGATAGCCCGAGGTCGAGGTGCACGAACACGCTGTGTTAGATTCATATCTACGCACCCAACGGCGCACTGTGGTTCTCTGTAAAAAAAAAGTAACAATTAGGTTTTTGATCAATTTTTTTTTTTTGGAATAAATGGAAAGATATACAATATAAATTTTATTGCAAAACTATTTTTTAATTTTTTATTTTCGTTATAGTTCAAAAGTTATTTCAAAATAAAAATTTACTTTTGAATCCAGTACCGAAAACCCCCGAGTTTAGAACATGAGCGCGTGTGACGTCATACGTTTAGCTGCCAGATGAAGTAAGTAAAAACTATGAAGTCACAACTATAGTCATGTGATATTTTTTGAAATTTTAACAATTTTTAATTATTTATAATTAATTGAAATAATTTTCCTAACGTTTTTTGCATTAAATATCAACATTATTAATAATAAATTAAATACATAAAAAATACCAATATTTTTTTTTTCAAATTCCCTGTTAGCATCGAATTGTCACATAATATAGGAATTAAACAATACATTACTAGCAGTATGCAAAAGGATTAAGTTATTAACAAATAAACCCTAACTTTTTAAATATCTATTTTAGTTATTAACATTGTTATCTGTATTTTATACGGGTAGTAGACCACAAACAGATATTTAACAATGGCATTGTAGTAAATTCCAACATTGTGTAAAACTCTCCCAAGCAAATTTGTGCATTATTATTAACGACTTAAGTGCGGTAACTCATCATCTTCCTGCCCTTGTCCCAAGTTATTTGGGGTCAGCGCAACACGTTTTCTTCTTCCATTCCGTCCTGTCAGCCGTCATGCAATCACTGACTTCTCTTTCATTCATGTCCTTCTTCACACAATCCATCCATCTTTTCTTTGGTCTTCCTCGTGCTCTCCATCCATCCACATTCATATTCATAACTCTCCTGGTCACATGCGTTTCATCCCTCCGCTTCACATGCCCATACCAAGACAAACGATTCCCTTTCAACTTTTCTGTCACTGGCGCTACTCTCAGACTTCCTCTTATGTACTCATTCCTGACCTTATCCATTCTGGTCACTCCACACATCCATCTCAACATTCTCATCTCCGCTACATGCAATCTTTTTTCATCCGTCTTCTTCGCAGCCCAACATTCCAATCCATACAATACGACAGGTCTTATCACGGACTTGTAGATTTTCCCCTTTAACTTGAGGGGCATCCGTGGGTCGCAAGTTGTTCCAGTGACCTGTCGCCATTTCATCCATCCTGAGTTGATCCGGTGCGTTACGTCTCGGTCTATCTCACCGTCTCCTTGGACAAGCGACCCGAGATACCGGAAGTCGGAGCAGATCGGTATGGGCGTTCCAGCAAGAGATACTGGGACAGAACTAGAGAGACCGCCGAAATCGCAAAACAAGTACTCTGTTTTGGTTCTGCTCAATCTCAGGCCAACACTCTCCAGTCTTTGCCACCACACCTCCAATCTGCTCTGGACCTCAAGGCCACTCTCGGCAACCAGCACTATGTCATCCGCAAACAGCATACACCAGGGAGCCTCTTCCTGGATGTCCGACGTCAAAGCGTCCATCATCAACAGAAAGAGGTAAGGGCTGAGGGCCGACCCTTGGTGCAAGCCGACAGACACATTGAAGCTGCCAGTAGAGCCCACTGTAGACCGGACTTGAGTACTGCATTGACTGTACATTGCCCGAATCAACTGCACATACTTCCCAGGCACACCTTTCTCCTTAAGGGCCCACCACAAAACCTCACGAGGCACTCGGTCGTATGCCTTTTCGAGGTCGACAAATACCATGTGCAAGTTTTTATGCGCACTTTTATATTTTTGGCAAAGCTGGCGGATAGCAAAAATGGCATCTGTGGTACCCCGACTTTTCACAAAACCAATTCGGTTTTATGCCTGCATAAAACCGAATTGGTTTTGTGAAATTTCACTCTCTTCTCTCAGACGTCTTTCTATAACTTTCTCCCAAACTTTCATACTATGTGACATTAGCTTTATTCCTCTATAGTTGTTGCACTCCAGCACATCACCTTTGTTTTTAAAGATGGGCACTAGCGAGCTGTTGCACCATTCCTCAGGTATGGCTTCATCCCGCAGCAACTTATTGAAGAATAAAGCTAACCACGACCATCCATCAACCCGCAATAACTTCCATACTTCAACTGGTATTCCATCTGGGCCTAACGCCTTACCATTCTTCATTCCATTTACTGCTATTCTCACTTCATCCATACTTACCATTCTCACTAACCCTTCATTCACTGGTTTATTCTCAAGCACCCCATTCCAGTTATTCTCCTCATTCATCAGTTTTTCAAAAAAGCCCTTCCATCTATCCCTAATTTCCTCATCATTCGCAAGAACCATTCCAGCTTCATCTCTTATACATTTAATCTGACAAATATCCCTCGCCTTTCTTTCTCTAGCTCTAGCCAGCCGGTACAGGTGTTTTTGGCCGGCTGGGCTGTCCAGTGTGCTGTACAGCTCATCTTGAGCTTTCGCTCTCGCTATAGCCACAGCTTTCTTAGCTTTTTTCTTAAGAGCATCATACTCACTCTTTTTTTCAACTTTCAAAGTAACATTCTCCTCTTCCACACTCTGCCATTCTTTCAATTTCCTCTTCTTTTCCCTCAACACGTTCTGTATTTCTGTCGACCACCACCATGTATCCCTATCTATCGTGCCCCTCCCTTTCGTCTCTCCCACAATGTCCTTCGCTGCACACCGAATACACCCAGCCATTTCCTTCCAGCATTCATTCACACTCCGATCATTCATGTCTCCCATCTCTATCATTTTATCAACCACTCGCTCCCTGAATTTCTTCGCACAATCATTCTTCTCTAACAAATGCCATTTCACTTTAGGGGGAGATCGCTCTTTGCCTTTGGGACACTGAGTTATCATATTTACTACCATAACCAGAAGTTTGTGTTGTGAGACTAAGTCTTCTCCTGGTAGCACTTTACAGTCCTTGATGTGCTTTATGCTCTGGCGTCTAACTAAGAAGTAATCAATTTGTGTCCTGTGGTTGCCACTTTTATATGTAATTAGGTAGCTGTCGTTCTTTTGGAACCAAGTGTTTGCCACTGCCAGGTCAAATGCAGTAGCTGATTGCAGCAGTTAAGTGCGGTAACTCAATTTCAAAATACATTGATGACTTAAAATGAAGGGCCATTGTTTTATAAGTAGGTGTTGAAAGATTTGTTATCGATTCATAAAATGTACAAACAATGTCTTTGAACGCGCCGATATTAAAAAAAAGAAAGGAAAAAAAAACCTCTTTTTAAATTAATATTTTGAATATTATGTACACGTAATTTCTTATTTTATTTTTGCAAAATTCTAAGTTATGTATTTTATTAATATTTATCGCAAATAAGCAATCTACCTCGACTTCGCACGGGTCTTACAAATCTCTAACATGCTCGGCTTTGCTTTATAATAATTTGCATGCACATAAAAACCTTCCAAAAAAAATCTCTAAATGAGAGTGAGAACCCATATCAAAATCCGTTGCATTGGTTTAGAAAAAATAGCGGAGAATCAGATAGACAGACAGAAACAGCGACTTTGCTTATACTACAAGTATTTAGAGACCCGAGGTAGAGATTTGACATTAAATATGTTTGTAGTCAGCAATCATTAATATATTTGTGTATTTCTTTTACACAGAAACTCAATAACACACGATTTCATTAGAATAAAATTTCTAATAACTACAACAAATATACGAAATATAAAAAATGCATGTAGGTTTCTTTTAGGCATTCAAATATAATATGAATTATTAAAAATTTGTTTGTAACATACGATTTAATCTATAAAACTCTGTTGTCGGGCCGACGGCGACGTTGGCGTCAACTCGCGAGACAAAAACTTTTAACGGTAACAGAAGAAAAAAAATGTGATTTATATAATAATTCAAACAATAAATACATAGCTCAGTAAAGGAAACCAACATGCACTTAATTTATTTCTATCTCTGGATAAATAAAATTAACTTACTTGTAGATTTAACTCCAGCGCAATTTGGGATACATTCAATCCTTGTCTATGCAAGACAATGATTTCATTTCTTTCTTCCTGATTGAGGTTTCGGGTTGTCATCGTTAATGACAAAACACAGCCCACAGGTAGTCACGATACACAGTCCAGGATACGAGCAAGGGTCAAAAAGAGTTCCACGATCACAGTCCGGTTTAGAAAGCAAAGGTCACAGTTAGGCAGGCAATCAGTCCGATAGAAATAAACAGGTCGTAAAATAAAATTGGGAAAAAACGGGAAGCGTGAACAATTAGCGAGATGCAAATCGGCACTGGCTAATGTTTGTTGATATTTTTTGCCGCACGCACTTACTGCACTCACACAAATATGTATTGTCTCTAATTGGGTGGAGCAAGGAAGGGGCGTGGTCTGTCACTATCTGCGCTTCCCCGCAGGACTATTTTCTTAACTGCGCATGCTTAAGTTTGGCCGATAGTACCTTACTGTTCAATCTTAGGTGCATACAACCTGTGGTAACTGTAGACGTAGCCGTACCAGAAATCATATATTTGGAGTATTTATCTAGAATTCTGGTGAGTTTCTCAAGGTCTTCCCCGATAAGTGTGGTTTTAAAACCTTTGGGTTGCTCCTCAGATTGAACCGTGAAAACCCTCGATAAAACTTTATCGTGAGTTAGACGTTGAGAATCCCTAGTCCTAAAATAAGTTACTCCTTCCCTATTCAATACATCGGTACCATTAATAATTGGTGCGTTCATGTATTCACTGGGCACAATAAGCAAATTTACCTCGAGGGTTATATCCTCAAGCTCTATTATGAGTGTGACATAAGAATCAACAATAATAATGGAACTACTTATTCCCTTCAATTGTTTATTAGTAGGTTTTCTCGAACAAGAAAAATTATTGACTACAGATGATGAAATCAACGAAACTTCCAATGCCCCACTGTCAATCAATACGTCTACAGGTATACCCTGAATCGTTCCAACTTCTATGTCACTGGACTTGTTTTGAATAAGGGGAGAACAAAAATTGACTTTACTTTTACTGGATTTATCTGTACGCTGTTTCGCGAAACAAACACTAATATCATGACCTGCCTTTTTACAATATGCACATACCGTCTAATTTGAACTGGAATTCGATTCTGGTTTTACCGGGTCAGGTTTAATTTGGTCAGTCGCGTTATTTGATTTTGATAGCTTAGGACAACCCGCTTGTTTATGCCCAGACTGACCGCAAGTGAAACATTTGGGACCCTGACCCTTAAACAAACGCTTAAAGTTATTCTTTTGTGGGCTCTCGTTACATTTAGAATCATTCTGTTTAGGGGTCGGCTTCACGAAGGTAGATAGGTAGCTAACGAGATTGTCAGACGTAAGATTAGCATTAGTAGCAGTTGCTTTGATTTAGGGGTCTCTAATCCCTCTAATAACAATTGCCACTATCAACTCATCTGATAGGCCTCTTAGGCGCTTTGCACACGGAGCAACTTTTGCAGCAACTGGCAACTGGCAACTTTCTGGCAACTCGCTGTTTACATGTAATTCAATTGGACTGCGCACACAGAGCAACTCAAGTTGCGAGTTGCGGCAATCGTCAACAGTTTCCAGTTAGACTAGCAACTGTCAAATATTCGATTTCACACCCTCCCTCCCTCGCCCTGTGCCCGGCATAGTGTTGCCATTAACTTAGTGGTTTTTCCCACTAAGTAAACACTTCTTTTTGGGGTAATGTGTAAAATTCTATAATAAAATACTTCTTGATATTCCCCAACTAAATGAGAGAAAATTTAAACCATGCATAAAACGCACACTATCTAATCAAGCATTATTATAAGTTAGATGATTACTTATATCACGGACAAAAATGCTTGGCTAAATGCTAGTCCTGCTCCACAGCCACTCGGGCTCACTAAATAGGATTGTTTTTTAAGAGAATGATGTTTCTTACCCTCTTTTTTGTCGACCTGAATAACTTGTACCGTTATCAGTACGATTACTTTTTCTTTTTTTACATACCATAGTAATCTAACGGATAAGTACACTGAAAGTGTTAGTATTGTAAATTTATTTCAATTTTGTTTTTGAAAACCATCAACCTAAAACTTGCCCACTAAAAAATCCACAAGCCACCGATACAAATTCTGACCACCAGAAGGTGGTCCCAATCTACCAGATCTAGTGGTAATACCGCAAAGTTTGCAACACTGCAACTCGGCTAAAAAAGTTGCTTACAAATTGCCAAAAAGTTGCGGCAACCGGCAACTTTATGGCAACTAGCAACTTTTACAGGAAACTTTTAAAAAGTTGCCAGTTGCCGCAACTTAAGTTGCTCCGTGTGCAAAGCGCCTTACGATCCGTAAACGTAGTAAACACCTACGTGCATATTCAGCGTAGGTTGGGTAGCTTTCCGAATTATAGCTCATTACTTCATATAAAATATTTGCCACATAAATTTTCTTAACGCAAAGTGAACGAAAATCTTTTTTTTAAATTGTTCCATGAACGGTCATTCGTAACCCATTCTCCAAGCCAAGTCTTAGCATCTCCCTTCAGACAGTTCCCGACGCGGGATAGGCACTCATTTTGTGACCAGTTATTCAAAATCAGAGCCCTGTCAACTTCGTCGAACCACTGATCAACATCATGCACACTTGGATCAAAATTAGAAATATAAAAATGATGGCTGCTTACTGACTTTAACGACTGTATTGCCTCCACTATCCTCTCTATGGTGGCAGTCGAAATGTCAGTAGCAGTACCTGTATTTTCCGGCGTGAACGTTCTTCTAAAACCTTCAACCGCGAGACAATAGTCTCAAGCGATTGTTGGTAAGGCGGTGTCGCAGGGCTTCGCAACTTCACGCGGCTCCCACGAAGGTCTCGTTCATCTATCCATTGTTTACAACTACCTACTTTAATAAAAATATAAAAGTCTCCGAACTAAACTTAACTTGTGGGCGAAATGAATCTTTATCCAACTTCTGATGTTGGAAATCAGAAGTGAAATACGTTAAAAAAAATAAACAATCTTTAATTTCTATGAACAATACTTTTAACAAAAATTATAAAATTCAAAAGGTACACTATAATTATTAATCAAATAGATTTAAACACAATAAAAATGGAATAGTCAGTACACGAATATAAATATAACCTAAAAATCACTTAGCACACAACAATGGTCAAGTAGCACGTCCGTCCCGATCGCCGTCCAAACAAAAAGAGAGCGTTTCCTTTTTTTTTTTTTTTTCGGAATGGCATCTCGCAATTCAACCTATGAGGTTGTCGGTTGCTTAACCGGGCTTTTCTGTGGTGCCTTAAATGAATTTAAGGCCTCCAGCCAGGGCTTAAAACAACTTACAAACTAAGCGACTACACGCTAAGGGCACCCCCTGTGGGGTACGGGCCTCGGCTTAGGGCGTAGCTGGGGGAGGGCAGCAAGGGGACAGGCTGGATCTGGTTGGTATTATTTAGGGACGAATTTAAAGCTACAGGCTCAGCGACACCGTGTCGACGGCGCGTTCGTGTTCCACGCGCGCCTCAAAGAGATGTCAGCAAACAATTGGAGGGGCCACTAAGGGCCGATGCCTGCCGGGGCTGCGGGTTGTTCGAAAGAGATACCGCGCCCCCGGAACGCAAAGGGCACAAGAAGGAACATGGATGGGTTTTAGTCAGTAAAAGTCTGACACTAAGGGCGGGGGAAGTCATTTGATGATTTCCCATCGGTAAAAAAAAAAAAAAAAGGTTCAGCGACGCGGGCTGGCACGAGCAAGGGACGGGGCGGAGATGAACAAGGACGTCGCGACGGACCTCGGCGGCGAGGGCGTAATGACGGCGGTCTGTGTCTGTACTTACGTAACGTACTGGTTTCTTTGTTACTCTCCTGGAGGAGAGTAATGGCATCGTCGGGGATGTTCAAAGTAAGTCTCGTTCGACGAGTCTTACTGATACGGGAGGGAGTGTATCGGGCGGCCCATGCGATCAGGGGATTGGGGTGTTTTTCAGCAGTGTCGAAGAAGCGAGAGCGTTTCCTCACTGCACGTCTCCTTTTATACGCTTGCCGTCGGTTGCCGGGTAGTGGGGCGACTTTTATGGTGTCGTCATACCTTCAGTTACCAACAATATATATTAAATATTAAATTAAATATTAATATTATATAATATTATATTATATAAGTTATATTATATATTATATAAGTATAGATTTATGGAAATAGTATACAACTAGAACTAAAATAGTACTATTTAATTTTTATTTGTCGTCTAGGATTTAACGAACATGAATAAATCATTAGACAATGTATCGTGTGTTGACGGGCCTGTTGGTCTAGTGGTTAGCGGCCCTGGCTGCTAAGCCGGAAGTCGTGGGTTCGATTCCCACCCAGGACAAACTTTGTGCGATGAGCATGATTGTTAGTTCTGTGTCTGGGTGTGATTTATCTATAATATGTATGTATTTATAAATTATATAAGTATGTATATCAGTTGTCTGGTTACCATAGCACAAGCTCTGCTTAGCTTGGGACCAGATAGCCAGATAGATCAGATGTCCCAAGATATATATTTATTTGATTTTTTATTTATCGTAATTTTTTTGCATTCTCGTTTTAATTGTAGGTTAAATGTTCTATGTTTAATTGACATTTTGTTTTTGTTCTTTTACATTATGTAATCGATGAATATGATATACGGTAAAACCCTAATGGTGGTGTAATGTTTATGTTTGCATCATGGATTGTATGCGTATCTAATAAACGAATAAACTTACACCTCTGTATTTGAGCTTAATCAGTTACTTTTCTTTGTACAAAATCTACATATAAGTAATAAAACAGTGTAAATACGATGAATATTCCGTTTAAAGTTTTATTGGTAGCAAATTCAATACCATTTGACAGTTGTTTAGACGTCCACGTAGCGACATCTGATGTCAGAAGACGACTTCCAGTGCAAGCTACCACAAGCAGTGTTGCCAATTTAGCTCTTTTATATTAGGTTGGGGAAAAAGTCTTTTCGCATTATAGTATGTATGAACTTGTAATAAAATCTCTTTGGCTATACTGTTTGTATCTGGCTGGTTTTGGTATCATTGAAAGTTTAAATTATAAAGAACATAATTCTAAATTCAAATTAGAACAATTTGAGATTTTCATTTGTTTTTCGTTCTGTCAAGATGAGTGAATCTAATGAAGAAATTTGATACATTTTAAAATTTGACTACAAAAAAGGTAAAAATGCAACGCAAGCCGCGAAAAAAATTTGCGATGTTTATTGACCTAGTGCAGTGTCTGTGAGAGTAGCACAAATTTGGTTTAAGCGTTTTCAATCCGGAAATTTTGATGTCAAATATGCACGTCGCTCTGGTCGCCCTATTACGGATAAAATGGATGCCATTTTTGAAAAAGTGGAGCAAGATCGGCATGTCAGTAGTTACGACGTAGCTTACGAACTGGGAATTGACCACAAAACAGTTTTGGCGCATTTGAAAAAAACTGGGTACACAAAAAACAGTGTCGCGCGATGCGCGTTCGGAATCGGACGTGTTTGCGCTGCACAGCACGAATATTTTATTCGCGTTTTGCGCAGCGGTAACCGTTGCCCGAGTTTGTTCGCAATGGCAACAAAGCAGCTCATTGCTAACGAGCTTTTGGCATTCGTCAAGCATTCCATCGATTACATGGACGAGGTCAGCATCTTGCAGATTTGCAAATCCTCCTTCAAAGAGGAAGAGGTATGCAGTGCCAAGTTGCTGCTTTTTCAATCACTCGACCAAGTCGAACAGATGCCATCTCGCCGGAGGGATGGTGGCGAGAAGAGTCTGCAGGACATCATTGACCTGCTGAAGAAGACCGATCCGGATGACGTGCCAGATTTTGTGGCGAAGGAGCTGCACAAGCTACCTCCTGTCACTTTCGACCACGTCGTGGTCACCAGGCTGCTGAAAGACATCACGACTCTGAAGGTGAGCCTGGCTGAGATGAAGTCCAAGTTGGAGTCATCGGATGTCACCATTGGTGATTTGCGAGCAGAAGTAGCGTTGTTGCGCAACGCTGTTCCGGCAATTGGGTCGCCGGATGGCTTCAACGTAAACACACGTCGCGGGGCAGGTGCTTCTGTCTGCAGTTTTCAGTCGGCGAATGAATCAACGTCATCGGCTGTCAAGATTGCAAGCGTTGCATCGTGTTCTGCTGATCGCGTCGCACCTACCGGGGAAACGGCGCGTGTAATAGGTACATCGACCCCCACGCGTGCCTATTCAGCAATTGTCGCCAAGACGAAACCTGCTGTGTCGCAAATAAAGCGACAAGCAGAAAAACCAAGAGGGGATAAGCAGTGTCGCTCAACATTGAGCGCGGCTAGGAACGCTTGCGATGAGGACGGCTTCGTCAAGGTGGAGAGAAAGAAGAAGAAGCCTACTTCTCGCAACCAGTGTGGGACGGCGCTGGCAGGACATAACATGCTGCTACGGCCTGCAGTGCCGACGACGCTCCTCTACGTATCCCGTTTGCATCATACCACGAAGGCTGAGGATGTCGTAGAGTTCATACGGGTGAAAGTCAACTGGACCTTGAGGGTGGTGAAGTTAGAGGCGCGACATAGCACCAATTTTAACTCGTTTGTTGTGCGCGTTTCGACCCAACATTTGATGACCTTTCTCAAGGAAGAGTTTTGGCCGAAAGGTGTGCTGTATCGGCGTTTCCGCGGCCAGCTACGCAACACCTCGCAGCGTAACATGACGCCGACACTTCGTGTTCAGTAGTTTATAAGTTTATTGTTAAAATATGTATTAGTTTATAGTTATTGTACTTATTTATGTATTTGTGTTTTATGGGCTTTAGTTGCCTGAAATAAAGGTTTATTATTATTATTATTATTATTAAAAAAGCTCGATATTTGGGTACCTCACGAGCTCACTGAAAGAAACCTAATGAACCGTGTACTCATTTGTGATTCTTTATTACGACGTAATGAAACCGAACCATTTTTGAAGAAGCTGATAACTGGTGATGAAAAGTGGATCACGTACGACAAGAACGTGCGAAAAAGGTCGTGGTCAAAGGCCGGTCAGGCTTCACAGACTGTGGCGATACCCGGGTTAACTCGCAACAAGGTGATGCTGTGTGTGTGGTGGGATTGGAAGGGCATTATTCATTATGAGCTATTACAACCAGGCAGGACCATCTATTCTGAACTCTACTGCGAACAACTGATGAGATTAAAGCAAGAAGTTGAGAGAAAGCGGCCGGAATTAATCAACAGAAGGGGTGTGGTTTTTCATCATGATAACGCTAGACCTCACACATCTTTAGCCACTCAGCAAAAATTAAGAGAGTTTGGCTGGGAGGTGTTAATGCATCCGCCGTATAATCCTGACCTTGCACCTTCAGATTTCCACCTGTTTCGGTCTCTTCAGAATTCTTTAGGCAGTGTCAGGTTAACATCACGAGAGGACTGCCAAAACCACCTATCGCGGTATTTTGATCATAAGTCCCAAAATTTTTATAGCAATGGGATCATGTCCCTACCTACAAGACGGCAAAAAGTTATCGAGCAAAATGGTGCCTACATACTTTAGTTAAATGTAAATAAAAATTTTAAAAAAATGCTTTGAAATTTCTTAAAAAATGCGGAGAAACTTTTTCCCCAACCTATTAGCTAAATTTTGCTCTATTTCTATCAATTAGCTCCAAGAAAAAAAAACAGTTTAGCTCTGTAGCTCTTTTATTTTAAAATTTTAGCTCAATTCCAATACACGAAATAAAAACACTTTTGGGTTTTTGTCTTTCAAAATTTAGGTTGTATCCTAATTTCATGCAGACCAACGTGTTAATCAATAAGTAAAGCCATAATCATATTTAGTTAATGATTTGAACCACGGGGAATCCCCATATTGTTTTGTTTCGTTCGTTTTATTAAAGTACTTCGTTCGTTCGATCATTAATTCCTCTTCCATCTTTCAGTCTTTCTTCTGGATTACCTACTGTGTAGCTGTAGTGCGAATTACAATAAAAAGTGCAACACTCAAAATGTCATCGAGTAAGCCATACACACAAAAGTTCTGAGAAGAATCGAAGACTGCTTTTCAAGACGGAAGAAGTTAGTAACTAAGTACCAAGGCAACTTATGACGTGGAAACTCAGGGCCAAGCACAAGTTGATTAGAATTAGTGAAGACACACAGTTTCGATAATTTTGACGGCGAATAATCGTATTTTTAAATATCTCTATTATTAACTAACATAGGTATTATTATAATATCAAGTAACGTTTTATTTATTCAATAATTACAATTTTGATTTTTAAACTTTTTTTATTTTAGTTTTTTTCCGAAATTGTCTATTTTTACTTATTGAGTTGGCAACACTGACCACAAGAAAAATCAATATTCAGTATTCATGTTAGGTAGTTTTTGTCATTCTTGGGAATTATAGATTATACAAGCAACCGGCATTAAAACAAATTTCCAAATTATTTGGTTATATTGTAACTACAAAAGCATAAGCAAAGCTTACAATAACAAAATGGATAACGAATTAGCAACGTGTCCGTACGACGCCACCCGCCGCGTACGTCGTTCCCGTTTCCCGCACCACTTAGTAAAATGTGAGAAGAACTACAAGGGTCCAAAACTCTGGATATGCCCATTCAACTACTCGCATCGTTGCCCAGAGAAATTAAAGCTGCAACACATCTCGACCTGTCCAAATACTCCGGTTGATGAACCGAGGCCAGAAGCGGCTGCTGCAAACACTTCATCCAAGGGGTCGATGACAAAGCCCAAACCTATACTCCAAAATGAGTAAGTATATACCGGATACGGATACAGAAATGTGGGATTAATTTAATTATTTAATGATCTGACTGATTTGAATGATTTGACTGAACACCTTTATTTATTATAATAATTATAATAAATAAAGGTTGAATTCGAGGAATATATTTTTCGAAGATATTTGTAAGGTTTAATTTAATATCAATAAATTACTGATTAGTAATAATAATAATTTTTATTATTGTCTATATTATATTATTTTTATAGTGTCATGTCTGATGTCTTTGAAAATAGTAAATGCTTTTTATCTTCATTTTTCTACTAATTTCTATTGTTAAAATTTAATATTTTGGGAGTGAGTGGGGACGACAAGTGAGGTTTCTACCCATTGTCACAAGACAAACTGAGATTTCATGGAAGCTCTCTGAAGTTATGGAATAATAATTTCTGATGGTCATAGAAATTTGGTTGGAAAGGTCCTTCACGGACATGTTTTGGCATATTCAGGATTCATTGGACACGCCACTTAATGCACGCCCACGCGTTTCACATTGTTTTGAAGAATGCCTTCAAGATGTTGGAATTACAAAATTGCAGAACAATTATAACATAGAAAACAGTGGTGGTACCCTAGGTAAGTAGGGTTAAGGTGATTCTGAACCACGCTGCACGAAGCAGAGCTGTCACAGCAGTGTTGTCTGGCACTACTGGTCTCCATACAATCTCTATAAAGTTATACGAGATTACATTTCGAGCTAGGGAGCAATGACGCGCAGCAGTGCTGCAGTTGCCGCCAAGCTCGGAATGTAATCTCATGCAAACTTCTAGAGATTGTATGGGGACCAGTAGTGCCGCGACAGCACTGCTGTGTGCATCGTGGTTCGGAATCATACCTTTAGGTTTGCAAAAACTTTAATCAGAAAAATATCAAGTTCACTTTAAAATTAGTCACAGAAGAACAGTTATGGGGGGCTAGAGATTAAAACAATATTAAAATATCATTGTTTCTTCTAATTTCAGGTGGTGTCTCAGACAGCTGATAGACTGCAAAGACAAATGAGACATGCTCCTTACTGCTGCAGTGTTAGGAGTATAACTATCAACATCAACTCAAACAAAGGTTAGCATGGTAACTGCAAGCGAGACCTTTACATCTTTTCAGCCTTTTATGTTAACATCTTTGTGTAAACTAGTAATAGCTGAGATAGATTAACAAATTCTTGACTAAGTTTAGAAGGTTATCAAGGTTCTATAGTTGTGTTAAAATATAATAATGTCCAGAGCAACTGACTGCACCCACAAACAACCATTGAAGCTGAAGATCTCCAGCACAAAGTACTCTGTATGCATTCACAGCAATATAATGATGAATACTCACATATTACCAGTCTCAGATGCTGGAAGTTCTAAGATAATGATTACATAAGCCAGGGGTAGCCAACTTCATTAGACCCAAGATTTACTGGTTTTTTTTTACTGACATAGTCCGAATGTCGTGATGGCCTAGTGGTTCAGGCGTCTGGCCTTCATCCTGGGTTCAAATCCGGGCAAGTACCAGTGTGTCTTTTTCAAATCATATGTACTTTCTAAAGTTTATCTTGGACATCACTGACATTTGTGAAGGAAAACATTGTAAGGAAATCTGGACTTCTACCAACCTGTTACTGTCCCACTCAAATAATGTCAGAGGCCCTTGAGATGGTTTAGAAACTCTGGCACTAGGGTTTGTGGGGTAAGAAGACATTACTACACGATAAAACCAAAGTTCCATAGTCAGTGTACTTCTTTATAAACTTAACATCAAATCATCCAAATTTGCTATTACTCACACATTGTACCTATAGATTCAAGAAATGAATCATATATTATATCAATTTATCTGTAATGTTTTGATTATGGTAGTTCGGAACAATATGTTTTCAGACTCAATTATAAGTGTTTTGTTATTAATTTTGCAGCCGAAGAGATAATCTAATTAAGAGTTAATCCTAGCGACAGCTAGAGATACTCTGGGAAATTTTAAATTCCAACCAAACAACAACTACTGCCAACAATCGCTATGACAAATATGGAAAAAACAATGTCTTCAAATACTGGGAAGAGATATTGGCCAGGGATATACCAGGTGTTCAGGTGGAACTAGTTAGAAAACATACGTAGTTAAGCATAATTTATTGTTATTTATAATATAAAACAAAGATAAAAAAGGGTATGCTTACATGGTTCGGTCATGTTGAGAGGAGGAGTGAAAGACGAAGACAAAAGGTAAAAAGGTATTTTTATGGCAGAGGTGAGTACCGCCCTAGGAATACCTACATTGACATTATTGGTAAGGTTCTTCATAAAGGTCAGGTGCGCAGTACTCGTAACCGGCGTGCTTGTATGACGAGATGTATGAATGTAGAAGGTGGCGTTCTCTGGTTTCTGCCTACCCCATAGGAAAAACATGTGCTATGAGCCCTGTCGGCGAAGAGACCCGTCGGTGAAGAGACCGTCGAAGTAAAGTCTTGTTGGTGTTCAGTCTATCGGCGTTTCGTAATACACTCTTTAAATTATAAACAAAAATAAAATTTATTTTGTTTCAGGATCCTTAATGCCGTCTTCCCCACAGCCGCTGTACAAGAGTTTCACAAGTAACCAAACCCTGCTGTGGCTGTTCGCTCGCATTGTTTTATGATTGGGCTTCCCCAATCACAACTTTATTGTTTAATGGTTTTATAGATATGTTAGCCCTATTGCAAGTGTCATATTTATAATATAACTTAACAATTGTATACTCTCTTACATTATTAAATTGACAGGTGCTGTCAAACATGAAAACATTATGCTCCCGTATAAAAACTCCATAAAATATTTCAATGAGCTTTATCTCCTCAATGTGGTAGTCAAAGTGTTAAAAACTATATAATACGTGTGTGATAACATTATCTCAACAAATAATTTATCGTGAACTACGTAAATGTGACTTCTAAGTGAACAACTTTTATGAGGCATAAAATTATAACTAATTGTCGATAAACGCTGTTACAGACTAAGCGACGAACTAGTGAATACGTTAATATAAAACAAATATTACAAAAGTAACTTAAATTACACAGTGCTACGTGGTGGAATTTTTTTTTAAAACATTTTATACTGCAACCGCCTTTTTTTACAATAAATTTTGTTCGCAAGAGCCTAATGATCAACAATTTCAAAAGTAACTGTCACGGTGGCGTACACGTTATAACATCTATCTGGCCGCATGCACCGTGTGGCTCGAGTTCGAGTCCCACAATTTGATTGTCTTTTTGGATTTTAAAATCTACAATTAAAAGCTCTCAATATGAACTTTCTCGAAAACATTACTTTCCGACGCCGTGCGCGGACTGTATTTGACTCAAATGTTGAGGTGTCAAACGAAACATTCGATGAAACAATTAATAGCCTACCCGATATTTCTGTCAACAGTAGCGATGAAGAAACGTTTAAATTAAAAGAACATATAAATAAACTTGAATTAGAACTGAATACAGCCCATCAAGAAATCGAGTCTCTTTGTACAAAAAAAATCACTTGCAGCCCGGTATCCACAAAGAAAATTAAAGACTACACGCCAAAGAAAATAAATGAAAAGAAAAATAAAAAAAGTCAAACCGGCATTACTCAGGACACATACAATCAATGTGACGAAGGAAGCTGTAATACAGAGAAAAACACTGTTCAAACTCAAGACACAGGGCTCCCTATCAAATCTAAAAACACCGCATATAATAAGCTATGTATTGTCAGTGCAAATAAAAATAACAAGATTTTATCTATAGCCGAGAATACATTTCAAAACTTTGAAATTTGTCATTATATTTCCCCGAATTGTGGCGCAGTGCAGCTTATTAGTAACTTGAACAAGAAATTAACTGATTATACTATGAATGACTTCTGTGTTATTTTAATTGGAGAAAATGACTTTTTTTAAACTGAAAATTATGTAGATATTATAATACAGCTGAGAGAAACATTACAGAAAATACAGCACACCAACATTGTTATATGTGTTCCTACTTTCAAATTAAGTGATCATTCAACACTGCTTAACTGGCGCATAGAAACTTTTAATAACCTACTTCATTTAGACTTGCAGACATACAACTATGCAGCGGCTTTTGACACTAATTTAGATTTGTGTTATGACTTTACAATGTTCTCTAGGTTAAGTAGGAAAGTAAACGATCGTGGTATGCGAAATATATTTTATAATCTGTGGTTAACTATTGCTGAATTTTCTTTTTCTCGCTAACCTTACAGGAAGTTTTCACTTTGTTTGAAGTTTGTGTGTGATTCGTATTTTGTTGTACTGTACTGTACTACTTAGCGACTACTGAAAATGTCGACCACTTCGCGTGAGGTACCGACAACAAGAACAATCGACCGGCGAAACCGGTGTATCAACTGTTTTTTTGCAATCCTAAGAAACCAACGCAGGTATTCTTTGGAACAAGCTACTACTCAGATGATCAATGTGTTACAGTCATGGATAACTCCTACTCAGGTAAGCACATTCTATTGACGTTTTCATACCTATCAGTCTATTTCTTGATTTCTCAGACAGTTTAAACCTACCCAGTCATTCTCTCGTGTTTATATTTTAATTTTTGCCTTTTATAAATCACATATTAAAAACTATAGACAAATGATAGCATAAAATCAATGTCACAATGCTGAAGTTGGAAGCACTCCGTGCTGTAAGCACAAAATATAATTATGTTGTGCGGCCCATTCAGTTGGGCTTGAAGTCGGTGATTGTGACATTCCTTTGCTCATTCTATTATACTATATTCTAATGACCTTTTTTATTATATTTCATTTCAAATATATTTTTTTGATCGCAGCTGTCTCCAGGAAGTATAATTTGTTCCGAGTGTTTTGGACTGCTTCAAAATAGAGCTAACACAATGAGCGAAGGAAGTGCTATGCCTTTGCCTGCTCTTGGACATAGAAGAATCTGCTTTCCTTGTGGAAATTCTATTTTACGAGCACCAAGAACATATCCTGTGCGACATGATCAACAAGAAAGAAACATTTTAATGAGACTGGTTCCACAGCACTTGGTAAATATTTATTAGTATCTTATTGAGAATATGGAGTGTCTAATACAGAATCTGTCTACTTGGTCTAACAGAAAAAATATTTAAGCACCTTATTTTTTTTAGGTATCCAGAATGGAACGTGTATGTGCTGCATGTTGGAGATCAGCTACGAGAGATGTACAGAGGCAACAGCAGCATGATTCAAATCGTCCTACTGTAGCACATGCTGTGTCAAGTGATGATTTCAATATTCCTGAGCCACCTCCTCTTCCATCTTCAAGACCAGTAGCAGTTCAATTAGCGGCACCAAAAATCACATCATCTTTATATAGACGTGCTGCAAACACATCTGGCCACTGCATATTCGTTAATTGTTTTGAAAATGAATGTCTACTTGTACCATATGCTATAAAAGATTTATTATTGTATCATTATAAATTCTATGTACCATCTGGTGCACGTGTTTGTCGTCACCACTTGGATCACGGTTCTTGGAATGAATTAACCTTCCAATTGATGGATTTTACTGGTAGTCAATTTGATAATATTATGACTATGATGCAGCAAGCAGCTAATAACAGATTTGATTTTTCAAATTTTAGGATGATGCCTCCATATTTATGTCAATTTGTTTTTTTTTTTTATAGAAATGCATTATATTTGTTTTGGTAAGATTTATGATCAGATTATTATTGTTTAGCCAATTAATTATTAAGTTAAGAGAATTATTTATTTCATCTTCGTATACTTCTTTGTTTATACAGTCTATTGAGACCGTACTGTCATCAGCAAATAACACACAAGGATATGGAATGTGACGGGGAAGATCATTTATATATAGCAAGAATAATAATGGCCCTAGAACGCTGCCTTGCGGAACACCTTTTTTTAATTTTCTAGGACCAGATAAATATTTAACCTCACGTTTGGATTTGACGCATATTTTAGAAATTTCTGTATATTGAAGACGTCCTCTCAGATATGATTTTATTAGATTTAAAGTATTTCCTTGTATACCGTAAGCATTGAGTTTGTCCAAAAGCGTTTTATGGTTCACGTAATCAAAAGCTTTTGTCATATCGGTAAATATGGCACAAATTGGTGTTTTTTGATCTACATTAGTCATTATTTTATTTATTAGGTCGTTTATGGCCATATTAATATTTTTATTTTTACGAAATCTTTTTTGTTCCTCACATAGTATATTATATTTTGACAGAAATGAATAAAACAACTCATAAATAACTTTTTCAAATATTTTAGAAAATACAGAAGTTAAAGAAGAACAATAAAGAAGATATTGCAAACTATAGACCAATAGTTTGCAATATCTTCTTTATTGTTCTTCTTGTGCAGTGGTTTAACTTTTGTGGTTTTAAGGCTATTGGGAAATATTCCAGCGGATATGCTTACGTTAATAATGTGGTTTAGAGGGTTAGCAATAGTAGTGCATACAAATTTTATAACGTTTGTTGAAATACCGTCGTATCCAAAACTCTTCTTGTTTTTTAAAGATTTGATCACCCTTATAATGTCTTGAGGGACAACTGGGGCCATAAAAATAGAATGTGGGTTAGGTATATGTTATTCTTACAGCATCTTTAGTTGTGTTCGGTGATGCATCTGAGGTCTGATCGATAAAGAAATCGTTGAACGATTGAGCTATTTCATTGGGGTTACTAATACATCATGTTTTTTAATTCTAGTTATGGGTTCACACATAGATTTTGTTCTATTTATTATTTGCCAGGATGTTTTAGATTTATTTTTAGAATTTTTAATTAGATAGTTGTTTTGTGCTTTTTGGGTCAATTTAATAATTTTTTTAAATCTTTTTGAGTACTCTTTAAATGTCGTTTTATTTTCACTGGTTGGGTTAAGTCTTTGTTTCCAGAGTAATTGGCGTTGTTTTTTGCTGCAGATTCTAATCCCTTTAGACACCCATTTGATTTTTTACGATTTAAAAGGAAAACACAATTCATATAGTAGTAGAAAATTTTCTAAAAAGTTATTACAGGCTATATTAGGATCCTCTGTGGTATATATATCTGAAAACGATAAGTTTTGGAGATGATTTCTGAAGATGATTAGGTTTTCTTCTGATATGTCTCGTCTTGCTGTTTTCCAAGTTTTTATTTGACTAAATTTATTGACTTTAATTGTAAATATTTGAGCCGTATGATCGGATAATCCGAAATCAATTATTTCACTCTGACAGCTTTGTTTTGAATTATGTCCAAAATTATCTAGGCAAGTTTTGCTATGAGGTCGGGTCGGTTTATTTATTTCTAGTTTTAGATTGTAGTTCATCAGAAAGTATTCGTAATCCATGCTATTTTTTTCCTTTTTAAAATATCTATGTTAAAATCCCCACACATAATAACTGTTTTATTTAATTTATCACATATCTTTTTCAGTATAATATCTAGGTTTTCATAGAATTTGTTTAGATTAGTGATTTTTGGTGGCCTATACACACATAGGATTATTAGTTTTTGCAAAGGTAACTCAATTGCGCAACATTCTATTATTCCTGTTACCGAAAATTTCACAATGTCAGGCAGTTCTTTATATTCGAAGCCTTTTTTAACTAAGATACAGGCTCCACCACGTTTAATGTTTGGCCTAGCATAGCATGCCGCTAGCTTATAATTTGGTATAAAAAGAAAATTTTCTTGACCAGACATAAAGTGTTCGGTTATACATATCGTGGGTCTCAAACCATAGGGGCGTATCCACAAAACCCCTACTTTTCAGGAGAAATAAAAAACTTAATAACTTTTCCTGTGATTGAGCCAGCTCGTTGTTTTTTTGCATGTAGCCATATATTAATACTATAATTAATATAGTATTCTTAATTTTAAGGTATTTCCTGTGTAATACTAGTTTTTGGTTGATACGTCTATATAGCATGGCAACTGTACAGTAAAACTTCGTCAAAATACTACCTAAAATATATGAAATTTATGGACGTAAAACACTTTTCCTCAAATTGTGAATATTTATACCAATATTTATTATTACTTAATTGGTAACTTAAAATATTGCAATTTAAGAACGAGAACCCATCCAAATTAACATTATTTACGTAATTTCAAGAAATCATACGCCTGTCTAGCCTGACTGCCTCGTTGGTCTAGTGGTAGCAAGCGCGACTGCTGAGCATGAGGTCTTGGGTTCGATTCCCAGGTCGGGCAAAGTGTTATTGCGTTTTTCCATCAGGAATTTCTCAGTAGCAGCCTCGGAGTCTGGATTTGTGCCCGGTGGATGGCAATAGGCTCGCCCCCTATTACATGGGACTAAAAACATAACTAGCGAAATGTGGGTGTACTAATGCGTACACCTCTGCCTAACCCTTCGGGGATTACAGGCGTGATGTTATGATGTTATGTCTAGCTTGTCATTAATATTGAGAGGCGTTTTAACTCAAAGAGGAAGTATAAACCAGTTTAATTCTACAATTTAAAAAAAAAATGATTAATATGTAATTACACAATATTTTCGGATGTGAAAACAAAAATAAGCATTATAAAAATAAAATTTATTCATAAATTTGAACATAATTGTTTTAAATGACTTTTAAATCATAAACATTTGAAATTCAGCTGAAACAAAACAGCTTAATCTTAAAAAAAAAACTTCTAAAAAAATTAAAACATGTTTAGAATTTTTATTAAAATTAATTATTTGAAACTTAAAAAAGGCTTTACACCTGAGATCTTTATAAAAATAAAATCGAATACCTTAAAAAAAACTCAGGGCTGATTTATCAATAGTAATCTATACAAAACTTGACAAAACGTCGTTTTTACTCCTTAATTAAAAGTTATCTGACCATTGAAATATCAGCCCTGAGTTTCTTCAGTCATAAAATCAAGTACAATAAATTCTCTAAAACAACAATTACTTTCTGTTTCTAGGACGGCGTCGTATATAAGATGCTCTTGTTGCAGCTAGGGTTAAGTCGTCGTCGTCATTTGTAGCTCTAGTGTCCGAATTTTCGTTTTCTACTACCGGTAAATTTTCGTAATAGCTATGGTAATTCTTTGGAATAGTTCCATCTCTGCACATAGCCATGAGATCTTTATATTTAGCTTGTTTTAGTGGAAGTGGCTCCGAATACAGATTTGTATCAATAGAGGAGGAAATATCCGACCGCGTTACTATTCTGCTAAATCTCACCTCTTTAAATTCTTCCCAGTAGTCAAATTTGAAGAAAAGTGAATTTGGGACATCTTTCCTTACCTGTATCCATCTGACGTTTGCCCATTTTAAAAGTGTGCCATCCATGGCTTTTATTGTGTTACCAATAGAGATACTTCGCATTGCCTTAAAGTCCTTAAATTTTGAATGGTCCAATACCTCAACCATGTATGGATTGTCTTTCCGTGCTAATCGTATCACATTTAGCCAGTCTTCGGGAATATAGATTTTTGCGTATTCTGAAGCTCGTTCTATTGTAGAATGCATGTTATCACATTCCATGTGGGTATGGCCTGGTTCTAGAAACTTGTAATCAATAATCTTTACATTATTTTCTGAAGACATCATTACATATCTTAGCATTGTAGCAACTACTGAATTTCGGTTTTGTCCTGGGCAGCAATCAGAATAAAGAATCAGGTGTTCCACATTGATAAGCTTGGTAATATAAGTATATAGACATGTTGAGACTTCATTTGCCCCTCGGTTCCCCTCGTATTCTGGCCAAAAGTAACAGTAACCCTGTTTAGTCACTGCATTATGAATTGTGAAATTCATACAGCCCAATTTCCTTTTATAAAAGACAGGTTTACCTAAAACTAATGGACAATATAATACTGCTTCGAAATCAAAAGTACATACATGAACAGTAGAGTCAACCATTGCCTTTAATTTATCAGTCTTCTTTTCTTCTTTGGCATATTCTTTCCTATTAACATGTTCTTCATATTCCTCCTGTTTTTCTTTCTGTTCTTCTTCGGATAACTGCTCAAATTTATGACACCAACATTGGTCTTTTCTCGGCTTGTGAAAATCGATATTCTTTTCCAGAATTAATTCTTTGTATGAAGTCTTGCAAATAGGAACGCTGTTATTCTCCATGCAATGTTCTTTATACAACTGATAAAGTTTTTCTCTATTTAAAGTAGGCTCTAAATATATTTTTTTTGTATCTTTACGACACCAGTGTGATGGTACTGCTGGAAACATATCAATATGATCTTTCGCAAATTGAATTTTAATATCATCGTATTTATTTGATGGTACATGTCGCCCTCGTTTATCCGGTGAAATAATTTCACAAACTCCTCTGCGTGCTTTTTCTATAGCAGTGCAAACCATTTTATCGCTTATATCTAATGTTTTTTAAAAAAAAGGTTGACATACTACAATAGTATCAAAATTAACCTTAAAAGTGTATTGCAGTGTAAACTTTCTTCTAGATTGTATAACTCTTGATCCTGTAGCTTCAGTTGCGGTTACGTTTTTGGACAAAAAATCCCTTTGTCTATCAATACCTCCTAAACTCCAGAAAGAATCAAAAAGCTTTTGTCTTGTTTCACCGTTAAACTTTAAGTGACATTGTTTTTGACATTTGCATGGTTCACTGCTGCTTTTTTTTGCAGGTCTATTCTTACCTAGTGCCGACGTATATGCAGCGCCACTGTTCCTTTCCTTTGGTTTTTTTTTCCACAGCTCTGGTAACTTTCTTTTATTTCTTTTTGCTAAAGGGGAGTCAGCCTCTTCTTGTGAACCTTGACTGATGTTGTTTACTGATACTGACTCTTCTATTTCAAAAGGTTGTTGTGGGTTATTTGTATTTTTTACCTGAGGTTGATTAGATAATGGTGTAGTTGGTGACATTGGGGATGGCTGACTTTCAATATCTGAAGGAACATAATTAGGGTCTGCAACAGAATCATCGTCGTCATCAAAGTCTATCCCTCTTTCAGGCAACATTTTATCATTAATTTCGGATGCAGAGGTCGGCGTCTCTAATAATATGCTAGAACTTGACATAGGCTGCACAGAAGGGATTGGAGTAAAAAGTGGTGTAAGCTCCTGTTTACTTTGAATTGAAGCACATTCAGGTTCTTCAAAAGGTATATCGTTGGGTATATTAAATACTGACATTGGTGATAAATGCGAGGCTAATGAAATATCTTTGTTACTACTATCGCAGAAACTGCCAGTAAAGCCTAAGTTTTCCATTTCAACAATTACCACTTGTTGCTCAACCGTTAGAGGTGAATCCCTGGGTGTTGGTACAGACGATGAAGGCAAAATTCGAATTGGTTCTTCGACTGGAAATGGTAACTCCTTGTAATTCATTGTCCGAGACCCTGTAATTAAAAAAAAATGTTAGAGAAAAAGTAAAAATCAAATATGATGCAGGTCATCAAAACCTTATTATTGCCATTTTTTCTGTCCAGTCACAATTAAATAATCGCAGTCAGTAATACGTACGTAATAGGTAGATACCTACACTTATTCAATTTAACATTTACAAATACCGCCCTTACCTACACACGCTATACCTACCTGTTCAACACAAACAATCGTAAAACACCTTACATCAGTATTATTTACGTTATTGTTATAATAACAAGAAAATTCATCATAATAAAAAAAAAAACAACCTAATCTGAAAATGAGCAGTGTAGGTATTTAAAAACTGTCTTTGAAATAAGATTATTTTAAAGAAATAAGGTATAATCAAAATTACTTACCATTATTGATTAACACATTATCACTGTTTAGTGCTAAACGCAAGATATTGTCTCTACGATTCATTATTAACAGTAAATTCACCGCAATTATTCCACGCATTAAAATTACATCTACTCGCTATGGCAACTCACTGCAGAATGATTGTTTCCGGTGTTGTTGACATGGCTATACATCTACGTATCGACGAAATCTTGAGACAGCAATACTAAAATATGAATACGCCTGCATTAATGACTAAATGTCGTTAGGTTTATGTTAATTTAGATGATCTTATGCGTATACGTCTGTATGGTTTGACATAATAATTTCAGATTAAAGTAAAAAAAACAGTCGTATGTTCATACGCCTTTATGGCTTGACCTAATGATTTCAGGTTAAAGTAAAATAAACAGTCGTATGTTCATACGCCTTTATGGCTTGACCTAATGATTTCAGGTTAAAGTAAAATAAACAGTCGTATGTTCATACGCCTTTATGGTCCGACATAATATTCTTAGATCACAATAAAACTGAAAGTTGTACGTCTCTATGGCATGTCAAAACTGCCCCAAAAAGCAATAATATTGCTCTTACGTCAATTATACGGCTATTTGGTCTAAAAATAATTGTGGACTATCTAGCTTACGGCAAATAATATTTTGTAATTTATGCAAAAAGTAATGAATATAAAATTACAAGAAAATTCCAGTTAGTGTATTGCTTATAGTAGAATTCAATGGCATTAAAAACGAAAAATCACATTTTTGCATATACGCCCCTATGGTTTGAGACCCGCGATATTATATCTAAATTAATTTGTTTGCTTAACAATTCTTGTATATAAATAATCAGTAAGTCGGACTTGCTCAAGAGACCGGCAATATTTTGATGAAATATATTTATACAATTAAAGAAAAAAATGATCGCATCGTGGAGAAAATATGCTTGTTTGGTTATCTACTATAAACTCTGGTTGAGAAAAAGAAAATTCAGCAATAGTTAACCACAGATTATAAAATATATTTCGCATACCACGATCGTTTACTTTCCTACTTAACCTAGAGAACATTGTAAAGTCATAACACAAATCTAAATTAGTGTCAAAAGCCGCTGCATAGTTGTATGTCTGCAAATCTAAATGAAGTAGGTTATTAAAAGTTTCTATGCGCCAGTTAAGCAGTGTTGAATGATCACTTAATTTGAAAGTAGGAACACATATAACAATGTTGGTGTGCTGTATTTTCTGTAATGTTTCTCTCAGCTGTATTATAATATCTACATAATTTTCAGTTTAAAAAAAGTCATTTTCTCCAATTAAAATAACACAGAAGTCATTCATAGTATAATCAGTTAATTTCTTGTTCAAGTTACTAATAAGCTGCACTGCGCCACAATTCGGGGAAATATAATGACAAATTTCAAAGTTTTGAAATGTATTCTCGGCTATAGATAAAATCTTGTTATTTTTATTTGCACTGACAATACATAGCTTATTATATGCGGTGTTTTTAGATTTGATAGGGAGCCCTGTGTCTTGAGTTTGAACAGTGTTTTTCTCTGTATTACAGCTTCCTTCGTCACATTGATTGTATGTGTCCTGAGTAATGCCGGTTTGACTTTTTTTATTTTTCTTTTCATTTATTTTCTTTGGCGTGTAGTCTTTAATTTTCTTTGTGGATACCGGGCTGCAAGTGATTTTTTTTGTACAAAGAGACTCGATTTCTTGATGGGCTGTATTCAGTTCTAATTCAAGTTTATTTATATGTTCTTTTAATTCAAACGTTTCTTCATCGCTACTGTTGACAGAAATATCGCAAATAGGCTATTAATTGTTTCATCGAATGTTTTGTTTGACACCTCAACATTTGAGTCAAATACAGTCCGCGCACGGCGTCGGAAAGTAATGTTTTCGAGAAAGTTCATATTGAGAGCTTTTAATTGTAGATTTTAAAATCCAAAAAGACAATCAAATTGTGGGACTCGAACTCGAGCCACACGGTGCATGCGGCCAGATAGATGTTATAACGTGTACGCCACCGTGACAGTTACTTTTGAAATTGTTGATCATTAGGCTCTTGCGAACAAAATTTATTGTAAAAAAAGGCGGTTGCAGTATAAAATGTTTTAAAAAAAAATTCCACCACGTAGCACTGTGTAATTTAAGTTACTTTTGTAATATTTGTTTTATATTAACGTATTCACTAGTTCGTCGCTTAGTCTGTAACAGCGTTTATCGACAATTAGTTATAATTTTATGCCTCATAAAAGTTGTTCACTTAGAAGTCACATTTACGTAGTTCACGATAAATTATTTGTTGAGATAATGTTATCACACACGTATTATATAGTTTTTAACACTTTGACTACCACATTGAGGAGATAAAGCTCATTGAAATATTTTATGGAGTTTTTATACGGGAGCATAATGTTTTCATGTTTGACAGCACCTGTCAATTTAATAATGTAAGAGAGTATACAATTGTTAAGTTATATTATAAATATGACACTTGCAATAGGGCTAACATATCTATAAAACCATTAAACAATAAAGTTGTGATTGGGGAAGCCCAATCATAAAACAATGCGAGCGAACAGCCACAGCAGGGTTTGGTTACTTGTGAAACTCTTGTACAGCGGCTGTGGGGAAGACGGCAATAAGGATCCTGAAACAAAATAAATTTTATTTTTGTTTATAATTTAAAGAGTGTATTACGAAACGCCGATAGACTGAACACCAACAAGACTTTACTTCGACGGTCTCTTCGCCGACAGGGCTCATAGCACATGTTTTTCCTATGGGGTAGGCAGAAACCAGAGAACGCCACCTTCTACATTCATACATCTCGTCATACAAGCACGCCGGTTACGAGTACTGCGCACCTGACCTTTATGAAGAACCTTACCAATAATGTCAATGTAGGTATTCCTAGGGCGGTACTCACCTCTGCCATAAAAATACCTTTTTACCTTTTGTCTTCGTCTTTCACTCCTCCTCTCAACATGACCGAACCATGTAAGCATACCCTTTTTTATCTTTGTTTTATATTATAAATAACAATAAATTATGCTTAACTACGTATGTTTTCTAACTAGTTCCACCTGAACACCTGGCATATCCCTGGCCAATATCTCTTCCCAGTATTTAAAGACATTGTTTTTTCCATATTTGTCATAGCGATTGTTGGCAGTAGTTGTTGTTCGGTTGGAATTTAAAATTTCCCAGAGTATCTCTAGCTGTCACCAGGATTAACTCTTAACTAGATTACCTCTTCGGCTGCAAAATTAATAACAAAACACTTATAATTGAGTCTGAAAACATATTGTTCCGAACTACCATAATCAAAACATTACAGATAAATTGATATAATATATGATTCATTTCTTGAATCTATAGGTACAATGTGTGAGTAATAGCAAATTTGGATGATTTGATGTTAAGTTTATAAAGAAGTACACTGACTATGGAACTTTTGTTTTATCGTGTAGTAACGTCTTCTTACCCCACAAACCCTAGTGCCAGAGTTTCTAAACCATCTCAAGGGCCTCTGAAATGATTTGAGTGGGACAGTAAAAGGTTGGTAGAAGTCCAGATTTCCTTACAATGTTTTCCTTCACAAATGTCAGTGATGTCCAAGATAAACTTTAGAAAGTACATATGATTTGAAAAAGACACACTGGTACTTGCCCGGATTTGAACCCAGGATGAAGGCCAGACGCCTGAACCACTAGGCCATCACGACATTCGGACTATGTCAGTAAAAAAAAACCAGTAAATCTTGGGTCTAATGAAGTTGGCTACCCCTGGCTTTTGCAATCATTATCTTAGAACTTCCAGCATCTGAGACTGGTAATATGTGAGTATTCATCATTATATTGCTGTGAATGCATACAGAGTACTTTGTGCTGGAGATCTTCAGCTTCAATGGTTGTTTGTGGGTGCAGTCAGTTGCTCTGGACATTATTATATTTTAACACAACTATAGAACCTTGATAACCTTCTAAACTTAGTCAATAATTTGTTAATCTATCTCAGCTATCACTAGTTTACACAAGGATGTTAACATAAAAGGCTGAAAAGATGTAAAGATCTCGCTTGCAGTTACCATGCTAACCTTTGTTTGAGTTGATGTTGATAGTTATACTCCTGACACTGCAGCAGTAAGGAGCACGTGAGCACGGAGACGTGGATACCGCGAGACTAGTCTATTTTAGTTACTTTCATAGCATCATGTCTTACGGTATTTTGCTTTGGGGACGGGCTGCAGATATAAATTCTATCTTTATCCTGCAAAAGAGGGCCGTCAGAGCCATCTATAATCTTGGCAGTCGAGATACTCTAAGGGAATTGTTTAAAAAAATTAACATCATGACGGTACCTTGTCAATATATATATGAAAACATCATGCATGTTCGGAAAAACCTTCAACTTTTTAAGAAAATTAGTGATAGACATAATTTTAATACTAGAAATAGGAACAAATTAGATCAACCAAGTTTCAGATTGTCAAAAGTAAGCACTTCTTTTATGGGGTACTGTGTTAAATGCTATAATAAAATACCTCTGGATATTCTCCAACTAAATGAGAGAAAGTTTAAAACATGCATTAAACGCACACTATGTAGTCGAGCATACTATAAGTTAGAAGATTATATGACAGATAAAAATGCTTGGCTTAATGCTAGTCCTGCTCCACTCGGGCTCACTAATTAGTTTTTTTTTAAGATAATGATGTTTCTTACCCCCTTTTTATTGACCTGAATAACTTGTATCGTTATCAATACTATTACTTTTTTTTTTTTTTTTACATACCACAGTTCATCTAACGATGAAGTACACTGAAGTGTTAGTGTTGTACAATTTAATATCATTTATTTCAATTCTGTAAATGTGAGTACCTTGGAGCTTTTTGTTTATTAAGTTACTATGTGCTTTGGCTTAATGAGCATGGCAGTTGAGAGCTTGTCATGCTCACTCAAATGTCTCGCTGATGGTGGCGCGTGTGTTGGATCATTTGGCTCCCTCCATAATGGTTGAGCTAGGTGGTGCTGATCCATGCGTCATGCTCGTGAACGGGTGCTGTCAGTTGGGATTGGTCATCTCTTAACTGCTATAGCTTACATCTTTAATTTATATTTAACTTCAGTTTTATATTCACCTTCATTGTGTTCACATGTAGAATCAACAAGAATAATGTAACCAGGATTTTGTAAAACCCTAATTTAAAAGAGTGCCGTGGAGTTTCTTGCTCGTTCTTCTCCATAGAGGCCTACCTCCGTTTTGGAACGAGCAACTAGCTTCAATTTTCGGACTAACTGACAGACTCCTTGACAATTCAAAAGTGCCTGTAATCGGTCTAATTGAAATAAATGTTTTTGACTTTGACTTTGACACGTCTCATTTGTCTTTGCAGTCTATCAGCTGTCTGAGACACCACCTGAAATTAGAAGAAACAATGATATTTTAATATTGTTTTAATCTCTAGCCCCCCATAACTGTTCTTCTGTGACTAATTTTAAAGTGAACTTGATATTATTCTGATTAAAGTTTTTGCAAACATAAAGGTATGATTCCGAACCACGATGCACACAGCAGTGCAGTGTTTATTTATTATAATTATTATAATAAATAAAGGTGTTCAGTCAAATCATTCAAATCAGTCAGATCATTAAATAATTAAATTAATCCCACATTTCTGTTTCCGCATCCGGTATATACTTACTCATTTTGGAGTATAGGTTTGGGCTTTGTCATCGACCCCTTGGATGAAGTGTTTGCAGCAGCCGCTTGTGGCCTCGGTTCATCAACCGGAGTATTTGGACAGGTCGAGATGTGTTGCAGCTTTAATTTCTCTGGGCAACGATGCGAGTAGTTGAATGGGCATGGTTAGGTTAGGTTAGGTTAGCTGGGCTGTTTCCGCACTTAGCCTCTTTATTGGGCCAATGTGCGTATGAAAAGGATATCCTTGAGGAGTCACTCCATTCATCCCAGATCCTCCCAGAATGCCAGCAGTCTTTTCAGACTGTTGCAGGCTTCGGGGAGCGATACCGGCGATTGGAGAGTCCGTGCCCGTTGATCTGCCACGCTTCTGCACTCCAAGAGCACGTGCTGTGGTGTTTCTTCCGCCTCCATGCATCCTCTGCACACAGGGCTGTCTGTAACACCTATGGTGAATAGGTGTTTGTTTAGGGGACAGTGGCCGGTTATGATGCCTATGATCTTCCGAATTTCGTCCCGTTTCAATCTAATAAGGCTGCGGGCAAGTCTTTTTGATGCTTCCGGAACTGCATTCTTTGTTTGCCTGCAGGTTACACTGTTTCTCCATTCCGTATGGTGTGTTTCCTCGGTTTTCTTACGTAGCCATGATTTTATTTGGGCTTGAGGTATGGGAAGCAGCGGTTCCGGGCCGTATACTGTTGTCTTCATACCTCTTTTAGCCAATTCATCGGCTGCATCGTTACCCAGTGAGTTACTGTGCCCTTTTATCCATTGCAGGGTTACCTCGTTTGTGTTCGCAATGTGTTGGAGTGTATTATGACATTCCAAAACGAGGGCAGAGTTTATAGTGTTGTTTTGTAGCGCTTGAAGCACCGATGCACTGTCTGACATAATTTTAATGTTGAGATCTCTGACGTCTCTGGCTGCAACTGCTTGAGCCGCTCTGGTGATGCCAATGCATTCTGCTTGGAAGATCGTATTAAGTTTACCTAAAGTTGTTGACATTTTGATGTTTAGGTCGTTTGAGAAGACTCCAGCTCCAGTACCATAATTGGTTTTGGACCCGTCTGTGTATATCCGAACTTCATTGATGCCAGAGTAGTCTTCGGCTTCCGCCTTAAGTTGGATATCATATCTTCGATCAAAGATGTGGTGACATGAAGTTCTGTCCATGGGTGCCTCAAGGAGTGGCATTTCCTTTAGAACCCCTTGCAGAACTTTGGAGTGTGTTGTGTCTGCGTTTAATTTCCACAGTCCGTGCGACCTTAATCTTAAGGCGGCTATCTTAGCCTCTTCCTGTATGATAAGATCTAGAGGTCTCAAGTTTAGGAGGTTTTCATACATCCGGTGGCTGCTACGCTCGCTAAGCGTTGCAGACTTTGGAGTTTTGTTTTTACTGTGGTCAGTTGTGTTCTGGGCGACCACACAACTGATCCGTAGGTCAGAGAGGGTCTGATAACTGATGTGTACAGCCAAAGAGTAATCTTTGGGTTAAGACCCCATTTTTTACCAACAAGTCTTCTGCACTGACCAAAAGCTATACAGGCCCTCTTTGTTTTTGCGTCGATATGACTCGCCCAGTTCAACTTACTGTCGAGTATGACACCCAGATACTTTACTTGCGTCGATAGGGAGAGTTTGGTGTTGAATAATTTTGGTAACTGTAGTTCTGGTAACTTCCTTTTGTTGGTAAAAAGGATGAGTTCTGTCTTTTTCGGGTTTACTGACAGCTGTTGTTCGTCACACCATTCTTCTACAATCTGAAGGGCAGAACGCATTACTTTGCATAACACATTTTCTGCATTCCCGTTTATCAGAATTGTTAGGTCATCTGCATAACCAATAGTAGACTACTACTATAATAATAAAAAGGGGGTAAGAAACATCATTATCTTAAAAAAAAACTAATTAGTGAGCCCGAGTGGAGCAGGACTAGCATTAAGCCAAGCATTTTTATCTGTCATATAATCTTCTAACTTATAGTATGCTCGACTACATAGTGTGCGTTTAATGCATGTTTTAAACTTTCTCTCATTTAGTTGGAGAATATCCAGAGGTATTTTATTATAGCATTTAACACAGTACCCCATAAAAGAAGTGCTTACTTTTGACAATCTGAAACTTGGTTGATCTAATTTGTTCCTATTTCTAGTATTAAAATTATGTCTATCACTAATTTTCTTAAAAAGTTGAAGGTTTTTCCGAACATGCATGATGTTTTCATATATATATTGACAAGGTACCGTCATGATGTTAATTTTTTTAAACAATTCCCTTAGAGTATCTCGACTGCCAAGATTATAGATGGCTCTGACGGCCCTCTTTTGCAGGATAAAGATAGAATTTATATCTGCAGCCCGTCCCCAAAGCAAAATACCGTAAGACATGATGCTATGAAAGTAACTAAAATAGACTAGTCTCGCGGTATCCACGTCTCCGTGCTCACGTGCTCCTTACTGCTGCAGTGTCAGGAGTATAACTATCAACATCAACTCAAACAAAGGTTAGCATGGTAACTGCAAGCGAGATCTTTACATCTTTTCAGCCTTTTATGTTAACATCCTTGTGTAAACTAGTGATAGCTGAGATAGATTAACAAATTATTGACTAAGTTTAGAAGGTTATCAAGGTTCTATAGTTGTGTTAAAATATAATAATGTCCAGAGCAACTGACTGCACCCACAAACAACCATTGAAGCTGAAGATCTCCAGCACAAAGTACTCTGTATGCATTCACAGCAATATAATGATGAATACTCACATATTACCAGTCTCAGATGCTGGAAGTTCTAAGATAATGATTGCAAAAGCCAGGGGTAGCCAACTTCATTAGACCCAAGATTTACTGGTTTTTTTTTACTGACATAGTCCGAATGTCGTGATGGCCTAGTGGTTCAGGCGTCTGGCCTTCATCCTGGGTTCAAATCCGGGCAAGTACCAGTGTGTCTTTTTCAAATCATATGTACTTTCTAAAGTTTATCTTGGACATCACTGACATTTGTGAAGGAAAACATTGTAAGGAAATCTGGACTTCTACCAACCTTTTACTGTCCCACTCAAATCATTTCAGAGGCCCTTGAGATGGTTTAGAAACTCTGGCACTAGGGTTTGTGGGGTAAGAAGACGTTACTACACGATAAAACAAAAGTTCCATAGTCAGTGTACTTCTTTATAAACTTAACATCAAATCATCCAAATTTGCTATTACTCACACATTGTACCTATAGATTCAAGAAATGAATCATATATTATATCAATTTATCTGTAATGTTTTGATTATGGTAGTTCGGAACAATATGTTTTCAGACTCAATTATAAGTCTGCCTATATATTATAAACAGCCTCTTAAAACGGCTAAATGAAAGAGGATACTATATCCTCTTTCATTTAGCCGTTTTAAGAGGCTGTCTGCTACTATGTTCCATAATAGAGGTGATAGGACTCCCCCTTGTGGGCATCCTCTGACTACCTCCGCTCTTGTGGTAGTGTTCATCTCTATCTGGACCGCCCTTTTACTTATTAGTTCAGTGATCCAGTTTCTCACAACTGGTTCCACTCTGAATTTTTTAAGAGCGTGGTTGATGCTGTTGTGCATAGTTTTGTCAAAAGCTCCTTCTATGTCTATGAAGGCCGCAAGTGTTGATATTTTATTTGAGATGGCCGACTCTATTTTATACACTACCGCGTGTAAAGCCGACTCTGTTGATCTGCCCTTTCTGTAGGCATGCTGTTGAGGGTGTAGCGGTTTATCCTTTAAAGCTCCATCCCTGAGATGTCTATCTACAAGTCTTTCCAACGTTTTCAGAAGGAAGGATGTTAGACTTATGGGCCTGAAAGATTTGGCGTGGGTGTAATCATCTTTACCTGGTTTTGGTAGAAATATTACTTTCGCTTCCCTCCATGCTTTGGGTACGTATTTAAACGCTAAGCAGGCCCTGTAGATTGGTAGTAAAAATTTGATTATTTGGTGAGAGTGCCATTGTAGTAGTGCTGGAAATATTCCATCCAGTCCTGGGGATTTGAACGGATTGAAGCTTTTTAGGGCCCATTCGATCCTTTCCGCAGTTACTATCTTTTCGGCAGTTTCCCATTCTTGGATTGTTGGTGTGGTGTAGTACTCGTCATGCCATCTCTGGTCTGGCGTTACCCGACACCCAGGGAAGTGGGTTTCCAGTAGTACTGCACTGGTTTCTTCGTCTGAGACTGTGTAAGTGCCGTCTTCCTTCTTGAGTGACCCCATTAGGTTGAGGTCACCCTTTGCCAGAATTTTCTTTATTTTTGCGGCTTGGTTAGTAGAATTTATGCTGCTACAGAAATTGTGCCAGGCTTCCATTCTTCGGAATCTGATTCTTTTCTTGTAGTGTTTTTGTGCTGTTTTGTATTTATCCCAGTCCTCAACATTCCGGGTATTTTTTGCTCGGTTAAAAAGTGTCCTTAGTCTCTTCCGTAGTCGTTCAAGTTCTGGTCCCCACCAGGAACTTTTCTCCAGACGTTTGGGAGTTACAAGAGGACACGCCAATTCATAGCTTTTTACAAGCGTTGAGGTGAGGAATTGTGTGTTTGATTCGATGTTGTCTGTGCTAAGTGTCGCGTCAGTTGGTTGTACGTCACCTAGTGTTTTGGTTAAATAGTTTTTGTACTTTGTTATATCTGTTTTACGGGGATTACGATATGGAACAGGGTCTGTTGGCTTATAATTAATTTGGAAGCACACGCGACGGTGATCGGCAAAAGATGGCTCGTTTGATACATGCCATCCCTCTATGAGGTTGGCCGCCGCGTGGGTTGCCAGAGTGATGTCAATTATAGTTTGATACCTGGAGCTTACAAAGGTCGGTTCCGTGCCTCTGTTTATGATGTTCAGGTTTGTTTGAAATAGATATTCGGTAAGTAACTCACCCCTTTTGTTTGTGTCCTTACTTCCCCACAGCGGGCGATGCGCATTGCAGTCTGCGGAGATGATCAGTTCCCAGTTTAGTGTCTCGCAGTGTTGCACCAGGTCGGCTAGTTCTTTGGGAGGAACTTCACCTTCACTCGGCATGTACACTGAGGCTATAACTAGGGTAGTTTTATTTTCCGTGAGGATTTTCACTGCAGTGAGGTCTCTAGAACAGAATTGGTTAAGTAAGCGTGGTGGTTGAGATGGTATTTGGCATGAAGATACATGTCCTTGGTTTATCAACGGTAGTGTTTAAAAGTTACTTACCGCCGATGTTATTCAGACCGCAAATTCTGTTGTTTCTGATCCAGGGTTCTTGGATCAGGGCGACCGTCTTGGTGTCTACCTCCAGCACTCTGCGTAGAGTGGCCGCCGGTATTTGTTTGTGCTGGAGGTTTGTTTGTATGACGCTAATGTTGTGGGAGTTACGGGCTACGCAGGACGTCATCTTCGTCGCTGGTAACTCCCTCAATCTTTGCCGGCATGCTCGCCTCCTTTGCACACAGACCCAGTCCAGTAGCTGGGCTGGACTGCTGTGGGATGGAGGCTGCTGTACCGTGCGCCACACATGGTTGGTCGGCTGCCGTCGGTTCCTCAGATGTGAAGAAGCGGATGTATCCGCTTCCAGACATATGGGCTACCCGGCGGTCGCGGTCCAGTATGGTCTGCTTTTGGTCCTCAGGGATCCCCAGGAGTAGGTGAACCACCTTCTCACTGCAACCGGGTTTCTGTGGTTTGTCGTTCACCGACATGTCGTAGCACTGCCAAGAGTCCACCTTGTACCACGGGTTCTGGGCACACAGGACTCTGCAGCGTGGCGGCTTCGGTGATCCGGGTGTGTATGAGGAGCCCTGCTTTGATCCTCTTTTTTAGCTCTGACTGTTTTACAACAGCCAGGGTGGTGTCTGGGATTGGTGATGGCATGGTTTTGACCGCCCTCTCCAACCAGCCAACTGCGTACGCGTTCTCACACCACATCGCAAGGACACCATCCAAAAGGAAAGGACGTCCGCGGAAAGATGGAGCTTGCGCACCTGGAGACGGTGGAGACAGCACAGCCTTCAGGATACTATCGTCGATAGTCTCCCGCAGCTGCTCTGCCTGCGCCAATGTTAGGTCCCTCGGCGGGACGGTGATGACCGCTACTTTCAGATGCGACAGGGTCGCGTCTGCGTAGCTCACCGCCCGCTTTGGCTTCGCGTCAGTTTTCGCGCGTTTGGTATCCCCCCTGGGAGACTGGGTCTCGTTCATACGAGAGCGCTTCGAGGAAGCGCGCCCTTTCGGGCCAATCCCAGTGCCAGGCTGCTCCTTTTCAGGAGGAGTGGGAACCTCCGCAGCAGTCCGCTGACCACGATTTCCCCGCGGCTTCCGTCTCTGCCTTGGCCGGTTGGGTTTAGGAGGAGGTGGCGGTGGTGGTATAGGTTTTACCGACAGTGCCTTCGTCGCGTCCTTCTCCGTAGAGGTGGACGGCTCGGGCTCGCGCTGCGTTTCCGCTGCTGCGGTACCTGTCGTGCTGGAACAGGGCCGGAGAGCTTCCCTTCTCGCGCGCCGGTTAAGGCGACTGCATTCCGGTTTGCCTTTCGGCCCCGAAGTGGGTTCCGCAGCGGATTCCCTTTTGCAAGGGCGCTTGTGAGCGACTACGGTCCAGTTTGAGGTTTTGTTTGTGTTAACTACCTCGAAGTTAACAGTGGGCATGGCCTCCACTAAGCCGGACAGGTCCAAGCTGGAGCCTGGTCTAGGGCACAAGTTGCCCCCCCCAGAATACGCGGGGCAGACCGAGCTGGGCTCGGTGAGGGATTCTCCACTACTGGTGGTAGTGGTACCCTCCTGGGGTAGTATATTCTTTGCCTGTGCTGACATGTTTTTTCGGGCTGAGGATGAGTTCCACACACTATTCGCCCTTGAAAGGTGTGGTGCAATCTTTTTGGGGGGATTTAGTGCCTCAAGGCTATGCGGGCCTGGGTGTGGTTATGCGCCGCCACGGTTCGGCTATGCGGGATTGGTTGAGGAGAATAAAGGATAGGATTGTGGGTGGGAGTTTGGGGGGAGACGGCCAGAGGTTTTAGTTGTACCAATTGCATAGGGCACTTGGTCAAGAAACGGGCAGCAACCTCGTGAAGGATAGTCCACTGGCCTTGTTTTAGGGGATCATCGCGACCTGCGCTACCCCCTAGAACCATTTGCCAAACCCAGCAGCCGACAGCTGCTGGGAGTGGAGAGATTGCCATTCAAAAGTGTGTGTTGAAGATGTTTTGAATGGCACGCCCTCCGCCCGTTGAATGGGCATATCCAGAGATTTGGACCCTTGTAGTTCTTCTCACATTTTACTAAGTGGTGCGGGAAACGGGAACGACGTACGCGATGGGTGGCGTCGTACGGACACGTTGCTAATTCGTTATCCATTTTGTTATTGTAAGCTTTGCTTATGCTTTTGTAGTTACAATATAACCAAATAATTTGGAAATTTGTTTTAATGCCGGTTGCTTGTATAATCTATAATTCCCAAGAATGACAAAAACTACCTAACATGAATACTGAATATTGATTTTTCTTGTGGTCAGTGTTGCCAACTCAATAAGTAAAAATAGACAATTTCGGAAAAAAACTAAAATAAAAAAAGTTTAAAAATCAAAATTGTAATTATTGAATAAATAAAACGTTACTTGATATTATAATAATACCTATGTTAGTTAATAATAGAGATATTTAAAAATACGATTATTCGCCGTCAAAATTATCGAAACTGTGTGTCTTCATTAATTCTAATCAACTTGTGCTTGGCCCTGAGTTTCCACGTCATAAGTTGCCTTGGTACTTAGTTACTAACTTCTTTCGTCTTGAAAAGCAGTCTTCGATTCTTCTCAGAACTTTTGTGTGTATGGCTTACTCGATGACATTTTGAGTGTTGCACTTTTTATTGTAATTCGCACTACAGCTACACAGTAGGTAATCCAGAAGAAAGACTGAAAGATGGAAGAGGAATTAATGATCGAACGAACGAAGTACTTTAATAAAACGAACGAAACAAAACAATATGGGGATTCCCCGTGGTTCAAATCATTAACTAAATATGATTATGGCTTTACTTATTGATTAACACGTTGGTCTGCATGAAATTAGGATACAACCTAAATTTTGAAAGACAAAAACCCAAAAGTGTTTTTATTTCGTGTATTGGAATGGAGCTAAAATTTTAAAATAAAAGAGCTACAGAGCTAAACTGTTTTTTTTTCTTGGAGCTAATTGATAGAAATAGAGCAAAATTTAGCTAATAGGTTGGGGAAAAAGTTTCTCCGCATTTTTTAAGAAATTTCAAAGCATTTTTTTAAAATTTTTATTTACATTTAACTAAAGTATGTAGGCACCATTTTGCTCGATAACTTTTTGCCGTCTTGTAGGTAGGGACATGATCCCATTGCTATAAAAATTTTGGGACTTATGATCAAAATACCGCGATAGGTGGTTTTGGCAGTCCTCTCGTGATGTTAACCTGACACTGCCTAAAGAATTCTGAAGAGACCGAAACAGGTGGAAATCTGAAGGTGCAAGGTCAGGATTATACGGCGGATGCATTAACACCTCCCAGCCAAACTCTCTTAATTTTTGCTGAGTGGCTAAAGATGTGTGAGGTCTAGCGTTATCATGATGAAAAACCACACCCCTTCTGTTGATTAATTCCGGCCGCTTTCTCTCAACTTCTTGCTTTAATCTCATCAGTTGTTCGCAGTAGAGTTCAGAATAGATGGTCCTGCCTGGTTGTAATAGCTCATAATGAATAATGCCCTTCCAATCCCACCACACACACAGCATCACCTTGTTGCGAGTTAACCCGGGTATCGCCACAGTCTGTGAAGCCTGACCGGCCTTTGACCACGACCTTTTTCGCACGTTCTTGTCGTACGTGATCCACTTTTCATCACCAGTTATCAGCTTCTTCAAAAATGGTTCGGTTTCATTACGTCGTAATAAAGAATCACAAATGAGTACACGGTTCATTAGGTTTCTTTCAGTGAGCTCGTGAGGTACCCAAATATCGAGCTTTTGTGTGTACCCAGTTTTTTTCAAATGCGCCAAAACTGTTTTGTGGTCAATTCCCAGTTCGTAAGCTACGTCGTAACTACTGACATGTCGATCTTGCTCCACTTTTTCAAAAATGGCATCCATTTTATCCGTAATAGGGCGACCAGAGCGTCGTGCATCTTTGACATCAAAATTTCCGGATTGAAAACGCATAAACCAAAGAATCATGACCATCAATGGTACTGGTTTTTCTCATGCATCAAGATAAAAATTATATTACAATTATTTTCTTTATTTTTGAAGTCATTCTGCAATTAGAATGCCAATTTTGTATAGGGGTTTATTTTGTTAACTTAATAAGTTATGTAATTGATTTGACAAAATGAATTGCCTACTGCCGGCCATTCTTACGTTAAAGTGTTGCCATAATCAAAATAAGTAAATATATTGACAACTCTAATCGTTTTTTTTTGTATTCGATTACAAATTAATATAAATGTAAAGTCATTGGAAGGGTAAATCGCGGGGTTTTTATAAATAATAAAGCGAGATGATACTACTGTGGTGTGAAATAATTAGTATTTCACACACACACAGTAGTCGTATTATTTGCTTTCAAAACTTTTTAAAGCAATTTCACTTTGTTGGCTAACGATACATATGAATGATTGCATAGATTTTTTTTAATTATCTTGCTTCGGTTTGATATAAATCGAACCTTTTTAATAAATTAATTATTTCAAATGACTGATAAATAATTATGTGTCGAGTGTATTTATTCGAGTAATCGATTTTCATTTACAATCTAAAGTGGCAACATTGGTGTTGGTGTCTCAAATTGAATTGTCATTGTCAAAAAGTCCAATGTCAATTGCGCGTAGTGCATGCTAAGTTTGTTCATTGCGATTTCAATATTACAGTTTTTTTTTGTGTTGATCGAGTCCTACTCTCCACAGTAATTGTGATATTCATTGTAACTATTTGTTTATTTCTTATTTTCAATCACTATCGCTAACTTTACAGGAAGTTTTCACTTTTTTTGAAGTTTGTGTGTGATTCGTATTTTGTTGTACTGCACTGTACTACTTAGCGACTACTGAAAATGTCGACCACTTCGCGTGAGGTACCGACAACAAGAACAATCGACCGGCGAAACCGGTGTATCAACTGTTTTTTTGCAATCCTAAGAAACCAACGCAGGTATTCTTTGGAACAAGCTACTACTCAGATGATCAATGTGTTACAGTCATGGATAACTCCTACTCAGGTAAGCACATTCTATTGACGTTTTCATACCTATCAGTCTATTTCTTGATTTCTCAGACAGTTTAAACCTACCCAGTCATTCTCTCGTGTTTATATTTTAATTTTTGCCTTTTATAAATCACATATTAAAAACTATAGACAAATGATAGCATAAAATCAATGTCACAATGCTGAAGTTGGAAGCACTCCGTGCTGTAAGCACAAAATATAATTATGTTGTGCGGCCCATTCAGTTGGGCTTGAAGTCGGTGATTGTGACATTCCTTTGCTCATTCTATTATACTATATTCTAATGACCTTTTTTATTATATTTCATTTCAAATATATTTTTTTGATCGCAGCTGTCTCCAGGAAGTATAATTTGTTCCGAGTGTTTTGGACTGCTTCAAAATAGAGCTAACACAATGAGCGAAGGAAGTGCTATGCCTTTGCCTGCTCTTGGACATAGAAGAATCTGCTTTCCTTGTGGAAATTCTATTTTACGAGCACCAAGAACATATCCTGTGCGACATGATCGACAAGAAAGAAACATTTTAATGAGACTGGTTCCACAGCACTTGGTAAATATTTATTAGTATCTTATTGAGAATATGGAGTGTCTAATACAGAATCTGTCTACTTGGTCTAACAGAAAAAATATTTAAGCACCTTATTTTTTTTAGGTATCCAGAATGGAACGTGTATGTGCTGCATGTTGGAGATCAGCTACGAGAGATGTACAGAGGCAACAGCAGCATGATTCAAATCGTCCTACTGTAGCACATGCTGTGTCAAGTGATGATTTCAATATTCCTTAGCCACCTCCTCTTCCATCTTCAAGACCAGTAGCAGTTCAATTAGCGGCACCAAAATCACATCATCTTTATATAGACATGCTGCAAACACATCTGGCCACTGCATATTCGTTAATTGTTTTGAAAATGAACGTCTACTTGTACCATATGCTATAAAAGATTTATTATTGTATCATTATAAATTCTATGTACCATCTGGTGCACGTGTTTGTCGTCACCACTTGGATCACGGTTCTTGGAATGAATTAACCTTCCAATTGATGGATTTTACTGGTAGTCAATTTGATAATATTATGACTATGATGCAGCGAGCAGCTAATGACAGATTTGATTTTTCAAATTTTAGGATGATGCCTCCATATTTATGTCAATTTGATTTTTTTTTTATAGAAATACATTATATTTGTTTTGGTAAGATTTATGATCAGATTATTATTGTTTAGCCAATTAATTATTAAGGTAAGAGAATATTTATTTCATCTTCGTATACTTCTTTGTTTATACAGTCTATTGGGACCGTACTGTCATCAGCAAATAACACACAAGGATATGGAATGTGACGGGGAAGATCATTTATATATAGCAAGAATAATAATGGCCCTAGAACGCTGCCTTGCGGAACACCTTTTTTTAATTTTCTAGGACCAGATAAATATTTAACCTCACGTTTGGATTTGACGCATATTTTAGAAATTTCTGTATATTGAAGACGTCCTCTCAGATATGATTTTATTAGATTTAAAGCATTTCCTCGTATACCGTAAGCATTGAGTTTGTCCAAAAGCGTTTTATGGTTCACGTAATCAAAAGCTTTTGTCATATCGGTAAATATGGCACAAATTGGTGTTTTTTGATCTACATTAGTCATTATTTTATTTATTAGGTCGTTTATGGCCATATTAATATTTTTATTTTTACGAAATCCTTTTTGTTCCTCACATAGTATATTATATTTTGACAGAAATGAATAAAACAACTCATAAATAACTTTTTCAAATATTTTAGAAAATACAGAGGTTAAAGCTATTGGTCTATAGTTTGCAATATCTTCTTTATTGTTCTTCTTGTGCAGTGGTTTAACTTTTGTGGTTTTAAGGCTATTGGGAAATATTCCAACGGATATGCCTACGTTAATAATGTGGTTTAGAGGGTTAGCAATAGTAGTGCATACAAATTTTATAACGTTTGTTGAAATACCGTCGTATCCAAAACTCTTCTTGTTTTTTAAAGATTTTTTCACCCTTATAATGTCTTGAGGGACAACTGGGGCCATAAAAATAGAATGTGGGTTAGGTATATGTTATTCTTACAGCATCTTTAGTTGTGTTCGGTGATGCATCTGAGGTCTGATCGATAAAGAAATCGTTGAACGATTGAGCTATTTCATTGGGGTCAGTTACTAATACATCATGTTTTTTAATTCTAGTTATGGGTGCACGCATAGATTTTGTTCTATTTATTATTTGCCAGGATGTTTTAGATTTATTTTTAGAATTTTTAATTAGATAGTTGTTTTGTGCTTTTTGGGTCAATTTAATAATTTTTTTAAATCTTTTTGAGTACTCTTTAAATGTCGTTTTATTTTCACTGGTTGGGTTAAATCTTTGTTTCCAGAGTAATTGGCGTTGTTTTTTGCTGCAGATTCTAATCCCTTTAGACACCCATTTGATTTTTTTTTCTGATCTTAATAGTACTGATTTAAAAGGAAAACACAATTCATATAGTAGTAGAAAATTTTCTAAAAAGTTATTATAGGCTATATTAGGATCCTCTGTGGTATATATATCTGAAAACGATAAGTTTTGGAGATGATTTCTGAAGATGATTAGGTTTTCTTCTGATATGTCTCGTCTTGCTGTTTTCCAAGTTTTTATTTGACTAAATTTATTGACTTTAATTGTAAATATTTGAGCCGTATGATCGGATAATCCGAAATCAATTATTTCACTCTTGACAGCTTTGTTTTGAATTATGTCCAAAATTATCTAGGCAAGTTTTGCTATGAGGTCGGGTCGGTTTATTTATTTCTAGTTTTAGATTGTAGTTCATCAGAAAGTATTCGTAATCCATGCTAATTTTTTTCCTTTTTAAAATATCTATGTTAAAATCCCCACACATAATAACTGTTTTATTTAATTTATCACATATCTTTTTCAGTATAATATCTAGGTTTTCATAGAATTTGTTTAGATTAGTGATTTTTGGTGGCCTATACACACAGGATTATTAGTTTTTGCAAAGGTAACTCAATTGCGCAACATTCTATTATTCCTGTTACCGAAAATTTCACAATGTCAGGCAGTTCTTTATATTCGAAGCCTTTTTTAACTAAGATACAGGCTCCACCACGTTTAATGTTTGGCCTAGCATAGCATGCCGCTAGCTTATAATTTGGTATATAAAGAAAATTTTCTTGACCAGACATTATAAAGTGTTCGGTTATACATATTATATCTAAATTAATTTGTTTGCTTAACAATTCTTGTATATAAATAATCAGTAAGTCGGACTTGCTCAAGAGACCGGCAATATTTTGATGAAATATATTTATACAATTAAAGAAAAAAATGATCGCATCGTGGAGAAAATATGCTTGTTTGGTTATCTACTATAAACTCTGGTTGAGAAAAAGAAAATTCAGCAATAGTTAACCACAGATTATAAAATATATTTCGCATACCACGATCGTTTACTTTCCTACTTAACCTAGAGAACATTGTAAAGTCATAACACAAATCTAAATTAGTGTCAAAAGCCGCTGCATAGTTGTATGTCTGCAAATCTAAATGAAGTAGGTTATTAAAAGTTTCTATGCGCCAGTTAAGCAGTGTTGAATGATCACTTAATTTGAAAGTAGGAACACATATAACAATGTTGGTGTGCTGTATTTTCTGTAATGTTTCTCTCAGCGGTATTATAATATCTACATAATTTTCAGTTTAAAAAAAGTCATTTTCTCCAATTAAAATAACACAGAAGTCATTCATAGTATAATCAGTTAATTTCTTGTTCAAGTTACTAATAAGCTGCACTGCGCCACAATTCGGGGAAATATAATGACAAATTTCAAAGTTTTGAAATGTATTCTCGGCTATAGATAAAATCTTGTTATTTTTATTTGCACTGACAATACATAGCTTATTATATGCGGTGTTTTTAGATTTGATAGGGAGCCCTGTGTCTTGAGTTTGAACAGTGTTTTTCTCTGTATTACAGCTTCCTTCGTCACATTGATTGTATGTGTCCTGAGTAATGCCGGTTTGACTTTTTTTATTTTTCTTTTCATTTATTTTCTTTGGCGTGTAGTCTTTAATTTTCTTTGTGGATACCGGGCTGCAAGTGATTTTTTTTTGTACAAAGAGACTCGATTTCTTGATGGGCTGTATTCAGTTCTAATTCAAGTTTATTTATATGTTCTTTTAATTTAAACGTTTCTTCATCGCTACTGTTGACAGAAATATCGGGTAGGCTATTAGTTGTTTCATCGAATGTTTCGTTTGACACCTCAACATTTGAGTCAAATACAGTCCGCGCACGGCGTCGGAAAGTAAAGTTTTCGAGGAAGTTCATATTGAGAGCTTTTAATTGTAGATTTTAAAATCCAAAAAGACAATCAAATTGTGGGACTCGAACTCGAGCCACACGGTGCATGCGGCCAGATAGATGTTATAACGTGTACGCCACCGTGACAGTTACTTTTGAAATTGTTGATCATTAGGCTCTTGCGAACAAAATTTATTGTAAAAAAAGGCGGTTGCAGTATAAAATGTTTAAAAAAAAATTCCACCACGTAGCACTGTGTAATTTAAGTTACTTTTGTAATATTTGTTTTATATTAACGTATTCACTAGTTCGTCGCTTAGTCTGTAACAGCGTTTATCGACAATTAGTTATAATTGTCACGCACAAAAAATTTTATGCCTCATAAAAGTTGTTCACTTAGAAGTCACATTTGCGTGGTTCACGATAAATTATTTGTTGAGATAACGTTATCACACACGTATTATATAGTTTTTAACACTTTGACTACCACATTGAGGAGATAAAGCTCATTGAAATATTTTATGGAGTTTTTATACGGGAGCACAATGTTTTCATGTTTGACAGCACCTGTCAATTTAATAATGTAAGAGAGTATACAATTGTTAAGTTATATTATAAATATGACACTTGCAATAGGGCTAACATATCTATAAAACCATTAAACAATAAAGTTGTGATTGGGGAAGCCCAATCATAAAACAATGCGAGCGAACAGCCACAGCAGGGTTTGGTTACTTGTGAAACTCTTGTACAGCGGCTGTGGGGAAGACGGCATTAAGGATCCTGAAACAAAATAAATTTTATTTTTGTTTATAATTTAAAGAGTGTATTACGAAACGCCGATAGACTGAACACCAACAAGACTTTACTTCGACGGTCTCTTCGCCGACAGGGCTCATAGCACATGTTTTTCCTATGGGGTAGGCAGAAACCAGAGAACGCCACCTCCTACATTCATACATCTCGTCATACAAGCACGCCGGTTACGAGTACTGCTCACCTGACCTTTATGAAGAACCTTACCAATAATGTCAATGTAGGTATTCCTAGGGCGGTACTCACCTCTGCCATAAAAATACCTTTTTACCTTTTGTCTTCGTCTTTCACTCCTCCTCTCAACATGACCGAACCATGTAAGCATACCCTTTTTTATCTTTGTTTTATATTATAAATAACAATACAATGCCTACATATAAATAACAATACAATGCCTACATATAAATAACAATACAATGCCTACATATAAATAACAATACAAATACCTTTTTTTACAATGCTTAACTACGTATGTTTTCTAACTAGTTCCACCTGAACACCTGGCATATCCCTGGCCAATATCTCTTCCCAGTATTTGAAGATATTGTTTTTTCCATATTTGTCATAGCGATTGTTGGCAGTAGTTGTTGTTCGGTTGGAATTTAAAATTTCCCAGAGTATCTCTAGCTGTCGCCAGGATTAACTCTTAACTAGATTACCTCTTCGGCTGCAAAATTAATAACAAAACACTTATAATTGAGTCTGAAAACATATTGTTCCGAACTACCATAATCAAAACATTACAGATAAATTGATATAATATATGATTCATTTCTTGAATCTATAGGTACAATGTGTGAGTAATAGCAAATTTGGATGATTTGATGTTAAGTTTATAAAGAAGTACACTGACTATGGAACTTTGGTTTTATCGTGTAGTAATGTCTTCTTACCCCACAAACCCTAGTGCCAGAGTTTCTAAACCATCTCAAGGGCCTCTGACATTATTTGAGTGGGACAGTAACAGGTTGGTAGAAGTCCAGATTTCCTTACAATGTTTTCCTTCACAAATGTCAGTGATGTCCAAGATAAACTTTAGAAAGTACATATGATTTGAAAAAGACACACTGGTACTTGCCCGGATTTGAACCCAGGATGAAGGCCAGACGCCTGAACCACTAGGCCATCACGACATTCGGACTATGTCAGTAAAAAAAAACGAGTAAATCTTGGGTCTAATGAAGTTGGCTACCCCTGGCTTATGTAATCATTATCTTAGAACTTCCAGCATCTGAGACTGGTAATATGTGAGTATTCATCATTATATTGCTGTGAATGCATACAGAGTACTTTGTGCTGGAGATCTTCAGCTTCAATGGTTGTTTGTGGGTGCAGTCAGTTGCTCTGGACATTATTATATTTTAACACAACTATAGAACCTTGATAACCTTCTAAATTTAGTCAATAATTTTTAATCTATCTCAGCTATCACTAGTTTACACAAGGATGTTAACATAAAAGGCTGAAAAGATGTAAAGGTCTCGCTTGCAGTTACCATGCTAACCTTTGTTTGAGTTGATGTTGATAGTTATACTCCTGACACTGCAGCAGTAAGGAGCACGTCTCATTTGTCTTTGCAGTCTATCAGCTGTCTGAGACACCACATGAAATTAGAAGAAACAATGATATTTTAATATTGTTTTAATCTCTAGCCCCCCATAACTGTTCTTCTTTGACTAATTTTAAAGTGAACTTGATATTATTCTGATTAAAGTTTTTGCAAACATAAAGGTATGATTCCGAACCACGATGCACACAGCAGTGCTGTCGCGGCACTACTGGTCCCCATACAATCTCTAGAAGTTTGCATGAGATTACATTCCGAGCTTGGCGGCAACTGCAGCACTGCTGCGCGTCATTGCTCCCTAGCTCGAAATGTAATCTCGTATAACTTTATAGAGATTGTATGGAGACCAGTAGTGCCGGACAACACTGCTGTGACAGCTCTGCTGCGTGCAGCGTGGTTCAGAATCACCTTAACCCTACTTACCTAGGGTACCACCACTGTTTTCTATGTTATAATTGTTCTGCAATTTTGTAATTCCAACTTCTTGAAGGCATTCTTCAAAACAATGTGAAACGTGTGGGCGTGCATTAGGTGGCGTGTCCAATGAATCCTGAATATGCCAAAACATGTCCGTGAAGGACCTTTCCAACCAACTTTCTATGACCGGAAATTATTATCCCATAACTTCAGAGAGCTTCCATGAAATCTCAGTTTGTCTTGTGACAATGGGTAGAAACCTCACTTGTCGTCCTCACTCACTCCCGAAATATTAAATTTAAACAATAGAAATTAGTAGAAAAATGAAGATAAAAAGCATTTACTATTTTCAAAGACATCAGACATGACACTATAAAAATAATATAATATAGACAATAATAAAAATTATTATTATTACTAATCAGTAATTTATTGATATTAAATTAAACCTTACAAATATCTTCTGACTGATTTACAATTATTATAATAAATAAAGGTGTTCAGTCCAATCATTCAAATCAGTCAGATCATTAAAGAATTAAATTAATCCCACATTTCTGTTTCCGCATCCGGTATATACTTACTCATTTTGGAGTATAGGTTTGGGCTTTGTTATCGACCTCTTGGATAAAGTGTTTGCAGCAGCCGCTTGTGGCCTCGGTTCATCAACCGGAGTATTTGGACAGGTCGAGATGTGTTGCAGCTTTAATTTCTCTGGGCAACGATGCGAGTAGTTGAATGGGCATATCCAGAGTTTTGGACCCTTGTAGTTCTTCTCACATTTTACTAAGTGGTGCGGGAAACGGGAACGACGTACGCGGTGGGTGGCGTCGTACGGACACGTTGCTAATTCGTTATCCATTTTGTTATTGTAAGCTTTGCTTATGCTTTTGTAGTTACAATATAACCAAATAATTTGTTTTAATGCCGGTTGCTTGTATAATCTATAATTCCCAAGAATGACAAAAACTATTATAAAATGAATACTGAATATTGATTTTTCTTGTGTTCAGTGTTGCCAACTCAATAAGTAAAAATAGACAATTTCGGAAAAAAACTAAAATAAAAAAAGTTTAAAAATCAAAATTGTAATTATTGAATAAATAAAACGTAACTTGATATTATAATACATAACATCACATAACATAACATCACGCCTGAAATCCCCGAAGGGTTAGGCAGAGGTGTAGCCATTAGTACACCCACATTTCGCCAGTTATGTTTTTTTTTTAGTCCCATGTAATAGGGGGCGAGCCTATTGCCATCAACCGGGCACAAATCCAGACTCCGAGGCTGCTACTGACAAATTCCTGATGGAAAAACCCAATAACACTTTGCCCGACCTGGGAATCGAACCCAAGACCTCATACACAGCAGTCACGCTTGCGACCACTAGACCAACGAGGCAGTCGGTGATATTATAATAATACTATGTTAGTTAATAATAGAGATATTTAAAAATACGATTATTACCATACGATAACATCACGCCTGTAATCCCCGAAGGGTTAGGCAGAGGTGTACCCATTAGTACACCCACATTTCGCCAGTTATGTTTTTAGTCTCATGTAATAGGGGGCGAGCCTATTGCGATGGCAAGAAGAAAGACTGAAAGATGATAGAGGAATTAATGATCGAACGAACGAAAAAATAGAAAATAGAGAAAGAGAAAATGGATGTACGAGTGGAAATAGAGAGTGATTCGGACATACCAGACCAAACTTCTGCATATTAACCGGGCACAAATCCAGACTCCGAGGCTGCTACTGAGAAATTCCTGATGGAAAAACCCAATAACACTTTGCCCGGTCTGGGAATCGAACCCAAGACCTCATGCACAGCAGTCGCGCTAAATACGATTATTCGCCGTCAAAATTATCGAAACTGTGTGTCTTCACTAATTCTAATCAACTTGTGCTTGGCCCTGAGTTTCCACGTCATAAGTTGCCTTGGTACTTAGTTACTAACTTCTTTCGTCTTGAAAAGCAGTCTCGGATTCTTCTCAGAAGTTTTGTGTGTATGGCTTACTCGATGACATTTTGAGTGTTGCACTTTTTATTGTAATTCGCACTACAGCTACACAGTAGGTAATCCAGAAGAAAGACTGAAAGATGATAGAGGAATTAATGATCGAACGAACGAAAAAATAGAAAATAGAGAAAGAGAAAATAAGTTTACTCAAACTGTTAGATAAAGATCGACCACCCCAGATGATATTCAGAAATTGGGATCTGTACGAATATCCAGCTTTACCTAAAACTACAAAACATACCTGGTCTATCAAAACTTCCTCCCAAAAAAAAACCTAGATACATAATTATGGGCCTACATACAAATAGAAAAAACAATTCAAGTTCTGATATGTCTCAGTTCGATCACTGCCATGTTCGTGACGTTAGAGTATACCTAAATTCAACTTACTTCCCGTATGAAAACCTAAATGTCAGTTTCGCGAATAACAGAATCGCTTTATTATACGAGCAATACATTCGATTTCAACAGTCTTATTACGGACGTCGCCCGGAACCCTTATTAAGTGAAAAACAATTTAAAGATTTGGCGCCGCTCTTTATCATAGATCGCTCTAGACAAGCCGACAATGTAAAGACAGGTCCTATTGTGGATGTACGAGTGGAAATAGAGAGTGATTCGGACATACCAGACCAAACTTCTGCATATTGTCTTATATTGAACGACTGTATAATTGAGTATAAGCCTCTAAGTAATACCACAATATAAAAAAACCATACAGTAGGTCGACGCCTTTGATCTTTGGTGAAATGCCGACATCGTCTAGACAGTAACGCATCGGCCAGGGTTGTCACAAGTAAACAATACTTATGAAATTATTTATTTATTGCAGATTAACATCGATAGCAGTATTATAATTAAAACAACATTACTTATTAAATAATAATGAAAACATTTTTTAACCCGCTCTTTACTGCATGTATTTATTAAGAACTTGAATGACAATAAAAAATGCAGATGAGGCGTATACAAAGAGATTAAAAAATTGAACTGATGCAGACTTGGTAACTAGTTACTGTGTTACTTACAGTACTGTAATCTTTTTTAAGTGAAGTTTTTAAATAAATAAATAACTCAGTTGTCAGTGCGATATTACGGTTCGGCAAAGGTCACGGCTTGAATTCTGCCCGTGACAGTTATTTTTAAATCTCTTAAATTATTATCGTTTGATTAGCTTCTATAAGTATAGTCAATGAAAAAGAAATATTTCAGAAATTATAATGGTAAGTGGTACATAGGATAGAAAACTCTACAAGCCACCAAACTGAACAACTTTTACTATAGGACCAACTTGAGACAGATTTAAGTTATTTAGATGGCATTTTCGTAACCAGCACCCCAATTAAACTGAAAATTGACACCCAAATCAAATCATAAAAAAATGAGGTCCGCCATCTTGGATTTTCATTTTGATCTCATTTTCGTCATCAGCACCCCTGAAACCCATGGACACGACACCCATGAAGCATATTTTGTAAAATTTTGCGGCGGCCATCTTGGATTTTCATTTTGACCTCATTTTCGTCATCAGCACCCCCGAAAACCATGGACATGACATGACACCCATGAAGCATATTTTGTAAAATTTTGCGGCAGCCATCTTGGATTTTTATTTTGACCTCATTTTCGTCATCAGCACCCCCAAAAACCATGGACATGACACCCATGAAGCATAAAGCATGAAGCCCTCAATGCCCTCCTGGCAGTCAATCCTGATTGTGATCTGTTTGCCGATGAATGGAGAGAGATAATGCGAGTGTGTCTGAAGTTTTGCGAGAGAAAGTATGAAAGAATATCCACTGTTATTTATTAAATGTTTAGTAGTTTTTATAATAATATTAGTGTTGAGTTCTAGGTTAATTATTGTAATTGGTTTGTAACCGTTTTAATTAACAATAAATAAATAAATAAATAAATTTTGTAAAATTTTGTGGCGGCCATCTTGGATTTTCATTTTGACCTCATTTTCGTCATCAGCACCCCCGAAAACCATGGACACGACACCCATGAAGCATAATAATATACAACGTGAAATGTAAACCGTTGCAAAGCTGCAGCGAAATGACTTTGTTTTGGTAGTACAATCGATTAGTAAATATCTTTACTATGAAAATATAAAAATGGCAGATTCACAATTGTGAAAAACGATACTCGAAAATGAACGCAATCAAATAGTAGTACCTAGTCAAACGCAGCGGCCGAGACCCGAGCGACTGACGGCGCGGGCGCCAGAACACTGGGTCGTTAACCCTTGCGCTTATCAACAGCTGATTTTCTGATCTTTAGTTAATTTAATGTAACACAACACCCAAAAAGTTATTCCAATTCTCCCTTCATACTTTTACAGGCTTAAGACTGTCAAAAATACTTTTTATTACCTACAACTTTACTTACTGAACACGAAAACAAAATAACAAGTTAAACAAAGACAATAAAGTAAGTATTTTAGTCGTATTTAAAAAGTTGGAATCAACTTATTTACAATGATTTTAATCACCTAACCTATTTCTGAATTTTCACTATTCACAAAGTACTTACCTACACTTCGCGGTATCGAAGCAAGTGTTCGAAGTGTAAGCCACTACATTCCACACACAAACGAGCACTTTTAAATAAATTCTTTTAGTTTTAATAATGGGTCTCACTCAAAATTAGAAAAATCGTAATTTCAATCCATTTTTCACTTATTTAACCTACAAGTACAACGTCCGCAAGACAACTGAGCGTCGAGTGCGCGACACTGCGCGGCACGGCGCGGCATTTTTTGATCTGTGGCGGCGAATGAAGAGAGTGTAAGCTACGCGCTCTAGTTTATACCGTATCACAAGGCACGAGAGCTTATTTTTCTCTGAACATTTATGATTTATTGCTTTTTACTTTGTCGGTAGCGCATGAGTTTTGAATGATACCTACGTTAGGACGTAGGTATCATTTCGTTGGCTACGTTGCGTTTGTGTGCGTGACAGTGTAACTATTGTTACTCACGCTTTCAAATTTATGAATATTTTTTGTAATATTTTAAAATAAAAATATTTTTATTTTTTAAGTTTAACTCTACGTTCCATTAGTACTACTGAGGGCGAATCGTTCTGCCGCGTTTTTGCAACGGTTTACATTTCAGGGTGTATAGTTAAATTTAAGTTATAAAAGTATTTGTATTTGAATTGCAAAAGTTCCTAATATATTATATAAATATATATGTTTATTACTTATATATTATGTGATATTAGATAATAAATACAAGCTGTAATATTATTATTATTAGTCTCAAGTTATCTTGCTGCGCCCTAACAGGGTAATGTACTCACTAGTTCTAAGCCTAGCGTGTAAACTATGTTGTGTACATTGTGCATTAAATAAATAAATAAATAAAAAGACAAACATATCGATACCTATCCTAAATTAGTGGCATTTTTTAAAAAAGCCTCATCTGGTCATCAACCAAAAAAAATCGAAGGTTTTCACAGTTTCTGATATTGAAAAGTTTCTTAACGAAGCACCCGATTCCGTATATTTGGCGGCAAAAGTAAGTCAGTTGCACATTCAGTATCTACTTAAGTATATTAATCTCAATTAAATAGTATACTTAGTAGATGTTGATAGGCATAATTATGCGTTCATATCAATTTTATTCATTTATCTACTACAATACTCTTTACGTTACAGGTTGTTCTTATTATTGGAATAAACGGAGCATGTCGAACTAATGAACTATCACAACTTAATCTCAAAAACATTGAGAAACATTCAGATGACTTACTTATTAATTAATTTACCTAATACAAAGACAAAAAGAGACCGCAACTTCGTCATTCGCAAGGAATACGTAACGATTGTTGAGAAATATCAAGCCTTACGCCCGCCTAACACTCCAATCAATCGATTTTTTCTACAGTATCGCAATGGAAAGTGTGTAAGACAGCCTATGGGTACTAATAAAATTGGCAGTATCCCACGAGAAATAGCAACATTTCTTGAACTTCCAGAACCCCTGTTGTACACGGGTCATTGTTTCCCACGAACTTCAGCCACACTTTTGCGTCGTTGGCATCGTAGGAGCCATTACACTGAAAGAGCCTCAATCGGATCCTTGGACTGGCCCTTCTACATCAAAAATAAGCCGTTATGAAATACCTAACCATCTCCCTCTCTCTCCAACATTCACGCCAAGGGAATCCGATGAATCGGTACAACTATTAAGTATGACGGATAGTTTACCGAAAAACAGTACACAAGTGACTAACACCAATATTACAGTACCAAACAAAAATATTACACTCAATTTAAATAACTGTAGCAACGTTACTTTAAAATTTTCTTAATTATACCTTAGTATTATTTTGTTATAATTTAAAGATTATTCTGTAATACTTACCTGTCATAATGTAGTAATTAATACCTAAACTGAAATAAAAGTGTATCTATCTTGTGATTGTAAACGTTTTTTTTTTTTTGCATTTAGTCATTTCCTCGCTGAGGTGGAATGAAAAGTTACGTGTTGCACTCGAGTGCAAAGATTTTTCACCTCGTGCTCTTTTGATTCCCTCGCTAACGCTCAGGATTCTAATTTTGAATCACTCGCTGCGCTCGTGATTCAATTTTAGAATCCTTCGCTTGCTCGGTCATCAAAATTGAACACGCGGTTAAAAAGCAACTTTGCACTCTTGTATAACAAATAACTATTACCACATCTGCTTCTTCTGCAGAGCGAGCGCGCCTGCTTGCTGTGGCTAAATGGGAGTCGGGTCTTTGGCTTCTGGCACTACCGTCGTCGAACATTGGTACTATGTTCGACGACACTACTTTCCGCCTCGCTGCTTCCTTACGTTTAGGGGCTTCATGTTGTTCGCGCTACATGTGTCGATACTCTTGCGCGCCATCTTCCTAGTTCAGCGTGCTGTGCGGGCGTTGCTGCTGCGGCTGCAGAAAACCTCAAACGGCGTAAGTATAGTACCCTTTAACTATATTTTCGAGCCGTTTGGGGTGGAAACTCTCGGGTCGTGGGGTCCGTGTGCCCATGGCCTTTTCAAGGAGTTGGCCAAAAGATTGGTTGATTCTTCCCGTGACCCAAGGGCTGGTTTTTACCTTGGCCAGAGGTTAAGCATTGCCATTCAACGTGGCAATGCGGCCAGTCTTTTGGGCACATTTCCAGTGGACAGCGATGCGGATGAATTTTTTGATGCCATTTAATTTTAGTTTCTCATTTTTTTTCAGGTTGTTTTTTATTTTATTTTTACTATTAAGCTTGTAAATATTGTAAATTAGTAAATCTATTAACAATAAAACTAGATAATTTAAATCATAGTAAATTTTGTATGCTTATTTTTACAGAAGGAAATAAAAAAAATTAGGTTATGTTCACAGTTTATTATAAGTAGTTGAATTTTATTCATGTCCAAAATAACGTTAATAATGGGGTATTAAAGAAATATTCTTTACCTAATAACCTTACCATTTCTCTCCTTTTACTTCAGCAGACACATTAATTGCATTTGAATAGATGTGACGATTAACACCTTCCTTCGCGACTTCGTTTGGGTAATTTTTCTTACGGATCACTAATTTTTTTATAGTAAAATATACTCAGTGATAACGTAGCTTCCCATTTGTGAAAGAATTTTCAAAATCGGTTCAGTAGATCCAGAGATTACCCCCCTACAACCTCACAAACTTTACCTCTTTATAATATTAGTTTAATATCATAAAAGTATCTATTCTCGACAGATTATCCGATTGTGCTTTTACGAAATCGCCTACAGTCATTGTCTTAAATAATAGTAAAATAATTGCACTAGAAGGCTAATATTGCACTGTAGCAATAAATTAAATCACAACACCCGCGTTAGTACAATGTTTTGTGATCAAAAGCCTGAAATCCCATACAAACGTTAGCAATACGATCGTCTTGTAATATCGTCCGACGTCATAATTCGGTTTGACCAATGGCGTAGCGTTTTACAAATTTGAATTTCCCTCGCTTAATTTGCACTTTTATTTAATAATTATAAGTTATTAAAAATATATTGATTACAAAAATAATGTTTTCGTACAATTGTCCGGTCAATAAGGATTCGGAAAAAAAATATTTGAACCAAATTTAAATTACATGCATATTCCCTATTAGTATTTACTTTGCACCGGAATCACAAATTTTGGTTTGTTTAGTTATTAGGTACATTTTTAGTTGACGTCTTTCCATCGTAATGTTTTATGTGTTTACCTATATTGTAGATATATAAGAAATAATGAATAAACGTAAATATAATTAAAATTGTGTTTAAAATAATAAGATTTACTTTATTAAAATGCTACTATATTATTAGTCGCACGGGGTCCGTTGGACCCCAGACACCTCCACAAGGCACCTGCGGTTGTCGCCGCGGCATGCAAAGCATTGAGGAGGAAGCTATTAGGGCGCACAGCCGCGTTCCTGTAAATCTTGCCGAATTACGACGATGACGGCGTGGGGTCCGATAGACCCCATGCGACTAATTAAAGGGTAAATTCGCTTCAACGATTCAAATGCCGCTGAGCTAATTGGATGTCATGGTACGAATTTTTGCCGGATTGCCGCCGTGGGATCTGGAGGCAACAGTCCTCCAGCGCGTCTACGAGTGGCGTGTGGACGCGCAGCGCCGGGGCGAAACCCTGCTGCCGCGGCAAATCGTGGCACTGCGGGGCGAGCTCCGGTGCGATCTCATGGCGGAATGGGAGATGCGACTGTCGCAACCCAAGTTCGGGCACGCCGCAATCGCGGCGGTAAGACCCCTCTTTGAGGAGTGGCTGGAGAGGCGCTACGGCGTCCTCACCTACCGCCTGACGCAGGTCCTCACCGGACACGGTAGTTTCGGGAGGTTCCTGTGTCGGATAGGGCGGGAGGAAACGCCCGGGTGTCACCACTGTGTGGATCGCCCGGAGGACACGGTGGAGCATACGGTGCAGGACTGCCCCGCTTGGGCAGACCACCGCCGTGTCCTCACGGAGGCGATAGGCGGCGGCGACCTCTCGCGTCCGGACCTGGTTCAGGCCATGCTCCGGGGCGAGAGGGAATGGGATGCAGTCACCTCCTTCTGCGAAGCAGTAATGCTAGCGAAGGAGGAGGCGGGCCGCGTGAGGGAGAGAACCACCTCACGCCCCAGCCGCCGCGGGAGACGCCCAGGGCGTCGGACGTCGCGAGGCGACATCCGGCCACCGTAGGCGCAGGCTTGCGGACGGCGAGTAATGGGTAGCTCGCCGTCCGATCAAGGACCAAGCCCGGGTCGACGGCGCGTTCTGTTCGCGCGCGCCTCAAAGAGCTGTCAGCACAGGGACGGGGCCCCCAACGGGGCCAACGCCTGCCGGGGTTGCGGGACGTCTTAACAGGATACCGTGGCCCCGGAACGTAAAGGGCAACAGAAGGAACAGGGTGGTTTTTTAGTCAGTAAAAGTCTGACAGTCCCTTCCGCCCCACCCAGGGCGGAAGGAGTCATTTGATGATTTTTACCACCTCAAAAAAAAAAAAAAAAAAATGGTACGAATTTGAGGGATGCCTTTGAATCGTTTTTAATTAGATCATGGTAGGCCTACTGACATCCGTCAAGATGAAAATAAAAGGACAAATAGATCAAAAGAGACTTTATTAGGAAAAAAAAGCATCAAATCATAAACTAAGTTTACACATGAAAGTGTCACAGCACAAACTAAGTTTAGATATGAAAGCTTTACAAAACCGTTTTATGACTATTTTTCTGTATACAATATTTAAAGTTTAAATTCAATAACAGCAACATCTTCAGCTTTGTTGAACGTGATGAAATACTTTGTTTACTACTTAGTCTATGTACGGTCGCGGACTTAAAATGTTTACCAGTTTTCAAATTAGATTATTTATCATTCTGTGTGCAGTAAACCTCAAAATAGTATAACGAGTTACTTATTAGGTACTTTTAGGAGTTGTTAGGTATCAATTGGGTAGTTGATACCATTAACCAAAAATTACAAAACAACTACTTAAAAAAAAAACCACTTAATTTAGCCTTAAATATGATAAGCTATTTAATATGATGCCAAACAATTAATATTTGCGTTTTCTTTTTAAAAAGGGTTTTCTTTAACTATTCTATTTAGTAAAGCCGCCTTCTTGAGCGACCGATCTTGATATTAATATAAATCGAATGTTCTATTCTTTGTCAAATCACATAATATCGACTTTGAGACATACGTCTGCAGATAATAATGAACCTCTGGGTGGTAAACATTTTCTGACCGCGACTTAACTATTATGAACTACAAACTCGAGAATAGCCATACAATGATAATGAGATCAGTTTTATATTAAACAAAGGAATGTCGTCTTCGATCGGCAATGTACTTGATTCCTGATAAGCACTTCAACAACAGCCCGTGAACTAACTTATATTTAACTGAAATTGTAGCCAACATGAATACGTGAAAACGCCACGTGCAAGTTTACTAATTAAGGAAATTATCAACCACCGCAATACCAGGATATCGTAAGAAATAAGAAATATACTTCTTCAGTAAATTGATGCCAATAAGTATTTGGCATAGAAAAAGTATAACTAAACATGAGATACATAATTTGTAATTTTTTTGTTTTGTTTATCACCAATGTTTGACACAATTGTTTACGTACCAAACATTGAATTATTAATTCTAAACTAGTCAATACTGTTTTAGAACAGAGAACAAAGTAGAGTAGGACTCTATTGTTTCTTCTATAAAATATATTTGACAATTAAGGTTTATAATTAACTGAACTTGTAAATACTTTATACCTTTCTCGTAGAAATCTAAATGTTTACGTGTGCATACGAGACCAGCTTTTAGTACATTGTTGATTGAATTTATTTATTTATTTATTTATAACACACATACACTATCATCACAGGTTTACTTACCTAATACAATAGTGTAGTATACGAGATACAAATCTTAGCCTTTTTTTTTTTTTTTTTTTACCGATGGGAAATCATCAAATGACTTCCCCCGCCCTGGGCGGGGCGGGAGGGAGTGTCAGACTTTTACTGACTAAAACCCATCCATGTTCCTTCTTGTGCCCTTTGCGTTCCGGGGGCGCGGTATCTCTTTCGAACAACCCGCAGCCCCGGCAGGCATCGGCCCTTAGTGGCCCCTTCAATTGTTTGCTCACATCTCTTTGAGGCGCGCGTGGAACACGAACGCGCCGTCGACACGGTCTGTCGTTATCAACGAACGGACGGTGAGCTACCCATTGCTCACCGCCCACAGACCCGCGTCTACGGTGGCCGGGAGTCGTCTCGCGGCTCCCGACGCCCGGAGCGTCTCCCGCGGCGGCTGGGGCGTGAGGTGGTTCTTTCCCTCACGCGGCCCGCCTCCTCCTTCGCTAGCATTACTGCTTCGCAGAAGGAGGCGACTGCATCCCATTCCCTCTCGCTCCGGACCATGGCTTGCACCAGGGCCGAACGCGAGAGTTCGCCGCCGCCGATGGCCGCCACGAGGACGTCGCGGTGCTCCGCCCAAGCGGGGCACACCGCCACGGTATGCTCCACCGTGTCCTCGGGGCGATCCTCGCAGTGATGACACCCGGGCGTTTCCTCCCGCCCGATGATGTGCAGGAACCTCCCGAAACATCCGTGTCCGGTGAGGACCTGCGTCAGACGGAAGGTGAGGGCGCCGTGGCGCCGCTCAAGCCACTCCTCAAAGAGGGGACTTACCGCCTCGATAGAGGCGTGCCCTACAAATCTTAGCCTAAAGTAATGTTACAAATTGCGGCCCGTGTGAATTCGCTCAGAGTACAATTGAAGCAGTCAATCTGTTGTGACATCATGTTGAGTGTACGCAACGCTCGCGTCAGCGGCGCGCGCTGCAGCAGATTGGTGCGAGCGGGCGGCACCCACAGCAGCGGCGGCCGCCTCCGGCGCCCCACATGCCCGTCAGGTACACACAACGTAATTGTGCGTAGAAGGCCAGGGTTGTGTATTTTGCCACGCATAACCTTAAATAAATAAGTGGCGAGAGCAACTTCCCTTCTCGCTTCCAGCTTGGTATAGCCTACCATGCCCAGCACAAAAAGAGTTGGATACAATAGTGGATACCCTGGATATACACCATACTGCTTTGAGTACAAGAATCTCATAAATTTGTTCTGGATACGTTCTAACATTAATTTATATTTGACTTCATGCGGCGACCAGACAACAGCATTGCATTCCAAATGACTTTTTACAAGCGCTTCGTACAGCGATCTCAGAGCACTGATGTTCGTGAACTGGTTTCCTAGCCGTAAGACTAACCCTAAATTGCGATATGCCTTTTTGCAGACATTAGAGACATGCTTACGGAAATTCAAATCCGTAGTAAAGCGCACGCCTAAGTCCTTAACCTCTGAGACACGTTGTAGCCGCGTTCCGTCCATACAGTATTGATAGTGGCTCGGGTCGCGCGCGCGGGTAAATGATAACACCAAACATTTGTCTACATTGAAATATAACTTGTTACTAAGACTCCACTCTACTACCCTGTTAATATCCTGCTGCAATATGTCGTGATCAGTTTCTTGTTTGATTTTAAGTACTAATTTTAAGTCGTCAGCAAATAATAATGGTGTGGATTTATTGACTACTATCGGCAAGTCGTTAATTGTTAAAATAAAGAGAAGAGGCCCTAAATTACTGCCCTGGCTGACTCCCGATCTCGTGTAATAGGGCTCAGAAAGCTGCCCACTGCAGTCAACGTACTGACACCGGTCACGCAAGTAGCAAGCGAAAAATGACAAAGTGTGAGGTGTACAGCCTACACCAGCCAGCTTGGCTAGAAGGACGTCGTTATCTACCGTGTCAAAAGCCTTCCTGAAATCGAAGTAGGCAACATCTACCTGTTGACCTGCATCCACCGTAGGCACTATTTGTGTCATAAGATCCAGCAAGTTACCCGTTGTCCCCCGCGTGTGCGTTACCCCAACAAGAAAGTATCTCCTAGAGTTATATGAGTAGAACGTATAGTTGGTGCCTTATCTGCTGTAAATGTGCCCCCACATAAAAAATGTGTGCCCCCTGTCGTTTCGAAAAAAAATCGAAAAAACGATTCTTGCTGGGGTAACGTTTTTCTAGCAGGAAAATTCTAAACGAATGATCGGAGAGAGAAAAACTGTGCATGGCCAGATAGCTTATATGTGTGCCAAAATGTGCCCCCAAAAATAAAATCTGTGCCCCTTCAGATTTTCGAGATATTGCATTTCCTGCTGGAGTAACGTTTTGATGAATAGTATATCTCTAAAACCATTGCATGTGCCCCTGTAGAATAAACATACGCGAGTAGCTCTTAATGTGTGCCCCTTTGTGCCCCAATTAGATTTTAGAAAATATTTATAGTTTTCAAGTTATCGCGGTTTTATGAAAACCCGAAAAAACATCGCAGCGCCTAAATGAGACGTGGCATAACTTCGCTGAAAACTGTATTCGGTCTTTCTTGACGCTAATAATAACCATACAAAGTTTCAAAAATGTTCATGCATGCGTTTTTGAATAATCTTGCTAAATGTAAAAACGATGGTGTCATAACTTTGACGGCAAAATACAAGGAACTGGCACAATCCCAGATGTGTAGGTGTAAACCAAAATCTTGTGCCTTTAGTCAAAAATATATGGTGAAAATATTGAGCTTCAAATGTTACGCATTAAGTAAATATAAACAAAAAACCAAAATATGTAAACAACGGCTGGTTATCCGACCAAATCTGAATGACTACTAAAAAGCGACGGATTCATACTTAACGAGGACCTTCTTTATTGGACGTATTATACCTAAGCTGTTGTCCTTACAGTCGCGTTCAAAAGTTTTGAGGGCTAATTAAAAAATATATTAAATGCACCTTGTGACTATATAAATGAAACAGCTTGTTGATGTGGAAATTATTATTTTTATTCCCTTAATTTTAATTCTTAAAGTAATTATTGCATCAAATCACAGATCAAATTTCCTACCTATAAATATTATAAATTATTTGCACGTTGTGTAGTCATTATTATTTAAATCACAGATCAGTTTTTCATAGCCTAACATAATTATAATTAGTAAACATCACAAAAAATCACAGATCAATATTAAGTATAAGAATAATATTGTGTAAAAAAATATTAAATTTGAAATTACAGATAAATAATATTCTTACGAGTAACTTGCATATACATACAACATTATCACATGACTGTGGAATGACACTTAGATATCTAAAACGCCATCAAATCAAAATTATGTGACAATCTTAAAAAAAAAAAAATATCTTAAATATCTTGGGACAACTCACACACGGCTATCTGACAAAACAACAACACAAACAATACAACAAGCAATACACAATAACAATCAACACACAATACAATACACAATCACAATACACAATACATCACAACACACAATACACACAACAACACACACACAACACACAATACATAATCAGCATTAATATAATCGTTGGTTAATAATTATAAATCCCTCATAGGTACGTAATACGACATACAAAATGGAAACACGTTGTTGCATCACAGATCATTGTGCGGTTGACTACAGGTATACACTAAATACAACTCTCAAAACTGTAGGTACCAACATTTATTTGGTTAAGGTGAATGCTCCAACCAACCCGCGTAATTCAAATTTTCTTACGTTTTTTGGAATTTGCACACCAGTGCTATGAGTGCTAGGTTGTATGTTGATTAAAATATTATTAAGAAGTATAATCATCAATATGAACTTGGAGGGTTGCTCCAAGTTCATAAATGTGTAGGAATGACTTTTTCTGTTTTTCTTGGTTCCTACACCTTTATGAACTTTGAAGGTTGTATTGATGATTTTGATGATTATAATTCTGTAACTACATGCGTCTTACAGCCGCGAATAATATTTTAATCATCATACAACCTAGCACTGGCTTGCAAATTGCAAAAAAACGTAAGAGAATTTTATTTCGCGGGCTACCCTGGAGCATTTATCTGACCCTGTACAATTTTGTCTATTCTACTATGTAGACTATTACATGTGGCATAATATTATATTTCCCAGGTCGTTGGATTTTACTATATAAGTCATCATAGCATTCAAATAAATTACTATTTTTTCTGTAGCAGTGAGCCCTGTAATGACCAACACTTTTGGGTTTCGAAGTGGGTTCATATTCTATTACAGACAGAATTGTGTACTCCTTATTATTTACTTCAATGTTACGAGGCAGATCATCCAAGTTAGCGCACACGTCATGAAGTTCATAAATGATAATATCTTTAACATTGTATATGAATGATATATTTCCAGCGCAACAAATATGACACTCTGGAGTAAATTCTGTTCTTAAACATGATTCGCAAGCTTCTTGTAGGTGGTTGATACCTTTAGTATTTATTATATCCAAGTTCAACGGCAAATACTTGCAATTGTGCAATTTGTTTTCATCTGCATGACTTGTGCACATACTATTAGAGCAAACTCTTTGTCTTATAGCGGAAACGAATAAGCTACTTGTACATATTTCATCTAATATTTTGGTCGTATTACATGAACAGTCAACTACGTATTGGGTTTTTGATTGTTTAAAAAGTTGAAGGAGCAATTTCGCTCTCAGGTCATATAATTTTTTACCACAATTCTTGGCATTCGATAATTCTTTAATTAATGATAAGAAATCATGAAATTCTCCTTTATTAATCTGTGCATCTACAGAGTCTCTAAATTTTTGTCTATCTTTGTAAGCTATCGCAAACGTTTGTGAAACAGAATCGAAAGCACATGTGTTTGTTATTATAGTCCTGTTCTCAGCGGTTTTAGAATTTGCCACGTTGCCGTTTTGTAAAATATAAATTGGTTTGGGTTTTAAACTTCTGGGTGTGGATACGGCTAGCCCTCTCCAATTTTCAATTTTTATCGGGTTATCTTGAAAAACTGACTGTGCCTCAAAATCATTATTTTCGCACTTCAAGAGGTTAGGTTTTGGTCTTTTTGTCCTTTGTATTCGCACAGTTTGTTGAGCTCGTTTACTTGAATCTATTCTGTGCAAAACGTCACTGGAACTAAGTTTTACAGCTCCATTTATAAAACCATGGTGCTGTACTAAAAACTCGTCTAACCGCACGCGTTGGTTTTTCGTATCAAAGTATATAGTTTTTAAATCTTTGAAATGATTTTCAACATTAGAGCTTGATGCATAGTGTTTGGCATTTTTGAAATGTCTGTTCATAACGCAACCCCACAGTGGAATTTTTTTCAGAAGTCGTTTTAATGTACTGTTCAATTCCGGTAAGAAATATTCATTTTTGTTATCTGATGGTTCAACTAACTGCAGATACAATTTTTCGGTTTGTATTAAGTCATCATAAAAGTTTATTAAAGGTAAAGAAACATCTTTGTCATTTTCGTTGTGAAGTATTTCGATTTTTGGTTGTATGTCATTTTCAGTATCTTCTAAATTTTCGTGATTCGTGTGATTTATAATTTGGACCTTTAGGTTTTCAAAAGCTTTATTGCATTTGGGCTGCAAATCATTCAAGTCCGTACTCCTGAACTCATGGAGCGATAACGTGATTATGTCTCTTAAAACTGTTTTAAGTTCTTCATAGCACCGGATCTGCTGAATATGTTTCAAGCAGCGAACGTAAAATAACTTAACTTTTTCGGAAGTTTTATCAAAACAGGATTGTTTATAAAGATTTTTAATAAAATGGGATTTATCCATGCGAACATAACAGAGAGGTATTGCTGCGGTATTTCCTTCAAGCACATCAAAACACTGTTTTAAATAATCATTGAATTCAATTTTTAAAAATACTTTAGTAATTGCTCCTAACAGGGCAGAACTGTCGTCACTAATTATTTCATCTGGCAAAACTTTTCCGATTTGCCACGTATTTAACCATGTGGTTATCGTCTCCATTGTATGGGATTCGGAGGCCATGTAGCACATTGGTACACTGGTATCCAGAGTGTAGGCAACCACTGCATATAAAAATAAATGTTTAGGAGTGCGATATTTTAATAAATCATTAGAAGGTGGTGGCTCAATTGGCTGAAATAAGGAGCCAGTAGCATCAATAGAAAGTATTTTCGACCTATTTTTTAAAGTTTCATTGTAATATTGGTTTTGTTCATTCGTCCAAAAATATGTGAAGAAGGGAACAAGACTGATTTTACGGATAAAATTATCGTAAGGAATGCAGTGCGCCATAGCATACAAAGATAGTATTGTATTTTTGTCAAACTGTAGCGCACTTCTGGCTTCATGACGCATTTTTCTTAAATTGGGTAATTTAGGGAAAGTTGTTGGCTTTTTTGGATTATCTATAGTCATTACCTCGTTTGCCATCGTGTGTTGAACTTTTAAAGCTTTTTCGTATATTAACTTTTCTTTGATTCAGTTTACTCTATCAGAAGTAAGTCTGTTTTTAATTAGTGGGTCATGAGGATAATTTTTGTTGTAATTATTTAATTTACAAGTAACCTTTACGTAAGTTTTAGATGGGGGGGGAGATATTCAATGACAGTAGCGCGTCACATTGGGTACACCTGCCAGTACATTTGATTTCATTAAAGTTAAGATCAGCAGGTACATAACTATTACTGAAAGCAAATGTACACTCTATATTAGTTCTAAAAAAGATTTGGTCTTGAATTTCGTTAGTCCACTTTTTTGGTAGGAGACGGTAAATTGAATTTTGGGGTACGATGTTCGAATATTCTGCAAGGCTCATTTGAAATGTTATAATGTCGGAGTCAGTATCTTTTTTTTCTTCAAATAGGTTTATACCATCATCGAAATCAAAAAAATATGTTTTATTTCTTCTAATACATATTTATATGTATGGCTTTAATGGCCATATTGTGGTTAAATTTTTCACGCAATTCCTGCTGTATGCAAATATAAACATTATTGCTTTTAGGAGGAATTGCTGCTTGGAATTTGTCTTTATATTTACTAATCACTCTCTTTAAATATTCTTTAGAAAAATTTCCTTTTCGAGTTGACATTATTGTATAGTAAAATTGTCAAAATTGTACGTATGTGAATGAAAGAACGGGTGTGTTAAAAAAAAAAAGAAGAAAATAAAAGTAACTTAAAAATAACTCTTGAGAGACTTGTGAAGCGGCTTACATTTCTCTACCGTATCTTTTTTGGGGCAGACTACCCGCCCGTTGGTGGGACGACATTGTGAAGGAGGGCCTGTATCATATTGGGTGAGGTTGGTGCAGGACCGTAGTATGCTGAGAAGAGGCATATACCATATGAACTTTCTTGAAGGTGGGTATTACACTGAAAAATAATGGAAATATTTCTATTTGACTTTTTTTTCTTCAGACAATTTAATTCGGCAGTATATATTTCTTGAAGGAACCACGAGCAAAAAAATACTCGTACCTACTAAGGGACCAGGACCACGGGCAATAAACGAGAAACTTGATTTATGTAGGTACGTCTCAGGTCTGAGATGTACGTTCAGCCTTCAGCGTTTAAAATGACGACATAGGTTTTGTACTTGGCCCAAACCAAGTATTGTAATTGGCCCAAAACTCCTGAATCTATTTACCCATTTCCTGACTCTACACTATTTTTATAGGTTGTAAGTTTGTGTATATCCAAAGACTAATAAATTCTCTATGTGTATATCCGTGGATATAAGATGTTGTGCTCAATTTTTTCCAGAAGTACTCCAGCAATTAAGTTTATAATACAGTTCTGATAAAATTTAACCCTGAATAACATACATTTAGCCTGATCGGTCCGCCAGAACTTTTTGAAATATATATATTCTATAGATCAACAAAATTATTACTTACATCATCTAGATAAACAATGGGAACCCCTCCCTGCTTGGTTTATATTATTGTTGTTATGGCTGCCATAGAACATTCTGTAAAAATCAAATCAATTATTTAGTTATTTCGGCTAAAAAGATACAGCCCTGTGACTGTGACATGTTGAGTGTTGACGGATTGTGGTCGAGTCTTAGTTTTGGAGACATGAATTCTTGTCATGAATTATTTTTTTACATAGTAACTAGAAGTTATTAAGGGATTATATGTCATCAACCTACCACAAGAAGAGAATTAAATACGTATTATACAAAAAAGTAAACAAATTACTGAATCGCTTTTGACGAAATTTCTATTGGACCAATCGGAAAGTATGTATATCCTTTCAGATGAAAACAAAACAAACATGATTTAGAACATATTAGTTAAAAAATAAATAAATAGGTACAGTAATGAAAAAAAAATCCCAAGTGCTTGATAAGGTACAAGTATTTTTAACCTTTTGAACGCCATTGTCACATATATGTGACAAACGAAATCTTACCCTGAACGCCAACGTCACAAATATATGACAAAATACACGTCGCACCATACTATGAAATAAACAATGTAATCAAGTTTTGGAATCCTTATTCTTTATCATTGTCATTTGACAAAAAAAGTGGCCTGGCGTCAGGGGTACGGCGATACGTTTATACTCTGGCGTTCAAAAGGTTAAATAAGTCAAAACAATGCCATTAAATACTTACCACTGCAGATCGTGCCATAAAATTCACCACCCCTACAACCACATAATTGTTATAAAATGCTTATACGCCACTTTCAACCAACTTAAAAAAACGTAAACAAACAGTATCAGTGCAACTGCATGACTCAACGTAACAGTGTCCTTGGCGTCATAACATAACTGCAACTGTTTACCAATACCAAGTAATAATCCAAACGCACTTCCTAGTCAATAAACACTTTGTATCCATTATTCATAATAGAGCGACGTTACACGTAACTGTCTCTGTCACACTAACACCGTACGCGTACTAGCTGTCTCACTTTCTCTAAGCTACACAAAGCGATTCCTTGCGTGACGACGTCAGCGGACGCCGCGGGGCCAGAGATGTATGTAGCGGTGTGGGGAGGCGAAAAAAGGGAATCTTCTGGTAAATGCTCCAACCAGCCTGCGAAATTCGAATTTTCCTACGTTTTTTTGCAATTTGCAGGCCAGTGCTTGGTTGTATGTTGATTAAAATATTATTCGCGGCTGTAAGACATATGTAGATACAAAATTATAATCATCAATATCATCAGTACAATGCTCTAAGTTCATAAAGATGTAGGAATGAGTTTTCCTGTTTTTTCTTTTTTCCTACGCCTTTATTTAGTACGAAAATATTTAGTGTCAGTTTATTTGTTGTCACGAAACGTCGCTGCAATTTGTACAAAAAAAATACGTGTGAATAACAGTGCATTTCCAAATAAAGAAGCGAGTATTATTTTCATAGCATTAGCCTATTAATACAATTCATGTATGTATCGTCTTTATCTGTATATTACAAGTTATTCTGATATTGTGGCTAATTGAGGTTGTTTCTCACGAAAATGCTACACATATGAGTCACATTTCGTCACTCATATGACGTAACTCACATCTACGTGTAAAGTTAAAACATGTTTACACTGCGGCTGAAAATTTTAACAAATTATATGCCGGCGGCGTCCGGTGTTATCTCCATACAAAACGTTTCACTAATAAATAAATCCGACATTTACGGAAAATAGATATAAAAGAGTTTTAGTGTAATTTTTTAAAATAATAATTTGGAGGTTTCGAATAAATGCTAAATTTGATCATTAAACCTGCATTTTAGCTCCCTGCCGGACCCTGCTCAATTTGAGCAGTAGGACATAGTTTTAACTCTGCTTTACAATAAATGTGACTTACATTAGTATAAAAATACAGGTATGTCACAAAACAGTTTGGTCACGATTTTGAGCATGTTAGTCACATGTACATTTTATTTGAAAATGGCTCTTATAAATGTACTTAATCATGTGTAAGGTCATAGAAACAGCTATTAAAATATAATCCAATAACAACTTTATTTTATTAGTTATTACTTTTCTACTTCAGTGTACTCAGGCACAACACGTGTGAACCGGTTAGTGAGTAAAGTAAAGAAGGTCATCGATATGTATGAATCCGTCGCTTTTTAGTAGTCATTCAGATTTGGTCGGATAACCAGCCGTTGTTTACATATTTTGGTTTTTTGTTTATATTTACTTAATGCGTAACATTTGAAGCTCAATATTTTCACCATATATTTTTGACTAAAGGCACAAGATTTTGGTTTACACCTACACATCTGGGATTGTGCCAGTTCCTTGTATTTTACCGTCAAAGTTATGACACCATCGTTTTTACATTTAGCAAGATTATTCAAAAACGCATGCATGAACATTTTTGAAACTTTGTATGGTTATTATTAGCGTCAAGAAAGACCGAATACAGTTTTCAGCGAAGTTATGCCTTGTCTCATTTAGGCGCTGCGATGTTTTTTCGGGTTTTCATAAAACCGCGATAACTTGAAAACTATAAATATTTTCTAAAATCTAATTGGGGCACAAAGGGGCACACATTAAGAGCTACTCGCGTATGTTTATTCTACAGGGGCACATGCAATGGTTTTAGAGATATACTATTCATCAAAACGTTACTCCAGCAGGAAATGCAATATCTCGAAAATCTGAAGGGGCACAGATTTTATTTTTGGGGGCACATTTTGGCACACATATAAGCTATCTGGCCATGCACAGTTTTTCTCTCTCCGATCATTCGTTTAGAATTTTCCTGCTAGAAAAACGTTACCCCAGCAAGAATCGTTTTTTCGATTTTTTTTCGAAACGACAGGGGGCACACATTTTTTATGTGGGGGCACATTTACAGCAGATAAGGCACCAACTATACGTTCTACTCATATAACTCTAGGAGATACTTTCTTGTTGGGGTAACGCACACGTCCCCCGCCCAGAACGGAAACCATGCTGCGCGTCGGACAACAGAGCGCTAATCTGCGGATACAGGCTACTGTGAATGGCCGACTCAAACACTTTAGCTGGAGTGCATAATACTGCTACAGGTCTATAATCGCAGGGCTCTGAACCACTACTACTTTTAGGCACGGGTACGACCCGGGTAAGTTTCCAGCGCTCAGGAAAAGTTGCGGTCTTGATACAGACGTTGAACAAATGTAGCAACGGTTTAACCAACACCGCCCGGCAATCCCTAAAAATGTACACCGGAATACCATCCGGCCCGGCCGAGCGCTTAGGCGGCAAGCGTGTGAGTGCGCGCCATACGTCAGCGGGGCCCACGCACTCTAAGTGCGCCCGCGCGCCCGGCGACGCGGCCGCTGCCTCGCCCGCACTCGCCGCAGCAACACTCAGTTCGGGAGGTTCCGGATTGTACACCGACTGAAAAAACCGAGCGAACTCATTGGCACATTCGTAATCCGATAAAACCCGTCCGTCCTTAATTAACTTCCGCTGACTGGAAACGCCTTTTCTAGACCTAATATACCCCCAAAATGCTCGCGGATCCTTCGCCAGGTGCCCCTGCACGCGGTTGCGGTACTGATCATGCGCTCGAACAGTTTCGGCTTTCACTCTCGCCCTGTACCGCGCGAACTCCACATAGTCACTGCGTGATTTACTTAATTTATATTTTTTATGTAATAAATATTTACTTTTTATATCCCTAATAATTTCAGCTGTATACCAAACTGGATAAACGTATCTATTACATGGTGAAGTAATATGTTTACTCTTTAGAGGGACGCAATTGTCGAAAACGTCATATATCTTATTATAAAATAAATTTAAAACTATATCTGGATCCCGTAAGTCGTAAATCTCACTCCAGTCTATTTTAGCTAATAAACTATACATTTGATTGAAGTCAGCTTTATTAAAATTCCAAAATGTACGAGCTATCAAAGATGAATTATGGATAAGTACAGAAAGACACCGGACCACTCTGGAGCAGTGTATTAAAAAGAGGTACGATAAGTGTATTCTTATTAGGTAAGTATAAATGTTTATTGTATACATCCCTATACACAATTATTTTTGTATACAGGGCCCGTTTTTACATAAGTTGGCCAAACTTCACATACGGAATCAGTAGCAAGTAATACATTTAGATTATAGAATGGATCTCGTGTTATTGTTTTACTGCGATAGAGACCAATCACGTCTGTGAAATTTCGTCACTTAGGTATTTCAAAAAGGGCCTGTATTGACAATATCATCATACGTCTACAGGTTATTCGCTCAGTCGTCCTAACGAAACTAATGGCTGAACTTGTTATAGTTGATTAAAAATATACATTTACATAGTCATTTTTAAACCTGATCGTTAACCTAACGCTTATTCTAAATATTTGAATGAGATCTTAACTTTGCGTTTACTATTATAATTTATAGACGAAAATAATTATACTCTTAGACTTAGCTGAGTTTACAGGTGCTCAGATTCATTTTAATACATAATTAGATTTCAGGTAACATTAAGATACTCCGAAGACGTGGCTGTTTTAATATTACCTAGGTATCTACTTAAAATTCTTTTAAATACTTATGTTAACCTTAAGATTATTCTTTAGAACATAAGAAGTTGTTGTAAAAATGTTTGCCCTAACCCTAAGAAACCGTAAGATTAACAAGCAATCATTTACTATCCGGAACTGTAATTGTAATGTTACTATAATGTATTCATTGTGAAATATTTTCCTACAACGATCACTTTAAATGTTAAATGTAAATTAAATTAATATAACAAGAATAATAGGCAACAGTTAACGAGGCGAGTTTTGAGATTGGGTTCAGTTTTAATGTCAAAATCTAAATCAAGATTCTTATGATTCTCATGGTTCAACTTGAGGTTTCAAATTTCGCCTTGAAGTCCCATCTCAAACACTTACCTTTCACATACCAACAGGGCCTTTTTTTATTGAATAGGGGAAGCTTACGATTACCTATCACATTTTTTAAGTTTCGACATCTTATAAAAAAGGCCCTGCTGTAGGATTGTGTTTCACCGTATAAATAAAGTCGACTTGGGTGATATCACAAAATGTCAATCAGTAATATCATAAACTTACAAAGTGTGTGTTTTTTTTTTTTCAAATCAACGAAGTCCACAAACCTTTTACAGAAACATACTTAAGGCTAAGTTCACCAAGCTATAAAGTGTTACATAATGCATGCCCCATGAAGCATGTTGATGATTAACATGGTGAGACAGTACTTATGTCAAAATGTGAAATGGAGGTCCTATCTTGCTACCACAAAACCGTGTTTACCTCAAATTAGTATAGTTCAGCTCCAACGACACGACTGATAAACACGACAATAAGTGTGAAGCTTTTGTAGTAAGATGATTATCAGCTTAGTGAACCGTACTGGCTAATTCACTATTCTCTGTTAGTTATGTGTAGTTAAGCATTTTGTAGTGTGTCGACGAAAAATACTAAAAAGTAAAAAATCCGTCAAAATGTTTAACATGAAAAAAACTAATACAATAGGCCCTTATATTTCAATTACTTAATTATTACAAGATTAAAGATAACTAACGCGATACTAAACTATTAAATTACTTATCAACAAAACTTCGTAAAGTGATAAGCTGATAACCAAAGAGAAAACGAGCTTGTAAAATAATTTCATAAAAAAAAAACAAAAACAACAAACAAACAAAAATAACATGTCTAAATTGGAATATGAAATGGTACTTTCTAACCCAAGAAAACAAGACAAACGAAAGGCCAATCGGCGAAAAAATAAGTCATGATTATATGAGCATCTTATTTACCTGGATTATTTATATGGAATGCGCAATACGAAACAACAAACAAAAAAATATCATAAGTAAATACTTCTGGAATACAGGCGATGCGTCGTATATTGAACATTCTACTTATTAATAATAATCCCTCAATTGGAGTGTGCAAGTCACTCCCTGCCCCTTTTTTAGTCAGGCAGGGGCAATATTTTCTTCATAATTTCAGCTAACCAAATCACTTTAGCAACCCATATCCAAAGTCTAGTTTCCATGTCGTGTAATAGTCCTGCACCAACGGGGGTTGTCCTTGGGTGCACTTGCATAGTGCATACAGGGATACTTTTCGATTGGTGTCTCATTTCATATAAAGTTACCTAAGGGGCCTCTGCGAGTTAGCTTCGGTCCCTCGTACGCCTTTTTAAGGCCCGGGACTCCAGGGTCTCCAGATATATTGATCCAATAATTAAGATGTAAAATAAAATATAATATTGTAAAAAAGAAGTATATTATCGTGCAGTTTTAAGCAGTGATCAAAGAAACCATGTGCTTAGTTTTACTCTGAAGCCCTAACTCAACACATCACCTTAGGTGATGAAGAATGACAATACTTGCTTTGTTAATGAACTTCTGTACTACGATATAGTAGCCTAGGTTCTGCAATCATCCGTTTGCGGTTGGTGTAGAAATATTAAATTGTTTGTTACTTACAATGTTTAACATCAATCTAATAAAAACAGTGTATATACTTATTGTGCACTGTTTCGCTGACAAAGGAATTATTGTAAGATAATACCACCATAAAACTGATGATTAGAGCAAGTAAAATGTAACATGGAATGTTTTATAAATCTATCGTCACGACACGTTTAAAAGCTACATTTTTAGTTTTACAAATATTATAGAAAAATTCTAATACAAAGGTTCAAAGTTTGATAATGTAAGAGTAAAATCTAAGTAGATATCAGAGGAAGGTTAAGCTAGGGTGTTTTAAATCACAATATGAACCCTGCAATGTATTAGACTCGAGGTTCAGTCGCCGACTATGGTTTGAGACTGGTCTTACACGACCGATTCCGTTATCTTACTGACTTTTGCTAGATACAGTCTTGCAGTATCACACAAATGTCAAAATGTTAACTTCTTTTAGCCTTAAGACTGTGCCTAGTCTTTTAGGGTCTAAAAAGACGTGCTGACATTAAACTGCAGCAACTGCACGTAAATACAGTGCGACAGACAATTTGACAATATTAAACACAATGGTTGGCCAACGCAGGAATCGGACAATAGGGAACTATAATATACCCTGTTGTTATTAATCAAAGGATTATGTGAACCAGTAAAATGTTATAAAAAATTGTTAAAGTCAAAGTTATTAAAATTAAGTTATTAAAATATAGCTATGAAATATGGCGGTATTTTGTATAAATCTAGCACTAACTAGAAAATTGCTGTTGGGTAGATCTATTTAAAAAAATATTGTTATTCAGATATTGAAAGAGGTCTCGAAATATTAAACCTATATATTTTTAAAATTTTGTTTTACCAGTTTTTATTTCGCCTCATTTCATTTTTTTTTTAATTAAATGACTTTGTTTCGTTTTAATTCAATTGTCACACTATAGATAAATTGGATATGGATTTTTATCTCAAATAAGTGATTTGATAATACAAACTACGGCAGTTTCGGTGGACGAAGATTGTTGAAGTCAGTTTCTATGTTCTATTTTGCTCCAATGTCTGGCCGGAAGGTACAGGTAGTGTAACTAACGCTGGGGTTACATCAGACCGCTGCATTACGTGTGTTATGGAGCATTCTCGAGTTACTGAATTGAGAGTCTGCACCACCGCCAGCAATCTCTTAATGAGGCAGTTCGTGGATAGAATGAGTACCTGAAGGAAGGATATTATACATAATTAATTCTATAATATTATATTATATATTAACACATATTCTGTTAATATTTCAACTGGCTGCATATCATGGTTAAAAGAAATAGGACCGTGATCTTTTGGATATGGATCCCTATAACCAAAGTTTTCACACCATTTGTAATGTGTGGTAGATAGCATACCTTTATCTCTGATCGTAGTGGTAAAATAGCTATAAGCCACCAGAGCACGCAATTCACGACGGTAGCGAAACGGGCAAACGGGCAAACATCGTCTTGGCATGTTATGTTATTGTGGGATAGCTCTTTTTCGAAGGAGATCTGGCTCTCTTTCAAAAATTGAGCTGGCTACACTGGTCATGGTACGAATTTGAAGAACAGGGGGCCTACTCCCATCTGTTAAAACAAGATTATTTTGCCGTCCGTACTGTTGGATTTCAACGCCCGGATCAGCGCCGAGAATTCAAAATTCAACAACAAAAATTACAAAATGATATTAAAATAACCTGCCTCGACTGCCTCGACTGCCTCGTTGGTCTAGTGGTCGCAAGCGCGACTGCTGTGCATGAGGTCTTGGGTTCGATTCCCAGGTCGGGCAAAGTGTTATTGGGTTTTTCCATCAGGAATTTCTCAGTAGCAGCCCGGAGTCTGGATTTGTGCCCGGTTGATGGCAATAGGCTCGCCCCCTATTACATGGGACTAAAAACATAACTGGCGAAATGTGGGTATACTAATGGGTACACCTCTGCCTAACCCTTCGGGGATTACAGGCGTGATGTTATGTATGATGATGTTATGAATATGAATATATGAATATGAATATATATGAATATGAATATATGTATTTATTTGTCAGAATATTGTACAAAGCTGTTATATAGATTATGTATTACGATCATAATATTCTGCCGTTTCCGGCGTACAAATATGGTTTGTAAATTATTGGTCATCATAACATTAAAATTAAATTAATAATTACAGAATAAAAATCACAAATCATTAACAATATTTTTAAATGAGATTATTTATAAAGTCAAAATTCAATGAAGTCAAGGATAAAATCTAATTACTAGGCCCATGTCAATATTTAGGTAAATTTGTCATTCATAAAATCTTGAGTCGAATAGTAACATTTGCTTAAAAGAAAGTTAAATAATTTACATTTAAATGTTCTGAGGCTGAGGGTTTTGAATCCATCAGGTAATTTGTTATAAACAATAATGGACATGCAGTAAACATTATTGGAAAACCATTTAATTCTACGCCTATGTATTAAAATAACATTTTTTTGAGAGATGGCTAGGATATAGTTTCATCCCTCACTTAGATATCTAAAATTTCAGTTTTTTGATCTATGGGCCGATTCCTAAATGTCTTGTTGGCCGAAGTCCTCTCATTGCACAACGACATAGTTATCTACCTACCTTTTGGGCGGCGTTCTCTAAGACATCTGCTGCCACCTCTTCCCTTTGCTCGCCGACTTCTATCACTTGCACACCTTCCTATTAATGTGGAAAAGTAAAAGTTTAGTGTTTCAAATCCGTGTCGCGGTAAAACTAATCGATGCTTGGTTAAAACCATACCGTGTCACTGTTATGCTCGCTATCAGAGTCTATGACGATGGTGACCACGTTTTGGAAGCGACGCCGACGAAGACGGCTACGCCGACCGCGACGCCGCGAAGTCGGTACTTGGTTTGTTACTCCTTCTGGCCGTTCAACTCCCTGAATCATACAAAAACCATTTCAAAAAAGGGAATATTTTCAGACAAATATAAACAGAAACGGATCTCTTTAACAGGGTCAAATTACGTGAGCATATAAGAACCATACTATTTAATTAACAGACGTGTATACTGCGAAACTAGTCTATTTTAGTTACCTACTTTCTTAGTATCATGTCTTGCAGTACCTATGTTGCTTTGGAGACGGGCTGCAGATAAATATTATTTTGACTGATCTTGCTAGTTAATAAAGTACTTTTAACTGGTTAAGAGATTTGAGTAGGTACAACATATAGATTACATGGAGCCTAATTAGGATTGAATCAAGTGCCCCCAGGAGGTTACATTAGACGTGGTTCTGTCCATGGTCGGGAGCGAGATTGCGAGAGACTCCCGCGCCGCAGCCAAAGGTAAATCGAGGAACACCGTGAGGTTTTAGTCGGTAGTAGTCCGACACACCCCTCCGCCTTCTGCGCTGAAGTTGCGATAAAGTTAACAACTATCAAGACCGAAAAATTCAATAAGGCTTTTATTTATAATCCGAGCCTGCTTTTCAAGGCGAAAAAAGTTAGTAACTACAATGGCAACTTAAGATGTGGAAAACTCAGGGCCAAGCACAAGTGTATTAGAATTAGTGAAGACACACAGTTTCGATAGTTTTGACGACGAATAATCGTATTTTAAAATATCTCTCTTATTAATAGATTAATAAGAGATATTTTAAAATACGATACAAGATATAATATAAAGTTACGTTATTCTTTATCAATAATTAAAATTTAGATTTTTAAACTTTCCTTTATTATAGCTGTTTTTCGAAGATCTGGCTCTCTTTCTAAAATTGAGTTGGCTGCATTGGTCATGGTACGAATTTGAAGAACAGGGGGCCTACTCCCATCTGTTAAAACAAGATTATTTTGCCTTCCGTACTGTTGGATTTCAACGCCCGGATCAGCGCCGAGAATCCAAATTTCAATAACAAAATTGCAAAATAATATTAAAATAACATTGTTTTAAGAGATGGTTAGGATATAGTTTCATCCCTCACTTGGATACCTAAACTTTCACTTTTTTGATCTATGGGCCGATTTCTAAATGTTTTGTTGACCGAAGTCCTCTCATTGCACAACGACATAGAACGTTATCTACCTACCTTTTGGGCGGCGCTCTCTAAGACATCTCCTGCCACCTCTTCCCCTTGCTCGCCGACTTCCACCACTTGCACACCTTCCTATTAATGTGGAAAAGTGAAAGTTTAGTGTTTCAAATCCGTGTCGCGGTAAAACTAATCGATGCTTGGTTAAAACCATACCGTGTCACTGTTTTGCTCGCTATCAGAGTCTATGACGATGGTGACCACGTTTTGGAAGCGACGCCGACGAAGACGGCTACGCCGACCGCGACGCCGCGAAGTCGGTACTTGGTTTGTTACTCCTTCTGGCCGTTCAACTCCCTGAATCATAAAAAAATCATTTAAAAAAAGGAATATTTTCAGACATATTATATAAACAGAAACGGCTCACTTTAAAAAAAAAACTAATCGATGCTTGGTTAAAACCATACCGTGTCACTGCTTTGCTCGCTATCAGAGTCTATGACGATGGTGACCACGTTTTGCAAGCGACGCCGACGCCGCGAAGTCGGTACTTGGTTTGTTACTCCTTCTGGCCGTTCAACTCCCTGAATCATAAAAAAATCATTTAAAAAAAAAGAAATATTTTCAGACATATATAAACAGAAATGGCTCACTTTAAAAAAAACTAATCGATGCTTGGTTAAAACCATACCGTGTCACTGTTTTGCTCGCTATCAGAGTCTATGACGATGGTGACCACGTTTTGGAAGCGACGCCGACGAAGACGGCTACGCCGACGGCTACGCCGACCGCGACGCCGCGAAGTCGGTACTTGGTTTGTTACTCCTTCTGGCCGTTCAACTCCCTGAATCATACAAAAACGATTTCAAAAAAGGGAATATTTTCAGACATACAGAAACGGATCTCTTTAACAGGGTCAAATTACGTGAGCATATAAAAACCATACTATTTAATTAACAGACGTGTATACTGCGAAACTAGTCTATTTTAGTTACCTACTTTCTTAGTATCATGTCTTGCAGTAGGTACCTATGTTGCTTTCAAAGTCAAAGTCGAAACATTTATTTCAATTAGACCATTTACAGGCACTTTTGAATTGTCAAAGAGTCGGTCAGTTAGTCCGAAAGTTGAAGCTAGTTGCTAGTTCCAAAACGGAGGTAGGCCTCTATGGAGAAGAACGAGCAAGAAACTCCACGGCACTCTTTTAAATTAGGTTATTACAAAATCTTGGTTAAATTATTCTTGTCGATTCTATATGTGATCACAATGGAGATGAATAAGTATAAAATAGTAGTAAAAAAAATAAAATAAAGAAATTAAAGCCATAGCAGTTAAGAGATGACCAATCCCAACTGACAGCACTCGTTCACGAGCATGACGCATGGATCAGCACCACCTAGCTCAACCATTATGGAGGGAGCCAAATGATCCAACACACGCGCCACCATCAGCGAGACATTTGAGTGAGCATGACAAGCTCTCAACTGCCATGCTTATTAAGTCAAAACACATAACATAGTAAAGTTACTATAAATAAAAAATGCTCCATGGTACTCACATTTACAAAATTGAAATAAATGATATTAAATTATACAATACTAACACTTTCAGTGTACTTATTCGATGGATGACTTTGATATGTAAAAAATAAAATAAAAAGTTATCGTACTGATAACAGTAAAAGTTATTCAGGTCGACATAAAAAAAAGGGTAAGAAACATCATTCTCTTAAAAAAAAAAAAACCTATTTAGTGAGCCCAAGTGGCTGTGGAGCAGGACTAGCATTTAGCCAAGCATTTTTGTCCGTGATATAATCATCTAACTTATAATATGCTTGATTACATAGTGTGCGTTTTATGCATGTCTTAAATTTTCTCTCATTTAGTTGGAGAATATCGACTGGTATTTTATTATAGCATTTTACACAGTACCCCATAAAAGAAGTGCTTACTTTCGACAATCTGAAACTTGGTTGATCTAATTTGTTCCTATTTCTAGTATTAAAATCATGTCTATCACTAATTTTCTTAAAAAGATGAAGATTTTTTCGAACATGCATAATGTTTTCATATATATATTGACAAGGTACCGTCATGATGTTAATTTTTTTGAACAATTCCCTTAGAGACTCGCGTCTGCCAAGATTATAGATGGCTCTGACAGCCCTCTTTTGCAGAACAAAGATAGAATTTATATCTGCAGCTCGTCCCCAAAGCAAAATACCGTAAGACATGATGCTATGAAAATAACTAAAATAAACTAGTCTCGCGGTATCCACGTCTGTTAATTGTCTAATTTTTCTGACAGCGTAAGCGGCTGAACTTAACCGCCCTGCAAGAGATGTTAAGTGGGGACTCCACTGCAGCTTTGAATCGAGCGTAATCCCTAGAAAAACTGTCTTCTCAACGAATTCTAGCATGTCCTTGTTCAATATAACGTTACATTTACTCCCTCTAACATTAGGTAAAGCGAATCTTATACATTTCGTTTTTTTCTCATTTAACACTAAATTATTAACAGTAAACCAATTGCGAACCTTAAGCATAGCGTTATTTACGTCGTCAAGGTGCTGTGCTTGTCTATTTACTCTAAAAATGAGTGAAGTATCATCAGCAAATAACACCATTTGTGGTTGGTTTTCTAGTAAATGAGGTAAATCGTTTATATATAATAAAAAGAGGAACGGACCCAATATTGAACCCTGCGGAACGCCCATCTTTACTTTTAAGCTTGATGAATTTACACCGTTTATTTGAACTTGCTGTAGTCTATCATTCAAATACGATTTTACTAAGTTAAGTGCTAGATCACCGAGACCGTAATGCTCAAGCTTTAGGAGCAGTGTTTCGTGATTCACGCAATCGAACGCTTTAGAGAGGTCGCAAAAAATGCCAACGGCATCCTGTGAGTCCTCCCATGCATTAAAGATGTGCTTAATTAAAGTAACACCGGCGTCAGTAGTACAACGTCCTCTGGTGAAACCATATTGTTGATCGTGTAGGATGTTGTTACAGTTAAAATGATTGAGCATTTGATTGAGCATCACTTTTTCAAACATCTTGCTGAAAACCGGCAAAACCGAAACAGGTCTGTAATTATTGGTGTCCTTGCTATCTCCGGATTTGAAGAGCGGTATAACTTTGCTGTACTTCATTAAATCCGGGAATATCCCTTGGTCTACGCACAGATTAAATATTAAAGCTAAATAGGGTGCTATTGTCTCAATAATAGATTTACAGACATTAGTAGACATGCCCCACAGATCTTCGGTAGCCTTGATCTTAAGCTGTTTAAAAGCCTTTAAAACGACCACAGGGTTAATGTGTTTAAATTTAAATTCATTAGGACAGACTGTAACATTCCCTCTTAGTAAGTCAATAGCAAGTGAGGGTGAGGAATCTAAGATTTCAGTAGTTTTAATTGGAATACTAGTAAAGAATTCTGCAAATTCCTGAGCAACATCGATATTACTGCTTATGACACCTTGGGCAGTCTCAAGAGTGTAATCAGTATTATGTCTTTTGCTCCTATTTGTTTCGTTATTGATGATTTTCCAAACTGTTTTTATTTTATTTTCTGCCGATTTAACTTTGTTGCTAATGCACAAGGATTTAGCTGCATTACACGCATTTTTAAAAATTTTTGAATAGGTAGCAACATGCTTATTAAAAGTTTCAGTATTTATGTAAGGCTTAAGGCCATACAGCTCAAAAAGTCTATCCCTGCTTTTCCTAATACCTTTAGTCGCCCAGTCGCTGAATAAAAACTTAGGGCAAATAGTTTTGGATTTTTTCTTAAAAATATTATTAAACTCTGTATGCACTACTGAACAGAATTCTTCATACAAAATATTACCATTATTCATATTAAAACCCTGGACACATAATTTACTAATTAAAATGTTATTAAATTTATTTAAATTACCAGATGTTATTGGTCTCGATTGTATCTGCACTTTTTGTAATGGTGTGTTGCACTCGAAAGTGACGGTTAGTCCGCTGTGATCCGAAGGAAGATAATTAACTATGCCTTTATCTAAGTAGCCGCAGCAACAAAAAACATTATCAATACATGTAGCAGTAGTCGAAGTTATTCGTGTTGGTTCAAGAAACACATTTGACAAATTGAATGATTTAAAGAGACTAATAAATGTACTGCTATTTGAATTATTTTCTAAAATATTAATATTAAAATCACCACAGATTATTACTGATTTATTACCAGTAGCAAGTTTAGTCAAAACATCTTCCATTATAGTTTCAAATATAGAATAATTCTGATAATTTGAGGGTCTGTAAACGCACACTATAATATGCTTATCTAGCTCAACACTGGACAATTCAATAATATGTTCAATTGATAGTTCAACTATGTCTTTACGGGGTTTAGATTTGATACTATTTTTAATTAAGATTAGTGAACCACCACGCAGCATGGATTTGCGGTTAAAACAACTACTCACATTATAGTTCTCAAAGTTAATTAACATTTCATAATCTTTTAACCAATGTTCGGTTAAACAAATAATGTCGAACATTGTCTTTTCTAAAAAAAGTTCAATTTCTAATTGTTTAGAAGAAAAACCTTGAATATTCTGATGAAATAGTTTTAAGGAATGATGCTTAACCCTCTTTTTACAATTTAATAAGTGATTGCTAGAAGATACTTTGTTGTTAATAAATTTAACTATATTGTTATTAGTACCTTCTGTTGTCTTACATTCTAGTTTAAAATATTTGTGCTTACCACGTTTACATTAGTATTATTACTAAATATTGTGGTGCATATAGTGGAAGACTTCGACATACTACTTATGTCTGAGTTAATATTTAAAGCTAATAGCCAAGCTATCCGACGCCTAAAACTAATGGGCAGATACGCCGTATCCCTAGTCGATTTCAATTTTTCAACAAAACTGTTGGTGTCAAAAAATAAAAGTTTGTCACTATGGTGATTAACCAAAAATTGCATATGGTTATTTAATAAATGTATGTTATTATTTTGCCTCTTTGAGAGGTTTACAAAGTACGGAAAAGCACACAGTATTATTTTCCGACACTCAATTTTCAAAATTTCAGTGATCCTATCAGTTAAATCGTCTTTTGTAACATTAGTACTATTTCCTACTAATATAGAAATAATTGAATTAGGATCATATTCTTTCCTTAGTACGGTAGACATAAGTTCATTATAAGCTGTACCAGGCATGCAATAATTTACAGAAGAATGCATCAGGTTGTTGTTTACTAATTTACCTAACCCTCTCCCTAAACTGTCAGAAAACATAATAGGACAGTAACAAACTTTATCAAAAGGTATAGAACTACTGTCTTTCTCAGGCTGGAGAGCCTCAAGATAAGATTCCTCCTGGATGGTACCTAGAGTGGAGCTGACAGGCAGCGGGTCCACTTGGTCTGCATTGGAGTTACACATCTCCACTAATTTATTTGTGGCAAGGATGTGCTCTTTTATTTGTTTTTCAGATGTCACATATTTTATATGAAGAGAATGTAGTGACTGTTCAAGCACCTCAATTTCCGACTGAAGGCGTTGAGTGTCCGCCACATAAATGTTTTTACTGTCCTCTAATTTTATTTGAAAATTATTTAATTTATTAATAAGAAAAACACGTTCTTTCCTTAATTTAATATTATTGGAATAGTGTTTTTGTTGTTTCTTATATTTATTGCATTTTTTAATAATTTTGTTGAACTTAGCATATTTTTTAATTTAATTTTGACTCACTGTGTAGCTACTATTATTATACTTTACTAAAGAATCTTCAGTGAGGTCTATTGTTATTAAGGAATTTGGGTTACAATTACTTTTAATTAATTCATTATATAAGTGGTCTGTTTCTCTTGCCTGAGTACATACTTTTTCCTTTTGCAACTTTGTAATCCGTGCATTTGCATGAATTAGTTCTTCTTCCAAGTCCCTAACCTTACACAACGCCTCCTCATACGAATTGCTACAATTATTGAACCCGTCGGTGACCACCCGCAGTTTGTCCCGTTCATCGACAACATCCAGGAATTGCTGATGAAGGTCCACTAGCTCCCGCTTCAGGCTTGTATTTTTGTCAATGATTGACTTGACTTCCTCTTCACAGTCATCCCTCTCCTGTAGCAGTTGTTGGCTTTGGCATTGGATGTTTGAAGCCTTAAGTTCTTCGAGGGCCGTTCTTAATTTAACCTCCATAACCTGAGCAGTAGCCTTACGGGTCATCACTGACATGGTTACAGGAATAGTTACTGAAATTAGAATAAAAGAAACGGTGAGAACTAATCGAATAGACAAAAGTAGGAAAGGTGTGTGAAATGAAAGAAAATAAGTGAAAATACAATAAGATAGCTAGTGTTTATATGTGGAGAAGAAGTGAGGCAGGATGCTGATTGAAGATCAACAACTATGTTAACTTGAAATGCAAAGTTACAATAATTAAATAAAGTTAACTAATTTCACTTTTCCCTTTGTGGGTACCTAGTACTTATGTTATGATAAAAGTTTAAACTATTATATCAATACTACAATGTAAATTAGGTAAACTGTATTGATCAGTATACTCCTACAACAGTTAACGTTTTTAAGATAGGTACCAAGTTTCCTCTCCTGTGTGAAGACAAATGATGAAGACTTAGTGGAGTACCTACCAATTAAATTAAAACAAATTCTACTGGAACTCAATGAGAGTGTGTTACTAACTTAGTGATTGTGTGCTAAATTATGACTATTATAAAATAAAAGTAAACAATACTCCCCGTTTAAATCCGCAGGTTGACATCAGCTGTTCGAAATAGGTTACCGGTAACGGTGGATAACCAAACACTCGAGTTTTACTTTGTTTTTTTTACGGGAAAACAATAATCCCGGTTTATTATGCACTTATATTTGTTATAGATATAAAATTACACCTTAATTTAACTTAAATATTAATTAAAACGAATTTTAAAATACGGATTAAAAATTTGACATGTCACTCGGGCAGTGTTGCCACAAGTTCTCTCCGGGAGAGGGGCGGCAAACCCAACGCCCGGTCCCTATTTCTAGGGACCGCGAACCCGATGCCTCGGGCGAGGGGCAAACAGCCCCGACACCGATTCCTCGCGCCCCACTCTGGGGCGATGAGATGACCACCACCGGGCTCACTCACTTATTGCGCTCGCTTTGTTGAGATAGGTCGTTACTCTGTCCGGTTGTACCTAACTTTTGCTAATTGTTTCGTCATAGGTGGATTGTTTTTAAATCTTAATTAGACTAATTAGTTTCGTATTATTTTTGTGTTTAGAAGTAAAAATCATTTTTGTTGTAAAGTTGTTTGTGGTAAATTTATTTTGTTAGGTGGTATTAAAAAATTGTTTTTAAAAAAATCACTTCTGGTCTTATTCTTTAGACTATCGTATTGGCTAATTGCCCTTCGTTGATAGCCCGAGGTCGAGGTGCACGAACACGCTGTGTTAGATTCATATCTACGCACCCAACGGCGCACTGTGGTTCTCTGTAAAAAAAAAGTAACAATTAGGTTTTTGATCAATTTTTTTTTTTTGGAATAAATGGAAAGATAATTATACAATATAAATTTTATTGCAAAACTATTTTTTAATTTTTTATTTTCGTTATAGTTCAAAAGTTATTTCAAAATAAAAATTTACTTTTGAATCCAGTACCGAAAACCCCCGAGTTTAGAACATGAGCGCGTGTGACGTCATACGTTTAGCTGCCAGATGAAGTAAGTAAAAACTATGAAGTCACAACTATAGTCATGTGATATTTTTTGAAATTTTAACAATTTTTAATTATTTATAATTAATTGAAATAATTTTCCTAACGTTTTTTGCATTAAATATCAACATTATTAATAATAAATTAAATACATAAAAAATACCAATATTTTTTTTTTCAAATTCCCTGTTAGCATCGAATTGTCACATAATATAGGAATTAAACAATACATTACTAGCAGTATGCAAAAGGATTAAGTTATTAACAAATAAACCCTAACTTTTTAAATATCTATTTTAGTTATTAACATTGTTATCTGTATTTTATACGGGTAGTAGACCACAAACAGATATTTAACAATGGCATTGTAGTAAATTCCAACATTGTGTAAAACTCTCCCAAGCAAATTTGTGCATTATTATTAACGACTTAAGTGCGGTAACTCATCATCTTCCTGCCCTTGTCCCAAGTTATTTGGGGTCGGCGCAACACGTTTTCTTCTTCCATTCCGTCCTGTCAGCCGTCATGCAATCACTGACTTCTCTTTCATTCATGTCCTTCTTCACACAATCCATCCATCTTTTCTTTGGTCTTCCTCGTGCTCTCCGTCCATAACATAACATAACATCACGCCTGTAATCCCTGAAGGGTTAGGCAGAGGTGTAACCCATTAGTACACCCACATTTCGCCAGTTATGTTTTTTTAGTCCCATGTAATAGGGGGCGAGCCTATTGCCATCAACCGGGCACAAATCCAGACTCCGAGGCTGCTACTGAGAAATTCCTGATGGAAAAACCCAATAACACTTTGCCCGACCTGGGAATCGAACCCAAGACCTCATGTACAGCAGTCGCGCTTGCGACCACTAGACCAACGAGGCAGTCCATCCACATTCATATTCATAACTCTCCTGGTCACATGCGTTTCATCCCTCCGCTTCACATGCCCATACCAAGACAAACGATTCCCTTTCAACTTTTCTGTCACTGGCGCTACTCTCAGACTTCCTCTTATGTACTCATTCCTGACCTTATACATTCTGGTCACTCCACACATCCATCTCAACATTCTCATCTCCGCTACATGCAATCTTTTTTCATCCGTCTTCTTCGCAGCCCAACATTCCGATCCATACAATACGACAGGTCTTATCACGGACTTGTAGATTTTCCCCTTTAACTTGAGGGGCATCCGTGGGTCGCAAGTTGTTCCAGTGACCTGTCGCCATTTCATCCATCCTGAGTTGATCCGGTGCGTTACGTCTCGGTCTATCTCACCGTCTCCTTGGACAAGCGACCCGAGATACCGGAAGTCGGAGCAGATCGGTATGGGCGTTCCAGCAAGAGATACTGGGACAGAACTAGAGAGACCGCCGAAATCGCAAAACAAGTACTCTGTTTTGGTTCTGCTCAATCTCAGGCCAACACTCTCCAGTCTTTGCCACCACACCTCCAATCTGCTCTGGACCTCAAGGCCACTCTCGGCAACCAGCACTATGTCATCCGCAAACAGCATACACCAGGGAGCCTCTTCCTGGATGTCCGACGTCAAAGCGTCCATTATCAACAGAAAGAGGTAAGGGCTGAGGGCCGACCCTTGGTGCAAGCCGACAGACACATTGAAGCTGCCAGTAGAGCCCACTGTAGACCGGACTTGAGTACTGCATTGACTGTACATTGCCCGAATCAACTGCACATACTTCCCAGGCACACCTTTCTCCTTAAGGGCCCACCACAAAACCTCACGAGGCACTCGGTCGTATGCCTTTTCGAGGTCGACAAATACCATGTGCAAGTTTTTATGCGCACTTTTATATTTTTCGCAAAGCTGGCGGATAGCAAAAATGGCATCTGTGGTACCCCGACCAGGCATAAAACCGAATTGGTTTTGTGAAATTTCACTCTCTTCTCTCAGACGTCTTTCTATAACTTTCTCCCAAACTTTCATACTATGTGACATTAGCTTTATTCCTCTATAGTTGTTGCACTCCAGCACATCACCTTTGTTTTTAAAGATGGGCACTAGCGAGCTGTTGCACCATTCCTCAGGTATGGCTTCATCCCGCAGCAACTTATTGAAGAATAAAGCTAACCACGACCATCCATCAACCCGCAATAACTTCCATACTTCAACTGGTATTCCATCTGGGCCTAACGCCTTACCATTCTTCATTCCATTTACTGCTATTCTCACTTCATCCATACTTACCATTCTCACTAACCCTTCATTCACTGGTTTATTCTCAAGCACCCCATTCCAGTTATTCTCCTCATTCATCAGTTTTTCAAAAAAGCCCTTCCATCTATCCCTAATTTCCTCATCATTCGCAAGAACCATTCCAGCTTCATCTCTTATACATTTAATCTGACAAATATCCCTCGCCTTTCTTTCTCTAGCTCTAGCCAGCCGGTACAGGTGTTTTTGGCCGGCTGGGCTGTCCAGTGTGCTGTACAGCTCATCTTGAGCTTTCGCTCTCGCTATAGCCACAGCTTTCTTAGCTTTTTTCTTAAGAGCATCATACTCACTCTTTTTTTCAACTTTCAAAGTAACATTCTCCTCTTCCACACTCTGCCATTCTTTCAATTTCCTCTTCTTTTCCCTCAACACGTTCTGTATTTCTGTCGACCACCACCATGTATCCCTATCTATCGTGCCCCTCCCTTTCGTCTCTCCCACAATGTCCTTCGCTGCACACCGAATACACCCAGCCATTTCCTTCCAGCATTCATTCACACTCCGATCATTCATGTCTCCCATCTCTATCATTTTATCAACCACTCGCTCCCTGAATTTCTTCGCACAATCATTCTTCTCTAACAAATGCCATTTCACTTTAGGGGGAGATCGCTCTTTGCCTTTGGGACACTGAGTTATCATATTTACTACCATAACCAGAAGTTTGTGTTGTGAGACTAAGTCTTCTCCTGGTAGCACTTTACAGTCCTTGATGTGCTTTATGCTCTGGCGTCTAACTAAGAAGTAATCAATTTGTGTCCTGTGGTTGCCACTTTTATATGTAATTAGGTAGCTGTCGTTCTTTTGGAACCAAGTGTTTGCCACTGCCAGGTCAAATGCAGTAGCTGATTGCAGCAGTTAAGTGCGGTAACTCAATTTCAAAATACATTGATGACTTAAAATGAAGGGCCATTGTTTTATAAGTAGGTGTTGAAAGATTTGTTATCGATTCATAAAATGTACAAACAATGTCTTTGAACGCGCCGATATTAAAAAAAAGAAAGGAAAAAAAAACCTCTTTTTAAATTAATATTTTGAATATTATGTACACGTAATTTCTTATTTTATTTTTGCAAAATTCTAAGTTATGTATTTTATTAATATTTATCGCAAATAAGCAATCTACCTCGACTTCGCACGGGTCTTACAAATCTCTAACATGCTCGGCTTTGCTTTATAATAATTTGCATGCACATAAAAACCTTCCAAAAAAAATCTCTAAATGAGAGTGAGAACCCATATCAAAATCCGTTGCATTGGTTTAGAAAAAATAGCGGAGAATCAGATAGACAGACAGAAACAGCGACTTTGCTTATACTACAAGTATTTAGAGACCCGAGGTAGAGATTTGACATTAAATATGTTTGTAGTCAGCAATCATTAATATATTTGTGTATTTCTTTTACACAGAAACTCAATAACACACGATTTCATTAGAATAAAATTTCTAATAACTACAACAAATATACGAAATATAAAAAATGCATGTAGGTTTCTTTTAGGCATTCAAATATAATATGAATTATTAAAAATTTGTTTGTAACATACGATTTAATCTATAAAACTCTGTTGTCGGGCCGACGGCGACGTTGGCGTCAACTCGCGAGACAAAAACTTTTAACGGTAACAGAAGAAAAAAAATGTGATCTATATAATAATTCAAACAATAAATACATAGCTCAGTAAAGGAAACCAACATGCACTTAATTTATTTCTATCTCTGGATAAATAAAATTAACTTACTTGTAGATTTAACTCCAGCGCAATTTGGGATACATTCAATCCTTGTCTATGCAAGACAATGATTTCATTTCTTTCTTCCTGATTGAGGTTTCGGGTTGTCATCGTTAATGACAAAACACAGCCCACAGGTAGTCACGATACACAGTCCAGGATACGAGCAAGGGTCAAAAAGAGTTCCACGATCACAGTCCGGTTTAGAAAGCAAAGGTCACAGTTAGGCAGGCAATCAGTCCGATAGAAATAAACAGGTCGTAAAATAAAATTGGGATAAAAACGGGAAGCGTGAACAATTAGCGAGATGCAAATCGGCACTGGCTAATGTTTGTTGATATTTTTTGCCGCACGCACTGACTGCACTCACACAAATATGTATTGTCTCTAATTGGGTGGAGCAAGGAAGGGGCGTGGTCTGTCACTATCTGCGCTTCCCCGCAGGACTATTTTCTTAACTGCGCATGCTTAAGTTTGGCCGATAGTACCTCACTGTTCAATCTTAGGTGCATACAACCTGTGGTAACTGTAGACGTAGCCGTACCAGAAATCATATATTTGGAGTATTTATCTAGAATTCTGGTGAGTTTCTCAAGGTCTTCCCCGATAAGTGTGGTTTTAAAACCTTTGGGTTGCTCCTCAGATTGAACCGTGAAAACCCTCGATAAAACTTTATCGTGAGTTAGACGTTGAGAATCCCTAGTCCTAAAATAAGTTACTCCTTCCCTATTCAATACATCGGTACCATTAATAATTGGTGCGTTCATGTATTCACTGGGCACAATAAGCAAATTTACCTCGAGGGTTATATCCTCAAGCTCTATTATGAGTGTGACATAAGAATCAACAATAATAATGGAACTACTTATTCCCTTCAATTGTTTATTAGTAGGTTTTCTCGAACAAGAAAAATTATTGACTACAGATGATGAAATCAACGAAACTTCCAATGCCCCACTGTCAATCAATACGTCTACAGGTATACCCTGAATCGTTCCAACTTCTATGTCACTGGACTTGTTTTGAATAAGGGGAGAACAAAAATTGACTTTACTTTTACTGGATTTATCTGTACGCTGTTTCGCGAAACAAACACTAATATCATGACCTGCCTTTTTACAATATGCACATACCGTCTAATTTGAACTGGAATTCGATTCTGGTTTTACCGGTTCAGGTTTAATTTGGTCAGTCGCGTTATTTGATTTTGATAGCTTAGGACAACCCGCTTGTTTATGCCCAGACTGACCGCAAGTGAAACATTTGGGACCCTGACCCTTAAACAAACGCTTAAAGTTATTCTTTTGTGGGCTCTCGTTACATTTAGAATCATTCTGTTTAGGGGTCGGCTTCACGAAGGTAGATAGGTAGCTAACGAGATTGTCAGACGTAAGATTAGCATTAGTAGCAGTTGCTTTGATTTAGGGGTCTCTAATCCCTCTAATAACAATTGCCACTATCAACTCATCTGATAGGCCTCTTAGGCGCTTTGCACACGGAGCAACTTTTGCAGCAACTGGCAACTGGCAACTTTCTGGCAACTCGCTGTTTACATGTAATTCAATTGGACTGCGCACACAGAGCAACTCAAGTTGCGAGTTGCGGCAATCGTCAACAGTTTCCAGTTGCGGCAACTAGCAACTTATTTAGTTGCTAGTTGCCGCAACTAGCAACTGTCAAATATTCGATTTCACACCCTCCCTCCCTCGCCCTGTGCCCGGCATAGTGTTGCCATTAACTTAGTGGTTTTTCCCACTAAGTAAACACTTCTTTTTGGGGTAATGTGTAAAATTCTATAATAAAATACTTCTTGATATTCCCCAACTAAATGAGAGAAAATTTTAACCATGCATAAAACGCACACTATCTAATCAAGCATTATTATAAGTTAGATGATTACTTATATCACGGACAAAAATGCTTGGCTAAATGCTAGTCCTGCTCCACAGCCACTCGGGCTCACTAAATAGGATTGTTTTTTAAGAGAATGATGTTTCTTACCCTCTTTTTTGTCGACCTGAATAACTTGTACCGTTATCAGTACGATTACGATTACTTTTTCTTTTTTTACATACCATAGTAATCTAACGGATAAGTACACTGAAAGTGTTAGTATTGTAAATTTATTTCAATTTTGTTTTTGAAAACCATCAACCTGAAACTTGCCCACTAAAAAATCCACAAGCCACCAGATACAAATTCTGACCACCAGAAGGTGGTCCCAATCTACCAGATCTAGTGGTAATACCGCAAAGTTTGCAACACTGCAACTCGGCTAAAAAAGTTGCTTACAAATTGCCAAAAAGTTGCGGCAACCGGCAACTTTATGGCAACTAGCAACTTTAACTTTTAACTTTTAAAGTATAGTAAATATGTACTAACTACATAGATATATGTATATATTATATATCTTAAGCACAAATATTACACAACAAATACACCTAAATAATCTAATCGACACTCTAGGTAAAAGTAGGTACATTACAAAACTATGACTTTGTATTTGACACCAGGATCTCTAAAACTTTATGTTTTTATCATTTCGGAGATACTTTTAATTCCGGTGGACTGTAATTGGTATAACAGTCCACCGAATCCACTGAAATGATAACACTGAGATGATAAAATAGAGGTTAGTTCTACATTTAACTCCGAAAAAAAATTATTTAAAAAATATGAACACTACTCAAACAAAACAGTACTTACTGCGAATTTAATACACAATTTTGAAACAAATTAAACAAATCTAGCACGAGTTATAACAGCCACCGAAATGAAACTATTTTTGTCCTCATATTACTGAAATGATAAACTTACTTTTTTGGCGGGAAACCGCAAGACGTTGGGACCGGTGCGTTCGCGCCGAGAGCTTAAGCCGGACTGATCCGGAGTGAGAAAAGGTGAAAGGGGCGTAACAACGCAATGTTGATGTGGCTATTCTACTAAAACTTACTGTCCTCTGAAATGATAACTTTTTTCCAGACAAAAGTTGACTGCCTGTCAAATCCATGAGAAAGAAGATAAACAAACAAAAATTGTTTTATTTGATCGAATATATTATAATTTAATGATAGCAAAATCAATTTAAATCCATATTACGAATGTATTTGCAGGAGAAGGTATGTTATGAGCGGAATTGGGTTCAGGACAGGTCACCGTGATGATAAAATAACACTTTGTAATTTTTTTTTTTGGGTATATTAGAGGGTAGATACCAATGATTTTTTTTGCCAAGGTAGAGAAATACTTACGTTGTTGAGAAAAAATATATAAAATTAATAATCAGCACATTGCACTACCGTTCTCAGGTTTGCCGTGTATTTTTTTGCTTGGGCAATTCACCCTGATATATATAACTCATTTTCGGCAAAATGTCCCTTACGTTAATTGATACTTCTGGTATCGAAATGTCAGTGTACAACCCATGCAAATTTGCTTTACCAAAACTCCAATCAGGAGCTAGACGTTCATGTGCTACAGATGGTCAGTTTTTGATAAATCTACACCTGGGCAGAGTTAACGTTATTTCCAAGGGCGGATGGTATGCGTCCACGGGCACCAGAGGGTCGATGTCTGATATTACACTAACATCATCATTGTCAAAAGTTGCCAAGACCAGATCCAAAATGCCGCCATATTTATTGCTGACATTATTAAACTGTTGCAATTTACAATAGTTGGTGAAATAATTGAATTTTGCTACAACACTATTATTACATGACTTTAGATTGAAATCACCAACTAATACGAATTGATAATTCGAATATTTACAAATACTGTTCTCTATACAATCTACAACATCGAGATATTTTTCACTACTATAACTAGGAGGTAAATAGGTTACACAGATTACAAACACCACATGTTTCCACGATATTAGTGCAAATAGCAACTCTTTCTCATCAGTCAAGCCATCTATATCTGTAATTCTCTTGACTGTGTAACAATCATTAATAGCCAGAAGTACGAAATATTTTAGATATACAGAACTATTGAGAAATGTTTCTATTATATCACTGCTAGAAATAGCAACGTTGTTGTAGAAGGTCATAGTTTTTGTACGAAGACCTCTTACATTCTGATAGATTATAACAATTTTCTTACACTGCCTCCTGTTCCTGAAATGGTTTTTTCCGAAAGTTCTGTCTCCAAGGTTTAATGCATACATCAAAGTCAAAGTCAAAGTCAAATCATTTATTTCAATTAGGCCACTATAAGGCACTTTTGAACGTCATTACATGAAAAAAAAAATAGAATTGAATCTAGTTCCTTCCAAAAGGTAGTTTTGTATGGAGGAGAATGGGCAAGAAACTTCATACGTACTCTTTTAAAATCAACGTTTTACAATGTTATTAGGTATTTATATACATAGCCATACGTAATTACATGTGAATGCAATTTATACCTTATATAAAAAACTACTGTATAATAACACACAAAAATAATTTATATTACAAATGAGGAATTCATGGTAAAAATATATTTAAAGTTACATCGTGTTCATATGTTAACAAATATTGGAACTGTAGACCACTCTCAACATCTCAACCAACAATGAAACAGCGTGTGAGCCTGTGCAATCCGATAGTAAAAATCAAATAGAAAATAAAAATATAATAAATAAAAGTGTCAAAAGAAAAAAGGAAATATATATACATATAATAGGTTGGGGAAAAAGTTTCTTCGCCTTTTTTAAGAAAATTCAAAACATATTTTTTTATATTTTATTTACATTTAACTAAAGTATGTAGGCACCATTTTGCTTTCTGCCATCTTGTAGGTAGGGACATGATCCCATTGCTATAAAAATTTTGGCACTTATGATCAAAACACCGCGATAAGTGGTTTTGGCAGTCCTCTCGTGATGTTAACCTGACACTGCCTAAAGAATTCTGAAGAGACCGTAACAGGTGGAAATCTGAAGGTGCAAGGTCAGGACTATACGGCGGATGCATTAACACCTCCCAGCCAAATTCTCTTAATTTTTGCTGAGTGGCTAAAGATGTGTGAGGTCTAGCGTTATCATGATGAAAAACCACCCTTCTGTTGATTAATTCCGGCCGCTTTCTCTCAACTTCTTGCTTTAATCTCATCAGTTGTCGCAGTAGAGTTCAGAATCGATGGTCCTGCCTGGTTGTAATAGCTCATAATGAATAATGCCCTTCCAATCCCACCTCACACACAGCATCACCTTGTTGCGAGTTAACCCGGGTTTCGCCAGTCTGTGAAGCCTGACCGGCCTTTGACCACGACCTTTTTCGCACGTTCTTGTCGTACGTGATCCACTTTTCATCACCAGTTATCAGCTTCTTCAAAAATGGTTCGGTTTCATTACGTCGTAATAAAGAATCACAAATGAGTACAGGGTTCATTAGGTTTATTTCAGTGAGCTCGTGAGGTACCCAAATATCGAGCTTTTTTGTGTACCCAGTTTTTTTCAAATGCGCCAAAACTGTTTTGTGGTCAATTCCCAGTTCGTAAGCTACGTCGTAACTACTGACATGCCGATCTTGCTCTACTTTTTCAAAAATGGCATCCATTTTATCCGTAATAGGGCGACCAGAGCGACGTGCATCTTTGACATCAAAATTTCCGGATTGAAAACGCTTAAACCAAATTTGTGCTACTCTCACAGAATTTTTTGTAATGAAATTTTAAAATCGAATTTCTTCTTTAGATTCACTTATCTTGTCAGTACGAAAAACAAATGAAAATCACTCATTTTTCTAATTTGAATTTGAATTATGGTCTTTATAATTTAAACTTTCAATGATACCAAAACCAGCCAGATACAAATAAGTAGTATAGCTAAAGAGATTTTATTACAAGTTCATACATACTATAATGCGAAAAGACTTTTTAAATTCTGCATATTTTAACTTTTAAATTCTTAATTTGTACCTTTTAATTATTATGATTTAGTAGTTTTATATAGTGTACATACATTGCTTTCACGTGCCATGTCGTGTATGATTTTGTATACAAATGTTGTAAACATTGATTTTAAAGAGTACTTATGGAGTTTCTTGCCCATTCTTCTCCATATGACGTGTGAATGTTGGCTACGATTGGTGCATATTAACTAGAGCATTAACTACTTAAAACTACTAGCAATATTCAGCAATGTAGTGAGTCCATTCATTAAAATAAAAATATACGTATTGTGTTCCCTGTGTCATCGCGTCATACAGTTTTATGTTGCACTGTACGTAGGTACCTACATAAGTACTAGGTTTATTCTGTATCACTAATCTTTCTCAGTTTCGTTATATCCAGACCCTTGCAGTCGTCCTTGAGTTTTCACAAAGATTCGATGTACCTAATCATGATTCTACGATATAAACATAAAATTAATCTATGTACGTTTCAGTGGAAGAGCAACCTGAAGCGGAGGGTCAAAGTATAACCGAAGTTTTACACGCAACTTGCACAAGCATCTCTCAAGCAGGTCTCAATTATCATTTGGTGAGTTAAGAATATTATCGCTTTTTGTTTATAGGTAACAATATAACTACCTAGCTACTTATGCGTCTGTCTCCGCTCGGAGAAACGCGCACGGCGTTCATTTAACCTTCAAGCGGGCGCGCGTAATCGAATCGACCGCACTTAGTACATTTTTGTTCATATTATTATTACTACCCATCACATGTATTTCTCATGTCTAGTAGCCTGTCGCAATGTCATTGGGAGTATAATAAAGAAGAATCCGTCGCGCGGGGTGCTCCCCCCACTTCACAAATTGCAATTGTTTTAGTCCCGGCGCAGTCGTCGAAAAGACTACACGCGCCTGTCGTCGAAAAGGTTACGCGCGACGCTCAACGCGACATACACTCGTTCACGCTCGTAATAGTTCTTTGGCCGTTATTCAATATTATAAAATAAAGTTTGGATTTTTTTACACAAAATGAGTCGTAGGCCGTTACCACAAAGTGCAATCGAGGATTTACTAAGAGAAGACGAAGAAGAGAGTGAATCAGAGCTCAGCGACCATGGCTCTGAAACTTCCGACCACATCATTCCAGACGAACCTCGATCTGCTGAGGAATCAAACTGCTCGGACTCAGAAGAGGATAATTTGCCACTGTCAGAAATAAATAGCTATTTTACTGGGCGCGATAAAGTAACAAAGTGGCAAAAATCGAACAATAACAGAGTAAGGCGTCAAGTACAAAATATTCTTACGGAAGATGCGGGTATCCGAAGAAATGGTATGGGAGTAGCGACATTTACGGAAGCCTGGAGTTTATTCATTTCCGAGAATATTATTCGAAAAGTTGTTACATGTACCAACGAATTTATTCAAAAAAAAACGCCATCGTATAACAGAATACGTGACTGCAAACCAACAGATGCGGTGGAAATTCGAGCACTTCTTGGATTGTTGTACATAGCGGGATCATTGAAGACATCACACGCCAATTTAGAAGATTTATATTCAAGTGATGGGACAGGTATACCTATTTTTCCCACTACTATGTCAGTAAAAAGAGTAAAATTTCTACTGAACTCATTACGGTTTGATAATGCTACTACACGACAAGCTCGTCGTACTTTAGACAAAGCTGCGCCAATAAGAGAAGTTTTAGATATGTTTACACAAAACTGTCTTTTGCCATATTCAGTGGGAGAGAACGTTGTAATCGACGAGATGATGGTTGGCTTTCGAGGAAAATGTCCTTTCCGACAGTACATGAAATCAAAGCCTGACAAATACGGAATCAAACTTTATCCACTAGTAGATGCTGCTACGTTTTACGTCCTAAATATTGAACTTTATGCTGGCAAGCAGCCTGAAGGCCCATATCAGTTGAGTAATGCTGCGGCAGACGTCGTGAAGAGGCTAATTACACCGATTTCTGGCACTGGAAGAAACCTCACCATCGACAATTGGTATTCGAGTGTGACGTTGATGAACGATTTGGCCAAGGATCATAAGATTTCTGTTGTGGGTACTATGCGTAAAAATAAGAAAGAAATACCTCCTTGCTTTATAGATAAAAATCGACCTGAATATTCAAGTCAATTTGGATTTTCAGATACAGCTACACTCGTGTCTTACGTGCCCAAAAAGAAAAGATCTGTAGTTCTTATATCATCACTTCATTGTGCTGCAGAAATTGATGAAAGTACAAATGAAAAGCGCAAACCCAGCATCATTACTTTTTACAATAAAACAAAAGGGGGTGTCGATGAAGTCGATAAAAAAGCAAAAATGTATTCAGTTTCAAGAAAGAGCAATAGATGGCCATTGACACTCTTCTTTCGTCTCCTGGATATTGCAGGAATAAATAGCATGGTGATATTGAGGGCAAATAATGTGGTTATACGGAAAAGGCGGATGTATTTACGAGCATTAGGCACTGAATTGACAAAAGAGTATGTCCAAAGAAGATCAACGACGTTAGGCCTTCCAAGAAAACTAAAAAGAAACATAAGGGAGCATTTGAATATTGAGGATAGTGTTGCTGAAACAGAAGCAAGTACTTCTGGCACATGCAGAGCAACCTGTAAAATATGTCCAGCCAAAAAAAGGAGGCAATCAAAAACGCAATGTAAATTATGTATGAAAAATATTTGTAGAAGTCATACAACATTTATTTGCAATCAATGTTATATGGACGAAGAAACTGATTCTAATGAAAACTAAACCAAAGTTAATTATTTGTATTCATAATTAGTATTTTTTATTATTAGATAAGGTATACAAACTAGTCTTAGATATATAAAAGGGGTGTGTGTTCCTAATTTTTTATTTGATTTCTATAATGTTTGAGTTATGTTAATTAATCTAATAATTGTTTGTTTTTCATGAATATAATTACTTTTTTTTGACAAATTACTATTTAAAGACAATATTTAAATAATTACTATTTAAATAAATATTGAATAATTAGTGCTTTATTTCTCTTATTAATCCCGTAGGTCTTTTCGGTTACGCGCGCCCGCTCCCGTTATAAATGACTACGCGCCCGCTTGAAGGTTAATACAGAAACGTATAACAGTTTTCTCCCTAGCTTGTGACACTAAGAGTAAAAACATATTTTTTAATACTACGATCCAAAAACTCAAATGTTATTTTAGAATAAGCAATAATTGCAAAAAAAAATACGAACATGGCAGCAGTGGGAGATATTTATAGAGATACATTTGAATAGAAATAACGCCGTATGCATTTATTCTTATAGGAAAACTTATTATCTTGACTGAGTCGAGCCCCGGTCGCTGGATTTACATATTTACAGATGAGGCACAGCAGGAGACATGTATTTAAAACAAAAACTATATATGATTTTTTTGTTATATTATGATGCAATTCATGCTAAGTCTTACTGCTAACACCTAAGTTACTTTATAACATTATTCACGGGCGGAGATAAGCGGCTGCTTAACGATAGGAAATAACTAAAACGAAATGTTATTTGTTTTAGATTCTTATTACTACCAATAATGATTTATTGAGTAAAACCTCGTCAGCTGTAAATATGTATCATATAAATGAAATTAAAAACCTTTTAATGGAAAATTCATACAAAAGACCGGCGCCATCTTGTTTTAAAAAGCCGTATTTACAAACCTCAAAGACAGAGGGTGTTTGTTGTCCTGTAAGAGATATTCAAAGTGATGACCACATTCGCGACATTACTATACAAGTATCCATACAAAAAAATAGTTCCGATGAAGTACTAAAAAATCAGGCATTCAAACAAAGAAAAAATCAAGATAATACAAAACGCGTCAATCCTTTGTTATCCATGACGAAAGGGGGAGATAAGGAAACCCTTAATGCATTTTCAAACGATCATCATAATCAAAAACAGGTAATTACAAAGCATTCCTTAGCTTACACTTCAAATATTCCCGAAAAATTGAGAAAAATAATACCTGAGCATAGTACGTCTTCTCAGCCACCTAAAGAAATTTCCACCGAAAGTAAAAAGGAACAGCCACCTAAAGTAATTTCCACCGAAAGTAAAAAGGAACAGCCACCTAAAGTAATTTCCACCGAAAGTAAAAAGGAACAGCCACCTAAAGTAATTTCCACCGAAAGTAAAAAGAAACAGCCACCTAAAGTAATTTCCACCGAAAGTAAAAAGAAACAGCCACCTAAAGTAATTTCCACCGAAAGTAAAAAGAAACAGCCACCTAAAGTAATTTCCACCGAAAGTAAAAAGCAACAGCCACCTAAAGTAATTTCCACCGAAAGTAAAAAGAAACAGTTTCAAGACACGAGAAAAACTGTTACTGGAGAAGAAGCTTCAACATCCGGCATTAATTTGAATACTAAAAGGAATGTCGTTGCTCATAGCACTAACAGCAACTTGACTGGCATGTCGATAGACGCGTTCGATGGACCATCCATTATATTAAAAAAAATAATTACTAGTACTACTTTGGAGCAAGATGAGCGATTAAACGCATTTATTCCAAGATTTAGACAGACAATGGAAGAGGTTTTGACTCAGGTGTTACAACAACAGCCATCGTTTATACACGCGGCTACGCCGCCGCCCCCTTGGTCATTATATGAAGCAGTGCGAAACTTTGCAATAAAATTCTTTGATCACCGTGGTATTTCTGGAGCCTCTACAAGAATAATAAATATGCTCATGCGAGTTGAAGATAAAGGTAAGTCGTTTTTAGGGTTCCGTACCGAGCGTGCCAATAATGGGCCGGTTTAAGTCGCGGGGATATGATAAAAACAGGGATTTCATCAAATCCCTAAGGGATTTCATCAAATCACGGATGATGTTAAAATAACAACACGATTTTATCATTTCCCTAAGCAAATCTGGTGATTTGACCAATCCCTTAATTGATTCAGTGAAATGACGGGAACCGATCACATATCCGATTTTTTTTTGTTCGAACTTCATTTTGTTTAATTGTCCGTATGAGCGAACGAAGCGAGCTCGAGACTTAGGGCACCCCGACTCGGACAGGTTCGGTTAGAAGTGGATGGCAGAGTCCAGTGAGCGAGCTCAGCGAGCGAACAGACCAGACGGTTATTTTTTTTTTTAAACCACCCAGAAGTAGGACCCCGGGCAGCGGGGCTCTGTCGATCCCTTCTGGCGGGGGAAAGGCTGAAGAGTGACTCCATCCCTGTTCATGTTGCAATTATTATAATCATGTAGGTAATCTTACAAAATAAACCTTTAAAATACCACAGTTATTTTTGTCATTTCACTGAAACAATTTTGGGATTTGTTCAAATCACTAGATTTCTTCAATGGAATTTGTCAAATTACCAGATTTGCTTAGGGAAATGATAAAATAGTATTGTTATTTTAACATCCTCCGAAATTTGATCAAATCCCTTAGGGATTCGGCCAAATCCCTTTTTTTATCATATCCTTGCGACATATCACAAAAAGTTCACTCAAATTAAATATGTATAAGTATATCTTTTCCTTTACAGGAAACATAAGTATGACACCATATCAATTTATGCAAATGTCTACTTGGGGGGATGCGCTACAGTATGTGCTATCTGCAACATCACCAGTGCATGTGCAGTCGCTGCCTGTGTCGCCTGTTCCCAGTCTAGTGGGACAGACAGACTCTCTACAAAACTCCCCAAGGCAAAGTGCAGGTTTGTTCAACATACCTAATTGCTTGAGCTAATTAAAGATAGTATCACCATATAAAGCAATTTTTAAATTGCTACTTTCAGAAAGAGTCCGCAGGGTGCGAGAGCCCGCGCGGCGGCGAGGTGTAGAGCGTGTCTCACGCCAGCTCTCTACACAAATGACAAGACAATGTAAGTTGAATTCTAAACTTATCTTTGGAGTCTCAATGCCATTCTTTTTTATCTAACATTTATTTATCATATTTCAGCAGCTAGAAGAACCCTAGACGAATCTAGAACCACAATACTGCATATTGAGGAGATGCGGGCAGAGGCCGGGCTAAAATATTCACAGGCATTCTGCAATTTTTCGGAATCATTCAGAGTAATTGCAGAAAGCATTGAAAGATTAAGCCAAAGGGTAATAAATGCCGGGGCTGCGGGTTGTTCGAAAGAGATACCGCGCCCCCGGAACGCAAAGGGCACAAGAAGGAACATGGATGGGTTTTAGTCAGTAAAAGTCTGACACTCCCTCCCGCCCCACCCAGGGCGGGGGAAGTCATTCGATGATTTCCCATCGGTAAAAAAAAAAAAGGGTAATAAAAATGTCATAAAATAATTTATAATAATTATTAATACTAAGCACAAAAATGTAGAGATATACTTTTATACAAGTACTATTTTATACACACTGCAGCACTATTACTAAGCATTATTTGTCAGTAACATCATAATAATCATAACACTTATATTTTGTTTCAGCATGGCCAACAACATCACCACCCAGACTAAGATATCTCTGTTAGTTATTAGTATTATGTTTTTAATTATTGTACTTTAATAAATAGAATTATATTATAAATTAATTTTGTTTGGTTCTCCTTAATTTGAAATTTGGCACTAGCCCCTAACCACCTTTTGCCTAGGGTAGGTTACTTTTGCCTTCCCACCACCATTTGCACCTCTATAAAACTATGTTAAGTGATAATCTACATTTTAACATACTTTGCTAGATTAATTAAAAATAACAATGCGTTAAAAATACAAATAGCTTTTATTCATAAACACTATTTAAGAAAGGAAACTAAAACAAAATATTATACATTTTTTTTTCTGGTCAGGTTCAAATTAACAGATTTATGACATAGGCCTAGTGTTAGTTATGTTAGCATTTGACTTAACTTAGTTAGTATTGTTAGTTTTTATTGAAGGTCGGAGACGTCCATCTTCAACAATAAAGAAATACACTACACTAAAATTGATTACTCCTATTTGTCCATAAACGTTGAATGAGCGCCCGTTGTCGTGCGCGGCCAAGCTCCAGCTCACTAAGAGCACGTGCGCCACCTCGCCGCTCTTGCCTGGCGCCACGACCGGCGCCCTCTGTCAACTGGCGTTCACGAGCTGCTTCCTCTGCTGTTAGCGGAGTGTAGGGGATGCGAGCCCTGTGTGCTATGTTATGTAGAACACAGCATGCATTCATTATTCTCGCAGATGTTACTGGAGTGTAATGCAGCTTTCTATCAACCAATAAGCACCTGCAGAGACAAATCCTTTTATTATATCACATTATTTATCATATCAACCAGTATAAAAATGGTATGATATTCAAGGTATACCTAAAGCGAGCTTTTAAAACACCTATACAGCGTTCTACAACATTTCTGGCGGTCAAGTGCAGGCCTTGGTAATATTTTTCTGGAGTGCCTGGCCTTGGTTCTGAGATAGGTGTCATCATTGTCGGTCTCAAAGTCTCCTGCAATAAACAAAAAAGTATTAATACCTCTCATTAAAATTTAATTACACAATGTATTTTCTAATACATACAATCTTCTGATTGAAACATAAATTATAATCAATTCAAACATACCCAAAAGATGCAAATCTTCTCCATGATTAATGTGGAGTCTCTCTATATAACCATTCAACGGATGGTTGGCCCAAACAACACTGTCATGGGTGGACCCAGGGTAACTCGCATCCACACACAATATATTTAAATTAGAATCACATATCTGAAAAAAAATATAATAATGTTATGACCTAGCACTGACAGAAAAGAATAAAAAACATACTGATGAATTGAGAACCTCCTACTTTTTTAAATTTTTTGAAAATTATAACTTACAATAGAAATACTCACTATCATAACATTTAAAGAATGGTATCCTTTTCTATTAAAAAAACGTTCTTCATGTTTAGCAGGACACACAATTGCCACATGGGTCCCATCAATACAACCCAGAGCTGGTGTTTTGAACTTATGGTAGAAGCTGAAAATAGTTATAAATATATTCAATTATGTACTTAAAAACTTGAACATGGGTTCATTTTTAAATATCTAAAATGAAGACTTTAAGCTACTTACTCTCTTTTAACTTGTTCCCTCTCACATTGTTTAACCTTTAAGGCGCTTTGCACACGGAGCAACTTTTGCAGCAACTGGCAACTGGCAACTTTCTGGCAACTCGCTGTTTACATGTAATTCAATTGGACTGCGCACACAGAGCAACTCAAGTTGCGAGTTGCGGCAATCGTCAACAGTTTTCAGTTGCGGCAACTAGCAACTTATTTAGTTGCTAGTTGCCGCAACTAGCAACTGTCAAATATTCGATTTCACACCCTCCCTCCCTCGCCCTGTGCCCGGCATAGTGTTGCCATTAACTTTGTGGTTTTTCCCACTAAGTAAACTCTTCTTTTTGGGGTAATGTGTAAAATTCTATAATAAAATACTTCTTGATATTCCCCAACTAAATGAGAGAAAATTTAAACCATGCATAAAACGCACACTATCTAATCAAGCATTATTATAAGTTAGATGATTATATCACGGACAAAAATGCTTGGCTAAATGCTAGTCCTGCTCCACAGCCACTCGGGCTCACTAAATAGGATTGTTTTTTAAGAGAATGATGTTTCATACCCTCTTTTTTGTCGACCTGAATAACTTGTACCGTTATCAGTACGATTACTTTTTCTTTTTTTACATACCATAGTAATCTAACGGATAAGTACACTGAAAGTGTTAGTATTGTAAATTTATTTCAATTTTGTTTTTGAAAACCATCAACCTAAAACTTGCCCACTAAAAAATCCACAAGCCACCAGATACAAATTCTGACCACCAGAAGGTGGTCCCAATCCACCAGATCTAGTGGTAATACCGCAAAGTTTGCAACACTGCAACTCGGCTAAAAAAGTTGCTTACAAATTGCCAAAAAGTTGCGGCAACCGGCAACTTTATGGCAACTAGCAACTTTTACAGGAAACTTTTAAAAAGTTGCCAGTTGCGTCAACTTAAGTTGCTCCGTGTGCAAAGCGCCTTAACCGCCCGACTTCAAAACAGTTGGCGTGCCCCCAGCGCCCAGCGCAGTGAATCGAAAATTAAATACCTACATGAAAGAGGGATGTGCAATATTTAACTTTGCGATATCGATATTTCGTTTTAATAAAGACATTTGCATTTGCGAGCGTGGTTAACTAACAACTACATCTCACCAAGCTTAGTTTACACCTCGCGTCGTTAACGTCACACTGACGCTTAGGTACGGGCTGCAAAAAAGGATTCGCTATGACTTAAAAAAAATTAAACAAATGTTTGTTAGATTTTACTTTGCATTTATTGTTTTTAACATTATATTATACGTAGGTACACGGGTACACGCCGCATTCCAGCGAGGTGTAAACTTAGCTTGGTGGAGAGATAGGTACCTACCTACTTGAATACTACTTACCTTACGAAATTATTCATCATTTTTCGCAAGCCAGTAAAACAAAAGGTGTTTAAAAATTTGAACGATTTATTAATTAGTACTTAGGCTACTCACCATAAAATCAGTCCAGAGAAGAGTTTGGAGAGATATACGAACATAAATGAAGGATTTTATTTTTCACGATTTTAGGCTTGGTCCCATAGTAAAAGTTGTTCATAATGCGGACTATTGTTGTGCCTATTATAAAAAACAAAACGGGTGACATATCAGATAAGTGCAACTATCGACCCATCTCCCTAGCTACTATTATCGCGAAGGTGCTTGACAGTCAGCTGGACGCAAGATTGCATAATTTATTGCAACTGCACGATGCTCAGTTCGGGTTCCGCAATAATCTATGCACTGAAAGCGCGATTCTCGCTCTAAAACATACCGTGCAATATTACACTAGGCGTCGAACTCCAGTCTACGCGTGTTTTCTAGACCTTTCCCGTGCCTTTGACCTCGTTTCATATGATGTCATGTGGGATAAGCTGCGGGAGAGGAAAGTACCGGCTGAACTGTTACGTATTCTTCAGTACTGGTACTATAATCAGATAAACAATGTGAGATGGGCCGACAAGCTATCCGTGCCGTATGGCTTAGAATGCGGTGTAAGGCAGGGAGGAATAACCTCACCAAAACTCTTTAACCTCTATATTAACGACTTGATTGTTGAGCTCAGCAGTAAGAAAATCGGCTGTCGCATCGATGACTGCAGTATCAACAATATCAGTTATGCTGACGACATGGTGCTGCTGAGCCCAACGGTCAGGTCACTCATGGAGTTACTTACGTGTTGTGAGTCCTATGCTCAGGCACATGGCTTACTGTACAATGTGGCTAAGAGCGAATTCATGGTCTTTAAGGCGATGGGTGGTAAATGTCCAGATGCTGTGCCTGCAATTAGGCTTAACGGTAATGAACTGAAGCGTGTTTACCAGTTCAAATATCTGGGACATTACGTGACCGACGACCTCAAGGATCATGTAGATATTGAGCGGGAACGTAGGGCGCTGGCAGTTCGATGTAACATGTTGGCACGCAGGTTTGCACGTTGTAGCAAACAAGTTAAAGTAACGCTTTTTAAAGCGTATTGTCAAGTGTTTTACACGTGCAGCCTGTGGACCAACTATACTTTGCGGACTATCAGCGCCCTGCGAGTCCAATATAATAATGGATTCAGGATGTTGATGGGACTGCCCCGTTTCTGCAGTGCTTCTGGCATGTTCGCACACGCTCATGTTGATGGCTTCCATGCGATCATTAGACAGAAGTCTGCCTCGCTGCTCTGCAGAGTGCGGGCCAGTTCCAACTCCATCCTGAAAACCATTGCAGGGAGGTACGATTCACCTATATTGTGTGATATTGTGCGAAGGTGTATCTCCAACAATAGGCTTGTAAATATATAAAATACTAACATAGTTTTTTTTTTTAAGATATCTTCTTACTAACCCCTATGGATGTACCTGCTAGTCCGAAATAAAGATTATTTTATTTTATTTTATTTTATTTATTATTTTATATATGTTTTACCAATAACCCTGTAGATAGTTCAACTCATCTGTGCGCGCGGCGCTATGTGTGGGTAAAGCGATAAGGGCACGTTTTGCTCAGACGACGACTGCCGCTTACGCTGCCACACAAATGAAAGCTGTATAAATAAGCGCACGCACACATGGCGCCGCGCGCACAGGTGAATTAAACTATTTGTAACGATATTTATAACAATCACAATAATTTATATCACACTAATTAACAACCAATGTGGGTGTACCTCTGCCTAACCCTTCGGGGATTACAGGCGTGATGTTATGTTACTAATTAACAACAAACATAAAAATATTTTTTTTTGTTGATAATGTAATTATCAGTTTACCTATTGACTTAGATGTAACGATTTATCACAATCACAATAAAATTTGTATAACACTAATTTCAATAAAATCAGTCAAATAATCACAGATATAATTTCTTATTACTAAAATCAGTCCAACAATCAGAGGTAAGATTTTTCAATAATAGTAGGTATGATCCGTCGAAAAATTATTTATGCTCGCTATCGACGAGGCGAATTATCGACGAGACCACATTTGTGTAACATTCGATAAACTTATTTTTACGAGTTTCATCGCCAACAAAATAACTGTTCGCTAAAATTTTGGCACTTTCTTTGATTGGATTATCAATTTGCTCGTATTGTGTACTTGCATTTGTAGTTTTGACTAATATTTGTGTCGCCGTAGATCTATATAAATCTGGCGTACTATCAGAACTTCTCAAGTGCGACTGACCTTCATTTAAATAAACCATATACTCGTCGTTGGTCAGCGATGATGGAAGGTTAACATCTTGGCTACAGTCTATGTCTACTTCGTCTTGGCTATAGTCAAAGGGAGCCAAAATTGACTGGCTCTCTTCAAACTTCCCTATAAAACAAATCAAACATGAGTTTTTTGTAATTATATCACCATTTACATGCAATACGTACGTTACGTACGTTTATGTTTATGTATGTACGTTTCGAAGACCACTTACTTTTGGACCCCATCTTGATATTGAAAAATTGTGAAATGTTCACTTGAGTTTACAAACTTCGTGCCACAAACAGTCGTCACTGTCGAATACAGAATAATTATGGATATATTGTAGACTTGTAGAGTATCGACAACGTCTAGCTGACCATAGACATAATAGACTAAACGCAATAATAGTGATGTGGGATTACGATGCCGATTGTTTTGTAGAATTGTGGTACTCAACAGCACATGGATCTATGCACAGATAAACTTTGCATTTTTGGCACATAAAACGAGTCTCAGATCGTTTTCTTTTTGCTGCGCACATTTTGCATCGCTGACTTTTGCCGGTTAGTATTCTAACGGGAAAATGCTCTAAGGCACTATTATGTAAAAAACGGTTAGGGTCAAGGACGCCGCGCGAAGTTGACTGTTGAGTTAAAGAACATTGTTTGTGTTTTTCTATTATTTGTCTGATAACGTTTAATTGGAAATCAGCTAAACTATAATTTTGTTTATTTTTAATCACTTTAATCAAACAGAATGCATTAAGTAAAAACATGTCAAATATGTGAAACCCAAGCTTTTTATACCATTTTTTTGATTTTCTTATACAGCCCAATGTGCTAGTCATCATATCAGAAGTGTCCAACGACCCCATATTTTTTGTGTAGTCTACCACACACTGTGGTTTCATTTTGGGTAGCCCAGTTGAGTAGTCTACATTGTCTGATGGTATTATTTTGTCATCGTGCATTGTAGACAACATTAAGACTGGTTTCTTATCCTGCCATTTTAGGGCTAAGAGGGGAGGAGACGAGTAAGCGGCTATTTGCCCACGTTTCAATTTTTGGAATTTCGGCATCCCTTTTCTACTTGATCTTACGGTGCCACATGCATAAGTCGCCCTTTCTTTTAAATATATAAAAAGCTGAGGACTGGAATACCAGTTATCTACATACAACTCTCGGTTGCAAAAATAGTAGTCTTTCAAAAGTTCAGTCACAACTGATCCAGTTAAGCCTAAATTTGGTACGGTCTCTATTTCTGTTTCCGATCCACAGTACACTATAAAATCCACGATATAACCTGTTTCGACATCACATAAAACAAATAGCTTAATGCCAAATCTATTACGTTTTTTAGGTAAATATTGTTTTATAATTAGGCGACCTTTAAAAGGCACAATACTTTCATCAATGCACACTTTTTTACCCGGGATAAATGTTGTTTTGAAAGTTTCACGAGCGTGGTCAATCATCATTTTTATTTTGTGCAATCTCGGTACACTACTTGTCCCTGCAGGTGCTTCACAAAAAGATAACATTGCAAGAATTGAGCAATATCTATTTCGAAACATAGTATTACTGAACACCGTACTATGTAATAACGGGTCTGTAGACCAGTGTTCTTCGATTGATATTCTTTTGTTTCTTGTGAAAAGCATTGTTACTGCTAGAAAAATGTAAAGGTCGTCAATAGTCACATCGCGCCATTGTTGCAGTCTTGAATATATTCTGAGATCAGTATGTCTTACGAAGTGTTGATAATATTTATTCGTACAATTGGCTATTTTCTGTAACAAGTCTTTGCTACAAAAATGTTCGAAAAATTCGAATTCCGTTGAGGTATCATCTAATTTGACAGCAGGCGACAGTCCACAAACAAAGTCGTCGAATTCTTCTAACATTGGGGTAGCAATTTGCGTTGTCCAATTAGTGGTTGTGACATTGTTTCCTTGAATCTGAAATAATACAAAAAAATAATTGTCTTCATACTAATGCCCGAGCGTAGGTACACTGCTACACGCGCAGCTATGTGTGCGTGACCTGTCACCGACGTGGCGCGCGGGGAGTGGGCCGGCGCCCGCTCGGGTAAAAACCGGTTTGAGTCGGCTCAGCTAGCGGACAAACTTAATGTGTGCCAGCGACAGCGGTCGGGTACGACGCGGACACAGTTACAATATTTATTTAGACGCGGATGTTAAATTGTTTTTAAAGATGCCAAACTGTTGCTCTGTGTGTACAAATAATGGTCGAAAGAAAAAAGAGACTTCTTTTTTTTGTATATCCATAGAATCTTATCAGGTAATCTATATCTACTTATACAAACACATGCTTAATGCTTATTACAGAAGTAACTATTTATTTACGAGTAGGTAATATCCAGAACAATTAAGATGCAACAATTAAGAAGTAGGTACCTACATAACAAATCATTTAAAATCAAAATACAAAACAAATAATACGTCAATATACCTACTTAGGTATATTGACGTATTATTCGTTTCGATTTTTTGTTTTAGTAGGTTTGTAGAATAGTACTTACCTACCTACCAAAGTATATTGTAAGTCGTCTTAGTAAGATTCCATTTGGCCTTTTCTATTAGATAGGTAGTAGGTACCTACCTACTTAACTTACGTTCGTGAAATAGTAAAACGAGGAAGGAAACATTATAGATACCTAGTTTCGTCTATATAAATTAACTTTAAATAATTACCTCTACATCAATGTCAAACTCTTCGTCTGATAAAAATTCTTCATTTTCATCGCCTTCTAGAATTCGGATCAATGCTTCAGTAGTCGTCATGATAAAATGTACATTTATCGACATACGAACTTAAAACTTCATGCACAAGCACAACACTGATGGAAAATTCCAGAAGTCGGCACTCGTTTATGACGTAAGAAGCGGTCGTTTTTTTCCGACTGAGGCGCAGGACTTCCTTACAAAGTAAGTTTCGGAACATGTAGGCTAGGGATGGGAACCATCAATTCAATCGCTGACATTTAGTAAGTAAATTTACTTAATTTTAAAGGAATTAAATTAAATACTCACAAATTTTTGTAAAAAATGATTTATTAACAATTGCTGTATTTGTTTTAAAGTTAATTAGTCAGAATAACGAGAAATATTTTGATTTATGTTTACTTTTGTATCGGTAAATCTTGGCATATGTCCCGTCCCTCATGTCGGATTTTGTCGTCATGGGCGTTGCACATCAATACAATTTTCTAAAAATAATATTAGTAATTCATCTAACTTTGGACATTATTTTTAGGACTTCTAATGAAGAGACTAAAGTGTATTAAACTGTAAATGATTACTTAGTTAACTATTAACCTAATATTAACATATTTTTGATAGAATACAGCGTAATTAAATGAAAAAAGCTGATTAAACGAGCAGTGATATTTGGTCGTAAAAATCCGACTCTGGCGAAATGGGCCCGAAAATATTTGTCGGAAAAATCCGACGTAGGCGGTTAAAAGGTTAAATGGAAAAGCTATATATTCATTCATGACTGCCGGATTGTTCAAGGCTGTTGTCACTTGCCGGATAGCTTTTGAAACGCTGGCCTGGGAAATTAAATGGTTCCTGCTGTCTCCAACAATGGTCTGATAGGACCCAGAAGCATAAAAGGCAAATGCAACCAAAATCTAAAACAAATTCAGGTTATCTATTGATTGACCTATGCACACAAAGTTTTAACATTATTAGTTGGCTGATTTGTGGTTATTTTTATACAAGAAAAAAGTAGTAATGGCGATTATGCTGTTGATCACTTTACAGAGGAATCATTACATCTGCCCTTACGCTCCTTACCTTGGTTTCAACATCCAAAGCATCCGAACGGAGAACGGGTGGCATGTGAGGAGTCAACTTGCAAATTAATTCACGTGTTAATTCTTTCGTGAGTCTATATCTCTTCACAAACTGACGATCACTATAAGAGTCACACTTAAGCCTAGCTTTTAAGTTTTTCCTTTTGGTTTCGGCTCGAGCCACCGCTACATCGTATTCATAAGATTTCTCCAATAAATCTATGAAGCCGTACATATTTCAAGATTTTCACTTGGAAGCACTTCACAACAAAGAAAAACAATCCAACGATTCACTAACGATCGAAAAAAAGTAGCGTCCCATCAACTTTTCCTTTGACAGCGGTAACGTTCCAGTTACGATCGCATTGCAACTCAACGCGCTGTCAAATTTTTAGCGCGATACGAAACGGTCAAAAAGTTGTGATATGGCAGCGGTTCAGTTGCAATTTAGTTGAAAAATAAAATAGCGCGATTGGGCTCCTGCTCCCTCTCGGCATACATGTCGTCCGCATCCTCCGACAACAGCTCCAAATCTGTCTGTAACACATCGAATTCCTTATATAATATTTCCATCAAACTAAGACGGCTTTTTAACTCCGCTGCTTGGAAACTGTCTAAGCCAGTGCTAGGTAACAATCTTAAAAAGTTGCTAAAATGCGTAAGCTTAGCTTTGAAGCCACCACGCCTCTTTATAAGTTCTCTTATTTTTGCATCAGACATAATGTGTAGGTAGTGAGGTTAAGACAAAGCAAAATGGCCGAAATGCAAACGAAGACAAAGAACTAACAATCCCACCTCACACACAGCATCACCTTGTTGCGAGTTAACCCGGGTTTCGCCAGTCTGTGAAGCCTGACCACGACCTTTTTCGCACGTTCTTGTCGTACGTGATCCACTTTTCATCACCAGTTATCAGCTTCTTCAAAAATGGTTCGGTTTCATTACGTCGTAATAAAGAATCACAAATGAGTACACGGTTCATTAGGTTTCTTTCAGTGAGCTAGTGAGGTACCCAAATATCGAGCTTTTTTTGTGTACCCAGTTTTTTTCAAATGCGCCAAAACTGTTTTGTGGTCAATTCCCAGTTCGTAAGCTACGTCGTAACTACTGACATGCCGATCTTGCTCCACTTTTTCAAAAATGGCATCCATTTTATCCTTAATAGGGCGACCAGAGCGACGTGCATATTTGACATCAAAATTTCCGGATTGAAAACGCATAAACCAAAGAATCATGACCATCAATGGTACTAGTTTTTCTCATGCATCAAGATAAAAATTATATTACAATTATTTTCTTTATTTTTGAAGTCATTCTGCAATTAGAATGCCAATTTTGTATAGGAGTTTATTTTGTAAACTTAATAAGTTATGTAACGGAGGAGCTCGTGGCTAAGTAATAACAGCCGCATGGGTCGATCCGTCAGGTTAAGCTACGCTTGCCGGGGTTGGTCTGTGGATGGGTGACCATCTTTACACACTGAGACTCCTCCGTGCCTCGGAAAGCACGTTAAGCCGTTGGTCCCGGCTGTCATAAGTGGATCTTTGACAGTCGTTACGGGTCGTCAGAAGCTCGAAAGTCTGACAACCAGTCTTACCTAGGGGTATCATATTACCCAGTTACTGGGTTGAGGAGGTCAGATAGGCAGTCGCTCCATGTAAAATACTGGTATTCAGCTGCATCCGGTTAGACTGGAAGCCGACCCCAACATAGTTGGGAAAAGGCTAGGCAGATGAATAAGTTATGTAATTGATTTGACAAAATGAATTACCTACTGCCGGCCATTCTTACGTTAAAGTGTTGCCATAATCAAAATAAGTAAATATATTGACAACTCTAATCGATTTTTTTTGTATTCGATTACAAATTAATATAAATGTAAAGTCATTGGAAAGGTAAATCGCGGGGTTTTTATTTATTTATTAATAAAGCGAGATGATACTACTGTGGTGTGAAATAATTAGTATTTCACACACACAGTAGTCGTATTATTTGCTTTCAAAACTTTTTAAAGCAATTTCACTTTGTTGGTTAACGATAGATATGAATGATTGCATAGTTTTTTTTTTAATTATCTTGCTTCGGTTTGATATAAATCGAACCTTTTTAATAAATTAATTATTTCAAATGACTGATAAATAATTATGTGTCGAGTGTATTTATTCGAGTAATCGATTTTCATTTAAAATCTAAAGTGGCAACATTGGTGTTGGTGTCTCAAATTGAATTGTCATTGTCAAAAAGTCCAATGTCAATTGCGCGTGGTGCATGCAAAGTTTGTTCATTGCGATTTCAATATTACAGTTTTTTTTTGTGTTGATCGAGTCCTACTCTCCACAGTAATTGTGATATTCATTGTAACTATTTGTTTATTTCTTGTTTTCAATCACTATCGCTAACTTTACAGGAAGTTTTCACTTTGTTTGAAGTTTGTGTGTGATTCGTATTTTGTTGTACTGTACTGTACTACTTAGCGACTACTGAAAATGTCGACCACTTCGCGTGAGGTACCGACAACAAGAACAATCGACCGGCGAAACCGGTGTATCAACTGTTTTTTTGCAATCCTAAGAAACCAACGCAGGTATTCTTTGGAACAAGCTACTACTCAGATGATCAATGTGTTACAGTCATGGATAACTCCTACTCAGGTAAGCACATTCTATTGACGTTTTCATACCTATCAGTCTATTTCTTGATTTCTCAGACAGTTTAAACCTACCCAGTCATTCTCTCGTTTTTATATTTTAATTTTTGCTTTTTATAAATCACATATTAAAAACTATAGACAAATGATAGCATAAAATCAATGTCACAATGCTGAAGTTGGAAGCACTCCGTGCTGTAAGCACAAAATATAATTATGTTGTGCGGCCCATTCAGTTGGGCTTGAAGTCGGTGATTGTGACATTCCTTTGCTCATTCTATTATACTATATTCTAATGACCTTTTTTATTATATTTCATTTCAAATATATTTTTTTGATCGCAGCTGTCTCCAGGAAGTATAATTTGTTCCGAGTGTTTTGGACTGCTTTAAAATAGAGCTAACACAATGAGCGAAGGAAGTGCTATGCCTTTGCCTGCTCTTGGACATAGAAGAATCTGCTTTCCTTGTGGAAATTCTATTTTATGAGCACCAAGAACATATCCTATGCGACATGATCGACAAGAAAGAAACATTTTAATGAGACTGGTTCCACAGCACTTGGTAAATATTTATTAGTATCTTATTGAGAATATGGAGTGTCTAATACAGAATCTGTCTACTTGGTCTAACAGAAAAAATATTTAAGCACCTTATTTTTTTTAGGTATCCAGAATGGAACGTGTATGTGCTGCATGTTGGAGATCAGCTACGAGAGAAGTACAGAGGCAACAGCAGCATGATTCAAATTGTCCTACTGTAGCACATGCTGTGTCAAGTGATGATTTCAATATTCCTGAGCCACCTCCTCTTCCATCTGCAAGACCAGTAGCAGTTCAATTAGCGGCACCAATCGGATATACACAGACGGATCCAAAACCAATTATGGTACTGGAGCTGGCGTCTTCTCAAACGACCTAAACATCAAAATGTCAACAACTTTAGATAAACTTAACTCGATCTTCCAAGCAGAATGCATTGGCATCACCAGAGCGGCTCAAGCAGTTGCAGCCAGAGACGTCAGAGATCTCAACATTAAAATTATCTCAGACAGTGCATCGGTGCTTCAAGCGCTACAAAACAACACTATAAACTCTGCCCTCGTTTTGGAATGTCATAATACACTCCAACACATTGCGAACACAAACAAGGTAACCCTGCAATGGATAAAAGGGCACAGTAACTCACTGGGTAACGATGCAGCCGATGAATTGGCTAAAAGAGGTATGAAGACAACAGTATACGGCCCGGAACCGCTGCTTCCCATACCTCAAGCCCAAATCAAATCATGGCTACGTAAGAAAACCGAGGAAACACACCATACGGAATGGAGAAACAGTGTAACCTGCAGGCAAACAAAGAATGCAGTTCCGGAAGCATCAAAAAGACTTGCCCGCAGCCTTATTAGATTGAAACGGGACGAAATTCGGAAGATCATAGGCATCATAACCGGCCACTGTCCCCTAAACAAACACCTATTCACCATAGGTGTGACAGACAGCCCTCTGTGCAGAGGATGCATGGAGGCGGAAGAAACACCACAGCACGTGCTCTTGGAGTGCAGAAGCGTGGCAGATCAACGGGCACGGACTCTCCAATCGCCGGTATCGCTCCCCGAAGCCTGCAACAGTTTGAAAAGACTGCTGGCATTCTGGGAGGATCTGGGATGGTTGGAGTAACTCCTCAAGGATATCCTTTTCATACGTACAATGGCCCAATAAAGAGGCTAAGTGCGGAAACAGCCCAGCTAACCTAACCTAACCTAACCTAGCGGCACCAAAAATCACATCATCTTTATATAGACGTGCTGCAAACACATCTGGCCACTGCATATTCGTTAATTGTTTTGAAAATGAACGTCTACTTGTACCATATGCTATAAAAGATTTATTATTGTATCATTATAAATTCTATGTACCATCTGGTGCACGTGTTTGTCGTCACCACTTGGATCACGGTTCTTGGAATGAATTAACCTTCCAATTGATGGATTTTACTGGTAGTCAATTTGATAATATTATGACTATGATGCAGCGAGCAGCTAATAACAGATTTGATTTTTCAAATTTTAGGATGATGCCTCCATATTTATGTCAATTTGTTTTTTTTTTTTTATAGAAATGCATTATATTTGTTTTGGTAAGATTTATGATCAGATTATTATTGTTTAGCCAATTAATTATTAAGTTAAGAGAATTATTTATTTCATCTTCGTATACTTCTTTGTTTATACAGTCTATTGGGACCGTACTGTCATCAGCAAATAACACACAAGGATATGGAATGTGACGGGGAAGATCATTTATATATAGCAAGAATAATAATGGCCCTAGAACGCTGCCTTGCGGAACACCTTTTTTTAATTTTCTAGGACCAGATAAATATTTAACCTCACGTTTGGATTTGACGCATATTTTAGAAATTTCTGTATATTGAAGACGTCCTCTCAGATATGATTTTATTAGATTTAAAGCATTTCCTCGTATACCGTAAGGATTGAGTTTGTCCAAAAGCGTTTTATGGTTCACGTAATCAAAAGCTTTTGTCATATCGGTAAATATGGCACAAATTGGTGTTTTTTGATCTACATTAGTCATTATTTTATTTATTAGGTCGTTTATGGCCATATTAATATTTTTATTTTTACGAAATCCTTTTTGTTCCTCACATAGTATATTATATTTTGACAGAAATGAATAAAACAACTCATAAATAACTTTTTCAAATATTTTAGAAAATACAGAGGTTAAAGCTATTGGTCTATAGTTTGCAATATCTTCTTTATTGTTCTTCTTGTAAAGTGGTTTAACTTTTGTGGTTTTAAGGCTATTGGGAAATATTCCAGCGGATATGCTTACGTTAATAATGTGGTTTAGAGGGCTAGCAATAGTAGTGCATACAAATTTTATAACGTTTGTTGAAATACCGTCGTATCCAAAACTCTTCTTGTTTTTTAAAGATTTGATCACCCTTATAATGTCTTGAGGGACAACTGGGGCCATAAAAATAGAATGTGGGTTAGGTATATGTTATTCTTACAGCATCTTTAGTTGTGTTCGGTGATGCATCTGAGGTCTGATCGATAAAGAAATCGTTGAACGATTGAGCTATTTCATTGGGGTCAGTTACTAATACATCATGTTTTTTAATTCTAGTTATGGGTGCACGCATAGATTTTGTTCTATTTATTATTTGCCAGGATGTTTTAGATTTATTTTTAGAATTTTTAATTAGATAGTTGTTTTGTGCTTTTTGGGTCAATTTAATAATTTTTTTAAATCTTTTTGAGTACTCTTTAAATGTCGTTTTATTTTCACTGGTTGGGTTAAATCTTTGTTTCCAGAGTAATTGGCGTTGTTTTTTGCTGCAGATTCTAATCCCTTTAGACACCCATTTGATTTTTTTTTCTGATCTTAATAGTACTGATTTAAAAGGAAAACACAATTCATATAGTAGTAGAAAATTTTCTAAAAAGTTATTATAGGCTATATTAGGATCCTCTGTGGTATATATATCTGAAAACGATAAGTTTTGGAGATGATTTCTGAAGATGATTAGGTTTTCTTCTGATATGTCTCGTCTTGCTGTTTTCCAAGTTTTTATTTGACTAAATTTATTGACTTTAATTGTAAATATTTGAGCCGTATGATCGTATAATCCGAAATCAATTATTTCACTCTTGACAGCTTTGTTTTGAATTATGTCCAAAATTATCTAGGCAAGTTTTGCTATGAGGTCGGGTCGGTTTATTTATTTCTAGTTTTAGATTGTAGTTCATCAGAAAGTATTCGTAATCCATGCTAATTTTTTTCCTTTTTAAAATATCTATGTTAAAATCCCCACACATAATAACTGTTTTATTTAATTTATCACATATCTTTTTCAGTATAATATCTAGGTTTTCATAGAATTTGTTTAGATTAGTGATTTTTGGTGGCCTATACACACATAGGATTATTAGTTTTTGCAAAGGTAACTCAATTGCGCAACATTCTATTATTCCTGTTACCGAAAATTTCACAATGTCAGGCAGTTCTTTATATTCGAAGCCTTTTTTAACTAAGATACAGGCTCCACCACGTTTAATGTTTGGCCTAGCATAGCATGCCGCTAGCTTATAATTTGGTATATAAAGAAAATTTTCTTGACCAGACATTATAAAGTGTTCGGTTATACATATTATATCTAAATTAATTTGTTTGCTTAACAATTCTTGTATATAAATAATCAGTAAGTCGGACTTGCTCAAGAGACCGGCAATATTTTGATGAAATATATTTATACAATTAAAGAAAAAAATGATCGCATCGTGGAGAAAATATGCTTGTTTGGTTATCTACTATAAACTCTGGTTGAGAAAAAGAAAATTCAGCAATAGTTAACCACAGATTATAAAATATATTTCGCATACCACGATCGTTTACTTTCCTACTTAACCTAGAGAACATTGTAAAGTCATAACACAAATCTAAATTAGTGTCAAAAGCCGCTGCATAGTTGTATGTCTGCAAATCTAAATGAAGTAGGTTATTAAAAGTTTCTATGCGCCAGTTAAGCAGTGTTGAATGATCACTTAATTTGAAAGTAGGAACACATATAACAATGTTGGTGTGCTGTATTTTCTGTAATGTTTCTCTCAGCTGTATTATAATATCTACATAATTTTCAGTTTAAAAAAAGTCATTTTCTCCAATTAAAATAACACAGAAGTCATTCATAGTATAATCAGTTAATTTCTTGTTCAAGTTACTAATAAGCTGCACTGCGCCACAATTCGGGGAAATATAATGACAAATTTCAAAGTTTTGAAATGTATTCTCGGCTATAGATAAAATCTTGTTATTTTTATTTGCACTGACAATACATAGCTTATTATATGCGGTGTTTTTAGATTTAATAGGGAGCCCTGTGTCTTGAGTTTGAACAGTGTTTTTCTCTGTATTACAGCTTCCTTCGTCACATTGATTGTATGTGTCCTGAGTAATGCCGGTTTGACTTTTTTTATTTTTCTTTTCATTTATTTTCTTTGGCGTGTAGTCTTTAATTTTCTTTGTGGATACCGGGCTGCAAGTGATTTTTTTTTGTACAAAGAGACTCGATTTCTTGATGGGCTGTATTCAGTTCTAATTCAAGTTTATTTATATGTTCTTTTAATTTAAACGTTTCTTCATCGCTACTGTTGACAGAAATATCGGGTAGGCTATTAGTTGTTTCATCGAATGTTTCGTTTGACACCTCAACATTTGAGTCAAATACAGTCCGCGCACGGCGTCGGAAAGTAAAGTTTTCGAGGAAGTTCATATTGAGAGCTTTTAATTGTAGATTTTAAAATCCAAAAAGACAATCAAATTGTGGGACTCGAACTCGAGCCACACGGTGCATGCGGCCAGATAGATGTTATAACGTGTACGCCACCGTGACAGTTACTTTTGAAATTGTTGATCATTAGGCTCTTGCGAACAAAATTTATTGTAAAAAAAGGCGGTTGCAGTATAAAATGTTTAAAAAAAAATTCCACCACGTAGCACTGTGTAATTTAAGTTACTTTTGTAATATTTGTTTTATATTAACGTATTCACTAGTTCGTCGCTTAGTCTGTAACAGCGTTTATCGACAATTAGTTATAATTGTCACGCACAAAAAATTTTATGCCTCATAAAAGTTGTTCACTTAGAAGTCACATTTGCGTGGTTCACGATAAATTATTTGTTGAGATAACGTTATCACACACGTATTATATAGTTTTTAACACTTTGACTACCACATTGAGGAGATAAAGCTCATTGAAATATTTTATGGAGTTTTTATACGGGAGCACAATGTTTTCATGTTTGACAGCACCTGTCAATTTAATAATGTAAGAGAGTATACAATTGTTAAGTTATATTATAAATATGACACTTGCAATAGGGCTAACATATCTATAAAACCATTAAACAATAAAGTTGTGATTGGGGAAGCCCAATCATAAAACAATGCGAGCGAACAGCCACAGCAGGGTTTGGTTACTTGTGAAACTCTTGTACAGCGGCTGTGGGGAAGACGGCATTAAGGATCCTGAAACAAAATAAATTTTATTTTTGTTTATAATTTAAAGAGTGTATTACGAAACGCCGATAGACTGAACACCAACAAGACTTTACTTCGACGGTCTCTTCGCCGACAGGGCTCATAGCACATGTTTTTCCTATGGGGTAGGCAGAAACCAGAGAACGCCACCTCCTACATTCATACATCTCGTCATACAAGCACGCCGGTTACGAGTACTGCGCACCTGACCTTTATGAAGAACCTTACCAATAATGTCAATGTAGGTATTCCTAGGGCGGTACTCACCTCTGCCATAAAAATACCTTTTTACCTTTTGTCTTCGTCTTTCACTCCTCCTCTCAACATGACCGAACCATGTAAGCATACCCTTTTTTATCTTTGTTTTATATTATAAATAACAATACAATGCCTACATATAAATAACAATACAATGCCTACATATAAATAACAATACAAATACCTTTTTTTACAATGCTTAACTACGTATGTTTTCTAACTAGTTCCACCTGAACACCTGGCATATCCCTGGCCAATATCTCTTCCCAGTATTTGAAGATATTGTTTTTTCCATATTTGTCATAGCGATTGTTGGCAGTAGTTGTTGTTCGGTTGGAATTTAAAATTTCCCAGAGTATCTCTAGCTGTCGCCAGGATTAACTCTTAACTAGATTACCTCTTCGGCTGCAAAATTAATAACAAAACACTTATAATTGAGTCTGAAAACATATTGTTCCGAACTACCATAATCAAAACATTACAGATAAATTGATATAATATATGATTCATTTCTTGAATCTATAGGTACAATGTGTGAGTAATAGCAAATTTGGATGATTTGATGTTAAGTTTATAAAGAAGTACACTGACTATGGAACTTTGGTTTTATCGTGTAGTAATGTCTTCTTACCCCACAAACCCTAGTGCCAGAGTTTCTAAACCATCTCAAGGGCCTCTGACATTATTTGAGTGGGACAGTAACAGGTTGGTAGAAGTCCAGATTTCCTTACAATGTTTTCCTTCACAAATGTCAGTGATGTCCAAGATAAACTTTAGAAAGTACATATGATTTGAAAAAGACACACTGGTACTTGCCCGGATTTGAACCCAGGATGAAGGCCAGACGCCTGAACCACTAGGCCATCACGACATTCGGACTATGTCAGTAAAAAAAAACGAGTAAATCTTGGGTCTAATGAAGTTGGCTACCCCTGGCTTATGTAATCATTATCTTAGAACTTCCAGCATCTGAGACTGGTAATATGTGAGTATTCATCATTATATTGCTGTGAATGCATACAGAGTACTTTGTGCTGGAGATCTTCAGCTTCAATGGTTGTTTGTGGGTGCAGTCAGTTGCTCTGGACATTATTATATTTTAACACAACTATAGAACCTTGATAACCTTCTAAATTTAGTCAATAATTTTTAATCTATCTCAGCTATCACTAGTTTACACAAGGATGTTAACATAAAAGGCTGAAAAGATGTAAAGGTCTCGCTTGCAGTTACCATGCTAACCTTTGTTTGAGTTGATGTTGATAGTTATACTCCTGACACTGCAGCAGTAAGGAGCACGTCTCATTTGTCTTTGCAGTCTATCAGCTGTCTGAGACACCACATGAAATTAGAAGAAACAATGATATTTTAATATTGTTTTAATCTCTAGCCCCCCATAACTGTTCTTCTTTGACTAATTTTAAAGTGAACTTGATATTATTCTGATTAAAGTTTTTGCAAACATAAAGGTATGATTCCGAACCACGATGCACACAGCAGTGCTGTCGCGGCACTACTGGTCCCCATACAATCTCTAGAAGTTTGCATGAGATTACATTCCGAGCTTGGCGGCAACTGCAGCACTGCTGCGCGTCATTGCTCCCTAGCTCGAAATGTAATCTCGTATAACTTTATAGAGATTGTATGGAGACCAGTAGTGCCGGACAACACTGCTGTGACAGCTCTGCTGCGTGCAGCGTGGTTCAGAATCACCTTAACCCTACTTACCTAGGGTACCACCACTGTTTTCTATGTTATAATTGTTCTGCAATTTTGTAATTCCAACTTCTTGAAGGCATTCTTCAAAACAATGTGAAACGTGTGGGCGTGCATTAGGTGGCGTGTCCAATGAATCCTGAATATGCCAAAACATGTCCGTGAAGGACCTTTCCAACCAACTTTCTATGACCGGAAATTATTATCCCATAACTTCAGAGAGCTTCCATGAAATCTCAGTTTGTCTTGTGACAATGGGTAGAAACCTCACTTGTCGTCCTCACTCACTCCCGAAATATTAAATTTAAACAATAGAAATTAGTAGAAAAATGAAGATAAAAAGCATTTACTATTTTCAAAGACATCAGACATGACACTATAAAAATAATATAATATAGACAATAATAAAAATTATTATTATTACTAATCAGTAATTTATTGATATTAAATTAAACCTTACAAATATCTTCTGACTGATTTACAATTATTATAATAAATAAAGGTGTTCAGTCCAATCATTCAAATCAGTCAGATCATTAAAGAATTAAATTAATCCCACATTTCTGTTTCCGCATCCGGTATATACTTACTCATTTTGGAGTATAGGTTTGGGCTTTGTTATCGACCTCTTGGATAAAGTGTTTGCAGCAGCCGCTTGTGGCCTCGGTTCATCAACCGGAGTATTTGGACAGGTCGAGATGTGTTGCAGCTTTAATTTCTCTGGGCAACGATGCGAGTAGTTGAATGGGCATATCCAGAGTTTTGGACCCTTGTAGTTCTTCTCACATTTTACTAAGTGGTGCGGGAAACGGGAACGACGTACGCGGTGGGTGGCGTCGTACGGACACGTTGCTAATTCGTTATCCATTTTGTTATTGTAAGCTTTGCTTATGCTTTTGTAGTTACAATATAACCAAATAATTTGTTTTAATGCCGGTTGCTTGTATAATCTATAATTCCCAAGAATGACAAAAACTATTATAAAATGAATACTGAATATTGATTTTTCTTGTGTTCAGTGTTGCCAACTCAATAAGTAAAAATAGACAATTTCGGAAAAAAACTAAAATAAAAAAAGTTTAAAAATCAAAATTGTAATTATTGAATAAATAAAACGTAACTTGATATTATAATACATAACATCACATAACATAACATCACGCCTGAAATCCCCGAAGGGTTAGGCAGAGGTGTAGCCATTAGTACACCCACATTTCGCCAGTTATGTTTTTTTTTTAGTCCCATGTAATAGGGGGCGAGCCTATTGCCATCAACCGGGCACAAATCCAGACTCCGAGGCTGCTACTGACAAATTCCTGATGGAAAAACCCAATAACACTTTGCCCGACCTGGGAATCGAACCCAAGACCTCATACACAGCAGTCACGCTTGCGACCACTAGACCAACGAGGCAGTCGGTGATATTATAATAATACTATGTTAGTTAATAATAGAGATATTTAAAAATACGATTATTACCATACGATAACATCACGCCTGTAATCCCCGAAGGGTTAGGCAGAGGTGTACCCATTAGTACACCCACATTTCGCCAGTTATGTTTTTAGTCTCATGTAATAGGGGGCGAGCCTATTGCGATGGCAAGAAGAAAGACTGAAAGATGATAGAGGAATTAATGATCGAACGAACGAAAAAATAGAAAATAGAGAAAGAGAAAATGGATGTACGAGTGGAAATAGAGAGTGATTCGGACATACCAGACCAAACTTCTGCATATTAACCGGGCACAAATCCAGACTCCGAGGCTGCTACTGAGAAATTCCTGATGGAAAAACCCAATAACACTTTGCCCGGTCTGGGAATCGAACCCAAGACCTCATGCACAGCAGTCGCGCTAAATACGATTATTCGCCGTCAAAATTATCGAAACTGTGTGTCTTCACTAATTCTAATCAACTTGTGCTTGGCCCTGAGTTTCCACGTCATAAGTTGCCTTGGTACTTAGTTACTAACTTCTTTCGTCTTGAAAAGCAGTCTCGGATTCTTCTCAGAAGTTTTGTGTGTATGGCTTACTCGATGACATTTTGAGTGTTGCACTTTTTATTGTAATTCGCACTACAGCTACACAGTAGGTAATCCAGAAGAAAGACTGAAAGATGATAGAGGAATTAATGATCGAACGAACGAAAAAATAGAAAATAGAGAAAGAGAAAATAAGTTTACTCAAACTGTTAGATAAAGATCGACCACCCCAGATGATATTCAGAAATTGGGATCTGTACGAATATCCAGCTTTACCTAAAACTACAAAACATACCTGGTCTATCAAAACTTCCTCCCAAAAAAAAACCTAGATACATAATTATGGGCCTACATACAAATAGAAAAAACAATTCAAGTTCTGATATGTCTCAGTTCGATCACTGCCATGTTCGTGACGTTAGAGTATACCTAAATTCAACTTACTTCCCGTATGAAAACCTAAATGTCAGTTTCGCGAATAACAGAATCGCTTTATTATACGAGCAATACATTCGATTTCAACAGTCTTATTACGGACGTCGCCCGGAACCCTTATTAAGTGAAAAACAATTTAAAGATTTGGCGCCGCTCTTTATCATAGATCGCTCTAGACAAGCCGACAATGTAAAGACAGGTCCTATTGTGGATGTACGAGTGGAAATAGAGAGTGATTCGGACATACCAGACCAAACTTCTGCATATTGTCTTATATTGAACGACTGTATAATTGAGTATAAGCCTCTAAGTAATACCACAATATAAAAAAACCATACAGTAGGTCGACGCCTTTGATCTTTGGTGAAATGCCGACATCGTCTAGACAGTAACGCATCGGCCAGGGTTGTCACAAGTAAACAATACTTATGAAATTATTTATTTATTGCAGATTAACATCGATAGCAGTATTATAATTAAAACAACATTACTTATTAAATAATAATGAAAACATTTTTTAACCCGCTCTTTACTGCATGTATTTATTAAGAACTTGAATGACAATAAAAAATGCAGATGAGGCGTATACAAAGAGATTAAAAAATTGAACTGATGCAGACTTGGTAACTAGTTACTGTGTTACTTACAGTACTGTAATCTTTTTTAAGTGAAGTTTTTAAATAAATAAATAACTCAGTTGTCAGTGCGATATTACGGTTCGGCAAAGGTCACGGCTTGAATTCTGCCCGTGACAGTTATTTTTAAATCTCTTAAATTATTATCGTTTGATTAGCTTCTATAAGTATAGTCAATGAAAAAGAAATATTTCAGAAATTATAATGGTAAGTGGTACATAGGATAGAAAACTCTACAAGCCACCAAACTGAACAACTTTTACTATAGGACCAACTTGAGACAGATTTAAGTTATTTAGATGGCATTTTCGTAACCAGCACCCCAATTAAACTGAAAATTGACACCCAAATCAAATCATAAAAAAATGAGGTCCGCCATCTTGGATTTTCATTTTGATCTCATTTTCGTCATCAGCACCCCTGAAACCCATGGACACGACACCCATGAAGCATATTTTGTAAAATTTTGCGGCGGCCATCTTGGATTTTCATTTTGACCTCATTTTCGTCATCAGCACCCCCGAAAACCATGGACATGACATGACACCCATGAAGCATATTTTGTAAAATTTTGCGGCAGCCATCTTGGATTTTTATTTTGACCTCATTTTCGTCATCAGCACCCCCAAAAACCATGGACATGACACCCATGAAGCATAAAGCATGAAGCCCTCAATGCCCTCCTGGCAGTCAATCCTGATTGTGATCTGTTTGCCGATGAATGGAGAGAGATAATGCGAGTGTGTCTGAAGTTTTGCGAGAGAAAGTATGAAAGAATATCCACTGTTATTTATTAAATGTTTAGTAGTTTTTATAATAATATTAGTGTTGAGTTCTAGGTTAATTATTGTAATTGGTTTGTAACCGTTTTAATTAACAATAAATAAATAAATAAATAAATTTTGTAAAATTTTGTGGCGGCCATCTTGGATTTTCATTTTGACCTCATTTTCGTCATCAGCACCCCCGAAAACCATGGACACGACACCCATGAAGCATAATAATATACAACGTGAAATGTAAACCGTTGCAAAGCTGCAGCGAAATGACTTTGTTTTGGTAGTACAATCGATTAGTAAATATCTTTACTATGAAAATATAAAAATGGCAGATTCACAATTGTGAAAAACGATACTCGAAAATGAACGCAATCAAATAGTAGTACCTAGTCAAACGCAGCGGCCGAGACCCGAGCGACTGACGGCGCGGGCGCCAGAACACTGGGTCGTTAACCCTTGCGCTTATCAACAGCTGATTTTCTGATCTTTAGTTAATTTAATGTAACACAACACCCAAAAAGTTATTCCAATTCTCCCTTCATACTTTTACAGGCTTAAGACTGTCAAAAATACTTTTTATTACCTACAACTTTACTTACTGAACACGAAAACAAAATAACAAGTTAAACAAAGACAATAAAGTAAGTATTTTAGTCGTATTTAAAAAGTTGGAATCAACTTATTTACAATGATTTTAATCACCTAACCTATTTCTGAATTTTCACTATTCACAAAGTACTTACCTACACTTCGCGGTATCGAAGCAAGTGTTCGAAGTGTAAGCCACTACATTCCACACACAAACGAGCACTTTTAAATAAATTCTTTTAGTTTTAATAATGGGTCTCACTCAAAATTAGAAAAATCGTAATTTCAATCCATTTTTCACTTATTTAACCTACAAGTACAACGTCCGCAAGACAACTGAGCGTCGAGTGCGCGACACTGCGCGGCACGGCGCGGCATTTTTTGATCTGTGGCGGCGAATGAAGAGAGTGTAAGCTACGCGCTCTAGTTTATACCGTATCACAAGGCACGAGAGCTTATTTTTCTCTGAACATTTATGATTTATTGCTTTTTACTTTGTCGGTAGCGCATGAGTTTTGAATGATACCTACGTTAGGACGTAGGTATCATTTCGTTGGCTACGTTGCGTTTGTGTGCGTGACAGTGTAACTATTGTTACTCACGCTTTCAAATTTATGAATATTTTTTGTAATATTTTAAAATAAAAATATTTTTATTTTTTAAGTTTAACTCTACGTTCCATTAGTACTACTGAGGGCGAATCGTTCTGCCGCGTTTTTGCAACGGTTTACATTTCAGGGTGTATAGTTAAATTTAAGTTATAAAAGTATTTGTATTTGAATTGCAAAAGTTCCTAATATATTATATAAATATATATGTTTATTACTTATATATTATGTGATATTAGATAATAAATACAAGCTGTAATATTATTATTATTAGTCTCAAGTTATCTTGCTGCGCCCTAACAGGGTAATGTACTCACTAGTTCTAAGCCTAGCGTGTAAACTATGTTGTGTACATTGTGCATTAAATAAATAAATAAATAAAAAGACAAACATATCGATACCTATCCTAAATTAGTGGCATTTTTTAAAAAAGCCTCATCTGGTCATCAACCAAAAAAAATCGAAGGTTTTCACAGTTTCTGATATTGAAAAGTTTCTTAACGAAGCACCCGATTCCGTATATTTGGCGGCAAAAGTAAGTCAGTTGCACATTCAGTATCTACTTAAGTATATTAATCTCAATTAAATAGTATACTTAGTAGATGTTGATAGGCATAATTATGCGTTCATATCAATTTTATTCATTTATCTACTACAATACTCTTTACGTTACAGGTTGTTCTTATTATTGGAATAAACGGAGCATGTCGAACTAATGAACTATCACAACTTAATCTCAAAAACATTGAGAAACATTCAGATGACTTACTTATTAATTAATTTACCTAATACAAAGACAAAAAGAGACCGCAACTTCGTCATTCGCAAGGAATACGTAACGATTGTTGAGAAATATCAAGCCTTACGCCCGCCTAACACTCCAATCAATCGATTTTTTCTACAGTATCGCAATGGAAAGTGTGTAAGACAGCCTATGGGTACTAATAAAATTGGCAGTATCCCACGAGAAATAGCAACATTTCTTGAACTTCCAGAACCCCTGTTGTACACGGGTCATTGTTTCCCACGAACTTCAGCCACACTTTTGCGTCGTTGGCATCGTAGGAGCCATTACACTGAAAGAGCCTCAATCGGATCCTTGGACTGGCCCTTCTACATCAAAAATAAGCCGTTATGAAATACCTAACCATCTCCCTCTCTCTCCAACATTCACGCCAAGGGAATCCGATGAATCGGTACAACTATTAAGTATGACGGATAGTTTACCGAAAAACAGTACACAAGTGACTAACACCAATATTACAGTACCAAACAAAAATATTACACTCAATTTAAATAACTGTAGCAACGTTACTTTAAAATTTTCTTAATTATACCTTAGTATTATTTTGTTATAATTTAAAGATTATTCTGTAATACTTACCTGTCATAATGTAGTAATTAATACCTAAACTGAAATAAAAGTGTATCTATCTTGTGATTGTAAACGTTTTTTTTTTTTTGCATTTAGTCATTTCCTCGCTGAGGTGGAATGAAAAGTTACGTGTTGCACTCGAGTGCAAAGATTTTTCACCTCGTGCTCTTTTGATTCCCTCGCTAACGCTCAGGATTCTAATTTTGAATCACTCGCTGCGCTCGTGATTCAATTTTAGAATCCTTCGCTTGCTCGGTCATCAAAATTGAACACGCGGTTAAAAAGCAACTTTGCACTCTTGTATAACAAATAACTATTACCACATCTGCTTCTTCTGCAGAGCGAGCGCGCCTGCTTGCTGTGGCTAAATGGGAGTCGGGTCTTTGGCTTCTGGCACTACCGTCGTCGAACATTGGTACTATGTTCGACGACACTACTTTCCGCCTCGCTGCTTCCTTACGTTTAGGGGCTTCATGTTGTTCGCGCTACATGTGTCGATACTCTTGCGCGCCATCTTCCTAGTTCAGCGTGCTGTGCGGGCGTTGCTGCTGCGGCTGCAGAAAACCTCAAACGGCGTAAGTATAGTACCCTTTAACTATATTTTCGAGCCGTTTGGGGTGGAAACTCTCGGGTCGTGGGGTCCGTGTGCCCATGGCCTTTTCAAGGAGTTGGCCAAAAGATTGGTTGATTCTTCCCGTGACCCAAGGGCTGGTTTTTACCTTGGCCAGAGGTTAAGCATTGCCATTCAACGTGGCAATGCGGCCAGTCTTTTGGGCACATTTCCAGTGGACAGCGATGCGGATGAATTTTTTGATGCCATTTAATTTTAGTTTCTCATTTTTTTTCAGGTTGTTTTTTATTTTATTTTTACTATTAAGCTTGTAAATATTGTAAATTAGTAAATCTATTAACAATAAAACTAGATAATTTAAATCATAGTAAATTTTGTATGCTTATTTTTACAGAAGGAAATAAAAAAAATTAGGTTATGTTCACAGTTTATTATAAGTAGTTGAATTTTATTCATGTCCAAAATAACGTTAATAATGGGGTATTAAAGAAATATTCTTTACCTAATAACCTTACCATTTCTCTCCTTTTACTTCAGCAGACACATTAATTGCATTTGAATAGATGTGACGATTAACACCTTCCTTCGCGACTTCGTTTGGGTAATTTTTCTTACGGATCACTAATTTTTTTATAGTAAAATATACTCAGTGATAACGTAGCTTCCCATTTGTGAAAGAATTTTCAAAATCGGTTCAGTAGATCCAGAGATTACCCCCCTACAACCTCACAAACTTTACCTCTTTATAATATTAGTTTAATATCATAAAAGTATCTATTCTCGACAGATTATCCGATTGTGCTTTTACGAAATCGCCTACAGTCATTGTCTTAAATAATAGTAAAATAATTGCACTAGAAGGCTAATATTGCACTGTAGCAATAAATTAAATCACAACACCCGCGTTAGTACAATGTTTTGTGATCAAAAGCCTGAAATCCCATACAAACGTTAGCAATACGATCGTCTTGTAATATCGTCCGACGTCATAATTCGGTTTGACCAATGGCGTAGCGTTTTACAAATTTGAATTTCCCTCGCTTAATTTGCACTTTTATTTAATAATTATAAGTTATTAAAAATATATTGATTACAAAAATAATGTTTTCGTACAATTGTCCGGTCAATAAGGATTCGGAAAAAAAATATTTGAACCAAATTTAAATTACATGCATATTCCCTATTAGTATTTACTTTGCACCGGAATCACAAATTTTGGTTTGTTTAGTTATTAGGTACATTTTTAGTTGACGTCTTTCCATCGTAATGTTTTATGTGTTTACCTATATTGTAGATATATAAGAAATAATGAATAAACGTAAATATAATTAAAATTGTGTTTAAAATAATAAGATTTACTTTATTAAAATGCTACTATATTATTAGTCGCACGGGGTCCGTTGGACCCCAGACACCTCCACAAGGCACCTGCGGTTGTCGCCGCGGCATGCAAAGCATTGAGGAGGAAGCTATTAGGGCGCACAGCCGCGTTCCTGTAAATCTTGCCGAATTACGACGATGACGGCGTGGGGTCCGATAGACCCCATGCGACTAATTAAAGGGTAAATTCGCTTCAACGATTCAAATGCCGCTGAGCTAATTGGATGTCATGGTACGAATTTTTGCCGGATTGCCGCCGTGGGATCTGGAGGCAACAGTCCTCCAGCGCGTCTACGAGTGGCGTGTGGACGCGCAGCGCCGGGGCGAAACCCTGCTGCCGCGGCAAATCGTGGCACTGCGGGGCGAGCTCCGGTGCGATCTCATGGCGGAATGGGAGATGCGACTGTCGCAACCCAAGTTCGGGCACGCCGCAATCGCGGCGGTAAGACCCCTCTTTGAGGAGTGGCTGGAGAGGCGCTACGGCGTCCTCACCTACCGCCTGACGCAGGTCCTCACCGGACACGGTAGTTTCGGGAGGTTCCTGTGTCGGATAGGGCGGGAGGAAACGCCCGGGTGTCACCACTGTGTGGATCGCCCGGAGGACACGGTGGAGCATACGGTGCAGGACTGCCCCGCTTGGGCAGACCACCGCCGTGTCCTCACGGAGGCGATAGGCGGCGGCGACCTCTCGCGTCCGGACCTGGTTCAGGCCATGCTCCGGGGCGAGAGGGAATGGGATGCAGTCACCTCCTTCTGCGAAGCAGTAATGCTAGCGAAGGAGGAGGCGGGCCGCGTGAGGGAGAGAACCACCTCACGCCCCAGCCGCCGCGGGAGACGCCCAGGGCGTCGGACGTCGCGAGGCGACATCCGGCCACCGTAGGCGCAGGCTTGCGGACGGCGAGTAATGGGTAGCTCGCCGTCCGATCAAGGACCAAGCCCGGGTCGACGGCGCGTTCTGTTCGCGCGCGCCTCAAAGAGCTGTCAGCACAGGGACGGGGCCCCCAACGGGGCCAACGCCTGCCGGGGTTGCGGGACGTCTTAACAGGATACCGTGGCCCCGGAACGTAAAGGGCAACAGAAGGAACAGGGTGGTTTTTTAGTCAGTAAAAGTCTGACAGTCCCTTCCGCCCCACCCAGGGCGGAAGGAGTCATTTGATGATTTTTACCACCTCAAAAAAAAAAAAAAAAAAATGGTACGAATTTGAGGGATGCCTTTGAATCGTTTTTAATTAGATCATGGTAGGCCTACTGACATCCGTCAAGATGAAAATAAAAGGACAAATAGATCAAAAGAGACTTTATTAGGAAAAAAAAGCATCAAATCATAAACTAAGTTTACACATGAAAGTGTCACAGCACAAACTAAGTTTAGATATGAAAGCTTTACAAAACCGTTTTATGACTATTTTTCTGTATACAATATTTAAAGTTTAAATTCAATAACAGCAACATCTTCAGCTTTGTTGAACGTGATGAAATACTTTGTTTACTACTTAGTCTATGTACGGTCGCGGACTTAAAATGTTTACCAGTTTTCAAATTAGATTATTTATCATTCTGTGTGCAGTAAACCTCAAAATAGTATAACGAGTTACTTATTAGGTACTTTTAGGAGTTGTTAGGTATCAATTGGGTAGTTGATACCATTAACCAAAAATTACAAAACAACTACTTAAAAAAAAAACCACTTAATTTAGCCTTAAATATGATAAGCTATTTAATATGATGCCAAACAATTAATATTTGCGTTTTCTTTTTAAAAAGGGTTTTCTTTAACTATTCTATTTATTAAAGCCGCCTTCTTGAGCGACCGATCTTGATATTAATATAAATCGAATGTTCTATTCTTTGTCAAATCACATAATATCGACTTTGAGACATACGTCTGCAGATAATAATGAACCTCTGGGTGGTAAACATTTTCTGACCGCGACTTAACTATTATGAACTACAAACTCGAGAATAGCCATACAATGATAATGAGATCAGTTTTATATTAAACAAAGGAATGTCGTCTTCGATCGGCAATGTACTTGATTCCTGATAAGCACTTCAACAACAGCCCGTGAACTAACTTATATTTAACTGAAATTGTAGCCAACATGAATACGTGAAAACGCCACGTGCAAGTTTACTAATTAAGGAAATTATCAACCACCGCAATACCAGGATATCGTAAGAAATAAGAAATATACTTCTTCAGTAAATTGATGCCAATAAGTATTTGGCATAGAAAAAGTATAACTAAACATGAGATACATAATTTGTAATTTTTTTGTTTTGTTTATCACCAATGTTTGACACAATTGTTTACGTACCAAACATTGAATTATTAATTCTAAACTAGTCAATACTGTTTTAGAACAGAGAACAAAGTAGAGTAGGACTCTATTGTTTCTTCTATAAAATATATTTGACAATTAAGGTTTATAATTAACTGAACTTGTAAATACTTTATACCTTTCTCGTAGAAATCTAAATGTTTACGTGTGCATACGAGACCAGCTTTTAGTACATTGTTGATTGAATTTATTTATTTATTTATTTATAACACACATACACTATCATCACAGGTTTACTTACCTAATACAATAGTGTAGTATACGAGATACAAATCTTAGCCTTTTTTTTTTTTTTTTTTTACCGATGGGAAATCATCAAATGACTTCCCCCGCCCTGGGCGGGGCGGGAGGGAGTGTCAGACTTTTACTGACTAAAACCCATCCATGTTCCTTCTTGTGCCCTTTGCGTTCCGGGGGCGCGGTATCTCTTTCGAACAACCCGCAGCCCCGGCAGGCATCGGCCCTTAGTGGCCCCTTCAATTGTTTGCTCACATCTCTTTGAGGCGCGCGTGGAACACGAACGCGCCGTCGACACGGTCTGTCGTTATCAACGAACGGACGGTGAGCTACCCATTGCTCACCGCCCACAGACCCGCGTCTACGGTGGCCGGGAGTCGTCTCGCGGCTCCCGACGCCCGGAGCGTCTCCCGCGGCGGCTGGGGCGTGAGGTGGTTCTTTCCCTCACGCGGCCCGCCTCCTCCTTCGCTAGCATTACTGCTTCGCAGAAGGAGGCGACTGCATCCCATTCCCTCTCGCTCCGGACCATGGCTTGCACCAGGGCCGAACGCGAGAGTTCGCCGCCGCCGATGGCCGCCACGAGGACGTCGCGGTGCTCCGCCCAAGCGGGGCACACCGCCACGGTATGCTCCACCGTGTCCTCGGGGCGATCCTCGCAGTGATGACACCCGGGCGTTTCCTCCCGCCCGATGATGTGCAGGAACCTCCCGAAACATCCGTGTCCGGTGAGGACCTGCGTCAGACGGAAGGTGAGGGCGCCGTGGCGCCGCTCAAGCCACTCCTCAAAGAGGGGACTTACCGCCTCGATAGAGGCGTGCCCTACAAATCTTAGCCTAAAGTAATGTTACAAATTGCGGCCCGTGTGAATTCGCTCAGAGTACAATTGAAGCAGTCAATCTGTTGTGACATCATGTTGAGTGTACGCAACGCTCGCGTCAGCGGCGCGCGCTGCAGCAGATTGGTGCGAGCGGGCGGCACCCACAGCAGCGGCGGCCGCCTCCGGCGCCCCACATGCCCGTCAGGTACACACAACGTAATTGTGCGTAGAAGGCCAGGGTTGTGTATTTTGCCACGCATAACCTTAAATAAATAAGTGGCGAGAGCAACTTCCCTTCTCGCTTCCAGCTTGGTATAGCCTACCATGCCCAGCACAAAAAGAGTTGGATACAATAGTGGATACCCTGGATATACACCATACTGCTTTGAGTACAAGAATCTCATAAATTTGTTCTGGATACGTTCTAACATTAATTTATATTTGACTTCATGCGGCGACCAGACAACAGCATTGCATTCCAAATGACTTTTTACAAGCGCTTCGTACAGCGATCTCAGAGCACTGATGTTCGTGAACTGGTTTCCTAGCCGTAAGACTAACCCTAAATTGCGATATGCCTTTTTGCAGACATTAGAGACATGCTTACGGAAATTCAAATCCGTAGTAAAGCGCACGCCTAAGTCCTTAACCTCTGAGACACGTTGTAGCCGCGTTCCGTCCATACAGTATTGATAGTGGCTCGGGTCGCGCGCGCGGGTAAATGATAACACCAAACATTTGTCTACATTGAAATATAACTTGTTACTAAGACTCCACTCTACTACCCTGTTAATATCCTGCTGCAATATGTCGTGATCAGTTTCTTGTTTGATTTTAAGTACTAATTTTAAGTCGTCAGCAAATAATAATGGTGTGGATTTATTGACTACTATCGGCAAGTCGTTAATTGTTAAAATAAAGAGAAGAGGCCCTAAATTACTGCCCTGGCTGACTCCCGATCTCGTGTAATAGGGCTCAGAAAGCTGCCCACTGCAGTCAACGTACTGACACCGGTCACGCAAGTAGCAAGCGAAAAATGACAAAGTGTGAGGTGTACAGCCTACACCAGCCAGCTTGGCTAGAAGGACGTCGTTATCTACCGTGTCAAAAGCCTTCCTGAAATCGAAGTAGGCAACATCTACCTGTTGACCTGCATCCACCGTAGGCACTATTTGTGTCATAAGATCCAGCAAGTTACCCGTTGTCCCCCGCGTGTGCGTTACCCCAACAAGAAAGTATCTCCTAGAGTTATATGAGTAGAACGTATAGTTGGTGCCTTATCTGCTGTAAATGTGCCCCCACATAAAAAATGTGTGCCCCCTGTCGTTTCGAAAAAAAATCGAAAAAACGATTCTTGCTGGGGTAACGTTTTTCTAGCAGGAAAATTCTAAACGAATGATCGGAGAGAGAAAAACTGTGCATGGCCAGATAGCTTATATGTGTGCCAAAATGTGCCCCCAAAAATAAAATCTGTGCCCCTTCAGATTTTCGAGATATTGCATTTCCTGCTGGAGTAACGTTTTGATGAATAGTATAATTATCTCTAAAACCATTGCATGTGCCCCTGTAGAATAAACATACGCGAGTAGCTCTTAATGTGTGCCCCTTTGTGCCCCAATTAGATTTTAGAAAATATTTATAGTTTTCAAGTTATCGCGGTTTTATGAAAACCCGAAAAAACATCGCAGCGCCTAAATGAGACGTGGCATAACTTCGCTGAAAACTGTATTCGGTCTTTCTTGACGCTAATAATAACCATACAAAGTTTCAAAAATGTTCATGCATGCGTTTTTGAATAATCTTGCTAAATGTAAAAACGATGGTGTCATAACTTTGACGGCAAAATACAAGGAACTGGCACAATCCCAGATGTGTAGGTGTAAACCAAAATCTTGTGCCTTTAGTCAAAAATATATGGTGAAAATATTGAGCTTCAAATGTTACGCATTAAGTAAATATAAACAAAAAACCAAAATATGTAAACAACGGCTGGTTATCCGACCAAATCTGAATGACTACTAAAAAGCGACGGATTCATACTTAACGAGGACCTTCTTTATTGGACGTATTATACCTAAGCTGTTGTCCTTACAGTCGCGTTCAAAAGTTTTGAGGGCTAATTAAAAAATATATTAAATGCACCTTGTGACTATATAAATGAAACAGCTTGTTGATGTGGAAATTATTATTTTTATTCCCTTAATTTTAATTCTTAAAGTAATTATTGCATCAAATCACAGATCAAATTTCCTACCTATAAATATTATAAATTATTTGCACGTTGTGTAGTCATTATTATTTAAATCACAGATCAGTTTTTCATAGCCTAACATAATTATAATTAGTAAACATCACAAAAAATCACAGATCAATATTAAGTATAAGAATAATATTGTGTAAAAAAATATTAAATTTGAAATTACAGATAAATAATATTCTTACGAGTAACTTGCATATACATACAACATTATCACATGACTGTGGAATGACACTTAGATATCTAAAACGCCATCAAATCAAAATTATGTGACAATCTTAAAAAAAAAAAAATATCTTAAATATCTTGGGACAACTCACACACGGCTATCTGACAAAACAACAACACAAACAATACAACAAGCAATACACAATAACAATCAACACACAATACAATACACAATCACAATACACAATACATCACAACACACAATACACACAACAACACACACACAACACACAATACATAATCAGCATTAATATAATCGTTGGTTAATAATTATAAATCCCTCATAGGTACGTAATACGACATACAAAATGGAAACACGTTGTTGCATCACAGATCATTGTGCGGTTGACTACAGGTATACACTAAATACAACTCTCAAAACTGTAGGTACCAACATTTATTTGGTTAAGGTGAATGCTCCAACCAACCCGCGTAATTCAAATTTTCTTACGTTTTTTGGAATTTGCACACCAGTGCTATGAGTGCTAGGTTGTATGTTGATTAAAATATTATTAAGAAGTATAATCATCAATATGAACTTGGAGGGTTGCTCCAAGTTCATAAATGTGTAGGAATGACTTTTTCTGTTTTTCTTGGTTCCTACACCTTTATGAACTTTGAAGGTTGTATTGATGATTTTGATGATTATAATTCTGTAACTACATGCGTCTTACAGCCGCGAATAATATTTTAATCATCATACAACCTAGCACTGGCTTGCAAATTGCAAAAAAACGTAAGAGAATTTTATTTCGCGGGCTACCCTGGAGCATTTATCTGACCCTGTACAATTTTGTCTATTCTACTATGTAGACTATTACATGTGGCATAATATTATATTTCCCAGGTCGTTGGATTTTACTATATAAGTCATCATAGCATTCAAATAAATTACTATTTTTTCTGTAGCAGTGAGCCCTGTAATGACCAACACTTTTGGGTTTCGAAGTGGGTTCATATTCTATTACAGACAGAATTGTGTACTCCTTATTATTTACTTCAATGTTACGAGGCAGATCATCCAAGTTAGCGCACACGTCATGAAGTTCATAAATGATAATATCTTTAACATTGTATATGAATGATATATTTCCAGCGCAACAAATATGACACTCTGGAGTAAATTCTGTTCTTAAACATGATTCGCAAGCTTCTTGTAGGTGGTTGATACCTTTAGTATTTATTATATCCAAGTTCAACGGCAAATACTTGCAATTGTGCAATTTGTTTTCATCTGCATGACTTGTGCACATACTATTAGAGCAAACTCTTTGTCTTATAGCGGAAACGAATAAGCTACTTGTACATATTTCATCTAATATTTTGGTCGTATTACATGAACAGTCAACTACGTATTGGGTTTTTGATTGTTTAAAAAGTTGAAGGAGCAATTTCGCTCTCAGGTCATATAATTTTTTACCACAATTCTTGGCATTCGATAATTCTTTAATTAATGATAAGAAATCATGAAATTCTCCTTTATTAATCTGTGCATCTACAGAGTCTCTAAATTTTTGTCTATCTTTGTAAGCTATCGCAAACGTTTGTGAAACAGAATCGAAAGCACATGTGTTTGTTATTATAGTCCTGTTCTCAGCGGTTTTAGAATTTGCCACGTTGCCGTTTTGTAAAATATAAATTGGTTTGGGTTTTAAACTTCTGGGTGTGGATACGGCTAGCCCTCTCCAATTTTCAATTTTTATCGGGTTATCTTGAAAAACTGACTGTGCCTCAAAATCATTATTTTCGCACTTCAAGAGGTTAGGTTTTGGTCTTTTTGTCCTTTGTATTCGCACAGTTTGTTGAGCTCGTTTACTTGAATCTATTCTGTGCAAAACGTCACTGGAACTAAGTTTTACAGCTCCATTTATAAAACCATGGTGCTGTACTAAAAACTCGTCTAACCGCACGCGTTGGTTTTTCGTATCAAAGTATATAGTTTTTAAATCTTTGAAATGATTTTCAACATTAGAGCTTGATGCATAGTGTTTGGCATTTTTGAAATGTCTGTTCATAACGCAACCCCACAGTGGAATTTTTTTCAGAAGTCGTTTTAATGTACTGTTCAATTCCGGTAAGAAATATTCATTTTTGTTATCTGATGGTTCAACTAACTGCAGATACAATTTTTCGGTTTGTATTAAGTCATCATAAAAGTTTATTAAAGGTAAAGAAACATCTTTGTCATTTTCGTTGTGAAGTATTTCGATTTTTGGTTGTATGTCATTTTCAGTATCTTCTAAATTTTCGTGATTCGTGTGATTTATAATTTGGACCTTTAGGTTTTCAAAAGCTTTATTGCATTTGGGCTGCAAATCATTCAAGTCCGTACTCCTGAACTCATGGAGCGATAACGTGATTATGTCTCTTAAAACTGTTTTAAGTTCTTCATAGCACCGGATCTGCTGAATATGTTTCAAGCAGCGAACGTAAAATAACTTAACTTTTTCGGAAGTTTTATCAAAACAGGATTGTTTATAAAGATTTTTAATAAAATGGGATTTATCCATGCGAACATAACAGAGAGGTATTGCTGCGGTATTTCCTTCAAGCACATCAAAACACTGTTTTAAATAATCATTGAATTCAATTTTTAAAAATACTTTAGTAATTGCTCCTAACAGGGCAGAACTGTCGTCACTAATTATTTCATCTGGCAAAACTTTTCCGATTTGCCACGTATTTAACCATGTGGTTATCGTCTCCATTGTATGGGATTCGGAGGCCATGTAGCACATTGGTACACTGGTATCCAGAGTGTAGGCAACCACTGCATATAAAAATAAATGTTTAGGAGTGCGATATTTTAATAAATCATTAGAAGGTGGTGGCTCAATTGGCTGAAATAAGGAGCCAGTAGCATCAATAGAAAGTATTTTCGACCTATTTTTTAAAGTTTCATTGTAATATTGGTTTTGTTCATTCGTCCAAAAATATGTGAAGAAGGGAACAAGACTGATTTTACGGATAAAATTATCGTAAGGAATGCAGTGCGCCATAGCATACAAAGATAGTATTGTATTTTTGTCAAACTGTAGCGCACTTCTGGCTTCATGACGCATTTTTCTTAAATTGGGTAATTTAGGGAAAGTTGTTGGCTTTTTTGGATTATCTATAGTCATTACCTCGTTTGCCATCGTGTGTTGAACTTTTAAAGCTTTTTCGTATATTAACTTTTCTTTGATTCAGTTTACTCTATCAGAAGTAAGTCTGTTTTTAATTAGTGGGTCATGAGGATAATTTTTGTTGTAATTATTTAATTTACAAGTAACCTTTACGTAAGTTTTAGATGGGGGGGGAGATATTCAATGACAGTAGCGCGTCACATTGGGTACACCTGCCAGTACATTTGATTTCATTAAAGTTAAGATCAGCAGGTACATAACTATTACTGAAAGCAAATGTACACTCTATATTAGTTCTAAAAAAGATTTGGTCTTGAATTTCGTTAGTCCACTTTTTTGGTAGGAGACGGTAAATTGAATTTTGGGGTACGATGTTCGAATATTCTGCAAGGCTCATTTGAAATGTTATAATGTCGGAGTCAGTATCTTTTTTTTCTTCAAATAGGTTTATACCATCATCGAAATCAAAAAAATATGTTTTATTTCTTCTAATACATATTTATATGTATGGCTTTAATGGCCATATTGTGGTTAAATTTTTCACGCAATTCCTGCTGTATGCAAATATAAACATTATTGCTTTTAGGAGGAATTGCTGCTTGGAATTTGTCTTTATATTTACTAATCACTCTCTTTAAATATTCTTTAGAAAAATTTCCTTTTCGAGTTGACATTATTGTATAGTAAAATTGTCAAAATTGTACGTATGTGAATGAAAGAACGGGTGTGTTAAAAAAAAAAAGAAGAAAATAAAAGTAACTTAAAAATAACTCTTGAGAGACTTGTGAAGCGGCTTACATTTCTCTACCGTATCTTTTTTGGGGCAGACTACCCGCCCGTTGGTGGGACGACATTGTGAAGGAGGGCCTGTATCATATTGGGTGAGGTTGGTGCAGGACCGTAGTATGCTGAGAAGAGGCATATACCATATGAACTTTCTTGAAGGTGGGTATTACACTGAAAAATAATGGAAATATTTCTATTTGACTTTTTTTTCTTCAGACAATTTAATTCGGCAGTATATATTTCTTGAAGGAACCACGAGCAAAAAAATACTCGTACCTACTAAGGGACCAGGACCACGGGCAATAAACGAGAAACTTGATTTATGTAGGTACGTCTCAGGTCTGAGATGTACGTTCAGCCTTCAGCGTTTAAAATGACGACATAGGTTTTGTACTTGGCCCAAACCAAGTATTGTAATTGGCCCAAAACTCCTGAATCTATTTACCCATTTCCTGACTCTACACTATTTTTATAGGTTGTAAGTTTGTGTATATCCAAAGACTAATAAATTCTCTATGTGTATATCCGTGGATATAAGATGTTGTGCTCAATTTTTTCCAGAAGTACTCCAGCAATTAAGTTTATAATACAGTTCTGATAAAATTTAACCCTGAATAACATACATTTAGCCTGATCGGTCCGCCAGAACTTTTTGAAATATATATATTCTATAGATCAACAAAATTATTACTTACATCATCTAGATAAACAATGGGAACCCCTCCCTGCTTGGTTTATATTATTGTTGTTATGGCTGCCATAGAACATTCTGTAAAAATCAAATCAATTATTTAGTTATTTCGGCTAAAAAGATACAGCCCTGTGACTGTGACATGTTGAGTGTTGACGGATTGTGGTCGAGTCTTAGTTTTGGAGACATGAATTCTTGTCATGAATTATTTTTTTACATAGTAACTAGAAGTTATTAAGGGATTATATGTCATCAACCTACCACAAGAAGAGAATTAAATACGTATTATACAAAAAAGTAAACAAATTACTGAATCGCTTTTGACGAAATTTCTATTGGACCAATCGGAAAGTATGTATATCCTTTCAGATGAAAACAAAACAAACATGATTTAGAACATATTAGTTAAAAAATAAATAAATAGGTACAGTAATGAAAAAAAAATCCCAAGTGCTTGATAAGGTACAAGTATTTTTAACCTTTTGAACGCCATTGTCACATATATGTGACAAACGAAATCTTACCCTGAACGCCAACGTCACAAATATATGACAAAATACACGTCGCACCATACTATGAAATAAACAATGTAATCAAGTTTTGGAATCCTTATTCTTTATCATTGTCATTTGACAAAAAAAGTGGCCTGGCGTCAGGGGTACGGCGATACGTTTATACTCTGGCGTTCAAAAGGTTAAATAAGTCAAAACAATGCCATTAAATACTTACCACTGCAGATCGTGCCATAAAATTCACCACCCCTACAACCACATAATTGTTATAAAATGCTTATACGCCACTTTCAACCAACTTAAAAAAACGTAAACAAACAGTATCAGTGCAACTGCATGACTCAACGTAACAGTGTCCTTGGCGTCATAACATAACTGCAACTGTTTACCAATACCAAGTAATAATCCAAACGCACTTCCTAGTCAATAAACACTTTGTATCCATTATTCATAATAGAGCGACGTTACACGTAACTGTCTCTGTCACACTAACACCGTACGCGTACTAGCTGTCTCACTTTCTCTAAGCTACACAAAGCGATTCCTTGCGTGACGACGTCAGCGGACGCCGCGGGGCCAGAGATGTATGTAGCGGTGTGGGGAGGCGAAAAAAGGGAATCTTCTGGTAAATGCTCCAACCAGCCTGCGAAATTCGAATTTTCCTACGTTTTTTTGCAATTTGCAGGCCAGTGCTTGGTTGTATGTTGATTAAAATATTATTCGCGGCTGTAAGACATGTAGATACAAAATTATAATCATCAATATCATCAGTACAATGCTCTAAGTTCATAAAGATGTAGGAATGAGTTTTCCTGTTTTTTCTTTTTTCCTACGCCTTTATTTAGTACGAAAATATTTAGTGTCAGTTTATTTGTTGTCACGAAACGTCGCTGCAATTTGTACAAAAAAAATACGTGTGAATAACAGTGCATTTCCAAATAAAGAAGCGAGTATTATTTTCATAGCATTAGCCTATTAATACAATTCATGTATGTATCGTCTTTATCTGTATATTACAAGTTATTCTGATATTGTGGCTAATTGAGGTTGTTTCTCACGAAAATGCTACACATATGAGTCACATTTCGTCACTCATATGACGTAACTCACATCTACGTGTAAAGTTAAAACATGTTTACACTGCGGCTGAAAATTTTAACAAATTATATGCCGGCGGCGTCCGGTGTTATCTCCATACAAAACGTTTCACTAATAAATAAATCCGACATTTACGGAAAATAGATATAAAAGAGTTTTAGTGTAATTTTTTAAAATAATAATTTGGAGGTTTCGAATAAATGCTAAATTTGATCATTAAACCTGCATTTTAGCTCCCTGCCGGACCCTGCTCAATTTGAGCAGTAGGACATAGTTTTAACTCTGCTTTACAATAAATGTGACTTACATTAGTATAAAAATACAGGTATGTCACAAAACAGTTTGGTCACGATTTTGAGCATGTTAGTCACATGTACATTTTATTTGAAAATGGCTCTTATAAATGTACTTAATCATGTGTAAGGTCATAGAAACAGCTATTAAAATATAATCCAATAACAACTTTATTTTATTAGTTATTACTTTTCTACTTCAGTGTACTCAGGCACAACACGTGTGAACCGGTTAGTGAGTAAAGTAAAGAAGGTCATCGATATGTATGAATCCGTCGCTTTTTAGTAGTCATTCAGATTTGGTCGGATAACCAGCCGTTGTTTACATATTTTGGTTTTTTGTTTATATTTACTTAATGCGTAACATTTGAAGCTCAATATTTTCACCATATATTTTTGACTAAAGGCACAAGATTTTGGTTTACACCTACACATCTGGGATTGTGCCAGTTCCTTGTATTTTACCGTCAAAGTTATGACACCATCGTTTTTACATTTAGCAAGATTATTCAAAAACGCATGCATGAACATTTTTGAAACTTTGTATGGTTATTATTAGCGTCAAGAAAGACCGAATACAGTTTTCAGCGAAGTTATGCCTTGTCTCATTTAGGCGCTGCGATGTTTTTTCGGGTTTTCATAAAACCGCGATAACTTGAAAACTATAAATATTTTCTAAAATCTAATTGGGGCACAAAGGGGCACACATTAAGAGCTACTCGCGTATGTTTATTCTACAGGGGCACATGCAATGGTTTTAGAGATATACTATTCATCAAAACGTTACTCCAGCAGGAAATGCAATATCTCGAAAATCTGAAGGGGCACAGATTTTATTTTTGGGGGCACATTTTGGCACACATATAAGCTATCTGGCCATGCACAGTTTTTCTCTCTCCGATCATTCGTTTAGAATTTTCCTGCTAGAAAAACGTTACCCCAGCAAGAATCGTTTTTTCGATTTTTTTTCGAAACGACAGGGGGCACACATTTTTTATGTGGGGGCACATTTACAGCAGATAAGGCACCAACTATACGTTCTACTCATATAACTCTAGGAGATACTTTCTTGTTGGGGTAACGCACACGTCCCCCGCCCAGAACGGAAACCATGCTGCGCGTCGGACAACAGAGCGCTAATCTGCGGATACAGGCTACTGTGAATGGCCGACTCAAACACTTTAGCTGGAGTGCATAATACTGCTACAGGTCTATAATCGCAGGGCTCTGAACCACTACTACTTTTAGGCACGGGTACGACCCGGGTAAGTTTCCAGCGCTCAGGAAAAGTTGCGGTCTTGATACAGACGTTGAACAAATGTAGCAACGGTTTAACCAACACCGCCCGGCAATCCCTAAAAATGTACACCGGAATACCATCCGGCCCGGCCGAGCGCTTAGGCGGCAAGCGTGTGAGTGCGCGCCATACGTCAGCGGGGCCCACGCACTCTAAGTGCGCCCGCGCGCCCGGCGACGCGGCCGCTGCCTCGCCCGCACTCGCCGCAGCAACACTCAGTTCGGGAGGTTCCGGATTGTACACCGACTGAAAAAACCGAGCGAACTCATTGGCACATTCGTAATCCGATAAAACCCGTCCGTCCTTAATTAACTTCCGCTGACTGGAAACGCCTTTTCTAGACCTAATATACCCCCAAAATGCTCGCGGATCCTTCGCCAGGTGCCCCTGCACGCGGTTGCGGTACTGATCATGCGCTCGAACAGTTTCGGCTTTCACTCTCGCCCTGTACCGCGCGAACTCCACATAGTCACTGCGTGATTTACTTAATTTATATTTTTTATGTAATAAATATTTACTTTTTATATCCCTAATAATTTCAGCTGTATACCAAACTGGATAAACGTATCTATTACATGGTGAAGTAATATGTTTACTCTTTAGAGGGACGCAATTGTCGAAAACGTCATATATCTTATTATAAAATAAATTTAAAACTATATCTGGATCCCGTAAGTCGTAAATCTCACTCCAGTCTATTTTAGCTAATAAACTATACATTTGATTGAAGTCAGCTTTATTAAAATTCCAAAATGTACGAGCTATCAAAGATGAATTATGGATAAGTACAGAAAGACACCGGACCACTCTGGAGCAGTGTATTAAAAAGAGGTACGATAAGTGTATTCTTATTAGGTAAGTATAAATGTTTATTGTATACATCCCTATACACAATTATTTTTGTATACAGGGCCCGTTTTTACATAAGTTGGCCAAACTTCACATACGGAATCAGTAGCAAGTAATACATTTAGATTATAGAATGGATCTCGTGTTATTGTTTTACTGCGATAGAGACCAATCACGTCTGTGAAATTTCGTCACTTAGGTATTTCAAAAAGGGCCTGTATTGACAATATCATCATACGTCTACAGGTTATTCGCTCAGTCGTCCTAACGAAACTAATGGCTGAACTTGTTATAGTTGATTAAAAATATACATTTACATAGTCATTTTTAAACCTGATCGTTAACCTAACGCTTATTCTAAATATTTGAATGAGATCTTAACTTTGCGTTTACTATTATAATTTATAGACGAAAATAATTATACTCTTAGACTTAGCTGAGTTTACAGGTGCTCAGATTCATTTTAATACATAATTAGATTTCAGGTAACATTAAGATACTCCGAAGACGTGGCTGTTTTAATATTACCTAGGTATCTACTTAAAATTCTTTTAAATACTTATGTTAACCTTAAGATTATTCTTTAGAACATAAGAAGTTGTTGTAAAAATGTTTGCCCTAACCCTAAGAAACCGTAAGATTAACAAGCAATCATTTACTATCCGGAACTGTAATTGTAATGTTACTATAATGTATTCATTGTGAAATATTTTCCTACAACGATCACTTTAAATGTTAAATGTAAATTAAATTAATATAACAAGAATAATAGGCAACAGTTAACGAGGCGAGTTTTGAGATTGGGTTCAGTTTTAATGTCAAAATCTAAATCAAGATTCTTATGATTCTCATGGTTCAACTTGAGGTTTCAAATTTCGCCTTGAAGTCCCATCTCAAACACTTACCTTTCACATACCAACAGGGCCTTTTTTTATTGAATAGGGGAAGCTTACGATTACCTATCACATTTTTTAAGTTTCGACATCTTATAAAAAAGGCCCTGCTGTAGGATTGTGTTTCACCGTATAAATAAAGTCGACTTGGGTGATATCACAAAATGTCAATCAGTAATATCATAAACTTACAAAGTGTGTGTTTTTTTTTTTTCAAATCAACGAAGTCCACAAACCTTTTACAGAAACATACTTAAGGCTAAGTTCACCAAGCTATAAAGTGTTACATAATGCATGCCCCATGAAGCATGTTGATGATTAACATGGTGAGACAGTACTTATGTCAAAATGTGAAATGGAGGTCCTATCTTGCTACCACAAAACCGTGTTTACCTCAAATTAGTATAGTTCAGCTCCAACGACACGACTGATAAACACGACAATAAGTGTGAAGCTTTTGTAGTAAGATGATTATCAGCTTAGTGAACCGTACTGGCTAATTCACTATTCTCTGTTAGTTATGTGTAGTTAAGCATTTTGTAGTGTGTCGACGAAAAATACTAAAAAGTAAAAAATCCGTCAAAATGTTTAACATGAAAAAAACTAATACAATAGGCCCTTATATTTCAATTACTTAATTATTACAAGATTAAAGATAACTAACGCGATACTAAACTATTAAATTACTTATCAACAAAACTTCGTAAAGTGATAAGCTGATAACCAAAGAGAAAACGAGCTTGTAAAATAATTTCATAAAAAAAAAACAAAAACAACAAACAAACAAAAATAACATGTCTAAATTGGAATATGAAATGGTACTTTCTAACCCAAGAAAACAAGACAAACGAAAGGCCAATCGGCGAAAAAATAAGTCATGATTATATGAGCATCTTATTTACCTGGATTATTTATATGGAATGCGCAATACGAAACAACAAACAAAAAAATATCATAAGTAAATACTTCTGGAATACAGGCGATGCGTCGTATATTGAACATTCTACTTATTAATAATAATCCCTCAATTGGAGTGTGCAAGTCACTCCCTGCCCCTTTTTTAGTCAGGCAGGGGCAATATTTTCTTCATAATTTCAGCTAACCAAATCACTTTAGCAACCCATATCCAAAGTCTAGTTTCCATGTCGTGTAATAGTCCTGCACCAACGGGGGTTGTCCTTGGGTGCACTTGCATAGTGCATACAGGGATACTTTTCGATTGGTGTCTCATTTCATATAAAGTTACCTAAGGGGCCTCTGCGAGTTAGCTTCGGTCCCTCGTACGCCTTTTTAAGGCCCGGGACTCCAGGGTCTCCAGATATATTGATCCAATAATTAAGATGTAAAATAAAATATAATATTGTAAAAAAGAAGTATATTATCGTGCAGTTTTAAGCAGTGATCAAAGAAACCATGTGCTTAGTTTTACTCTGAAGCCCTAACTCAACACATCACCTTAGGTGATGAAGAATGACAATACTTGCTTTGTTAATGAACTTCTGTACTACGATATAGTAGCCTAGGTTCTGCAATCATCCGTTTGCGGTTGGTGTAGAAATATTAAATTGTTTGTTACTTACAATGTTTAACATCAATCTAATAAAAACAGTGTATATACTTATTGTGCACTGTTTCGCTGACAAAGGAATTATTGTAAGATAATACCACCATAAAACTGATGATTAGAGCAAGTAAAATGTAACATGGAATGTTTTATAAATCTATCGTCACGACACGTTTAAAAGCTACATTTTTAGTTTTACAAATATTATAGAAAAATTCTAATACAAAGGTTCAAAGTTTGATAATGTAAGAGTAAAATCTAAGTAGATATCAGAGGAAGGTTAAGCTAGGGTGTTTTAAATCACAATATGAACCCTGCAATGTATTAGACTCGAGGTTCAGTCGCCGACTATGGTTTGAGACTGGTCTTACACGACCGATTCCGTTATCTTACTGACTTTTGCTAGATACAGTCTTGCAGTATCACACAAATGTCAAAATGTTAACTTCTTTTAGCCTTAAGACTGTGCCTAGTCTTTTAGGGTCTAAAAAGACGTGCTGACATTAAACTGCAGCAACTGCACGTAAATACAGTGCGACAGACAATTTGACAATATTAAACACAATGGTTGGCCAACGCAGGAATCGGACAATAGGGAACTATAATATACCCTGTTGTTATTAATCAAAGGATTATGTGAACCAGTAAAATGTTATAAAAAATTGTTAAAGTCAAAGTTATTAAAATTAAGTTATTAAAATATAGCTATGAAATATGGCGGTATTTTGTATAAATCTAGCACTAACTAGAAAATTGCTGTTGGGTAGATCTATTTAAAAAAATATTGTTATTCAGATATTGAAAGAGGTCTCGAAATATTAAACCTATATATTTTTAAAATTTTGTTTTACCAGTTTTTATTTCGCCTCATTTCATTTTTTTTTTAATTAAATGACTTTGTTTCGTTTTAATTCAATTGTCACACTATAGATAAATTGGATATGGATTTTTATCTCAAATAAGTGATTTGATAATACAAACTACGGCAGTTTCGGTGGACGAAGATTGTTGAAGTCAGTTTCTATGTTCTATTTTGCTCCAATGTCTGGCCGGAAGGTACAGGTAGTGTAACTAACGCTGGGGTTACATCAGACCGCTGCATTACGTGTGTTATGGAGCATTCTCGAGTTACTGAATTGAGAGTCTGCACCACCGCCAGCAATCTCTTAATGAGGCAGTTCGTGGATAGAATGAGTACCTGAAGGAAGGATATTATACATAATTAATTCTATAATATTATATTATATATTAACACATATTCTGTTAATATTTCAACTGGCTGCATATCATGGTTAAAAGAAATAGGACCGTGATCTTTTGGATATGGATCCCTATAACCAAAGTTTTCACACCATTTGTAATGTGTGGTAGATAGCATACCTTTATCTCTGATCGTAGTGGTAAAATAGCTATAAGCCACCAGAGCACGCAATTCACGACGGTAGCGAAACGGGCAAACGGGCAAACGGCGAAGCCTATACATCGTCTTGGCATGTTATGTTATTGTGGGATAGCTCTTTTTCGAAGGAGATCTGGCTCTCTTTCAAAAATTGAGCTGGCTACACTGGTCATGGTACGAATTTGAAGAACAGGGGGCCTACTCCCATCTGTTAAAACAAGATTATTTTGCCGTCCGTACTGTTGGATTTCAACGCCCGGATCAGCGCCGAGAATTCAAAATTCAACAACAAAAATTACAAAATGATATTAAAATAACCTGCCTCGACTGCCTCGACTGCCTCGTTGGTCTAGTGGTCGCAAGCGCGACTGCTGTGCATGAGGTCTTGGGTTCGATTCCCAGGTCGGGCAAAGTGTTATTGGGTTTTTCCATCAGGAATTTCTCAGTAGCAGCCCGGAGTCTGGATTTGTGCCCGGTTGATGGCAATAGGCTCGCCCCCTATTACATGGGACTAAAAACATAACTGGCGAAATGTGGGTATACTAATGGGTACACCTCTGCCTAACCCTTCGGGGATTACAGGCGTGATGTTATGTATGATGATGTTATGTATTAAAATAACATTTTTTTGAGAGATGGCTAGGATATAGTTTCATCCCTCACTTAGATATCTAAAATTTCAGTTTTTTGATCTATGGGCCGATTCCTAAATGTCTTGTTGGCCGAAGTCCTCTCATTGCACAACGACATAGTTATCTACCTACCTTTTGGGCGGCGTTCTCTAAGACATCTGCTGCCACCTCTTCCCTTTGCTCGCCGACTTCTATCACTTGCACACCTTCCTATTAATGTGGAAAAGTAAAAGTTTAGTGTTTCAAATCCGTGTCGCGGTAAAACTAATCGATGCTTGGTTAAAACCATACCGTGTCACTGTTATGCTCGCTATCAGAGTCTATGACGATGGTGACCACGTTTTGGAAGCGACGCCGACGAAGACGGCTACGCCGACCGCGACGCCGCGAAGTCGGTACTTGGTTTGTTACTCCTTCTGGCCGTTCAACTCCCTGAATCATACAAAAACCATTTCAAAAAAGGGAATATTTTCAGACAAATATAAACAGAAACGGATCTCTTTAACAGGGTCAAATTACGTGAGCATATAAGAACCATACTATTTAATTAACAGACGTGTATACTGCGAAACTAGTCTATTTTAGTTACCTACTTTCTTAGTATCATGTCTTGCAGTACCTATGTTGCTTTGGAGACGGGCTGCAGATAAATATTATTTTGACTGATCTTGCTAGTTAATAAAGTACTTTTAACTGGTTAAGAGATTTGAGTAGGTACAACATATAGATTACATGGAGCCTAATTAGGATTGAATCAAGTGCCCCCAGGAGGTTACATTAGACGTGGTTCTGTCCATGGTCGGGAGCGAGATTGCGAGAGACTCCCGCGCCGCAGCCAAAGGTAAATCGAGGAACACCGTGAGGTTTTAGTCGGTAGTAGTCCGACACACCCCTCCGCCTTCTGCGCTGAAGTTGCGATAAAGTTAACAACTATCAAGACCGAAAAATTCAATAAGGCTTTTATTTATAATCCGAGCCTGCTTTTCAAGGCGAAAAAAGTTAGTAACTACAATGGCAACTTAAGATGTGGAAAACTCAGGGCCAAGCACAAGTGTATTAGAATTAGTGAAGACACACAGTTTCGATAGTTTTGACGACGAATAATCGTATTTTAAAATATCTCTCTTATTAATAGATTAATAAGAGATATTTTAAAATACGATACAAGATATAATATAAAGTTACGTTATTCTTTATCAATAATTAAAATTTAGATTTTTAAACTTTCCTTTATTATAGCTGTTTTTCGAAGATCTGGCTCTCTTTCTAAAATTGAGTTGGCTGCATTGGTCATGGTACGAATTTGAAGAACAGGGGGCCTACTCCCATCTGTTAAAACAAGATTATTTTGCCTTCCGTACTGTTGGATTTCAACGCCCGGATCAGCGCCGAGAATCCAAATTTCAATAACAAAATTGCAAAATAATATTAAAATAACATTGTTTTAAGAGATGGTTAGGATATAGTTTCATCCCTCACTTGGATACCTAAACTTTCACTTTTTTGATCTATGGGCCGATTTCTAAATGTTTTGTTGACCGAAGTCCTCTCATTGCACAACGACATAGAACGTTATCTACCTACCTTTTGGGCGGCGCTCTCTAAGACATCTCCTGCCACCTCTTCCCCTTGCTCGCCGACTTCCACCACTTGCACACCTTCCTATTAATGTGGAAAAGTGAAAGTTTAGTGTTTCAAATCCGTGTCGCGGTAAAACTAATCGATGCTTGGTTAAAACCATACCGTGTCACTGTTTTGCTCGCTATCAGAGTCTATGACGATGGTGACCACGTTTTGGAAGCGACGCCGACGAAGACGGCTACGCCGACCGCGACGCCGCGAAGTCGGTACTTGGTTTGTTACTCCTTCTGGCCGTTCAACTCCCTGAATCATAAAAAAATCATTTAAAAAAAGGAATATTTTCAGACATATTATATAAACAGAAACGGCTCACTTTAAAAAAAAAACTAATCGATGCTTGGTTAAAACCATACCGTGTCACTGCTTTGCTCGCTATCAGAGTCTATGACGATGGTGACCACGTTTTGCAAGCGACGCCGACGCCGCGAAGTCGGTACTTGGTTTGTTACTCCTTCTGGCCGTTCAACTCCCTGAATCATAAAAAAATCATTTAAAAAAAAAGAAATATTTTCAGACATATATAAACAGAAATGGCTCACTTTAAAAAAAACTAATCGATGCTTGGTTAAAACCATACCGTGTCACTGTTTTGCTCGCTATCAGAGTCTATGACGATGGTGACCACGTTTTGGAAGCGACGCCGACGAAGACGGCTACGCCGACGGCTACGCCGACCGCGACGCCGCGAAGTCGGTACTTGGTTTGTTACTCCTTCTGGCCGTTCAACTCCCTGAATCATACAAAAACGATTTCAAAAAAGGGAATATTTTCAGACATACAGAAACGGATCTCTTTAACAGGGTCAAATTACGTGAGCATATAAAAACCATACTATTTAATTAACAGACGTGTATACTGCGAAACTAGTCTATTTTAGTTACCTACTTTCTTAGTATCATGTCTTGCAGTAGGTACCTATGTTGCTTTCAAAGTCAAAGTCGAAACATTTATTTCAATTAGACCATTTACAGGCACTTTTGAATTGTCAAAGAGTCGGTCAGTTAGTCCGAAAGTTGAAGCTAGTTGCTAGTTCCAAAACGGAGGTAGGCCTCTATGGAGAAGAACGAGCAAGAAACTCCACGGCACTCTTTTAAATTAGGTTATTACAAAATCTTGGTTAAATTATTCTTGTCGATTCTATATGTGATCACAATGGAGATGAATAAGTATAAAATAGTAGTAAAAAAAATAAAATAAAGAAATTAAAGCCATAGCAGTTAAGAGATGACCAATCCCAACTGACAGCACTCGTTCACGAGCATGACGCATGGATCAGCACCACCTAGCTCAACCATTATGGAGGGAGCCAAATGATCCAACACACGCGCCACCATCAGCGAGACATTTGAGTGAGCATGACAAGCTCTCAACTGCCATGCTTATTAAGTCAAAACACATAACATAGTAAAGTTACTATAAATAAAAAATGCTCCATGGTACTCACATTTACAAAATTGAAATAAATGATATTAAATTATACAATACTAACACTTTCAGTGTACTTATTCGATGGATGACTTTGATATGTAAAAAATAAAATAAAAAGTTATCGTACTGATAACAGTAAAAGTTATTCAGGTCGACATAAAAAAAAGGGTAAGAAACATCATTCTCTTAAAAAAAAAAAAACCTATTTAGTGAGCCCAAGTGGCTGTGGAGCAGGACTAGCATTTAGCCAAGCATTTTTGTCCGTGATATAATCATCTAACTTATAATATGCTTGATTACATAGTGTGCGTTTTATGCATGTCTTAAATTTTCTCTCATTTAGTTGGAGAATATCGACTGGTATTTTATTATAGCATTTTACACAGTACCCCATAAAAGAAGTGCTTACTTTCGACAATCTGAAACTTGGTTGATCTAATTTGTTCCTATTTCTAGTATTAAAATCATGTCTATCACTAATTTTCTTAAAAAGATGAAGATTTTTTCGAACATGCATAATGTTTTCATATATATATTGACAAGGTACCGTCATGATGTTAATTTTTTTGAACAATTCCCTTAGAGACTCGCGTCTGCCAAGATTATAGATGGCTCTGACAGCCCTCTTTTGCAGAACAAAGATAGAATTTATATCTGCAGCTCGTCCCCAAAGCAAAATACCGTAAGACATGATGCTATGAAAATAACTAAAATAAACTAGTCTCGCGGTATCCACGTCTGTTAATTGTCTAATTTTTCTGACAGCGTAAGCGGCTGAACTTAACCGCCCTGCAAGAGATGTTAAGTGGGGACTCCACTGCAGCTTTGAATCGAGCGTAATCCCTAGAAAAACTGTCTTCTCAACGAATTCTAGCATGTCCTTGTTCAATATAACGTTACATTTACTCCCTCTAACATTAGGTAAAGCGAATCTTATACATTTCGTTTTTTTCTCATTTAACACTAAATTATTAACAGTAAACCAATTGCGAACCTTAAGCATAGCGTTATTTACGTCGTCAAGGTGCTGTGCTTGTCTATTTACTCTAAAAATGAGTGAAGTATCATCAGCAAATAACACCATTTGTGGTTGGTTTTCTAGTAAATGAGGTAAATCGTTTATATATAATAAAAAGAGGAACGGACCCAATATTGAACCCTGCGGAACGCCCATCTTTACTTTTAAGCTTGATGAATTTACACCGTTTATTTGAACTTGCTGTAGTCTATCATTCAAATACGATTTTACTAAGTTAAGTGCTAGATCACCGAGACCGTAATGCTCAAGCTTTAGGAGCAGTGTTTCGTGATTCACGCAATCGAACGCTTTAGAGAGGTCGCAAAAAATGCCAACGGCATCCTGTGAGTCCTCCCATGCATTAAAGATGTGCTTAATTAAAGTAACACCGGCGTCAGTAGTACAACGTCCTCTGGTGAAACCATATTGTTGATCGTGTAGGATGTTGTTACAGTTAAAATGATTGAGCATTTGATTGAGCATCACTTTTTCAAACATCTTGCTGAAAACCGGCAAAACCGAAACAGGTCTGTAATTATTGGTGTCCTTGCTATCTCCGGATTTGAAGAGCGGTATAACTTTGCTGTACTTCATTAAATCCGGGAATATCCCTTGGTCTACGCACAGATTAAATATTAAAGCTAAATAGGGTGCTATTGTCTCAATAATAGATTTACAGACATTAGTAGACATGCCCCACAGATCTTCGGTAGCCTTGATCTTAAGCTGTTTAAAAGCCTTTAAAACGACCACAGGGTTAATGTGTTTAAATTTAAATTCATTAGGACAGACTGTAACATTCCCTCTTAGTAAGTCAATAGCAAGTGAGGGTGAGGAATCTAAGATTTCAGTAGTTTTAATTGGAATACTAGTAAAGAATTCTGCAAATTCCTGAGCAACATCGATATTACTGCTTATGACACCTTGGGCAGTCTCAAGAGTGTAATCAGTATTATGTCTTTTGCTCCTATTTGTTTCGTTATTGATGATTTTCCAAACTGTTTTTATTTTATTTTCTGCCGATTTAACTTTGTTGCTAATGCACAAGGATTTAGCTGCATTACACGCATTTTTAAAAATTTTTGAATAGGTAGCAACATGCTTATTAAAAGTTTCAGTATTTATGTAAGGCTTAAGGCCATACAGCTCAAAAAGTCTATCCCTGCTTTTCCTAATACCTTTAGTCGCCCAGTCGCTGAATAAAAACTTAGGGCAAATAGTTTTGGATTTTTTCTTAAAAATATTATTAAACTCTGTATGCACTACTGAACAGAATTCTTCATACAAAATATTACCATTATTCATATTAAAACCCTGGACACATAATTTACTAATTAAAATGTTATTAAATTTATTTAAATTACCAGATGTTATTGGTCTCGATTGTATCTGCACTTTTTGTAATGGTGTGTTGCACTCGAAAGTGACGGTTAGTCCGCTGTGATCCGAAGGAAGATAATTAACTATGCCTTTATCTAAGTAGCCGCAGCAACAAAAAACATTATCAATACATGTAGCAGTAGTCGAAGTTATTCGTGTTGGTTCAAGAAACACATTTGACAAATTGAATGATTTAAAGAGACTAATAAATGTACTGCTATTTGAATTATTTTCTAAAATATTAATATTAAAATCACCACAGATTATTACTGATTTATTACCAGTAGCAAGTTTAGTCAAAACATCTTCCATTATAGTTTCAAATATAGAATAATTCTGATAATTTGAGGGTCTGTAAACGCACACTATAATATGCTTATCTAGCTCAACACTGGACAATTCAATAATATGTTCAATTGATAGTTCAACTATGTCTTTACGGGGTTTAGATTTGATACTATTTTTAATTAAGATTAGTGAACCACCACGCAGCATGGATTTGCGGTTAAAACAACTACTCACATTATAGTTCTCAAAGTTAATTAACATTTCATAATCTTTTAACCAATGTTCGGTTAAACAAATAATGTCGAACATTGTCTTTTCTAAAAAAAGTTCAATTTCTAATTGTTTAGAAGAAAAACCTTGAATATTCTGATGAAATAGTTTTAAGGAATGATGCTTAACCCTCTTTTTACAATTTAATAAGTGATTGCTAGAAGATACTTTGTTGTTAATAAATTTAACTATATTGTTATTAGTACCTTCTGTTGTCTTACATTCTAGTTTAAAATATTTGTGCTTACCACGTTTACATTAGTATTATTACTAAATATTGTGGTGCATATAGTGGAAGACTTCGACATACTACTTATGTCTGAGTTAATATTTAAAGCTAATAGCCAAGCTATCCGACGCCTAAAACTAATGGGCAGATACGCCGTATCCCTAGTCGATTTCAATTTTTCAACAAAACTGTTGGTGTCAAAAAATAAAAGTTTGTCACTATGGTGATTAACCAAAAATTGCATATGGTTATTTAATAAATGTATGTTATTATTTTGCCTCTTTGAGAGGTTTACAAAGTACGGAAAAGCACACAGTATTATTTTCCGACACTCAATTTTCAAAATTTCAGTGATCCTATCAGTTAAATCGTCTTTTGTAACATTAGTACTATTTCCTACTAATATAGAAATAATTGAATTAGGATCATATTCTTTCCTTAGTACGGTAGACATAAGTTCATTATAAGCTGTACCAGGCATGCAATAATTTACAGAAGAATGCATCAGGTTGTTGTTTACTAATTTACCTAACCCTCTCCCTAAACTGTCAGAAAACATAATAGGACAGTAACAAACTTTATCAAAAGGTATAGAACTACTGTCTTTCTCAGGCTGGAGAGCCTCAAGATAAGATTCCTCCTGGATGGTACCTAGAGTGGAGCTGACAGGCAGCGGGTCCACTTGGTCTGCATTGGAGTTACACATCTCCACTAATTTATTTGTGGCAAGGATGTGCTCTTTTATTTGTTTTTCAGATGTCACATATTTTATATGAAGAGAATGTAGTGACTGTTCAAGCACCTCAATTTCCGACTGAAGGCGTTGAGTGTCCGCCACATAAATGTTTTTACTGTCCTCTAATTTTATTTGAAAATTATTTAATTTATTAATAAGAAAAACACGTTCTTTCCTTAATTTAATATTATTGGAATAGTGTTTTTGTTGTTTCTTATATTTATTGCATTTTTTAATAATTTTGTTGAACTTAGCATATTTTTTAATTTAATTTTGACTCACTGTGTAGCTACTATTATTATACTTTACTAAAGAATCTTCAGTGAGGTCTATTGTTATTAAGGAATTTGGGTTACAATTACTTTTAATTAATTCATTATATAAGTGGTCTGTTTCTCTTGCCTGAGTACATACTTTTTCCTTTTGCAACTTTGTAATCCGTGCATTTGCATGAATTAGTTCTTCTTCCAAGTCCCTAACCTTACACAACGCCTCCTCATACGAATTGCTACAATTATTGAACCCGTCGGTGACCACCCGCAGTTTGTCCCGTTCATCGACAACATCCAGGAATTGCTGATGAAGGTCCACTAGCTCCCGCTTCAGGCTTGTATTTTTGTCAATGATTGACTTGACTTCCTCTTCACAGTCATCCCTCTCCTGTAGCAGTTGTTGGCTTTGGCATTGGATGTTTGAAGCCTTAAGTTCTTCGAGGGCCGTTCTTAATTTAACCTCCATAACCTGAGCAGTAGCCTTACGGGTCATCACTGACATGGTTACAGGAATAGTTACTGAAATTAGAATAAAAGAAACGGTGAGAACTAATCGAATAGACAAAAGTAGGAAAGGTGTGTGAAATGAAAGAAAATAAGTGAAAATACAATAAGATAGCTAGTGTTTATATGTGGAGAAGAAGTGAGGCAGGATGCTGATTGAAGATCAACAACTATGTTAACTTGAAATGCAAAGTTACAATAATTAAATAAAGTTAACTAATTTCACTTTTCCCTTTGTGGGTACCTAGTACTTATGTTATGATAAAAGTTTAAACTATTATATCAATACTACAATGTAAATTAGGTAAACTGTATTGATCAGTATACTCCTACAACAGTTAACGTTTTTAAGATAGGTACCAAGTTTCCTCTCCTGTGTGAAGACAAATGATGAAGACTTAGTGGAGTACCTACCAATTAAATTAAAACAAATTCTACTGGAACTCAATGAGAGTGTGTTACTAACTTAGTGATTGTGTGCTAAATTATGACTATTATAAAATAAAAGTAAACAATACTCCCCGTTTAAATCCGCAGGTTGACATCAGCTGTTCGAAATAGGTTACCGGTAACGGTGGATAACCAAACACTCGAGTTTTACTTTGTTTTTTTTACGGGAAAACAATAATCCCGGTTTATTATGCACTTATATTTGTTATAGATATAAAATTACACCTTAATTTAACTTAAATATTAATTAAAACGAATTTTAAAATACGGATTAAAAAGAACAATGGCGAACTGCCTAACAAATTTTTGTTAACATTTTTTTTTTGCGTCTACCGATGAAAAATATTTAAAAGTGTAGAGATTGAATGCCTGAACAGTTTTGTCTTCCGCTATACTTTTATAGGAAGTCTAGAATTAAAGGTATTCCAGTTTAAAAGTTTTGAGGTTATGTTTTGTCAACAACAGACGCTAATCGATAAAGAAACAGAAAAATACCTACTTAACACTTATAATATCATTGATAGAAATGCAACACATATGTTACAGTTGACACACATGATGCGTGTAGGCATTACACGGCTTCCCATCGTGGTAAACAAATCGCTGCACACACAACAAAATCCAAAGTATCAGGCCGAAAGTCGTCGTATAGGCAAGTTATCAGAATCCTTAGGCAAGCAGTAATGACGTAGGGAACAGTAAATCTCAGAGTCCATAAGCAGAAGCAGTCGATAAAGTGAGAAATCACGGATAATCGATGGATAACACAAAATAACAAGACGCGCGCGCAAGCAACGAACTAGTTGTTGAAGTTATGTCAAATCTGTCTAGTGTCTGTCATCTGTCAGGCCGGTTAACAGATGTCATGGATTTTTATTTATGGTGGTATTGCCATGCTCGAATTGTACATCGATTTCATTTGTGTATTAATTACGACCGCTATTTTTGTAGCACCAACAATTATTTTTGTTTCCACATTTATATTCTGAAGCAGAAATATATTTCTTAAGTATATTAATGGAATCTGTAAAGCAGCATTTCATATTACTTGACTAAGATTTTTGTTACATGGCAACATTAAAAGTTCGGCTTATTTTTTGTCATCATTAAACTAGTCAAGTAAGTTTCCAATTATGACGATTTTTTTGCCAGACTTCAATAGGCAATAAGATTGATTTAATAAAACTTAGTAAATTATTTCGCCAGTATGTATCATAGTGACATATGTAGACGCTCAATAATTCCATCAACAATTTTCTCGCCATTGTTCTTTGACATGTCACTCGGGCAGTGTTGCCACAAGTTCTCTCCGGGAGAGGGGCGGCAAACCCAACGCCCGGTCCCTATTTCTAGGGACCGCGAACCCGATGCCTCGGGCGAGGGGCAAACAGCCCCGACACCGATTCCTCGCGCCCCACTCTGGGGCGATGAGATGACCACCACCGGGCTCACTCACTTATTGCGCTCGCTTTGTTGAGATAGGTCGTTACTCTGTCCGGTTGTACCTAACTTTTGCTAATTGTTTCGTCATAGGTGGATTGTTTTTAAATCTTAATTAGACTAATTAGTTTCGTATTATTTTTGTGTTTAGAAGTAAAAATCATTTTTGTTGTAAAGTTGTTTGTGGTAAATTTATTTTGTTAGGTGGTATTAAAAAATTGTTTTTAAAAAAATCACTTCTGGTCTTATTCTTTAGACTATCGTATTGGCTAATTGCCCTTCGTTGATAGCCCGAGGTCGAGGTGCACGAACACGCTGTGTTAGATTCATATCTACGCACCCAACGGCGCACTGTGGTTCTCTGTAAAAAAAAAGTAACAATTAGGTTTTTGATCAATTTTTTTTTTTTGGAATAAATGGAAAGATATACAATATAAATTTTATTGCAAAACTATTTTTTAATTTTTTATTTTCGTTATAGTTCAAAAGTTATTTCAAAATAAAAATTTACTTTTGAATCCAGTACCGAAAACCCCCGAGTTTAGAACATGAGCGCGTGTGACGTCATACGTTTAGCTGCCAGATGAAGTAAGTAAAAACTATGAAGTCACAACTATAGTCATGTGATATTTTTTGAAATTTTAACAATTTTTAATTATTTATAATTAATTGAAATAATTTTCCTAACGTTTTTTGCATTAAATATCAACATTATTAATAATAAATTAAATACATAAAAAATACCAATATTTTTTTTTTCAAATTCCCTGTTAGCATCGAATTGTCACATAATATAGGAATTAAACAATACATTACTAGCAGTATGCAAAAGGATTAAGTTATTAACAAATAAACCCTAACTTTTTAAATATCTATTTTAGTTATTAACATTGTTATCTGTATTTTATACGGGTAGTAGACCACAAACAGATATTTAACAATGGCATTGTAGTAAATTCCAACATTGTGTAAAACTCTCCCAAGCAAATTTGTGCATTATTATTAACGACTTAAGTGCGGTAACTCATCATCTTCCTGCCCTTGTCCCAAGTTATTTGGGGTCGGCGCAACACGTTTTCTTCTTCCATTCCGTCCTGTCAGCCGTCATGCAATCACTGACTTCTCTTTCATTCATGTCCTTCTTCACACAATCCATCCATCTTTTCTTTGGTCTTCCTCGTGCTCTCCGTCCATAACATAACATAACATCACGCCTGTAATCCCTGAAGGGTTAGGCAGAGGTGTAACCCATTAGTACACCCACATTTCGCCAGTTATGTTTTTTTAGTCCCATGTAATAGGGGGCGAGCCTATTGCCATCAACCGGGCACAAATCCAGACTCCGAGGCTGCTACTGAGAAATTCCTGATGGAAAAACCCAATAACACTTTGCCCGACCTGGGAATCGAACCCAAGACCTCATGTACAGCAGTCGCGCTTGCGACCACTAGACCAACGAGGCAGTCCATCCACATTCATATTCATAACTCTCCTGGTCACATGCGTTTCATCCCTCCGCTTCACATGCCCATACCAAGACAAACGATTCCCTTTCAACTTTTCTGTCACTGGCGCTACTCTCAGACTTCCTCTTATGTACTCATTCCTGACCTTATACATTCTGGTCACTCCACACATCCATCTCAACATTCTCATCTCCGCTACATGCAATCTTTTTTCATCCGTCTTCTTCGCAGCCCAACATTCCGATCCATACAATACGACAGGTCTTATCACGGACTTGTAGATTTTCCCCTTTAACTTGAGGGGCATCCGTGGGTCGCAAGTTGTTCCAGTGACCTGTCGCCATTTCATCCATCCTGAGTTGATCCGGTGCGTTACGTCTCGGTCTATCTCACCGTCTCCTTGGACAAGCGACCCGAGATACCGGAAGTCGGAGCAGATCGGTATGGGCGTTCCAGCAAGAGATACTGGGACAGAACTAGAGAGACCGCCGAAATCGCAAAACAAGTACTCTGTTTTGGTTCTGCTCAATCTCAGGCCAACACTCTCCAGTCTTTGCCACCACACCTCCAATCTGCTCTGGACCTCAAGGCCACTCTCGGCAACCAGCACTATGTCATCCGCAAACAGCATACACCAGGGAGCCTCTTCCTGGATGTCCGACGTCAAAGCGTCCATTATCAACAGAAAGAGGTAAGGGCTGAGGGCCGACCCTTGGTGCAAGCCGACAGACACATTGAAGCTGCCAGTAGAGCCCACTGTAGACCGGACTTGAGTACTGCATTGACTGTACATTGCCCGAATCAACTGCACATACTTCCCAGGCACACCTTTCTCCTTAAGGGCCCACCACAAAACCTCACGAGGCACTCGGTCGTATGCCTTTTCGAGGTCGACAAATACCATGTGCAAGTTTTTATGCGCACTTTTATATTTTTCGCAAAGCTGGCGGATAGCAAAAATGGCATCTGTGGTACCCCGACCAGGCATAAAACCGAATTGGTTTTGTGAAATTTCACTCTCTTCTCTCAGACGTCTTTCTATAACTTTCTCCCAAACTTTCATACTATGTGACATTAGCTTTATTCCTCTATAGTTGTTGCACTCCAGCACATCACCTTTGTTTTTAAAGATGGGCACTAGCGAGCTGTTGCACCATTCCTCAGGTATGGCTTCATCCCGCAGCAACTTATTGAAGAATAAAGCTAACCACGACCATCCATCAACCCGCAATAACTTCCATACTTCAACTGGTATTCCATCTGGGCCTAACGCCTTACCATTCTTCATTCCATTTACTGCTATTCTCACTTCATCCATACTTACCATTCTCACTAACCCTTCATTCACTGGTTTATTCTCAAGCACCCCATTCCAGTTATTCTCCTCATTCATCAGTTTTTCAAAAAAGCCCTTCCATCTATCCCTAATTTCCTCATCATTCGCAAGAACCATTCCAGCTTCATCTCTTATACATTTAATCTGACAAATATCCCTCGCCTTTCTTTCTCTAGCTCTAGCCAGCCGGTACAGGTGTTTTTGGCCGGCTGGGCTGTCCAGTGTGCTGTACAGCTCATCTTGAGCTTTCGCTCTCGCTATAGCCACAGCTTTCTTAGCTTTTTTCTTAAGAGCATCATACTCACTCTTTTTTTCAACTTTCAAAGTAACATTCTCCTCTTCCACACTCTGCCATTCTTTCAATTTCCTCTTCTTTTCCCTCAACACGTTCTGTATTTCTGTCGACCACCACCATGTATCCCTATCTATCGTGCCCCTCCCTTTCGTCTCTCCCACAATGTCCTTCGCTGCACACCGAATACACCCAGCCATTTCCTTCCAGCATTCATTCACACTCCGATCATTCATGTCTCCCATCTCTATCATTTTATCAACCACTCGCTCCCTGAATTTCTTCGCACAATCATTCTTCTCTAACAAATGCCATTTCACTTTAGGGGGAGATCGCTCTTTGCCTTTGGGACACTGAGTTATCATATTTACTACCATAACCAGAAGTTTGTGTTGTGAGACTAAGTCTTCTCCTGGTAGCACTTTACAGTCCTTGATGTGCTTTATGCTCTGGCGTCTAACTAAGAAGTAATCAATTTGTGTCCTGTGGTTGCCACTTTTATATGTAATTAGGTAGCTGTCGTTCTTTTGGAACCAAGTGTTTGCCACTGCCAGGTCAAATGCAGTAGCTGATTGCAGCAGTTAAGTGCGGTAACTCAATTTCAAAATACATTGATGACTTAAAATGAAGGGCCATTGTTTTATAAGTAGGTGTTGAAAGATTTGTTATCGATTCATAAAATGTACAAACAATGTCTTTGAACGCGCCGATATTAAAAAAAAGAAAGGAAAAAAAAACCTCTTTTTAAATTAATATTTTGAATATTATGTACACGTAATTTCTTATTTTATTTTTGCAAAATTCTAAGTTATGTATTTTATTAATATTTATCGCAAATAAGCAATCTACCTCGACTTCGCACGGGTCTTACAAATCTCTAACATGCTCGGCTTTGCTTTATAATAATTTGCATGCACATAAAAACCTTCCAAAAAAAATCTCTAAATGAGAGTGAGAACCCATATCAAAATCCGTTGCATTGGTTTAGAAAAAATAGCGGAGAATCAGATAGACAGACAGAAACAGCGACTTTGCTTATACTACAAGTATTTAGAGACCCGAGGTAGAGATTTGACATTAAATATGTTTGTAGTCAGCAATCATTAATATATTTGTGTATTTCTTTTACACAGAAACTCAATAACACACGATTTCATTAGAATAAAATTTCTAATAACTACAACAAATATACGAAATATAAAAAATGCATGTAGGTTTCTTTTAGGCATTCAAATATAATATGAATTATTAAAAATTTGTTTGTAACATACGATTTAATCTATAAAACTCTGTTGTCGGGCCGACGGCGACGTTGGCGTCAACTCGCGAGACAAAAACTTTTAACGGTAACAGAAGAAAAAAAATGTGATCTATATAATAATTCAAACAATAAATACATAGCTCAGTAAAGGAAACCAACATGCACTTAATTTATTTCTATCTCTGGATAAATAAAATTAACTTACTTGTAGATTTAACTCCAGCGCAATTTGGGATACATTCAATCCTTGTCTATGCAAGACAATGATTTCATTTCTTTCTTCCTGATTGAGGTTTCGGGTTGTCATCGTTAATGACAAAACACAGCCCACAGGTAGTCACGATACACAGTCCAGGATACGAGCAAGGGTCAAAAAGAGTTCCACGATCACAGTCCGGTTTAGAAAGCAAAGGTCACAGTTAGGCAGGCAATCAGTCCGATAGAAATAAACAGGTCGTAAAATAAAATTGGGATAAAAACGGGAAGCGTGAACAATTAGCGAGATGCAAATCGGCACTGGCTAATGTTTGTTGATATTTTTTGCCGCACGCACTGACTGCACTCACACAAATATGTATTGTCTCTAATTGGGTGGAGCAAGGAAGGGGCGTGGTCTGTCACTATCTGCGCTTCCCCGCAGGACTATTTTCTTAACTGCGCATGCTTAAGTTTGGCCGATAGTACCTCACTGTTCAATCTTAGGTGCATACAACCTGTGGTAACTGTAGACGTAGCCGTACCAGAAATCATATATTTGGAGTATTTATCTAGAATTCTGGTGAGTTTCTCAAGGTCTTCCCCGATAAGTGTGGTTTTAAAACCTTTGGGTTGCTCCTCAGATTGAACCGTGAAAACCCTCGATAAAACTTTATCGTGAGTTAGACGTTGAGAATCCCTAGTCCTAAAATAAGTTACTCCTTCCCTATTCAATACATCGGTACCATTAATAATTGGTGCGTTCATGTATTCACTGGGCACAATAAGCAAATTTACCTCGAGGGTTATATCCTCAAGCTCTATTATGAGTGTGACATAAGAATCAACAATAATAATGGAACTACTTATTCCCTTCAATTGTTTATTAGTAGGTTTTCTCGAACAAGAAAAATTATTGACTACAGATGATGAAATCAACGAAACTTCCAATGCCCCACTGTCAATCAATACGTCTACAGGTATACCCTGAATCGTTCCAACTTCTATGTCACTGGACTTGTTTTGAATAAGGGGAGAACAAAAATTGACTTTACTTTTACTGGATTTATCTGTACGCTGTTTCGCGAAACAAACACTAATATCATGACCTGCCTTTTTACAATATGCACATACCGTCTAATTTGAACTGGAATTCGATTCTGGTTTTACCGGTTCAGGTTTAATTTGGTCAGTCGCGTTATTTGATTTTGATAGCTTAGGACAACCCGCTTGTTTATGCCCAGACTGACCGCAAGTGAAACATTTGGGACCCTGACCCTTAAACAAACGCTTAAAGTTATTCTTTTGTGGGCTCTCGTTACATTTAGAATCATTCTGTTTAGGGGTCGGCTTCACGAAGGTAGATAGGTAGCTAACGAGATTGTCAGACGTAAGATTAGCATTAGTAGCAGTTGCTTTGATTTAGGGGTCTCTAATCCCTCTAATAACAATTGCCACTATCAACTCATCTGATAGGCCTCTTAGGCGCTTTGCACACGGAGCAACTTTTGCAGCAACTGGCAACTGGCAACTTTCTGGCAACTCGCTGTTTACATGTAATTCAATTGGACTGCGCACACAGAGCAACTCAAGTTGCGAGTTGCGGCAATCGTCAACAGTTTCCAGTTGCGGCAACTAGCAACTTATTTAGTTGCTAGTTGCCGCAACTAGCAACTGTCAAATATTCGATTTCACACCCTCCCTCCCTCGCCCTGTGCCCGGCATAGTGTTGCCATTAACTTAGTGGTTTTTCCCACTAAGTAAACACTTCTTTTTGGGGTAATGTGTAAAATTCTATAATAAAATACTTCTTGATATTCCCCAACTAAATGAGAGAAAATTTTAACCATGCATAAAACGCACACTATCTAATCAAGCATTATTATAAGTTAGATGATTACTTATATCACGGACAAAAATGCTTGGCTAAATGCTAGTCCTGCTCCACAGCCACTCGGGCTCACTAAATAGGATTGTTTTTTAAGAGAATGATGTTTCTTACCCTCTTTTTTGTCGACCTGAATAACTTGTACCGTTATCAGTACGATTACGATTACTTTTTCTTTTTTTACATACCATAGTAATCTAACGGATAAGTACACTGAAAGTGTTAGTATTGTAAATTTATTTCAATTTTGTTTTTGAAAACCATCAACCTGAAACTTGCCCACTAAAAAATCCACAAGCCACCAGATACAAATTCTGACCACCAGAAGGTGGTCCCAATCTACCAGATCTAGTGGTAATACCGCAAAGTTTGCAACACTGCAACTCGGCTAAAAAAGTTGCTTACAAATTGCCAAAAAGTTGCGGCAACCGGCAACTTTATGGCAACTAGCAACTTTAACTTTTAACTTTTAAAGTATAGTAAATATGTACTAACTACATAGATATATGTATATATTATATATCTTAAGCACAAATATTACACAACAAATACACCTAAATAATCTAATCGACACTCTAGGTAAAAGTAGGTACATTACAAAACTATGACTTTGTATTTGACACCAGGATCTCTAAAACTTTATGTTTTTATCATTTCGGAGATACTTTTAATTCCGGTGGACTGTAATTGGTATAACAGTCCACCGAATCCACTGAAATGATAACACTGAGATGATAAAATAGAGGTTAGTTCTACATTTAACTCCGAAAAAAAATTATTTAAAAAATATGAACACTACTCAAACAAAACAGTACTTACTGCGAATTTAATACACAATTTTGAAACAAATTAAACAAATCTAGCACGAGTTATAACAGCCACCGAAATGAAACTATTTTTGTCCTCATATTACTGAAATGATAAACTTACTTTTTTGGCGGGAAACCGCAAGACGTTGGGACCGGTGCGTTCGCGCCGAGAGCTTAAGCCGGACTGATCCGGAGTGAGAAAAGGTGAAAGGGGCGTAACAACGCAATGTTGATGTGGCTATTCTACTAAAACTTACTGTCCTCTGAAATGATAACTTTTTTCCAGACAAAAGTTGACTGCCTGTCAAATCCATGAGAAAGAAGATAAACAAACAAAAATTGTTTTATTTGATCGAATATATTATAATTTAATGATAGCAAAATCAATTTAAATCCATATTACGAATGTATTTGCAGGAGAAGGTATGTTATGAGCGGAATTGGGTTCAGGACAGGTCACCGTGATGATAAAATAACACTTTGTAATTTTTTTTTTTGGGTATATTAGAGGGTAGATACCAATGATTTTTTTTGCCAAGGTAGAGAAATACTTACGTTGTTGAGAAAAAATATATAAAATTAATAATCAGCACATTGCACTACCGTTCTCAGGTTTGCCGTGTATTTTTTTGCTTGGGCAATTCACCCTGATATATATAACTCATTTTCGGCAAAATGTCCCTTACGTTAATTGATACTTCTGGTATCGAAATGTCAGTGTACAACCCATGCAAATTTGCTTTACCAAAACTCCAATCAGGAGCTAGACGTTCATGTGCTACAGATGGTCAGTTTTTGATAAATCTACACCTGGGCAGAGTTAACGTTATTTCCAAGGGCGGATGGTATGCGTCCACGGGCACCAGAGGGTCGATGTCTGATATTACACTAACATCATCATTGTCAAAAGTTGCCAAGACCAGATCCAAAATGCCGCCATATTTATTGCTGACATTATTAAACTGTTGCAATTTACAATAGTTGGTGAAATAATTGAATTTTGCTACAACACTATTATTACATGACTTTAGATTGAAATCACCAACTAATACGAATTGATAATTCGAATATTTACAAATACTGTTCTCTATACAATCTACAACATCGAGATATTTTTCACTACTATAACTAGGAGGTAAATAGGTTACACAGATTACAAACACCACATGTTTCCACGATATTAGTGCAAATAGCAACTCTTTCTCATCAGTCAAGCCATCTATATCTGTAATTCTCTTGACTGTGTAACAATCATTAATAGCCAGAAGTACGAAATATTTTAGATATACAGAACTATTGAGAAATGTTTCTATTATATCACTGCTAGAAATAGCAACGTTGTTGTAGAAGGTCATAGTTTTTGTACGAAGACCTCTTACATTCTGATAGATTATAACAATTTTCTTACACTGCCTCCTGTTCCTGAAATGGTTTTTTCCGAAAGTTCTGTCTCCAAGGTTTAATGCATACATCAAAGTCAAAGTCAAAGTCAAATCATTTATTTCAATTAGGCCACTATAAGGCACTTTTGAACGTCATTACATGAAAAAAAAAATAGAATTGAATCTAGTTCCTTCCAAAAGGTAGTTTTGTATGGAGGAGAATGGGCAAGAAACTTCATACGTACTCTTTTAAAATCAACGTTTTACAATGTTATTAGGTATTTATATACATAGCCATACGTAATTACATGTGAATGCAATTTATACCTTATATAAAAAACTACTGTATAATAACACACAAAAATAATTTATATTACAAATGAGGAATTCATGGTAAAAATATATTTAAAGTTACATCGTGTTCATATGTTAACAAATATTGGAACTGTAGACCACTCTCAACATCTCAACCAACAATGAAACAGCGTGTGAGCCTGTGCAATCCGATAGTAAAAATCAAATAGAAAATAAAAATATAATAAATAAAAGTGTCAAAAGAAAAAAGGAAATATATATACATATAATAGGTTGGGGAAAAAGTTTCTTCGCCTTTTTTAAGAAAATTCAAAACATATTTTTTTATATTTTATTTACATTTAACTAAAGTATGTAGGCACCATTTTGCTTTCTGCCATCTTGTAGGTAGGGACATGATCCCATTGCTATAAAAATTTTGGCACTTATGATCAAAACACCGCGATAAGTGGTTTTGGCAGTCCTCTCGTGATGTTAACCTGACACTGCCTAAAGAATTCTGAAGAGACCGTAACAGGTGGAAATCTGAAGGTGCAAGGTCAGGACTATACGGCGGATGCATTAACACCTCCCAGCCAAATTCTCTTAATTTTTGCTGAGTGGCTAAAGATGTGTGAGGTCTAGCGTTATCATGATGAAAAACCACCCTTCTGTTGATTAATTCCGGCCGCTTTCTCTCAACTTCTTGCTTTAATCTCATCAGTTGTCGCAGTAGAGTTCAGAATCGATGGTCCTGCCTGGTTGTAATAGCTCATAATGAATAATGCCCTTCCAATCCCACCTCACACACAGCATCACCTTGTTGCGAGTTAACCCGGGTTTCGCCAGTCTGTGAAGCCTGACCGGCCTTTGACCACGACCTTTTTCGCACGTTCTTGTCGTACGTGATCCACTTTTCATCACCAGTTATCAGCTTCTTCAAAAATGGTTCGGTTTCATTACGTCGTAATAAAGAATCACAAATGAGTACAGGGTTCATTAGGTTTATTTCAGTGAGCTCGTGAGGTACCCAAATATCGAGCTTTTTTGTGTACCCAGTTTTTTTCAAATGCGCCAAAACTGTTTTGTGGTCAATTCCCAGTTCGTAAGCTACGTCGTAACTACTGACATGCCGATCTTGCTCTACTTTTTCAAAAATGGCATCCATTTTATCCGTAATAGGGCGACCAGAGCGACGTGCATCTTTGACATCAAAATTTCCGGATTGAAAACGCTTAAACCAAATTTGTGCTACTCTCACAGAATTTTTTGTAATGAAATTTTAAAATCGAATTTCTTCTTTAGATTCACTTATCTTGTCAGTACGAAAAACAAATGAAAATCACTCATTTTTCTAATTTGAATTTGAATTATGGTCTTTATAATTTAAACTTTCAATGATACCAAAACCAGCCAGATACAAATAAGTAGTATAGCTAAAGAGATTTTATTACAAGTTCATACATACTATAATGCGAAAAGACTTTTTAAATTCTGCATATTTTAACTTTTAAATTCTTAATTTGTACCTTTTAATTATTATGATTTAGTAGTTTTATATAGTGTACATACATTGCTTTCACGTGCCATGTCGTGTATGATTTTGTATACAAATGTTGTAAACATTGATTTTAAAGAGTACTTATGGAGTTTCTTGCCCATTCTTCTCCATATGACGTGTGAATGTTGGCTACGATTGGTGCATATTAACTAGAGCATTAACTACTTAAAACTACTAGCAATATTCAGCAATGTAGTGAGTCCATTCATTAAAATAAAAATATACGTATTGTGTTCCCTGTGTCATCGCGTCATACAGTTTTATGTTGCACTGTACGTAGGTACCTACATAAGTACTAGGTTTATTCTGTATCACTAATCTTTCTCAGTTTCGTTATATCCAGACCCTTGCAGTCGTCCTTGAGTTTTCACAAAGATTCGATGTACCTAATCATGATTCTACGATATAAACATAAAATTAATCTATGTACGTTTCAGTGGAAGAGCAACCTGAAGCGGAGGGTCAAAGTATAACCGAAGTTTTACACGCAACTTGCACAAGCATCTCTCAAGCAGGTCTCAATTATCATTTGGTGAGTTAAGAATATTATCGCTTTTTGTTTATAGGTAACAATATAACTACCTAGCTACTTATGCGTCTGTCTCCGCTCGGAGAAACGCGCACGGCGTTCATTTAACCTTCAAGCGGGCGCGCGTAATCGAATCGACCGCACTTAGTACATTTTTGTTCATATTATTATTACTACCCATCACATGTATTTCTCATGTCTAGTAGCCTGTCGCAATGTCATTGGGAGTATAATAAAGAAGAATCCGTCGCGCGGGGTGCTCCCCCCACTTCACAAATTGCAATTGTTTTAGTCCCGGCGCAGTCGTCGAAAAGACTACACGCGCCTGTCGTCGAAAAGGTTACGCGCGACGCTCAACGCGACATACACTCGTTCACGCTCGTAATAGTTCTTTGGCCGTTATTCAATATTATAAAATAAAGTTTGGATTTTTTTACACAAAATGAGTCGTAGGCCGTTACCACAAAGTGCAATCGAGGATTTACTAAGAGAAGACGAAGAAGAGAGTGAATCAGAGCTCAGCGACCATGGCTCTGAAACTTCCGACCACATCATTCCAGACGAACCTCGATCTGCTGAGGAATCAAACTGCTCGGACTCAGAAGAGGATAATTTGCCACTGTCAGAAATAAATAGCTATTTTACTGGGCGCGATAAAGTAACAAAGTGGCAAAAATCGAACAATAACAGAGTAAGGCGTCAAGTACAAAATATTCTTACGGAAGATGCGGGTATCCGAAGAAATGGTATGGGAGTAGCGACATTTACGGAAGCCTGGAGTTTATTCATTTCCGAGAATATTATTCGAAAAGTTGTTACATGTACCAACGAATTTATTCAAAAAAAAACGCCATCGTATAACAGAATACGTGACTGCAAACCAACAGATGCGGTGGAAATTCGAGCACTTCTTGGATTGTTGTACATAGCGGGATCATTGAAGACATCACACGCCAATTTAGAAGATTTATATTCAAGTGATGGGACAGGTATACCTATTTTTCCCACTACTATGTCAGTAAAAAGAGTAAAATTTCTACTGAACTCATTACGGTTTGATAATGCTACTACACGACAAGCTCGTCGTACTTTAGACAAAGCTGCGCCAATAAGAGAAGTTTTAGATATGTTTACACAAAACTGTCTTTTGCCATATTCAGTGGGAGAGAACGTTGTAATCGACGAGATGATGGTTGGCTTTCGAGGAAAATGTCCTTTCCGACAGTACATGAAATCAAAGCCTGACAAATACGGAATCAAACTTTATCCACTAGTAGATGCTGCTACGTTTTACGTCCTAAATATTGAACTTTATGCTGGCAAGCAGCCTGAAGGCCCATATCAGTTGAGTAATGCTGCGGCAGACGTCGTGAAGAGGCTAATTACACCGATTTCTGGCACTGGAAGAAACCTCACCATCGACAATTGGTATTCGAGTGTGACGTTGATGAACGATTTGGCCAAGGATCATAAGATTTCTGTTGTGGGTACTATGCGTAAAAATAAGAAAGAAATACCTCCTTGCTTTATAGATAAAAATCGACCTGAATATTCAAGTCAATTTGGATTTTCAGATACAGCTACACTCGTGTCTTACGTGCCCAAAAAGAAAAGATCTGTAGTTCTTATATCATCACTTCATTGTGCTGCAGAAATTGATGAAAGTACAAATGAAAAGCGCAAACCCAGCATCATTACTTTTTACAATAAAACAAAAGGGGGTGTCGATGAAGTCGATAAAAAAGCAAAAATGTATTCAGTTTCAAGAAAGAGCAATAGATGGCCATTGACACTCTTCTTTCGTCTCCTGGATATTGCAGGAATAAATAGCATGGTGATATTGAGGGCAAATAATGTGGTTATACGGAAAAGGCGGATGTATTTACGAGCATTAGGCACTGAATTGACAAAAGAGTATGTCCAAAGAAGATCAACGACGTTAGGCCTTCCAAGAAAACTAAAAAGAAACATAAGGGAGCATTTGAATATTGAGGATAGTGTTGCTGAAACAGAAGCAAGTACTTCTGGCACATGCAGAGCAACCTGTAAAATATGTCCAGCCAAAAAAAGGAGGCAATCAAAAACGCAATGTAAATTATGTATGAAAAATATTTGTAGAAGTCATACAACATTTATTTGCAATCAATGTTATATGGACGAAGAAACTGATTCTAATGAAAACTAAACCAAAGTTAATTATTTGTATTCATAATTAGTATTTTTTATTATTAGATAAGGTATACAAACTAGTCTTAGATATATAAAAGGGGTGTGTGTTCCTAATTTTTTATTTGATTTCTATAATGTTTGAGTTATGTTAATTAATCTAATAATTGTTTGTTTTTCATGAATATAATTACTTTTTTTTGACAAATTACTATTTAAAGACAATATTTAAATAATTACTATTTAAATAAATATTGAATAATTAGTGCTTTATTTCTCTTATTAATCCCGTAGGTCTTTTCGGTTACGCGCGCCCGCTCCCGTTATAAATGACTACGCGCCCGCTTGAAGGTTAATACAGAAACGTATAACAGTTTTCTCCCTAGCTTGTGACACTAAGAGTAAAAACATATTTTTTAATACTACGATCCAAAAACTCAAATGTTATTTTAGAATAAGCAATAATTGCAAAAAAAAATACGAACATGGCAGCAGTGGGAGATATTTATAGAGATACATTTGAATAGAAATAACGCCGTATGCATTTATTCTTATAGGAAAACTTATTATCTTGACTGAGTCGAGCCCCGGTCGCTGGATTTACATATTTACAGATGAGGCACAGCAGGAGACATGTATTTAAAACAAAAACTATATATGATTTTTTTGTTATATTATGATGCAATTCATGCTAAGTCTTACTGCTAACACCTAAGTTACTTTATAACATTATTCACGGGCGGAGATAAGCGGCTGCTTAACGATAGGAAATAACTAAAACGAAATGTTATTTGTTTTAGATTCTTATTACTACCAATAATGATTTATTGAGTAAAACCTCGTCAGCTGTAAATATGTATCATATAAATGAAATTAAAAACCTTTTAATGGAAAATTCATACAAAAGACCGGCGCCATCTTGTTTTAAAAAGCCGTATTTACAAACCTCAAAGACAGAGGGTGTTTGTTGTCCTGTAAGAGATATTCAAAGTGATGACCACATTCGCGACATTACTATACAAGTATCCATACAAAAAAATAGTTCCGATGAAGTACTAAAAAATCAGGCATTCAAACAAAGAAAAAATCAAGATAATACAAAACGCGTCAATCCTTTGTTATCCATGACGAAAGGGGGAGATAAGGAAACCCTTAATGCATTTTCAAACGATCATCATAATCAAAAACAGGTAATTACAAAGCATTCCTTAGCTTACACTTCAAATATTCCCGAAAAATTGAGAAAAATAATACCTGAGCATAGTACGTCTTCTCAGCCACCTAAAGAAATTTCCACCGAAAGTAAAAAGGAACAGCCACCTAAAGTAATTTCCACCGAAAGTAAAAAGGAACAGCCACCTAAAGTAATTTCCACCGAAAGTAAAAAGGAACAGCCACCTAAAGTAATTTCCACCGAAAGTAAAAAGAAACAGCCACCTAAAGTAATTTCCACCGAAAGTAAAAAGAAACAGCCACCTAAAGTAATTTCCACCGAAAGTAAAAAGAAACAGCCACCTAAAGTAATTTCCACCGAAAGTAAAAAGCAACAGCCACCTAAAGTAATTTCCACCGAAAGTAAAAAGAAACAGTTTCAAGACACGAGAAAAACTGTTACTGGAGAAGAAGCTTCAACATCCGGCATTAATTTGAATACTAAAAGGAATGTCGTTGCTCATAGCACTAACAGCAACTTGACTGGCATGTCGATAGACGCGTTCGATGGACCATCCATTATATTAAAAAAAATAATTACTAGTACTACTTTGGAGCAAGATGAGCGATTAAACGCATTTATTCCAAGATTTAGACAGACAATGGAAGAGGTTTTGACTCAGGTGTTACAACAACAGCCATCGTTTATACACGCGGCTACGCCGCCGCCCCCTTGGTCATTATATGAAGCAGTGCGAAACTTTGCAATAAAATTCTTTGATCACCGTGGTATTTCTGGAGCCTCTACAAGAATAATAAATATGCTCATGCGAGTTGAAGATAAAGGTAAGTCGTTTTTAGGGTTCCGTACCGAGCGTGCCAATAATGGGCCGGTTTAAGTCGCGGGGATATGATAAAAACAGGGATTTCATCAAATCCCTAAGGGATTTCATCAAATCACGGATGATGTTAAAATAACAACACGATTTTATCATTTCCCTAAGCAAATCTGGTGATTTGACCAATCCCTTAATTGATTCAGTGAAATGACGGGAACCGATCACATATCCGATTTTTTTTTGTTCGAACTTCATTTTGTTTAATTGTCCGTATGAGCGAACGAAGCGAGCTCGAGACTTAGGGCACCCCGACTCGGACAGGTTCGGTTAGAAGTGGATGGCAGAGTCCAGTGAGCGAGCTCAGCGAGCGAACAGACCAGACGGTTATTTTTTTTTTTAAACCACCCAGAAGTAGGACCCCGGGCAGCGGGGCTCTGTCGATCCCTTCTGGCGGGGGAAAGGCTGAAGAGTGACTCCATCCCTGTTCATGTTGCAATTATTATAATCATGTAGGTAATCTTACAAAATAAACCTTTAAAATACCACAGTTATTTTTGTCATTTCACTGAAACAATTTTGGGATTTGTTCAAATCACTAGATTTCTTCAATGGAATTTGTCAAATTACCAGATTTGCTTAGGGAAATGATAAAATAGTATTGTTATTTTAACATCCTCCGAAATTTGATCAAATCCCTTAGGGATTCGGCCAAATCCCTTTTTTTATCATATCCTTGCGACATATCACAAAAAGTTCACTCAAATTAAATATGTATAAGTATATCTTTTCCTTTACAGGAAACATAAGTATGACACCATATCAATTTATGCAAATGTCTACTTGGGGGGATGCGCTACAGTATGTGCTATCTGCAACATCACCAGTGCATGTGCAGTCGCTGCCTGTGTCGCCTGTTCCCAGTCTAGTGGGACAGACAGACTCTCTACAAAACTCCCCAAGGCAAAGTGCAGGTTTGTTCAACATACCTAATTGCTTGAGCTAATTAAAGATAGTATCACCATATAAAGCAATTTTTAAATTGCTACTTTCAGAAAGAGTCCGCAGGGTGCGAGAGCCCGCGCGGCGGCGAGGTGTAGAGCGTGTCTCACGCCAGCTCTCTACACAAATGACAAGACAATGTAAGTTGAATTCTAAACTTATCTTTGGAGTCTCAATGCCATTCTTTTTTATCTAACATTTATTTATCATATTTCAGCAGCTAGAAGAACCCTAGACGAATCTAGAACCACAATACTGCATATTGAGGAGATGCGGGCAGAGGCCGGGCTAAAATATTCACAGGCATTCTGCAATTTTTCGGAATCATTCAGAGTAATTGCAGAAAGCATTGAAAGATTAAGCCAAAGGGTAATAAATGCCGGGGCTGCGGGTTGTTCGAAAGAGATACCGCGCCCCCGGAACGCAAAGGGCACAAGAAGGAACATGGATGGGTTTTAGTCAGTAAAAGTCTGACACTCCCTCCCGCCCCACCCAGGGCGGGGGAAGTCATTCGATGATTTCCCATCGGTAAAAAAAAAAAAGGGTAATAAAAATGTCATAAAATAATTTATAATAATTATTAATACTAAGCACAAAAATGTAGAGATATACTTTTATACAAGTACTATTTTATACACACTGCAGCACTATTACTAAGCATTATTTGTCAGTAACATCATAATAATCATAACACTTATATTTTGTTTCAGCATGGCCAACAACATCACCACCCAGACTAAGATATCTCTGTTAGTTATTAGTATTATGTTTTTAATTATTGTACTTTAATAAATAGAATTATATTATAAATTAATTTTGTTTGGTTCTCCTTAATTTGAAATTTGGCACTAGCCCCTAACCACCTTTTGCCTAGGGTAGGTTACTTTTGCCTTCCCACCACCATTTGCACCTCTATAAAACTATGTTAAGTGATAATCTACATTTTAACATACTTTGCTAGATTAATTAAAAATAACAATGCGTTAAAAATACAAATAGCTTTTATTCATAAACACTATTTAAGAAAGGAAACTAAAACAAAATATTATACATTTTTTTTTCTGGTCAGGTTCAAATTAACAGATTTATGACATAGGCCTAGTGTTAGTTATGTTAGCATTTGACTTAACTTAGTTAGTATTGTTAGTTTTTATTGAAGGTCGGAGACGTCCATCTTCAACAATAAAGAAATACACTACACTAAAATTGATTACTCCTATTTGTCCATAAACGTTGAATGAGCGCCCGTTGTCGTGCGCGGCCAAGCTCCAGCTCACTAAGAGCACGTGCGCCACCTCGCCGCTCTTGCCTGGCGCCACGACCGGCGCCCTCTGTCAACTGGCGTTCACGAGCTGCTTCCTCTGCTGTTAGCGGAGTGTAGGGGATGCGAGCCCTGTGTGCTATGTTATGTAGAACACAGCATGCATTCATTATTCTCGCAGATGTTACTGGAGTGTAATGCAGCTTTCTATCAACCAATAAGCACCTGCAGAGACAAATCCTTTTATTATATCACATTATTTATCATATCAACCAGTATAAAAATGGTATGATATTCAAGGTATACCTAAAGCGAGCTTTTAAAACACCTATACAGCGTTCTACAACATTTCTGGCGGTCAAGTGCAGGCCTTGGTAATATTTTTCTGGAGTGCCTGGCCTTGGTTCTGAGATAGGTGTCATCATTGTCGGTCTCAAAGTCTCCTGCAATAAACAAAAAAGTATTAATACCTCTCATTAAAATTTAATTACACAATGTATTTTCTAATACATACAATCTTCTGATTGAAACATAAATTATAATCAATTCAAACATACCCAAAAGATGCAAATCTTCTCCATGATTAATGTGGAGTCTCTCTATATAACCATTCAACGGATGGTTGGCCCAAACAACACTGTCATGGGTGGACCCAGGGTAACTCGCATCCACACACAATATATTTAAATTAGAATCACATATCTGAAAAAAAATATAATAATGTTATGACCTAGCACTGACAGAAAAGAATAAAAAACATACTGATGAATTGAGAACCTCCTACTTTTTTAAATTTTTTGAAAATTATAACTTACAATAGAAATACTCACTATCATAACATTTAAAGAATGGTATCCTTTTCTATTAAAAAAACGTTCTTCATGTTTAGCAGGACACACAATTGCCACATGGGTCCCATCAATACAACCCAGAGCTGGTGTTTTGAACTTATGGTAGAAGCTGAAAATAGTTATAAATATATTCAATTATGTACTTAAAAACTTGAACATGGGTTCATTTTTAAATATCTAAAATGAAGACTTTAAGCTACTTACTCTCTTTTAACTTGTTCCCTCTCACATTGTTTAACCTTTAAGGCGCTTTGCACACGGAGCAACTTTTGCAGCAACTGGCAACTGGCAACTTTCTGGCAACTCGCTGTTTACATGTAATTCAATTGGACTGCGCACACAGAGCAACTCAAGTTGCGAGTTGCGGCAATCGTCAACAGTTTTCAGTTGCGGCAACTAGCAACTTATTTAGTTGCTAGTTGCCGCAACTAGCAACTGTCAAATATTCGATTTCACACCCTCCCTCCCTCGCCCTGTGCCCGGCATAGTGTTGCCATTAACTTTGTGGTTTTTCCCACTAAGTAAACTCTTCTTTTTGGGGTAATGTGTAAAATTCTATAATAAAATACTTCTTGATATTCCCCAACTAAATGAGAGAAAATTTAAACCATGCATAAAACGCACACTATCTAATCAAGCATTATTATAAGTTAGATGATTATATCACGGACAAAAATGCTTGGCTAAATGCTAGTCCTGCTCCACAGCCACTCGGGCTCACTAAATAGGATTGTTTTTTAAGAGAATGATGTTTCATACCCTCTTTTTTGTCGACCTGAATAACTTGTACCGTTATCAGTACGATTACTTTTTCTTTTTTTACATACCATAGTAATCTAACGGATAAGTACACTGAAAGTGTTAGTATTGTAAATTTATTTCAATTTTGTTTTTGAAAACCATCAACCTAAAACTTGCCCACTAAAAAATCCACAAGCCACCAGATACAAATTCTGACCACCAGAAGGTGGTCCCAATCCACCAGATCTAGTGGTAATACCGCAAAGTTTGCAACACTGCAACTCGGCTAAAAAAGTTGCTTACAAATTGCCAAAAAGTTGCGGCAACCGGCAACTTTATGGCAACTAGCAACTTTTACAGGAAACTTTTAAAAAGTTGCCAGTTGCGTCAACTTAAGTTGCTCCGTGTGCAAAGCGCCTTAACCGCCCGACTTCAAAACAGTTGGCGTGCCCCCAGCGCCCAGCGCAGTGAATCGAAAATTAAATACCTACATGAAAGAGGGATGTGCAATATTTAACTTTGCGATATCGATATTTCGTTTTAATAAAGACATTTGCATTTGCGAGCGTGGTTAACTAACAACTACATCTCACCAAGCTTAGTTTACACCTCGCGTCGTTAACGTCACACTGACGCTTAGGTACGGGCTGCAAAAAAGGATTCGCTATGACTTAAAAAAAATTAAACAAATGTTTGTTAGATTTTACTTTGCATTTATTGTTTTTAACATTATATTATACGTAGGTACACGGGTACACGCCGCATTCCAGCGAGGTGTAAACTTAGCTTGGTGGAGAGATAGGTACCTACCTACTTGAATACTACTTACCTTACGAAATTATTCATCATTTTTCGCAAGCCAGTAAAACAAAAGGTGTTTAAAAATTTGAACGATTTATTAATTAGTACTTAGGCTACTCACCATAAAATCAGTCCAGAGAAGAGTTTGGAGAGATATACGAACATAAATGAAGGATTTTATTTTTCACGATTTTAGGCTTGGTCCCATAGTAAAAGTTGTTCATAATGCGGACTATTGTTGTGCCTATTATAAAAAACAAAACGGGTGACATATCAGATAAGTGCAACTATCGACCCATCTCCCTAGCTACTATTATCGCGAAGGTGCTTGACAGTCAGCTGGACGCAAGATTGCATAATTTATTGCAACTGCACGATGCTCAGTTCGGGTTCCGCAATAATCTATGCACTGAAAGCGCGATTCTCGCTCTAAAACATACCGTGCAATATTACACTAGGCGTCGAACTCCAGTCTACGCGTGTTTTCTAGACCTTTCCCGTGCCTTTGACCTCGTTTCATATGATGTCATGTGGGATAAGCTGCGGGAGAGGAAAGTACCGGCTGAACTGTTACGTATTCTTCAGTACTGGTACTATAATCAGATAAACAATGTGAGATGGGCCGACAAGCTATCCGTGCCGTATGGCTTAGAATGCGGTGTAAGGCAGGGAGGAATAACCTCACCAAAACTCTTTAACCTCTATATTAACGACTTGATTGTTGAGCTCAGCAGTAAGAAAATCGGCTGTCGCATCGATGACTGCAGTATCAACAATATCAGTTATGCTGACGACATGGTGCTGCTGAGCCCAACGGTCAGGTCACTCATGGAGTTACTTACGTGTTGTGAGTCCTATGCTCAGGCACATGGCTTACTGTACAATGTGGCTAAGAGCGAATTCATGGTCTTTAAGGCGATGGGTGGTAAATGTCCAGATGCTGTGCCTGCAATTAGGCTTAACGGTAATGAACTGAAGCGTGTTTACCAGTTCAAATATCTGGGACATTACGTGACCGACGACCTCAAGGATCATGTAGATATTGAGCGGGAACGTAGGGCGCTGGCAGTTCGATGTAACATGTTGGCACGCAGGTTTGCACGTTGTAGCAAACAAGTTAAAGTAACGCTTTTTAAAGCGTATTGTCAAGTGTTTTACACGTGCAGCCTGTGGACCAACTATACTTTGCGGACTATCAGCGCCCTGCGAGTCCAATATAATAATGGATTCAGGATGTTGATGGGACTGCCCCGTTTCTGCAGTGCTTCTGGCATGTTCGCACACGCTCATGTTGATGGCTTCCATGCGATCATTAGACAGAAGTCTGCCTCGCTGCTCTGCAGAGTGCGGGCCAGTTCCAACTCCATCCTGAAAACCATTGCAGGGAGGTACGATTCACCTATATTGTGTGATATTGTGCGAAGGTGTATCTCCAACAATAGGCTTGTAAATATATAAAATACTAACATAGTTTTTTTTTTTAAGATATCTTCTTACTAACCCCTATGGATGTACCTGCTAGTCCGAAATAAAGATTATTTTATTTTATTTTATTTTATTTATTATTTTATATATGTTTTACCAATAACCCTGTAGATAGTTCAACTCATCTGTGCGCGCGGCGCTATGTGTGGGTAAAGCGATAAGGGCACGTTTTGCTCAGACGACGACTGCCGCTTACGCTGCCACACAAATGAAAGCTGTATAAATAAGCGCACGCACACATGGCGCCGCGCGCACAGGTGAATTAAACTATTTGTAACGATATTTATAACAATCACAATAATTTATATCACACTAATTAACAACCAATGTGGGTGTACCTCTGCCTAACCCTTCGGGGATTACAGGCGTGATGTTATGTTACTAATTAACAACAAACATAAAAATATTTTTTTTTGTTGATAATGTAATTATCAGTTTACCTATTGACTTAGATGTAACGATTTATCACAATCACAATAAAATTTGTATAACACTAATTTCAATAAAATCAGTCAAATAATCACAGATATAATTTCTTATTACTAAAATCAGTCCAACAATCAGAGGTAAGATTTTTCAATAATAGTAGGTATGATCCGTCGAAAAATTATTTATGCTCGCTATCGACGAGGCGAATTATCGACGAGACCACATTTGTGTAACATTCGATAAACTTATTTTTACGAGTTTCATCGCCAACAAAATAACTGTTCGCTAAAATTTTGGCACTTTCTTTGATTGGATTATCAATTTGCTCGTATTGTGTACTTGCATTTGTAGTTTTGACTAATATTTGTGTCGCCGTAGATCTATATAAATCTGGCGTACTATCAGAACTTCTCAAGTGCGACTGACCTTCATTTAAATAAACCATATACTCGTCGTTGGTCAGCGATGATGGAAGGTTAACATCTTGGCTACAGTCTATGTCTACTTCGTCTTGGCTATAGTCAAAGGGAGCCAAAATTGACTGGCTCTCTTCAAACTTCCCTATAAAACAAATCAAACATGAGTTTTTTGTAATTATATCACCATTTACATGCAATACGTACGTTACGTACGTTTATGTTTATGTATGTACGTTTCGAAGACCACTTACTTTTGGACCCCATCTTGATATTGAAAAATTGTGAAATGTTCACTTGAGTTTACAAACTTCGTGCCACAAACAGTCGTCACTGTCGAATACAGAATAATTATGGATATATTGTAGACTTGTAGAGTATCGACAACGTCTAGCTGACCATAGACATAATAGACTAAACGCAATAATAGTGATGTGGGATTACGATGCCGATTGTTTTGTAGAATTGTGGTACTCAACAGCACATGGATCTATGCACAGATAAACTTTGCATTTTTGGCACATAAAACGAGTCTCAGATCGTTTTCTTTTTGCTGCGCACATTTTGCATCGCTGACTTTTGCCGGTTAGTATTCTAACGGGAAAATGCTCTAAGGCACTATTATGTAAAAAACGGTTAGGGTCAAGGACGCCGCGCGAAGTTGACTGTTGAGTTAAAGAACATTGTTTGTGTTTTTCTATTATTTGTCTGATAACGTTTAATTGGAAATCAGCTAAACTATAATTTTGTTTATTTTTAATCACTTTAATCAAACAGAATGCATTAAGTAAAAACATGTCAAATATGTGAAACCCAAGCTTTTTATACCATTTTTTTGATTTTCTTATACAGCCCAATGTGCTAGTCATCATATCAGAAGTGTCCAACGACCCCATATTTTTTGTGTAGTCTACCACACACTGTGGTTTCATTTTGGGTAGCCCAGTTGAGTAGTCTACATTGTCTGATGGTATTATTTTGTCATCGTGCATTGTAGACAACATTAAGACTGGTTTCTTATCCTGCCATTTTAGGGCTAAGAGGGGAGGAGACGAGTAAGCGGCTATTTGCCCACGTTTCAATTTTTGGAATTTCGGCATCCCTTTTCTACTTGATCTTACGGTGCCACATGCATAAGTCGCCCTTTCTTTTAAATATATAAAAAGCTGAGGACTGGAATACCAGTTATCTACATACAACTCTCGGTTGCAAAAATAGTAGTCTTTCAAAAGTTCAGTCACAACTGATCCAGTTAAGCCTAAATTTGGTACGGTCTCTATTTCTGTTTCCGATCCACAGTACACTATAAAATCCACGATATAACCTGTTTCGACATCACATAAAACAAATAGCTTAATGCCAAATCTATTACGTTTTTTAGGTAAATATTGTTTTATAATTAGGCGACCTTTAAAAGGCACAATACTTTCATCAATGCACACTTTTTTACCCGGGATAAATGTTGTTTTGAAAGTTTCACGAGCGTGGTCAATCATCATTTTTATTTTGTGCAATCTCGGTACACTACTTGTCCCTGCAGGTGCTTCACAAAAAGATAACATTGCAAGAATTGAGCAATATCTATTTCGAAACATAGTATTACTGAACACCGTACTATGTAATAACGGGTCTGTAGACCAGTGTTCTTCGATTGATATTCTTTTGTTTCTTGTGAAAAGCATTGTTACTGCTAGAAAAATGTAAAGGTCGTCAATAGTCACATCGCGCCATTGTTGCAGTCTTGAATATATTCTGAGATCAGTATGTCTTACGAAGTGTTGATAATATTTATTCGTACAATTGGCTATTTTCTGTAACAAGTCTTTGCTACAAAAATGTTCGAAAAATTCGAATTCCGTTGAGGTATCATCTAATTTGACAGCAGGCGACAGTCCACAAACAAAGTCGTCGAATTCTTCTAACATTGGGGTAGCAATTTGCGTTGTCCAATTAGTGGTTGTGACATTGTTTCCTTGAATCTGAAATAATACAAAAAAATAATTGTCTTCATACTAATGCCCGAGCGTAGGTACACTGCTACACGCGCAGCTATGTGTGCGTGACCTGTCACCGACGTGGCGCGCGGGGAGTGGGCCGGCGCCCGCTCGGGTAAAAACCGGTTTGAGTCGGCTCAGCTAGCGGACAAACTTAATGTGTGCCAGCGACAGCGGTCGGGTACGACGCGGACACAGTTACAATATTTATTTAGACGCGGATGTTAAATTGTTTTTAAAGATGCCAAACTGTTGCTCTGTGTGTACAAATAATGGTCGAAAGAAAAAAGAGACTTCTTTTTTTTGTATATCCATAGAATCTTATCAGGTAATCTATATCTACTTATACAAACACATGCTTAATGCTTATTACAGAAGTAACTATTTATTTACGAGTAGGTAATATCCAGAACAATTAAGATGCAACAATTAAGAAGTAGGTACCTACATAACAAATCATTTAAAATCAAAATACAAAACAAATAATACGTCAATATACCTACTTAGGTATATTGACGTATTATTCGTTTCGATTTTTTGTTTTAGTAGGTTTGTAGAATAGTACTTACCTACCTACCAAAGTATATTGTAAGTCGTCTTAGTAAGATTCCATTTGGCCTTTTCTATTAGATAGGTAGTAGGTACCTACCTACTTAACTTACGTTCGTGAAATAGTAAAACGAGGAAGGAAACATTATAGATACCTAGTTTCGTCTATATAAATTAACTTTAAATAATTACCTCTACATCAATGTCAAACTCTTCGTCTGATAAAAATTCTTCATTTTCATCGCCTTCTAGAATTCGGATCAATGCTTCAGTAGTCGTCATGATAAAATGTACATTTATCGACATACGAACTTAAAACTTCATGCACAAGCACAACACTGATGGAAAATTCCAGAAGTCGGCACTCGTTTATGACGTAAGAAGCGGTCGTTTTTTTCCGACTGAGGCGCAGGACTTCCTTACAAAGTAAGTTTCGGAACATGTAGGCTAGGGATGGGAACCATCAATTCAATCGCTGACATTTAGTAAGTAAATTTACTTAATTTTAAAGGAATTAAATTAAATACTCACAATTTTTTGTAAAAAATGATTTATTAACAATTGCTGTATTTGTTTTAAAGTTAATTAGTCAGAATAACGAGAAATATTTTGATTTATGTTTACTTTTGTATCGGTAAATCTTGGCATATGTCCCGTCCCTCATGTCGGATTTTGTCGTCATGGGCGTTGCACATCAATACAATTTTCTAAAAATAATATTAGTAATTCATCTAACTTTGGACATTATTTTTAGGACTTCTAATGAAGAGACTAAAGTGTATTAAACTGTAAATGATTACTTAGTTAACTATTAACCTAATATTAACATATTTTTGATAGAATACAGCGTAATTAAATGAAAAAAGCTGATTAAACGAGCAGTGATATTTGGTCGTAAAAATCCGACTCTGGCGAAATGGGCCCGAAAATATTTGTCGGAAAAATCCGACGTAGGCGGTTAAAAGGTTAAATGGAAAAGCTATATATTCATTCATGACTGCCGGATTGTTCAAGGCTGTTGTCACTTGCCGGATAGCTTTTGAAACGCTGGCCTGGGAAATTAAATGGTTCCTGCTGTCTCCAACAATGGTCTGATAGGACCCAGAAGCATAAAAGGCAAATGCAACCAAAATCTAAAACAAATTCAGGTTATCTATTGATTGACCTATGCACACAAAGTTTTAACATTATTAGTTGGCTGATTTGTGGTTATTTTTATACAAGAAAAAAGTAGTAATGGCGATTATGCTGTTGATCACTTTACAGAGGAATCATTACATCTGCCCTTACGCTCCTTACCTTGGTTTCAACATCCAAAGCATCCGAACGGAGAACGGGTGGCATGTGAGGAGTCAACTTGCAAATTAATTCACGTGTTAATTCTTTCGTGAGTCTATATCTCTTCACAAACTGACGATCACTATAAGAGTCACACTTAAGCCTAGCTTTTAAGTTTTTCCTTTTGGTTTCGGCTCGAGCCACCGCTACATCGTATTCATAAGATTTCTCCAATAAATCTATGAAGCCGTACATATTTCAAGATTTTCACTTGGAAGCACTTCACAACAAAGAAAAACAATCCAACGATTCACTAACGATCGAAAAAAAGTAGCGTCCCATCAACTTTTCCTTTGACAGCGGTAACGTTCCAGTTACGATCGCATTGCAACTCAACGCGCTGTCAAATTTTTAGCGCGATACGAAACGGTCAAAAAGTTGTGATATGGCAGCGGTTCAGTTGCAATTTAGTTGAAAAATAAAATAGCGCGATTGGGCTCCTGCTCCCTCTCGGCATACATGTCGTCCGCATCCTCCGACAACAGCTCCAAATCTGTCTGTAACACATCGAATTCCTTATATAATATTTCCATCAAACTAAGACGGCTTTTTAACTCCGCTGCTTGGAAACTGTCTAAGCCAGTGCTAGGTAACAATCTTAAAAAGTTGCTAAAATGCGTAAGCTTAGCTTTGAAGCCACCACGCCTCTTTATAAGTTCTCTTATTTTTGCATCAGACATAATGTGTAGGTAGTGAGGTTAAGACAAAGCAAAATGGCCGAAATGCAAACGAAGACAAAGAACTAACAATCCCACCTCACACACAGCATCACCTTGTTGCGAGTTAACCCGGGTTTCGCCAGTCTGTGAAGCCTGACCACGACCTTTTTCGCACGTTCTTGTCGTACGTGATCCACTTTTCATCACCAGTTATCAGCTTCTTCAAAAATGGTTCGGTTTCATTACGTCGTAATAAAGAATCACAAATGAGTACACGGTTCATTAGGTTTCTTTCAGTGAGCTAGTGAGGTACCCAAATATCGAGCTTTTTTGTGTACCCAGTTTTTTTCAAATGCGCCAAAACTGTTTTGTGGTCAATTCCCAGTTCGTAAGCTACGTCGTAACTACTGACATGCCGATCTTGCTCCACTTTTTCAAAAATGGCATCCATTTTATCCTTAATAGGGCGACCAGAGCGACGTGCATATTTGACATCAAAATTTCCGGATTGAAAACGCATAAACCAAAGAATCATGACCATCAATGGTACTAGTTTTTCTCATGCATCAAGATAAAAATTATATTACAATTATTTTCTTTATTTTTGAAGTCATTCTGCAATTAGAATGCCAATTTTGTATAGGAGTTTATTTTGTAAACTTAATAAGTTATGTAACGGAGGAGCTCGTGGCTAAGTAATAACAGCCGCATGGGTCGATCCGTCAGGTTAAGCTACGCTTGCCGGGGTTGGTCTGTGGATGGGTGACCATCTTTACACACTGAGACTCCTCCGTGCCTCGGAAAGCACGTTAAGCCGTTGGTCCCGGCTGTCATAAGTGGATCTTTGACAGTCGTTACGGGTCGTCAGAAGCTCGAAAGTCTGACAACCAGTCTTACCTAGGGGTATCATATTACCCAGTTACTGGGTTGAGGAGGTCAGATAGGCAGTCGCTCCATGTAAAATACTGGTATTCAGCTGCATCCGGTTAGACTGGAAGCCGACCCCAACATAGTTGGGAAAAGGCTAGGCAGATGAATAAGTTATGTAATTGATTTGACAAAATGAATTACCTACTGCCGGCCATTCTTACGTTAAAGTGTTGCCATAATCAAAATAAGTAAATATATTGACAACTCTAATCGATTTTTTTTGTATTCGATTACAAATTAATATAAATGTAAAGTCATTGGAAAGGTAAATCGCGGGGTTTTTATTTATTTATTAATAAAGCGAGATGATACTACTGTGGTGTGAAATAATTAGTATTTCACACACACAGTAGTCGTATTATTTGCTTTCAAAACTTTTTAAAGCAATTTCACTTTGTTGGTTAACGATAGATATGAATGATTGCATAGTTTTTTTTTTAATTATCTTGCTTCGGTTTGATATAAATCGAACCTTTTTAATAAATTAATTATTTCAAATGACTGATAAATAATTATGTGTCGAGTGTATTTATTCGAGTAATCGATTTTCATTTAAAATCTAAAGTGGCAACATTGGTGTTGGTGTCTCAAATTGAATTGTCATTGTCAAAAAGTCCAATGTCAATTGCGCGTGGTGCATGCAAAGTTTGTTCATTGCGATTTCAATATTACAGTTTTTTTTTGTGTTGATCGAGTCCTACTCTCCACAGTAATTGTGATATTCATTGTAACTATTTGTTTATTTCTTGTTTTCAATCACTATCGCTAACTTTACAGGAAGTTTTCACTTTGTTTGAAGTTTGTGTGTGATTCGTATTTTGTTGTACTGTACTGTACTACTTAGCGACTACTGAAAATGTCGACCACTTCGCGTGAGGTACCGACAACAAGAACAATCGACCGGCGAAACCGGTGTATCAACTGTTTTTTTGCAATCCTAAGAAACCAACGCAGGTATTCTTTGGAACAAGCTACTACTCAGATGATCAATGTGTTACAGTCATGGATAACTCCTACTCAGGTAAGCACATTCTATTGACGTTTTCATACCTATCAGTCTATTTCTTGATTTCTCAGACAGTTTAAACCTACCCAGTCATTCTCTCGTTTTTATATTTTAATTTTTGCTTTTTATAAATCACATATTAAAAACTATAGACAAATGATAGCATAAAATCAATGTCACAATGCTGAAGTTGGAAGCACTCCGTGCTGTAAGCACAAAATATAATTATGTTGTGCGGCCCATTCAGTTGGGCTTGAAGTCGGTGATTGTGACATTCCTTTGCTCATTCTATTATACTATATTCTAATGACCTTTTTTATTATATTTCATTTCAAATATATTTTTTTGATCGCAGCTGTCTCCAGGAAGTATAATTTGTTCCGAGTGTTTTGGACTGCTTTAAAATAGAGCTAACACAATGAGCGAAGGAAGTGCTATGCCTTTGCCTGCTCTTGGACATAGAAGAATCTGCTTTCCTTGTGGAAATTCTATTTTATGAGCACCAAGAACATATCCTATGCGACATGATCGACAAGAAAGAAACATTTTAATGAGACTGGTTCCACAGCACTTGGTAAATATTTATTAGTATCTTATTGAGAATATGGAGTGTCTAATACAGAATCTGTCTACTTGGTCTAACAGAAAAAATATTTAAGCACCTTATTTTTTTTAGGTATCCAGAATGGAATGTGTATGTGCTGCATGTTGGAGATCAGCTACGAGAGAAGTACAGAGGCAACAGCAGCATGATTCAAATTGTCCTACTGTAGCACATGCTGTGTCAAGTGATGATTTCAATATTCCTGAGCCACCTCCTCTTCCATCTGCAAGACCAGTAGCAGTTCAATTAGCGGCACCAATCGGATATACACAGACGGATCCAAAACCAATTATGGTACTGGAGCTGGCGTCTTCTCAAACGACCTAAACATCAAAATGTCAACAACTTTAGATAAACTTAACTCGATCTTCCAAGCAGAATGCATTGGCATCACCAGAGCGGCTCAAGCAGTTGCAGCCAGAGACGTCAGAGATCTCAACATTAAAATTATCTCAGACAGTGCATCGGTGCTTCAAGCGCTACAAAACAACACTATAAACTCTGCCCTCGTTTTGGAATGTCATAATACACTCCAACACATTGCGAACACAAACAAGGTAACCCTGCAATGGATAAAAGGGCACAGTAACTCACTGGGTAACGATGCAGCCGATGAATTGGCTAAAAGAGGTATGAAGACAACAGTATACGGCCCGGAACCGCTGCTTCCCATACCTCAAGCCCAAATCAAATCATGGCTACGTAAGAAAACCGAGGAAACACACCATACGGAATGGAGAAACAGTGTAACCTGCAGGCAAACAAAGAATGCAGTTCCGGAAGCATCAAAAAGACTTGCCCGCAGCCTTATTAGATTGAAACGGGACGAAATTCGGAAGATCATAGGCATCATAACCGGCCACTGTCCCCTAAACAAACACCTATTCACCATAGGTGTGACAGACAGCCCTCTGTGCAGAGGATGCATGGAGGCGGAAGAAACACCACAGCACGTGCTCTTGGAGTGCAGAAGCGTGGCAGATCAACGGGCACGGACTCTCCAATCGCCGGTATCGCTCCCCGAAGCCTGCAACAGTCTGAAAAGACTGCTGGCATTCTGGGAGGATCTGGGATGGTTGGAGTAACTCCTCAAGGATATCCTTTTCATACGTACAATGGCCCAATAAAGAGGCTAAGTGCGGAAACAGCCCAGCTAACCTAACCTAACCTAACCTAGCGGCACCAAAAATCACATCATCTTTATATAGACGTGCTGCAAACACATCTGGCCACTGCATATTCGTTAATTGTTTTGAAAATGAACGTCTACTTGTACCATATGCTATAAAAGATTTATTATTGTATCATTATAAATTCTATGTACCATCTGGTGCACGTGTTTGTCGTCACCACTTGGATCACGGTTCTTGGAATGAATTAACCTTCCAATTGATGGATTTTACTGGTAGTCAATTTGATAATATTATGACTATGATGCAGCGAGCAGCTAATAACAGATTTGATTTTTCAAATTTTAGGATGATGCCTCCATATTTATGTCAATTTGTTTTTTTTTTTTTATAGAAATGCATTATATTTGTTTTGGTAAGATTTATGATCAGATTATTATTGTTTAGCCAATTAATTATTAAGTTAAGAGAATTATTTATTTCATCTTCGTATACTTCTTTGTTTATACAGTCTATTGGGACCGTACTGTCATCAGCAAATAACACACAAGGATATGGAATGTGACGGGGAAGATCATTTATATATAGCAAGAATAATAATGGCCCTAGAACGCTGCCTTGCGGAACACCTTTTTTTAATTTTCTAGGACCAGATAAATATTTAACCTCACGTTTGGATTTGACGCATATTTTAGAAATTTCTGTATATTGAAGACGTCCTCTCAGATATGATTTTATTAGATTTAAAGCATTTCCTCGTATACCGTAAGGATTGAGTTTGTCCAAAAGCGTTTTATGGTTCACGTAATCAAAAGCTTTTGTCATATCGGTAAATATGGCACAAATTGGTGTTTTTTGATCTACATTAGTCATTATTTTATTTATTAGGTCGTTTATGGCCATATTAATATTTTTATTTTTACGAAATCCTTTTTGTTCCTCACATAGTATATTATATTTTGACAGAAATGAATAAAACAACTCATAAATAACTTTTTCAAATATTTTAGAAAATACAGAGGTTAAAGCTATTGGTCTATAGTTTGCAATATCTTCTTTATTGTTCTTCTTGTAAAGTGGTTTAACTTTTGTGGTTTTAAGGCTATTGGGAAATATTCCAGCGGATATGCTTACGTTAATAATGTGGTTTAGAGGGCTAGCAATAGTAGTGCATACAAATTTTATAACGTTTGTTGAAATACCGTCGTATCCAAAACTCTTCTTGTTTTTTAAAGATTTGATCACCCTTATAATGTCTTGAGGGACAACTGGGGCCATAAAAATAGAATGTGGGTTAGGTATATGTTATTCTTACAGCATCTTTAGTTGTGTTCGGTGATGCATCTGAGGTCTGATCGATAAAGAAATCGTTGAACGATTGAGCTATTTCATTGGGGTCAGTTACTAATACATCATGTTTTTTAATTCTAGTTATGGGTGCACGCATAGATTTTGTTCTATTTATTATTTGCCAGGATGTTTTAGATTTATTTTTAGAATTTTTATTAGATAGTTGTTTTGTGCTTTTTGGGTCAATTTAATAATTTTTTTAAATCTTTTTGAGTACTCTTTAAATGTCGTTTTATTTTCACTGGTTGGGTTAAATCTTTGTTTCCAGAGTAATTGGCGTTGTTTTTTGCTGCAGATTCTAATCCCTTTAGACACCCATTTGATTTTTTTTTTCTGATCTTAATAGTACTGATTTAAAAGGAAAACACAATTCATATAGTAGTAGAAAATTTTCTAAAAAGTAATTATAGGCTATATTAGGATCCTCTGTGGTATATATATCTGAAAACGATAAGTTTTGGAGATGATTTCTGAAGATGATTAGGTTTTCTTCTGATATGTCTCGTCTTGCTGTTTTCCAAGTTTTTATTTGACTAAATTTATTGACTTTAATTGTAAATATTTGAGCCGTATGATCGGATAATCCGAAATCAATTATTTCACTCTGACAGCTTTGTTTTGAATTATGTCCAAAATTATCTAGGCAAGTTTTGCTATGAGGTCGGGTCCGTTTATTTATTTCTAGTTTTAGATTGTAGTTCATCAGAAAGTATTCGTAATCCATGCTATTTTTTTTCCTTTTTAAAATATCTATGTTAAAATCCCCACACATAATAACTGTTTTATTTAATTTATCACATATCTTTTTCAGTATAATATCTAGGTTTTCATAGAATTTGTTTAGATTAGTGATTTTTGGTGGCCTATACACACATAGGATTATTAGTTTTTGCAAAGGTAACTCAATTGCGCAACATTCTATTATTCCTGTTACCGAAAATTTCACAATGTCAGGCAGTTCTTTATATTCGAAGCCTTTTTTAACTAAGATACAGGCTCCACCACGTTTAATGTTTGGCCTAGCATAGCATGCCGCTAGCTTATAATTTGGTATATAAAGAAAATTTTCTTGACCAGACATTATAAAGTGTTCGGTTATACATATTATATCTAAATTAATTTGTTTGCTTAACAATTCTTGTATATAAATAATCAGTAAGGACTGACTTGCTCAAGAGACCGGCAATATTTTGATGAAATATATTTATACAATTAAAGAAAAAAATGATCGCATCGTGGAGAAGATATGAGACCGAACTGAGGAACATGTCTAGATGCTGCTGTGTCACAGGGGGCGGTAAGTAGATGGCGCAGATGTTTACTTTCTTCCCACCGCCAATCTTCACGCGTACCCAGAGGTCTTCTGCAGTAGTTTCCCACTGACACGCCCGCGCGGATTCGTATGCTTTGGACACACCAATAAGAACGCCGCCTCCTTCTCTTCCTGTAAGTGCGCTCGAAGTTCTATCTCTTCTATAAATACTGTACTGAGCGTTAAACAGTTCTGCATCGTTGATATTATCGTTAAGCCATGTCTCTGTCACCACAATCGCGTCGTATTGATTGACATTGACCGCCATATTTATGTCACTTAACTTTGTTCGCATTCCTCGTAGATTCTGGTAATAAACAGTGAATTTAAATGATTTAATCACGGGTTTCCTCACTTGGGTTTTTCTTACATTAAAGAGGCAGCGTGGTGCAGGCTCTTTATCTGCTTAGCTTGTGCTCCATCTTCTTTGCGGACCAGAATGCGTCCATCGCGGACCCAAACATACTTATAACCCTTCTCACGCGCCATTTTCCTCGTTTGTGCATGTATCGCTTTGTTCAGGGGTGACAGATGTTCAGAGACAAAAACGGGCTGTTTGGTACCACCATATCCCAGGTGACTTGAATTAAGTTTGTCGGAAACATGAGCGCGGTTAAATTTTGTTACAGACGCTAAAACTTCATCGCGTTTCCTTAAATTTTTCAGTTTGACTATAATCGAGCGCGGGCGGCTATTCTGTAAATCGAGTTTTTTGACGCGAGTTATCGATGCAACGTCATCAGCTTCAATATTGCATGAGATAGTTTTTCCTAATTGAACTACTGTGCTCAATAGGTTTTCGGCTTGATTTTCGGGAATTCCGTTTATTTCTAAGATATCCTGGCGAGAATGTTGTTCCACAATATTGAGCCTTATTGATAATTCAGAAATACTGGTTTTTAGCTCCTCATTTTCTTTTTTTAGTTGGTTTACAACGTTTTTATTCTGATTCAATTCCACCTTAATATCATCATAGTCCTTGCTCATAAACTGGACTGATTTCTCCAATCCTTGCAAAGTTTTTTTAAGCTCCAGAAATTCGTTTTCAAAGTAGGATTTGAGCGACGCTTGCAGCTGCACGGTCATTACAGACTCGATTTCTGTGCGAAGTTCAGATATTGTATGTTCGTCTATCTTATGGGAGTGGGTAACCGAGACCTGACTAGATGAACTATCTTCTAAGATTTCCTCGTGTGCGTCGTCGCTAATAGGCGAGTCATTCGGTCGTGGTCGCTTAGACCTTACGGAGATACTACTAGTTGCGTCTATGACACTGCTAATAACAGAGGTGGTCGGTACTAGGGCAGGCCCAGGCACTTGTATATCATTCTGCTTTGCAGCAGTCGTAGGAGGAGAGCGCTGTATGCGCGGCATTGTAATTGGTTATATTGTTTTTATCTTCCGGCTGCGCACCAAACGCCAAACGACGGTAGCGTACGCTATACTTGGTCGAGAAGCGCGAGTGCAAGCGAACTAGAGTTGAGTCGTACGATAGTCAAGTAGCGTAGGCGCCGGAGGGGGTGAGGCGCGGTGCGCGCGAGGGCTATCGAGCGCTCCGCGAGTTGAGGTAGGTCCAGGTACAGAGTAATTAAATAATTTCGATAGTTCTTTTACCTATAACTTTGCTCTCCGTGGATGTATTGATGTGCTGTTTTCACTACACGAAAGTTCACTTCACTAGCGATACAACGATATCACATATGTATATAATCAGACACTTTTTGCAATTATTTCGATTAAATGATTAGGAGCAAAACGAATAAATCAGCAATCATAAAACAATGCGAGCGAACAGCCACAGCAGGGTTTGGTTACTTGTGAAACTCTTGTACAGCGGCTGTGGGGAAGACGGCATTAAGGATCCTGAAACAAAATAAATTTTATTTTTGTTTATAATTTAAAGAGTGTATTACGAAACGCCGATAGACTGAACACCAACAAGACTTTACTTCGACGGTCTCTTCGCCGACAGGGCTCATAGCACATGTTTTTCCTATGGGGTAGGCAGAAACAAGAGAACGCCACCTCCTACATTCATACATCTCGTCATACAAGCACGCCGGTTACGAGTACTGCGCACCTGACCTTTATGAAGAACCTTACCAATAATGTCAATGTAGGTCTTCCTAGGGCGGTACTCACCTCTGCCATAAAAATACCTTTTTACCTTTTGTCTTCGTCTTTCACTCCTCCTCTCAACATGACCGAACCATGTAAGCATACTCTTTTTTATCTTTGTTTTATATTATAAATAACAATAAATTATGCTTAACTACGTATGTTTTCTAACTAGTTCCACCTGAACACCTGGCATATCCCTGGCCAATATCTCTTCCCAGTATTTGAAGACATTGTTTTTTCCATATTTGTCATAGCGATTGTTGGCAGTAGTTGTTGTTCGGTTGGAATTTAAAATTTCCCAGAGTATCTCTAGCTGTCGCCAGGATTAACTCTTAACTAGATTACCTCTTCGGCTGCAAAATTAATAACAAAACACTTATAATTGAGTCTGAAAACATATTGTTCCGAACTACCATAATCAAAACATTACAGATAAATTGATATATTATATGATTCATTTCTTGAATCTATAGGTACAATGTGTGAGTAATAGCAAATTTGGATGATTTGATGTTAAGTTTATAAAGAAGTACACTGACTATGGAACTTTTGTTTTATCGTGTAGTAATGTCTTCTTACCCCACAAACCCTAATGCCAGAGTTTCTAAACCATCTCAAGAGCCTCTGACATGATTTGAGTGGGACAGTAACAGGTTGGTAGAAGTCCAGATTTCCTTACAATGTTTTCCTTCACAAATGTCAGTGATGTCCAAGATAAACTTTAGAAAGTACATAACATAACATAACATAACATCACGCCTGTAATCCCCGAAGGGTTAGGCAGAGGTATACCTATTAGTACACCCACATTTCGCCAGTTATGTTTTTAGTCCCATGTAATAGGGGGCGAGCCTATTGCCATCAACCGGGCACAAATCCAGACTCCGAGGCTGCTACTGAGAAATTCCTGATGGAAAAACCCAATAACACTTTGCCTGACCTGGGAATCGAACCCAAGACCTCATGCACAGCAGTCGCGCTTGCGACCACTAGACCAACGAGGCAGTCAAAAGTACATATGATTTGAAAAAGACACACTGGTACTTGCCCGGATTTGAACCCAGGATGAAGGCCAGACGCCTGAACCACTAGGCCATCACGACATTCGGACTATGTCAGTAAAAAAAAAAACCAGTAAATCTTGGGTCTAATGAAGTTGGCTACCCCTGGCTTTTGCAATCGACAAGACGACGAACCAAAACCATGATAGGTACCTAGGTACATGTTTGGTAAGATACCTACCTAGCTTAAATAGCTTTTAACTGTTTTGCCTACCCTGTCTAAAAACTCTGTGCACGCCACTGTCCTTCACGGACATGTTTTGGCATATTCAGGATTCAGAATCTTAGAACTTCCAGCATCTGAGACTGGTAATATGTGAGTATTCATCATTATATTGCTGTGAATGCATACAGAGTACTTTGTGCTGGAGATCTTCAGCTTCAATGGTTGTTTGTGGGTGCAGTCAGTTGCTCTGGACATTATTATATTTATATAATGTATAGATCTATAGAACCTTGATAACCTTCTAAACTTAGTCAATAATTTGTTAATCTATCTCAGCTATCACTAGTTTACACAAGGATGTTAACATAAAAGGCTGAAAAGATGTAAAGGTCTCGCTTGCAGTTACCATGCTAACCTTTGTTTGAGTTGATGTTGATAGTTATACTCCTGACACTGCAGCAGTAAGGAGCACGTCTCATTTGTCTTTGCAGTCTATCAGCTGTCTGAGACACCACCTGAAATTAGAAGAAACAATGATATTTTAATATTGTTTTAATCTCTAGCCCCCCATAACTGTTCTTCTGTGACTAATTTTAAAGTGAACTTGATATTATTCTGATTAAAGTTTTTGCAAACATAAAGGTATGATTCCGAACCACGATGCACACAGCAGTGCTGCCGCGGCACTACTGGTCCCCATACAATCTCTAGAAGTTTGCATGAGATTACATTCCGAGCTTGGCGGCAACTGCAGCACTGCTGCGCGTCATTGCTCCCTTTTTTTTTTTTTTTTTTTTTTTTTTTTTTTTTTTTTTTTTTTTTTTTTTTTTTTTTTTTTTTGAGGTGGTAAAAATCATCAAATGACTGTCAGACTTTTACTGACTAAAAAACCACCCTGTTCCTTCTGTTGCCCTTTACGTTCCGGGGCCACGGTATCCTGTTAAGACGTCCCGCAACCCCGGGTCATTGCTCCCTAGCTCGAAATGTAATCTCGTATAACTTTATAGAGATTGTATGGAGACCAGTAGTGCCGGACAACACTGCTGTGACAGCTCTGCTGCGTGCAGCGTGGTTCAGAATCACCTTAACCCTACTTACCTAGGGTACCACCACTGTTTTCTATGTTATAATTGTTCTGCAATTTTGTAATTCCAACTTCTTGAAGGCATTCTTCAAAACAATGTGAAACGCGTGGGCGTGCATTAGGTGGCGTGTCCAATGAATCCTGAATATGCCAAAACATGTCCGTGAAGGACAGTGGCGTGCACAGAGTTTTTAGACAGGGTAGGCAAAACAGTTAAAAGCTATTTAAGCTAGGTAGGTATCTTACCAAACATGTACCTAGGTACCTATCATGGTTTTGGTTCGTCGTCTTGTCGACTTAAATAATAATGTAGGTAATTGCCACCTTAAATAGCCTAGATTGACTGATTTTGTAGACATATTTTACGGATACCTATATGTTTTGATGTTTCATATTAATTTGCAAATTAAACAATAGCAGTCAAATTAAATAAAATCCGGTGTCATTGACCTTTCACGATCACGTCTTTTTGTCACCGATAGTTTTAAAAACGCATATTTTTTATTTTCTCTATACACACAACACATGAACAACTTTCACAGTGAATATTATCCATTTTTTCACACTAATAACATCGTTAAATCTTAAATATCTGATATCAAAGCTCACGACCAAATCAAAACAAACAAACGACTAATGGCCGCTCAAACTACTTGTTTATAAAATACGACAAAAAAATGGTGCTTTATTTAGGGAAAGTTTAATGAAATGTTACTTTTTAAAATAGTCGCAATAGCTTCCGATCGGAACAACACACAGCCAGTTGTATGTCTCATAATTTTTACTATGAAACTTACGAGTTACATTACGTCTTTGCTGGGTCAATTCTTGTAACTCAGGTACACATCTCCCTTTTGATACAATTTGAACCTTTTCATTAAACGTTAATTGAGAAAATTTACCATTTATAACCTTTAACAAACACATATTTTCAACACAAACCTCACAATCGAAAAACAATTTTGAATACACAAATAAAAAGTAATTTTAAAAACAATTCAATAAACTAATTGAAGTTAACAATAAATCGTCCTATCATATGAAAACCATCAAAATAAAAACATAAAACAGCGCGCTTCACTTGAAAGAAAACAATATGGACTCTATAGAAAAAAAAACAATTTCTAAATTTTGGGAAGTAAAACGTTATCAAATAAAATTGCATCATTGTCAATCGAAATATCACTGAACTAATACTCATTAAACTTAGTCGTTTAATACCATGGGGTGCGCCAATAGAGACGACGGATTCATACGAGCTGGCCCGTGATTGGGTCACCTGCCGCAGGAGATGGCTTTGTTACTGCGCCGTTGTGTGCAGTGCACAGACACGAAAATGTACCACTACATGCGTACATTTATGAATGAATTGTAGGTAGAATCACTCTCTGCCTTCCGCGTTGTCCGCGATGTGTTACGAACGCCTGTCGTATTTTTGACAGTACCGAGTACGGATTAGGCGCTTTGCACACGGAGCAACTTTTGCAGCAACTGGCAACTGGCAACTTACTGGCAACTCGCTGTTTACATGTAATTCAATTGGACTGCGCACACAGAGCAACTCAAGTTGCGAGTTGCGGCAATCGTCAACAGTTTTCAGTTGCGGCAACTAGCAACTTATTTAGTTGTAAGTGTCAAATATTCGATTTCACACCCTCCCTCCCTCGCCCTCGACATAGTGTTGCCATTAACTTAGTAGTTTTTCCCACTAAGTAAACACTTCTTTTTGGGATACTGTGTAAAATGCTATAATAAAATACCTCTTGATATTCTCCAACTAAATGAGAGAAAATTTAAACCATGCATAAAACGCACACTATGTAGTCAAGCATTATTACAAGTTAGATGATTATATCACGGACAAAAATACTTGGCTAAATGCTAGTCCTGATCCACACCCACTCGGGCTCACTAAATAGGATTGTTTTTTAAGAGAATAATGTTTCTTACCCTCTTTTTTGTCGACCTGAATAACATGTACCGTTATAGTAAATTTATTTCAATTTTGTTTTTAAAAACCATCAACCTTAAACTTGCCCACAAAAAAATCCACAAGCTACCAGATACAAATTCTGCCCACCAGATGGGGGTCCCAATCCACCAGATCTAGTGGTAATACCGCTAAGTTTGCAACACTGGAACTCGGCTAAAAAAGTTGCTTACAAATTGCCAAAAAGTTGCGGCAACCGGCAACTTTATGGCAACTAGCAACTTTTACAGGAACTTTTAAAAAGTTGCCAGTTGCGTCAACTCAAGTTGCTCCGTGTGCAAAGCGCCTTACGGTATGAATGCGATGCGCGTTGCTATTAATTTACATTAGGAGTTTGAATAATTTTATTAGTTTTGTTACGCAGAATATTTTTTTATTTTTCTTTAGGTCTAGGGTCTGCAGTGCCTTTATGCCTCTATGGACCGCACGCCACTGGTGAAGGACCTTTCCAACCAACTTTCTATGACCGGAAATTATTATCCTATAACTTCAGAGAGCTTCCATGAAATCTCAGTTTGTCTTGTGACAATGGGTAGAAACCTCACTTGGCGTCCTCACTCACTCCCGAAATATTACATTTAAACAATAGAAATTAGTAGAAAAATGAAGATAAAAAGCATTTACTATTTTCAAAGACATCAGACATGACACTATAAAAATAATATAATATAGACAATAATAAAAAATATTATTATTACTAATCAGTAATTTATTGGTATTAAATTAAACCTTACAAATATCTTCGAAAAATATATTTCTCGAATTCAATTATTTAATGATCTGACTGATTTACTAACACCAATCCAACTAAGTCCAATCATTCAAATCAGTCAGATCATTAAAGAATTAAATTAATCCCACATTTCTGTTTCCGCATCCGGTATATACTTACTCATTTTGGAGTATAGGTTTGGGCTTTGTTATCGACCTCTTGGATAAAGTGTTTGCAGCAGCCGCGTGTGGCCTCGGTTCATCAACCGGAGTATTTGGACAGGTCGAGATGTGTTGCAGCTTTAATTTCTCTGGGCAACGATGCGAGTAGTTGAATGGGCATATCCAGAGTTTTGGACCCTTGTAGTTCTTCTCACATTTTACTAAGTGGTGCGGGAAACGGGAACGACGTACGCGGTGGGTGGCGTCGTACGGACACGTTGCTAATTCGTTATCCATTTTGTTATTGTAAGCTTTGCTTATGCTTTTGTAGTTACAATATAACCAAATAATTTGGAAATTTGTTTTAATGCCGGTTGCTTGTATAATCTATAATCCCCAAGAATGACAAAAACTATTATAAAATGAATACTGAATATTGATTTTTCTTGTGTTCAGTGTTGCCAACTCAATAAGTAAAAATAGACAATTTCGGAAAAAACCTAAAATAAAAAAAGTTTAAAAATCAAAATTGTAATTATTGAATAAATAAAACGTAACTTGATATTATAATAATACTATGTTAGTTAATAATAGAGATATTTAAAAATACGATTATTCGCCGTCAAAATTATCGAAACTGTGTGTCTTCACTAATTCTAATCAACTTGTGCTTGGCCCTGAGTTTCCACGTCATAAGTTGCCTTGGTACTTAGTTACTAACTTCTTTCGTCTTGAAAAGCAGTCTCGGATTCTTCTCAGAACTTTTGTGTGTATGGCTTACTCGATGACATTTTGAGTGTTGCACTTTTTATTGTAATTCGCACTACAGCTACACAGTAGGTAATCCAGAAGAAAGACTGAAAGATGGAAGAGGAATTAATGATCGAACGAACGAAAAAATAGAAAATAGAGAAAGAGAAAATAAGTTTACTCAAACAGTTAGAAAAAGATCGACCACCCCAGATGATATTCAGAACTAGGGATCTGTACGAATATCCAGCTTTACCTAAAACTACAAAACATACCTGGTCTATCAAAACTTCCTCCCAAAAAAAAAAACCTAGATACATAATTATGGGCCTACATACAAATAGAAAAAACAATTCAAGTTCTGATATGTCTCAGTTCGATCACTGCCATGTTCGTGACGTTAGAGTATACCTAAATTCAACTTACTTCCCGTATGAAAACCTAAATGTCAGTTTCGCGAATAACAGAATCGCTTTATTATCTTAATTTGACGGGCCTGTTGGTCTAGTGGTTAGCGTCCCTGACTGCTAAGCCGGAGGTCGTGGGTTCGATTCCCACCCAGGACAAACTTTGTGTGGTGAGCATGATTGTTAGTTCTGTGTCTGGGTGTGATTTATCTATAATATGTATGTATTTATAAATTATATAAGTATGTATATCAGTTGTCTGGTTACCATAACACAAGCTCTGCTTAGCTTGGGATCAGATAGCCGTGTGTGAGTTGTCCCAAGATATTTATTTATTTATTTATTTATTTATTATACGAGCAATACATTCGATTTCAACAGTCTTATTACGGACGTCGCCCGGAACCCTTATTAAGTGAAAAACAATTTAAAGATTTGGCGCCGCTCTTTATCATAGATCGCTCTAGACAAGCCGACAATGTAAAGACAGGTCCTATTGTGGATGTACGAGTGGAAATAGAGAGTGATTCGGACATACCAGACCAAACTTCTGCATATTGTCTTATATTGAACGACTGTATAATTGAGTATAAGCCTCTAAGTAATACCACAATATAAAAAACCATACAATAGGTCGACGCCTTTGATCTTTGGTGAAATGCCGACATCGTCTAGACAGTAACGCATCGGCCAGGGTTGTCACAAGTAAACAATACTTATGAAATTATTTATTTATTGCAGATTAACATCGATAGCAGTATTATAATTAAAACAACATTACTTATTAAATAATAATGAAAACATTTTTTAACCCGCTCTTTACTGCATGTATTTATTAAGAACTTGAATGACAATAAAAAATGCAGATGAGGCGTATACAAAGTCCATGGTTTTTGGGGGTGCTGATGACGAAAATGAGGTCAAAATGAAAATCCAAGATGGCCACCGCAAAATTTTACAAAATATGCTTCATGGGTGTCGTGTCCATGGTTTTCAGGGGTGCTGATGACGAAAATGAGATCAAAATGAAAATCCAAGATGGCGGACCTCATTTTTTTATGATTTGATTTGGGTGTCAATTTTCAGTTTAATTGGGGTGCTGGTTACGAAAATGCCATCTAAATAACTTAAATCTGTCTCAAGTTGGTCCTATAGTAAAAGTTGTTCAGTTTGGTGGCTTGTAGCAAATTCTATCCTATGTACCACTTACCATTATAATTTCTGAAATATTTCTTTTTCATTGACTATACTTATAGAAGCTAATCAAACGATAATAATTTAAGAGATTTAAAAATAACTGTCACGGGCAGAATTCAAGCCGTGACCTTTGCCGAACCGTAATATCGCACTGACAACTGAGTTATTTATTTATTTAAAAACTTCACTTAAAAAAGATTACAGTACTGTAAGTAACACAGTAACTAGTTACCAAGTCTGCATCAGTTCAATTTTTTAATCTCTTTGTATACGCCTCATCTGCATTTTTTATTGTCATTCAAGTTCTTAATAAATACATGCAGTAAAGAGCGGGTTAAAAAATGTTTTCATTATTATTTAATAAGTAATGTTGTTTTAATTATAATACTGCTATCGATGTTAATCTGCAATAAATAAATAATTTCATAAGTATTGTTTACTTGTGACAACCCTGGCCGATGCGTTACTGTCTAGACGATGTCGGCATTTCACCAAAGATCAAAGGCGTCGACCTACTGTATGGTTTTTTATATTGTGGTATTACTTAGAGGCTTATACTCAATTATACAGTCGTTCAATATAAGACAATATGCAGAAGTTTGGTCTGGTATGTCCGAATCACTCTCTATTTCCACTCGTACATCCACAATAGGACCTGTCTTTACATTGTCGGCTTGTCTAGAGCGATCTATGATAAAGAGCGGCGCCAAATCTTTAAATTGTTTTTCACTTAATAAGGGTTCCGGGCGACGTCCGTAATAAGACTGTTGAAATCGAATGTATTGCTCGTATAATAAAGCGATTCTGTTATTCGCGAAACTGACATTTAGGTTTTCATACGGGAAGTAAGTTGAATTTAGGTATACTCTAACGTCACGAACATGGCAGTGATCGAACTGAGACATATCAGAACTTGAATTGTTTTTTCTATTTGTATGTAGGCCCATAATTATGTATCTAGGTTTTTTTTTTTGGGAGGAAGTTTTGATAGACCAGGTATGTTTTGTAGTTTTAGGTAAAGCTGGATATTCGTACAGATCCCTAGTTCTGAATATCATCTGGGGTGGTCGATCTTTTTCTAACTGTTTGAGTAAACTTATTTTCTCTTTCTCTATTTTCTATTTTTTCGTTCGTTCGATCATTAATTCCTCTTCCATCTTTCAGTCTTTCTTCTGGATTACCTACTGTGTAGCTGTAGTGCGAATTACAATAAAAAGTGCAACACTCAAAATGTCATCGAGTAAGCCATACACACAAAAGTTCTGAGAAGAATCCGAGACTGCTTTTCAAGACGAAAGAAGTTAGTAACTAAGTACCAAGGCAACTTATGACGTGGAAACTCAGGGCCAAGCACAAGTTGATTAGAATTAGTGAAGACACACAGTTTCGATAATTTTGACGGCGAATAATCGTATTTTTAAATATCTCTATTATTAACTAACATAGTATTATTATAATATCAAGTTACGTTTTATTTATTCAATAATTACAATTTTGATTTTTAAACTTTTTTTATTTTAGGTTTTTTCCGAAATTGTCTATTTTTACTTATTGAGTTGGCAACACTGAACACAAGAAAAATCAATATTCAGTATTCATTTTATAATAGTTTTTGTCATTCTTGGGGATTATAGATTATACAAGCAACCGGCATTAAAACAAATTTCCAAATTATTTGGTTATATTGTAACTACAAAAGCATAAGCAAAGCTTACAATAACAAAATGGATAACGAATTAGCAACGTGTCCGTACGACGCCACCCACCGCGTACGTCGTTCCCGTTTCCCGCACCACTTAGTAAAATGTGAGAAGAACTACAAGGGTCCAAAACTCTGGATATGCCCATTCAACTACTCGCATCGTTGCCCAGAGAAATTAAAGCTGCAACACATCTCGACCTGTCCAAATACTCCGGTTGATGAACCGAGGCCACAAGCGGCTGCTGCAAACACTTTATCCAAGAGGTCGATAACAAAGCCCAAACCTATACTCCAAAATGAGTAAGTATATACCGGATGCGGAAACAGAAATGTGGGATTAATTTAATTCTTTAATGATCTGACTGATTTGAATGATTGGACTGAACACCTTTATTAATATAATAATTATAATAAATAAAGGTGTTAGTAAATCAGTCAGATCATTTAATAAATAATTAATTAATTCGAGAAATATATTTTTCGAAGATATTTGTAAGGTTTAATTTAATACCAATAAATTACTGATTAGTAATAATAATAATTTTTATTATTGTCTATATTATATTATTTTTATAGTGTCATGTCTGATGTCTTTGAAAATAGTAAATGCTTTTTATCTTCATTTTTCTACTAATTTCTATTGTTTAAATTTAATATTTCGGGAGTGAGTGAGGACGCCAAGTGAGGTTTCTACCCATTGTCACAAGACAAACTGAGATTTCATGGAAGCTCTCTGAAGTTATAGGATAATAATTTCCGGTCATATGCTTTTATTTTACTAAACACTCCCCACACTTCTCCAAATAACTCAACACTACAATACACTACAATGGAATAGAAATATCTTAATAAAATTATAAATATTAGTTTATACAAACGATTATTAAAAGTCAGTGGTGCCGATTCTGTTGTACCCGAACTAAACTAAATTATCTTTAAAATTCTCATAAAAGCTATTCTGCAAACAAGATTCTCTAAACTTAAAAACATTTTTGACACATCTTTAATCGAGTTTGACAACTGCTAAGTTGAGTTGACCATAAACTAAGATGTGTCGGAAAATATTTTAAAGAGTAAAATTAATTAATTATCTTTAATTGTTAATCAATAATTATTTAAATAAAATATCTAAAACTATATTTTTGTTTTTAATTTAATAAATTAAGATGTTACAATATGTACTTGTCTTCATTATCTGTGATCATTAAGATACAATTTATAGTCTGTGCTTATCAACGTAGGGATGTTCGATCCGGGTGCTTTGTATCAAAATTCTGAATCGAAATGAAACGTAACACAGTCTAATATTATCCAATTGATAAGTTACAATTTTTCGTATCAAATCAAATACTTTAAGAAATAAAAGATGTTGCATTTTATTACATCATAATTTAATTTTATAGAAAAATATGAATAAATTTGCAAATCTTTGGTTATTAAAGAATCTTTATTTTCAAAAGAAATTTTACAAAAAAGTACGCATAAACAGTAATTTCGATAACCGCGACTTTTGTTTAAGGTACGATTGGCCAACGAGAAAAGACGTTCGGAAAGCACAGACATTCCTACCACTGATAAATAACGTAAGGCTATGTCACCCCAAACGATTCCTCTCGCTGACCAATATTTTTTTGAATCTGACTTTCCGTTTAACAAAGGTTCAGACAAATATTGCTTGAAAAATATATAGAAGCCTTCTTGTGGTATACTACTTGTATTTATGAAATGCGATATTAGTATTACTTATAAAATTATAAATATTTAGGCCTACTATTCTTCCGTAATTCTATCTTTAAAACAAGAATCTAATACGATGTTTGATGTGTTCCTCAGTGCATGTGTATCGATTCGCGATCACTGATCGAATACTATTGTATCAATACAAAAATCAAGCGAACATCTCTAGATCAATGACAACTTATTATTTACTCTTTACGAATTTATTATTCTAACAATTATTTACGTACATTACGAATTCTTTTCGAATGAAAATTGTGACTGGAGATGAGTCGTAGATGACCGATTATACGCCTGAATCAAAAAGACAAGTCACCACAGTGGAAAAAAAAACAAACAAAAAGCAATAAAATTCCCTAACTGACAAAACATGTAGAACCACAATTTTGGAAGAAAATCACGGCCTCAGTGGTTTGGGATCGACAAAGTATCATTATGGTCGAATTTCTGTATTAGGAGGAGACTATCAGTGCACAAAGCCACTGTAAGACCCTGAAAAACCCAAAAAGAGCATTGAAAACCAAAGGTATGCTTGTTGAAGGACAAAACCTGATTTCGCATAGCTTTAGTCACAAAGACGCTCTTGGACTAATTTGTTTAAAATGTTTTAAACTATCTCCCGTATTCGCCTGACAGATATTTATCTTTGCAGCTCCCTGAAGACACGACTCAAAATATGTTGTCATACAATGAAGAATAGTGCCTTGTAAGCGTGTTACTTATTGTAAACGTTATTTATTCAGAAATCAACCTTATGATGCAGGGTATCTAGGTGCATAGTGCAACTGAAATCACTGCAATCAGTATTTACTTTATTTACCGATTGAAAAAAAGAGTGTAATGATATTTTAAAATAAATAGGATTTCATAAATAAAACAAGTCAATAGTTACAATAATTCAAATTTTATTTAATTTTTGTTCAATAGGTATTAACATTTATTATTTTCTAAAACTTAATACATAAGTAGCCGTAGATAATTACGTAACACTAAACTTGAATTATGAGTAATTCATTCTTAAAAATAAACGCATGACCCCAGGCTCGAGTTGATATTTGATCTACAGATATCGATCGTTTGTCATTATTTCTAGATAAAGCAACTTTGTTGACAGTACGAGTAAATATTTCATGTTTTATCGATTTAAACATGTATTTTTTTCTCCGAATTACTCCGCCATTAAATAAAATTGTTTCATAGTCTGATAAGTTTAAATCCCAAACCACGCTTGCTTTCACTCTTTTTGCTTTTTTAATAATATTATTAGGGGTTTTAATAGAGTAAAGTTTCGATCTCAAGCCATCAAAATCCGAAATATATTTTCCTCCCATTTCATCTTTGAAAAGACCGGGTACTTTTTTTATTCTTAAGCGGTATCTTTAAATCATTTGCGACTTCATAGTTACTGCTGTCAAAATATTGTAAAAAATTATATTTCAAATCATGGTAAAAATCGTTAGTGTCTATTTTATAAACAAAGGAATCGGTATTTATTTATTATTTTTTAAACTTTATGCAACAAAAAAATACAAAGGCGGACTTAATGCCTTAGGCTTCTCTACCAGTCAACCAAAGGTGGTGAAGAGATAACAATGCAGGTGCAAAAAATTGTAATAAGGAAATAATCAAATATGAAATTTTAAAATCATTAAAAACAAATATCTAAACAAGTTTAAACGAACACAAGTACATAAACTTATATATACCATATATATATATCGGTATTTGTGTAACATTATAAAAAGGTTTTACAATATCGTAATGAAAGTAATACATGTGTGCTTTTGAAAGTTCCAACACAGTGAAACCTATGTAGATAGGCTTATCTAAAATAATTTGATCAGGTTTCATTTGTATTGCAACTAAGTTTTCAGATAAAATAGATGCACTGTGGAAACAGGGGTTGGCTATAAGTTTCTCAGCGGATATAAATTTCTTAGTTCGATTGGACTGATCGCACCATTGATTAACTAAATGCAAGGTTACTCTATTTTCAGTATTTTCTAATGTCTTTCCAAAAACACTGTTATTTAATAACTTAAAAAAGTCTTGTTCGAAGGAACTTTTTGCTTTTTGTCTTAATTGAGTACCTATTTAACTCTATGTACTGTTTTAAATATGGAGCCTGTCTAAAAGTAATAGCTCTATGAATTTTACATAAAATTAAACCATGTTCCAAGCATTTTATTAAATGAACGTAATGAATCACATAGTTGTACCTATTATACAAATTTGCTGTGAGTTTCTTGGTTTTACCTCCCGGGGGTACACATTTTTCAGGACAAAATGGTAAGTCATTATGGTGATTATGTAAATTTTCGGGACACAATAGATCGACTTCTAATATGAAGCCCCATTTTGAGTTATCTTCTACAGCGGTTACATCAAAATTAGCTAATTCGTTATCATCTAAAAATCTGAAACTAGGAGTATGGTAAATACTGACACATGCTAAAACCGTAAAGATTATTACAATCTAAATATACTACGAAACTCTGAGGTTATGATGGATTATATTCACGCATGTACTTGTTATTAGCTCTAGCATGCCGATGGGAACACATGCACAAACCACCGCGTATACCGCTTTGTATCATTCTGATGATAGCTAAGTCCGACACTAGCTTTAACTGATCGTCTGTTTTAAAGAAAGATAAACAGGGGGTCTACTCCGAAGTTATAAATCCGAAGTATCGGCCGAATGTTCGGACGTTTCCTACTACGAAATTAATTTTTTCTCGTTCGGTCGGTTTGGATCCGACCGAACTTCATTTTGACGTTTGTTTTATCGTAAACCCTACTCTGAACGAGAAAAGTCCGACCGATAATTTGAGTTTGACTAGAGTTACATCGTGAAACTAGTGTCAAAATTCACGACAGCAAAATAGCTATCTTTTGAGTATCGTAAGTATGTAATTTAATGAATTATTAACAACTATCTTGAGTTTTATATTGTATATAAAACTCAAGTATATATAATAGTGAATGTGTCTTAATTGTACCTACTTAAAATTTAAGCGAAATGGCGTTACGTATGTTTTTGGTAGAAGAGGCTCTCGGCACGGGAGCTGCACTACGATCCCGATAGAGCAGGCAAAATTATTTTAGCCTGCTGCGTTCTACATAATATGTGCATGAGGGCAGGAGTGAGTGGGCCACAGTTAACCCCAGGATGATTTTGAATCCGAGAACTCCCGGCAGGTCACATATCAGCCTGCTACATCTGCCACAGATGCTTTGAGGAGGGGACAAAGAGAGAGGGAGGGACGTAGACAATTATTGGAAAATAATGATTAAAATATATTTTTTACTGATCACTTTATTTATTTTTTTACAAATTAAACTAACCTTAATTAACACTATGCCAAAAATTACATCTAGATCTAATCTTCAATTAAACATAAATAAAACTAAAAAACACAGTCAATAAAAAAAAAAAATTGATAAGCAATTGGTATAAATTTATATTTTGAAAAAACTAAAAAACGGTATATGAACTAAAATAATCTTTTATTGTAATGATTTTGTTCAACATGTAAAAAAGTGTGGGTGCTTTATATCAGTCAAGCCAACTAATATCAAGCATCCCACACTTTTACACGTGTTAACATAATCGAAACATTAAAAGTTAGGTTTTAAAATTATTATTTTTTTTCACACTATTGATTGCAATTGCTCTTTGATCTGCTGCATATGCCCGCACAACTCTACAATAGCTATCCTTATGCCAGCTGTTTCCACGTTCCTTTGTTCTTCAAGAATCAAACGACGTTCATCTGTTCTGAAAAGTTCAAAGCTTCCAGCTTGAAGAGATTTAGGATTACGCCGAGATTCTCTGCGCCGTCGTATGGCTGTAAAATGACAGAAAATTAAAGCTAAACGTGCGTGAATGACCGTGTTTGAATGTAGATGAGGCAAAGGAAGTATGTAAGAATCATAGCAGGTTTGAATAATTATGGGAAATATTATGTTAATGTTATTAAATTAAAATATAGATGTAGTTTGAACAAATATTATAAGAAAAATCAATAAGAAAAAGACACTAGTTAAATGCTTTACATTAAAATTAAAGAATGACACTTACAAGTAAGTTGGCTGTGTGTTGTCAAGGTATTTGTGACTTGTGTGGCTGAAGCATGTTGGCTTGTTTCTTGTTCTTGCTGTGTGCGTGTTTCAATTGGCAAAAGATGTGCAAGGATTAAGTATATTATAAAGTAGGTATACAAAACCAAAATAAACTAAGCATTAAGTAAGTGCTTAGAAGTTTTCGAATTTATAAAAACAAAAATAGTTTAGCTAAGTTTAATAAAAAAAAAAAAAACAAATTTAGCATAGGGTAATTTAAGTTGTAATCATTGAAACCAACATAACATTATTAATGTTAAGTTGGTTTAAATGTTTACAATAACAGAAAAAAAAATAATTTTAAATAAGTATTATAATGAAACTGGAATATTACTTAGTTGCACTACATACCACTTAGTAAAGAAAGGTCCCCTTCTTGGTTGGATGGTGTCTAGGTAGAGGCAGCAGCAGTATCCTCTTGAGATGGCTGGAAAGCAACATATAATATTTATGAGTTGAGATAATGCCACATTAATTTATTTTTCATCCCACCATATCGGAAAGAGTATTTTTAATCTTCAATATCTGAGTGGAAAAGCCGTTTTTATTCTCTAGAGGATAAAGTAAATTGAATTTAGAACATCGTGTGCACTAAGTTTGTGAATTAAAAAAACCATTAAACCTATTTACACCTCTATGGTGCCGAATATATCATACAACTTTTTTTAATTTGTTAAAAACTCAGACTCGGAACCTTCTTGGTGTTCTTTTTTCAATTTGCTTTGTACGCGGTTCTTTACGCGGCATTTTTTCACGTCATTGTTAAACCTTATATTAAAAACAAGAAACTTGAAAACAAGTGAAAAAACTAAAATGAGTGATTCTAGCGACGAGGAAGTTTGCTTGACGCCAACAGAATTGACTGAAACTGTTAATAATGCGCAAATGAGCTTTCTCCCTCAACAATCACGCGAGAAGTATTTAAAACAGTACGATATGTTCAACACGTGGCGCCTAGCAAAAGGAGCCAAAACTTTCTCAGAAAACGTTTTGCTGGCATATTTTATAGAATTATCCGAGAACAAGAAAGCAAGCACTCTATGGAGTACGTATTCGATGCTAAAAGCAACAATAAAGATGAAAAAAGACAAACATATTTATACCTATCCTAAATTAGTGGCATTTTTAAAAAGAGCCTCATCTGGTCATCAACCAAAAAAATCGAAGGTTTTCACAGCATCTGATATTGAAAAGTTTCTTAACGAAGCACCCGATTCCGTATATTTGGCGGCAAAAGTAAGTCAGTTGCACATTCAGTATCTACTTAAGTGTATTAATCTCAATTAAATAGTATACTTAGTAGATGTTGATAGGCATAATTATGCGTTCATATCAATTTTATTCATTTATCTACTACAATACTCTTTACGTTACAGGTTGTTCTTATTATTAGAATAAACGGAGCATGTCGAACTAATGAACTAACACAACTTAATGTCAAAAACATTGAGAAACATTCAGATGACTCACTATTAATTAATTTACCTAATACAAAGACAAAAAGAGACCGCAACTTCGTCATTCGCAAGGAATACGTAACGATTGTTGAGAAATATCAAGCCTTTCGCCCGCCTAAAACTCCAATCAATCGATTTTTTCTACAGTATCGCAATGGAAAGTGTGTTAGACAGCCTATGGGTACTAATAAAATTGGCAGTATCCCACGAGAAATAGCAACATTTCTTGAACTTCCAGAACCCCTGTTGTACACGGGTCAATGTTTCCGACGAACTTCAGTCACACTTTTGGCTGATTCCGGAGCTGATCTCCTGTCCCTTAAGCGCCACGGAGGCTGGAAGTCCAATGCAGTTGTAGAGGGATACATAGAGGATTCCATCCAAAATAAGTCTAAAATATGTGAAGGCATCGTAGGAGCCATTACACTGAAAGAGCCTCAATCGGATCCTTGGACTGGCCCTTCTACATCAAAAATAAGCCGTTATGAAACACCTAACCATCTCCCTCTCTCTCCAACATTCACGCCAAGGGAATCCGATGAATCGGTACAACTATTAAGTATGACAGATAGTTTACCGAAAAACAGTACACAAGTGACTAACACCAATATTACAGTACCAAACAAAAATATTACACTCAATTTAAATAACTGTAGCAACGTTACTTTAAAATTTTCTTAATTATACCTTAGTATTATTTTGTTATAATTTAAAGATTATTCTGTAATACTTACCTGTCATAATGTAGTAATTAATACCTAGACTGAAATAAAAGTGTACCTATCTTGTGATTGTAAACGTTTTTTTTTTTTTGCATTTAGTCATTTCCTCGCTGAGGTGGAATGAAAAGTTACGTGTTGCACTCGAGTGCAAAGATTTTTCACCTCGTGCTCTTTTGATTCCCTCGCTAACGCTCAGGATTCTAATTTTGAATCACTCGCTGCGCTCGTGATTCAATTTTAGAATCCTTCGCTTGCTCGGTCATCAAAATTGAACACGCGGTTAAAAAGCAACTTTGCACTCTTGTATAACAAATAACTATTACTACATCTGCTTCTTCTGCAGAGCGAGCGCGCCTGCTTGCTGTGGCTAAATGGGAGTCGGGTCTTTGGCTTCTGGCACTACCGTCGTCGAACATTGGTACTATGTTCGACGACACTACTTTCCGCCTCGCTGCTTCCTTACGTTTAGGGGCTTCATGTTGTTCGCGCTACATGTGTCGATACTCTTGCGCGCCATCTTCCTAGTTCAGCGTGCTGTGCGGGCGCTGCTGCTGCGGCTGCAGAAAACCTCAAACGGCGTAAGTATAGTACCCTTTAACTATATTTTCGAGCCGTTTGGGGTGGAAACTCTCGGGTCATGGGGTCCGTGTGCCCATGGCCTTTTCAAGGAGTTGGCCAAAAGATTGGTTGATTCTACCCGTGACCCAAGGGCTGGTTTTTACCTTGGCCAGAGGTTAAGCATTGCCATTCAACGTGGCAATGCGGCCAGTCTTTTGGGCACATTTCCAGTGGACAGCGATGCGGATGAATTTTTTGATGCCATTTAATTTTAGTTTCTCATTTTTTTTCAGGTTGTTTTTTATTTTATTTTTACTATTAAGCTTGTAAATATTGTAAATTAGTAAATCTATTAACAATAAAACTAGATAATTTAAATCATAGTAAATTTTGTATGCTTATTTTTACAGAAGGAAATAAAAAAAAATAGGTTATGTTCACAGTTTATTATAAGTAGTTGAATTTTATTCATGTCCAAAATAACGTTAATAATGGGGTATTAAAGAAATATTCTTTACCTAATAACCTTACCATTTCTCTCCTTTTACTTCAGCAGACACATTAATTGCATTTGAATAGATGTGACGATTAACACCTTCCTTCGCGACTTCGTTTGGGTAATTTTTCTTACGGATCACTAATTTTTTTATAGTAAAATATACTCAGTGATAACGTAGCTTCCCATTTGTGAAAGAATTTTCAAAATCGGTTCAGTAGATCCAGAGATTACCCCCCTACAACCTCACAAACTTTACCTCTTTATAATATTAGTTTAATATCATAAAAGTATCTATTCTCGACAGATTATCCGATTGTGCTTTTACGAAATCGCCTACAGTCATTGTCTTAAATAATAGTAATTGCACTAGAAGGCTAATATTGCACTGTAGCAATAAATTAAATCACAACACCCGCGTTCGTACAATGTTTTGTGATCAAAAGCCTGAAATCCCATACAAACGTTAGCAATACGATCGTCTTGTAATATCGTCCGACGTCATAATTCGGTTTGACCAATGGCGTAGCGTTTTACAAATTTGAATTTCCCTCGCTTAATTTGCACTTTTATTTAATAATTATAAGTTATTAAAAATATATTGATTACAAAAATAATGTTTTCGTACAATTGTCCGGTCAATAAGGATTCGGAAAAAAAATATTTGAACCAAATTTAAATTACATGCATATTCCCTATTAGTATTTACTTTGCACCGGAATCACAAATTTTGGTTTGTTTAGTTATTAGGTACATTTTTAGTTGACGTCTTTCCATCGTAATGTTTTATGTGTTTACCTATATTGTATATATATAAGAAATAATGAATAAAAGTAAATATAATTAAAATTGTATTTAAAATAATAAGATTTACTTTATTAAAATGCTACTATATTATTAGTCGCACGGGGTCCGTTGGACCCCAGACACCTCCACAAGGCACCTGCGGTTGTCGCCGCGGCATGCAAAGCATTGAGGAGGAAGCTACTAGGGCGCACAGCCGCGTTCCTGTAAATCTTGCCGAATTACGACGATGACGGCGTGGGGTCCGATAGACCCCATGCGACTAATTAAAGGGTAAATTCGCTTCAACGATTCAAATGCCGCTGAGCTAATTGGATGTCATGGTACGAATTTGAGGGATGCCTTTGAATCGTTTTTAATTAGATCATGGTAGGCCTACTGACATCCGTCAAGATGAAAATAAAAGGACAAATAGATCAAAAGAGACTTTATTAGGAAAAAAAAGTATCAAATCATAAACTAAGTTTACACATGAAAGTGTCACAGCACAAACTAAGTTTAGATATGAAAGCTTTACAAAACCGTTTTATGACTATTTTTCTGTATACAATATTTAAAGTTTAAATTCAATCACAGCAACATCTTCAGCTTTGTTGAACGTGATGAAATACTTTGTTTACTACTTAGTCTATGTACGGTCGCGGACTTAAAATGTTTACCAGTTTTCAAATTAGATTATTTATCATTCTGTGTGCAGTAAACCTCAAAATAGTATAACGAGTTACTTATTAGGTACTTTTAGAAGTTGTTAAGTATCATTTGGGTAGTTGATACCATTAACCAAAAATTACAAAACAACTACTTAAAAAAAAACCACTTAATTTAGCCTTAAACACCCGATTAATTTTCAATTAACAGTAAAATTCAATTTATAGTCGCTTTGAAATCAATAAATAGTTGATTCATTTAGTTGGCAAAAAGTACCTATGTCAATTTATTGGTGATTTCAAATACCCTTATAATTTGAATTATTATACAAGGCGATGATTAAACTCATTTCTAACTGATCATAGAAGAAATTCAAAGCGACGCGACGGCCGAAGAGAACGGTTCACACCAATTTAGCTGCTTTTTATGATGTGGGTCTTTGGACGATTCGCCGACCTTTAAATAAAGATATTTTGATTTTCCATGTCATTTTATCTAGTACCTAACAAGTTCGACCGTTAAACCTTAGCTTTGTCGAATATCGATATCCTTTTTTATCTCGTTTATAAGCTATTTAATATGATGCCAAACAATTAATATTTGCGTTTTCTTTTTAAAAAGGGTTTTCTTTAACTATTCTATTTAGTAAAGCCGCCTTCTTGAGCGACCGATCTTGATATTAATATAAATCGAATGTTCTATTCTTTGTCAAATCACATAATATCGACTTTGAGACATACGTCTGCAGATAATAATGAACCTCTGGGTGGTAAACATTTTCTGACCGCGACTTAACTATTATGAACTACAAACTCGAGAATAGCCATACAATGATAATGAGATCAGTTTTATATTAAACAAAGGAATGTCGTCTTCGATCGGCAATGTACTTGATTCCTGATAAGCACTTCAACAACAGCCCGTGAACTAACTTATATTTAACTGAAATTGTAGCCAACATGAATACGTGAAAACGCCACGTGCAAGTTTACTAATTAAGGAAATTATCAACCACCGCAATACCAGGATATCGTAAGAAATAAGAAATATACTTCTTCAGTAAATTGATGCCAATAAGTATTTGGCATAGAAAAAGTATAACTAAACATGAGATACATAATTTGTAATTTTTTTGTTTTGTTTATCACCAATGTTTGACACAATTGTTTACGTACCAAACATTGAATTATTAATTCTAAACTAGTCAATACTATTTTAGAACAGAGAACAAAGTAGAGTAGGACTCTATTGTTTCTTCTATAAAATATATTTGACAATTAAGGTTTATAATTAACTGAATTTGTAAATACTTTATACCTTTCTCGTAGAAATCTAAATGTTTACGTGTGCATACGAGACCAGCTTTTAGTACATTGTTGATTGAAGATGAATTATGGATAAGTACAGAAAGACACCGGACCACTCTGGAGCAGTGTATTAAAAAGAGGTACGATAAGTGTATTCTTATTAGGTAAGTATAAATGTTTATTGTATACATCCCTATACACAATTATTTTTGTATACAGGGCCCGTTTTTACATAAGTTGGCCAAACTTCACATACGGTATGTTTAGTAACTAACTTTCTTACTTTAATATTATTTATTATCTGTGTTCCTACAGAGTTGTTGTCTCACTCTTACGTGAGCTGTCTCGCCCCTTCCGTTCGTGTCTCTGAGCAGCACGCTTGCCTCTCTTAATGTTAATTCATTTTAAAATGTTCAAACCTAATTTAACTGTCAACAGCATACAGAAAGTGTCAAATATGTAAAGTGCTTATCGTTTAATATAGTGATTGTGAAACGGATCATGGTTTTATTACAAACAACAAACATAAAATTGGTTCTTCGAGCCGTTCAGAAGCCGCCATATTTGCCAGCGCCAAGCCAATATCATTCAATGTAAAAACCTGACTGTTTTACCGACGCGAAGGAACGAGCCCTCAACGTCTAGCGCCACCAACGGAGCTAGAGGACAACAAAATAGCCTCACAGGCGCGCGACTGTGGTCGCCCCGGTACACCGGAAAACGTTTTGTCTCTTTCTCTCGCATGCGCTAGCGCCGCTGCGCTGCTCTAATGCTCGACTACTGGCCCCGCCGCGCCGTCTTTGTGCAAACAGCAAAGGAGAACACACTCCGCAAATCGTGAAAAATCACTGTGAATAACTGTGAATCATATCTAAATATCTACTGCAAATACATTGCAACATTGAAAAGTACTACGTACATCACAATTTTTCATTATTTTCTAAAATGGACCTCAATAAACTGAAGGTCCAGACAGGTGCCTTAAAAGGAAAACTGACAAGAATCTCAAACTTCGTCGATGGCTACAGTCAAGACCGCAACACCATTCGCGATCTTGAGGTCAGGAAAATGGAACTCGGCTCCATGATTCAGCGCTTTGAAGACATACAGTTGGAAATTGAAATAGCGGACATGGACCCCGAACATCAGCCAGCACATGAACTGGAACGAAAAACCTTTGAAGAACGATACTACAGCACAATTGCCTCACTTGAAGAATTGATAAATAATTCACAACAACAATCGGCAAATCTTTCCATGGAACTTAATTCTACAACTGTACATGAGTGCAACAATAAAAAACCACGTGTCAGGTTACCGCAACTTGAACTACCGAGGTTCGATGGCGACATCAGACAATGGTCAACCTTCAAAAACATATTTTACGCATCAGTGGACAACGCGGAATTACCTGTGGTGAATAAAATGCAGTATTTGAAGTCTGCCCTTGCTGGAGAAGCCGCCGGTCTTATCTCGTCGTTGTTAATTACAGAGGAGAATTACGAAAAAGCATTAGATATCCTATCAAAGAGGTATGAAAACAAATCTATTGTTGTTAACTTTCATTTAAAAGCTATATTATCTAAGCATAATTTAATAACAAAATGTAACTTGAAAGACTTTTTAGTAACCTTGCAGCAAAGTCTAGACTCATTAAAGTCAATTAACTTGCCTGTAGAAAGCTGGGACGCCTTACTTGTATTTTTAATCAGTCAAAAATTGGATAACTCTTTACGTGCTGCATGGGAATTAAATAGAAAAGAAAACACCATAGCAACATTAGCAGAACTTTTAGAATTTTTAAATTTACGGAGAACAGCATTTGAGATGTTAAATGATAACAAAACCAATGATATTTCAAATGTAAAAACAAGTCATTTATCATCAGCAACGTCTAATTTATCTTGCATATTATGTCAAAACAAACATATTTTGTCTAAGTGTCCTCACTACCTAGAACTAACTATACCTAATCGTATACAGCTTATTAAAGCTAAATCCTTGTGTTATAATTGTCTGCAGCCTTATGTAGCTAAGCATAAGTGCTCAAAATATAAATGCTTAAAGTGTCACGGTAGACACCACACAAGCATATATATGGATAAGAACCAACTACAGGTCAGTCATACATCTACTACATTACAAGATATACCTCAATCATCACAAAACATACTATCTACTACTACATTATTAAATGAACACCCGCAAGTGCTACTACATAATAATATCTCACCGCAAACACAGAAGCCTTCTACAACTTCTCAGCTCGACTGTACACAGTCACAAACTACTAACAATCCAATCCAAAACAATCAAATTTTACTGTCCACAGCTATCATACGCATACAAGGCCCATCAGGAAAGTGGGTGAATGCTCGTGCTCTACTGGATGCTGGAAGCGAAGTAAACATTGCTACCCACAGACTTGCTTCTCAACCACAGCTTAAACTAACAGAAAATGCTTGTCTCATACAAGGTATTGGCAACAGCCAAAAGCCAACACAAGTGAGTGCTAGTGCCATTATTTCATCTCGCTTTAATGACTACACTGCCAATCTCTCATTGATTATTATGGATAAAATTACTGTGCCACTACCACATACATACATACCTACGCATACTTGGCCTATTCCTTACAAACAAGCGCAAACACTTGCCGACCCAACCTTTTATATTCCAAGTACAATAGACATACTTATTGGTGCTGAACTATTTTATTCTATTATGCAATCTGGACGCATGAGGCTTGGTCCTAACCTGCCATATCTTATTGACACTGCTTTTGGGTGGGTTGTTTCTGGTCCAGTTGCCATGGACAACAGCTTAGCTACTTTGCTCTGTGCTCATGCTAGCATGTGTGTTACCTCTGAGTCCTCTAACTCAACGGATCAATTACTACAATCTTTCTGGGAGCAGGAGGAACCTGTTTCTAAGAAAAAGATGCTTTCACCCATGGATAAATACTGCGAGGAGCTCTTCAATTCCACAACTACACAAGACAAATCAGGACATTACATAGTTAACTTACCTATACAAACACACAGGATTAAAGAATTAGGTAATTCATTCAATATTGCTTACAAATCATTACTTCAACTTGAGTCTAAAATGAGTAAAGACCCTGAACTATGTAAACAATATAAGGCATTTATTCACGAATTTATAGATCTTGGCCATGCTCATTATATTAATCATTTCTCACCTACAGAGCCAAATACATACTACATGCCACACTTTGCTGTCTTAAAACCTGATAGTGTTTCAACAAAGTTACGCACTGTATTTAATGCTAGTGCAAAAACATCATCTGGAATATCCCTTAATGATATCATGTATGAAGGTCCCAATATATATAATGATTTATTTGAAATTATAATCAGATTTAGGACATATAAATACGCATTTTCATGCGATATAGTTAAAATGTTTCGAGGTATTTTTATAGATCCGCAGCAAACTAGACTACAAAGGATATTATGGAGAGACTCTCCAAACGAGAAACTTAAGTGTATTGAATTAGACACAGTTACATATGGCACAAAAAGTGCACCCTACTTGGCATGTCGTACAATGTTACATTTGGCCGAAAAATACACAAAATCACATAAATTGGCAGTTAATTGTATAAAAAATCGTTCATATATGGATGACTATTTATGTGGAGAAAAATCTAAAGAAAAGCTTTTCCAATTATGTTCAGAACTTATTGACTTGATAAGCAAAGCAGGATTCAAATTACACAAGTGGACATCTAATCATCCAGATTTATACAATTATCTAGCAAGCATAGACCCTTCATACAAAAACCTACTCTCACAAACTTCACAGAAAGATAAAGAGATAGATATTTCATCTTGTCAGTTGTCCCAAGATATTTATTATTATTATTATTATTATCTTACAACTTTACACCACCTACCTCAGTGAAAACTTTAGGTATTACATGGTTACCTGCTGAAGATACACTTCAAGTCTTTATCCCAAACCTTACCAATATTCCTTGCACAAAACGAAATATTTTGTCCCAAATTGCTCAAATTTTCGACCCCATAGGACTCTTAGCACCTGTCACTATTTTAGCTAAAATTTTGATGCAAGAAATTTGGAGACAGAACACTGACTGGGATTCTCTTGTTTCACAGGAGATACAAATCACTTGGCAGAATTTTATTAATCAGTTGCATAATTTAATAAATATTCGAATACCTAGATATTATTTTTCAGATAATCCCAATGATATTATTTTAATAGGTTTTTGTGATTCTTCAAGTAAAGCATATGGTGCTTGTTTGTACTTACGCTCTACTTACCCTAACAAACAGCCTACTTGTACTTTGGTTACCGCCAAATCTAAAGTCTCCCCTATTAAAAAACAACAATCAATCCCTAGATTGGAATTATGTGGAGCACTTCTTTTGGCTCAACTTACTAATAGATTTATTGCTCAAACAAAAGATATAATTACCATAAATCAAATACTTCTCTTTACAGACTCATCCATCGTACTTAACTGGATTAGATCACCATACAAATCTAAACATGATACTTATGTCACGCACCGCCTTATGCAAATTATTGAAACTACTCAAAGTCTTGATTGGTATTATGTTAACACTAAGCAAAATCCCGCTGACTTAATCACTCGGGGGGTGATGCTAACTGCTTTACAGTCATGTACCTTATGGTGGCAGGGTCCATCATGGTTGTGTCAAGAAATTGCCTCATGGCCTATAACAATTACACCACAGCCAATTGAGTTTACTCAAGCTCAACCAGAAAACTCACCATATCAGAGTAGTGTGTTTACTGCTTCAGTAGCACCTCATATAAATTATAATGCATTCTATGAGAGCCTTTGCAAACATTCAAATTTCACAAGTTTGATCAGAACTATGGCATACATTTTTAGATTCATACATAATATAAAAAATAAAAACAATAAACTCACTTCTTATCTATCTATATCTGAGCTAAAAAATGCACATGACTTTATAATAAAAACATGTTAATATAATTCATTTTCGATGGAAATTCATGAAATACAGTCCATTCACACAAACATCTCTCAACACACAAGCACAGACAAGGTAAAGTCATATACATTTACATCAAGCCCACTTAAGAGATTGAACCCCTTTTTAGATGAGTTCAACCTTCTAAGAGTAGGAGGTCGTATACAACACTCTGATATACCTTACAATCAGGCACATCCTATTATATTACCTGCTAAAGATCAGATAACGTCTATTATTGTACAACATTATCACACTAAATTATTACATGCAGGTATTCAATGCACTCTTTATAACATGAGATTGAAATATTGGCCTATAAATGGCAGATGTGAGGTGAAAAAATGTATTCACTCCTGTGTTCGTTGCATTAGATACCAGGGCAAGGTCTGTGGACAGCAAATGGGAAGTCTGCCAGCACCTAGAGTGAATTTAACACGTGCCTTCACTCATGTAGGAATTGATTTCAGTGGTGCCATATCTATTAGAAATTCCATGACTAGAAATTGCAAATACTCAAAAAGATATATATGTTTATTTGTGTGTCTGTCTACTCGTGCCATTCACCTTGAATTGGTGACTGATATGTCATCTCAATCATTTATTTGTGCTCTTAAAAGATTTGTCTCCAGGAGAGGTGTACCAACTTGTCTATACACAGATAACGCATCTAACTTTAAAGGTTCCAAAACCGAATTACATGATCTGTACAAAATGTTTAAAAATATAACTTCTTACAGTAATATACTGGACTATGCATCTACAAACTGTATAGAATATAAGTTTACAATTCCACTAGCTAGTCACATGTGTGGCATATATGAAGCAGGTATTAAATCAGTAAAATCTTTTCTTACGAAACACTTGTTTAGCACTAAGTTAACATATGAGTTTTTATATACTATATTAACACAAATTGAAAGTATTCTTAACTCAAGACCTTTATATCCATTAACAGACTTACCTTATGATTTAAATTGTTTAACTCCAGCTCATTTTATCATAGGTACAGCTTTGACTGACCTACCTGAACCTAATGTATTAGACCTAAACGAATCTAGACTTAACATCTATAAGAAAATAATGCAAATTAAACAAAAGTTTTGGAAGCAATTTTATTGTAATTACTTGTCGGAACTGCAATCTAGAAATAAATGGTTACAAGTACAAGATAATTTAAAGACTGGTGATCTTATTATAATCAAAGATGAGAATACTCCACCCACCTTTTGGCCCTTAGGCAGAGTTATTTCTACCAATAAAAATAAAACTGATGGTTTAGTTAGATCAGCAGTGATTCGTACTTCTAAGAGTGAATATACTAGACCTATTCATAAACTAATTTTACTACCTACTAAAAACTTGGTCTAAATTAATTCGCAGTACCTATACCTAGCCTTGTGTGTGTCTTTTAACTAGAATTAAGTTGTATTTCTTTAATAATATTGTTAGATTTTCTTTGTTACTATTAAGTATGTAAACTTGTGGTTCAAAATAACTGTAATTGAAAAACTAACTTTAATCTTATCAATACATGTATCTTGCATAATTATAAACTTAGTTGCTTTGTTAAAATTCAGTTATTAAATTTTGATGATTGTTTATACTTAAGTACTTTAATACTCATAGATTAAAGTATTATATGTTGCTTTACTTTAAAATAAGGTGCGAGAATGTTTAGTAACTAACTTTCTTACTTTAATATTATTTATTATCTGTGTTCCTACAGAGTTGTTGTCTCACTCTTACGTGAGCTGTCTCGCCCCTTCCGTTCGTGTCTCTGAGCAGCACGCTTGCCTCTCTTAATGTTAATTCATTTTAAAATGTTCAAACCTAATTTAACTGTCAACAGCATACAGAAAGTGTCAAATATGTAAAGTGCTTATCGTTTAATATAGTGATTGTGAAACGGATCATGGTTTTATTACAAATAACAAACACGGTATCAGTAGCAAGTAATACATTTAGATTATAGAATGGATCTCGTGTTATTGTTTTACTGCGATAGAGACCAATCACGTCTGTGAAATTTCGTCACTTAGGTATTTCAAAAAGGGCCTGTATTGACAATATCATCATACGTCTACAGGTTATTCGCTCAGTCTTCCTAACGAAACTAATGGCTGAACTTTTTATAGTTGATTAAAAATATACATTTACATAGTCATTTTTAAACCTGATCGTTAACCTAACGCTTATTCTAAATATTTGAATGAGATCTTAACTTTGCGTTTACTATTATAATTTATAGACGAAAATAATTATACTCTTAGACTTAGCTGAGTTTACAGGTGCTCAGATTCATTTTAATACATAATTAGATTTCAGGTAACATTAAGATACTCCGAAGACGTGGCTGTTTTAATATTACCTAGGTATCTACTTAAAATTCTTTTAAATACTTATGTTAACCTTAAGATTATTCTTTAGAACATAAGAAGTTGTTGTAAAAATGTTTGCCCTAACCCTAAGAAACCCTAAGATTAACAAGCAATCATTTACTATCCGGAACTGTAATTGTAATGTTACTATAATGTATTCATTATGAAATATTTTCCTACAACGATCACTTTAAATGTTAAATGTAAATTAAATTAATATTACAAGAATAATAGGCAACAGTTAACGAGGCGACTTTTGAGATTGGGTTCAGTTTTAATGTCAAAATCTAAATCAAGATTCTCATGATTCTCATGGTTCAACTTGAGGTTTCAAAGAGTTTTTTTTCACTTTTAAGCACGCAATTTAATGACACTTTTCCGGTAAAAACAAAAAGTATTTACACAAAATTCTTATTTAGCGATTGGGCGACTCCAGGTATACGTAAAAGCAGAGAAAAACTTTTTGAACTTTATGGACTGAAGCAACATACAATTAATACAAGTTTTCATAAGTATGTTTCCAACTATTCAAAACTTTTTAAAAATGTGTGCAAAACAGCAAAAGCTCTTTACGTTAGTAATAAAATAAAATCAGCAGATGATAAAATAAAAACTACTTGGCAAATAATAAATAATGAAACAGGTAGGAAAAAACAGCGTATTACTGAATTTAATTTAGAGACTGCACGTGGCCCTATTAATTCAGATTTGGAAGTAGCCCAGGAATTTGAAATTTTTTTTGCTAATATTCCCCTTCAAACTACTGAGGCTTTAAATTCCTCCCCCGCGCTTTCTGCTGCCTTACTTAAAAAAAATGTTAAGGCTTGCCCTTTGGAATTTAGATTTCAACATACAAACCCCCAGGCTGTCGTAAAAACTTTTAAAGATCTTAAAATTAAATCAACAGAAGATCTTTGGGGAATGTCTGTAAAAGTTAGTAGAGCTATCATTGAAACTATTGCGCCCTACTTAGCCTTAATATTTAACACCAGTATAGACCAAGGAGTCTTTCTCGATCTGATGAAACATAGTAAAGTCGTGCCATTATTCAAAGCGGGTGATAGTAAGGAACCTAACAATTATAGGCCTGTATCGATTCTGCCAGTTCTCAGTAAGGTATTTGAAAAGTTAATGCTCAATCAAATGTTACGTCACTTTAATAAAAATTCCATCTTTGATGAACATCAGTACGGTTTCACCAAAGGGCGTTGTACAACTGACGCCGGTGTCAACCTACTAAAGAACATATTTAACGCCTGGGAGGAAGCACAAGATGCCATTGGAATCTTTTGCGACCTCTCAAAGGCGTTCGATTGCGTTAACCATGACACCCTTTTGCTGAAGCTCGAGCACTACGGTATTAGTAAAACATCTCTTGCTTTATTAAAATCATACCTGATAGGAAGACAGGCTAAAGTTCATGTTAACGGCGTAAACTCATTGGGGTCTGAAATGACAATGGGCGTGCCTCAAGGTTCGATATTGGGTCCATTTCTATTTCTAGTTTACATAAATGATTTACCTCAATTACTACAAAATCAACCGAGGATGGTGTTATTTGCAGATGACACCTCATTGATCTTTAAAATAGACAGGCGGTCACAAAATCTTGACGACGTAAATAGCTCTATTCTTCAGGTTCAAAATTGGTTTACAGTAAATAATTTGGTATTAAATGAAAAAAAAACCAAATGTATTAGATTCAGTTTACCAAACGTTAGAAGTAGCAAATGTGACATCATATTGAATGGACAAAAACTGGAATTTATTAACCAAACGGTTTTCCTAGGAATCACGCTAGACGAGAAATTACAATGGGGACCTCACATAACATCAATTGCGGGACGGTTAAGCTCAGCAGCTTATGCTGTTAGAAAGATAAGACAGTTGACAGATATAGAAACTGCGCGACTGGTCTACTTCAGTTACTTTCATAGCATTATGTCGTATGGCATTCTACTGTGGGGTCGGGCTGCTGACATTGAATCCATTTTTATTTTACAGAAGAGAGCTGTCAGAGCCATTTATAATCTACCTCGTCGCGAATCTCTAAGGGAATTATTTAAAAGGATTAATATTATGACAGTACCTTGCCAATTTATTTATGAAAATATTATGTATGTGAGAAAAAATCTAAAACTTTTTAATAAAATAAGTGATAGACATAATATTAATACTAGAAATAAAGATAAAATAGCTCAACCATATTTTAGGTTGTCTAAAGTAAATACATCTTTTATGGGGTACTGTGTTAAATGTTACAATAAAATTCCTTCTGATATATTAAAATTAAATGAAAGGAAATTTAAGACACACATTAAAAGTACACTTTGCAGACAAGCATATTACAAATTAGAGGATTACAATCAAGATAAGAATGCTTGGAAACATGCTGGTCCTGCTCCATGGGACAATGATACATTCTAGACAAAATCAAACTGGTTACTAATGTTTTTTTTTTGTTTTTCATTTTTCTTAATACTTAATTTTGTTTTATTTTTGTTTTATTTTTGATTATTGATTTTGAAGTGTGTTATAGATTGCGCGGACTCACACACTATTTCATGTTGGTTGAGATGTTATGAGTGGTCGTCTGTAGTTCCAATATTTGTAAACACGTGAAAACTATGTATATTTGAACATATTTTAACATTTAAATTCTTAATTTGTGCCTTTTAATTATTATGATTAATTAGTTTTTTTTTTATAGGGTACATACATTGCTTTCACGTGCCATGTCGTGTATGATTCTGTAAACAAATATTGTAAACATTGATTTTAAAAGAGTACGTATGGAGTTTCTTGCCCATTCTTCTCCATACAAAACTACCTTTTGGAAGGGGCAACTAGATTCAATTCTATTTTGTTTTTTGTGTTTGACGTTCAAAAGTGCCTTATTGGCCTAATTGTAATAAATGATTTGACTTTTGACTTTTGACAAATTTCGCCTTGAAGTCCCATCTCAAACACTTACCTTTCACATACCAACAGGGCCTTTTTTTATTGAATAGGGGAAGCTTACGATTACCTATCACATTTTTTAAGTTTCGACATCTTATAAAAAAGGCCCTGCTGTAGGATTGTGTTTCACCGTATAAATAAAGTCGACTTGGGTGATATCACAAAATGTCAATCAGTAATATCATAAACTTACAAAGTGTGTGTTTTTTTTTTCAAATCAACGAAGTCCACAAACCTTTTACAGTAACATACTTAAGGCTAAGTTCACCAAGCTATAAAGTGTTACATAATGCATGCCCCATGAAGCATGTTGATGATTAACATGGTGAGACAGTACTTATGTCAAAATGTGAAATGGAGGTCCTATCTTGCTACCACAAAACCGTGTTTACCTCAAATTACAAGTCATTCCCTGCCCCTTTTTTAGTCAGGCAGGGGCAATATTTTCTTCATAATTTCAGCTAACCAAATCACTTTAGCAACCCATACCCAAAGTCTAGTTTCCATGTCGTGTAATAGTCCTGCACCAACGGGGGTTGTCCTTGGGTGCACTTGCATAGTGCATACAGGGATACTTTTCGATTGGTGTCTCATTTCATATAAAGTTACCTAAGGGGCCTCTGCGAGTTAGCTTCGGTCCCTCGTACGCCTTTTTAAGGCCCGGGACTCCAGGGTCTCCAGATATATTGATCCAATAATTAAGATGTAAAATAAAATATAATATTGTAAAAAAGAAGTATATTATCGTGCAGTTTTAAGCAGTGATCAAAGAAACCATGTGCTTAGTTTTACTCTGAAGCCCTAACTCAACACATCACCTTAGGTGATGAAGAATGACAATACTTGCTTTGTTAATGAACTTCTGCACTACGATATAGTAGCCTAGGTTCTGCAATCATCCGTTTGCGGTTGGTGTAGAAATATTAAATTGTTTGTTACTTACAATGTTTAACATCAATCTAATAAAAACAGTGTATATACTTATTGTGCACTGTTTCGCTGACAAAGGAATTATTGTAAGATAACCATAAAACTGATGATTAGAGCAAGTAAAATGTAACATGGAATGTTTTATAAATCTATCGTCACGACACGTTTAAAAGCTACATTTTTAGTTTTACAAATATTATAGAAAAATTCTAATACAAAGGTTCAAAGTTTGATAATGTAAGAGTAAAATCTAAGTAGATATCAGAGGAAGGTTTAGCTAGGGTGTTTTAAATCACAATATGAACCCTGCAATGTATTAGACTCGAGGTTCAGTCGCCGACTATGGTTTGAGACTGGTCTTACACGACCGATTCCGTTATCTTACTGACTTTTGCTAGATACAGTCTTGCAGTATCACACAAATGTCAAAATGTTAACTTCTTTTAGCCTTAAGACTGTGCCTAGTCTTTTAGGGTCTAAAAAGACGTGCTGACATTAAACTGCAGCAACTGCACGTAAATACAGTGCGACAGACAATTTGACAATACTAAACACAATGGTTGGCCAACGCAGGAATCGGACAATAGGGAACTATAATATACCCTGTTGTTATTAATCAAAGGATTATGTGAACCAGTAAAATGTTATCAAAAATTGTTAAAGTCAAAGTTATTAAAATTAAGTTATTAAAATATAGCTATGAAATATGGCGGTATTTTGTATAAATCTAGCACTAACTAGAAAATTGCTGTTGGGTAGATCTATTTAAAAAAATATTGTTATTCAGATATTGAAAGAGGTCTCGAAATATTAAACCTATATATTTTTAAAATTTTGTTTTACCAATTTTTATTTCGCCTCATTTCATTTTTTTTTTGAATTAAATGACTTTGTTTCGTTTTAATTCAATTGTCACACTATAGATAAATTGGATATGGATTTTTATCTCAAATAAATGATTTGATAATACAAACTACGGCAGTTTCGGTGGACGAAGATTGTTGAAGTCAGTTTCTATGTTCTATTTTGCTCCAATGTCTGGCCGGAAGGTACAGGTAGTGTAACTAACGCTGGGGTTACATCAGACCGCTGCGTTACGTGTGTTATGGAGCATTCTCGAGTTACTGAATTGAGAGTCTGCACCACCGCCAGCAATCTCTTAATGAGGCAGTTCGTGGATAGAATGAGTACCTGAAGGAAGGATATTATACATAATTAATTCTATAATATTATATTATATATTAACACATATTCTGTTAATATTTCAACTGGCTGCATATCATGGTTAAAAGAAATAGGACCGTGATCTTTTGGATATGGATCCCTATAACCAAAGTTTTCACACCATTTGTAATGTGTGGTAGATAGCATACCTTTATCTCTGATCGTAGTGGTAAAATAGCTATAAGCCACCAGAGCACGCAATTCACGACGGTAGCGAAACGGGCAAACGGGCAAACGGCGAAGCCTATACATCGTCTTGGCATGTTATGTTATTGTGGGATAGCTCTTTTTCGAAGGAGATCTGGCTCTCTTTCAAAAATTGAGCTGGCTACACTGGTCATGGTACGAATTTGAAGAACAGGGGGCCTACTCCCATCTGTTAAAACAAGATTATTTTGCCGTCCGTACTGTTGGATTTCAACGCCCGGATCAGCGCCGAGAATTCAAAATTCAACAACAAAAATTACAAAATGATATTAAAATAACATTTTTTTGAGAGATGGCTAGGATATAGTTTCATCCCTCACTTAGATATCTAAAATTTCAGTTTTTTGATCTATGGGCCGATTCCTAAATGTCTTGTTGGCCGAAGTCCTCTCATTGCACAACGACATAGTTATCTACCTACCTTTTGGGCGGCGTTCTTTAAGACATCTGCTGCCACCTCTTCCCTTTGCTCGCCGACTTCTATCACTTGCACACCTTCCTATTAATGTGGAAAAGTAAAAGTTTAGTGTTTCAAATCCGTGTCGCGGTAAAACTAATCGATGCTTGGTTAAAACCGTGTCACTGTTATGCTCGCTATCAGAGTCTATGACGATGGTGACCACGTTTTGGAAGCGACGCCGACGAAGACGGCTACGCCGACCGCGACGCCGCCAAGTCGGTACTTGGTTTGTTACTCCTTCTGGCCGTTCAACTCCCTGAATCATACAAAAACCATTTCAAAAAAGGGAATATTTTCAGACAAATATAAACAGAAACGGATCTCTTTAACAGGGTCAAATTACGTGAGCATATAAGAACCATACTATTTAATTAACAGACGTGTATACTGCGAAACTAGTCTATTTTAGTTACCTACTTTCTTAGTATCATGTCTTGCAGTACCTATGTTGCTTTGGAGACGGGCTGCAGATAAATATTCTTTTGACTGATCTTGCTAGTTAATAAAGTACTTTTAACTGGTTAAGAGATTTGAGTAGGTACAACATATAGATTACATGGAGCCTAATTAGGATTAAATCAAGTGCCCCCAGGAGGTTACATTAGACGTGGTTCTGTCCATGGTCGGGAGCGAGATTGCGAGAGACTCCCGCGCCGCAGCCAAAGGTAAATCGAGGAACACCGTGAGGTTTTAGTCGGTAGTAGTCCGACACACCCCTCCGCCTTCTGCGCTGAAGTTGCGATAAAGTTAACAACTATCAAGACCGAAAAATTCAATAAGGCTTTTATTTATAATCCGAGACTGCTTTTCAAGGCGAAAAAAGTTAGTAACTACAATGGCAACTTAAGATGTGGAAAACTCAGGGCCAAGCTCAAGTGTATTAGAATTAGTGAAGACACACAGTTTCGATAGTTTTGACGACGAATAATCGTATTTTAAAATATCTCTCTTATTAATCTATTAATAAGAGAGATATTTTAAAATACGATAAAAGATATAATATAAAGTTACGTTATTCTTTATCAATAATTAAAATTTAGATTTTTAAACTTTCCTTTATTATAGCTGTTTTTCGAAGATCTGGCTCTCTTTCTAAAATTGAGTTGGCTGCATTGGTCATGGTACGAATTTGAAGAACAGGGGGCCTACTCCCATCTGTTAAAACAAGATTATTTTGCCTTCCGTACTGTTGGATTTCAACGCCCGGATCAGCGCCGAGAATTCAAAATTCAACAACAAAATTGCAAAATAATATTAAAATAACATTGTTTTAAGAGATGGTTAGGATATAGTTTCATCCCTCACTTGGATACCTAAACTTTCACTTTTTTGATCTATGGGCCGATTTCTAAATGTTTTGTTGACCGAAGTCCTCTCATTGCACAACGACATAGAACGTTATCTACCTACCTTTTGGGCGGCGCTCTCTAAGACATCTCCTGCCACCTCTTCCCCTTGCTCGCCGACTTCCACCACTTGCACACCTTCCTATTAATGTGGAAAAGTGAAAGTTTAGTGTTTCAAATCCGTGTCGCGGTAAAACTAATCGATGCTTGGTTAAAACCATACCGTATCACTGTTTTGCTCGCTATCAGAGTCTATGACGATGGTGACCACGTTTTGGAAGCGACGCCGACGAAGACGGCTACGCCGACCGCGACGCCGCGAAGTCGGTACTTGGTTTGTTACTCCTTCTGGCCGTTCAACTCCCTGAATCATAAAAAAATCATTTAAAAAAAAAGAAATATTTTCAGACATATATAAACAGAAATGGCTCACTTTAAAAAAAACTAATCGATGCTTGGTTAAAACCATACCGTGTCACTGTTTTGCTCGCTATCAGAGTCTATGACGATGGTGACCACGTTTTGGAAGCGACGCCGACGTAGACGGCTACGCCGACCGCGACGCCGCGAAGTCGGTACTTGGTTTGTTACTCCTTCTGGCCGTTCAACTCCCTGAATCATACAAAAACGATTTCAAAAAAGGGAATATTTTCAGACATACAGAAACGGATCTCTTTAACAGGGTCAAATTACGTGAGCATATAAAAACCATACTATTTAATTAACAGACGTGTATACTGCGAAACTAGTCTATTTTAGTTACCTACTTTCTTAGTATCATGTCTTGCAGTAGGTACCTATGTTGCTTTCAAAGTCAAAGTCGAAACATTTATTTCAATTAGACCATTTACAGGCACTTTTGAATTGTCAAAGAGTCGGTCAGTTAGTCCGAAAGTTGAAGCTAGTTGCTAGTTCCAAAACGGAGGTAGGCCTCTATGGAGAAGAACGAGCAAGAAACTCCACGGCACTCTTTTAAATTAGGTTATTACAAAATCTTGGTTACATTATTCTTGTCGATTCTATATGTGATCACAATGGAGATGAATAAGTATAAAATAGTAGTAAAAAAAATAAAATAAAGAAATTAAAGCCATAGCAGTTAAGAGATGACCAATCCCAACTGACAGCACTCGTTCACGAGCATGACGCATGGATCAGCACCACCTAGCTCAACCATTATGGAGGGAGCCAAATGATCCAACACACGCGCCACCATCAGCGAGACATTTGAGTGAGCATGACAAGCTCTCAACTGCCATGCTTATTAAGTCAAAACACATAACATAGTAAAGTTACTATAAATAAAAAATGCTCCATGGTACTCACATTTACAAAATTGAAATAAATGATATTAAATTATACAATACTAACACTTTCAGTGTACTTATTCGATGGATGACTTTGATATGTAAAAAATAAAATAAAAAGTAATCGTACTGATAACAGTAAAAGTTATTCAGGTCGACATAAAAAAAAGGGTAAGAAACATCATTCTCTTAAAAAAAAAAAACCTATTTAGTGAGCCCGAGTGGCTGTGGAGCAGGACTAGCATTTAGCCAAGCATTTTTGTCCGTGATATAATCATCTAACTTATAATATGCTTGATTACATAGTGTGCGTTTTATGCATGTCTTAAATTTTCTCTCATTTAGTTGGAGAATATCGACTGGTATTTTATTATAGCATTTTACACAGTACCCCATAAAAGAAGTGCTTACTTTCGACAATCTGAAACTTGGTTGATCTAATTTGTTCCTATTTCTAGTATTAAAATCATGTCTATCACTAATTTTCTTAAAAAGATGAAGATTTTTTCGAACATGCATAATGTTTTCATATATATATTGACAAGGTACCGTCATGATGTTAATTTTTTTGAACAATTCCCTTAGAGACTCGCGTCTGCCAAGATTATAGATGGCTCTGACAGCCCTCTTTTGCAGAACAAAGATAGAATTTATATCTGCAGCTCGTCCCCAAAGCAAAATACCGTAAGACATGATGCTATGAAAATAACTAAAATAAACTAGTCTCGCGGTATCCACGTCTGTTAATTGTCTAATTTTTCTGACAGCGTAAGCGGCTGAACTAAACCGCCCTGCAAGAGATGTTAAGTGGGGACTCCACTGCAGCTTTGAATCGAGCGTAATCCCTAGAAAAACTGTCTTCTCAACGAATTCTAGCATGTCCTTGTTCAATATAACGTTACATTTACTCCCTCTAACATTAGGTAAAGCGAATCTTATACATTTCGTTTTTTTCTCATTTAACACTAAATTATTAACAGTAAACCAATTGTGAACCTTAAGCATAGCGTTATTTACGTCGTCAAGGTGCTGTGCTTGTCTATTTACTCTAAAAATGAGTGAAGTATCATCAGCAAATAACACCATTTGTGGTTGGTTTTCTAGTAAATGAGGTAAATCGTTTATATATATACTAAAAAGAGGAACGGACCCAATATTGAACCCTGCGGAACGCCCATCTTTACTTTTAAGCTTGATGAATTTACACCGTTTATTTGAACTTGCTGTAGTCTATCATTCAAATACGATTTTACTAAGTTATGTGCTAGATCACCGAGACCGTAATGCTCAAGCTTTAGGAGCAGTGTTTCGTGATTCACGCAATCGAACGCTTTAGAGAGGTCGCAAAAAATGCCAACGGCATCCTGTGAGTCCTCCCATGCATTAAAGATGTGCTTAATTAAAGTAACACCGGCGTCAGTAGTACAACGTCCTCTGGTGAAACCATATTGTTGATCGTGTAGGATGTTGTTACAGTTAAAATAATTGAGCATTTGATTGAGCATCACTTTTTCAAACACCTTGCTGAAAACCGGCAAAACCGAAACAGGTCTGTAATTATTGGTGTCCTTGCTATCTCCGGATTTGAAGAGCGGTATAAATTTGCTGTACTTCATTAAATCCGGGAATATCCCTTGGTCTACGCACAGATTACATATTAAAGCTAAATAGGGTGCTATTGTCTCAATAATAGATTTACAGACATTAGTAGACATGCCCCACAGATCTTCGGTAGCCTTGATCTTAAGCTGTTTAAAAGCCTTTAAAACGACCACAGGGTTAATGTGTTTAAATTTAAATTCATTAGGACAGACTGTAACATTCCCTCTTAGTAAGTCAATAGCAAGTGAGGGTGAGGAATCTAAGATTTCAGTAGTTTTAATTGGAATACTAGTAAAGAATTCTGCAAATTCCTGAGCAACATCGATATTACTGCTTATGACACCTTGGGCAGTCTCAAGAGTGTAATCAGTATTATGTCTTTTGCTCCTATTTGTTTCGTTATTGATGATTTTCCAAACTGTTTTTATTTTATTTTCTGCCGATTTAACTTTGTTGCTAATGCACAAGGATTTAGCTGCATTACACGCATTTTTAAAAATTTTTGAATAGGTAGCAACATGCTTATTAAAAGTTTCAGTATGTATGTAAGGCTTAAGGCCATACAGCTCAAAAAGTCTATCCCTGCTTTTCCTAATACCTTTAGTCGCCCAGTCGCTGAATAAAAACTTAGGGCAAATAGTTTTGGATTTTTTCTTAAAAATATTATTAAACTCTGTATGCACTACTGAACAGAATTCTTCATACAAAATATTACCATTATTCATATTAAAACCCTGGACACATAATTTACTAATTAAAATGTTATTAAATTTATTTAAATTACCAGATGTTATTGGTCTCGATTGTATCTGCACTTTTTTGTAATGGTGTGTTGCACTCGAAAGTGATGGTTAGTCCGCTGTGATTCGAAGGAAGATAATTAACTATGCCTTTATCTAAGTAGTCGCAGCAACAAAAAACATTATCAATACATGTAGCAGTAGTCGAAGTTATTCGTGTTGGTTCAAGAAACACATTTGACAAATTGAATGATTTAAAGAGACTAATAAATCTACTGCTATTTGAATTATTTTCTAAAATATTAATATTAAAATCACCACAGATTATTACTGATTTATTACCAGTAGCAAGTTTAGTCAAAACATCTTCCATTATAGTTTCAAATTTAGAATAATTCTGATAATTTGGGGGTCTGTAAACGCACACTATAATATGCTTATCTAGCTCAACACTGGACAATTCAATAATATGTTCAATTGATAGTTCAACTATGTCTTTACGGGGTTTTGATTTGATACTATTTTTAATTAAGATTAGTGAACCACCACGCAGCATGGATTTGCGGTTAAAACAACTACTCACATTATAGTTCTCAAAGTTAATTAACATTTCATAATCTTTTAACCAATGTTCGGTTAAACAAATAATGTCGAACATTGTCTTTTCTAAAAAAAGTTCAATTTTTAATTGTTTAGAAGAAAAACCTTGAATATTCTGATGAAATAGATGAAGATAGATGGCGCTAGTGCCAACAACAACATCGGCTCCGTGATATAAAAATGTTTATAAATCAATAAACCGCATTTAAGTAAAAAAGACAAGTAAAACAGTGACAGTATTAACCAATAATGAAGTGACAGTGTTTTCAAACGATTCTGAATAAAAACAACAAAGTTTTACATAATAAACAATACCAGTGACAATCACCTCGTAAATTATGATAATCCCATATTAAAACATATCAATGTGTTGTGTTTACTAAAGAAACTAGTACTTTCATAAGATTGTGAAGTGTTAAGAAGAGTTCTACAAGTGTTTACTACAAAAAACATAAAAAAATTAATGTCTGTGATTATGACAGTGCAAAGTCCAAAACAAAGAAAAATAACCGTCTTGTCAAATTTAAATTGTTAGTAATTAGAACGTACTTACTAATTTCACAAAAGTGAATACAAAACGATTAGCTGCGTTGAATAAGACGCTCGCTTTTTGAAGTACCAAAATTCACTCGGTGATCCGAGTTCAAATCCCAGTTCTACATTATACTTTTTCCAAATGTTCTAAATCAATTTATAATAATGATGGATTTCTTGGAAAATATAACATTTCGACATCGCAAGACAAATTCTCAAACCAAGCCTCGTATACGATCATCGTCAATCAGCGAAAGTAATAATAGTTGCAACAATTCGACGCTAGATGGCACTACTAACAGTTTACCAAGTCTGTCTGAAGACGAAAACGACAAACAGCTATCTGATCTCAAAGATGAGATAGTAAAACTTAAATCAGAATTAGCCTCAGCTCACCAGGAAATCAACAACTTGTCCCTTGAGAACATGGAGTTAAAAAAATCTATTACGAAATTGGAGACAAAACATGAAACAACAAAAAATGCTTTCAAAATAATATCAAGTAAGACGCCAAACAAATATCACAGGAAAAACAAAAACAAAACTCCACACAAAACCAGCATCCAGGACATGACATCTCAAAAACAATGGCCCGGCTCTCACTCTTCTCCGAAAATACAGAAAAGTGACTTATCCATTACAGAACCCCCACGTTTATCTCCCCCAGTAAAGAACAAAGTATGTATCATAAGCAGCAATAAAGCTAAGGGACTACTACCAACAGCAGAAGATACATTCGAGAACAGTCAATTATGTCATTACCTTACACCGAATTGTGGCACCGAGAAACTTATAGACAACTTACCCTCCAAACTGTTAAATTACACACAAAAAGACTGCTGCGTTATCTTCATTGGAGAGGAAGATTTTCGAAAAACAAGAAATTACTGTAACCTAGTCGTTCATATAAGAGAAATATTGACAAAAATAAACAACACAAACATTATCTTATGCCTACCCACATATAGATGCAATGAATATTCAACGATGTACAATTGGAGAATCGAAACATTCAACAATTTGTTATACCTGGATAATCAAAGCCATAAGTATGCTTGGCTGTTCGACTCAAATCAAACGTTATCATATAACATGTTCTCCTGGTATACTGGACGTATTAATAACAAAGGACTATTAAATATTTTCGAAAACGTAAAAATATTAATTAATGAATTTCTATATGAATGGACCAGCATGAACATTGTATGTTCGGAGACACCGCCTGCCAATACCGATGGAGCAAATACACAAACAAACAACTCTGATTTTTTTCGTCTCTAACAACATAAAGATTATGCATCAAAATATCGCAGGTCTTTTAAATAAGGCTGACCTGCTTACTGTCCACTAGGGCTTTCAATACCGGTATTACGGGATCCCGTAATACCGTAATCACGGATATATTTTGGTCTTTTTTCAATACCGGTACTGACGAGCGAATACCGTGATTACGGTATTACAATCATTTTATAATTTTAATTATTGTGGTTTGTTGTAATTGTGTAATAAGTAGCAGAAAGTTGTATTAAATAATATAAATACTTAACTATGTGATATTATTCTCACACTTGTGTATTAAGCGCCAACTCTTATCTCCAGCCCACCCGCCCGCACCTTTCTTTAACAACCGGTTTCTGAGTCGGGAGCGAGCCAAACGATGTTATTGTTTTCAGTAGTATAGTAACACAAAAGTCGCCCGGGTAACATGTGCAAGTGAAGTTGGTTATTGTGAGTTTCGATAAGTTTGTGATCTTAACGAGAAACATGTAAGTACACCTATAATATTAATACTTGTATTTTCTGGGGGTTTGTCTGAATTTTTAACGGATCACGAGATCATATTTTTTTTTTGTAAAAACTTATGACGAGTCACGAATTCACAACAGATTGAAGCAACTAAAATTGCATTTCCACTTTGATTAATGTCATTGTTACTATATCGAATCACGTTATCCGTTAGATCTTCAATTAAATAGTAAAAATTGAATATTTGAGCGGTTTAGATGTGACTTTGTTTTCTAACTTTCACCTAATTAGTACTTATTAACTACGTTCATGTACGAAGAAACAATTCAAAATTATACATTTAATTGGTGTTTTAGTAAGAAAGAACAAGTCTATAAGAAAGACACGAATCATGACGCTTGCTGACTTTTAAGGGCAGTTATAGGTAATTAGGTAAGTACGTATCGAATGTATCAGCCAGTAAACAATAGGACGGCAGCGCCATCCTTACTTAAACTTTATTAGAACTGCGTTTTTAGACAATTATAATACCTATACCACCCTCGGAAGCCAGCGATTAGGACTAAGGTAGCTTGACATTCTTTATTAGTATAAAGAAATGCTTAAAACTTGTCCAGCCGCGCAGTGCATGCAGACAATAGTTGCCTGCCTACTAATCTCTCCCGAATTCTGGTTGTAGTGCACGGCAAACACGGCGTTATCGCATACCTATAGATTAATGACAATTTCAATGTAGGTATTTATCCTAAACCTGACTAAATACTATACATTTGAAAATGTAAGTTTAGTTGTTAGCAGAGGTATAAAAATAAATAAATAACCGAAGGTCATAAAGGTTTTCTCTTTGTTTTAGGTCGACTCCAGAAAAGTCAGATTCGAAAACATACAAAAAAATTTTAAGAAAACGTACTACTACTGGCATATGGGATAATTTCACAGCCGCTGAAAATCGACTCACTGCAAAGTGTAACCTATGCAATAAAATCATAAAGACTGTTGGTGGAACCACTAGCGGATTGCGCACTCATATGCGCTCAATACATAAATCAAATACGCATGAAAGCACAGCTTCATCATCAAAGCCATCCACTATAGAAAACCCACAACCTTCAACATCAAAAGAAAAAGTGTCACCAGAATTAGCAGTACAAGATGAACCAGTACGAAAAAAAATTCGAGTTTCAGACTATTTTCAAAGTTCTCATTCAATGGAATTAGTTGTTTCAAGGATGACCGCCTTGGATGGTATCCCTTTGAGTAAGTTTTGCACATCGGAAGATATGCGAAGACTATTTAAGAATTCTGGTTATAATTTACCGACTTCACCAGCTTCTATAACCCATATAGTACAAAAGAAAAGCGATGATTTGAAAAATCAAATAAAAACGCAGTTCAAGACTTTGAAGACTCGTGATCAGGAACGATTTACTTTGACTTTTGATGAATATACAGCAACTAATAATAAGAGGTACATGAACATTAATGTACATAATAAAGATTTAGAAAGCGGTTACACAAACCTAGGATTAGTCAGGATATCAGGCTCCATGACAGCAGATGTAGGTATCCAATACCTAAAACAACGACTTCAAGAATTTGGCCTTAATTTACATGAAGATATTATAGCTTTTACTACAGATGGTGCCAGTGTGATGACTAAAATGGGAAAAAGTTTTGAAGGCCACCATCAGCTTTGTCTGGTGCATGGCATCCAGCTAGCTGTTATAGACGTGTTGTATAAATACCAATTTCAACAAACCTTTTCCTCAGTTCCACCGCTAAATCCTCACATTGAAACATTTGAAACTGACAGTGAAGGTGACAATTCTGATCATCAAGGCGGTGACGACGCTTTGAATTATGTTGAAGCACAATTGCTCGAAACAGAAAGACCTGAGTTTATTTACAAAAACCTCATTGATAAAGTAAGAAAATTAGTCAAACTTTTTCGTAAGTCCCCTACAAAGAATAATTTGTTACAAAAATATGTCATTGAAACTCATAAAAAGGAAATGACATTAATACTAGATTGCAAGACAAGATGGAGCAGTATGGCTGATATGATCGGACGCTTTTTGAAACTAAAGGATTGTGTTTTAAAAGTTTTAATTGATCTAAAATTAAACTCTGATTTCGAATTAGATGAATTCGATTTGACAATATTAAAAAATATTTACAACAGCCTTTCTGTAGTCAAAGTAACTGTATTAGAAATTTGTAAACGGGATGCCAATTTACTAAAAACGGATATTGCGCTAAAATTTATGTTGACAAAGTTAGATTGTCAAGCTAATGACTTAAGCCAAAATCTTGCAAAATCCCTTCGAAGACGCATAAAGGAGCGGCGACTTTTAATATCTGGAGTATTACAATATTTGCATGACCCTGAAACTTTTTTCAGTAATGATGATAGCGATGACGACACCTTTATAAAACCCACATCTGATGAAATATTAGATATTATAGTTAATCTACTTACACGTTTAAAATATAATAATAACATAACAAGACAGTCTCAAAGAGACAGTGAGAATATGGCTGATATGACGACAGAAAAACCTTCTTCTTTTTCAAGTTGTGAAAATGAAGACACGTCCATACAAAAGCAATTAGAAAGGGAGATTTCTAAATTGCCTAAAAGTAAGGCTGTAACCACAAGCACTGATTTTAGATCAATAATAAGAGTAGAGATGTGTGTCTTTGAAACTGCTGGGGGTGGACGTGAGATATTTTTATCGGCGGCATACAAATATTTACTGTCTGTTGTACCGACAAGTGTTGAAGCAGAGCGTGCTTTTTCGTCAGCAGGCTATTTATGTAACAGGCTAAGAAGTTCGCTTTCTGATTCGACCTTAAATGCACTTACTTTTTTGCGATCACACTTTCAAAATAAAAAAAACGAAAATATCTTTTGATTAAAAATGTTTCAATATGATATATTTAAGTTTAGATTTTTATTAGATAGCAAATTTGTAAAATACTATTTGATTTATTTTGTTACTTGTTTAATTTTGGATTTTATGGTTGTTTTTTTTTTATAAATATAAAAGCGTTAGTAAAATGAAAACCTGATTGCTGTAATAATAAATATAAGTATAGATCTCATTATCATTGTAATTTGCATATATTCTAAGTTAATTGCCTACTGCGATATTTATTACATTTAGTTTAAGTTTTGATTACGTTTATAAATCCTAGTCCTATAATCAATCAATACCAAATTGTTATGCTATTAAAAGAGAATAAAGACTGATTTGGAAACAAAAATACGTATTTAAATGGTTTTATTAATGCCATAATTAAAGTTCCCTGAATCCCTTAGAAGGGATGACAGTAAAGCGCTAGTTTTTTTTAAAAAAAAAAAGCTTGAAAAACTTGACTTCAATACCGTGATCACGTGATCACGGTATTGAAATTTCTAATACCGGTACTGATACCGGTATTGAAAAATTCCGGTATTTGAAAGCCCTACTGTCCACCTTCAAGAAATGTCTAGGAAACAAAAAGATATAGATGTTGTTTGTATCACCGAACATTTTATTATGAGTGGTCATGAAAAAGCATTAAAGATACCAAATTATAAATTAGCGGCGTGTTTTGCAAGACAATCAAAAAAGCGCGGAGGGACTTGTATTTTGGTCAAAGGAAATCTACAATATAAAGAACTAACGGACATCTCACAACATTCAAGGACAAACACATTCGAATGTGCACAACATTCGAATGTGTTTGTCCTTGAATAGAACTTATCAAAGAATGTTTAATTATTATCTGTATTTATAGACCACCTAAACTTAATAACCTGACTGTATTTTATGAAAACTTTGACATAGTACTGAAAACATATTGTTCAAAACCAAATAAAAAAATAATTGTATGTGGGGACTTCAACATAGATATCTTAAAGAGAAACAACGTTACCAAGGACTTTGAGTACTTTCTATTAGGTTACAATCTTAATTTAGAGTTACGACAACCGACTAGATTATCCAGTAACAGTTGCCTTGATAATTTTGCTTGTAGTTATCAATTGAAATCTAAATGTGAAATAGTGGACTTCGCTTTGTCCGATCACACTGCCCAGATACTGGAAGTAAAAGTAAATAGAACGTGTAGAATTAGTTCCTGGCGCATTAAGAGACGTGATCTTTCGGTAGAAAATTTATTTAGGTTCAAAAAGTATATACAATGTCTTTCTTTCTCGGATATATACCTAACAGATAATGCCAACGAAGCATATGATTATTTTTTGGAACATTTTCGAATGCTTTATGACCTTTGTTTTCCATACAAGCTAGTGACCATCAAATCGAACTCAACAATAAAATGGGTATCACGTGGCATACGCGTATGCAGCAAAAGACAGAGACACCTGCTGTGGAAATACAGACGTGACTCTTCAGTCGAAAACAAAAATACATTCAAAAACTACTCCTTAAAATTCAGAAAAATCATTAAATTAACCCAAAAAGCTCAAAACAATTACCTTATAAACACTTCTAGCAACAAGTCGAAAGCATCCTGGCGTATTATAAATAATAAAACACGCAATGTTGATTCAATATCTAAAATCAGAATTCAAGACACCGTCTTAAGTAACCCATCAGAAATTGCAAATGCATTTAACAATTTCTTCATTGATCAAATACAACCTAATACTCCATCAACACATGTACCTACAGGTATAATTAGCAACACGCATTCAATTTTCATGACCCCAGTGCTACCACAAGACGTAACAAGAGTAATACAATCACTAAAAAATACCAACAGCGTAGGCTATGATGGTATAGATACAAGAGTCATCAAATTTGTGTCTAACGATATTGCTCTTCACTTAAGTCAAATTATCAATTTATGCATTAGCTCTGGAATATTCCCGAATGGTCTAAAAACAGTTATAATAAAACCGCTTTTCAAAAAAAACGATAAAGAAAGCTTAACTAATTACAGACCCATTGCCCTAATACCCATTTTTTCTAAGGTAATTGAAAAAATAATTTATGACTCAATTAATCAGTTTTTATGCAAATATAATATTTTATGTGATGAACAAAAAGGATTCAGAAAAAACAAAGGTATAAATAGTGCTATTTACGACTTGCTGAGTGTCATAATGGAGAATGTTGATAAAAAACTACCAATCTGCGCAATCCTAACCGATATGACAAAAGCATTTGACTGTGTCCATCATAACACATTACTTAATAAACTACATATATACGGAATAAGAGGAAACGTATTAGATCTTATTAAATCATATCTAAGTGGTCGTAAACAGTACACAGAAATCTCTAATATCTGCATTAACACTAGGCGCGAAAAAAAATATAAATCAGAAGCAAGAGTTGTAAGACATGGCGTGCCTCAAGGGGGGGTTCTTAGCTCACTATTATTTCTGCTTTATATAAATGACCTACCACATCACATTAAATACCCCATGGTCTTATTCGCAGATGACAGTACCGCAATAATTAATTGTACAAACAGAAATAAATACGAAGATGACATTAATACTACACTTAAGGACATTGTGAAGTGGCTAGACGAAAATAGTTTGATAATTAACTTGCATAAAACTAATGTAATGCATTTTTATCAACGCACATCTGTACCGAGCACAGTGATAGAATACAACAACTGTAATATAGAACAAGTTAAAGTTGCGAAATTTCTAGGAATACTGATAGATAGCCAGTTGACTTGGAGACCTCAAGCAGAAGAAGTCTGTAGGAAACTGAGCGTATCTGCATATGTCCTATATAACTTATCAAAAGAGGTCAACGTCGCCACAACAGTAGTTGCATACCACGGTCTAGTCGCATCCATCTTAAGATATGGAATAATCTTCTGGGGAAATTGTACCCTACGGGAACAGGTGTTCCGGGCCCAAAAACGTTGCATCAGGGCAATACTTAATATGAAAGTGACAGACAGCTGCGTTACTAAGTTTAAGTCCCTAAAACTCTTAACTTTCCCGAGTATGTATATATTAGAAATCGCTCTTTTTGTTAAACGTAACATGAATCTTTTCACTTCAGTGGCAGACAAAAGAAAGAGACCTATAAGAAGTCATTACAAACACTTACTGCATGTTGAGAGATGTAACACGGCTTTGCTCAAGAAAAGTGTTATACGTATGGGCCCAATCATATATAATAAAGTACCCAACATCATTAAAAATGACACAATATTAAATTTTAAAAAGAGACTGACATTATTATTAATTGAAAAATGCTATTATTCAATAAATGACTTTTTAAACGATACTGACTTATGTAATGAATAATTGAATGTATGAAAAAGTTAATGTATGAACAATTTAATATAATTTGAACTATACTGGCATACCTAATGATATAATAATTACCTAATCTTAATTTATTCCAATGTATTAATAGTTTTGAATGAATAATGACAATATTAACAACAATTGTATTTTGCATGCCTAATTATAAGGTAGATTGTACAAGGTTCCATCCCTATCTGTAACACCTTATTTTATGTACCTACAATCTATGCAAATCAAATTTTACTTTACTTTACTTTACTTTAATAGTTTTAAGGAATGATGCTTAACCCCCTTTTTGCAATTTAATAAGTGATTGCTAGAAGATACTTTGTTGTTAATAAATTTAACTATATTGTTATTAGTACCTTCTGTTGTCTTACATTCTAGTTTAAAATATTTGTGCTTACCACGTTTACATTAGTATTATTACTAAATATTGTGGTGCATATAGTGGAAGACTTCGACATACTACTTATGTCTGAGTTAATATTTAAAGCTAATAGCCAAGCTATCCGACGTCTAAAACTAATGGGCAGATACGCCGTATCCCTAGTCGATTTCAATTTTTCAACAAAACTGTTGGTGTCAAAAAATAAAAGTTTGTCACTATGGTGATTAACCAAAAATTGCATATGGTTATTTAATAAATGTATGTTATTATTTTGCCTCTTTGAGAGGTTTACAAAGTACGGAAAAGCACACAGTATTATTTTCCGATACTCAATTTTCAAAATTTCAGTGATCCTATCAGTTAAATCGTCTTTTGTAACATTAGTACTATTTCCTACTAATATAGAAATAATTGAATTAGGATCATATTCTTTCCTTAGTACGGTAGACATAAGTTCATTATAAGCTGTACCAGGCATGCAATAATTTACAGAAGAATGCATCAGGTTGTTGTTTACTAATTTACCTAACCCTCTCCCTAAACTGTCAGAAAACATAATACACAGACAGTAACAAACTTTATCAAAAGGTATAGAACTACTGTCTTTCTCAGGCTGGAGAGCCTCAAGATAAGATTCCTCCTGGATGGTACCTAGAGTGGAGCTGACAGGCAGCGGGTCCACTTGGTCTGCATAACTGCATTGGTTTTTTTTGTAGGCAACACTGCCCGAGTGACATGTCAAGTTTTTAATCCGTATTTTAAAATTAGTTTTAATTAATATTTAAGTTAAATTAAGATGTAATTTTATATCTATAACTAATATAATTGCATAATAAACCGGGATTATTGTTTTCCCGTAAAAAAACAAAGTAAAACTCAGTGTTTGGTTATCCACCGTTACCGGTAACCTATATCGAACAGCTGATGTCAACCTGCGGATTTGAACGGGGAGTATTGTTTACTTTAATCTATAATAGTCATAAATTAGCACACAATTGTCACTCAAGTTTGTAACACACTCTAATCGAGTTCCAGTATAATTTATTTTGGTAGATTCGGTACCTAGATACTACACTAACTCTTAGTCATTTGTTTTCACACAGGAGAGGAAACTTGGTACCTATCAAAAAAAAAAAAAAAAAAAGTTAACTGTTGTAGGAGTTTACTTACTGATCAATACAGTAAATTTTACCTAATTTACATTGTAGTATTGATATAATACTTTAAATTTTTATCATAACATAAGTACTAGGTACCCACAAAGAGAAAAGTGAAATTAGTTAACTTTATTTAATTATTGAAACTTTGCATTTCAAGTTATCATAGCTGTTGATCTTCAATCAGCATCCTGCCTCACTTCTTCTCCACATATAAACACTAGCTATCCCATTTGTATTTTCACTTTTTTTTCTTTCATTTCACACACCTTTTTTACTTTTGTCTATTCGATTAGTTCTCACCGTTTCTTCAATTCTAATTTCAGTAACTATTCCTGTAACTATGTCAGTGATGACCCGTAAGGCTACTGCTCAGGTTATGGAGGTTAAATTAAGAACGGCCCTCGAAGAACTTAAGGCTTCAAACATCCAATGCCAACAACTGCTACAGGAGAGGGATGACTGTGAAGAGGAAGTCAAATCAATCATTGACAAAAATACAAGCCTGAAGCGGGAGCTAGTGGACCTTCATCAGCAATTCCTGGATGTTGTCGATGAACGGGACAAACTGCGGGTGGTCACCGACGGGTTCAATAACTGTAGCGATTTATATGAGGAGGCATTGTGTAAGGTTAGGGACTTGGAAGAAGAATTAATTCATGCAAATGCACGGATTACCACGTTGCAAAAGGAAAAAGTATGTACTCAGGCAAGAGAAACAGATCACTTATATAATGAATTAATTAAAAGTAACTGTTACCCAAATTCCTTAATAACAATAGACCTCACTGAAGATTCTTTAGTAAAGTATAATGATAGTAGCTACACAGTAAGTCAAAATAAAATTAAAAAATATGCTAAGTTCAACAAAATTATTAAAAAATGTAATAAATATAAAAAACAACAAAAACACTATTCCAATAATATTAAATTAAGGAAAGAACGTGTTTTTCTAATTAATAAATTAAATAATTTTCAAGTTAAATTAGAGGACAGTAAAAACATTTATGAGGTGGACACTCAACGCCTTCAATCAGAAATTGAGGTGCTAGAACAGTCATTACATTCTCTTCATATAAAATATGTGACATCAGAAAAACAAATAAAAGAGCATATCCTTGCCACAAATAAATTAGTGGAGATGTGCAACTCAAATGCAGACAGAGTGGACTCGCTACCTGTCAGCTCCACTCAACGTACCATCCAGGAGGAATCTTATCTTGAGGCTCTCCAGCCTGAGAAAGACAGTAGTTCTCTACCTTTTGATAAAGTTTGTTACTGTCCCATTATGTTTTCTGACAGTTTAGGGAGAGGGTTAGGAAAATTAGTAAACAACAACCTGATGCATTCGTCTGTAAATTATTGCATGCCTGGTACAGCTTATAATGAAATTATGTCTACCGTACTAAGGAAAGAATATGATCCTAATTCTATTATTTCTATATTAGTAGGAAATAGTACTAATGTTACAAAAGACAATATAACTGATAGGATCACTGAAATTTTGAAAACCTCTCAAAGAGGCAAAATTATAACATACATTTATTAAATAACCATATGGAATTTTTAGTTAATCACCATAGTGACAAACTTTTATTTTTTGACACCAACAGTTTTGTTGAAAAATTGAAATCGACTAGGGATACAGCGTATCTGCCAATTAGTTTTAGACGTCAGATAGCTTGGCTATTAGTTTTTAATATTAACTCAGACATAAGTAGTATGTCGAAGTCTTCCACTATATGCACCACAATATTTAGTAATAATACTAATGTAAACGTGGTAAGCACAAATATTTTAAACTAGAATATAAGACAACAGAAGGTACTAACAACAATATAGCTAAATTTATTAACAACAAGGTATCTTCTAGCAATCACATATTAAATTGTAAAAAAGGGGTTAGGCATCATTCCTTAAAACTATTTCATCAGAATATTCAAGGTTTTGCTTCCAAACAATGTTCGACATTATTTGTTTAACTGAACATTGGTTAAAAGATTATGAAATGCTAATTAACTTTGAGAACAATAGTATAAGTAGTTGTTTTAACCGCAAATCCATGATGCGTGGTGGTTCACTAATCTTAATTAAAAATAGTATCAAATCTAAGCCGCGTAAAGACATCGTTGAACTATCAATTGAACATATTATTGAATTGTCCAGTGTTGAGCTAGATAAGCATGTTATAGTGTGCGTTTACAGACCCCCAAATTATCAGAATTATTCTATATTTGAGTCTATAATGGAGGATGTTTTGACTAAACTTGCTACTGGTAATAAATCAGTAATAATCTGTGGTGATTTTAATATTAATATCTTAGAAAATAATTCAAATAGCAACAGATTATTAAGTCTCTTTAAATCGTTCAATTTGTCAAATGTGTTTCTAGAACCAACCCGAATAACTTCGACTACTGCAACATGTATTGACAATGTTTTTTGTTGCTGTGACTACTTAGATAAAGGTATAGTAAATTACACTAGTTTACAAAATTTTACTTTTTATTTATACCCCGAACCGAATGTATGTCAATATGTTAATCTACCTTCCCTAAACCTAAAAGTGTTAGCAGAAATATTTTATCACGTCGGAATTTTTTTCTGCCGTCAATTGTTTTTTTTTAACTACCCGACGTGGTGGTTATATTTTATTGTTCATTCGTTCGCTTCAAACGACAGTTACTTTGCTTTGGATTGATTTAAAATGGCTAGCAGAAAGTGCAAACAAAGTTCTGACCGTTTTTGTTATGTTTGTGGACAGTTTATATTTTCAAAAAAGAGAAGACCTATTGTAGATTCGTTAAAAACTGCATATCTTCATTATTTTGGATTTCCTGTTGCAAATCAAGATAAAAAGTGGGTGCCTCACGTGTTTTGCGAAAGCTGTAGAATCATCTTACTCCAGTGGTCATCAGGAGAAAAAGTTTACCTTCCATTTGGTTCGCCAATGCTATGGAGAGAACCTAGTAATCATGAAAATGATTGTTACTTTTGTGTTACGAAGACATTGGGATATAACAAAAAAAATAAGGCAAGTATTATGTATGCCGATGTTCCGTCTGTTACTAAGCCGATTTTACATTCAAAAGATCTACCCCATCCAGTTTGTCCCGGTAGTTCGAGTGCAAATATATTAGATGACAATAACAGTGATGTTGAATTCAAGTCGATTTCTAGTGATTCTGACGAATTTTCACCTCAAGAAAACACTCCACATTTAATTAATCAGGCCGAATTAAATGATCTTGTACGAGATTTACAGTTATCAAGATCTAAAGCAGAGCTTCTCGGCTCCCGCTTACAACAATGGAACTTGTTACTACCAGACACAAAAGTTACGTTTTTCAGAAACAGAAGCAAAGTTTACTCAGAATTTTTCAAAAGAGAAGGTGAATATTGTTATTGCACAGATATCCCGGGACTTTTCGAAGCAATGAATCAAAACTATGATAAAACAGAGTGGCGCCTATTCATAGATTCTTCAAAATATAGTCTCAAAGCTGTTTTATTACATAACGGAAATAAGAAACCTTCCATACCAATAGGACACGCAGGGAATTGTAAAGAGAGCTATGAAACGATGCGTACTTTGATTAATTTAATAAAGTATAAAGAACATCAATGGAAAGTGTGCGGCGACCTCAAAGTCATCGGTATGTTAGTGGGATTGCAGGGTGGTTACACGAAGTACTGTTGTTTCCTTTGTTTGTGGGACAGTAGAGCGAAACAACATCATTATGTAAGGAAAGAATGGCCTGTTCGAAATGAGTATATTCCGGGCAAAATGAACATTAATCACAAGCTGTTGGTCGATCCAAATAACGTCATTTTACCCCCTTTACACATCAAACTGGGAATCATGAAAAACTTTGTAAAGGCGCTTGACAAAAACAGTGATGCTTTCCGGTATTTGCAAAAAATATTTCCAAACATTACAGAGGGAAAACTGAAGGAGGGTATATTTATTGGTCCACAAATCCGTAAAATTATGAAAGATTCTCAGTTTGAAAACCTTTTATCGGTTAAAGAAAAGTCTGCTTGGAACTCATTTAAAATGCTTGTAGAAAATTTTTTGGGAAATAAAAAAAGTGAAAATTATGAAGAAATTGTTAACAATTTATTGAAAAACTTTCATGATATGGGAGTAAACATGTCATTAAAGATTCACTTTCTACACTCTCATCTGAATTTTTTTCCTGAAAACTTAGGAAGTATGAGTGACGAACAGGGTGAACGTTTCCACCAAGATTTAAGGACTTTCGAAGAACGACATCAAGGATTTTGGGATGAAAATATGTTAGGGGATTACTGTTGGTCTATCATAAGAGAAACTGATTCAAATAACTATAAAAAGAAAGCAAAAATTAGTCATTTTTAATTTATTTTTGTATTAATCCTAAAATTTTTGTATTTCCCTTCAAGAAAATAAATATTTTTTAAACCAGACGTGACAGAATTTTTTTATTATTTTTTCTGGATAGTTCTACCTGAACACAAAATAAAATAACAACTTTCAGCTGGGGTATGAAAACCGTGCAAACTAGTGTTATCTTCCTTCGGATCACAGCGGACTAACCGTCACTTTTGAGTGCAACACACCTTTACAAAAAGTGCAGATACAATCGAGACCTATAACATCTAGTAATTTAAATAAATTTAATAGCATTTTAATTAGTAAATTATGTGTCCAGGGTCTTAATATGAATGATGGTAATATTTTGTATGAAGAATTCTTTTCAATGGTTAATACAGAATTTAATAATATTTTTAAGAAAAAATCTAAAACTATCTGCCCTAAATTTTTATTTAGTGACTGGGCGACTAAAGGTATCAGGAGAAGCAGGGAAAGACTTTTTGAGTTGTATGGCCTTAAGCCTTATATAAATACTGAATCTTTTAATAAGCATGTTGCGACTTACTCAAAATTTTTTAAAAATGCATGTAAAGCAGCTAAAGCCTTGCACATTAGCAACAAAGTTAAATCAGCTGAAAATAAAATAAAAACTGTTTGGAAAATCATCAATAATGAAACAAATAGGAACAAAAGACACAATACTGACTACACTCTGGAGACTTCCCAAGGTGTCAAAAGCAGTAATATAGATGTTGCTCAAGAATTTGCAGAATTCTTTACAAATATTCCAATTAAAACTACTCAAATCTTAGATTCCTCACCCTCATCTGCTATTGACTTACTAAGAGTGAATGTTTCAGCCTGCACTGAGGAATTTAAATTTAAACATATTAACCCTATGGTCGTGACAAAGGCTTTCAAACAACTTAAAATCAAGGCTACCGAAGATCTGTGGGGCATGTCTACTAATGTTTGTAAATCTATTATTGAGACAATAGCACCCTATTTAGCTTTCATATTTAATTTGTGCGTAGACCAAGGGATATTCCCGGATTTAATGAAGTACAGCAAAGTTATACCGCTCTTCAAATCCGGAGATAGCAAGGACACCAATAACTACAGACCCGTTTCGGTTTTGCCGGTTTTCAGCAAGGTGTTTGAAAAAGTGATGCTCAATCAAATGCTCAATCATTTTAACTGTAACAACATCCTACACGATCAACAGTATGGTTTCACCAGAGGGCGTTGTACTACTGACGCCGGTGTTACTTTAATTAAGCATATATTTAATGCATGGGAGGACTCGCAGGATGCTGTTGGCATCTTTTGCGACCTCTCTAAAGCGTTCGATTGCGTGAATCACGAAACACTGCTCCTAAAGCTGGAGTATTACGGTCTCGGTGATCTAGCACTTAGCTTGGTAAAATCCTATTTGAATGATAGAGTACAGCAAGTTCAAATAAACGGTGTAAATTCATCAGGCTTAAAAGTAAAGATGGGGGTTCCGCAGGGTCCAATACTAGGTCCGTTCCTCTTTTTAGTATATATAAATGATTTACCTCATTTACTACAAAACCAACCACAAATGGTGTTATTCGCTGATGATACTTCACTCATTTTTCGAGTAAATAGACAAGCACAGCACCTTGACGACGTAAATAACGCCATGCTTAAGGTTCACAATTGGTTTACTGTTAATAATTTAGTGTTAAATGAGAAAAAAACTAAATGCATAAGATTCGCTTTACCCAATGTTAGAAGTAGTAAATGTAGCGTTATATTGAATAAGGACATGTTAGAATTCGTCGAGAAGACAGTTTTCCTAGGGATTACGCTCGATTCAAAGATGCAGTGGGGTCCCCACTTAACATCTCTGGCAGGGCGGCTAAGTTCAGCCGCTTATGCTGTCAGAAAAATTCGACAATTAACAAACGTGGATACCGCGAGACTAGTCTATTTTAGTTATTTTCATAGCATCATGTCTTACGGTATTTTGCTTTGGGGTCGGGCTGCTGATATAAATTCTATCTTTATCCTGCAAAAGACGGCTGTCAGAGCCATCTATAATCTTGGCAGACGCGAATCTCTAAGGGAATTGTTTAAAAAAATTAACATCATGACGGTACCTTGTCAATATATATATGAAAATATAATGCATGTTCGCAAAAATCCTCATCTTTTTAAAAAAAATAGTGATAGACATGATTTTAATACTAGAAATAAGAACAAATTAGATCAACCAAGTTTTAGATTGTCAAAAGTAAGCACTTCTTTTATGGGGTACTGTGTAAAATGCTATAATAAAATACCTCTTGAAATTCTCCAACTAAATGAGAGAAAATTTAAAACATGCATAAAACGCACACTATGTAGTCAAGCATATTATAAGTTAGATGATTATATCACGGACAAAAATGCTTGGCTAAATGCTAGTCCTGCTCCACAGCCACTCGGGCTCACTAACTAGGATTGTTATTTTTTATTTTTTAAGAGAATGATGTTTCTTACCCTCTTTGTTGACCTGAATAACTTGTACTGTTATCAGTACGAGTACTGTTTTTTTTTTTTATATACATACCACAATTATATAACAAATAAGTCCACTGAAAGTGCTAGTATTGTATAATTTAATATCATTTATTTCCATTTTGTAAATGTGAGTACCATGGACCGTTTTTTTTTTTTTTCACTTACTGAGTACTACGTGTTTTGACTTAATGATCATGGCAGTTGGGAGCTTGTCATGCTCACTCAAATGTCTCGCTGATGGTGGCGCGTGTGTTGGATCACTTGGCTCCCTTCATGATGGTTGAGCTAGGTGGTGCTGATCCATGCGTCATGCTCGTGAACGAGTGCTGTCAGTTGGGATTGGTCATCTCTTAACTGCTATGGTTTACATCTTTATTTTTAGTATTTTTTACAACTGTTTTATATTTATCTTCATTGTTTTCACATATAGACTCAACAAGAATATTGTAACCAGCATTTTGTAAAAACCTAATTTTAAAAGAGTGCCGTGGAGTTTCTTGCTCGTTCTTCTCCATAGAGGCCTACCTCCGTTTTGGAACGAGCAACTAGCTTCATTTTTCGGACTAACTGACCGACTCCTTGACAATTCAAAAGTGCCTGTAAATGGTCTAATTGAAATAAATGTTTTGACTTGACTTGACTTGACTTGAGTTACACATCTCCACTAATTTATTTGTGGCAAGGATGTGCTCTTTTATTTGTTTTTCAGATGTCACATATTTTATATGAAGAGAATGTAGTGACTGTTCAAGCACCTCAATTTCCGACTGAAGGCGTTGAGTGTCCACCTCATAAATGTTTTTACTGTCCTCTAATTTTATTTGAAAATTATTTAATTTATTAATAAGAAAAACACGTTCTTTCCTTAATTTAATATTATTGGAATAGTGTTTTTGTTGTTTCTTATATTTATTGCATTTTTTAATAATTTTGTTGAACTTAGCATATTTTTTAATTTAATTTTGACTCACTGTGTAGCTACTATTATTATACTTTACTAAAGAATCTTCAGTGAGGTCTATTGTTATTAAGGAATTTGGGTTACAATTACTTTTAATTAATTCATTATATAAGTGGTCTGTTTTTCTTGCCTGAGTACATACTTTTTCCTTTTGCAACTTTGTAATCCGTGCATTTGCATGAATTAGTTCTTCTTCCAAGTCCCTAACCTTACACAACGCCTCCTCATACAAATTGCTACAATTATTGAACCCGTCGGTGACCACCCGCAGTTTGTCCCGTTCATCGACAACATCCAGGAATTGCTGATGAAGGTCCACTAGCTCCCGCTTCAGGCTTGTATTTTTGTCAATGATTGACTTGACTTCCTCTTCACAGTCATCCCTCTCCTGTAGCAGTTGTTGGCATTGGATGTTTGAAGCCTTAAGTTCTTCGAGGGCCGTTCTTAATTTAACCTCCATAACCTGAGCAGTAGCCTTACGGGTCATCACTGACATGGTTACAGGAATAGTTACTGAAATTAGAATAAAAGAAACGGTGAGAACTAATCGAATAGACAAAAGTAGGAAAGGTGTGTGAAATGAAAGAAAATAAGTGAAAATACAATAATATAGCTATTGTTTATATGTGGAGAAGAAGTGAGGCAGGATGCTGATTGAAGATCAACAACTATGTTAACTTGAAATGCAAAGTTTCAATAATTAAATAAAGTTAACTAATTTCACTTTTCCCTTTGTGGGTACCTAGTACTTATGTTATGATAAAAGTTTAAACTATTATATCAATACTACAATGTAAATTAGGTAAACTGTATTGATCAGTATACTCCTACAACAGTTAACGTTTTTAAGATAGGTACCAAGTTTCCTCTCCTGTGTGAAGACAAATGATGAAGACTTAGTGGAGTACCTACCAATTAAATTAAAACAAATTCTACTGGAACTCAATGAGAGTGTGTTACTAACTTAAGTGACAATTGTGTGCTAAATTATGACTATTATAAAATAAAAGTAAACAATACTCCCCGTTTAAATCCGCAGGTTGACATCAGCTGTTCGAAATAGGTTACCGGTAACGGTGGATAACCAAACACTCGAGTTTTACTTTGTTTTTTTACGGGAAAACAATAATCCCGGTTTATTATGCACTTATATTTGTTATAGATATAAAATTACACCTTAATTTAACTAAAATATTAATTAAAACTAATTTTAAAATACGGATTAAAAATTTGACATGTCACTCGGGCAGTGTTGCAACAAAAAAAAAAAAACAAAAAAAAACGGACCAAACTTTGGAGACGGGCTGCAGATAAATATTCTTTTGACTGATCTTGCTAGTTAATAAAGTACTTTTTCATCCCACCATCTCGGAAAGAGTATTTTTAATCTTCAATATCTGGTGGAAAAGCCGTTTTTATTCTCTAGAGGATAAAGTAAATTGAATTTAGAACATCGTGTGCACTAAGTTTGTGAATTAAAAAAAACATTAAACCTATTTACTGCTACCTCTATGGTGCCGAATATATCATACAACTTTTTTTTAATTTGTTAAAAACTCTGACTCGGATCCTTCTTGGTGTTCTTTTTTCAATTTGCTTTGTACGCGGTTCTTTACGCGGCATTTTTTCACGTCATTGTTAAACCTTATATTAAAAACAAGAAACTTGAAAACAAGTGAAAAAACTAAAATGAGTGATTCTAACGACGAGGAAGTTTGCTTGACGCCAACAGAATTGACTGAAACTGTTAATAATGCGCAAATGAGCTTTCTCCCTCAACAATCACGCGAGAAGTATTTAAAACAGTACGATATGTTCAACACGTGGCGATTAGCAAAAGGAGCCAAAACTTTCTCAGAAAACGTTTTGCTGGCATATTTTATAGAATTATCCGAGAACAAAGAGCACTCAAAAGCAAGCACTCTATGGAGTACGTATTCGATGCTAAACGCAACAATAAAGATGAAAAAATTATATTATATATATAGTTAAATTTAAGTTATAAAAGTATTTGTATTTAAATTGCAAAAGTTCCTAATATATTATATAAATATATATGTTTATTACTTATATATTATGTGATATTAGATAATAAATACAAGCTGCAATATTATTATTATTAGTCTCAAGTTATCTTGCTGCGCCCTAACAGGGTAATGTACTCACTAGTTCTAAGCCTAGCGTGTAAACTATGTTGTGTACATTGTGCATTAAATAAATAAAAAAATAAAAAGACAAACATATCGATACCTATCCTAAATTAGTGGCATTTTTAAAAAAAGCCTCATCTGGTCATCAACCAAAAAAAATCGAAGGTTTTCACAGTTTCTGATATTGAAAAGTTTCTTAACGAAGCACCCGATTCCGTATATTTGGCGGCAAAAGTAAGTCAGTTGCACATTCAGTATCTACCTAAGTATATTAATCTCAATTAAATAGTATACTTAGTAGATGTTGATAGGCATAATTATGCGTTCATATCAATTTTATTCATTTATCTACTACAATACTCTTTACGTTACAGGTTGTTCTTATTATTGGAATAAACGGAGCATGTCGAACTAATGAACTAACACAACTTAATGTCAAAAACATTGAGAAACATTCAGATGACTTACTTATTAATTAATTTACCTAATACAAAGACAAAAAGAGACCGCAACTTCGTCATTCGCAAGGAATACGTAACGATTGTTGAGAAATATCAAGCCTTACGCCCGCCTAACACTCCAATCAATCGATTTTTTCTACAGTATCGCAATGGAAAGTGTGTAAGACAGCCTAGCCCGTCGGTGACCACCCGCAGTTTGTCCCGTTCATCGACAACATCCAGGAATTGCTGATGAAGGTCCACTAGCTCCCGCTTCAGGCTTGTATTTTTGTCAATGATTGACTTGACTTCCTCTTCACAGTCATCCCTCTCCTGTAGCAGTTGTTGGCATTGGATGTTTGAAGCCTTAAGTTCTTCGAGGGCCGTTCTTAATTTAACCTCCATAACCTGAGCAGTAGCCTTACGGGTCATCACTGACATGGTTACAGGAATAGTTACTGAAATTAGAATAAAAGAAACGGTGAGAACTAATCGAATAGACAAAAGTAGGAAAGGTGTGTGAAATGAAAGAAAATAAGTGAAAATACAATAATATAGCTATTGTTTATATGTGGAGAAGAAGTGAGGCAGGATGCTGATTGAAGATCAACAACTATGTTAACTTGAAATGCAAAGTTTCAATAATTAAATAAAGTTAACTAATTTCACTTTTCCCTTTGTGGGTACCTAGTACTTATGTTATGATAAAAGTTTAAACTATTATATCAATACTACAATGTAAATTAGGTAAACTGTATTGATCAGTATACTCCTACAACAGTTAACGTTTTTAAGATAGGTACCAAGTTTCCTCTCCTGTGTGAAGACAAATGATGAAGACTTAGTGGAGTACCTACCAATTAAATTAAAACAAATTCTACTGGAACTCAATGAGAGTGTGTTACTAACTTAAGTGACAATTGTGTGCTAAATTATGACTATTATAAAATAAAAGTAAACAATACTCCCCGTTTAAATCCGCAGGTTGACATCAGCTGTTCGAAATAGGTTACCGGTAACGGTGGATAACCAAACACTCGAGTTTTACTTTGTTTTTTTACGGGAAAACAATAATCCCGGTTTATTATGCACTTATATTTGTTATAGATATAAAATTACACCTTAATTTAACTAAAATATTAATTAAAACTAATTTTAAAATACGGATTAAAAATTTGACATGTCACTCGGGCAGTGTTGCAACAAAAAAAAAAAAAAAAAAAAAACGGACCAAACTTTGGAGACGGGCTGCAGATAAATATTCTTTTGACTGATCTTGCTAGTTAATAAAGTACTTTTTCATCCCACCATCTCGGAAAGAGTATTTTTAATCTTCAATATCTGGTGGAAAAGCCGTTTTTATTCTCTAGAGGATAAAGTAAATTGAATTTAGAACATCGTGTGCACTAAGTTTGTGAATTAAAAAAAACATTAAACCTATTTACTGCTACCTCTATGGTGCCGAATATATCATACAACTTTTTTTTAATTTGTTAAAAACTCTGACTCGGATCCTTCTTGGTGTTCTTTTTTCAATTTGCTTTGTACGCGGTTCTTTACGCGGCATTTTTTCACGTCATTGTTAAACCTTATATTAAAAACAAGAAACTTGAAAACAAGTGAAAAAACTAAAATGAGTGATTCTAGCGACGAGGAAGTTTGCTTGACGCCAACAGAATTGACTGAAACTGTTAATAATGCGCAAATGAGCTTTCTCCCTCAACAATCACGCGAGAAGTATTTAAAACAGTACGATATGTTCAACACGTGGCGATTAGCAAAAGGAGCCAAAACTTTCTCAGAAAACGTTTTGCTGGCATATTTTATAGAATTATCCGAGAACAAAGAGCACTCAAAAGCAAGCACTCTATGGAGTACGTATTCGATGCTAAACGCAACAATAAAGATGAAAAAATTATATTATATATATAGTTAAATTTAAGTTATAAAAGTATTTGTATTTGAATTGCAAAAGTTCCTAATATATTATATAAATATATATGTTTATTACTTATATATTATGTGATATTAGATAATAAATACAAGCTGCAATATTATTATTATTAGTCTCAAGTTATCTTGCTGCGCCCTAACAGGGTAATGTACTCACTAGTTCTAAGCCTAGCGTGTAAACTATGTTGTGTACATTGTGCATTAAATAAATAAAAAAATAAAAAGACAAACATATCGATACCTATCCTAAATTAGTGGCATTTTTAAAAAAAGCCTCATCTGGTCATCAACCAAAAAAAATCGAAGGTTTTCACAGTTTCTGATATTGAAAAGTTTCTTAACGAAGCACCCGATTCCGTATATTTATTTATATTTATTATTATTATTTATTATTATTAATTAAATAGTATACTTAGTAGATGTTGATAGGCATAATTATGCGTTCATATCAATTTTATTCATTTATCTACTACAATACTCTTTACGTTACAGGTTGTTCTTATTATTGGAATAAACGGAGCATGTCGAACTAATGAACTAACACAACTTAATGTCAAAAACATTGAGAAACATTCAGATGACTTACTTATTAATTAATTTACCTAATACAAAGACAAAAAGAGACCGCAACTTCGTCATTCGCAAGGAATACGTAACGATTGTTGAGAAATATCAAGCCTTACGCCCGCCTAACACTCCAATCAATCGATTTTTTCTACAGTATCGCAATGGAAAGTGTGTAAGACAGCCTATGGGTACTAATAAAATTGGCAGTATCCCACGAGAAATAGCAACATTTCTTGAACTTCCAGAACCCCTGTTGTACACGGGTCATTGTTTCCCACGAACTTCAGCCACACTTTTGCGTCGTTGGCATCGTAGGGGCCATTACACTGAAAGAGCCTCAATCGGATCCTTGGACTGGCCCTTCTACATCAAAAATAAGCCGTTATGAAATACCTAACCATCTCCCTCTCTCTCTAACATTCACGCCAAGGGAATCCGATGAATCGGTACAACTATTAAGTATGACGGATAGTTTACCGAAAAACGGTACACAAGTGACTAACACCAATATTACAGTACCAAACAAAAATATTACACTCAATTTAAATAACTGTAGCAACGTTACTTTAAAATTTTCTTAATTATACCTTAGTATTATTTTGTTATAATTTAAAGATTATTCTGTAATACTTACCTGTCATAATGTAGTAATTAATACCTAAACTGAAATAAAAGTGTATCTATCTTGTGATTGTAAACGTTTTTTTTTGCATTTAGTCATTTCCTCGCTGAGGTGGAATTAAAAATTAAAAAAAAAATTAAAAATTTTTATATTTCATAATCACAATTTTACAAACACGTTAGTGATTGGAGCCCCCTTGTAAGCAAAAAATGCCTGTGTTAGGAGGCTCCGCTCTTTCACATCTAGTAAAAACAAATATAAAATATTAAAGAAATCAAGAATACAAAATAAATGTGTTTGTTTGTATGTGTGTGTATGTATGTCTGTGTGTGTATGTTTGGTTGTGTATGTGTGTGTGTGTATGTTTGTTTGCGTATGTGTGTGTGTATGTTTGTGTTGAGAGTAGTGAATGAGTCAATTTATGTGTTGCAACAGAGCCTCAATATCTTCATAAAGAAGTGGTTTAATCCAATTTATTAGAATTTTGTTACATGAATGTTTTTGTTTAGTGTATATGTAAATCTCTTTGTTTATTCTGTTGTATAGTTGAGCAGAACGTGTGTTGCATTGCATAGCAGCAAATTTAGTTTTAGTATGTGGGACTTGAGCAATAATGTCATTTCGTCTTTTTGAAATGATATTTATATCGTAAGGAAGTGTCCTATGTTTTTTTAGGACTGTATATGTAATGTACAGCTTTCGAACAGAAAGCAGACCACTAATCTGGTAAAGACTGTCCGTTGGGTATCTTCTCTTTTTAAAGTACATAATTTTGATTAGTGCTCGTTGCGCTCTTTCAACGTCTATAAATCTTGATTTAGAAGCGCCGCCCCAAATGGGGATGCAGTAAAGTAAAACTGATTGCACAAGTGCCACATAGACTTCATTTAGGAGATTTCTATTAGGACCCACTTTTTTATTTATGTTTGTAGGGAGGACATGTCGTAAAGTTTTAAATATCCAGCCCAGCTTCGCAACTCTTCCCCTTACGTGCTCAAGATGAGCGTACCATGATAACCTTTGGTCGATTATGACGCCTAGATACTTAGTCTTTGAAACTTTAGTAATTGCAGGACAACTACAGTCATTGTTTGTAATTTTATCACATGTGTGTATTTGGATGCAATACGCTTCGTTCGGTTGTGTGCGATTCGAGATGGTAAAACAGATGTAGTTAGTTTTAACTGTGTTTAGTGTGAGAAGATTGTCATTGAGCCAGTTAGTAATTTGGACCATGCCCAATTCTGCCTTGAGTTTGACATCGGACCAGCTAGTCCCAGAAAAGACAACAGCTGTGTCATCAGCGTAAGAGAAAATTTTTGCGCTATTGACTTTTAGGTTGCAGAGATCGTTAATGTATATTAAAAATAAAGTGGGGCCCAGCACGCTCCCCTGGGGCACGCCGAGTGATACGTCCGCATCATCACTAATATGTGATCCTATTTTAACCCTCTGCTTTCTATTAGACAGATAATTTTTGAAAAAATTGAGAGGGGTTCCTCTTATCCCAGCTCTTTCCAGTTTTGTCACAAGGGTTGGAACAGAAACGGTGTCAAAAGCCTTTTTTAGGTCCAGAAATACCGTCAGGCATTTCTTCCCTGAATCAAGATGCTCGGTAACCAATGAGCTGAGGGCAGCAACTGCGTCTTCAGTGGATAATCCCTGTCTAAAACCAAATTGTGTTGATGATTTTATTTTAAATTTATTTAGGTAGTTAATGAGTCTCGTATTAGTTAGTTTCTCTATTATCTTAGACAGGGCTGGTAGGACCGAAATGGGTCTGTAGTTATTGACATCATCTTCCTTCCCTCCCTTGTGTACCGGTGTAATAATAGATTTTTTCAATGAGTCTGGGAAAATGCCATTTTTAAAACAAAGGTTAGCCAGGTGGGCAATGATGGGAACCACCTCTCCGCAAACGTATTTTAGGAAACTAGTAGATATGCAGTCCCACCCTGGGGCACTGGAGGACTTCAAGCTCATCAAGATACTTCCTACTTCCATTGGGTCCGTGTCTAATAACGCAAAGGAATTAGTTTGCGTAGGGGTCCTGTTAGGTCGATCAGAGGGCATTATATTAGTTCTGGGTTGAATTTGCTCAGCTAATTCTTTTCCAATTTTCACGAAGTAATCGTTAACGAAGTTAACTGAGTCTGTTGGAGACGGCTTGATACTTAACAGAGCTGCACTTTGGCTGTTTACTTTATTTGAATAGGTGATTGATTTTATGTTTTTCCAGAGTAACTTAGAATTTTTGACTGATTTAGTAAGTAATTCTCTTTCATATTTTCTTTTTATTTTTTTGATTAGATTATTACAATAATTTCTGTACCGACAATACGTAATTTTTAAAATTGCATTATACGGATCTGACCGAGAGGTTTTTTGCATTTTATTGCGGTTTTTTATACACCGTAGTATTCCTGGGGTGATCCAGGGTTTGAATATACGTCTACTGTTAGGGATGCTTGTTATTGTAGTATTACAATTAATAGTATCAGTAAGTTTTTGTATTAGTAAGTCTGTTATTAGGTTTGGATCATCACAAAACAACAACTCAGCAAGATTTTTTTCCTGTAAATATTTGAGTGCTTGTTCAAAATTAATAGTAGTAGCAGTTTTATTAATAACCTCATTATTTTTTATTTTAGAAAGCGATAAGAATGTAGTGTAGTGGTCAGTAATTGTAGTTTGTAGGATAGCAATGGAGGCAGATGACTTTTTTTTATGAATTCGCAGCATGAAGTGGTCCAGGCAATTCAGCTCTCTGGTGGGTAAGGTATGACCAGGTAAGATACCATGGGCCGACAACATGTTAAGGTAGCTATTTCGGTTTTTTCGGTCATGAGCCAGTTCTACGTCTTTCGGCCGAATGTTAATATTTATGTCCCCCGCTATTACTAAACTTTTCTGCGAAACCAATGAATCTAAATGTAAACTAAGTGAATCCAAAAAAATATCAGGATTTGTGTTTGACGGGGAACGATAAATACACAAGACAGTATTATTAAGTATGTCCAGTTGGAGACAAGATGCCTCAGATAGTTTTATTTCCTGAACTTGTGACTTTAGCGAATTTTTTACATAAACCACCACCCCATCATTCTGATTCAAGTGCTGTGTTGTTACATAAGCGTGATAATTACTAAGTTGTGGTATGGGTTTATTTGTATTTAATCTGCATTCCGTTAATATTATTACATCAGTTTCGAACTCAAAAGTAGATAACATAATTACAAAAGCATCAAAGTTGGCGTAAATACTCCTAATGTTTTGTGAAAAAATAGTCAAATCATTTTTATTTACGTAAATATGTTCAGTAAGATTCGAACAATCGCATTCAATTGATCTAGCAATTTCAAGTTTGTCTATTTCATTGACCGTTTGTAAGGTGTCAGTCATTATAATGATTTACTAATATAAAGATAATAACTTCAAGACACTCATAAATAACTATGTTAAGTCTATTGAGGTTAAAACATGAAAGAGGACAACGCTGCGGTTTTGTTTTTTGTAGTACGAGTAGCATGCCTGATTGCTTAAAACTTAGTATTATTATATGTTTGGGTGTGATTATTAATGTTATGTGAGTGTAAAGGCTATGTAAATTGCGTAAATGAAGGATCGCTTTTATATAAACTAACGTCTTTTGAGAGGTGCGGGTATGTTTGTTGATGTGTATTTGAGTTATTGTAAAGGTGTACGTCGTATGAGATGAATGTATACATCTGTTAATATTCATTAACAGCAAGAGTAGTTTATAAAGACTGAGTGTATGACTATGTATATCGTTATTGATCTGTTTTAATAGGTTAGAGTGGGTATTGTATGTGTGAGGGTATGAAAAAGTCCTTAAGGATACAATATAAACAAAAAGGTACCTCATTATTACGTCCATGGAATTACACGGCGTCAAACAAAGCCGCACAAAAATATAAATCAGAGGGTATTTCACTATGAACAGTCTGAATAACGATAGGAATGACTTTATCACGGTTTTACACATACTTTGTTGGCAAAAGGAAAGAACGGTAAAGAGTCACATTTTCACTATTAGTTGGTGAATTTGTTCTTCGCTTGTAATAACTATGGTCGGTGCAAGATCAGACTTCTTTACATATACTTTTCCATATGCAGTCCAGCAGTATTTATATGCACCCGACTTTGTTAGGTCACGGGCAAGGAAATGCAGACGAGATCCTTTAGGGGTCAGATGCTCGGACAGGAAGATGGGTGAATCTTCTTGGGTTTTAAAGCCGAGATGCTTGCAGCATAACTTGGCCTTGTGTTTTATGTTGTAACTCCTACCCATTTTCATAATTTCATTCTTCACCAGAGTGGATCCGGTTTCAACTACAATAGGCATCTTTTGGCTTTCATTGTTTTTCCCACGCATTCTGTAAACGTCTTTAATGTCATACTTGGCTATACAACAGTTTATATTCTGTGAAAGGGTCATGACCATATCTATAAGATCTTGCTTAGACTCATTGATGATTTTTGGAACATTTTTGGTCACAAAATTTGATTTCCGACTTCCTGTTTCTATTTCTTCGAGTTTTTTTTCCAAAAGTGTGACATACTTTTTGTCTTCCTTCGACTGGTTTTCTAACTGGGATATTTTATTTTCTAGTTCTTGATTCTGACATAAGGTTGATAATCGTGTTTTCTATTTTAATGTTAGATTGTTGTATTTCCTTTAATGTTGTGGAGACCTGCAGTATCTCATTTTTTTGACTAGTCAAAAATAGGTCCATCATTTCTTTTATTTCTTTTTTGAATTCGTCTAGCTGTTCACAAAATGAAAAATCCTCCCGGCTTCTTTTAGCCCTAAGACATACATAATTAGGCGGCGTTCTGTTATCATCGTTTCCCATCAGGCTAATCTCCGATTCTGAATGAGATTTATCCATTGGTGAAGCTGCCGTTATTGATTAGGTTGTTTACGTAGCGGAATCCAGTGTTCTCTTTACGTCGCAGTGAGTAGCTTGTACACGGCGCTCGCGGCGGTGTGACGTCAGTTCAGAGCGATAACGTCTCGTACTCGTGCGGACTTTAGCTGGCAGTGCGGGAGCAGGATGGCAATTATGGCGAAAGTCTCCTTCCCTCGCGACGCGCGGGTGGGACGGGGCGCACCTCCGCTGCGCCTGAGACGCAATAATTAGTGTACGCCAAGATATCTATTTGCACACTGGTATTAAGCACTATAGTCGTATGCGGTGAATAAATTATATTGAGCAGCAGCGAGACACACGACCGTTCTCAATGCGGGTTTGGACGAAAGAGGAATGAAAAGTTACGTGTTGCACTCGAGTGCAAAGATTTTTCACCTCGTGCTCTTTTGATTCCCTCGCTAACGCTCAGGATTCTAATTTTGAATCACTCGCTGCGCTCGTGATTCAATTTTAGAATCCTTCGCTTGCTCGGTCATCAAAATTGAACACGCGGTTAAAAAGCAACTTTGCACTCTTGTATAACAAATAACTATTACCACATCTGCTTCTTCTGCAGAGCGAGCGCGCCTGCTTGCTGTGGCTAAATGGGAGTCGGGTCTTTGGCTTCTGGCACTACCGTCGTCGAACATTGGTACTATGTTCGACGACACTACTTTCCGCCTCGCTGCTTCCTTACGTTTAGGGGCTTCATGTTGTTCGCGCTACATGTGTCGATACTCTTGCGCGCCATCTTCCTAGTTCAGCGTGATGTGCGGGCGTTGCTGATGCGGCTGCAGAAAACCTCAAACGGCGTAAGTATAGTACCCTTTAACTGGTTCTGACGCAAAATGCTAACTTCTCAAAATGTCAACTCGACGCAAAACGCCAACTTCGCAGAACGCCAACTTCGCAGAATGCCAACTTCGCATAATGCCAACTTCTCAAAACGTCAACTTCGCAGAACGTCAACTTCGCAGAATGCCAACTTCTCATAATGACAACTTTTCAAAAAAGTCAAATGTTCGTGTAATAGAAAATATATAGAATTTTTAGTATTTTAGTGACTAAAACTGTTTAGTTTTTAATATTTTGTGAATTTAGATTAATATATTTCACCGTATTTTGATTTTATTTGTAGATTACGTAATTGTTTGCGTATTTGTGTTTTTATGTTAATTAATACAGACGGCATGTTAATAAAGTAATGTTTATTTTTTTTAGAAAATATTAAAAATTCTATATATTTTCTATTACACGAACATTTGACTTTTTTGAAAAGTTGCCATATCACAACTTTTTGACCGTTTCGTATCGCGCTAAAAATTTGACAGCGCGTTGAGTTGCAATGCGATCGTAACTGGAACGTTACCGCTGTCAAAGGAAAAGTTGATGGGACGCTACTTTTTTTCGATCGTTAGTGAATCGTTGGATTGTTTTTCTTTGTTGTGAAGTGCTTCCAAGTGAAAATCTTGAAATATGTACGGCTTCATAGATTTATTGGAGAAATCTTATGAATACGATGTAGCGGTGGCTCGAGCCGAAACCAAAAGGAAAAACTTAAAAGCTAGGCTTAAGTGTGACTCTTATAGTGATCGTCAGTTTGTGAAGAGATATAGACTCACGAAAGAATTAACACGTGAATTAATTTGCAAGTTGACTCCTCACATGCCACCCGTTCTCCGTTCGGATGCTTTGGATGTTGAAACCAAGGTAAGGAGCGTAAGGGCAGATGTAATGATTCCTCTGTAAAGTGATCAACAGCATAATCGCCATTACTACTTTTTTCTTGTATAAAAATAACCACAAATCAGCCAACTAATAATGTTAAAACTTTGTGTGCATAGGTCAATCAATAGATAACCTGAATTTGTTTTAGATTTTGGTTGCATTTGCCTTTTATGCTTCTGGGTCCTATCAGACCATTGTTGGAGACAGCAGGAACCATTTAATTTCCCAGGCCAGCGTTTCAAAAGCTATCCGGCAAGTGACAACAGCCTTGAACAATCCGGCAGTCATGAATGAATATATAGCTTTTCCATTTAACCTTTTAACCGCCTACGTCGGATTTTTCCGACAAATATTTTCGGGCCCATTTCGCCAGAGTCGGATTTTTACGACCAAATATCACTGCTCGTTTAATCAGCTTTTTTCATTTAATTACGCTGTATTCTATCAAAAATATGTTAATATTAGGTTAATAGTTAACTAAGTAATCATTTACAGTTTAATACACTTTAGTCTCTTCATTAGAAGTCCTAAAAATAATGTCCAAAGTTAGATGAATTACTAATATTATTTTTAGAAAATTGTATTGATGTGCAACGCCCATGACGACAAAATCCGACATGAGGGACGGGACATATGCCAAGATTTACCGATACAAAAGTAAACATAAATCAAAATATTTCTCGTTATTCTGACTAATTAACTTTAAAACAAATACAGCAATTGTTAATAAATCATTTTTTACAAAAATTTGTGAGTATTTAATTTAATTCCTTTAAAATTAAGTAAATTTACTTACTAAATGTCAGCGATTGAATTGATGGTTCCCATCCCTAGCCTACATGTTCCGAAACTTACTTTGTAAGGAAGTCCTGCGCCTCAGTCGGAAAAAAACGACCGCTTCTTACGTCATAAACGAGTGCCGACTTCTGGAATTTTCCATCAGTGTTGTGCTTGTGCATGAAGTTTTAAGTTCGTATGTCGATAAATGTACATTTTATCATGACGACTACTGAAGCATTGATCCGAATTCTAGAAGGCGATGAAAATGAAGAATTTTTATCAGACGAAGAGTTTGACATTGATGTAGAGGTAATTATTTAAAGTTAATTTATATAGACGAAACTAGGTATCTATAATGTTTCCTTCCTCGTTTTACTATTTCACGAACGTAAGTTAAGTAGGTAGGTACCTACTACCTATCTAATAGAAAAGGCCAAATGGAATCTTACTAAGACGACTTACAATATACTTTGGTAGGTAGGTAAGTACTATTCTACAAACCTACTAAAACAAAAAATCGAAACGAATAATACGTCAATATACCTAAGTAGGTATATTGACGTATTATTTGTTTTGTATTTTGATTTTAAATGATTTGTTATGTAGGTACCTACTTCTTAATTGTTGCATCTTAATTGTTCTGGATATTACCTACTCGTAAATAAATAGTTACTTCTGTAATAAGCATTAAGCATGTGTTTGTATAAGTAGATATAGATTACCTGATAAGATTCTATGGATATACAAAAAAAAGAAGTCTCTTTTTTCTTTCGACCATTATTTGTACACACAGAGCAACAGTTTGGCATCTTTAAAAACAATTTAACATCCGCGTCTAAATAAATATTGTAACTGTGTCCGCGTCGTACCCGACCGCTGTCGCTGGCACACATTAAGTTTGTCCGCTAGCTGAGCCGACTCAAACCGGTTTTTACCCGAGCGGGCGCCGGCCCACTCCCCGCGCGCCACGTCGGTGACAGGTCACGCACACATAGCTGCGCGTGTAGCAGTGTACCTACGCTCGGGCATTAGTATGAAGACAATTATTTTTTTGTATTATTTCAGATTCAAGGAAACAATGTCACAACCACTAATTGGACAACGCAAATTGCTACCCCAATGTTAGAAGAATTCGACGACTTTGTTTGTGGACTGTCGCCTGCTGTCAAATTAGATGATACCTCAACGGAATTCGAATTTTTCGAACATTTTTGTAGCAAAGACTTGTTACAGAAAATAGCCAATTGTACGAATAAATATTATCAACACTTCGTAAGACATACTGATCTCAGAATATATTCAAGACTGCAACAATGGCGCGATGTGACTATTGACGACCTTTACATTTTTCTAGCAGTAACAATGCTTTTCACAAGAAACAAAAGAATATCAATCGAAGAACACTGGTCTACAGACCCGTTATTACATAGTACGGTGTTCAGTAATACTATGTTTCGAAATAGATATTGCTCAATTCTTGCAATGTTATCTTTTTGTGAAGCACCTGCAGGGACAAGTAGTGTACCGAGATTGCACAAAATAAAAATGATGATTGACCACGCTCGTGAAACTTTCAAAACAACATTTATCCCGGGTAAAAAAGTGTGCATTGATGAAAGTATTGTGCCTTTTAAAGGTCGCCTAATTATAAAACAATATTTACCTAAAAAACGTAATAGATTTGGCATTAAGCTATTTGTTTTATGTGATGTCGAAACAGGTTATATCGTGGATTTTATAGTGTACTGTGGATCGGAAACAGAAATAGAGACCGTACCAAATTTAGGCTTAACTGGATCAGTTGTGACTGAACTTTTGAAAGACTACTATTTTTGCAACCGAGAGTTGTATGTAGATAACTGGTATTCCAGTCCTCAGCTTTTTATATATTTAAAAGAAAGGGCGACTTATGCATGTGGCACCGTAAGATCAAGTAGAAAAGGGATGCCGAAATTCCAAAAATTGAAACGTGGGCAAATAGCCGCTTACTCGTCTCCTCCCCTCTTAGCCCTAAAATGGCAGGATAAGAAACCAGTCTTAATGTTGTCTACAATGCACGATGACAAAATAATACCATCAGACAATGTAGACTACTCAACTGGGCTACCCAAAATGAAACCACAGTGTGTGGTAGACTACACAAAAAATATGGGGTCGTTGGACACTTCTGATATGATGACTAGCACATTGGGCTGTATAAGAAAATCAAAAAAATGGTATAAAAAGCTTGGGTTTCACATATTTGACATGTTTTTACTTAATGCATTCTGTTTGATTAAAGTGATTAAAAATAAACAAAATTATAGTTTAGCTGATTTCCAATTAAACGTTATCAGACAAATAATAGAAAAACACAAACAATGTTCTTTAACTCAACAGTCAACTTCGCGCGGCGTCCTTGACCCTAACCGTTTTTTACATAATAGTGCCTTAGAGCATTTTCCCGTTAGAATACTAACCGGCAAAAGTCAGCGATGCAAAATGTGCGCAGCAAAAAGAAAACGATCTGAGACTCGTTTTATGTGCCAAAAATGCAAAGTTTATCTGTGCATAGATCCATGTGCTGTTGAGTACCACAATTCTACAAAACAATCGGCATCGTAATCCCACATCACTATTATTGCGTTTAGTCTATTATGTCTATGGTCAGCTAGACGTTGTCGATACTCTACAAGTCTACAATATATCCATAATTATTCTGTATTCGACAGTGACGACTGTTTGTGGCACGAAGTTTGTAAACTCAAGTGAACATTTCACAATTTTTCAATATCAAGATGGGGTCCAAAAGTAAGTGGTCTTCGAAACGTACATACATAAACATAAACGTACGTAACGTACGTATTGCATGTAAATGGTGATATAATTACAAAAAACTCATGTTTGATTTGTTTTATAGGGAAGTTTGAAGAGAGCCAGTCAATTTTGGCTCCCTTTGACTATAGCCAAGACGAAGTAGACATAGACTGTAGCCAAGATGTTAACCTTCCATCATCGCTGACCAACGACGAGTATATGGTTTATTTAAATGAAGGTCAGTCGCACTTGAGAAGTTCTGATAGTACGCCAGATTTATATAGATCTACGGCGACACAAATATTAGTCAAAACTACAAATGCAAGTACACAATACGAGCAAATTGATAATCCAATCAAAGAAAGTGCCAAAATTTTAGCGAACAGTTATTTTGTTGGCGATGAAACTCGTAAAAATAAGTTTATCGAATGTTACACAAATGTGGTCTCGTCGATAATTCGCCTCGTCGATAGCGAGCATAAATAATTTTTCGACGGATCATACCTACTATTATTGAAAAATCTTACCTCTGATTGTTGGACTGATTTTAGTAATAAGAAATTATATCTGTGATTATTTGACTGATTTTATTGAAATTAGTGTTATACAAATTTTATTGTGATTGTGATAAATCGTTACATCTAAGTCAATAGGTAAACTGATAATTACATTATCAACAAAAAAAAATATTTTTATGTTTGTTGTTAATTAGTAACATAACATCACGCCTGTAATCCCCGAAGGGTTAGGCAGAGGTACACCCACATTGGTTGTTAATTAGTGTGATATAAATTATTGTGATTGTTATAAATATCGTTACAAATAGTTTAATTCACCTGTGCGCGCGGCGCCATGTGTGCGTGCGCTTATTTATACAGCTTTCATTTGTGTGGCAGCGTAAGCGGCAGTCGTCGTCTGAGCAAAACGTGCCCTTATCGCTTTACCCACACATAGCGCCGCGCGCACAGATGAGTTGAACTATCTACAGGGTTATTGGTAAAACATATATAAAATAATAAATAAAATAAAATAAAATAAAATAATCTTTATTTCGGACTAGCAGGTACATCCATAGGGGTTAGTAAGAAGATATCTTAAAAAAAAAAACTATGTTAGTATTTTATATATTTACAAGCCTATTGTTGGAGATACACCTTCGCACAATATCACACAATATAGGTGAATCGTACCTCCCTGCAATGGTTTTCAGGATGGAGTTGGAACTGGCCCGCACTCTGCAGAGCAGCGAGGCAGACTTCTGTCTAATGATCGCATGGAAGCCATCAACATGAGCGTGTGCGAACATGCCAGAAGCACTGCAGAAACGGGGCAGTCCCATCAACATCCTGAATCCATTATTATATTGGACTCGCAGGGCGCTGATAGTCCGCAAAGTATAGTTGGTCCACAGGCTGCACGTGTAAAACACTTGACAATACGCTTTAAAAAGCGTTACTTTAACTTGTTTGCTACAACGTGCAAACCTGCGTGCCAACATGTTACATCGAACTGCCAGCGCCCTACGTTCCCGCTCAATATCTACATGATCCTTGAGGTCGTCGGTCACGTAATGTCCCAGATATTTGAACTGGTAAACACGCTTCAGTTCATTACCGTTAAGCCTAATTGCAGGCACAGCATCTGGACATTTACCACCCATCGCCTTAAAGACCATGAATTCGCTCTTAGCCACATTGTACAGTAAGCCATGTGCCTGAGCATAGGACTCACAACACGTAAGTAACTCCATGAGTGACCTGACCGTTGGGCTCAGCAGCACCATGTCGTCAGCATAACTGATATTGTTGATACTGCAGTCATCGATGCGACAGCCGATTTTCTTACTGCTGAGCTCAACAATCAAGTCGTTAATATAGAGGTTAAAGAGTTTTGGTGAGGTTATTCCTCCCTGCCTTACACCGCATTCTAAGCCATACGGCACGGATAGCTTGTCGGCCCATCTCACATTGTTTATCTGATTATAGTACCAGTACTGAAGAATACGTAACAGTTCAGCCGGTACTTTCCTCTCCCGCAGCTTATCCCACATGACATCATATGAAACGAGGTCAAAGGCACGGGAAAGGTCTAGAAAACACGCGTAGACTGGAGTTCGACGCCTAGTGTAATATTGCACGGTATGTTTTAGAGCGAGAATCGCGCTTTCAGTGCATAGATTATTGCGGAACCCGAACTGAGCATCGTGCAGTTGCAATAAATTATGCAATCTTGCGTCCAGCTGACTGTCAAGCACCTTCGCGATAATAGTAGCTAGGGAGATGGGTCGATAGTTGCACTTATCTGATATGTCACCCGTTTTGTTTTTTATAATAGGCACAACAATAGTCCGCATTATGAACAACTTTTACTATGGGACCAAGCCTAAAATCGTGAAAAATAAAATCCTTCATTTATGTTCGTATATCTCTCCAAACTCTTCTCTGGACTGATTTTATGGTGAGTAGCCTAAGTACTAATTAATAAATCGTTCAAATTTTTAAACACCTTTTGTTTTACTGGCTTGCGAAAAATGATGAATAATTTCGTAAGGTAAGTAGTATTCAAGTAGGTAGGTACCTATCTCTCCACCAAGCTAAGTTTACACCTCGCTGGAATGCGGCGTGTACCCGTGTACCTACGTATAATATAATGTTAAAAACAATAAATGCAAAGTAAAATCTAACAAACATTTGTTTAATTTTTTTTAAGTCATAGCGAATCCTTTTTTGCAGCCCGTACCTAAGCGTCAGTGTGACGTTAACGACGCGAGGTGTAAACTAAGCTTGGTGAGATGTAGTTGTTAGTTAACCACGCTCGCAAATGCAAATGTCTTTATTAAAACGAAATATCGATATCGCAAAGTTAAATATTGCACATCCCTCTTTCATGTAGGTATTTAATTTTCGATTCACTGCGCTGGGCGCTGGGGGCACGCCAACTGTTTTGAAGTCGGGCGGTTAAGGCGCTTTGCACACGGAGCAACTTAAGTTGACGCAACTGGCAACTTTTTAAAAGTTTCCTGTAAAAGTTGCTAGTTGCCATAAAGTTGCCGGTTGCCGCAACTTTTTGGCAATTTGTAAGCAACTTTTTTAGCCGAGTTGCAGTGTTGCAAACTTTGCGGTATTACCACTAGATCTGGTGGATTGGGACCACCTTCTGGTGGTCAGAATTTGTATCTGGTGGCTTGTGGATTTTTTAGTGGGCAAGTTTTAGGTTGATGGTTTTCAAAAACAAAATTGAAATAAATTTACAATACTAACACTTTCAGTGTACTTATCCGTTAGATTACTATGGTATGTAAAAAAAGAAAAAGTAATCGTACTGATAACGGTACAAGTTATTCAGGTCGACAAAAAAGAGGGTATGAAACATCATTCTCTTAAAAAACAATCCTATTTAGTGAGCCCGAGTGGCTGTGGAGCAGGACTAGCATTTAGCCAAGCATTTTTGTCCGTGATATAATCATCTAACTTATAATAATGCTTGATTAGATAGTGTGCGTTTTATGCATGGTTTAAATTTTCTCTCATTTAGTTGGGGAATATCAAGAAGTATTTTATTATAGAATTTTACACATTACCCCAAAAAGAAGAGTTTACTTAGTGGGAAAAACCACAAAGTTAATGGCAACACTATGCCGGGCACAGGGCGAGGGAGGGAGGGTGTGAAATCGAATATTTGACAGTTGCTAGTTGCGGCAACTAGCAACTAAATAAGTTGCTAGTTGCCGCAACTGAAAACTGTTGACGATTGCCGCAACTCGCAACTTGAGTTGCTCTGTGTGCGCAGTCCAATTGAATTACATGTAAACAGCGAGTTGCCAGAAAGTTGCCAGTTGCCAGTTGCTGCAAAAGTTGCTCCGTGTGCAAAGCGCCTTAAAGGTTAAACAATGTGAGAGGGAACAAGTTAAAAGAGAGTAAGTAGCTTAAAGTCTTCATTTTAGATATTTAAAAATGAACCCATGTTCAAGTTTTTAAGTACATAATTGAATATATTTATAACTATTTTCAGCTTCTACCATAAGTTCAAAACACCAGCTCTGGGTTGTATTGATGGGACCCATGTGGCAATTGTGTGTCCTGCTAAACATGAAGAACGTTTTTTTAATAGAAAAGGATACCATTCTTTAAATGTTATGATAGTGAGTATTTCTATTGTAAGTTATAATTTTCAAAAAATTTAAAAAAGTAGGAGGTTCTCAATTCATCAGTATGTTTTTTATTCTTTTCTGTCAGTGCTAGGTCATAACATTATTATATTTTTTTTCAGATATGTGATTCTAATTTAAATATATTGTGTGTGGATGCGAGTTACCCTGGGTCCACCCATGACAGTGTTGTTTGGGCCAACCATCCGTTGAATGGTTATATAGAGAGACTCCACATTAATCATGGAGAAGATTTGCATCTTTTGGGTATGTTTGAATTGATTATAATTTATGTTTCAATCAGAAGATTGTATGTATTAGAAAATACATTGTGTAATTAAATTTTAATGAGAGGTATTAATACTTTTTTGTTTATTGCAGGAGACTTTGAGACCGACAATGATGACACCTATCTCAGAACCAAGGCCAGGCACTCCAGAAAAATATTACCAAGGCCTGCACTTGACCGCCAGAAATGTTGTAGAACGCTGTATAGGTGTTTTAAAAGCTCGCTTTAGGTATACCTTGAATATCATACCATTTTTATACTGGTTGATATGATAAATAATGTGATATAATAAAAGGATTTGTCTCTGCAGGTGCTTATTGGTTGATAGAAAGCTGCATTACACTCCAGTAACATCTGCGAGAATAATGAATGCATGCTGTGTTCTACATAACATAGCACACAGGGCTCGCATCCCCTACACTCCGCTAACAGCAGAGGAAGCAGCTCGTGAACGCCAGTTGACAGAGGGCGCCGGTCGTGGCGCCAGGCAAGAGCGGCGAGGTGGCGCACGTGCTCTTAGTGAGCTGGAGCTTGGCCGCGCACGACAACGGGCGCTCATTCAACGTTTATGGACAAATAGGAGTAATCAATTTTAGTGTAGTGTATTTCTTTATTGTTGAAGATGGACGTCTCCGACCTTCAATAAAAACTAACAATACTAACTAAGTTAAGTCAAATGCTAACATAACTAACACTAGGCCTATGTCATAAATCTGTTAATTTGAACCTGACCAGAAAAAAAAATGTATAATATTTTGTTTTAGTTTCCTTTCTTAAATAGTGTTTATGAATAAAAGCTATTTGTATTTTTAACGCATTGTTATTTTTAATTAATCTAGCAAAGTATGTTAAAATGTAGATTATCACTTAACATAGTTTTATAGAGGTGCAAATGGTGGTGGGAAGGCAAAAGTAACCTACCCTAGGCAAAAGGTGGTTAGGGGCTAGTGCCAAATTTCAAATTAAGGAGAACCAAACAAAATTAATTTATAATATAATTCTATTTATTAAAGTACAATAATTAAAAACATAATACTAATAACTAACAGAGATATCTTAGTCTGGGTGGTGATGTTGTTGGCCATGCTGAAACAAAATATAAGTGTTATGATTATTATGATGTTACTGACAAATAATGCTTAGTAATAGTGCTGCAGTGTGTATAAAATAGTACTTGTATAAAAGTATATCTCTACATTTTTGTGCTTAGTATTAATAATTATTATAAATTATTTTATGACATTTTTATTACCCTTTTTTTTTTTTACCGATGGGAAATCATCGAATGACTTCCCCCGCCCTGGGTGGGGCGGGAGGGAGTGTCAGACTTTTACTGACTAAAACCCATCCATGTTCCTTCTTGTGCCCTTTGCGTTCCGGGGGCGCGGTATCTCTTTCGAACAACCCGCAGCCCCGGCATTTATTACCCTTTGGCTTAATCTTTCAATGCTTTCTGCAATTACTCTGAATGATTCCGAAAAATTGCAGAATGCCTGTGAATATTTTAGCCCGGCCTCTGCCCGCATCTCCTCAATATGCAGTATTGTGGTTCTAGATTCGTCTAGGGTTCTTCTAGCTGCTGAAATATGATAAATAAATGTTAGATAAAAAAGAATGGCATTGAGACTCCAAAGATAAGTTTAGAATTCAACTTACATTGTCTTGTCATTTGTGTAGAGAGCTGGCGTGAGACACGCTCTACACCTCGCCGCCGCGCGGGCTCTCGCACCCTGCGGACTCTTTCTGAAAGTAGCAATTTAAAAATTGCTTTATATGGTGATACTATCTTTAATTAGCTCAAGCAATTAGGTATGTTGAACAAACCTGCACTTTGCCTTGGGGAGTTTTGTAGAGAGTCTGTCTGTCCCACTAGACTGGGAACAGGCGACACAGGCAGCGACTGCACATGCACTGGTGATGTTGCAGATAGCACATACTGTAGCGCATCCCCCCAAGTAGACATTTGCATAAATTGATATGGTGTCATACTTATGTTTCCTGTAAAGGAAAAGATATACTTATACATATTTAATTTGAGTGAACTTTTTGTGATATGTCGCAAGGATATGATAAAAAAAGGGATTTGGCCGAATCCCTAAGGGATTTGATCAAATTTCGGAGGATGTTAAAATAACAATACTATTTTATCATTTCCCTAAGCAAATCTGGTAATTTGACAAATTCCATTGAAGAAATCTAGTGATTTGAACAAATCCCAAAATTGTTTCAGTGAAATGACAAAAATAACTGTGGTATTTTAAAGGTTTATTTTGTAAGATTACCTACATGATTATAATAATTGCAACATGAACAGGGATGGAGTCACTCTTCAGCCTTTCCCCCGCCAGAAGGGATCGACAGAGCCCCGCTGCCCGGGGTCCTACTTCTGGGTGGTTTAAAAAAAAAAATAACCGTCTGGTCTGTTCGCTCGCTGAGCTCGCTCACTGGACTCTGCCATCCACTTCTAACCGAACCTGTCCGAGTCGGGGTGCCCTAAGTCTCGAGCTCGCTTCGTTCGCTCATACGGACAATTAAACAAAATGAAGTTCGAACAAAAAAAAATCGGATATGTGATCGGTTCCCGTCATTTCACTGAATCAATTAAGGGATTGGTCAAATCACCAGATTTGCTTAGGGAAATGATAAAATCGTGTTGTTATTTTAACATCATCCGTGATTTGATGAAATCCCTTAGGGATTTGATGAAATCCCTGTTTTTATCATATCCCCGCGACTTAAACCGGCCCATTATTGGCACGCTCGGTACGGAACCCTAAAAACGACTTACCTTTATCTTCAACTCGCATGAGCATATTTATTATTCTTGTAGAGGCTCCAGAAATACCACGGTGATCAAAGAATTTTATTGCAAAGTTTCGCACTGCTTCATATAATGACCAAGGGGGCGGCGGCGTAGCCGCGTGTATAAACGATGGCTGTTGTTGTAACACCTGAGTCAAAACCTCTTCCATTGTCTGTCTAAATCTTGGAATAAATGCGTTTAATCGCTCATCTTGCTCCAAAGTAGTACTAGTAATTATTTTTTTTAATATAATGGATGGTCCATCGAACGCGTCTATCGACATGCCAGTCAAGTTGCTGTTAGTGCTATGAGCAACGACATTCCTTTTAGTATTCAAATTAATGCCGGATGTTGAAGCTTCTTCTCCAGTAACAGTTTTTCTCGTGTCTTGAAACTGTTTCTTTTTACTTTCGGTGGAAATTACTTTAGGTGGCTGTTGCTTTTTACTTTCGGTGGAAATTACTTTAGGTGGCTGTTTCTTTTTACTTTCGGTGGAAATTACTTTAGGTGGCTGTTTCTTTTTACTTTCGGTGGAAATTACTTTAGGTGGCTGTTTCTTTTTACTTTCGGTGGAAATTACTTTAGGTGGCTGTTCCTTTTTACTTTCGGTGGAAATTACTTTAGGTGGCTGTTCCTTTTTACTTTCGGTGGAAATTACTTTAGGTGGCTGTTCCTTTTTACTTTCGGTGGAAATTTCTTTAGGTGGCTGAGAAGACGTACTATGCTCAGGTATTATTTTTCTCAATTTTTCGGGAATATTTGAAGTGTAAGCTAAGGAATGCTTTGTAATTACCTGTTTTTGATTATGATGATCGTTTGAAAATGCATTAAGGGTTTCCTTATCTCCCCCTTTCGTCATGGATAACAAAGGATTGACGCGTTTTGTATTATCTTGATTTTTTCTTTGTTTGAATGCCTGATTTTTTAGTACTTCATCGGAACTATTTTTTTGTATGGATACTTGTATAGTAATGTCGCGAATGTGGTCATCACTTTGAATATCTCTTACAGGACAACAAACACCCTCTGTCTTTGAGGTTTGTAAATACGGCTTTTTAAAACAAGATGGCGCCGGTCTTTTGTATGAATTTTCCATTAAAAGGTTTTTAATTTCATTTATATGATACATATTTACAGCTGACGAGGTTTTACTCAATAAATCATTATTGGTAGTAATAAGAATCTAAAACAAATAACATTTCGTTTTAGTTATTTCCTATCGTTAAGCAGCCGCTTATCTCCGCCCGTGAATAATGTTATAAAGTAACTTAGGTGTTAGCAGTAAGACTTAGCATGAATTGCATCATAATATAACAAAAAAATCATATATAGTTTTTGTTTTAAATACATGTCTCCTGCTGTGCCTCATCTGTAAATATGTAAATCCAGCGACCGGGGCTCGACTCAGTCAAGATAATAAGTTTTCCTATAAGAATAAATGCATACGGCGTTATTTCTATTCAAATGTATCTCTATAAATATCTCCCACTGCTGCCATGTTCGTATTTTTTTTTGCAATTATTGCTTATTCTAAAATAACATTTGAGTTTTTGGATCGTAGTATTAAAAAATATGGTTTTACTCTTAGTGTCACAAGCTAGGGAGAAAACTGTTATACGTTTCTGTATTAAATGAACGCCGTGCGCGTTTCTCCGAGCGGAGACAGACGCATAAGTAGCTAGGTAGTTATATTGTTACCTATAAACAAAAAGCGATAATATTCTTAACTCACCAAATGATAATTGAGACCTGCTTGAGAGATGCTTGTGCAAGTTGCGTGTAAAACTTCGGTTATACTTTGACCCTCCGCTTCAGGTTGCTCTTCCACTGAAACGTACATAGATTAATTTTATGTTTATATCGTAGAATCATGATTAGGTACATCGAATCTTTGTGAAAACTCAAGGACGACTGCAAGGGTCTGGATATAACGAAACTGAGAAAGATTAGTGATACAGAATAAACCTAGTACTTATGTAGGTACCTACGTACAGTGCAACATAAAACTGTATGACGCGATGACACAGGGAACACAATACGTATATTTTTATTTTAATGAATGGACTCACTACATTGCTGAATATTGCTAGTAGTTTTAAGTAGTTAATGCTCTAGTTAATATGCACCAATCGTAGCCAACATTCACACGTCATATGGAGAAGAATGGGCAAGAAACTCCATAAGTACTCTTTAAAATCAATGTTTACAACATTTGTATACAAAATCATACACGACATGGCACGTGAAAGCAATGTATGTACACTATATAAAACTACTAAATCATAATAATTAAAAGGTACAAATTAAGAATTTAAAAGTTAAAATATGCAGAATTTAAAAAGTCTTTTCGCATTATAGTATGTATGAACTTGTAATAAAATCTCTTTAGCTATACTACTTATTTGTATCTGGCTGGTTTTGGTATCATTGAAAGTTTAAATTATAAAGACCATAATTCAAATTCAAATTAGAAAAATGAGTGATTTTCATTTGTTTTTCGTACTGACAAGATGAGTGAATCTAAAGAAGAAATTCGATTTTAAAATTTCATTACAAAAAATGTAAAAATGCAACGCAAGCCGCGAAAAAGTGCAGTGTCTGTGAGAGTAGCACAAATTTGGTTTAAGCGTTTTCAATCCGGAAATTTTGATGTCAAAGATGCACGTCGCTCTGGTCGCCCTATTACGGATAAAATGGATGCCATTTTTGAAAAAGTAGAGCAAGATCGGCATGTCAGTAGTTACGACGTAGCTTACGAACTGGGAATTGACCACAAAACAGTTTTGGCGCATTTGAAAAAAACTGGGTACACAAAAAAGCTCGATATTTGGGTACCTCACGAGCTCACTGAAATAAACCTAATGAACCCTGTACTCATTTGTGATTCTTTATTACGACGTAATGAAACCGAACCATTTTTGAAGAAGCTGATAACTGGTGATGAAAAGTGGATCACGTACGACAAGAACGTGCGAAAAAGGTCGTGGTCAAAGGCCGGTCAGGCTTCACAGACTGGCGAAACCCGGGTTAACTCGCAACAAGGTGATGCTGTGTGTGAGGTGGGATTGGAAGGGCATTATTCATTATGAGCTATTACAACCAGGCAGGACCATCGATTCTAAACTCTACTGCGACAACTGATGAGATTAAAGCAAGAAGTTGAGAGAAAGCGGCCGGAATTAATCAACAGAAGGGGTGTGGTTTTTCATCATGATAACGCTAGACCTTACACATCTTTAGCCACTCAGCAAAAATTAAGAGAATTTGGCTGGGAGGTGTTAATGCATCCGCCGTATAGTCCCGACCTTGCACCTTCAGATTTCCACCTGTTACGGTCTCTTCAGAATTCTTTAGGCAGTGTCAGGTTAACATCACGAGAGGACTGCCAAAACCACTTATCGCGGTGTTTTGATCATAAGTGCCAAAATTTTTATAGCAATGGGATCATGTCCCTACCTACAAGATGGCAGAAAGCAAAATGGTGCCTACATACTTTAGTTAAATGTAAATAAAATATAAAAAAAATATGTTTTGAATTTTCTTAAAAAAGGCGAAGAAACTTTTTCCCCAACCTATTATATGTATATATATTTCCTTTTTTCTTTTGACACTTTTATTTATTATATTTTTATTTTGTATTTGATTTTTACTATCGGATTGCACAGGCTCACACGCTGTTTCATTGTTGGTTGAGATGTTGAGAGTGGTCTACAGTTCCAATATTTGTTAACATATGAACACGATGTAACTTTAAATATATTTTTACCATGAATTCCTCATTTGTAATATAAATTATTTTTGTGTGTTATTATACAGTAGTTTTTTATATAAGGTATAAATTGCATTCACATGTAATTACGTATGGCTATGTATATAAATACCTAATAACATTGTAAAACGTTGATTTTAAAAGAGTACGTATGAAGTTTCTTGCCCATTCTCCTCCATACAAAACTACCTTTTGGAAGGAACTAGATTCAATTCTATTTTTTTTTTCATGTAATGACGTTCAAAAGTGCCTTATAGTGGCCTAATTGAAATAAATGATTTGACTTTGACTTTGACTTTGATGTATGCATTAAACCTTGGAGACAGAACTTTCGGAAAAAACCATTTCAGGAACAGGAGGCAGTGTAAGAAAATTGTTATAATCTATCAGAATGTAAGAGGTCTTCGTACAAAAACTATGACCTTCTACAACAACGTTGCTATTTCTAGCAGTGATATAATAGAAACATTTCTCAATAGTTCTGTATATCTAAAATATTTCGTACTTCTGGCTATTAATGATTGTTACACAGTCAAGAGAATTACAGATATAGATGGCTTGACTGATGAGAAAGAGTTGCTATTTGCACTAATATCGTGGAAACATGTGGTGTTTGTAATCTGTGTAACCTATTTACCTCCTAGTTATAGTAGTGAAAAATATCTCGATGTTGTAGATTGTATAGAGAACAGTATTTGTAAATATTCGAATTATCAATTCGTATTAGTTGGTGATTTCAATCTAAAGTCATGTAATAATAGTGTTGTAGCAAAATTCAATTATTTCACCAACTATTGTAAATTGCAACAGTTTAATAATGTCAGCAATAAATATGGCGGCATTTTGGATCTGGTCTTGGCAACTTTTGACAATGATGATGTTAGTGTAATATCAGACATCGACCCTCTGGTGCCCGTGGACGCATACCATCCGCCCTTGGAAATAACGTTAACTCTGCCCAGGTGTAGATTTATCAAAAACTGACCATCTGTAGCACATGAACGTCTAGCTCCTGATTGGAGTTTTGGTAAAGCAAATTTGCATGGGTTGTACACTGACATTTCGATACCAGAAGTATCAATTAACGTAAGGGACATTTTGCCGAAAATGAGTTATATATATCAGGGTGAATTGCCCAAGCAAAAAAATACACGGCAAACCTGAGAACGGTAGTGCAATGTGCTGATTATTAATTTTATATATTTTTTCTCAACAACGTAAGTATTTCTCTACCTTGGCAAAAAAAATCATTGGTATCTACCCTCTAATATACCCAAAAAAAAAATTACAAAGTGTTATTTTATCATCACGGTGACCTGTCCTGAACCCAATTCCGCTCATAACATACCTTCTCCTGCAAATACATTCGTAATATGGATTTAAATTGATTTTGCTATCATTAAATTATAATATATTCGATCAAATAAAACAATTTTTGTTTGTTTATCTTCTTTCTCATGGATTTGACAGGCAGTCAACTTTTGTCTGGAAAAAAGTTATCATTTCAGAGGACAGTAAGTTTTAGTAGAATAGCCACATCAACATTGCGTTGTTACGCCCCTTTCACCTTTTCTCACTCCGGATCAGTCCGGCTTAAGCTCTCGGCGCGAACGCACCGGTCCCAACGTCTTGCGGTTTCCCGCCAAAAAAGTAAGTTTATCATTTCAGTAATATGAGGACAAAAATAGTTTCATTTCGGTGGCTGTTATAACTCGTGCTAGATTTGTTTAATTTGTTTCAAAATTGTGTATTAAATTCGCAGTAAGTACTGTTTTGTTTGAGTAGTGTTCATATTTTTTAAATAATTTTTTTTCGGAGTTAAATGTAGAACTAACCTCTATTTTATCATCTCAGTGTTATCATTTCAGTGGATTCGGTGGACTGTTATACCAATTACAGTCCACCGGAATTAAAAGTATCTCCGAAATGATAAAAACATAAAGTTTTAGAGATCCTGGTGTCAAATACAAAGTCATAGTTTTGTAATGTACCTACTTTTACCTAGAGTGTCGATTAGATTATTTAGGTGTATTTGTTGTGTAATATTTGTGCTTAAGATATATAATATATACATATATCTATGTAGTTAGTACATGTTTACTATACTTTAGATACACATTTGTTCGGCTCAACGAAAATGTGATGAGTGTGTGGGTCACCACAGTGTAGATTATTATACCTACTAATTGTCAACAAAATAATTATTTCGAGGGTTTACCTTCAATATAAGTCACTTACCTTTATTTTTATATCATTTATTACGAGTAAATAACAATAATAAATAATATTTGATATAATTACAAAATTTCTTAATTTTACAAGATATAACAAATAAGTTAAAGAGCATTTAAACGTTATATGAAAAAAAAAGAGATATACCTATGTGATGAGAAATTGCCTGTGAGAGTGTTTGTCTGAGTCAATGCAAGAGAGCTAGTGTGTGAGCGCGTGGTGTATCTGAAGGTATAGTATTTTATAGGATCATAGTATAGTGTGTATGAATGTATGTCTGTGGATATGAGAAAGAAGAAAATTGAAAAGCGTGTATTTTGATTTTAGGATGCCGCGGCCTAAGCAACAGACTAGAGAAGAAAGGTTGGAAAAAAGGAGGTTGTATGAAAGAAGAAGAAAAGAGAGAATTAAGAGCAATGAAGTCTCACGCGAAGAGTTTTTGAGAAAAGACAGAGAAAGGTATGCCAGAAAAAAAGCAGCGGGATTAATTGTTTCAAGGCATCTAATGACCCCTAAAAAATTAAGAATCCTAAGAAGAAAAAACAAAATAAGTGCTGCTGCTTATTACCAAAGAAAAAAAAATAGAGCAGCTCCAGCTCCTATAGCGGCTCGTGCTAACCCTCTGGATGAGACAATTGGGGATCAAAGTGATGGTCCTGGACTAAGCACTTCCTGTCACAGTTCCTTCTTGCCTACTTTACGGCGCAGCTTACGATTGAACAGCAATAGTATTAGTACGAATATCCAAATCCAACGTTCTAATACTACAGAAGCTAGAAGCTTTCATCGGGTATACACAAGCAGTCCACGACAAACCCTGCTATCAACGCATCAAAATTTTGTAAATTTTGACTATAGCAATCCTGGTCCAAGCACTTCTCGTCAAGGGAATCCATCTTCGGCTCGGCGCTGCTTGCCGATGAATAGCGATAGTACAATTGGTTCCAATATTCAACATCATATTGATGACAATGTAGTAACTGGCACTCATTGTGTACAACCAAGTGGCGTACAACGAATAACATGTCCATCAAATCTAAGTAGTATCGAGTCAACATTATGCCCCAACAGCCCTGTTTCAGACTCGTCAATTACATCTGTAGAATTCAAGCGAGGACTTAAAGACAAATTTCGAAAATATCAAAAAACTAAAACTAAGCTAATAACAGAATTACAAAACAAATTATTACAGGTCACTAAGGAAAAAGAAATGTTCAAAAAAAGGTGTAACAGACTACAAAGCAATTATATGATTTTGAAGAAAAGTACCCAAAAAGGAGAAAAACCAGCAGTAGAAGTCATAAAACCTGATGAAAAAAAAAATCGAATTCTCAGGAGGGTGGTGAAATTTTTAGAAGATGATGAAAATTCAACACTGTGTCCTGGAAAAAATGACACCATATCTAGACATGGATTAAAAAAACAAAAAAGACTATTGACAGACACACTTAAAAATTTACACTTGAAATATTTGGGATCAGGAGAACCACCGATAAGCTATTCAACATTTTCAAGAATGAAGCCTTTCTGGGTCACTCAACCAAATGTGAATGCACGAAATACATGCCTATGTGAAAAGCACGAAAATATGAAACTTTTGATTGAATCTATGAAAAGAAACCGCCTTATCAAAGAAAATACAATATCCGACGTTTTAAGTAGCCTATGTTGTAGTAAAGATAACATCGATTGTCTGCAAAGAATATGCTCAAGTTGTAAAAATAGACACATTGATTATCAAGAGTTTAATAATGAAGTGAACATAGCGTATTGGGGTTGGGAGAAGAATAAAAGCATATATGTCAAAAATAATGTAGAAAAATCTGCTATTAAAGTTGAAAAAGTAAGGCGTTGGGTGAAACCACTAGATTTAATAAAAAAAATCGAAGATAGCCTGAAACCATTCCTTAAACATTGCGTCAATAATAAAAATCAAAATCAAGCTTTCAAAACGTTAAAAGAAAATATGACTACGGAAGACTGTATTATACAAATTGATTTCAGTGAAAATTATAATGCCAAATATGGATCCGAAATTCAATCCCTTCATTTTGGTGGTAGCAGACAACAGTTCACTTTGCATACTGTCGTAATATATTTCAAACTCGACAACGAAACTTGCAAAACTCAGTCATTTTGTACTGTAAGTACCTCTTTAAGGCATGATGCTGCTGCAGTATGGGCACACCTCATTCCTGTTTTGCAAGAAATTGAGATAACTGCTCCTCTGGTTCGTAAACTTTACGTTATTTCTGACTCACCATCTGCGCAATACAGGAATAAAAATATATTATATATAATAACTCAGTTATCCTCCTATTGTCCGATGCTGACCCACATAATTTGGAACTATTGTGAGTGTGGTCATGGAAAAAGCGCAGCAGATGGAGTGGGTGGAGTATTAAAGAGAACGCTAGATAAACAAGTCTCATATCAACATGATATTACCAATATTGAATCGCTGGTACAAAACCTACAGTGTTATGTTAAAGGTGTGAAAATTGAAACAGTTGAAGATTATCAGGTGACAGAAAAAGATTGGCTCTTGCCCAAAGACTTAAAGACTTTTCCGGGAACTATGAAAGTTCACCAAGTTGTTTGGTCTAAAGAGTCAGGAAACCGTTTGGCACTTCGACATCTGTCCTGTATTGAAAGAGAATGCCTAAATAAAACTATTAGGTGCCCTCACGGCAAGCATTTAGGTTTTCATGACTTCACTGGGATTCAATCAACGAATTTTGCAAATAATACAAATATAGCACATCTGCGTCCAATTCAACTGTCAGAAAAATTAGTACTACGTCCCAAGCCATTCAATGAAAAGAATCTTTCCAAAAAATTACAAAGGAATAGTTTCATACATGAACCACACACACACTCAATCACAAACATTGAAATATCAATTATTAAGCCCTCAACATCCCATTCCTTTGATGGAATGAATAATCAAAAAGGAGAGAATGAGCAGGAATCATCGATAATACCCAAATCATTGCTCGAAAAATATGAAAACTTCAATGAATTTAGCACTCCATCGTGTTCATTTTTTGAAAACAATGATACTGAAATTATTGAAAAGTATGAACGGACAAGAAATATTGACAGCGAAGAAGAAATCATGATTACAGCCAAGAAGAGAAAAGTAAGAAGATTATCTTCGTCTTCGTCCAGTTCTGATTTGAATATTTTTTGATTTTTGTTATTGTATATTTAGTTTTTTAAATATTTGCTGTCATTTAATGGCATGACTTGTTTTAGGTAGGAAGTTAAACTTATTAAAGAAGACTGATGACTATAATAATTATAGTAAAGACGTGCTGTGGTGTGATAATTAAAGAAGATTTGTTTATTAGGTACATATCTAAATTAAAAACCTATATTTATAGTCATGAAAAGAGGCTGATTAGTGAATTTGAAAAATAATTGTGTGATTTAAAGTGACATGATGAAAAATTAATCTTTAAGCTACATACTTGAACCTACTCGTAAATACGTACCCAGAAAGACTGTTTTATTGGAATAACTATAATTCGCATTAGGTATAAGAATTACTTATACATAATTGCGAATTATAGTTATAGGTAGAACAAAACTTTGTTGTTTTTTGTTCTATTTAGATATGTACGTTTCTCTATTGTTGTAGTAATTTAAGAATAAAGTGATCTCAATCTCAGGTTTCTGTTATGTTTCATACGTTTATGTAAAAGGATTAAAAGTACTAAGCTATTACTACTAAGATATTTTTATAATGTTTCTTATTCATTTATTGTATTTTAAAAATATAAGAGTTGATTTAATTTTAGAAGTTTTACTGATATACCTGTAGAAACACTATTCTCCTCTCGTTACCAATTTAACTAAATTATACCTAGCATTTTTCTCTTAGTGCAATAGGTAGACATTAGGTATTACTATTAATGGCATAACTTACAAATGCAACCATCATATTAATCAGAAACTTTAAGCTTTCTAATCGCGATACGTTGATTCTTTTGAAAATATACCAAGTAAATTAGTATTAGTACATAAACAAGCAAAAATATTTATTTAAGGTTACCAGCATTTACGATAAAGTTTTCCAACATTTTCACACAACAACAACCACAAAAATTACCAAAGGTTATAAAAGTAAAGAAACTATTCATTCATATCATAATAAACATTACATTACATTAATATCATTCTTTGAGGTTATTGTAACCTCAAAGAATGATATATGTAATAATACTAACTGTAATATCTGTATATTAATGATGATATTAAAAAAACTGTGTACTGTCCTGTCTCAGTGTTTATCTAAAATTTGTGGAAATCAAACCTAACAAAGTACGGAACCCTGGCTGGGGGCACGGTTGTTCTTAGCTGTATCATTTCGGTGGATTTATCATTTCGGTGGTAATTTTTATCATTTCGGTGGACACTTTTAATTTCAGTGGACTCTTAAAACTTTATCCTTAAATATTTATGTAAGTTTTGATAATATTTGATGTCCACTCACGCACAATGTTATAAAATAGACTAAAGTATTATTTGTCACTAAAAATATATAGATTGCATTGAAATAAAAAAATCCCACCGAAATGATACATAAAAATCTCTTGTTGAAATTCACCCATCACTGGATTCAGAATTTTGAGCTCTATCGATTGGTATTATTAAAAAAATTCTATCGTTAAAAAAAATCCCTTACAGTAAAAATTTTTAAAACGTAAAACGATTTATGCCAAAAAAAAATGATGTAACAGACGTTTACATTTTTTTTCTCTGAAAAATAAAGTAAGTACCAAAAAATAAAAAATAAAAAAAAACATTTTACTCCCTTACCTTAAACCTCAAATCAGTCGATTTAAATAACATGTCCCTTCAAGTCATTCAAACCATTTCAATTTCACCATTAAAATAGTTTTATTTACTAATAATCATCATAATCTGTCTGCCCATTCCTTATTATTTATTCTTGTAATAATACAAACTTATATTATTTATATTAATATTCATAAAATATCATTCATATTGTTTTATTCATTCATCTTTCAGGAAATTCATTTTTTTTTTATCTGTCTTTCGTTTCCAGTGCATTAATTCAAGCCATACTATAATATTATAAATGCGAAAGTGTGTCTGTCTGTCTGTCTGTCTGTCTGTTACCCCTTCACGCTTAAACCGCTGAATCGATTTTGATGAAATTTGGCATGGAGATAGTTTGAGATTCGAGGAAGGACATAGGATAGTGTTTATCCCGGAAATCACCCCCTAAGGCGGTGAAAAGGGGGGTGGAAGTTTGTATGCAAGTACGATATAAACAAGTTCCAAGCGGACGCTGTCTCGCTGTGACGCGAATCTGTGATAGCTAAGCTAAAACTAACAATAATCATGCAAAAAACCTATTTCCATGGTGTTAAAATGCCATAATTTTAATAGATAATCTACAGTTACATCAAATTGCAACACTGTATAAGTCCTTTACAATAGAATTTCGGATAATTTTCTATTGCTCTTGCTGCTTACACTATGCTTGACGGTTTACACATAAAATATTAGTACCTAACGTAAGGCACAACTAAACATATTTTTTTAATATAATTGACATGCTGTATTTTAAACCGCTGGGCATTCCTAAATCTTGCGTTTATAGCATGAAAGAAGAGGAAATTGCTGGATGGAATAGCTGAAAGTAAGTTAGTAATTACTGTTACTGACGTCACATCGGACCACACACGGCGACATATGGCCTTGGACGCCCCACCGCGATCACCGACGTTGGACGGTCGCAGCGGTCACACACTCACTCGTTGACGTGCGCACATATCGGTCATCTTGTAACCTCACCTATGTACTATCGGCCAAAGTTCCGCACGCTCACCTTTAAGGCGATTATCACATAGCACCGCTGTCGACTCGGTCACCGTATGCATGCGTTTTGACCAATAGGAAGCGAATTTTAGTTGTGTTCGTCGTAATACAATGACGTGTAGAAGCGGACACTCACACTAGTGTGCGGGCGCACATTAGTAACCTGTTTCCCTCGTTTTGTGAAATGTTTATAAATGTTCACAAATTCTAATTGTCGTTTCGGTTTCAAACTATGATATTATGGCCCGCGTGAGCTCTTTTATAAATCATTGTTGACAAGAAGTTATTCCGAACTCATTATAATATATTATGTTTGATTTAGAAAATGTGTTATTGGTATTATTGAATAATGATATTTCAACGTTTCATTCTTCAGATATACATCAATGTAGTAATTTTATCCTACTGGCAACTTCGCACATTTTACTTTTTTTTTTTTTTTTTTCTTCCTCCGGGTAGGCACTATGAGATCACGTCATTATTTTTTCGTGCGCGGCAACAAGCACACACTTCTCCGGAATAAAAGTTGGATTTAACAATAAAAAATGCCCAAGCGAAGTGCTGAAGAAAAAATTCAATACTATAGTGCTAAAATAAAAAAAATAAAGAAGCACAATAACGAAAAAAGGCGTAGTCGCTTAATTGTATACTCTTCTTCATCGTCCGATTCTGATAAAAAGGTAAGTTTATTGATACTTCTTTTAGTGATCAAAAGTGCTAACAAATCGGTTCTAATAATGCGTTCAGCGTCTATAAGCTACCCTGGAGGATTAACTGCGGGTTATCACGATGGGTTAGCATGACGCTAAGAAAAAATTAACCTGGAGGTTCGACTGCGGGTCAACACAAAGGTTTTTTTTTTTATGCTTGTAAATAGCTAGATAAAAAAGGGTAAGCATCAAACCCATCATATATTGAACCCCTATAAACCGATAAAGTGTTTCGATTTGAAAAATCACGTTTGAGATTTTTTATTCTCGAATATAAATTCTTTGCAACATACCCGCAAAAAATTTTTTTTCTTTCGCTTAGATAACGGAACGCAAGACCAAGAGGAACGCAATGACATCGATGAAGCGCCACCGGCCGTACTGCCTCAATCCGATGAGGTCTTACCAGCCGCACAAGCGGAGAATACTGAACCTGCAGTCGACCCTGTGCTTCTAGAACCTTTAGGTGACGATGTTATCGACATTCCAATTTATGGCCCGAATATACACGACAAGCTGGCCCAACGTTGGCTACCAATCCTCAAAAAAGGTATGCAAAGCGAACCCAAAGACAAAATCCTGAAAGAATATACGATCCCTAACAATTGTAAGTTGCTTAAAGCGCCTACTTTGAATGCAGAAATATCCGCTGCTGTCACTGACTTAGTAAGGAACAGGGATAAAAAACTTCAATCCAAACAGGACCAACTGGGCCAGGGTATTTCGGCAATTAGCAAAGCAATGACCTTGCTGCTCACCAGTGATGACAAGGTACATGCTGTAAAAATATTGTCAGATAGTTGCCGAATACTCACTGATATTCACTTTACCGAGACGCTAGTGGGAACTAAACTTATTACGCTAGGTTTGGACAAGTCGATCTTAACAGTAATACAGGATCAAGACAGAGACGAAACTCTCTTCGGAAGTAAACTACCTGATAAAATAAAGGCCTCAAAGGCAATTGAGGAACAAGGGCTGCAAATCAAAAAATCATCTATCCCAAAGCCCTCAACATGGAACACTCCGACGTCGAGCACTCGTTTTCAGAACCAGGGAAACTGGTCAGCGCCTCCTCGCTTCCCATCATCGAGAAGGGGGGGGCGGACATCATCATACAGGACATCACAACATCAACCATACCGAAGAGCGCCACCTGTACCACCATCGGTAACGTCAGCGCGAGCGTCGACAGCTGCGAACTTCAACAAGCGTGCCCCTACGAGGCAGTAACACAGGTACATGCTGGTAGATTACAATTTTACTATGAATGTTGGCGTGAAATTACAAAGAACAAGGTTATTCTAAGTTGGATTCGTCATGGTTATCGTATACCTTTTGCGAGTAAAGTTGTACAAATTACTGTTCCTCGCAATTCCTTCTCCACTAAAGAAAATCGGGACATGAAGTTAGCAATTTATTTGCAATTTGATAGAATTAGGCGCAATTACGAAATGTAAACCCAGACCTGATCAATTTGTATCTAACATTTTTCTGACACCTAAATCAAATGGTGGCTATAGATTTATACTCAATCTTAAGCAGTTTAATAAGTTCGTCTTAAATGATCATTTCAAAATGGAAGATCATAGAACCGCATCAAAAATGATAACAAAAAATAGCTTCATGGCAATCATAGATCTTAAAGAGTCATACTTACTCGTGCCAGTAGCCAAATCTCACCGCAAGTATTTAAGGTTTCAATTTGTAGACTTAAAATTACGCAGTTATACATATGAATTCAATGCTTTACCTTACGGACTATCCTCCGCACCACGGACCTTCACGAAGATCATGAAAGAAGTTGTTGGTTATTTAAGACATCGGGGATATCAGTCTGTTATTTACCTTGATGATTGGTTATGTTTAGGAGATACTTACGACGAGTGCCATAAAAATGTTACTGAAACTCTTAAATTACTTAATTGTTTAGGCTTTATAGTTAACTTCGATAAGAGTAGTTTACAGCCACAACAATATTGCAAGTTTTTAGGTTTTATATACAATTCGATAGATATGTCAACAACATTGCCGCCAGAAAAGCGTCACAAAATATTACAATTAGTGCACAAATATAAACAGTTACCTATTTGTACTATTAGAGATTTTTCTCGCCTATTGGGAGTTGGCTCTATACAAAGGAACTAGAAAGGCAGAAATATTTAGCACTTATAAAATATAAAACTTATGATGCTTAATTCATACCTTCTGCTTTAATCTTATCTGACTTAGAGTGGTGGATAGAAAATATAAATTTTACGTCAAACTCCCTCGAAGCTCCTAATTTCGTTCTAGAAATCTTTAGTGATGCTTCTAAAACAGGGTGGGGTGCATTTTGTAGGGACATGCGTGTGAATGGTGGTTGGAAAGATAGCGAGCGCAACAATCATATCAATCATTTAGAGTTACTAGCTGCCTTCCTTGGTCTAAAATGCTTTGATCGAGAAACAAAATACGAAAATTGTAATATCTTGTTTCGCATTGCCATAAGTTACATAAATAAAATGGGAGGAATTCAATTCCCTCATTTAACAAACTTAGCTAAAACCATTTGGCAGTGGTGCGAAAAGCGAAATATTTGGCTGTTTGCATCGTATATAAGTACTAAAGATAACGTAGAAGCTAATCAAGAATCGAGAAAAATTAATCCCGATATTGAATGGGAGCTTTCTGGCTCCGAATATCAACAGTTACTAGCAGTTTTTGGCAAACCAGCATTAGATCTCTTTGCTTCTCGCACTAATGCTAAATGCAAAACGTATGTCTCATGGAAACCAGATCCTGATGCCATGACAGTAGATGCATTTACACTTAATTGGAGGCATACTGGGTACTTCTATGCTTTCCCACCATCCTCTTTGATTTTGAAATGCATACAAAAAATAATAAAATACAAAGCAATAGGTATAGTCGTATTCCCTTACTGGCCATCACAGCCGTGGTTTCCATTACTTAATAAAATACGTCAGTCTGACATTATATATTTACCTCCTAATTCAAATCTCTCCTTGTCCTCTTTCAGGACTGCTCAACTCCCTCCAAGACGGTTTACCCTGGCTGCAGCGGTGCTCTCAGGTCTGCCTTCAAATCAAGGGGAACACCAAGCCTTGCACTAGATTTGATGATGGCTTCACTATCCCAAAATACTTTGTCCCAATATAATAGTTCATATAAACTATGGTGGCAGTTCTGTCAAACAAACAGTCTGAACCCATACAATGGTTCGCTATCAGATATCATGCTATTTATAACTAAGCAGTTTAATAAAGGTGCTGCTTATGGATCTCTAAACTGCCATCGCTCAGCTCTTTCTTTACTATTGGGTAGTAAAGTAACTGCTGACGATCAACTTAAAAGACTTCTAAAAGGTATTTATAAATTAAGACCTGCTACTCCAAAATACACTTGCACCTGGGATCCACAAATAGTACTTAATTTTGTCGCAGGATGGATACCCAACCAAGAACTATCAATAGAAAATATAACTAAAAAGTTAGTCGTTCTTCTAGCATTGTCTACAGCTCATAGAGTACAGACGTTTGCTCTAATAAAATTAGAAAATATCGTGGTAGGTCCCTCTGGTGTCCAGATAGGTATTTCTGATGTGATCAAAACATCCGCTGCTGGACGCGAACAACCTGTACTGATATTACCTTACTTTCATGAGAATAAGGCAATCTGCCCCGCCACTGTAATAGAAGACTATTTGTTCGTGACAAAAGATATTAGACGTGAAACGACAAACAGTCTTATATTAACTTACAAACGGCCTCATAACCCAGCCACTGCTCAAACCATCAGTAGGTGGATTAAGCAGGTGCTGGGTGCGAGCGGCGTGGATGTGTCGATATTCAGCGCGCACAGCACCCGGCATGCCGCCACATCCGCGGCGTCCGCCTCTGGGCTGTCATTCGATGTTATTAGAAACACAGCTGGTTGGACCAGTAATTCTCAGACATTCGCAAAATTTTACTGTCGCCAAATAGTGAACAAAGGTAATTTTGCTCGGTCAGTGTTACAAACAAACACAAAATAGGAGGTATATTATGTTATTTTTTTGTGGTGTTATTTGATTATGTGTACCCATAAGTCAATATTTCTTTTCATTTCTGTACGTACTTAATGTATTTACCTAAAGAAAATAAAAAATATTTTTTGTTCTATACTTAATATGTTATTTAATTTGTCAATTTTTATCTCTAAACATCTACATTGATGTATATCTGAAGAATGAAACGTTGAAATATAATATATGATCAAACGAACTTACAAAAGTGAAGTTCGATCGATATTATATGAGTACGTTTCATTCGAAGATATACATTCCTACCCACCCAATACCCAAATCAAAAAATTTTGTAGGTCTCTAAAAATAATGACGTGATCAAAGTCAAAGTCAAAAGTCAAATCATTTATTTCAATTAGGCCAATAAGGCACTTTTGATCGTCAAACACAAAAAACAAAATAGAATGAATCTAGTTGCCCCTTCCAAAAGGTAGTTTTGTATGGAGAAGAATGGGCAAGAAACTCCATACGTACTCTTTTAAGATCTCATAGTGCCTACCCGGAGGAAGAAAAAAAAAAAAAAAAGTAAAATGTGCGAAGTTGCCAGTAGGATAAAATTACTACATTGATGTATATCTTCGAATGAAACGTACTCATATAATATCGATCGAACTTCACTTTTGTAAGTTCGTTTGATCATATAGTATCAACCTACCACAAAAGATTATATTTCGTACTAAGATAACATGTAAACACCTACTAGTGACTCGCCCCAGCTTTGCACGGGTGTTACAAATCACTGAAACGTTAAGTTTTTCTCTAATATAATTTATATACCTAAATTTCTATGCATTCTGTATATTGATAAAATCCTACGAAAATCAGTACTGCAGTATTTGAGACTTTTTTATTATATGTAAGGATAAGAATTTTATCCGCTTGAAAATTCTATTCTTACAGAGCATTTAATACTGGAGAATTGAAAACAGATATTGACTAATAAAATCCACATTTTTAGTTTATATTAATTCAATAAAAAACTGTTTAGAATTTTTTTATTAGCACGCTTTCATTAGTTTCATCTGTAACTAACTCTATTATAAAATATTGGAAATCCTACCTCTATGGGTAGTAAAGTGCTTATTTTTTTTTTTAATTATTGTTAATTTTAGGTAGTTATTAAATATTTTCATCTCATGTATAGTAGGTAAGAGATTTTTGCTTAAAAGTAACTCTTCGTGTGAAATATGCACTGGATTCTTTACAATTCACTTAGGATTTGCCAATTTTTTCAGAAAAATAAAACAACAATTAAAATTATAATTTATTTTTATGCATCTTTTCTTGAAAAAATTACATAGAAAGTAAGAAAAACTGTTTATTTACACAAAAATGACGCACATTACATAAGAAAACATGTAAGAAAAAGCAAAATAAAAACAAGTTAGTATTAAGTCTAAAAAACTAAAGGCAAAAAAAAAAATACAAATAAGAAATATGCGCCACTACCGCGCGAAATAGCATTAATAGCATAATTGTCTTGTCAGGCAATCAGCCTAGCAGGTTGTTCATATTTATAGGTAAAAATAAATAATACAATAATATTATTACCGAATTATTAACATAAGAAATATATTTTATTAAACTAGGTATACATATCTTATAATAATTATTACACACACGTTATTTTAGCATACCACATAATATTATACATTACACTTACTTTATAACATTATTTATCAAATACTAGCTATCTCGCGCGGTTTCCACGCGTCTTTAAATAGTTATTGCTCCGTGATGAGCGTGATATTTACGTGTTCCAGAAATGCGTGGCTTATTCCCATATCATACTATACTGAGTCTTGGTGTTTCTTTGCCTCATCCATTTTTTTTTTGTTAGTTACTTAGTTTTTATCTAGTTTATTTTGTTATATATGTGTATAGACGTGTATGTATGTGTTAAATATGAGCAGGCATTCATGGAACACGTTGTTTATAATATTTTTCCTAAATCTGGCTATCATACAAAAATAATTCCTAGATTATAATATCATATACAATAACACTGATAGTTTCAGACATTAGCGCGATTAAACAAACAAATATTCAGATTTACTATATTATTAGTACTCATTTATTTACATTGATTAAACAGGACGACTTTAAAATAACTGGCACAATCATTGGACAAAATAACATTAAAATAATATTATTAAAGAATTACAATAATAACTGTTAGAATGATTTAAATAATATACCAAAATAAAGGTTGTAAGAAAACACATCAAACTGACACCACCATGAAATTTAAATGATTTTTCCTGCAATGAAATGATTTATCGTGGTAGTAAAATACATTAAAAAAAAATAATGTGATAAAAAAATCTCAAAACTGATCTATTTCGAAACAATTAATAGGTATTAAAATGAATATTTTTATTATTTTTGAAAACAATAACATCTTTAAGGATTCTTTAAAAGAATACAAATTGCAAAAATATAATTATTACGTAAAAAAAATCGCATAATAGAAAGTTAAGTTTTTAAAAGAGGATCTCATTTCAATTTCAAGAAATTTAAAATAAATATAACAATAAAACTGTCAAGGATCGCAAATCAATATTTTTAACTTCACTATTTGGGCCACCTGAATGTTAAAATTAAATTATACATTATTAAAAAACTAATACTTTGTCGGTGCTCCTCCCGCGTCTATAACTGCATCGCACCGGCTACGCATGGACCTAACCAAGACTTCGCACAAGTTTGAACCCTTAATGTATTCCAAGCTTCTTCGCAATGGGTGAAAAGTGCTTCCTTGGTTCTTTCTGTCCTATTAACCCATTTCTAAACCATAAAACCCCATACATTTTTAATGGGTTTTAAGTCTGGCGATCGGGAGGGCCATGGCACTGTTTTAATTTGTGGTTGCTCTCGCAACTAACAATACAATACACGTAATTAACAATATAAATTTTATTGCAAAACTATTTTAATTTTTTATTTTCATTATAGTTCAAAAGTTATTTTAAAATAAAAATTTACTTTTGAATCCAGTACCGAAAACCCCCGAATAAACATGAGCGCGTGTGACGTCATACGTTTAGCTGCCAGATAAAGTAAGTAAAAATTATGAAGTCACAACTATAGTCATGTGATATTTTTTAAAACTTTAACAAATTTTAATTGTTTGTAATTAATTGAAATCATTTTCTTAACATTTTTTGTATTAAATAGCAACATTATTAATAATAAATTAAATACTATGTATTAAATACCAATTTTTTTTTTTCAAATTCCCTGTTAGGATCGAATTGTTACATAATATTGGAATTAAACAATACATTACTAGCAGTATGCAAAAGGATTAAGTTATTAACAAATAAACCCTAACTTTTTAAATATCTATTTTAGTTATTAACATTGTTATCTGTATTTTATACGGATAGTAGACCACAAATAGATTTAACAATGGCATTGTACACCGTTGCCAAGATTGCGGAAGAGTTTCGGACCTTCAGAGAGCTTATCTTCGGGATGTTGGGCCTGCTCCGAAAACAAATTCTGGAGTGTTCAAGAGTGGCTGATGGTCTTTTTTTTTTTTTTTTTTACCGATGGGAAATCATCAAATGACTTCCCCCGCCTTGGGCGGGGCGGGAGGGAGTGTCAGACTTTTACTGACTAAAACCCATCCATGTTCCTTCTTGTGCCCTTTGCGTTCCGGGGGCGCGGTATCTCTTTCGAACAACCCGCAGCCCCGGCAGGCATCGGCCCTTAGTGGCCCCTTCAATTGTTTGCTGACATCTCTTTGAGGCGCGCGTGGAACACGAACGCGCCGTCGACACGGTTGGCTGATGGTCTGGAGACACGTTCTCACCGTAAAGCTCTCATCTTTACCGGGTTCCCTGAGGCAGAGAAAGAGGATTGTAAGGCTCTTGTTTTGGGTGTTCTGAAGAGCAAGTTGGCCTTAAACGACATCACAGGATCTTCTGTTAAAGTGTGCCACAGACTAGGAACATCTAGCAGTAGTCCCACTAGGAGCAGGCCTATTCTGGTGAAGTTTTCCAGCGTTGAGCAAAGGTCTGCTGTGTGGAAGGCCAAGGCTGGTCTAAAGGGCTCCTCTGTTACAGTGAAGGAGTTTTTGACTAAGTCTAGGCAGACTGTATTCGTTGGGGCTCGTTTGCATTTCGGAATGCCGGCATGCTGGACTCAGGATGGGGTCATTATCATCAAGTCCCCCGATGGTGTACGTCATAAAATTACTTCTGTCGAAGAACTGAACCCCTTGTTGGTAAAGTACCCCAAGAAAACTAGAGGCGCAGTTGGCACGCCTAGGAGTGCGTAGCAGTGAGTGCGTTATCACTTGTGTTGTTTTCAACTTCATTTTGTGTTCGTGATGTGCTTCTCTTCGGTTTGGTTGTTTGCAGGAACTTTTTTTTTTTCTTACACTTAATTACCCGCTTTACAGATTTTATGTTCGCTTTTTCTTCTTAGTTTGGCGTTAATTTGCATAATTTTTTGTTTTTATTATTGTTAGTGTCATTACTTTTGATAAATTAAGAATTTATGTAACTTGTCATTGTGTGTCAAATTGACATATGTCATAACGTCAATTGAATGACAGTTTTTATTTCACTTCTCCACGTTTGTGTTGTTTTGCATTCCGTTTACTGTTTTTTTGTTTGTCTCTGTTTTATTACTCCAAAACTGTCTCTTATTATTTTTTTTGTATAGTTTTGTTATTTTTTAAAGTATTAATTAATTTATCTATATTGTACTAGTGTGGCTGGTAGGTGGTGAAAAGGTAGTAGTTTTAGACCGGACGGCTTATTCCAGTAATTTAAATTATATATATTTTTTTGGTATTTATTATTCATATTTGGTGTATTTATTATATATTTATTTCTATTTTATTATGTTATCAGATGATGATTCTTTTTGCTCCGCTATTAGTTCTGTTGATTCATCCGCAAATGCTAGTTTTAGCTCTTTGGCTGACACTCTGGGTGACTTTGTGCATAGATGTTTTACTCATCAGAAAGGACACTTATTTAACGTTTGTCACACCAATGCTCAAAGTATACCCAGCCATTATAATGATCTCTTTGACACTTTTGCTGATGCTAATGTACATGCTGTTCTGATATCTGAGAGTTGGCTTAAACCTCATCTCCTTTCTACGACCTACCCTCTCCCTGGTTTCATTCTCGTCCGTAATGACAGGATTGGTAAGGGTGGGGGTGGGGTGGCTATTTACATCCGTAGTGAATTTTCTTTTAAAGTTTTAGCCACTTCCCCTTCTAATTATAACGCCAGTGCTGAGTACCTCTTCCTGGAGGTTCATTTCAAAGGTGTCAAAACCCTCCTGGGTGTTGTATATTGTCCACCCGCCGTTGACTACTTTTCCAACCTTGAGTTGGCTCTGGAATCTGTAGGGTCGGAGTACGCACATTGCATCATCATGGGCGATTTTAACACGGACCTTACCCACCATACCCCTCGTTCCCGTAAACTCCTCCATATCGATACCTTTGGGTAGAAATGTCGTATAAACCATTTTGGCCAAATTGAGTTATATATACCATTTTTCTCAGATTTTTTTTTCTCTATCGATCTGTATATACGAAATGCAGAAATTCGCACAAAAATGGTTAATACGACCCAAAAAAATTCGGTTATAGCCTCTTAAAAAAGGTAAATTTTCAACGTAAAAGCCAAATGTTTTTTTTTTGTAGTTTTGTTATGGTGTAATGACCATAATTTATATTAACTCAGGGCGTAAAAATAGTCGTTAATTGTAAGTGGTTTATACGCCCTAACGTGTTAAATGCATTACCTAAACATAGTTTAAATTCGACGTCGTAAATCCATAGGCAGTTCGCCATCAATGGCCATCATACATTGAGGCTGCGAGAAAAAATCCTAGGCCTTATAATGTTAATGTAATGAAGTATTCTGATTTTCTCAATTGGAATGAAATAACTGCTGAGACAATTGAAACTACTAAAACCCTGAAAATGCGAAACATCCGAATTATTACGTTGAAGAAAAAGAATCCAAATGAAATATACATTAAATATTCTATGAAAGAAGAGACGTCAACTGATAAAGTAATAATATTTAAAAAATCTGGCAATAAAGAAAAAGGTAAAGGAAGATCGAAAAGCCGTGCAATATTACCCGAACAAGATGTAAGCAATGATAGACATGAAAAGGTGATGATGATGTCCCCAACTGCACTTTATAAAAACAAATTGCAAATATCGGATGTAAAATATAGAGATTTGAAACGTATATGTGATAATGGAAAAGGTACCACCATGATTATCTAACTCACCCCATGGAAATGTGGCTGACTCTCTTACGCTAACCGACGAAGAAGACGAGAAAGAGCTAATTTAATAATACAATTATTATTATAAAAGAATAATAACTTTTCGTTTACGTAATGTTACATTTTGTTTGTTATCAAAATATTATTTTAGTAAAAAACACGACTATGTCAAATGATTGTATTGTTTGTCACCTAAACTTATTTTTTGAAATAATTTATAATGTTGAGTTCCTCAATTCATAATTCGTTTTAAAATAATTTATAATAACAATTCATAAATAATTTTAAACTATAACAAATACAAATTTATATAATAAATAAGTTACTTTTTAGTACAAAAGTTAGTTACGTTAAGTGCTTGATCGTTTTTTATTTAGTTGCAAATTCAATAAATTACTTAGTAAGCCTTAGTACAAAGGCTTAATTCAATAATTTATTGAATTAAGTAAATTTAAATATGTACAAAAATTAAAAACAACGATCAAGTCATAATTTTATAAATGACTAAAATACCTGATTACTTTAATTTAAAAGAAGACAAGTTTGAATAATTTTTGTTTTTATGACTAAGTAGATTTTTTTATTTCAGTTTAAGTTGTTATAATTATTTTTCAATTTGTTAAACCTGTTAGGTAAGTTGTACCATTATTGAAATAATAGTAAATGTTGATTAGAAGGTATTATAATACTTAATAAATGTTGATTTCGTATTTCAGGTAGTTTTATGTTATTTGAATCGACTATTATTGGATATTAGAATCATAATAATTGAGTTCCTACAAATTCTGAGAGTAACAGGATTGTTTATTAGTCAGAATTCAATTGATCTATGATTATAAATGGTTTTTAATACAAAAAAATAAATATATATATGGGTTTTTACGACAGTAAATGTGACCATAAGCTTACCAAAAATGGATATACGACCTATACAGTTTTTTTAAAGTACATTTTCATGGAGTGTATTAACCAAGAATTGTTTTTTTCTTAGACGTAAATCCAAGCTAACTTTAAAACTAAAGAAGATAGATAGGTTTTGATGATTTAACCTTTTTCGTTTGCAAATTGTAAGAACCTTTCTCATAGATAATTTTTTTATAACTTTAAAAACAAAAAAGTTATGAATTTTTATGTAAAAAAAAAATAGTTTTTCTGCTCTCCTGAAAAGTTGGGTTTTGGTTTATACGACATTTCTACCCAAAGGTATCGATATCATTGAATCCGTCAGCCTCCATGTCCTTCCTTTGCAGCCCACCCATTGTAATGTCTCAGGACACTTGGCTCGATCTTGTCCTTACATCCACTCCATCTCTTGTTTCCTCTCATGGCCAGTGTCCTGCACCGGGTTTTTCCCACCACGATCTCATCTTCCTTTCTTATGTCCTAAAACCTCCTAAGCCTCTCCCTAAAGTACTGCACATGCGTTGTTTTGCGCGCATCGATGTCGATAAGTTGCGTCAGGATGCGTCGGTACTTAATTGGGACCATCTTTTTGAGGCATCGACAGTTGATGGCAAGGTAGCCATTTTTAATAGTACTGTCCTTTCGCTCTACGATACCCATGCTCCCGTCAAGAAGGTTAGGGTTAAGCGTCCGCCTGCCCCTTGGATGACGAGGGGGGTTCGTATGGCGATGAAGCGAAGAGAAAGGCTTTCCGCAAGTTTAGGAATGATGAATGGCTAGACGAAAACTGGAATCTGTATAAGGTAGCGAGGAATCGGTGCTATCAAATGATACGCAATGCTATGCGCCGCCATATTCTCGATAATATAACGTCTTCTTCTCCTGCTGATATCTGGAAGTTCCTCGGAACTCTGGGTATTGGTAAACAGCGTCATATAGATTTCCCTAAAACAATTGCCTTGGATGATATCAACCGTCACTTTACTAGTAACTGTTATTTGGATCAGCATTTATATCTCAGACGGTTGGTTATATTGCGGGCTTGGCAACACCTAATGTTAATCCCTTTAAGTTTTCTCCAGTCACTGATGATGAAATTAAAAGGATTATCCTCTCCATCAAATCCAAGGCCGTGTGGTGCGATGACATTAGTCGTTTTATGGTCACTTCTATCCTCGATTTCCTACTTCCTCCTATTACCCATATTATTAACTTTTCTCTTTATTTTGGGGTTTTCCCATCCTTGTGGCGTAAAGCTTATGTCCGTCCCCTTCCTAAAATTTCGAATCCCTGCCTACCAATCCATTTCCGGCCCATTTCCGTTCTCCCTTTTCTGTCAAAAGTGCTTGAGGCCTGTGTCCATAAGCAGTTTTCGGGGTTTGTTCACCGTAACAACCTTGTGAGTTCCTTTCAGTCTGGATTCAGGCCTCGACACAGTACGACATCCGCCCTCCTCAAAGTGACTGGTGACGTTAGAGAAGCGATGGAGAACACCAAGGTGACTGTTCTTGTATTGATGGATTTCACCAATGCCTTTAACGCTGTCAGTCATGATATTCTCCTTCCTATGCTTTCGAATCTTAAAGTTTCATCAGAGGCGCTGGATTGGTTCTCTTCTTATCTTCGGGGTCGTCAGCAGTCGGTTCGCGTTGATGAGAATTCTTCGAGTTGGCGTGACCTTGGTGCTGGTGTTCCTCAAGGCGGCATTCTTTCTCCTTTATTGTTTTCTATTTTTATTAATTTTATCACTCCCTGTCTTCAGTGTGCGTATCATTTGTATGCTGATGATCTTCAGCTGTATACTGCTTCCAAGGTTGATAACTTGTCAGGGGCTATTCAGGATATAAACCGGGATTTGGACGCTGTTTACAGTTGGTCTGTCAGATTTGGGGTTTCTGTTAACCCCACTAAATGTCAGGCCATTGTTATTGGAAGTTCACGCATGATGGGCAGAGTGGCGGATTTACCTCTTCCTCCTATTATTTTTAATGGTTCTGTCATCCCTATTAGCCCCAGTGTGAAGGATCTCGGTTTGTATCTTGATTCTACGCTTAGCTGGCAAAGTCAAGTTTCCAGTGTTTGTCAGAAAGTCAGCGGTACTTTGCGTTCCTTATATCGTCTGAGGAACTTTTTGCCTATCAATACGAAAACGATGCTAGTGCAGACTTTAATCTTCCCTATAATTGACTATGGTGATGTGTGCTACTTAGACTTGAATACGGTCTGGTTGTATTGCATTCGCTATTAGCTATATTTTTAATTTGCGGAAATATGACCACGTGTCTAGTTTTAGGGCGGAGCTTAAGTGGTTACCCATTCGTCAGAGAAGAAGTTTGCGTGCGTTAACCACGCTTTTCTCTCTTCTCACTTCACTTACTCCTCCTTCTTATCTTATTTCAAATTTTCAATATCTTTGTTCTACTCACACTAAGAGTCTTCGATCTTCTAATAATCTTCTACTCAGCTGCCCTTCTCATACTTCTGACTTAGTTCATTCTTCCTTTCATATTCAGGCTATTCTTCTTTGGAATGCGCTCCCTCTTGATATCAGGACAGCCACCAGTTTGTATGCATTCAAGCGGAAGTTGCGGATTTATTTTTCGGAGCAAATAGAAAGAGTTTTATTATAATCCTCCTTTCTATTCTTTGTAAGATATGTATTTATATATGTATATATTATATTTTTATATATGTTTATGTATATTATATAGCATTTTATAGTAAGTATGTAGAATTTATTTTTTTTGTACTTGTGTACACTTTATTTTATTATGTAAAATATTTGAATATTTTTTTTATTTTTATTTTTTTAAATTTCTGATTTTGTTGTTTTACTCTTGTAAAAATTGCTTGCACCTACAAGTTATCTCTTCACCACCTCTGGTTGACTGTTAGAGAATGCCTAAGGCATTAAGTCCGCCTTTGTACATTTGTTGCATAAAGTTTAAATAAATAAATTGTAGTAAATTCCAACATTGTGTAAAACTCTCCCAAGCAAATTTGTGCATTATTATTAACGACTTAAGTGCGGTAACTCAATTTCAAAATACATTGATGACTTAAAATGAAGGGCCATTGTTTAATAAGCAGGTGTTGAAAGATTTCGGGTCATAAAATGTCCAAACAATGTCTTTGAACGCGCCGATATTAAAAAAAGAAAGGAAAAAACCAACCTCTTTTTAAATTACTATTTTAAATATTATGTTAAAGTAATTTCCATTCCCCCCTGGATGTCTGAGGAGTTCGGACGTGCTTAAGGCAACCCATATTACTTTATTGTCAAATTAAATCATAGTTTTTTCAAATAATTTAATAAAAATAAATCCGCATAAATAATAGGAGTGCATAAGTGGTTGGAGATCGCGCGCTGCAGTGACTACACAATCTACGCGAGGCGTGTGTGCAGCTACGTCGCTACACAGGAGACAAGAAATTAGATCGTGTGAGTAAAAACGCATATTGGTGTCCGACAAAGGTCAACATATACCAGACGGAAAGCAATTTTGTATGAAAAGCTCGATAACCACCAGGATACGTTGACCCCCACACACAAAGAAATAACTTGTCACCAAATCGACCATTTCTAATCGCTGCCCGCTTGGTACTTGTTCGGACAAAACAATGCCGATAAATCGCACGCCGCCGCCGCCGCCGCTAACACCTCAGGAGTCGCAGTTGCTGGCAGCAACATTGCCATTAGCATTTGAACAGGCGCTGTTTTCACCGTGCACCGCTTAGTATTTTCGAACCCAATCTCAACATTAACCAGAATTCTACGGTTGTCGAAACTTCGCCTTAAATTACCTTTCGTAATGTAAAATGAAAGAGGACTGAAGTCAGTGACGAAAATTCTCTATCCGTTTTTATGTCGGAAATGAAACAAATGTTCCGGGAATTTAAACTCCAACAAGAGGAGAAGTATGAACAACTACTCGCTAAAGTAAACGATATCAGGGACTCACTATCCCATCTTACAAAATTATCGCAAAAAAATAATGCATCAAAGCAGACTAAACTTAAGCATCATAATATGGAAATAGACCAATCGAAAAAACCCCGACATAAACAGGGAGTTTCAGCACCAAATAAAGCATCATCCGAACAGCCAAGAGTGGTGTCTGCTAATGTTAGTCGAATGGACTCGCAGTTGGGCGACCAGACTATGTTGGTAAATATCGACGTGGAAAAAGTTAAGGAGCCAGTATTTTCGGAAAGTGTTACACGAGACAAGAACGTGACTTCTGAGGATGAATGGCAAACAGTTACTAACAAAAAGAAGCCAAGAAACACCAACAGGAGTGTGATAAGTAACCTACATGCCATAGAAAAAAAAGGTACTTACATGTTTGGTCACTACATCCCGAAACATCAGTGGAAACGGTCAAAGCACACGTAGAAGGGATTTGTCCCGACAGTGCGAAGAATCTTATTGTTGAGAAAATTACTCCGAAGACAAAACGTGACTACTCCTCGTTTAAAATTGGAATTGCTGAGATCCAGTATGAAAAAATCGCCATGGCGGAGGAATGGCCCTTAAACACACGACTCAGTGAATGGCGGTGGTTTCGAAACCCCCGAGAAACAACTGAGCAGGGGAAAAACTAGTTGTTTACTGGAACTTTACTACCAAAACGTCAGAGGGTTGCGTACGAAGTTGAAAAGTTTTAATAAAAGCTTATTGGAATCTACGGAAGATTTAATAACGATTACGGAGAGTGGAATTAATGATTCTGTTCATGACGGAGAGCTGGCGCCGGCTGGTTACGTAGTACTACGGTGTGATCGTATGGATGGTCGCAAGCATGGAGGCGTACTGTTGGCTGCCGCGCCGCACCGCGGTCTTGTCTTGAACAGGGTGCCTTTGCCGGACAATGCAAACCTGAATAATCATGCATTTGAAATTGTGAGTGCGACAGTGTTCCTCAATAACAATTTTTTGTTTCTATGCTGTGTTGCGTATATTCCCCCAAAAACTAACGAAAGTGAATATATGTATATGTTTCACCTCCTAGAACAATTGTGTGCAAAATACGATAAAGTTATTCTAACAGCCGATTTAAATATGTATTCAGCGAATCAGGATGTCAACTGTTATTATGAATATTTTGTCACCTTCTGCGGATTCCGCCAATGTAACAACATTTTTAACTGTAATAATCGCACTCTCGATGTCGTACTGTCTAACCTACCTATTGATGAAATAGAAGTTATGGAGGAGTCGGAGTCAGTCCTGTCTTGTATTGATCAGCAGCATCCGCCGTTGCGAGTAAATATATACCGCAACTACGTAAGTAGTTTCTCCGATAATACTGAATCGTTGCCACAGTCCGCTATTTCATACCCGAAATGGAACTTTGCGAAAGCAGATTTTCATTTCATGTATAGTTTGCTGGCAGATGCAGACTGGAGCACGCTATACGAAGCAGGTAGTGCTGATGAAGCGTGTACTAGTTTTTACAGAATATTTTATAAGGTTTTAGATGATAGTACTCCCAGAAAAAGGCCTAAAGCCAACCACTCCCGGTACCATTACCCGGAATGGTATACGGCTGAACTAATAGGCGACATTAAGCAAAAAGCATATTGTCATAAAGCTTATAAGAGCAGTGGTTCAAGCAAAGATTACAAGATGTTCTCGCACTATCGGGCTCTGGTTAAAGCTTCAATTAATACCGCGTATGACAATTACCAAGTTCGTATTGAGTCGCAATTCGCCAAGGAACCGAGATCATTCTGGGGTTTCATTGGCCAGAAACGCTCAAAGCGTGGTAAAAACCAAATAACTATGAGGGGAGTGCAGCTACGGGAGAACGAGTGCGCGCAAAAGTTTGCCGACTACTTCCACTCAATCTATGGAAGGGAGGTGCCTCTCCTGGACGCATCTACCGCGCAGCGCGAGGCGCCGGAGCGCGGCACTCGCGTGCAGGTGGGACAGGTAACTGCCCAAGATGTGCGTCTGGCTCTTACTAGCCTAAATCCGAAGCGGTCGGTGGGTCCAGACGGGGTGCCCCCCTATATTGTTAAGGATTGTAGAACAGTTTTAGTTGCTCCTTTGAGACACTTGTTCAACCGGTACCTACAAGAACGCTCGTATCCTGATTGCTGGAAGCTGACAAGAGGCACACCAGTACCTAAAGGGGCACAGAGTTCTGAAATAAGTGGTTACAGGCCGGTTGCTATACTGTCGACCTTTGCAAAAGTTTTCGAGCTGACTCTGTCCGCTACAATAAGTGGACAAGTGAGTTCTCAACTGAGTAACGCGCAGCACGGGTTTAGGACGGGCCGGAGTACAAACTCGAACTTGCTGTGCTTTATGAATTACGCTGCCCCAGTACTAGACTCCAAACCAGGAGCACAGGTGGATGTTGCATACTTCGATTTCCAAAAGGCGTTCGATAGTGTCGATAATGATGTTTTGCTGATGAAATTGGCGATGGTTGGCTTTACTCCAGACCTGCTACAGTTTTTTGCGAGCTATTTGGCAAACAGGAAACAATTTGTGGAGTACTGTGGCTACACATCAAGCTCGTATAGCACACTTACTGGAGTAAGTCAGGGAAGTACGCTGGGTCCATTACGATTCATCTTAATGATTAACGATCTCCCGGAAGTAGTGACCGATACACAATGTTTGCTTTTTGCAGATGATTTGAAATTATTTAGGGTAATAAACGATGTGACGGATCAGGAAAAGCTGCAAAGCGACATTGATCATATTGTTGAATGGAGTCAAAAAAATAGGTTACTGTTTAACATATCAAAATGTAATGTAATGTCCTACACCCGTGCAAAGTGCCCTATGCATTACAATTATTATATGGAGGCGGAAGTTATTTCTCGGGTGTCTTCTGTGCGTGATCTTGGCGTCTTGTTTTCAACGGAACTATCTTTTCGTAACCACATAAGACAAATTTGTGTCAAGTCGTTTAAAAATTTAGGCTTCATTATGCGTGAGGCGAGGGATTTCAAAAACTCGGCAGCAGTCAAATCCCTCTATAATGCGCTGGTTAGGTCTAGATTGGAAACGAGTGCTATCATCTGGAGCCCCCATGAAGCTAAGTATTGCATCATGGTGGAGAAGCTCCAAAATAAGTTTACCCGGTATTTGTACCTAAAACAATACGGAGTATACCCTTTTTACCCACTTATGTATCCAACACTATTTGTTATAGGTATGGTTGGATACTATAAGTTGGAAGTGAGACGAAACCTGGCTCTTGCCAAATACGTATTTAGTGTTTTTAGAGGGAAACTTTACAACCCAGAGGTACTGGAGTCAATAAAATTGCTCATCCCCAATACCAGGCTACGTCAGGCTCCTAGAAATAGGCTGTTCCAGTAGCCCGTACTGACATATTAAAACATGCACCGGTGGTTAAGGCAATCAAATGGATCAATATTATCTCGCAAGATTTAGATGTTTTTAGTTCTATATTGGCGGAATTCGAAAGGACGACACTTTCCTATTTGTCAAGATAGAAGTGTGACGTTAGGAGTTTTTTGTGGTTTGATTGTCGAATTAGGTTAGCCTGTAAGGACAATTTTTAACATGTATTTAAATAAATAAATTTATTATTTTATTTTTGCAAAATTCTAAGTTATGTATTTTATTAATATTTATCGCAAATATGCGATCTACCTCGACTTCGCACGGGTCTTACAAATCTCTAACATGCTCGGCTTTGCTCGTTAATAATTTGCATGCGCATAAAAACCTTCCAAAAAAATTCTCAAAATGAGAGTGAGAACCCATATCAAAATCCGTTGCATTGTTTAGAAAAAAATAGCGGAGAATCAGACAGACAGACAGAAACAGCGACTTTGCTTATACTACATTATTTCTTTTACACAGAAACGCATAACACACGATTTCCTTAGAATAAAATTTCTAACAACTACAACAAATTTACGAAATATAAAAAATGCATGTAGGTTTCTTTTAGGCATTCAAATATAATATGAATTATAAAAATTTGTTTGTAACATACGATTTAATCTATAAAACTCTGTTGTCGGGCCGACGGCGACGTCGGCGTCGGCTCGCGAAATAGTAACTTTCAACGGTAACAGAAGAAAAAAATGAGATCTATATAATAATGCAAACAATAAATATATAGCTTAGTACAGGAAACCAACATGCACTTAATTTATTTCTATCTCTAGATAAAAAAAATAACTTACTTGTAGATTTAACTCCAGCGCATTTTGGGATATATTCAATCCTTGTCTATGCAAGACAATGATTTCATTTATTTCTTCCTGATTGAGGTTTCGGGTTGTCATCGTTAATGACAAAACACAGCCCTCAGGTAGTCACGATACACAGTCCAGGATACGAGCAAGGGTCAAAAAGATGTTCCACAGTCCGGTATACAAAGCAAAGGTCACAGTTGGGCAGGCAATAAGTCCGATAGAAATAAACAGGTCGTAAAATAAAATTGGAATGAAAACGGGAAGCGTGAACAATTAGCGAGATGCAAATCGGCACTGGCTAATGTTTGTTGACATTTTTTGCCACACGCACTTACTGCACTCACACAAATATGTATTGTTTCTAATTGGGTGGAGCAAGGAAGGGGCGTGGTCTGTCACTATCTGCGCTCCCGCAGGACTATTTTCTTAACTGAGCATGCTTAAGTTTGGCCGATAGTACAATATACAGTCTTTACGTAGCATCGAAGTTTTATTCATAGTTCAAAAACAATACGGATCGGCATAAATTGATCCCTTCATAATAGCTTTAATACACAGAACTTACAAGTTATTTATTTTATGTTATTATTCTAAATAACATAAAATCAATTCATCGTCATTTCGCACAGTACCATTTTTATTGCCTTATCATAATCCTTTGTTTGCCTATGGCACGCATAAATGCTTTAAACGTAAACAACCTCATTAGTGTTTTAATTTTTTTTTACTTATTGAACCGGTTTGCATACCGAGTCTTATCTGCAATAACAGCTGATTTACCGTTAGCTTGGCCAGTTGTCAACGCATTACTTTATAACTAGCTTATATTTTAATTAGTTCTTTGTCTTCGTTTGCACTTCGGCCATTTTGCTTTGTCTTAACCTCACTACCTACACATTATGTCTGATGCAAAAATAAGAGAACTTATAAAGAGGCGTGGTGGCTTCAAAGCTAAGCTTACGCATTTTAGCAACTTTTTAAGATTGTTACCTAGCACTGGCTTAGACAGTTTCCAAGCAGCGGAGTTAAAAAGCCGTCTTAGTTTGATGGAAATATTATATAAGGAATTCAATGTGTTACAGACAGATTTGGAGCTGTTGTCGGAGGATGCGGACGACATGTATGCCGAGAGGGAGCAGTTCGAGACGCAGTACCATGCGCTGGTGGCCCGTGCGAGAACGAACCTCGAACCCGCGCGCGCCCCCTCGCCTGCGCTCGTGTCTGCCACCTCCATCGACGATCTCCCACGTCACGGTTCTGGCTGCAAACACGACTTTGTCCGGCTACCGAAGATAGACTTGCCTCACTTCAACGGGGACTATCAGCACTGGCTTGAATTCCGAGATACGTATTCATAATAACAACAGCATACAAGAAATCAACAAATTTCACTATCTACGTGCAGCCTTAACCGGCAGCGCGTCGTTAGTGATAAAAAGTATTATTATTAAATTAACATTTTGTTATCCACAGCTTTGGCAAAGGTGACAGATGTCAATGGAGAGCTTCATACAGCCAGGATCCTGTTGGACAACGGCAGCACCTCCAACTTCATCACCCAAGAGTTCTGTGGGAAGCTCGGTCTGGCAAAACACAACACTAGCTCCACTGTCTCAGGTATTAACGGTCAAGTTTCTAGTACCTCGGAAACCTGCAGTCTTCATTTGCAGTCTTGTAATGGTGGTTATCGGGCGAAAGTAAACTGTTTTGTTATACCGATGATCACACAATCGTTACCTGGTTCTTACGTAAATAGAAGGTATGTCACCATCTCGCCAGGTATTCAATTAGCAGATCCTTCATTTATTGATATAAAAAATCGTCCAAAGGTAAGTACGTCGAAAAATACTTTTTCGAGGCGAGGCGTAAAAAGGCGGGTGCGGCGCAGGCCTTTCCCCCTGCCCGGTTTGGCCGATAGTACCTAACTTTTGCTAATTGTTTCGTCATAGGTGGATTGTTTTTAAATCTTAATTAGACAAATTAGTTTTTATTTAGAAGAGAATGGGAGTGTGATTGTGTGGGGGGTGAGCATGTGTGTAGGGGTGAGTGGGGATGTGATTGTAAGGGTGTGTGCATATTTACGTGTGGGTATCCAGCATGTTAGCATAACCTGATCAGAGTGTTTTCTGTTTCTTCATAAGTTAGAGATCTTAGCCAATCAACTATTGTTTTTTTACAGTCGTATAACAGCATGGGATATATTTCACATATATGATTTAATTTGTTATAGATGTAGGTGGACTGTGAAATATATTGCCGTCTAGCAAAAGCTGATCGAACCCCTGGAGAGTAGGCTACAATATCTTTGCGCCTTCTTCTCTGAGTAGCTGGGTCAAAAGGAAGACATTTATGTTGGGTTAGAGTCACATTCAGAACATAAAGTTTTCTTATTGAAAGCAAGTTGCTGACTTTATAGAGGTCTGTTGTGGGGAACCTAAACGGTTTAAAGTACATCACCTTGATAAGTGAACGTTGAGCTCTTTCCAGATCGAGGAATTTCATTTTGGAAGCTCCACCCCATATCGGAATGCAGTAAGTTATTACAGATTGCGCCAGAGCTATATATATATTGTTTATAAGTTGGGCGGGCATAACATGACGTAAAGTTTTGAAGATCCAAATTAGCTTCCTGATCCTTTTCATGAGGATCTCAATGTGAGGATGCCACGACAGCCTTTGGTCTACTATTATGCCTAAATATTTTGTGGATCTGACTTGTTCTATATTCTGGCCGCCACAGTTGCTGGTGTACATATTGAGGGAGTCATTTGGGCAAACATGAATAGTAATGCCAAAGTCGCTACCAGGTTGTGATCTTTGAGTAGGGGAAAAGCAAATAAAGTTAGTTTTATTGGTATTAAAGGTTTGCCTTAAGCCAGCCAGCTATCTTAATCAGACCCTGTTCAGTGACAGTTTTAACAAGGCTCCATGAGTTTGCCGAAAAAACAATCGCAGTGTCATCTGCGTACGAGAATATGTTCCCTCCATTGATCTGCATATTACAGAGGCTGTTAATATAAATTAAGAACATAGTCGCACCCAAAACGCTCCCCTGTGGAACTCCGTAATAGAAATCCCCCTCATCACTATACCAGTTACCAATCTTTACCATTTGCTGTCTATTTTTGAGATAGCTCTCAAAAAGGGAGTGGGCCGTGCCTCTTATACCTATGTTTTCTAACCTGCGCAGAAGGAGTGGGACGAAAACGGTGTCAAAAGTTTTTCAAGTCTAGAAAGACTGCCAAGCAATTATGACCCCCATCCACTCTGTCAACAATTTCAGATGTTAATGCCAAAATAGCGTCTTGAGTTGAACGTCCTCGTCTGAACCCATATTGCGAGTTAGATAGAATATTTAGTTTATGTAAATAGTTAATAAGTCTTTTATTTATAATTTTTTCTAAAACTTTTGAAATTGCTGGCAGAACAGACATCGGACGATAGTTGTTGACATCGTTAACGTCCCCGCCCTTGTGCACTGGAGTAACCACTGACCGTTTTAAATCTTTCGGGAAAACGTCGTTTTTGAAACATAAGTTAGCTAGCTGGCTTATAAGTGGAACCACAAAATCCCTCGATTGTTTTAAATATTTAGTGGGATTACCGTCCCAACCTGGTGCACTCTCAGAATCAAGACTCATTAGAATACAGTTGACTTCCTGAGGGTCAGTGTCTAATAACACAAACGAGGAAGCCCTAGAATCACTGCAGCAGCTTGTCACAACTGGCGTGCCGGTTTGAGCTACGATGTTTTCTGCTAAAGATTTGCCTATAGTAATAAAAAACAAGTTGACTCTATTTAGCGAGTTTAGAGGGTTTGTGGTAATATTCAAGAGATGTGTATTTGAAGTTTTGGGTGGTTTTAACTGTATGATTTCATTTATTGTAGACCAGAGACGTCTTGGACTTTTTGTTGAAATTTCTATTTGTTTTTTGTAATGTTGTCTCTTTAACCTTTTTATCAAATTAGAGCAAAAGTTGCGGAAGCGTTTAAAGGTTATTATTAAAATTAAGTTGAAGGGGTCTATTCTTGTTTGTTGCTGCATTTTGTTCCTAAGTCTTATGCACCGCAGAGCTCCTGCAGTAATCCAAGGCTTCAGTGTTCTTTTGCCACAGGAAGTGGATTTGGTTCTTGAATGTTTTATGAGGGACGATCGAATCACCTCCACCAGTTTAGTTGCGAAGGTATCTGGGACCGTAAAAGTATCTAATAGTGATATATCTATATTTATAAGGTATTTATATGCATTATCAAAATCTATTACAGTTTTGGTTTTTAAATGAGTTCTTATTTATTTATTTATTTATTTAAACTTTATGCAACAAATGTACAAAGGCGGACTTAATGCCTTAGGCATTCTCTAACAGTCAACCAGAGGTGGTGAAGAGATAACATGGTAGGTGCAAGCAAACAACAAAATCAGAGATTTTAAAAAATAAAAATTAAAAAATTCTCAAATATTTAACATAATATAATAAAGTGTACACAAGTACAAAATAATTAAATTCTACATACTTACTATAAAATGCTATATAATATACATAAACATATATAAAAATATAATATATACATATATAAATACATATCTTACCAAGAATAGAAAGGAGGATTATAATAAAACTCTTTCTATTTGCTCCGAAAAATAAATCCGCAACTTCCGCTTGAATGCATACAAACTGGTGGCTGTCCTGATATCAAGAGGGAGCGCATTCCAAAGAAGAATAGCCTGAATATGAAAGGAAGAATGAACAAAGTCAGAAGTATGAGAAGGGCAGCTGAGTAGAAGATTATTAGAAGATCGAAGACTCTTAGTGTGAGTTGAACAAAGATATTGAAAATTTGAAATAAGATAAGAAGGAGGAGTAAGTGAAGTGAGAAGAGAGAAAAGCGTGGTTAACGCACGCAAACTTCTTCTCTGACGAATGGGTAACCACTTAAGCTCCGCCCTAAAACTAGACACGTGGTCATATTTCCGCAAATTGAAAATATAGCGAATGCAATTGTTCAGCATCCTGTCAAGCTTATCCAACCAGACCGTATCTGCGTTCTTTGTCTTTTACTTGAGCTAGTTAAATTTAAGAGAACCATAGCATGATCTGTGATTGTTGTATTAAGCACTGCCACAAATGCCGAGATTTTAGTTTTCTCAAGCTTCAGGATGGTGTAGTCAAGGCAATTCTGTTCTCTAGTGGGGAGGCAATGTCCTGGAAGAAGGCCGTGCACCGATAGCATATTTAGGTAATTTAGTCTATTTGATCTTTGTTGTGTTATTTCTGTGGATTTTTCTATTATATTAATATTAATGTCTCCCATGATAATAATATTTTTGTATGTATTACAAGCTTCAAGATGGCTGTGTAATGAGTTGGTAAAATTATCAGCACAGGCATAAGACGGAGAGCGGTATATACCTATAATAACAAAATCAGACACAATGATTTGGAGGGCAGAAGCATGAGTTAGAGTTAGTTCTGTAACGAGAGGCATATGTTTATTGCTTACATAAACAACCACGCCATCATTTTGATTTAGCTGAATTGTGGTAAAATAAGACGTGTAGGTATTAAGTAGCGGTATTTGTTTTATTATTGTTCAATCAGTAAGGATAAGAACATCGACATCGAACTTCATGAGACCCAAATTCGTCTGCAAATCGTCAAAATTACTGTAAATACTCCTCATGTTTTGAGTTACTACTGTCAGGCACGTATCTTCGAGTTTAATCAATGTGGACATAATGTCTTCGATGTCTACTAGAGCAGTCTTAGCAATTTCAAGTTCGTCTAATTCATAAAGTGTATTTAAATGACTATCCATTTTTGTAGAACAAGTCTAATAAATATAGCTCATAGGGCATTGATAAACATAAATACCGAGGTAAACTACAGTTGATCAGAATGATTAAATAAATATACAGAAGTTTTAGTTTTAAGAATTTGGGTGTATGTGTGAATGTGCGAAGTAAGCAAAAAATAGTTGTATTATTAAAGATCTTTGCTTTTATCTTTAATAAGTGTTTGGTGAGAATGTTGTATGAGATGTTGTGTGTTTTTATTTGATGAGCATGCTTTACAATAACAATGTAACTTAGAAAATTAAAACTAAATTTTTTTAACAAGCTGTAGGTAGCATAACGTAATCCAAATGTAATGAAAACCAGTAATAAAGCCAGTAAAAATAAACAAATAAATGAAATAACTATAATTAGTCATGCAGTTTAAAGTAAGCTATGCACCTGTGATTCACTCTTTACTAGAATCACCTTAGCAGTCTCGTCCTTTTTTAGAAAAACCCGACCAAATATAGTCCAGCAGAATTTATACTGCTTTGATTTAGCTAGATCCCGGGCTAAGAAAAATAGGCGGGCGTTCAGTGGAGTGAGTTGTTCTGAGATAAATACAGGAGTGTCCTCGTTACTAGTAATAGCAAGATGTTTAGCTTGAAGTTTCGTTTTGTTTTTGATGTTAAAGGACTTAGTGTGTTTTAACAGATCCTGTTTTAGAATGCCAGAATCCAGTTCCACTATGATGGGGGGGCTATTTACCCCCTCCTTCTTCCCCTGTGATCTAAAAATGTCCTTGATATCCCGTTTACTCATATCGAGATTGATATTTTCAGCTAAACTGAGTACCATATTTATCAAATCGTCTCTGGTTTCCTGGTTTTTTCTAGGCACATTCTTTATTTCGATATTATTCTTACGAGAGTATCGCTGCAGATCCTCAATTCTATCCTCCAACACAACGATATGATCTTTGTCTTTTTTTGCCTGTAATTCTAACTGTGTTATTTTATTTTGTAACTCATCGTTTTGTTTGGTTAAAAACGCGACAGATGTTTCTATGTTTGTATTTGTAAGTTGAATCTCTTTCAGATTAGCCGTGATGATTTTTAATTCGGATTGCTGGGTTTTTATGAACGACTGAAACAACTCTTTCATTTCCTCCTTAAATTTGCAAAATTCCGAAGGTAGGTCTTCCTCCCTCATTCTTTTGTAGTTGCGTTGAGCAACGTAATTAGGAGGGGTGACATCTATGCCCGCTTCGCAAATGTTTCCGTCAGAAAAAGATTTGTTCATATTGATGTTATCGTAATTTCAAGTTACCAGGATATGATGAGTGTCGAAGATAGATTGCCAATTAGCTAACGATGCGTCGGGGCAAGTGGGAGGGTCTATGCGACCTATTTCGTCCAATGGTAACAAGGTGGGTGTATACCTATGACACACTTTCGACAGCCCGGGGGCGTGACCTTCTGCTCAGTTGACGAATGGCGCAGGTAACACGTCAGTGTGCGCGTGCGCCTCCACAGATTTGTTAAATTATGTCGTCAGGTACCAGGGCAGCACGTTAATTAGGAATAGGTTTGCTTCGCCGGTAAATTGGTGCCACAGATAATTAGTGAATTGTACTCCCGTATTTCTTTACGTACGAACACCTTCTTTGTGCTTATGTTGTCCTATTTTTCACTTTGTATTTAATTGGCAAAATGTATAAGGTTATTAATTTAAAATAATATAGTTTTCTACACGTCTGCACCGTTTGGCGGTCCGGGGGGAAGAGGATGTGTTGAGCTAGATAAGCATGTTATAGTGTGCGTTTACAGACCCCCAAATTATCAGAATTATTCTATATTTGAGACTATAATGGAAGATGTTTTGACTAAACTTGCAACTGGTAATAAATCAGTAATTATCTGTGGTGTTTTTAATATTAATATTTTAGAAAATAACTCAAATAGCAGTAGATTTATTAGTCTCTTTAAATCATTCAATTTGTCAAATGTGTTTCTAGAACCTACACGAATAACTTCGAATACTGCTACATGTATTGATAATGTTTTTTGTTGCTGCGACTACTTAGATAAAGGCATAGTAAATTATCTTCCTTCGGATCACAGCGGACTAACCGTCACTTTCGAGTGCAACACACCATTACAAAAAGTGCAGATACAATCGAGACCAATAACATCTGGTAATTTAAATAAATTTAATAACATTTTAATTAGTAAATTATGTGTCCAGGGTTTTAATATGAATAATGGTAATATTTTGTATGAAGAATTCTGTTCAGTAGTGCATACAGAGTTTAATAATATTTTTAAGAAAAAATCCAAAACTATTTGCCCTAAGTTTTTATTTAGCGACTGGGCGACTAAAGGTATTAGGAAAAGCAGGGATAGATTTTTTGAGCTGTATGGCCTTAAGCCTTACATAAATACTGAAACTTTTAGTAAGCATGTTGCTACCTATTCAAAAATTTTTAAAAATGCGTGTAAAGCAGCTAAATTCTTGTGCATTAGCAACAAAGTTAAATCGGCAGAAAATAAAATAAAAACAGTTTGGAAAATCATCAATAACGAAACAAATAGGAGCAAAAGACATAATACTGATTACACTCTTGAGACTGCCCAAGGTGTCATAAGCAGTAATATCGATGTTGCTCAGGAATTTGCAGAATTCTTTACTAATATTCCAATTAAAACTACTGAAATCTTAGATTCCTCACCCTCACTTGCTATTGACTTACTAAGAGTGAATGTTACAGCCTGTCCTAATGAATTTAAATTTAAACACATTAACCCTGTGGTCGTTTTAAAGGCTTTTAAACAACTTAGGATCAAGGCTACCGAAGATCTGTCGGGGCATGTCTACTAAGGTCTGTAAATCTATTATTGAGACAATAGCACCCTATTTAGCTTTAATATTTAATCTGTGCATAGACCAAGGGATATTCCCGGATTTAATGAAGTACAGCAAAGTTATACCGCTCTTCAAATCCGGAGATAGCAAGGACACCAATAATTACAGACCTGTTTCGGTTTTGCCGGTTTTCAGCAAGGTGTTTGAAAAATTGATGCTCAATCAAATGCTCAATTATTTTAACTGTAACAACATCCTACACGATCAACAATATGGTTTCACCAGAGGACGTTGTAGTACTGACGCCGGTGTTACTTTAATTAAGCACATCTTTAATGCATGGGAGGACTCAAAGGATGCTGTTGGCATTTTTTGCGACCTCTCTAAAGCGTTCGATTGCGTGAATCACGAAACACTGCTTCTAAAGCTTGAGCATTACGGTCTCGGTGATCTAGCACTTAACTTAGTAAAATCGTATTTAAATGATAGACTACAGCAAGTTCAAATAAACGGTGTAAATTCATCAAGCTTAAAAGTAATTAAAAGATGGGCGTTCCGCAGGGTTCAATATTGAGTCCGTTCCTCTTTTCAGTATATATAAATGATTTACCTCATTTACTAGAAAACCAACCACAAATGGTGTTATTTGCTGATGATACTTCACTCATTTTTAGAGTAAATAGACAAGCACAGCTTGACGACGTAAATAACGCTATGCTTAAGGTTCACAATTGGTTTACTGTTAATAATTTAGTGTTAAATGAAAAAAAAACGAAATGTATAAGATTCGCTTTACCTAATGTTAGAAGGAGTAAATGTAACGTCATATTGAACAAGGACATGCTAGAATTCGTTGAGAAGACAGTTTTTCTAGGGATTACGCTCGATTCAAAGCTGCAGTGGAGTCCCCACTTAACATCTCTTGCAAGGCGGTAAGTTCAGCCGCTTACGCTGACAGAAAAATTAGACAATTAACAGACGTGGATTCCGCGAGACTAGTTTATTTTAATTATTTTCATAGCATCATGTCTTACGGTATTTTGCTTTGGGGACGAGCTGCAGATATAAATTCTATCTTTGTTCTGCAAAAGAGGGCTGTCAGAGCCATCTATAATCTTGGCAGACGCGAGTCTCTAAGGGAATTGTGTAAAAAAATTAACATCATGACGGTACCTTGTCAATATATATATGAAAACATTATGCATGTTCGAAAAAATCTTCATCTTTTTAAGAAAATTAGTGATAGACATCATTTTAATACTTGAAATAGGAACAAATTAGATCAACCAAGTTTTAGATTGTCGAAAGTAAGCACTTCTTTTATGGGGTACTGTGTAAAATGATATAATAAAATACCAGTCGATATTCTCCAACTAAATGAGAGAAAATTTAAGACATGCATAAAACGCACACTATGTAGTCAAGCATATTATAAGTTAGATGATTATATCACGGACAAAAATGCTTGGCTAAATGCTTGTCCTGCTCCACAGCCACTCGGGCTCACTAAATAGGATTGTTTTTTAAGAGAATGATGTTTCTTACCCTTTTTTTTATGTCGACCTGAATAACTTTTACCGTTATCAGTACGATTACTTTTTATTTTATTTTTTTACATACCACAGTCATCCAACGAATAAGTACACTGAAAGTGTTAGTATTGTATAATTTAATATCATTTATTTCAATTTTGTAAATGTGAGTACCATAGAGCATTTTTTATTTATTAAGTTACTATGTGTTTTGACTTAATAAGCATGGCAGTTGAGAGCTTGTCATGCTCACTCAAATGTCTCGCTGATGGTGGCGCGTGTGTTGGATCATTTGGCTCCATCCATAATGGTTGAGCTAGGTGGTGCTGATCCATGCGTCATGCTCGTGAACGAGTGCTGTCAGTTTGGATTGGTCATCTCTTAACTGCTATGGCTTTAATTTCTTTCTATTTTTTTTTTACTACTATTTTATATTCATCTTCATTGTGATCACATATAGAATCGACAAGATTAATGTAACCAGGATTTTGTAATAACCTAATTTAAAAGAGTGCCGTGGAGTTTCTTGCTCGTTCTTCTCCATAGAGGCCTACCTCCGTTTTGGAACGAGCAACTAGCTTCAACTTTCGGACTAACTGACCGACTCTTTGACAATTCAAAAGTGCCTGTAAATGGTCTAATTGAAATAAATGTTTTGACTTTGACTTTTAGAAAATTTTCTACTACTATATGAACTGTGTTTTCCTTTTAAATCAGTACTATTAAGATCAGAAAAAAAAAAAGCTTTTTTACAAAAAAAGATCACCGCAAGTTATTTTTTATTTTGTGGTTTTTGAAGGCGGTGATCTTTTTTTGTAAAAAAGCTTTTTATTTTTCACTTTTTAGTGCTTGTGTGTTAATGTTTGAAATCCTTACATAAAGCCCTTTCAAACAATACCTCACACGATATATTTAATTTTGGAAAGTGGTAAGAGGGGGGTTGACGTACCCCCTCCCCACTTCCTTCAGTCAGTCATCGATTACACGTTTATACAAAGCAATTTTTCTTGTTACGGCGGTTCTGCTGTAATTTTATAAGGAGTTCCGTTCCATATCTCCAAAGTTCATCATCAGATCATGACAATATTCCTATGGGACCTATTCGGGACCATACTCTTTCAAACATAAAAAGAATCATCCAAATCGATTCATAATTGGCGGAGTAATCGTTGAACAAACACACAAAAAAAAAAAAAAAAAAAAACATACGCGTCGAATTGAGAACCTCCTCCTTTTTGAAGTCGGTTGAAAATCAAATGGGTGTCTAAAGGGATTAGAATCTGCAGCAAAAAACAACGCCAATTACTCTGGAAACAAAAATTTAACCCAACCAGTGAAAATTAAACGACATTTAAAGAGTACTCAAAAAGATTTAAAAAAATTATTAAATTGACCCAAAAAGCACAAAACAACTATCTGATTAAAAATTCTAAAAATAAATCTAGAACATCCTGGAAAATAATAAATAGAACAAAATCTATGTGTGAACCCATAACTAGAATTTAAAAACATGATGTATTAGTAACTGACCCCAATGAAATAGCTCAATCGTTCAAAGATTTCTTTACCGATCAGACCTCAGATGCATCACCGAACACAACTAAAGATGCTGTAAGAATAACATATAACCCACATTCTATTTTTATGGCCCCAGTTGTCCCTCAAGACATTATAAGGTGATCAAATCTTTAAAAAACAAGAAGAGTTTTGGATACGACGGTATTTCAACAAACGTTATAAAATTTGTATGCACTTCTATTGCTAACCCTCTAAACCACATTATTAACGTAAGCATATCCGCTGGAATATTTCCCGATAGCCTTAAAACCACAAAAGTTAAACCACTGTACAAGAAGAACAATAAAGAAGATATTGCAAACTATAGACCAATAGCTTTAACCCCTGTATTTTCTAAAATATTTGAAAAAGTTATTTATGAGTTGTTTTATTCATTTCTGTCAAAATATAATATACTATGTGAGGAACAAAAAGGATTTCGTAAAAATAAAAATATTAATATGGCCATATACGACCTAATAAATAAAATAATGACTAATGTAGATCAAAAAACACCAATTTGTGCCATATTTACCGATATGACAAAAGCTTTTGATTACGTGAACCATAAAACGCTTTTGGACAAACTCAATGCTTAGGCCGTGGACACATGTCTACGGTACGGTGCCGCGTGCGATGCGCCCGCGCCGGCTCACGGCAGTAACAATTTATTTATTTATTTATTTATTTATTTATTTCCAACTTACATCTATCATTACAGACTACTCCATTGCGATAGTGTACATCATTAACCTTATCTTAAAAATCGATACTACAACTTATAATTTAACCTTTAACAATCGGTTCAAAAGTGTACTTAAACTTGCAGAAGGCATATATCATTGTCTTAGCAATAACAGGAGTGCACTCCTGTTATTGCTAAGACAATGAATGAAGACAGGAGTGCAACAATACATGTATAATCTCATAAAATTTTTATATAAGTTTTTCAAAAACTAGCTGTAAGTTTTACCCCAAAATTTTTGTATGCCAACAGGCAGAATGTACTGGGAACGTATTAAAGAAATTAACACCATTATGTAACACCTGCATTCTATACAAATAAATAAATTATTATTATTATTATTAGTAAGTGATTAAAGAAATTTTATAATTTTGTTTAAACTTATTGGTCTCTATTTACTTTTGCTTATTTCCATTACCCGTATACTAAAATCTCTAGAAATATAATTCAATCGGCAAGTTTACGTAAATAAACACATTTTACTTAACCCTTATAGGATTACTTTGTTGTCCATTTGTCTGTCTGTCCGTCTGTCAAGACCCTTTTTCTCAGAACGTGTGGAGGTATCAAGCTGATATTAATATCAAATACTTAGGTCTACTACCCCTTGAAGCAGTAATATAAACTAGCTTCAAGCTAGCACGTCGTATACACGTCTCGTTGGCGTCGTGTTTCGCTGCGAGGTGTTACGTAATCGATCTCGGAAACGTCAGTAAACGACACCCGGCCAAAAATCCTCTACTTATCCTGAAAACCACGAACGATCTATAGTTGATGTCGTGGCGCGATTCCAACTTTTCAACCCTCCAGAGTCCAATTGATCTTCACTCTGATAGACTCCACGACTTCCTCAACCTTCGTGAAGTATTGTAGACGTGAAACCGACAGCTGCGAAGTAGACACGGCAGGCCCAGCAGCATGTGCAGCTTTTTTCGTACGTAGTTCAGCATTCTATTCTGAATTGCACCATAGTCATCTCCACTTTCAATGTAGTAATGTCCTTTAGAAGCGTATATATAACGTCAAATATTAGTATAGAAGTATAGATAGCTGATCCGTGCCCACTTCGTTGGGCGGTAACCATTTTAACCTGTGATGAAATTATGAGTGTAGTTCGGTTAGTACTGAGAGCTATGACGTAATTGCACAACGCCATATAAGGGTAAAGGGATAAAACGTCCGTACAAAGCATGTTCTTATGTGGTTCGTGAATGGACGGCGGCATTATGCGATTTAGTAATTTTATATTATCTTCGAAATTATTTAACCAATTGACATACTGTTTTGGGCAAATCGTATCTCTATGATGTTCTTGTGATGATAATAATATTTTTTTCGATAAGGTTTAATATTTTGTTGTTTAAAAAATCGTCCAAATGTAAGTACGTCGAAAAATACTTTTTTTAACACATAAAAGCTACTATATCTGCTAAAGTATAAAAGATAGAAACATGGTGTCGCGGACTATTTTGTAGAACTATTATAGGCGGACCAGGGTGCCATAAATTGTTTTCAATTATATATAACTGTTAAGGCAGCGCATGCAAAAAACTTTGTTGTAAGAGCTATTTTTTTTCCGCCTGGCTAGACAAAAATTGAGATAGTTCGGCTATTATGCACGATATCTTTATAATTTATAGCCTATAGCACTCACGAATAATGTAGCTTTCTACCACTGAAACATTTTTTTAAAATCGGTTCATAACTTCCGGAGATTACCCCCTACAAACAAACTTACAAACAAATTTTACCTCTTTATAATATTATATTATAATATTATATATTACTAGCTGACCCGTGCCCACTTCGTTGGGCGGTAACCATTTTAACCTGTGATGAAATTATGAGTGTAGTTCGGTTAGTACTGAGTGCTATGATTTATTTCCTGCCTAAAGACGCTGCGCACGTTCAGCGCTAGATTCCCGAGCACGGGCCTGCGATGTTTCGCGCTTTGGCTAGCGAGCCTCTGCGAGCGCTCAGCGCTAGACTCCCTATCCCTTGTTGCAGAGACATGCTGCCTTAAATCACTGAGACGGTGCGCACGTTCAGCGCTAGATTCCCGAGCACGGGCCTGCGATGTTCTCCAGCTTTGGTTAGCAAGCCGCTGTGAACGCTCGGAGATAGATTCCCCAGCGCGTGCTTGCGAAATATGTTCTCTATTCCTCGAGAGGCGCTGATGATTTTCAAGAGCAGACTCTTCCGTACGGCGATGTGCTGTCACCAGATCGGCAATCCGCTACTGCTCCATTCTTTCGGACAGTTAATGTATATTAAACCTCCGCTAAGTGCTTTGAACTGCTTCGCACGTATTTGTGACTGTGTTCGTGCTTCACCCGCGCCTGCTCGCCATAATGTTCACTGTACGAACATCGATCATCGGTGTGTGTCTGTATGTGTACTTCAATGTTTCTAAATACTCGGTGATGACGTTCACTCGTTCGCGAAACCCAGTGTATTATGAGTATAAAATAGAAACGACACGGATGCAACGAGTGTCGCAGGTAAGAGATCTAGAAGTTCACCTAACTCCGGGCCTAACATTCCGCGAACATATTGTTAAAGTATGCAAAAAGGCATACAGGAACTTAGGTTTCGTCCTAAGATAGACACAGGCGTTCGCGAACATAACTACCATAAAGGTGTTGTATGATGCGCTGGTAAGGAGTCACCTCGAGCATAGTGCAGTTATTTGGGCTAGTTATTTAAATAAATTCCAAAGACATTTGTATTTTAAATTATATGGAGTATATCCTTTGTACCCGCTGACCTACCCTACACTATTCGTATTGGGTATGGTAGGGTACAATCAGCTGAGTGTAAGACGGGATTTCAGCCTTGTTGAGTACATCATGAAATTACTCCGCGGAATACATAATAATCCGGGAGTTCTAACAGCGGTTAAGTATTTGTGTACCGGACCGCTACATGTGGAGGCGGCGGCGACCGCCTCTGTCGCTGGTACCGCCAGCGAGAACCTAACCTACTGGCGAAAATGCCCATAACCCGAGCAATACACACTGTCAGTAAAATTCACGAACAAATTGACGTATTTACATGTGCTAGGAGTGAACTCGCAACGGTACTATTATTTATATTATGCGACCATTGAAAGTACAAAAAATGTTTTGGATTGTATACAACGTGTAACGGAAAGGGTATATACATACCAAGAGTAAGGCTTCTTTGGATGATAACTAACGATATGGCAAGGGTTTCAGCTCAATATAAAATACTTTAAGAATTGATACCAAATTTTCGGTTTCATTATGTTTCTTAAATTCAAATCATAACGAACGTGTCACCGCACTACGTGGGTCAAAAACTTTTCACGTTACTTGCCTAATATCACGATAAATCTCTTCCGTAATTCTGCGCGCCTAGTAACGCATAGTAGCCTACTGCAAGCGGTGTTCTTTGTCGGCACGAACAGAGACGATAAAACATGCCGCCGCGCGCCGCTAGAGCAAGTGCGCGGGCGCGCTTTAGATATACCTACTTTACCGTGATGTAAAAAATAATATTGCGTAGGTAATTAAGAAATCAGACTAACTGACCTTAAGTGACGTCTGATGGTAATTTTGTGAACGGCTCATCCTGAAAACAATTATTCTTACAGGTTCACCTCCAACGAACTCGATCTTGTACTGTCTGTGTGACACCTGTCAAAATCACTTTCTTTAGAGTAACCAGTTAACCACCATGACCACAGTAACCAATAAGGGATGCCATTATTTGATGGGTGGGTAGCGCTTTGTATCAAGTTATATGGGAGGGAACTTAACTGTTTTCAGGATGAGCCGTTCACAAAATTACCATCAGACGTCACTTAAGGTAAGTTAGTCTGATTTCTTAATTTTGTTACACGGCTCATCCTGAAAACAATTATGTATTCTTACAGGTAGATGTTTAGAGACAAGTAATGGCATCTCTATAGGCAATGGGGTAGGAATACTTAGTCATAATATTGGTGAATAAAAAACAAAATATATATATATAAAAATAAACCACCGAGATAATTTTAATATTTATTTATTAAATATTAAATTATACTCAGACAATTGTTAAGTAGATAGTATTTTAATGCTTTAAGCATTATTATCATAACTTAAACTTGTTTTCAACAATTGAATAAATGTAACAAAAAACAAAACTTAATAATCAACAATTTCTCCTTAATTAGAAATATTTTTGTTTTAAACTAAATGAAGGTCTTCTTTCCTCAGATTAATTTTAATTATTAAAAAAACTAGTTCCAGTCTTTAAAGATTTTGACTAATCAAAATCAACCAAATGGTACTAATAATTAGGTATTTATTCTAGGATAGAATTAGCAAAGGTAAGATCGGTTCTATAACTTACAATTGGTAATTGTAGTGTTTGCAAAAACAGATGACGTTTCTGACCAACCAGCAGTCTTTTTAATAATATCAATTAACACACCTAATGTTTTTGCCTTTGAAGTAGAGGCATGTCTTGTACTATGTGAAGAAAAAATATTAGTGTCAATGCCACTTTCTGTTAAAATTTCATTAATCCAACGGCTTATTAGTAGCAGTTGAAGCTTTCTTAATTGGTTTTGTAGTTGTCATAAATAAATAAGGGATATCTCCTCGGGCTTCCTCAGTATTTTTTAAATATTAGGTTGGGGAAAAAGTCTTTTCGCATTATAGTATGTATGAACTTGTAATAAAATCTCTTTGGCTGTACTATTTGTATCTGGCTGGTTTTGGTATCATTGAAAGTTTAAATTATAAAGAACATCATTCTAAATTCAAATTAGAAAAATGTGTGATTTTCATCTGTTTTTCGTTCTGTCAAGTTGAGTGAATCTAATGAAGAAATTCGATACATTTTAAAATGTTACTACAAAAAAGGTAAAAATGCAATGCAAGCCGCGAAAAGCGTTGGTTTAAGCGTTTTCAATCCGGAAATTTTGATGTCAAAGATGCACGTCGCTCTGGTCGCCCTATTAGGATAAAATGGATGCCATTTTTGAAAAAGTGAAGCAAGATCGGCATGTCAGTAGTTACGACGTAGCTGAAGAACTGGGAATTGACCACAAAACAGTTTTGGCGCATTTGAAAAAAACTGGGTACACAAAAAAGCTCGATATTTGGGTACCTCACGAGCTTACTGAAAGAAACCTAATGAACCGTGTACTCATTTGTGATTCTTTATTATGACGTAATGAAACCGAACCATTTTTGAAGAAGCTGATAACTGGTGATGAAAAGTGGATCACGTACGACAAGAACGTGCGAAAAAGGTCGTGGTCAAAGGCCGGTCAGGCTTCACAGACTGGCGAAACCCGGGTTAACTCGCAACAAGGTAATGCTGTGTGTGTGGTGGGATTGGAAGGACATTATTCATTATGAGCTATTACAACCAGGCAGAACCATCGATTCTGAACTCTACTGCGAACAACTGATGAGATTAAAGCAAGAAGTTGAGAGAAAGCGGCCGGAATTAATCAACAGAAGGGGTGTGGTTTTTTATCATGATAACGCTAGACCTCACACATCTTTAGCCACTTAGCAAAAATTAAGAGAGTTTGGCTGGGAGGTGTTAATGTATCCGCCGTATAGTCCTCACCTTGCACCTTTAGATTACCACTTGTTTCGGTCTCTTCAGAATTCTTTAGGCAGTGTCAGGTTAACATCACGAGAGGACTGCCAAAACCACTTATCGCGGTATTTTGATCATAAATCCCAAATTTTTTATAGCAATGGGATCATGTCCCTACCTACAAGATGGCAAAAAGTTATCGAGCAAAATGGTGCCTACATACTTTAGTTAAATGTAAATAAAATATAAAAAAAAATGTTTTGAATTGTCTTAAAAAATGCGAAGAAACTTTTTCCCCAACCTATTATAATTCTAAGGTCTTGGCTGGACATATTGTCTGGTTTTCAAAATATGGCAAATGCAAGGTACCTACCCGTTTTAGTCTTGACAGAGGTTTTTAAAATATCTAAGATGGTAATAATGACAGAATTGTTAGTAAAATGAATGTCCTTAACTTTAATACATGAGAGAGTGTGAACTCTATGTGCAGTAGTTAAAGCTAATAATGTTGCTGACTTCTTTGATAATTCTTTAATATTTAAGGTAGTTGACATTTTTTTAAGAAAATCAAGTACTACTGTAGGATCCCACGTTTCTTTATATCGAGGGAGAGAGGGCCTTTGCCTGAATGCACCCTTAAGTAATCGCTTTAAATTCTCGTCCCTCCCAATTTCAGAGCTTATTAATAGCGACAGCGCTGATCGGTGGGTATTTAAGGTTGAGTAGTTACTGCCACTGTTGTATTCTCGTGAAAGAAAACCTATTGTCTGCAGAATAGAAGCTTTATAAACATTAACATTACCTGTCTGACGGTATGTCCACCACTTTTTATATGAGCAATCATATTGTATTAGCGTACCATTAGCAAGTGACCCTAACATTACCTCCAAGGAAGCTCGAGGTAGACCCCTTAATTCCCACGCTGTCCGCAGAAGTGTCCTGCCGCCAGGGTAAGGTGGGAGCTCAGACGATGTTGTGTGCTAAAAGGAGATGAAAGTAAGTCACTATTAGCCTTAAATATTATTGGTTCAGATTTCATTAAAGATTTTGCTAAAAGAAACCATCGTTGTGAGGGCCACCAAGGAAAAACAAGAATTCCTTCGGCTTGTTCATCTCTTAGTTTTTGTAAACATTTTGTTATTACAGAGAAAGGTGATTGTTTATGCATAGAAGAAGAATTTGCTCCAGTCCAAAGTGAAAGCATCAATCTCAAATGCCATGGGATCTCTTTTCCAAGAAACGTATTTTAAACATTTAGTATTAATTCGAGTTGCAAATAAATTAATTTCAGGTATTCCAAACTGATGAGTATTTTTTTGAATGCATACTCAGCTAAGGACCATTCTGTATCATGATTTACATTCCTAGATTCTCTGTCAGCCTCCTTGTTTTCTTTGGACTTGATATAGGAAGCCGTCACCCATATGTTCCTATCCTCACACCACTGCCATCATTTTTGTGTAACAGTGTTTAAGTGTGGGAATTGGATACTGCCCATTTTGTTAATACAAGATATGGCAGTTGTATTGTCTATTCTTACTAAAATATGAGAATTTGACATATTCTTAGCAAAAGATCTTAGACCAAAGTAAGCTGCTACAAGTTCCAAATAATTAATATGTTCTTCTTTCTCTGTTATGTCCCTGTTATATATGTACAAGTGTAGTTAGCTATACGCGCCGCTGCGCCGGCGCGCGTTAACGTTTGAATAAACAGTGTGTAACTAGCTACCGAGTAATTAGTACGTGCGCCCCACCCTCACATCTTCCTTGCGAATACAACAAGTGGCGACGAGGAACTTTCGCGAATCATGTCTGCAGCCGGATCTTTCGGACTTTTTTCGGGTTTCGACCACTCAACACAAGAGTGGAATAGTTATAAATCCCGTTTGGATCAGTGGTTCATCGCAAATGACGTGGACGACATTAAGGACAAGAGCAAGGTCAAGCGAAGGGCAATATTGCTTAGCGCGTTTTCGGAAGCGACGTACAAGTTAGCTAGTAACCTGGTATTACCAAAGCGATTAGAAGAAGTGGAATTCGACGATATCATCAAAATATTAGATGAGCATTTTATTCCTAAAAAGTGCGGGTTTGCGGAGAGGTTCCATTTTTATTCAGCGGTACAAAGGCCAGGTGAGAGTCACTCAATGTGGGCGGCCAGAGTAAAAGGATTGGCAGCACACTGCAGCTTTAAAAGTCTCGAGGAGGCCGTACTAGACAGGTTCGTCATGGGTATGGTAGCGGGCCACGAGAAGGACAAGCTTTTCGCACAAAGCCTGAAGGACTTAACCCTCAGCGGCGCGGTGGAGCTGGCGGAGAGCGTGCGGTGCGCGCGCGAGGCGGCAGCAGCGGCTTCGCTGGGCGGCACCTGCGCCGCGCCAGCAGCGGCGGCCAGCGCAGGCGGCGCGCCGGTATTCAGCATCACCAACGGCGAAAAGTGCAGTGAGTGCGGTTATAACAATCATAAAGCCGACAAGTGTCGTTTCAAAAGTTATAAGTGCAAAAAGTGCGGCAAAAAGGGTCATTTGCGTCGTATGTGCACGTCAGATAAAGTACAGTTCGTAGATGAGAAATCTGTGGGTGAAGGAGATGACGGTGAGTCGTTTTTCAATATACGTTGTGCGAGGGGTAGGCCGATGACAGCGCGGGTATTGGTTAATGGTCAGGGTTTGGAATTCGAAATAGATAGCGGCGCGGCTGTTAGCGTGATTTCGAGCAAAACTTACGACGCGTATTTTAGTAATGTACCATTATCAGCGACGAAAAAACAGCTACTTAATTATACGGGTGGCAAAATAGCCAGCCGCGGGCTGGCGCGACTGAGTGTGGCGTACGAGGGTCGCGCGCGCGACCTGGACGTAGGGGAAGGTTGCGATCATTGGACTAGCTCTTTCATTGGACCACCAAGGTATTTCCAAAACTGTGCAAGTTAGCAACACCTAAACTAGTTGAAATGTGTCCTTGGCGACTCAGTTGCACCCCCCTCTTACCCCAATGACGCTGTGGCATGTAGTGAGGAGTGACGCGTGTGGTTGTGTTTGCGGCGGTGTAAATCTTATAATTTGACTCAGGACAATTTGACGTAAGTATTATTGTATCTATATTTGTCTGTGAGCACTGTTATTAAATATTGGACAGTTTATTTGAGGTTCCATGAGTATTATTCAATTTTGTCTAATCATTTCCATGAATATTTTAGTTAAGTTTTTCATAACCAGTACCTTGTTGCCATCAATGGACCTCAAGAGAGTTCCACCATTGGACCGGTCCAATCATAGCAACTTTTTTTTGTATTTTATGGTCATAATAATTAATATAAATTTAAAATTCCAGAATGTCGCCAAATAAAGGAAAGTACTTCGCATGGAATGAAACTAGTATGTACCTGGCTATAGAATCGGTTCGTAACGAAGAGTTGGTTTAAACGAAGCAACTAGAATTTATGGAGTGCCGAAAGCAACTATTAAACGAAGGTTAGATGGAGTTAACCAAAAAGCAAAAAAACACGTCCAGATACCGGGTTCCGGAAGTGACCTCCCTCCAGAATTAAAGCAGGAGCTTTTTAAACACGTATTTGACTTGGAAAATTGTTTGTATGGCATTACTCCAACAGACTCCATTACTACATTTGATAAGTATTATAATAAGTTGCCACGATTGGACCTCTAGAACAAATTTCTCGAAGTCCATTGATGGCAACTTGGTGGTCCAATTAAGGTGCTCATGGTTCAAAGAAGGCAACAGCCCAAGATTTAGTTTTCTTCATTTTTATAAAAAAGTGTAAGCCCGAATTGTTTGTGCGTTTGATTATTATAAATAAAGATCTTACGAAATAAAAATAATAAACTGCTTTCATTTTAACACTTATACTTTTTGAGATTTGGGGTTGTAAAGTTAAGTGGTCCATTCATAGCAACCTTCCCCTATTCGTGGTGGCGGGCGGCGGACCGCCGCTACTGGGCCGCGACTTCATTCACGAGTTCGGCCTCGAGCTTGCGCCCGCAATTCAGTACCTTTACACTGAGACAGACGACTCGTTTAAGCAAAGTTTGGTTAACAAATTTCCTAAGTTGTTTTCTGGCAAATTAGGCCGTTTCAACAAATACGCGATTAAACTTCATTTCAAACCTGGTTCAAAGCCAGTATTTTTCAAGCCCCGCCCGGTTGCATTTGCCCTAAAAGATAAGGTACATAAAGAGATTGATCGTCTGTTAGACCTGGGAGTGTTAAAACCGGTGGAACACTCGGAATACGCTTCACCAGTGGTACCGGTGCTAAAAAAAGATGGTGGAGTTAGACTATGTGCCGATTACTCAGTATCAATAAACAAACAGCTGATTGTTGATAAGTACCCCTTGCCAACAGTACAGGAGTTGTTTGCCAAGCTGCACGGGGGGGAGCAGTTTACTAAGCTCGATCTCTCGATGGCTTACGGACAATTTGTTTTATCTGAGGACGCGCAAGATCTAACTTGCATAAATACGCACCGTGGCTTGTTTAAATATACCAGATTAGTGTTCGGGTTAGCCAGCGCACCAGCTATCTTCCAACGGGCCATGGAATGCATCTTGGCAGGTATAGAGGGCACAGTTTGTTTCCTGGACGATATTCTGATAGGGGGTACCAAGGCACAGCATAGGGAAAGATTAATTGCTGTATTAGACAGGTTAGAATCGGCAGGGTTAACAGTACAAGCTAGTAAGTGCGATTTTTTTAAGGACGAGATTCAATACCTAGGTCATATAATAGACAAAAATGGAGTAAGGAAATGCCCAGAAAAAGTCAAAGCGATTTTAGAAGCTCAAATACCGACGAATGTATTGCAATTACAATAATTTCTGGGTCTTATAAACTATTATCGCAATTTTGTTCCCGACGCTTCTTCCATTTTGAGTCCATTATACAAATTATTACAGAAAAAGTGTAAATGGGTATGGGAAACGGAACATCAACAAGCATTTAACAAAATTAAGAATATTTTAGTTTCTGATCAGGTACTCACACACTTCGACCCAGATGCAAGGATAATTTTAACGGTAGACGCTTCCCCCACGGGCTTGGGGGCAGTACTTTCTCAGATTTGTCATGACGGGGTGGAGAGGCCTATATCGTACGCATCAAGAACGTTAACTTCAGCTGAAAGGAACTATTCACAGATTCAGAAGGAGGCTACTGCTATTATTTTTGGCGTGAGGCGTTTCCACCAGTACTTATACGGCAGAGCCGATCCGTTTATTTTGAAGACTGATCACAAACCCCTGTTGGCAATATTTAACCCTAGTCGTGGCATTCCAGAGGTATCAGCGAACCGGTTACAGCGGTACTCAATGCTTTTGTCAGCTTATAATTACAAAATCGAGTATGTGCGTAGTGCCGACAATAACGCCGATTATTTATCACGCGCACCGCTAGGCGGAATCGATAGCAGCACGGGCACGGGAGAATGCGAGTACGATGAACGAGCGGCATACGTCAATTTCGTGTTGGAGGGCAGCCTGCCCGTTACACTTCCTCAGCTGCGCGACGAGACTGCGAAGGATCCGCTCTTAAGGAAAGTAACCCATTACGTAATGACGGGCTGGCCGCGGAACATAAAAGATATTCAATTAAAAGCATATTTTTTGTGTCGGTTAGACTTGTCAGTCGAAAATGGGTGTCTAATGCGTGGGCATAAGGTAGTGATTCCATCGTCGCTACGAGAACAAGTTTGTAATGATTTACATAGCTCGCACTTCGGAATAGTTAAAATGAAAGCGGAGGCTCGTCAACGTATATGGTTCCCAGGTATAGATAGGTACTTAGAGCGGCTCGCGGCAGACTGCGTCGTGTGCGCACAGCTGCGCCCCTCCCCGCCGCATGCCCCGCTCGCGCCTTGGCCCTTCCCGCCGCATCCTTTCTATAGGATTCATTTAGACTTTCTGGGACCATTTAATAATCAAATGTACTTAATTATTGTTGATGCATATTCCAAATGGGTAGAATGTTACAATGTCAGTTCGTCTTACGGGTCTAAAGCGGTTATTGAAAAACTGATAGATCTAATGTCTAGGTTTGGGGTTCCGCATACTGTGGTCACTGATAATGGTACATCGTTTACATCCCAAGAATTCTCGACCTTTTGTAAATTAAATGGCATTACGCAAGCGTTTTCCTCAGTCTACCACCCATCTAGTAATGGCCAGGCTGAAAGTTTTGTTAAAATCCTTAAAAAAGGTTTGCGAGGAATATTAATAAGCACTACAGTTAGCAAAATAGGTCAAGAAAAGATTTCAAAGTTTTTGTTCGATTACCGTAATTCTAAAAACAGCACGACAGGTAAATCACCTGCTGAGCTGTTATTCGGCCGAACCCTACGCTCAAGGTTAGACTTGTTGAACCCCGCTCGAGTCACTCCGCCATCCACAGACCTCATTGACCATGTTGCGCGCAATCAGTGTTCACAGGCTAAACATTACCGTGGGAAGTCTAGACCTAATTTCAAACTACAAGATCGTGTGTGGATAAAGAAGTATTTAACCAATCAGAAATTTATTTGGACTCAAGGCGTTATTTTAAAAAAGATTGGAGCCGTTATGTATACAGTTTACCTACCGGAATATAATTTAGAGGTGAATAGGCACATAGACCAACTTTGGCCTCGCAGCGGAAAGGATGTACCAATTCCTGAATTCCAAGGACATATTTGGGAACCAAATATAGTGCCAGATATAGACAGCGTTACATCAACTAACCCGTCACCACCGGTCTCCGCAGGCGATGTTACGGAGTCAGCTGACGACATGACGTCATCAACTGATAACATTGACAACAGAGAGGGGACGAGTGGGTTCGACATCCCTTCGGAGACACCTACTGACGCTGATGCACATTCACAAACGAACGACGCTTCTGAACGGAGTGAATGCGATCCCACGACGAGCCATCAGGACACTAGGTCTAGGCGTGAACGCGTCAGAGTTAATTATAAGCCTTTCTTTTAATTAATCTTTTGTTATTGTCATAAATATATGGGGGAGGGATTGTTATATATGTACAAGTGTAGTTAGCTATACGCGCCGCTGCGCCGGCGCGCGTTAACGTTTGAATAAACAGTGTGTAACTAGCTACCGAGTAATTAGTACGTGCGCCCCACCCTCACATCTTCCTTGCGAATACAACAGTCCCATAGTCCCCCTATTGATCCACCTAGGTAATGAGCTCCCCACCTAGTTAGTGAGGCGTCTGTAAAGATTTCCAGTTTAATCTTTTGTACAGAAAAAAAGTGTTTTGATGTTGAAATGTTAGTCAACCACCATTCTAAATCTGGTAATAATTTGGAAGAAATATTCATTATTAAATCATAATTTTCATTTGATGACTGTAAAGCTAGGAACCTTTCCCTTTCCATGAGCTTAGTATGTCGTCTACCATATGTAATAGCAGGACATGCTGCAGACAGTGTTCCAAGTAGTTGGGCAAGACACTTATTTTACAAATCTTAAATGACTTAAGCTGTTTAACCCTTTATAAGGCAGAGATAACCATGCTAGTTATTAAAATGCAGTAAAAAGTATTTACTTAGTTTAGATTTAACATATTTTTTGGATAATTTTCGGCATCGGAAAATATTCCGGAAAATAGTGGAAAATGTGGTGGCAATATATTAGCCACTGCCTTGATAGAGCATAGAAAACGTAGGTAAATAAAAATAATAATATTGTGTTTCGTCTTAATTTGTATAACAAACTAGCTGACCCATGCCCACTTCGTTGGGCGGTAACCATTTTCTTGTGATGAAATGATGAGTGTGGTTCGGTTAGTACTGAGTGCTATGATTTATTTCCTGTCTAAAGACGCTGCGCACGTTCAGCGCTAGATTCCCGAGCACGGGCCTGCGATGTTCTCGCGCTCTGGCTAGCGAGCCTCTGCGAGCGCTCAGCGCTAGACTCCCTATCCCTTGTTGCAGAGATATGCTGCCTTAAATCACTGAGACGCTGCGCACGTTCAGCGCTAGATGCCCAAGCACGGGCCTGCGACGTTCTCTTTGGTTAGTAAGCCGCTGTGAATGCTCAGAGCTAGATTCCCCAGCGCGTGCTTGCGAAATATTTTCTCTATTCCTCAAGAGGCGCTGATGCTTTTCAAGAGCAGACTCTTCCGTACGGCGTACTCGAGCTGCTCTGGGATGTCTGACGGGAAAGTTGTGATTTCCTTTTAGGCATGATAAACAATCGCTAAAACTCTCCGATATTCCAAAAAACAGAAATACCATGGGTAAATGGATAAAACGTCCGTACAAAGCATGTTCTAATGTGGTTCGTGAGTAGGATATTATTGGGCATTCTACTCCACCGAGAGTGACGGAGGCGAACGGAGTGAGCCGAAGGAACGGAAGGTAAATGAAATGCGTGCAGTAAAATACTGGTTCGGCGCCTATTCCACCCGATGGAACGTTCGCCTCCGTCACTCTCAGTGGAGTAAAATGTCTAATACTGGTTCGGCGCCTATTCCACCCGATGAAACGGAAAGTGGACTATGAATTCCTACATAGTGCAGTAAAATACTGGTTCGGCGCCTATTCCACTAGGTTGCAACATTTGATTGAGTTAACGACAATGAGTTATAAATGTCAATGTAATACATTAATTGACTCATTATTAATATAACCGTTATAAGCAGTCGTCATGAAATTCGTAAAACAACCACAATCGTTACATGTAAACAAACTTTGTATTCATTCTCAGGAGACTGGTTTTCGCCATGGAGAATTATTACCTAAATCGGTACGATGCATCATTTGCGGGCCGTCAAATTGTGGAAAAACTAATTTATTAATTGGTCTTCTTATACACGAGAATGGATTAAGATTTCAAAATGTTTATGTTTATTCGAAAACCTTGCAACAACCCAAGTACGTTTTTTTAGAAAAAGTTTTGCAACGAGTACCAGGCATTTCATTTCAGAAATATCATGAAAATGAGCAAGTACTGAGTGTTCAGACCGCAAAACTAAATTCTGTAATTATATTTGACGATGTTGCTTGTGAAAATCAAAGTAGTTTGCGTGATTATTTTGCTATGGGAAGACACAAGTTCATCGATTGTTTTTATCTAAATCAAACGAATAGTAAAATCCCTAAGCAGTTAGTAAGAGACAATGCAAACCTGATTGTACTTTTTAAACAAGATGAAAGAAATATGAGACATGTTTATGAAGAACACGTCAACACTGATATGACATGGATTGAATTTCGTGAAATGTGTTCGAAAATATGGAGTGAGCCCTTCAGTTATGTTGTAATTAATAAAGATTGTGCAAAAAATAAAGGATGTTATAGAAATAAATTTGACACTTTTGTAATTTTTGATTAAGAGCACGAGTATATAATGAGGCGTTACCGTCGCAATAATATTATTCTTCAAACAGAGCTTAACCGGTTACAATCTATTCATCAATTATGGAAAAATCTTTAAAGAGACAAATTGTTGACGCTGCAGCAGCTGTAAAGAAGAAAGTGCGAAAAATGCGAGATGTTGAGAATGAGAGTAAGCAAGCTTTGGAAACAGTTTTTAAACCTGTAACAGAACCTCTCAACCAAATTGCCTCAGCCAGTATGCAAACTCCTCTGCTGCATAGTAATGAAGAAGAAGAATCTAATGATTTGTTTATAGACGAAACTTCGCAAAAAGTCGCAACTGGTAGTGATGTAGACGAGTCTGATACCAACAGTGAATCTTCGTATAAATCAGTTGAAAAAAGTGAAAGTCGTGATACCTTATCCTGGTCAGTGTCTTCAGAAGCGTTAACAGACATTCCATTTGGTGTTAGAGTAGAACGCGGTAAACTGATGTTAGGTTCTGCTTACATAACAATCGACGATCATTACATCATCGTGGCCGGTCGAAAATACAAACATACGCCGGTTTAAAACAACTACTGCTTAAGAAAGATATTGATTTAAGTTTGGTTATCGCAAATGACTTGCAATATTATAAGAAAATGTTACTTGATACAAACGCACATCGTCGTGACAATGACCCAAGTAAACCAATAAAAAGTAATAAGGGACAAAAATATTTACAAGTTATTAAACCTCTTTTTAAACTGCAAAGTACGGTTCAGGGTAATCATTCAAAAGGAAAAGGACTACCATTAACAAAAATCTGGAAAAATAACATAGATTTTGTATATTGGGATGATCCTAATGAATTGGTGGAAAGGTTAAAATTATTAATAGCATCTCGAGATGCTGGTAACACAGGGTTAGATAATGAAATAATATCCATTATTGAAGAATTACGTGAAAGTACACTTATAAATAAATAGGTGTAAAATTTTGTGTTGTTCAGTTCATCATCAACCTTTACATATAGTACACCTTAAACATGAATATAGATAAATTTGGACATTTTATTCATAAAAAAGAATGCGTTTGTCAGAACTAATTAATTTGAATGATAACGCGTTGTCAAAATCAGAAAGTGGAGATTTTGATTTAAAGTCGTCTAGATTGAGAGGAATTAAACCTCCAGTAGAAGCAGACGATGCTGCGAACAAGGATTATGTAGATCGAATGTGTGCTGATACGATAAAACAGTTTAATAAGCTGATTGCTTCATTGCGTGCTCAAATCATATTAGATGCACAAAAAACTGTTCAGACTACTTTAAAAGCAAAGGAGCATGAGGTTTTGATTCATTTGGAAGATAAGTTTTATACCAAAGCAGATGTAGATAAATTACTTGAAAATATCAATAATGGCAAAACAACAAATAGTAAATGAAATACACAAAGCGGCACGTAGAAACTTCCTTCGACGTTCTGTTATTCTCAAAGGAATTGATGATTTGTGGCAAGCAGATCTAATGGACATGCAAAACCTAAGAAAGTATAACAAAGGTTACAATTTCATTTTAGTGGTGATTGACTGCTTCTCAAAGTATGCCTGGGCAGAACCGTTAAAATCTAAAAATAAATCTGAAGTTACTCGAGCTTTTGAACGATTACTACTAAGCAGCAATAAAAATCCTGTTAATTTACAAACTGATATCAGTTTGTAAATTAACAGGATTTTTAGGGCACAGAGTTTTATAACAATACATTCCAAACGCTGATGAAGAAGTACAACATTAACCATTACTCATCTTTCTCTACTAAAAAAGCTTCAATTGTAGAGCGACTAATTAAAACTGTTAAAAATAATTTGTATAAATATTTTAGTCTCATTGGAAACTATAAGTGGTTAGGATCACCATTAGAAGATGTATTTAAAACATCGTACTATTAAAATTAAACCGATTGATGTGAATAAATCTAATGAAGCCATCATAAAAGAGAATATTAAAAATATATGTAGTCATGTATCCATCCAGCGGAAGCCTAAGTTTAAAAAAGGTGACTGTGTTCGTATCAGTAAATACAAAAACAATTTCGAGAAAGGTTATACTCCTAACTGGTCAACTGAACTCTTCACGATAAAAAAGATTAATATAACTATACCAGTAACATACCACATAGAAGATCAAAGAAACCAAGATATATTAGGAACTTTTTACGAGCAAGAACTTCAAAAATCTAACTATCCTGGTATTTATTTAGTAGACAAAATACTTATAAAGAAAGGAAATAAACTATTCGTTAAATGGTTAGGTCTCAGTAATAATGAAAGCAGTTGGATTGATAAATCTGCATTAATAAATTGAGATATAAAAGAAGTATTCTATGATATTTGTATCATTATAATTTAAGTAATGCAAGGTGGTGGACTAGTTAACAGTATCATTAATAACCTACCGTTCGAAGCTCATTTGCCTGGATACAATTATTGTGGACCAGGAACTAAACTTCATAAACGTTTGTTGCGAGGCGATCGAGGAGTGAATAAACTAGACGAAGCTTGTATGCACCACGATATAGCATATGAAAAACATACAGATTTACCTAATCGTCACAAAGCCGACTTACAGCTATTGAACATGGCTAAACATAGACTCAAATCAAAAGATGCAGGAAAAGGCGAAAAATTAAGCTCATGGTTAGTAAGCAAAGTCATGAAAGCCAAATTGAAATCTGGTTCTGGTGCCAAAACATTTAAAAGTTTAGTAACAAAAATAAAATCGAAAATAAAAAAAGTGAAACCCAAGGATAGTAAGTCTTTAATAAACTTAGCTTACTTAGCTGCAAAAAAGTTATGCCCCAAATTACACCAAATCAGAGTACCGAGAGTGATCCCCATACCGAAGACTGGTGGGGTTCTACCTTTAATTCCTATTTTTGCTGGCTTATCAGCTTTAGGAGCTTTAGCTGGTGGTGCAGCTGGAATTGCAAAAACGGTGAATGATTACAAATCAGCTCAACAAAACTTGCGAGAGACAGAACGACATAATAGAACTATGGAGGGTTTAGCAGTGGGCAAAGGTCTATACATAACGCCTTATAAATACGGTAAAGGATTGTTTATAAAACCAACAAAAAACTGAACAAGAAGCTACCCAATCGCCCACTAACTAATGTAGACATCCAATACTATGCAAGAGACATCCCATATTTCCGAGGAGTATTTATGAAAGATCAATTACCAAGGAATCCGAAACGTATGGAATGTGGTATCGTTAACTTAGACGATTCTAAAAACGAAGGAACGCATTGGGTAGCTTATGTAAAAGTATATGACTATTGTGAATATTTTGATAGCTATGGAAATTTAAAACCTTCATTAGAACTGATACGATATATTAAGAATTGTAAAGTTTCATATAAATACACAAGATATCAAAAATTTAATACTGTAAACTGTGGTCATTTATGTTTAAAATATCTGAGGACTTTTTGGAATAAAAATGTATAAAATAAATGCTTTTATTTTATTTCAATCATTTGCAAGATGTCACTCACTTTGTCGATAACTGGAAACTCGTCAGTTTTATCTACGTACGATCCTAATACGTTGCAACTAAATGGAGAATATGAGTGTGCTTTATTGCATTTTTCAACATTTAATTCTTTAACAAATATTGATAAAAGTAATAACAAGTTCTACTATGGTTCAAACGAAGTTATTGAAATACCGGAAGGCAGCTATGAATTGCAAGATATTTATGATTATTTAAAATCTGAAATAAAAGATGCTTCAATCAAATTACAGTGCAATAACAATACTTTAAAAACTACCATATATTGTTCAAAAGACATTAATTTTAAGAAAGAATACTCTTTCAGTAGATTGTTAGGGTTTGATAAGCAGGTCTTGAAAGCAAATAAATGGCATGTGTCACAGTATCCAGTCAACATTTTACCGACGACAGTGGTAAGGATCGAATGTGACATTGTGAGCGGCTCTTACATAAACGGTGAACCAAGTCACATAATTCACGAATTCGCACTCAACGTGCCACCTGGATACAGAATCATAGAAGTCCCTAAGAACGCAATATATTTTCCAATTAATCAAAACAACATAAGCTGCATACATATCCGATTACTAGATATAAACAATCGCTTAATTAATTTGCGTGGTGAAGAGGTGCAGCTGTATTTACATCTTAGAAGAAAAAATGATTGACTACAATAAATATGTGTCTCAACAAATTAAAAATACCAGTTCTACTCCAGCTACATACCAAATAAGACGTAGTTCCAAGAGCAAAATAAAATAGTGAGGGCTTTATAGACTACATAGAGTTTCAACACGTCATCTTACCGTATTTAGAAAATAAAAAAAATATTACAAAGGGTTCGGAAAAGATTAAGTGGATCAAAGAGATATGTGCGAACTGTGAAGTGATTGACATAGGTGAAAAAGGGTGTCCTAATTTTGCTACATTAAAAAAAAAGTTTTGTAAAAATAAAACTGATTTTAATTGTGTGAACCATAAAGTGAATTGTGCATTAAATAACGCGGTGTGTATTAGAAAATGGTATGTTGATAATAACATGTCTATATTTAATCTATTTTAATTTATTTTGTTATGTTCAATTAAAAAAAAATTATATCTACTTATGAGTGTTTTATTTAATATAGTCAGGGTAACCTATATACCAAACTTTAAATTAGCTGTAGCAAAATGATATTTATTCTAAATTGTATTATAACATTTTAAATATATCATGATTTTAAACGAATTATTGTAAGAAAGAGCAAATAACCTATAATTATATCATTACACTAGAGCTAATTTAGAGTTCGAGTATAAATGTATAATACAAAATAAAACATAATTTAAATTATTAATTAATTTATTTTTATTTACTTTTTATATTATTTAAAATTATTACAAACTAATTATATCTACCTTCCCAGTAATCATAATAATTCACATGTTTTCTATGCATACCTAAATATTGAACTTATAAACTTGTGATGTATGAGCACTACCCAATTAAATTAAACTAAGAGATTAATATTAACTACTTACATTAAAACTATCTAGATATTACTATTTCTTACTTTCTTTTAATTTTTTTGTTTTCTTGTTATATGTTTTGTTTTTGAAATTTTTTGTAACTGTCATAATTTTTTGACTATACAGAATAAAATATAAAAAGTTTATTACAATAAAACTTACATATACGATATTTTAATAATTTATACATCCAAAACTTGCACAACATAAAAACCTAAGATATTTAAACACTAAAGAAAAGAAATCAAATAAATGTTATGCATACCTAATAATATAATATATAATATTCTTAGAGACCAGAGGTGGAATTTAATAAAAAAAACTAACTACAAACAACGACACTTTTATTTTAACAGAAAACAAAAATCAATTACAAATATCAAAATAATTCTACTCCGTAACAATAATAAATCTAAAAGAATTTACAAAATTACAAAAATAGGCAGGTTGACTTTTCGATCGGGCAGAGGTTCCTCTTACGTTTGTTGATGGCACGAAAAAGTTGTCTCGAATTAGGCGCGCACGCGCTTATATAACCTTGCCGCCACCACTTGTGTTATCCCTTCCATGATGACGCTGTCTCACTATTCCTCCAACACGGCCTCTCCTGACTGGGAGACGTCCTCGTGCTCCTGTGTCCCATGCTGCTGGATATCCACTGAGCGGGAAGGTCCAGGCTCCACGCTAGGCTCACGAGGCACATCTTCGTTGCTCCTGTCATCTCGCTCAGGCGTAGACTCCACTACGCTATCATCGTCTGCACCTAAAACATAAAATTTTGGTTCGGGACGCCAGTTATTATCAAGAACATAATATCGATCCAAAGTTATACACAAAAAAAAAACATGAGTACAGACACCAGAGAGGAAGCACGACGTTAGCTATCTCTGACCGTAAGAAACATAGGCACGACGTTAGCTTATTTCTTACGATTCACAATATGACATAGGCACGACGTTCGCATATCATATCAGCTCACTTACATGGCAGTGACATGTTAGTGTACCATTCGACTTAACCACATGGCAGAGGCACGACGTTAGCGTACCATGCGGCTCAACCACATGGCAGAGGCACGACGTTAGCGTACCATGCGGCTCGACCACATGGCAGAGGCACGACGTTAGCGTACCATGCGGTCTTTTTAACTGTGTGGCAGAGGCACGACGTTAGCTTGCCACGCAAGTACAACACAAGCTTACCCTCGAAGAAGGCAGTGCACGTATCAGGAGTCCACTCCCCTCGCCACGGCACCATGAACTCTGCCGCAGCTTGGGTCGTCTTTCCGTACGAGCCTGCAAGCAGCTGCAGCTCGTAACGACCATGGGGAAGCGCCTTGACCACACGATATGGCCCGCGCATGCCCGAGTCGAGCTTGCCAGTCGCTTGTGTCTGTTTAATTACAAAGACAAACGAATTAAGTTCAAATAGTCGAGGGGGTCTTTTTTTTTTTTTTTTTGAGGTGGTAAAAATCATCAAATGACTCCTTCCGCCCTGGGTGGGGCGGAAGGGACTGTCAGACTTTTACTGACTAAAAAACCACCCTGTTCCTTCTGTTGCCCTTTACGTTCCGGGGCCACGGTATCCTGTTAAGACGTCCCGCAACCCCGGCAGTCGAGGGGGTCTGCGGTCAGCATTTACGGTTGAATCTTGTTGGTGTTGATTCACCGCCAGTCGTTCAGACGCCTTTTGCCTATGCATCTCTCTTATTACTTCACGATTGGGATGCGTGTTTTCCAGGGCAATATCGCGAACAAGATGACGAATGAGTGGCGTAGCTGCTTCAATTCCAACCAGTAAATTTAGGGGTGATAATCTGGTAGTTTTCTGCTTCGTTATATTCAAAACTAACTGCAGTCGCCACATAACGTCTGACCACTTATTCTGTCGGTGGTTGCACTCTATGCGAACCATATTAAGTAAGGTCCGGCAGTAGCGTTCAACTTGCCCGTTGGAGTGGTGCATTTCAGGGGTAATTAGGTGCATGTCAATGCCTAATTCTGTAACAAGCTTTGTAAATTCTGAATTTAAAAACATACGACCGCGATCTGCTACGATTAATTTTGGAGTACCAAATAAGGAAATAACATTAGTAAGAAGTCTTTTTAATTCTACGGCATCTTGACCAAACATGGGATACAATAAACAATATTTAGAGAAGGCATCAACTACTATTAACACATATCTATAGCCGTTAGAACCGGGCAAAGGTCCTAGTGCATCTAGATGTATAACCTCAAAGGGAACACCTGGTTTTTCCCACGAATGTATAGGCTGTCGGGGGGCTCTAGGGACCTTTTTATGAGTTATACAAATAAGGCAATGACTTACGTATTTTTGGACAAATGACTTAAGGGAGGGGAACCAAAAATGTTTTCTGATAAGTTCTAGCGTTTTATCAACTCCTAGGTGATCATGCTCATCGTGAAAGACTCTAAGCAGGCCAAGTCTATGACCTTTAGGCACAAAACATAAGAATCTAGGGTCTTCTCCTACTGGAGTATATTTGTAATAAAGGAGGTCATTTTTTTTTGACATAATGACTGGAGTCTAGTTGCCCATCTGTCAATTTTTGCAGTAGCTGCTGAGTCTCTTCATCGGCAGCTTGTGCTATTTGAGCCCAGTTTTGCTGCCTGCGTGCTTCGCAAACATTAACCGGATTGCGGCTCAAATAGTCAGCGTGCGACATAGAGGTACCCTTGCGATATTCTAGGGTGAAGTTAAAGTCCTGCAAGTATATCCACCATCTGGCTACACGCGGCAACAGGTCCTTTTTCTGTTGCGTGGCTTTCAATGCATTGCAATCAGTCACAATAGTGAAGTGAATGCCAACCAGATAATGTCTATAATTTTGTAAAGCTTTAACAACGGCCAAGGTCTCGAGCTCATATGAATGATACCTTGGTTCGGCACCCTGAGTTCGTTTACTATAGTAAGCAACTGCTCGTTTATACCCCTTATCATGAACCTGAAGAAGCACTGCGCCATATCCAATAGAACTTGCGTCCGTGTGGACTTCAATAGGCAAAGCGGGATCGTATATAGCCAAGACGGGTTCGCTTGTAAGTTGCGAGACAATGTCTTGCCGTGCTTCTTCTTGATCACTGCCCCACACAAAAGGGACGCCCTTTTTGGTAAGTTTGCTAATAGGGGCAGTCTTGGTGGCAAATCCAGCAGTGTAGCGGCGGAAATAACTCGCTGGACCCAAAAATTGGCGAACTTGCTTTACAGTCTTTGGGATTGGAGCCTCAACTAAAGCTTGGACTTTTTGTTCGCTCGGCTGTACCTGACCCTGACTGATAGTCCGTCCCAGATATAAAAAAAATTAAAAATTTATTTATTAAGTCTGTCAGTTTTCATAAATTTTGATCAGTTACCGATGTCTAATGGGAATCTGTGTAGTAGGCATAATATACATAACGTTGCGTACAGGACAAGGCTTGCAAGTGAGGTATTGCTGGTCGCGAGTACGGACATAAGTAACACCCTCGCGGTTCAATACGTCAGTACCAACAATAACGGGAGTATTCATAACTTCAGGGGAGACAGCATGCAAGTCTACTTCTATAGTAACCTCATTAAATTCAATAGGCAAATTAACAAAGTAAGTGGACTCAATTTCACTACCACTTATACCTCTTAAAACTCTAAAAGCTGGTTTACGCGCGCATTTAAAATGTCTTAACAACGATGAAGAAATCAGGGAAATACTTGATCCGCTATCGATAAGGATATCGACCGGAATTCCCTGTCGGCTACTACTATGTCTTAGCTTTTATTAAAACAGTTTTCCTGGCAGAAGTTAACGTTGTTTGTGTTACGGGAATCAGATTTAAGTTTTGCAAAGCAGGTTTCAATTTTATGACCCGGTTTTTTACAAAGGTACAAAGTTCGGACTTGCTTGAATCCTGAGCAGGATCATCCTTCCTATTATTTTCATCATTGTTGCTTTTATTAGAATCGGTTTTAGACCTCTTAGAACAGTGAAACTGGGTATGACCACGTTGGCCACATAAAAAACACTTGCCTTCCTCAAATCTACGTTTTCGAATACTCGCATCATGTTCCGACTTAAAGGTACGGTCATTACGTGTGCTATCACTAGGTTTCTTATTAAAAGTTGGCTGATTCGATTTGACATAAATAGAAAAAAAATCTACTAACTTATTTGGCGTTAACTTTGCGTTGATAGCTGACGCACGAATTTGCGGGTCCATAATGTCCCGTATAACTATTGCAGAAATAATGTCATCACTCAACCCTCTAACTATACCTAACCTTAAGAGAGACCGGCGAGCATAATCGACGTATGTTGAGTACTTATCAGAGTTAGTACTCATGACCTCGTACAAAATATTGGCAATATCCGGTTTTTTAGGGCACAATGGTTTAAACTCCGTTTTAAAATTGCTCCAACTACGATCATTTGTGACCCATTCATTGAGCCAAGTCTTAGCATCGCCTTTCAAACAGTTACCAATGACGGTCAACCTCATCACACCAGGCGTCTATGTCGTTGATGCTTGGGTCAAAATTAGAAATGTAATATGATTGGTTAGATCTCACCGTTGTGTTGATTGAACGTATGGCGTCGATGATGCGATCCGTCGCGTTGATGTCACGGCCAGCAGCAGCACTCACGTGATACCCTGGCGGAGACGGAATAGCAGAACCTTGATCTTCTGCCACCAATCTCCTATGCTCAGATGCAGTCACTAAGCGCACCCGTGGAGGCGTCAATGCGGGCACACTGGCACGCGCCGGCGAGGAATGACGTTGCTCTTCCAGTGCAGTCAAACGATCTAGAATTTTTTGCATTTGTCCGGTCAATAAGTCACGAGAATGGTGTCGTTTTGATATGCGTTTAGAACGCAATTTTCGGCGCCTAGAACCAGAATCGCTATCACTTGAATGTGTATTCCGCCTGTGGTGCGAGTTGTGGCTCCTAGCGCGACTTCTACTTTTTCGACCTTGATTAGGCATGATCTTTACTGTAGATAGCGGTAAGTTGCAAGAGAGAGAAAAAATAAAATATGAGGGTAGGCACAACAAAGAAAAGAATTTTTTTTTTCGGTTGGTCCTAGACCTAGACTTCTATTGCTAAGAAGCAAATGTTTTCACTAGAGGTTTTAAAACTTTTATTCACAGATCAATTTACGATCAAGCACAAGCGTATTCAAAATCACTAGAGTGTAAAATTTTTTGGTCATATACTTTACCACACAGTAGCACACACCGCACACTACTTACGTAACAGCAAAGAAAACAAGATAACCTCACTTTTGTAACGTGGCAAGAGAAAAAAGCGTTAATCAATTTGAATAGCCAATCTGCCGAATCTCAGGAATGCAAAGCGAATATGGTCACGTGAGAAAGCGTATCCCATTTCTGATCTTAGAGACCAGAGGTGAAATTTAATAAAAAAAACTAACTACAAACAACGACACTTTTATTTTAACAGAAAACAAAAATCAATTACAAATATCAAAATAATTCTACTCCGTAACAATAATAAATCTAAAAGAATTTACAAAATTACAAAAATAGGCAGGTTGACTTTTCGATCGGGCAGAGGTTCCTCTTACGTATGTTGATGGCACGAAAAAGTTGTCTCGAATGAGGAGCGCACGCGCTTATATAACCTTGCCGCCACCACTTGTGTTATCCCTTCCATGATGACGCTGTCTCACTATTCCTCCAACAATATGTATTACTCACGTCATTTTTTATAGCTTATTACTACAAATCTTACACAGTAACTTAAAAAGTAGGTACTTACAAAATAATTACACTGCTTAATAATAACCATTGTCCCCACAAAGTTTTTTTGAAATTTTATTAATTAACGATAGCGTCTCCTCCATAACATAGTCCACCGATTCAGTCACTACATACTGCGCACTTAACACCACGTTCTGATTGTCACTTGCAGATTCTTGTTGTTCACTGATATCCAACACTTGTACCTGGATCAGTCGTAATCCTTTTTTCTTCTCATTGTTTATGACATATGATTCACTTTTAGGCAGAGATGACTTCTGTTTTAGACACTCCCGTCTTGTTCTAGGCTTCTTGTTAGCAGGTCCACAGTCTTGTCTTCCTCTAGGCTCCTTGTTGACAGGTATTTGTTGTTCTTGATAATCTGGGATATGCCAGCTTAAACTCGGAGTCGGAAAACCTTGACCGTATTGTGAGAAGTCGACAATATCCGGAGAATCACACATTATTGATGATCTGAAACAAACAAAATTATAATTATTAATAATTATGTCAAACAGCATAAATAAGGAAATAATTTTATAAGTACTTATACGCTTGTGCAATACTTACAATTTGTTTCGTTTTTAACTGATGTGATGTGATGTGATGTGACCGGTCCGGCTGACTGCCTTGTGATGTATGTACTAATCATATTGTAATTAAATGCAAACTCCATAAAACCTTGCGATGTGAATCAATTTCATGTTTCAACAAGTTCAATCTGATGCAAGCGCACCTGATCGGTGTCAAATTCTACACTGAGCGTGCGAACTTCGAACCATGAGTGCTTTGTCATCAGGAACAGAAATGATACAGATTTATAATATAATAATAATATATATCTTGGGACAACTCACACGCGGCTATCTGATCCCAAGCTAAGCAGAGCTTGTGTTATGGTAACCAGACAACTGATATACATACTTATATAATTTATAAATACATACATATTATAGATAAATCACACCCAGACACAGAACTAACAATCATGCTCATCACACAAAGTTTGTCCTGGGTGGGAATCGAACCCACGACCTCCGGCTTAGCAGTCAGGGCCGCTAACCACTAGACCAACAGGCCCGTCAAAGTTATGAATATAAAATATCATTTATTCAGATATATTTTGTAAGCACATAATAGATACACCTACACTGTTTAGCTCTAACTACGTATAGTAAAGGGACACCAAGAATACACACATTTTAGTATTGCATACATAATAAAGCCAGATTCAGAAGAAACTTCTGTCGATTCTATTTGAATTACATTACACGACAATATTACTTATTTCACATTAAAAGAGTAACAAACATCCATCCATCCTTACAGACTTTTTATAATAGTAAGACAGTAGGTAGGTTGAAAGATTATCTAACTTTCCATTTAGGATATCATAAGTCTTACCATTTACAATCAATAAAATACGTGTTAAAAATGTGACTACTGTAATTACGTTCAAATTGTGGTAATGCATTACATAAATATACTTGCGTTACCCCAGGCTAAAGTAGAAACTTTATCAAACGATAGCAATCGTTTATCATCATTGCTTGAAAGTGCTATTTTATTTAAGTCCTGAGTGAATATTTCATGTTTTATTGATCTAAACAATACATTTTTTTTGCGAATAACATTGCAATTGTACAAAACATTTTTATAATCTAATATATTTAAATTTTTGGTAATACATTTTTTTGTACCTTTTGCCTTTTTAATTGTTTTGTTTAACGTTTTAATACAATAAAGCTTTGAGCGCAGTCCTACGAATTCTTTTATAATGTTGCCACCCATTTCATCCTTGAACAGTCCTGGAACCTTCTTATTAATAATTGGTAAGTTATACTCATTGTTACAGTCATAATTGCTGGTATCAAAATATTTTAGGAAATAGAGCTTGAAATCTTTATAAACATCATTACTCTGTACATCATATACTAGACTATCTGTGTCAGTATAGCACAATTCTATTCGGTTACCATAAAAAGGTTTTATGATGGAATAGTGAAAGTCGTACATGTGAGCCTTAGATAATTCTAATACTGCAAAGCCTATGTAAATTGGTTTATCAAGTATAATGCGCACAGGTTTCATTTGGATTGCTACTAGATCATCAGAAAATACAGAGGCGCTATGAAAATATGGGCTGGCTATCAATTTCTCAGCACAAGTAGTCTTTTTTGTTTTATTGTTCGAGTCACACCACTTGTTAACTAACTTAACGTCTATTCGGTGTTCATTATTTTCCAGGGTCTTTCCAAAAATACTATTGTTCAATAATTTGAAAAAGTCTTGTTCAAACGTTGACTCTGCTTTTTGACGTAACTGGGTGTTAATATCAATATATTGCTTTAAAAAACTACTTTGCTTAAATATAATAGCGCGATGGATCCTTCTCAATACTAAACCGTGCTGTAAACATTTTTTTAAATGTACGTAATGAATAACATAGTTATATTTATCATACAAATTTGGTATTAGCTTTTTATTCTTACCACCCGGTGGTAAACATTTTTCTGGACAAAATGGAAAGTCATTGTGTTCCATGTGCAAATTCTCCGGATATATTAAATCAACTTCAAGAATGTAACCGTTTTCCGCAGTATCACTAATTTCTGATAAGTTTAATATTGTAAAAAATCTATTTCTTGTCTATTCATAAATCTAAAATCCGAATAGGGTAAGCATTGACACATGCTATAACCGTATAAATTGTTACAATCTAAATAAATGATAAATGAACTTGGACGGGATGGATCGTAAGTGTCTAAATATTTATGATTGGCTTTGACATGTCTTTTGGAACACATACAAACACCTCCTCGAATACCTTTTTGTATCATTCTAAAAATTTCAACATCACTAATCATTTCTAATTGAACTCCTGTTTTTAAAAGCATTGCATCAAAAGATAGACTTGGTGCTGTAATATAGAAAGCGGGATCGAGATTATAATGCAGTTTACAAGTTTTTCGAAAATTTTCAAATACATCTGTAAGCAACAGAACATCTGTTTTGAGATATAAATCTGTGTACATACCCATGTTTTGAATATTAAATACTGACCAAACAGACCGAGCGAGTTCATAGTCTTCATCGGTAATTGTCTCATTAGTTAAGGAGTTAAAAAAATATTTTTTAGAGGGTAAACACATATCTTCATAACGTTCCCATTGAGACATATAGTCATATGGATACACTCCTTTACGGGTGAGTAGTTTAAATTGTTTTTTATTCGGGAAATAAGATTGTAATTGTTTAAAGTCTTGTTTTTTCATTGTACTCACCAACTTTTCTAAGCTAGTTCCTAAAAACTTGAAAGAATCTACAAACCGAACCTGGATGCATTCCCCGGTAGAAATCGGAATAAACTTAGTGAATGAAATATAGTTTTCTTTTGTTTTAGGTATCACTTTAATAGATCCAGGAGCTTCACCTAATTCTTTTATGAAAAGGTGACAATCGTATCCAGACAAATTATGAAAAAATACTGGTAAAAATGTTGGTAGTTTGTATTGTATGTTACAATAACTATGAGCTGCGCCGCGATATTTACCAGTCAAGTGACAATGATCGCGAACCCTATCGCCGAACAAGAAGTGCTCACAAATAATTTAACCCTTATGTGAGTAACGAGGTACCCGGGTACCTTTAGCATTTTCAAATTTAAAGAAAAGTATGTTATAAGCCCTGTTGGTAGCTGTGGTTTCCTGAGAGCTCTTAACTATTTATAAATTATATAATTTTTAATGTTTTGACCCAGTCAACTATTTACAATGTTTTGTAGAAACCAAAACATATTATAACCTCACAATAGAGTGACAAGGTACCCGGGTACCTCTTCGTGTTTTGTATGTCTATGAAAATAATATTTATAATTTCGTACAAAAATGAAATAATAAACATTTAATTTTGTTAAAATATTTTATTTCTATAAAAATTTCAAATTCTTTGTTTATACAGAATTAGCACAGCTCTCGTAGCAGGTGTTACACGTTGGACGAGTTACTGCATGTTCATCACAAACTGGTTTTCTGCAGTTAGTGCAAGCTTTTCGTGTTTTTCTTTGCTTACGTTTGAGTTCTCTGCATGTGGGGGACTATGAGGGATATACCAGTGAACTTAAACACAGGATACTCAATGTGAGCTAATTGAAGATTTAATAAGGTGTTAACAGTATGGAGTTTAAAAGACAAGTAAGGTTTACGGTGACATCAATTCATATCGTCACACATTGGATGCAAAACATGTTAATTAGACACATTATTGCTACACGATTTTTAGTAGGCGCCAACATTTCCCCGGGCGTTGAAACAACCGGTTTCAACCAGATTCCGCAGACACAGGCAATGGGCAGATTCTGTTGTGTGACTACTCCAGTAGACGTTCGGATGTCAGCGACACGGGCGACGCCATCTGTTCCCGGGTGAACTGCCACAACTCGTCCAAGTCTCCACTTCAGAGGAGGAAGATTATCCTCCTTGATCACAACTAAGGAGTCGAGCTTCAGACCATCCTTGCAGGAACGCCATTTGCTACGTGTTTGTAACTCCGCAACATACTCCTTGCTCCATCTGCTCCAGAAATGCTGACGGAGTTGCTCGATCCTCTGGTAACGAGACAGATGGTTGGCAGAGTGATTCTGGTAGTCAGGTTGAGGCAAGGAAGTCAAAGGCCGCCCAACAAGAAAATGTCCCGGCGTGAGCGGTGTATAATCTGCTGTATCTGAAGATAATGGTGTCAGTGGACGAGAGTTTAATACGGCTTCAATCTTGGTCAGCGTGGTGTACAGCTCCTCGTAAGTCAAATTACAATTTCCCAACACTCTTTGAAGGTGGTACTTGGTTGACTTCACACCCGCCTCCCAGAGTCCACCAAAATGGGGGGTGTAGGCAGGTATAAAATGGAACCTGATTCCGTCATTCGCTGCACTTTCACCCAAGGACGAACTATTACATTTTAAAAAGTTGGAAAGATCGTTGTACGCGCCGACAAATGAGGTACCGTTATCTGAAAAGATATCTACGGGTTTACCTCTCCGAGCAATAAATCGGTACAAAGCCTGCAAGTAACTATTGCTAGTTAAATCGCCAACGAGCTCCAAATGAATGGCCTTGGTTGTGAAGCAAATAAAAATAGCAACGTACACCTTTACTAACCTACATCCACGACCTTGACGGCTTGCACACATAATCGGGCCGGCATAATCAACGCCTGTGCTCTCAAAGGGATAACCTGGACGAAGGCGTTCTTTGGGTAAGTTACCCATTAAGGGAGGTACAATCTTACCCTTCATACGATGACACAGAACACACTTATGGTAACAGGCCCTCGCCAAGTTGCGACCTCCTATTGGCCAGTACGATTCCCTAATAGAAGCGAGTAACAACTGTGGGCCGGCGTGCAGCAACCTTTTATGCTCAACGTTAAATAATAATTTAGTAAATTGATGAGTGGACTGTAACAAAATAGGGTGCTTTTTACTAAAAGCAAAACTAGAATTATCGAGACGTCCTCCTACGCGCATTATTTTTTTATCGTCCAAATAAACATTAAACTTTAGAAGGGCGCTCTTATTAGGTAAGGTTTTATTATGTAAAAGTAATTGATACTCGGGAAATGACTGAATCTGACTGTTAATAATGACAACGGTGTGTGCATCTCGTATCTCATCATTCGACAAATAATTTGTTTTTGGGTAATGTTTTTTACATGAATTAATGAATCGCAAAAGATAAGCAACAGAACGTACAAGCCGTGAGTAATTTGAAAAACGACTAAAATCAATGAAAACATCTGTGCTGTTATTGTTAATGACAGTATTTAACACTACAGTAGGTCGAATCTCCGGTAGTGACTGTAGCTCTGGACTCGTAATATGAGAAGGCCATTCAGACGGGTCTAATTCTAAAAAATCTGGTCCATGCCACCACAGGTGTGAACATTGCAGATCACCAATATCCATACCACGAGATATTAGGTCTGCTGGGTTTTGATCTGTTGGGACGTGTCGCCAAGTACAATTGCCCGCCTTCTCCAAAACTTCAGCAACGCGATTGCGTACAAAGGGCTGAAGTTTGGAAGGCATCATATGTAACCATCCCAACACGATGGTGGAGTCAGTCCAACAATAGACCCGACTGATCTTCACGCGAAGTGAGCTCAGCACCTTCTCACACAGACGAGAACCGACTACCGCACCACACAACTCCAGCCGCGGGATAGTTGTAGGCTTGATGGGTGCTACTCGACTTTTTGCCATTAACAAGCGAGTCATATACTTACCGGACCCATTAACACTGCGAATGTAAGCGCAAGCACCGTATGCAGACTCAGATGCATCTGTGAAGATATGGAGTTCCAACTCCATATATAAATTGGAAACTACAAGTCGCGGTACGCGAACATCATTTAAAAGAGGCAAACATTTAATAATAATATCCCATTGTTTACGAATGTCAATAGGTAATGGTTGATCCCACGATAATTTATCTAACCACATTTTTTGTAGTAGCACCTTCATGGAAATAACAATAGGACCCAGTAGTCCTAGGGGGTCAAAAATGCGCGCAATTACTGATAATATGTCACGCTTTGTGTGCCCAGTCGAAGACCTTGTCAGACTTATAGGAAACCCTAGCTCATCAGTGCCGATATGCCAACCGAGACCCAGCAATTTGTCAGGCTCATTAGGTCCAATATTTAAGTCAAATGACGATGGGACAACATCAGACACTAATTGAGGGTTATTTGATTTCCATTTCCTCAATGTCATACATGCTGACGCAAGCGCTTGGGTGACTTCAGTGCGAATTAAATTTGCTTCGTCTAAGTCATTTGCCCCAGTGAGCAAATCATCGACGTAAAAGTCTCGACAAATGATCTCAGATATTTTAGAGTTCCTACAGTCGAGTCCTATTTGTTTAAGACATCGCGTCGCAAGAAACGGCGCACTAGCAGTACCGTACGTGACGGTGTTTAATTCGTAAACATCAATAGGTTCATGAACATTATCACGCCAAACAATCTTTTGCAAATGCCTATCCGAAGGGTGAACGACTATTTGTCTATACATCTTTTCCACATCCGCGGATAAAACATATTTGTGGAAACGAAAGCGAAGAAGTATAGACAATAGATCGTCCTGCACAGTGGGCCCGACCATCTGAAGGTCATTAGAGGACACTCCCGTCGAAGTAGGACAACTTGCGTTGAAAACAACACGAAGTTTGGTCGTGATACTCGACTCACGTAAAATTCCATGATGCGGGATAAAATAACCAATACTCAAATTAGGATTATTTATTTTTGTCATATGACCTAGTAATTCATATTCCATTAAAAAATCATGATACAGTCTACTAAAGTCTGGCTTAACCCTTAACCTACGTTCTAACGAATGTAAACAATGTGTAGCTCTTTTAAAACTGTTTCTTAAAATTGAAGGATGTTTCTTAAGGGGTATGCGAACACAAAAACGACCATCAGATAGTCGTGTCGTATTTTTTACGAAATGTTCCTCACACGACTTTTCTTCTGGCATGTAAGAATGGGACGATTTCGCATTCACCTCTTCTAATTGCCAAAATTTTGTCAATTCTGTTTTAAGATTGTCCCAGTCACTATCGCTATCGGAACTAATTTTAGAATAATTACATTTTACGTCACTTGACAGCAGTGAAATATAATTCTGAGTGATTGAACCGGAAACTATCCAACCTAAGCGGGTTTCAAATAATACGGGCTTTCCAGTACCTAACTTTAGTCTCCGTGATCCTAACAACTCCCAAAACAAATCAGCGCCAATTAAAATATCAACATCAGCTGGGCGATAAAATGTAGGATCAGCTAAAGTAATATTTGAGGGTATGTTGAAATTAGAAATATTTATTTCACGGTACGTGGCTTGTAATGTATGGCAGAACAAAACAATGAAGTTCGACCACAAAACTGTCGTCTAATGACGTAATCTGTACCCGACATATTTTATCTACTTGCGAAGTGACATTGTTGATGCCAAGAATCGATTTATTTACTTGGCTAGTTACTAAGTTAAGTTTTTTGCACAACCTGTCCGTAATGAATGATGACGTGCTACCGCTATCGAGTACTGCGCGAACGAGATGCTCACAACCATTGTTGTCCCGCAGTTTGATCAAGGCGGTCGATAACAACACGTCTCGCTGCGTATGACATGAAGATGGAATGTTTGCAGACAAGGCTACGTTATTCGCATCAGTGTTAACAGACGGTAACGCAGACGGTGCAGACAAGTTGTTCATCGAATTACCACTAAGTGTATTCGCAATAGTGTTCTTAGAATCTACGTGAATTAGCGTGTTATGCCTACGTTTACATAGTTTGCAACCTGGTTTTTTACATTTGTTAGCAAAGTGCCCGGAACGAAAACAGTTGAAACATATTTTGTAATTTGGTAGTACTTTGAGACGATCGTCATTGCTTAATGCGAGAAACTGTGGACAATTGTTTAACAAGTGATCGTTGTTATTGCATTTAGGACATGATTTTTGAGCTAATTCAGTGCTAGAACTATTAGGAGATTGTGTTGCTACCATTGACTTGACCTTAGTGCCAGATTTAGCAGTCGTTTGGGAATAATTATTGTGTACTAGTTCTAAGGTCTCGATAAGATCAGCTCGATTACGTAAGAACTGCATAAATGCGTCAAAAGTAATCGCGCTGTCTTTATCCATCCTACCTTTGCACTCTTCCCACTCACGATAGGTCTTTTGATCAAGTTTACGAGTAACAATATAAATTAATAGTGTGTCCCAGTATTTAACGGGCTCCCCTAATGATTCTAATGCTCGCAAATCTTTATTTAACTGATCGATTAAACCTTTTAGTGCTACAGAAGATTCTTTTGAAATCGATTCGATATTGAATAATGCGAATACATGATTCTGTACCAATAACCCTTTATTATCAAATCGATCACACAACAACTTCCATGCCACAGAATAATTATTTGCAGAAAACTCAATAGATTTGATTACCACTGCAGCTGTTCCCTCAAGTGATGCTCTCAAGTAATGAAACTTATTAATTGCGTCTATGTCATCGTTATTATGAATTAGGCTAGTAAAGGTGTCGTGGAATTTAAGCCAATTACAATATAATCCGCTAAACTTCGGTAACTGAATCGTTGGCAACTTAACCGGCTGATGCATGCTAGCATGTGTACTTTTACAGCTTTCCATCGATTTATTATCTTTATTAAAATCACTAAGAATATTTTGTGCTCTGGATAAGGATTTATAATAAAGAGACTCGAATTCAGATCGCTCAGAGTATTGTAATTTAAGCTCATCTACAATGCACTCCAGACGTAACTGTACCTCATCATAGTGTTCGTACAACGACTCGATCTTGCCCATGCGCAACTGCAGTTCAGACACATCACACCTTGATAACTCTTCGTCCTTGAGCGAGTCCAGAAAGTTGACGAAAGCAGTTAGACGACCCTTGAAGCTGCCTCGCTTTTTAATTAAATCTCTTTCCTCAGACATACTGGGAGACGAGTGTTGTCAACCTGAAATTGATAGGTATACAATTATTATAAAAAACGAACAATGTAATGTGAATACACGCCTAACTTTATGCTTGTTACAGCAATTGTAAACAACACAAACTCAATATTGTAACTACTAACTGTATCAATGTAAACTACTGTAAACAATAAAGATAGAACTTATTATTTTGTAACTTTAACATTAACTAAATAGGCATAACTAAACTAATGTATGTTGACTACATAAATGATTCTAAAAGCTAATAATGTTTAACAATGACTTGTCCTAATATCTAACACTCAAATTATTTGTATCAATGTTTGATGATGATTATTATGTTAAGATACTTGCTAACAATTGACATCACTATTTAGTTGATAAGCGACTTAGTTACAGCTTTATATAATGTAAGTTTAATTAATGTAGCAAACAAGCCAACTATACTGTAATAAAGTATGATTTTAAACTTAACTTTGCTGTTTGAATAAATACTAAGACACAATGTAACAAGTACCTAATGATTTTAATCGAACACAATGCAATAAAATAGTACTGACCTTTGAATATGCCTTTATACTTATACTACCTGAGTGTTGGGGTGATGATATTAGGTAAATTATAAACGCTGTACACCGTAAATAGCTCGCTTGAAGTCCATCCAATTCACCGGCAGATAACCTCCAGTGCACGTGCATGCGTGATAATTATATCCAAATCTTGATAATCCGCTGATTTATTTTATATAATCCTCTATCCGGCTCGTAATGGACCATGTGGGGGACTATGAGGGATAAACCAGTGAACTTAAACACAGGATACTCAATGTGAGCTAATTGAAGATTTAATAAGGTGTTAACAGTATGGAGTTTAAAAGACAAGTAAGGTTTACGGTGACATCAATTCATATCGTCACACATTGGATGCAAAACATGTTAATTAGACACATTATTGCTACACGATTTTTAGTAGGCGCCAACACTGCATATGTAGCAACTTCCGACGACTGCAACACGCCCTGTGGAATCTCGTCTAGTCTGACTTATAGAAGTTGTAGATCCAGAAGAAATCGAAAGCCTTAGTTCTTGGCCAAGCACATCCTGTATTGCAGATCTCACATGTAATTTTGATGTGACAATGCAATTTTTTGATCTTTGTTCTATATTTTTACCACACAGTTGTAGACTCAATGATTTCAAAAACTTTCTTCGTCTGTCACTCGAGACAAATTGTGGGTTATGTTCCATGTAAATGATATATGCTGCCAAAGCTGCAATGTCAATGATATTATAAAAAAGTGCTAAAGGCCACCGATTCGTTCTGCGTTTTACGGTATATTCTGCTAACAGCTTATCCATGTTGTCCACTCCACTTTTGGTTTTATTATAATATAAAATTATTTCTGGCTTGGCAGTTTCCTTATTACCTTCAATAACTGGTGACATGTGCATTGATGACAACATTATTACTGCTTTATTCTTTTTAGGTACGTAGGAGCACACAGTTGCTACTTTGCTAAAGGCGAAGTTAGAAGAATAAATCGCCCTCTCCTTGTGTGCTTGCATATTTGCAGGAAGAAACCGTTTATTTTTTCTTACCGTTCCAACTAGTGTCATATTCCACGAATTCAAGGAATGAGCCAGTTGAAGAGAGGTAAAAAAATTATCCGTAGTTACATTCAGTCCTGAATTTTTATATTTAGCCACGAGATCTAATACAGTCCATTCTCCAACATTTGTTTGACGATAGCCATCACTTGACTTTCCTGTATAAATTTGTCCATTTAGGGGGTAGGAATTATTTGCATCACAAGCCCAGAATATTTTTATGCCATACTTTTCAGGTTTCGATGGCATGTATTGAGTAAAGCGAGTCCGCCCACGATATCCATATAGCTGTTCGTCAACGGTAATACATTCACGAGGTTTGTAGATTTTATTCAAATTTGAAATGAACAATGTCCAAATATCTCGTATAGCGGCTGCTTTATCAGCCAACAAACGTTCAGGGCTCGTTACATCATTATCAAACCTTATGAAGCGTAACAGCATTTTGAATCTATCGTGGGACATCGCAGCCCGAAATAATGGTAAGTGACTGGATTTCCACAGTTCAGTCAAATGCTCTTTATTAGATCTATGCACCCCACTAAAGATTAGAATGCCAATAAATGCATCCAATTCTTGTTCTGTGAATGGTTTGAATATTTTTTGTTTCGGTCGCTTGCTAATATCAGGATAATTTTCCATCAGTTTATTATTGTATGTTTCAGTAATCTTAGTCCCTTTCCGATTAGTTTCCCTCAAGATTATGTCACACATTTCATTGTCAACTGTTTAGCTTAACTAAAAAAATAATATTCAAAGTATGTGTAACGTTAAAGCAGATCTTGATTGTTCACATTACGTATAAACTGTATGAAGGTACCCGGGTACCTCGTCACTCTGATAAAGGTGTTTTATTTGTCACTCACATAAGGGTTAAAATATCGTAAATCTTTTGTGCATCTTTATAGATAGACTTCACAAAAATTGATACACAATCCGAACCGCGATAAGAAACATAACGATTGTGGCTTTCGTCTAGCGTACACATAATATGATAAGCGAAAGCTGCTGGCACATGACGCTGTCGCGTTACAGTACTCGCCTTAGTGGGGTCAGGGTCACAAGATTCATACCGTTCTAGCATTGTTTCAAAATCTGCGTATATAACAAATGGTACAATTTGCTTTCTATTATAATTTTTAAACTGTATGAAAGAACCCCTTGGAGGTAGTTCAGTGACAACACCTCCACAAGCATGTGAACTAAGATCATCGCATGAATTAAAAAACATCAAACAAACGTCACAAAAGTACAGTTTACTGTGGTGTTTTGTTATTTGATTTTTAACAAGTCGCGGCAAGTCTTTAATGAGACAGTAATGTGACAAATTATCTCTTTCTAAATAAAGTAAATGAATCACCTTTCCGTTCAAGGCTTTTGGTTTGTAAAGCGGTCCTATGACGGTATTATTTTTTAAACCATAAATGTAAATGCAAATTTCGGGGTTATTCACTTCGAACCGCGCAATATCTGAGAAATTCACTGGAAATGATATCTCCTTTACATTTAACACGTTACGGAAATCGGGGTAAGAAGATACTCTTTCAGGATGACTCTTAGCTGGATATAAAGCAGCAACAACAGACCACAAAAAACAATACTCGTCAGTATTGTGGATATTAACACATGCTCTTTTCGATTTTATTGCAGAAGGCAATTCGATAAAGCCTGAACCGCGCAACGGTTGATATTTGTTAACACTGACTTCCAAATGAGAACTGCTCAAGAACGTCCATCCACTGTCTCGGTCCTGAAATTCTTCTATCTTTTTGATAAAATGTTTTTTACTTGAGTTAATAATGAATCAAATTCATAATTCTGATGCAGAGTAAAGTTTTTTGTGGCAAATGATTTCATCTCCTGAGAATCATTTTTAAACATTAAAAACAAATTGACTGCCTCGTTAGACTAGTGGTCGCAAGCGCGACTTCTGTACATGAGGTCTTGGGTTCAATTCCCAGGTCGGGCAAAGTGTTATTGGGTTTTTCCATCAGGAATTTCTCAGTAGCAGCCTCGGTGTCTGGATTTGTGCCCGGTTGATGGCAATAGGCTCGCCCCCTATTACAAGGGACTAAAAACATAACTGGCGAAATGTGGGTGTACTAATTAATGGGTACACCTCTACCTAACCCTTCGGGGATTACAGGTGTGATGTTATGTTATGTTTATTAAAAACAAAGCAAAATATTCGAAATTAACTTTTAGACAAGTATGTTCTTTAAGAGACATGTTAATTAATGTTTTAATTTTGTCCCAAATATTAATAAGAAATGGTTCTAGAGAACAATTCTCAGACGGATCGACAATTCTATAAGAAGCTATACGATTACGAAATGCAGAATGTATTATTTCAATACCTTCGCAAAAATGTGAAATAGTTTTGTTTTTATGATTAGTACTACGTAGATGACCTGTCCAGTGACTGCGCTCAACAGATGTGTTACAAACAGTACAGAAAGGCATTTTAGATTAAAATAGTTTTAAACTTACTATTAGATGTTGCAATATATTTTTTTACGATTATGCTGTACGATCGCAGAAATACAATTACACCTGGTGCCCCAATAACTTAATTACCTATTTATTTTATATTTATATTATCACTATAAAAGACGGGCTCAGAATTATCAAACAACTCATGAGTCCGTCTCATAAAAACTTGTAGCCCATCCCACTGCGGCGTGTCGCGATTAAGCTGAACTTTTAGTGCTATGGAGGCTTTCTTCCACCGCCCCTCTTTAGGGGTGGAGGCGACTTCAGCCTTGTTGTAGACTTTTACCTCTACATAAAAGTCCCCGGTTACGTCCGCCGTTCGCCGCACTTTACCGTTGGCGACACGGCTGATGAGGGTGGAACTGAAGTCCCCAACTGAGGTCTTTGAAGGAACGTAGTCCTCTAAGCCAAAGAGGTCCGAGCCCGAACTGCGTCTTTTACTGTAAAAAATTTAACATATTATTTATTACACAGCACTTTACATTTATTTTTTAATTAACGGTGTATTACTCCTTTGTCGACCCTACGGGGATAGACAACATGATGTTATGTTATAATAATTTCAATACCTCATGAACTAACTGTAAACATTCCTGCAAGGAATATAATCGGAAATTGATTTCAGTGCTCTCTGCGTTACAGTTCTAAATCCACTAACCAACGTTTATCTGCGTATAACATTTTATTTAACATAACATACACAACAAGCACCTAAAGGTAAAGCAGTAACACACAATTACCTTGATTTCGGTTCTGCTGGTGCGGTGCTCTCGAAAGCTTTGCGCTTCGACACCTTCTTCTTTGGTTGTGGCTTCGCAACCTCATCTACAGCTGCGGACCGTGTCTGGTATTCTGAATCGGAGTCAGACCTGAAATGGAACACATAAAGATTAATTTTGTAACTAATAACTGTGACTGGATTAAGGCAACCGATACACCAGCCGGCAGGCAGAAACCAGGTCCGTAGCTGAGTAGCAATCACTATGGATAGATAGAACATGATAATTACAACAGCCGGCAGGCAAAAACCAGGTCCGTAGCTGTGCATTATGACTACAAATTTAAAATTAAAATGTACTCACTTACATGATTTAAAGTTGATTTTAAAGTGCTGCTAGTACTACTTGTCACTTTGAAGATTCTGGAGCGAATGTAATTTATTGATTGAAATTAATTCGTTTATATTCACAAAAAATACTATTTCAGCATAAAATAGATCGTTTCAATTTTAAACTCTAAGTACATGTCTTACAGTTGTATAAAAAAAAAGCCATTTACGTCATATTGAACCATATTGATCGCATACCAATTTCGCTAAATTGCAATTTGTTCATGAGAACCGCAAAATAAAACCGACAAAGTGAACCCGATCCCTGTTATTCTTTATGAATCATTACTAAATTAATATATATAATTAATTTAATAATTGATGTATGTTTGTTGAGAATTTTTATCATCATAATTACGTTTATGTGAGAGGTGAAACTCGTAGGTAGATCGCGTTGTTAAAAGTAAATTTGTGTGCATAGTTGACTCACTAATATCAGTTAAGTAGAAGTAAGTAGTTGAAAATAATCAGAACTATTTTGACATAACATAACATAACATAACATCACGCCTGTAATCCCCGTAGGGTTAGGCAGAGGTGTACTCATTAGTACACCCACATTCCGCCAGTTATGTTTTTTTTTTTAGTCCCATGTAATAGGGGGGTAACTATTTTGATAATATACTATTTTGTAATACGCACAAACCAATCCGGGTGTTTGTTAATGTTAAGTTGCAGTTAAACTCGAGACTAATATTATCATCACATAAAAATACTACTGTGGAATAAGTTCGTTTCTATACTCACAAATAAAATTTTCATTCGTATTATTAAATAATCACTTAAACCCACAATTAAAGAATCCAAAAAACTGTATCGTGTGGAAATCGAACACACGTGTCTGAGTTATGGTTTTATAGTTGTTCAATTTATCGATAATAACTTTAGTTTAACTTTAGTAAATTGTTACAATGCTCCCAAATAATCTTGTGCACAGGGTTCTCTTTTATCTAAGTTTAAATCGCACTCGATCGAAGTGGCAGATGGTTCAACCAATAATACATGTTGTATATCATATAAATATATAATCTTAGTACCTAGAAGAATGAAACACAAAATTAGAAGCGGTTACAAACTTTACGTAAATATAAATACGAAAATAATATTTAGGAAGTTCTATAAAAGACACATTCAGTGTTTACAACATGATAGTCATGTTACTTATAATATGGAATGCAATTGATGTGAACGTGGGAAGCGTGTGTTGCATTGACATCGAACTTTGCTGATTCGAACTAACAAAGCAGACTTATACATAAAGGTAATTTACATCTATGTAGCAACCGCCGGGTACGGTTACCGTTAACGGAACAGTCTACAGCAGCGGATTCACTCACAGTTTGTACGCTAGATTGAATAATGTGCGATACAGTTCTGATCCGGTTGTCGTTGTCAAACGTATCTGTACCTTAGCTTTATGCATGCAAGGCAAGGATCGACTATCCGTGTGACCACGCTTACCACTTGATTGTTACGTGTTGATGTAAGAGGATGTATCGTCTGTAATGTGTTAAATTAAAATTTTGATGTCCTCGAGCCAATCTGGTCACAGAAAAAAATGTGTGTGGACCTAAGGGTGTGCGCTATTTTACTTTTGTGGAGAGACATGAGACAATCTGTCCAAAATTTTAGTTTAATGTATGCGGTATCCTAAAGTTCAGATGTCCTCGAGCCAATCTGGTCACGAAAACGGGTATGTGTGTTATCCTTAGCGACAATGCACCATCCTAATAAGTATGTGGAGAGACATGAGACAATCTGTCCTGAATTTTAGGTTACTGGTTCGTTCAGATATACTTAGACCTGGGGGCCAACCACAAGCTCTTAAAACAATATTATTGTAATATTACTTTGCCTTCCTCACTGTTGGATTTTCAACGTTCGGATCAGCGCCGAAAGTTGAAAATGCAACAACAGAAATTACAAAGTAATATTAAAATAATATTGTTATAAGAGATGGCGGTAGGCGCCCTGATTATGTTAACGGAAAGTATGTGTGTGTTGTATGTTTAAATCAAGGTATAGTAAGTGTTATAGCTGTTTTAAGCTGGTGAGTATAATCAAATGAATCCGAGACGTAAAGGATGTATCGTCTGTAATGTGTTAAATTAAAATTTAGATGTCCTCGAGCCAATCTGGTCACAGAAAAAAATGAGTGTGGGCCTAAGGGTGTGCGCTATTTTACTTTTGTGGAGAGACATGAGACAATCTGTCCTAAATTTTAGTTTAATGTATGCGGTATCCTAAAGTTCAGATGTCCTCGAGCCAATCTGGTCACGAAAACGGGTATGTGTGTTATCCTAAGCGGCAATGCACCATTCTTAAGTATGTGGAGAGACATGAAACAATCTGTCCTGAATTGTTACTGGTTCGTTCAGATATAGACCTGATTATGTTAAAGGGATGTATGTGTACCTATGTTATATGTTTGAATCAAGGTATAGTAAGTGTTATGGTTGTTTTAAGCTGGTGAGTATAATTCAATGAATTTGAGGTCAGTAATTAATATATTACATTAACATTAATAACTCGAACAAATGTACGAACAACCTAGTGGAATAGGCGCCGAACCAGTATGTTACTGCACGGATTTCATTTATAATATCCTAAAAATAATAATAATAATAATAATAATAATAATAATAATAATAATAATAATAATAATAATAATAATAATAATAATAATAATAATAATAATAATAATAATAATAATAATAATAATAATAATAATAATAATAATAATAATAATAATAATAATAATAATAATAATAATAATAATAATAATAATAATAATAATAATAATAATAATAATAATAATAATAATAATAATAATAATAATAATAATAATAATAATAATAATAATAATAATAATAATAATAATAATAATAATAATAATAATAATAATAATAATAATAATAATAATAATAATAATAATAATAATAATAATAATAATAATAATAATAATAATAATAATAATAATAATAATAATAATAATAATAATAATAATAATAATAATAATAATAATAATAATAATAATAATAATAATAATAATAATAATAATAATAATAATAATAATAATAATAATAATAATAATAATAATAATAATAATAATAATAATAATAATAATAATAATAATAATAATAATAATAATAATAATAATAATAATAATAATAATAATAATATAATGGCAGAGGAGCAAAAAGGATGTAGGCGGGGCCACATGGGATGCAAAGAACAGCTAATAATTGATTCCACTATACATAAACATGCCGCCACAAAGAATAGAAATTTACATTGTACCTATATCGATTATAAAAAAGCTTTTGACAGTGTGCCACATTCCTGGTTAATACAAATCTTAGAAATTTACAGAATAAACCCAAAAATAATAGACTTTCTACGCAACATAATGCCACAGTGGAAAACCACACTTCAGATTAATTGCAATCAGAATAATGTTACAACTAGACAAATATTTATCAGAAAGGGTATATACCAAGGTGACTCACTGAGTCCCTTGTGGTTCTGCCTCGCCCTAAATCCTCTATCTCATCAGCTGCAGCGATGTCGGGCCGGATATTGTTTCAAACATACCACAGAACAAACAACTATCTCTCATCTTATATATATGGACGATATCAAACTATATGCACAAACCGAAAAAGACATGAAGAAACTAGTAGAAACTACAGCAGAATTCAGCCAAGATATAAACATGCAGTTTGGATTAGATAAATGTAAAACACTTCACATCATACGAGGCAAAGTACGACCCGGCAACTATGTATTTTAATACATAATTCAGTGTTATTTATAACACTGACACCATTACAGCAATGGAGCCGGCCGACTTATACAAATATTTAGGATACACACAACTAAAGGGACTAGATCACGTTAGAATTAAAAACACACTTACTACAGAATATAAGAGAAGACTTAACGCTATTTGTAAAACACAATTATCTGGTAGAAATCTTATCAAGGCTTTAAATACGTTTGCCATCCCCATATTAACATACTCATTCGGAATTATAAAATGGACAAAAACAGACACAGAACAATTAGAACGAACTACACGAACTACACTTACAAAACATAACAACTTACACCCAAAATCTGCAATAGAAAGACTTACTATCAAAAGACAAAATGGAGGGAGAGGCCTAATAGACATCCAGCATTTCTGGCGAAAACAAATCTATAGACTAAAAACATTTTTTAACACAAAATCGCGAACAAGTAACATCCATAAAGCCATAGCCCTAAATGATCACAACTACACTCCACTCAACTTGAACGAGCTAACAGATGATACACTACACATGAGCAACGATGACCCACAGATACAAAAAATTGAAGACTGGAAGAAAAAAGTACTTCACGGTCGACACCCTCATGATCTAGAACAATCCCATATAAACAAAGTAGCTTCAAACAAATGGCTTAAAATAGGTAATTTATTCCCAGAGACTGAAGGATTCATAATAGCGATACAAGACCAGATAATCAACACCAAGAATTACAGAAAATATATAATTAAAGACCCTACAGTAACAAATGATAAATGCCGAAAATGTCACACCCAACCAGAAACCATCCAGCACATAACAGGAGCATGCACAACCCTTACACAGACAGACTACACTCACAGACACAATCAGGTAGCCAATGTTATTCATCAAAAATTAGCACTCAAATACTCACTCATACAAAACACAAACACCCCTTATTACAACTACTCACCACAAACTATACTAGAAAATGACACACACAAAATCTACTACGATCGCGCCATACTCACTGATAGGACCATTCACTACAACAGACCGGATATAACACTACAGGATAAACTAAATAAAATTACTTACCTAATAGATATTGCAGTTCCCAACACACATAACATACAGAAGACAATAACCGAAAAAAATAGTAAATACGCAGAACTCAAAGATGAAGTAACTAGGATATGGCGACAAGAAAAAGTTTATGTAATTCCGATAGTTCTCTCTACAACAGGCGTTATCCCAAATCATCTTCTCCATAGCCTAAAACTATTAAACCTAAAAGAAACCCTATATATTACACTCCAGAAAGCTGTAATTTTAAATACATGTCGAATCGTAAGAAAGTTCATGCAAATAGATGAAAACGAAGTAGGCCCTCATCACAACACACCCACAACTTAATACACACCACACGCTGCATTTACTTGGTTTTGGCCCGTAAATGTAGCTTATGCCAGCTTTAAAAACTGAGAAAAAAAAGACAACCGAAAATAATAATAATAATAATAATAATAATAATAATAATCAACAATCAGAATTTAATCAACGAGAGCAACCTCAATCACACCCACAGTCACAAACTAACGTTCAATCACAATCATGCTACCAATCACAAGCATACACACAAATCACGCACACATCTCACATATCCACACAAACCGAGAGTATAACAATAGTGGTAGAAAATGATATTGAGACCCTAGTTGACACAGATCAAAATCAGCCTACAGATACGCTTATCCAAGAAATTAACAATAAGTTCAAAACGGTTCTTACTCAATATTCCGGAATGAACCCGGCAGCTCGTCCAAGACTGCCCAAACTCAGGTACACACCAAAACTTTTTCAGCTAGTTAATTTATTTAACCACAATAATATATAACCACAATAAATCTCAAGCAATACATTAGTGAAGAAACCCAACTTACAGACGTACACACGTTGATATATTGCACAGCATTAGTTATTTCCGAAGAACTTAATTATAAAATTACAGAATACACAGGTAGCTCAAGATCAAGAAATATGAACAAACCAGCATGGCAACAGAGGCTTGAAAAAGATATAGAAAAACTTAGAGCAAACTGCGGTAGACTTATCCAGTATATAAACAACAATAGATCGAACAAAGTAGTAAAGAGAGTAGAAACGATATTCAAAAACATGGCCATTCATACTAGACACGAAACTGACAATAGAAAACCGGAAGAATTCTTGGATACTCTGAAACAGAAACTGGCGCTAAAAGTCCACAGGTTAAGAAGATACAAGAAAGGGCAAGAACGTAAAAATGATAACTCACTGTTTGCCATGAATGAAAAGAACTTTTACAGAAGTTTACAGAAACCACAAGCTGACAATATAACTGAAAACAATTTAGAACTACCAACAGCAGAACAACTTGAAACCTTTTGGTCTGGCATATGGGAAGAACAAGTACAACATAATGACAAATCTGATTGGATAAAAGATGAAGAAACTAGATGGAGTTCATTAGAAGAAATGGAATTCATTGAGATAACTGAGTCTGACATAACTAATATTACAGCAAGACTACACAACTGGAAATCCCCTGGTATTGATAAAATACATAATTATTGGTATAAAAAATTAGAGTCACTACATAAAACTATAGCTAAAAATTTAACAGACATAGTTCTAGGGAGACAAAACATTCCTGAATTTATTGCTGTAGGAATAACCTACATGTTACCTAAAACACAATACTCATCACAACCTTCTCAATACAGACCAATTACATGCCTACCCACAATATACAAGATCTTAACATCAGCAATCACTGCAAAAATCAATAGACACATAGAACATCACAACATAATAGCAGAAGAGCAAAAGGGATGCAGACGGGGTCACATGGGGTGTAAGGAACAACTAGTTATAGATTCAATAATACACAAACATGCCGCCACAAAAAATAGACATTTACATTGTACCTACATTGATTACAAGAAAGCATTTGATAGTATTCCACATTCCTGGCTAATTCAAATATTACAGATTTACAAAATAAACCCACAAATAATAAGCTTTTTACAAAACATCATGTCCCAATGGAAAACTACACTTCAATTAAACTACCGCGACAACGCTGTTACAACTCGACAGATTGCCATTAAAAAAGGAATATATCAAGGAGATTCCCTAAGCCCCCTATGGTTCTGTCTTGCACTCAACCCTCTCTCTCACTTACTACACTCCTGCCGGGCCGGATACTGCTTTAAACAGACAACAGAAGAAACAACGATATCCCATCTTATCTATATGGACGACATTAAACTATATGCAAAGACTGAGAAAGAGATGAAGAAATTAATAGAAATCACGACAGAGTTTAGTAAAGACATAAACATGCAGTTTGGATTGGACAAATGCAAAACCGTACATATAATAAGAGGCAAGATTAAACCGGGCGACTATGCAATCAATAATACTGATACAATTACAGCTATGGAACCAACAGATTTATATAAATACTTAGGATATAGGCAACTCAAAGGATTAGATCACACAGCCATCAAACACACATTAAACACTGAATACAAGAGAAGGGTGGTCGCAGTATGTAAAACTCAACTTTCAGGGAAGCATCTTATAAAAGCCATCAACACCTACGCGATCCCCATATTAACTTACTCGTTTGGCGTTATAAAATGGTCAAAGACCGATATTCAACAAATAGAAAGAACAACACGCACCACACTCACTAAACACAATAACCTACACCCTAAATCTGCAATAGAAAGACTGACCATTAAAAGACAATACGGAGGGAGAGGCCTAATAGACATTTATCACCTTTGGCAAAAACAAATAACCAGACTAAGGGCATTCTTTCACACTAAATCCCATTCAAGTAACATACATAAAGCTATAACCACACACGATAATAACTACTCCCCCCTTAACCTCAACGAACAGAACACAACACACGACACACAACACACTAACAATGACATACAGAAACAAAAAGTAGAAAATTGGAAAAAGAAAGTGCTGCATGGTCGACATCCCCATGACTTGGAACAATCCCATATAGATACAATAGCTTCAAATAAATGGCTTAAGATAGGAAATTTGTTTCCAGAAACAGAAGGATTTATTATTGCAATACAAGATCAAATTATTATATACTAAAAACTACAGGAAATTCATTATCAAAGACCCCTTAATAACCAATGATAAATGCCGCAAGTGTCACACCCAACCAGAGACCATACAACATATAACAGGAGCATGTACAACTCTAACACAAACAGACTACACTCACAGACACAATCAGGTAGCAAACATCATTCACCAAAAACTAGCACTCAAACACAGACTCATTCAAGACACAAACACCCCTTACTACAAATACGCACCACAAACTGTTTTAGAAAACACCACACACAAACTATACTACGACCGCGCCATACTAACCGACAGGACCATACATTACAATAGACCAGACATTACTCTGCAAGATAAAGCTAATAAAATCACTTACTTGATAGATATTGCTGTTCCTAACACTCACAATTTACAAAAGACTATAGGAGAGAAAATAAGTAAATATGCAGAGCTTAAAGAAGAAGTGACAAGAATTTGGAGGCAAGAAAAAGTGTACGTAGTACCCATAGTTGTCTCCACTACGGGAGTTGTACCCAACCATCTCCACCATAGCCTCAAATTAATAGACCTGCACGACTCAAGTTACATTACACTACAAAAAGCCGCAATTTTAAATACCTGTAGAATAGTAAGAAAGTTCATGCAAATCGACGAAAACGAAATATCGCCACACACCACACATTCTTCAACATAAAAAACTCACCACACGCTACATTGACTTGGTTTGAACCCGTTGATGTAGCTTAAAACTAGCTAAAAGCTAAGAAACAGATATGTTTTCCCAAAATAATAATAATAATAATAATAAGCCCCCTAAACAACCACACGTCCGGATTGACTATCTAATCACGTGGGGGGCGGACACACGAATTTGAAATTACTGGCGTGGCTAACGTGGCTCTGGAAACCCATTAAACATGGAGACAAGATCAAAAAGTAAACGTTTAGGGCCGCTGCCCGGGGGCGATCGCCAGGGCGCACCTGGAGCTGACGCTGGGTGTCTCAGCATGCGAACCGTCAGCGGTGAGGAGTTGAACAGGCGGGCTCCCACCGACAAACATACTACAGCCGAAATTACTGACGATGGTGACAGACTGATCAACAGGACAGACACCCCTATTGAACCTTACAGTCCAAGCACCGTATCATACACACCATCATCACCATCCCTACCATCGTCACCTTCCATAACATCATCACCCCTTGTCACCAGTCATTACACAGTTACACCAATCCCGGCCTTGAATGTTGCGCGGGAGGTAAGTTGTACCTTCTTACCCGCGTCCACCAAGGCGGGAAAAACCAGAGTTCGCATGAGATGGAGTAAAGAAGTTAACATATTCATCATGCGAACTTATTTTCACATTACGAAATTAGAGACAGATATGACCACCTATAGAAAACAACTACATGAACATTTTACACGACAATATCCAGAAATAAGCGTTTCAGAACAAAGAATATCAGATCAAAGAAGAATCATAGTTAGAAATAAACTTTTGTCTCAAGAAATAATAGATCAATTAAGAGAAGAAGTACGATCACAGTTAATACAGGAATCAGAAAGTTATACAAACACTCACACTACACAAAACACAATCGAAAACAGCCCACACGAACAACCACAATCACTCACTCAATCACAACCTTTCGTGGAAACTCAACCATACATCCAGTCACAAACATCACACACAGCTACACAAACCGAAATTTTAACTCTAACTATAGAAAATGATATCGAGACAGTTGTCGCCGATCAAAACCTGATAACAGATACATATATACAAGAAATACTTGACAAATTCAGAACAACTCTAACACAATATTCTGGGATGGACCCAGCAGCTCGACCTAATCTACCTAAACTCAAATATAGCCCTAACCTTTTCCGATTAGTTAATTTATTTAATGAAAATATATTAAAACAGTTTTTATCTGATGACGCACAATTGATAGACATACACACCCTCATTTATTGCACAGCGGTTGTCATCTCTGAAGAGCTTAACTTTAAAATCACTGAACACGCAAGAAACACTAGACAAAGAGACAAAACAATACCACCATGGCAATATAGACTAGAAAAAGACATTGACAAATTGAGGGCCGATTGTGGCAGACTTACACAATATATTAACGGTAATAGATCACAAAAAGTAGTTAAAAGAGTTGAAGATATATTTAAAAACAATTTTACTCACACAAGACACGAAAACAGTAATAAGAAACCGGAAGAATTTTTAGACACATTGAAACAAAAACTAGCACTTAAAGTCCATAGGCTTAGGAGATATAAGAAGGCACAACAGCGCAAAAATGATAATGCTATATTTGCTACGAATGAAAAAATGTTTTATAGGAATATACAGAAGCCACACACCGACTCAACAACAGAGAATAACACAGATACACCTTCAAAAGAACAATTAGAAATATTTTGGTCTAACATATGGGAACATCAGGTTCAACACAATGACAAAGCAGCTTGGATTACAGAAGAAGAAACAAAATGGAGAACTATAGATGAGATGGAGTTTAAAGAGGTAACAGAGTCTGATATCTCATATATAACAGGTAGGTTACACAATTGGAAATCACCAGGTTTAGATAAAATACAAAATTTCTGGTATAAAAAATTAACGACACTACATAAATCCATAGCTAAAAATTTTACAGAAATAATATTAGGAGAACAGAAAATACCAGAATTCATTGCAACAGGAATAACTTACATGCTCCCTAAAACTAAATATACATCAGAGCCTTCCCAATACAGACCAATTACTTGCCTACCCACAATCTACAAAATACTAACATCAGCGATTACTAATAAAATCAACTCACACATAGAGCACCATAACATAATAGCAGAGGAACAGAAGGGATGCAGGCGGGGCCACATGGGGTGCAAAGAACAATTAGTTATAGACTCTACCATCCATAAACATGCCACTACAAAAAACAGAAACCTACATTGTACTTACATAGACTACCAAAAAGCCTTCGACAGCATTCCACACTCTTGGTTAATACACATTTTAGAAATATACAAAATTAACCCCAAAATAATAGATTTTTTACGCATTATAATGACACACTGGAACTACACTTCAGTTAAATAACCGTCTCAGTACTCAGATCATCACTCGACAGATACATATTAGGAAAGGTATATATCAAGGTGATTCCGTTAGTCCTCTTTGGTTCTGTCTTGCTCTGAACCCCTTGTCTCATTTACTTAACCGATGTCGGGCCGGATATAATTTTAAACACAATAACGAAGAAACCGTTGTCTCACATCTTATATATATGGATGATATTAAATTATATGCAAAAACTGAAAAACAAATGAAAACTCTCATAGAAGCAACAACAACGTTTAGTCAAGATATTAATATGCAATTTGGGTTAGATAAGTGTAGGACATTACATATTATAAAAGGTAAAATAAAACCTGGCAACTACGCAGTGAGCGACACCGACACAATAACTGCTATGGAACCATCAGAACTTTACAAATATTTAGGATACAAGCAACTTAAAGGACTTGACCACACAGCAATAAAACAGACACTAAATACAGAATATCGAAGAAGAATTAACGCAATATGTAAAACACAGCTATCTGGAAAGCATCTTATAAAAGCCTTAAATACCTTTGCCATACCGATATTGACCTACTCATTCGGAGTGATAAAATGGTCAAAAACTGACATTGAACAGTTAGAGAGAACAACACGCACAACACTAACAAAACACAACAATCTACACCCTAAATCTGCGATCGAAAGACTCACCATCAAGAGGCAAAATGGCGGGAGGGGCCTAATTGACATCCACCACCTTTGGCAGAAACAAATTACTAGACTCAAAACGTTTTTCCATACTAAATCACGCACTAGTACCATACACAAAGCCATCACATTGAATGATTTTAACTATACTCCGCTTAACTTACACGAACAAAATACGCAAGACACAAACAATATTGACCCACAAAAGCAAAAAATTGAAAACTGGAAAAAAAAAACCCTCCACGGTAGACACCCCCATGATTTAGAACAATCTCACATTAACACAGTAGCGTCTAATAAATGGCTTAAAATAGGAAACTTGTTCCCAGAAACAGAAGGCTTCATTATAGCCATACAAGATCAAATCATAAACACAAAAAATTATAGAAAATACATTATTAAAGACCCTACTATAACAAACGATAAATGTCGCAGATGCCATATTCAACCTGAAACCATACAACATATAACTGGAGCATGCACAACCCTTACACAAACAGACTATACTCACAGACACAACCAGGTAGCAAACATCATTCATCAAAAACTTGCACTCAAACACAGTCTCATACAAAATACTAACACTCCTTACTACAAGTACACACCACAAACTATTCTAGAAAATGACACATACAAACTGTATTACGACCGCGCCATACTCACAGATAGGACCATCCTCTATAACAGACCAGATATAACCCTACAGGATAAAATTAGAAAAATAACATACCTTGTCGACATTGCAGTTCCCAACACACATAATCTACAAAAAACAATAACTGAAAAAATAAGCAAATACGCTGAACTTAAAGAAGAAGTTACAAGAATTTGGAGACAAGATAAAGTCTACGTCGTCCCCATAGTTCTCTCTACAACTGGTGTTATCCCCAACCATCTTTTCCATAGCCTGAAGTTGATTGATCTAGAAGAATCCGTTTATATAAATTTACAAAAAGCTGCCATTTTAAATACATGTAGGATAGTTAGAAAATTCATGCAGGTAGAGGAGGGAAACGTACCCTCAGCTTAATTACACACATAACACACCACACGCTGCATTTACTTGGTTTCAGCCCGTAAATGTAGCTTATACCAGCCTAAAAGCTGAGAAAAAAAGACCATACAAAAATAATAATAATATGTCGGAAAGACCAGACTGCCATACATTGTTTTCAATTATCCACAACTGTTAAGGCAGCGCATGCAAAAACCTTTGTTGTAAGAGCTATTTTTTTCCGCCTGGCTAGACAAACATTGAGATAGTTCGGCTATTATTATATCTTTATAATTTATAGCCTATAGCACTCACAAATAATGTAGCTTTCTACCAGTGAAACAATTTTTAAAATCGGTTCGTTACTTCCGGAGATTACCCCCTACAAACAAACTTACAAATTTACAAACAAATTTTACCTCTTTATAATATTATTATTATTATATATTATTATAATTAGCAGCGGCGGCGGCAGCGGAGGGCTTACCTCTGCCCCTGGCCTTGGCGGGTGCGGCGCAGGCCCCTGCCCGGTGATTGGCCGGCTTGCCAGCAGCCGCACATGCGAAGCAGTGCGGTGCGGCGTTGCACGAGGCGGCCATGTGACCGGGCTGACCGCAGCGGAAGCACTTGTCGCTGCGGTCCACCTCCCAGGTGCAGCCGCATGCCGCGTGGTTGCCCACTTGGCAGCGGAAGCACCTCAGGGGTCTGGGCTCGAGCAGTTTGACCTGCGCCGAAACCCAGCCCACCAGGAGCCTTCGACCCTCCGCTATCCTTTTGGCCGCCGACACGGGGCAACTAACCATGGCGGTTCGAAGCCCCACGAAGTCAGGGCGGATGGCGCCGACCTTGACTTGGTCGGCAGCGCACTCTCCATTCCTGACGACGGCGACCCTCAGGTCCTCCTCCGTTACGGAGTCGTCCAGGCCCATTATACGCACGTCGGCGCACTTGATGGGACTGGACACTCGGGCCTCCTCTGCATCTAGGGACGCCCTAAGCTTTTCGGCTAGAGCGTCCGCGATAGGGCCGCTGTTCGCCCCCGAAACCTCCAGCATCCAGGCGCCCGTCGCGGTGACCTTAAGCCGTAGGCCCCCGACGACCCCAAGCTCCTGGAGGCTCACCGCCTCCTTCGCCTTCGCGAGCACTTCGCGGTACGACACGCCCCTCTTGACCGCATCTGGTTGTAGCGTGATGATTACAGCCGCGTTCTTCGGGGCGCGACCCCGCGCCCCAAAGAACTAGAGAAAGGCAATTGCCCATTTGAGGCCCTCAGTGAACATTAGACTAGAGGAAAAATACTTTATGCATTAATTTTGCCATAAAAAAATATGCTTTCAGTTTTTTCCAAATGAGCGCCACTACAATCTACAACAATTCGATACTAAAAAGTAATTCTATTGAAATAACAAGAAGTTTTTTGATTTTAACGCTGGTAAAATATTGCCAGCATCAAAATAATATTTTATGTATTTTCATTAATCAATCGATTAGAATCGATTTATAAACAAATACAAAAATCTCAACGGCATATCCACGGGATTTTACTGGTATTGTAATAAAAAATCAACTAAAATATAAAAATAAGAAAAATAAATTAATAATCTTTTTTTTTAAATAATCGATATATCGTTTTCATGTTATTATTTTTTCGTGAAAATGACAACACTGACTGACACTTCGCTTGTTGCTTGCTCAATGTGGATGTGTTTTGATTTTTCTTCGATTTCTTTTACTGCGACCTGGCTTTGTTTTATGGACTTGATTTGGATTTTTACCAACGACTTTGGCTTTGTTTTATGGATTTTGTTCTCACCATCAACGACAACTTTGGCTTTGCAATTAAGGATCACGGCTGCATTCGATTTTGGATACCGATCAATAACGTTTTATACAATGACCGAAGAACATTGTGTTAATTGTGGTTTTAACCTGACTGAGATTCAAAATCATACCTTGGATCCCGAAGAAATAAGTGTGATACAGCAGTGGGTTGCACCACAGCAGGTAAATATACAAACCATAAAATGATTTTGTTGTTGCCTACATCATTATCAAATTATTTACATAAAATAATATTGTTTTAGGTGTCAAGAGATAATCTTATTTGCCACAACTGCTGGTTGGTAGTAACTGCTAGCCTGGCTCCTCAACAAGAGCCGGAAGGATCTGTACGTCAAAACAGCTGCATTTATTGTGGACGGTCTGTTAGACGGATAAGAAGTCACCTATTAAGAACAGATACAGAGAGAGAAAGTCTCATTAGAAATGTAATTATGGAATGGATTCAACCTCGAGAGGCAAGTTTTTAAAATACTTTACAAATGTATGATAAATCTGTTTACTGTTATTATTTAGTTTATAATAATAAAATATACTTTTTAGGTTTCATCCTTAAGCCGCATCTGTCATCCGTGCTGGCAGAGAGCTGACAGGGCCGCTGTTCATTTTGTACAAGAATCAGCATCAACATCTTCAGCTGCGACTAATGAATCAGAAATCATTCTACCAAGTTACACAAGGGCTGCAAATACAGAAAGACATTGTATTTTTCCGGACTGTCATGGAACTGAGAGAAAGCACATTCCTACATCAATTCGTGTGAGATTGTTATGTGATTTATCTTTTTATGTTCCTCAAAACTGCCGTATCTGTCACTTTCACCTTAGAAACTGTATATGGGACAGTTTAATTGTAGAAAATGGAAACCATACCTTCACCGCAGCATTCATTGAAGATTTGCTATCATTACTAAAAAATCAGATAGGTAATAATATTGATTTTGAAAATATTGAAGACAGCGATGATCATTTAGTTTATTATTGGCTTGGTATGTCTAAACATCAGTTTAGACGAATATTAGATGAAGTTCTTCGGTTAAATAATAGCCACAGAGGAGCTACTGGACTGGCAGCTTATTTAACTAAACTAAGAACTGGTGATTCAGATCAAAGACTTTCTACATTATTTAAAGTACCTAGAAGTACTTTGGAAAGACTAATGAATAATGCAAGAGAACTTCTTACTCAAGATTTTGTACCACAAAACCTAGGTCTACGGCACATTACTAGAGACAACATTTCTCAGAGGAATTTAATAATCCCTAATGGATTATTTGGAAGCACAAACCAAGTTAAACCCATAGTAATCATGGATGGAACTTATGTCTACATCCAGAAAAGCTCAAATTATAAATACCAAAAACAATCATACTCTCTTCACAAGTTTAGGAATTTAGTGAAACCATTTATTATAACTTGTTGTGATGGTTATATTATAGATGTGATGGGGCCCTATCCGGCAACAACATCAGATGCCGAAATTCTTAAAAATGAATTTAGTTCACAAAATGCACCAATGAGGAGATTCTTTGAACCTGGGGATGTATTTATATTAGACCGAGGTTTTAGGGACGCAATACCACTTCTAACAGAATGTGGGTATTCTGTTAAAGTTCCAGCATCACTCGAGGAAGGTGAATCACAATTATCCACTGTTGATGCTAATAATTCCAGAAAAGTCACCATTTGTCGCTGGGTTGTTGAGGTCGTGAATGGTCTATTTAAACAAGCGTTTAAATTGTTTCGGCAAGAATTTTTTAATCGGGCATCTACTCACATGATGCAAGATTTTGCAGTAGGTGCCGCATTAATTAATAGGTTTCATACTAGGATCCTAGATAGACCTGATGCTACTGAAATATTATCTATTATTAATCAAAGAATGTATATCCATAATACTTTAGCAGATTATGTAAATGAATATCATTTAAATCGCAGGAGGGCTCAATTTGTTAATATTACCGTTGGTTCTGATAATTTAAATGACTTCCCACAAGTAACAATGAACGATTTAATATTAATTGCATGTGGTACATATCAAATAAAACAAGCTAGATCATATTATGGAGAACATATTAGAGCCAACGGTATGTATAGTATTGAAATATGTAGAGAACAAAATAGCAACCTACCAAGCGAATTAATTAATGAAAACTGCTGGCTTTTGCGTGCCAAAATACAAAGTAGGCATATAAGCCGTAAGGTATATTTTGTGTACATTAGAATAAATAATAATTATGCTGGCAGAGAGGCAATTGATGCATATTGTTGTAATTGCATAATAGGAAAACGCACGGTAGGTTGTTGTGCCCATACCATGACTGTGCTTTGGTACATAGGTTGGGCAAGATATGAATCTAATATATGCCCTCCTGCGCCATTTTTAGATGATTTGTTAATTGTATATGACAATGAAGAAAATATAGATATATAAAATAGCAAAGGTGTTTTTTTTTATACCCTAATAACCACAATTGCATAAAAATATATTAGAAGCCCCCTCCTATCATAATCAAGCATTGAAAAATGATAAGTTCTTGAATTACCTCACAGTCCCACACTTTTTCAGATAGAAAAAACCTCAAAATGTTTTTATTTTTTTTAATATTTCTAAAATAGTGGCGTCAATTTGAATATAATTTTTAGATATCTAATACTATGATGATTTTAAAACACTCCATTTTTATAGTAATACTTGATGTCCATCTTGGGCCTAGGACACTATGGAGGCTAGGCATTCCCCTTTCATATTTACACTATTTGTGACATCAAGCCCTCAGGTCAGGCTAATAAAGTGTAGCAATAATAAGTTTAAAAAATACATTAAAATTAACAAAATAATAAAAAAGACACAAAAATAATAAAAGCTCATATCCTAAAACCTGTAAATCATTTTTAATTTTTTTTATTTTTTTTTTATTTTTTTTTTTTTAATTTCAATTTGGATTTTGTTTTTAATTTAATTTTTTTTTTTATTATTTTTTTTTTAATTTCAATTTGGATTTTGTTTTTAATTTAATTTTTGTTTTAATTAAGAGATAATTTTATGTGTGTGTCAGTTACCTTTATGGATCCACGTTATCCGAAATAAATGATTTTTATTTTTGTTAACGCACAGCCGTGCACCCGAACATCGCCGGCCGGCGCGGCGCGCCAGCGCCGGCATTCCGCCACAGACCGTCCCGACGGTCACGCGCTCGCTCGGGACGACGACGCTCATTTCAAGTTTATACGTGTTGCATTTTGTTAGTTATTTTGCTAATTATACTGTATTATTACCACTTCATCGTGTCGTCATTTCAAGAACCTCGTCGATTCGAGCCGGATTCATCTTTGGGACACCGTTTCGAAGACAAAGCGGAACAAAGAAGTATTGTCATTGACGAGGTCATTCGAGAAACATCGAGACACGGATTGCTACGCAGCGCGTCATCACACAAGGCGTGAATCATCCGAAGTCCTTACTACGACAAAGGATTACAAGAAATTCAAGAAATACAATCATCGCTGTGCTGTATTCAAATACAACTTTGGTTCGAGAAACCAAGATACGGGTTTGCAGTGTGGTATTTGTGAGTCCGTTCCAATATTTTTAATTAATTGCGCACTAAATTAGCCATTATTATTGGCTGAATATTTCCATTTATTTTCACAAAATTAATAATATTTATATTATATATTAATTGATATTTTAATTGTAACGCTGTGCCCATTCATTTTCCAAGAACAATTCACTCTTTCACTTTTACGTAATCTTCCATACATCATACCGCTTATTATTAGCTACATTTCTTATAGGGGAAGACCCCTCGGCACCTCGAAAATCGGCACAATACAGCAAATAAGAATTTGCTGTATTGTGCCGATTTGTACCAATACAGTGCAATCCATTGTACATTTCTAACGATTTCTTTTCGAACATTCCAGCGTGTACGAGGGTCAAAAGTTCACGGCGCTTGTACTACGTGACTCGCAGCAGTCGCGGTGTGGGCAACCAAACCTACCCTCTCTGCTTCGCACTATTTCTGCCGCCCACCTGCAAATATTTCTTTACTTGCCTGCAATTTAAAACTTAAGTATTGTTCCTCATTATTCTTTCCTTTCGCTTTTAATCGTGTGTTTATAATTATTTGGCTTTCAGCTGGGCAGTTTGAGAGTGATTTCATTGCATACTGAGCTTTGTTTATTTGCACAATGGATCTTAAATCATTAAAGAAAACCAGAGCTAGCCTAAAGGCGAAGCTTACCATATTTAAGTCATATGTAGACACATCTTTGCCTAATAAAAATCTTAATAAAGTTCAAGTTCTTGAAACAACAGCTCGCTTAGACAAAATACTAGATTTGTACAATGAGTTCGACTCCGTTCAGACTGATATAGAAAGTCTTGTGGAAATTCCAGGTGATGAGCACAAGGAACGGGAAACATTCGAAACCAGCTACTTCGGTTGCGTGGCTGTCGCGCAGGAACTGGTCAGCGCTGCCTCTGCGGAGCAGGGAGCCGAGTCGGTGACGGGTTCTAGTGACAATGCTGGACAGCCGGGTGGGCCAAACATTAAATTACCTACTATCAAATTGCCGATCTTTTCTGGACGCTATCAGGAGTGGCTAGAATATCACGACACTTAAGTCCTTAATACACGATAACACAACAATACCTAAAATTCATAAGTTCCATTATTTGAGGAATTCATACATAACATCATACATACATAACATCACGCCTGTAATCCCCGAAGGGTTAGGCAGAGGTGTACAAATTAGTACACCCACATTTCGCCAGTTATGTTTTTAGTCCCATGTAATAGGGGGCGAGCCTATTGCCATCAACCGGGCACAAATCCAGACTCCGAGGCTGCTACTGAGAAATTCCTGATGGAAAAACCCAATAACACTTTTCCCGACCTGGGAATCGAACCCAAGACCTCATGCACAGCAGTCGCGCTTGCGACCACTAGACCAACGAGGCAGTCAACACGAGGAATTCATTAAAGGATAATGCATCAGTAATTATTAAATCATTAGAATTCTCCGCAGATAATTATGATGTCGCATGGGATTTGCTATGTGACCGATATCACAACGATCGAATTTTAGTCAACAATCACATACAAGAATTATTCAATATACAACCAGTAGTTCAAGAATCCTCACAGGCCTTAAGAAACATAATAGACTCAGTCAATAAAAACTTAAGGGCTTTAAAAACATTAAATTTACCTACCGAACACTGGGACATGATCATTATACACATGGTGACTAGTAAGTTAGACCCATCCACAATACGTGACTGGGAAAAGGAACGCAACAATATTACAAGATTACCCACTTTACATGATTTTAATACATTTTTAAAAAATCGTGCCGATATCCTAGAAACCGTGGAAGAATCATCACCACATACAAAACAGCAACAAACACAGCGCAGACACAGCGATACCACTCACAACCGTTCTAGGACATTCCTAGTCAACCAAACCCAAAAACAAGCACTATTTAAATGTCCTGTGTGCAAGAATAATCACTCTATTTACCAATGTGTAAAGTTTAAATCAATGCCGATCGAGACGCGTATTGAACGAGTCAAACAATTAAATTTATGCACAAACTGCTTGCGGTCAGGACACAACGAACAGCGTTGTCGGCTTAGTTCCTGCAGGCTGTGCACACAACGTCATAACACTATGTTACACAATAATGACACTGTTCCTAAGGCTTCAACTTCATCAGAAGGATGTGTTGTTTTACCCACCGTACAGGAACAGAAACAAACAGAACAAGTAGTGTCACGCTCTCATCCGTACATCACAGTCAGGTACTCCTATCCACAGCTATAATCAACATACAAGATTCGAATGGTCAAACACACAAGGTTCGGGCACTACTCGATAATGGAAGCACCTCTAGCTTCATCACAGAAACATTACGAATTAAGTTAGGAATACTCAGTTATTCCACTTCGCTATTAGTACAAGGATTGAACAATCAGTCCTCAAAAATTACACAAAGATGTGACGTCACAATATCGTCACTCACAAACAGTGGTTATACAATTGACGTCATATACAGTCCACTGCCATTTCTTAAACCACAATGAGATCGAAGAGAAATTAGACAAGTTTTTCGAACTAGAATCAGTTCCTACCACTCAACAAATCCATACTAAAGGTGAGAGTGAGTGTGAACAAATATTTGCACAAACTACAAAGCGCCACCCAGATGGCAAATTTATTGTTACAATACCATTAAAAGAATCACCTGAAACCTTAGGAGATTCTACACAGCAAGCTCTAATACGGTTCCAATCATTGGAAGGTAAATTTAAACGCAACCCCGAGTTCAAAGAAAAATACACAAAGTTCCTCGACGAATATTCGACTCTAGGTCACATGTCAGAAAACACAACTACACCAAGCGATATCATCTCATACTTTATGCCACATCACGGTGTCTTGCGTGAAGATAGCTCCACTACAAAGTTACGCACCGTCTTTGATTGTTCAGCCGTGACAAGCACTGGCAAGTCACTAAACGACATTCAGCATATAGGCCCAACTGTACAGGACGATTTACTTAGCATATTAATCCGATTCCGACAATATAAGTTCGTAGTGACGTCAGATATAGAAAAGATGTACAGACAAATCTATGTACAAAATAGTCAACGATGTTTACAACAAATATTTTGGCGGTCAGATCCAAGCCAGCCAATTAAACAATATAAATTAAACACTGTCACATACGGGATGGCCTCTGCGCCGTATTTAGCGACCAGATGCCTAGTCCAGTTGGGCCAAGAATGCACCGATAAGGACGTACGTGAATCAATTCTACATGATTTCTACGTTGATGACTATATATCCGGGCATGAGGATGAAAAAACACTAATACAAAGATGTAAAGGCGTCATTAAAATGTTAGGAGGCGCTCATTTCCACCTACGTAAATGGCGGTCTAATAAACCGTCTATCCTCGATGATATTATTGCTAATGAAACCAACAACACAGACAATCTATCAAACCTAAACAAGGTTGATCACGCAAAAACACTAGGTTTACTCTGGACCTGTAAGAAAGATACATTATTATTTTCAGTACAAAAAATTTCAAATGAAACCACAAACAAACGCGCAATTCTATCTACTATTGCTCAAGTGTTTGATCCGCTAGGTTTAATTAATCCCTGCATGTTACAGGCAAAACTTATACTGCAAACACTGTGGGCAAAAAATATCACATGGGACGATCAGTTACCCGCCGAAGTTGAGTCACAATGGCACGACTTTATTAAATACTTACCAGAAATTGCTAAAATTGAAATTCCTCGTAGGGTGTTGTGTGATCAATACATTAAGGTCGAATTACACGCATTTTCAGATGCCTCAATTAAGGCCTATTCAGCTTGTATATATGTACGTACTATCGGCAAAAGTTCCGCATGCTCACCTTTAAGGCGATTATCGCATAGCACCGCTGTCGACTCGGTCACCGTATGCATGCGTTTTGACCAATAGGAAGCGAATTTTAGTTGTGTTCGTCATAATACAATGACGTGTAGAAGCGGACACTCACACTAGTGTGCGGGCGCACATTAGTAACCTGTTTCCCTCGTTTGTTAAATGTTTTTTCAATGTTCACAGATTCTAATTGTCGTTTCGGTTTCAAACTATGATATTATGGCCCGCGTGAGCTCTTTTATAAATCATTGTTGACAAGAAGTTATTCCGTACTCATTATAATAAATTATGTTTGATTTAGAAAATGTGTTATTGGTATTATTTAATAAGTATCAACCTTCCACAAAAAATTATATTTCGTATTAAGATAACATGTAAACAACTACTAGTGACTCGCCCCAGCTTTGCACAGGTGTTACAAATCACTGACGTTAAGTTTTTCTCTAATATAATTTATACACCTAAATTTCTATGAATTCTGTATATTGGTAAAATCCTACGAAAATCAGTACTCCAGTATTTGAGACTTTTTTATTATATGTAGGGATAAGAATTTTATCCGCTTGAAAATTCTATTCTTACAGAGCATTGATTACTGGAGAATTGAAAACAGATATTGACTAATAAAATGCACATTTTTAGTTTATATTAATTCAATAAAAAACTGTTTAGAATTTTTTTATTAGCACGCTTTCATTAGTTTCATCTGTAACTAACTCTATTATAAAATATTGGAAATCTTACCTCTATGGGTAGTAAAGTGCTTATTTTATTTTTAAATTATTGTTAATTTTGGGTAGTTATTAAATATTTTCATCTCATGTGTAGTAGGTAAAAGATTTTTGCTTTAAAATAACTCTTAGTGTGAAATATGCACTGGGTTCTTTATAATTCACTTATGACTTGCCAATTTTTTCAGAAAAATAAAACAACAATTTAAATTAAAATTTATTTTTATGCATCTTTTCTTGAAAAAATTACATAGAAAGAAAGAAAAACTGTTTATTTACACAAAAATGACGCACATTACATAAGAAAACATGTAAGAAAAAGAAAAATAAAAACAAGTTAGTATTAAGTCTAAAAAACTAAAGGCAAAAAAAATACAAATAAGAAATATGCGACACTACCGCGCGAAATGGCATTAATAGCATAATTGTCTTGTCAGGCAATCAGCCTAGCAGGTTGTTCATATTTATAGGTAAAAATAAATAATACAATAATTTTATTACCTAATTATTAACATAAGAAATATATAATTATTTTTTTAAACTAGGTATACATATCTTATAATAATTATTACACACGTTATTTTAGCATACCACATAATATTATACATTACACTTACTTTAATACATTATTTATCAAATACTAGCTGTCTCGCGCGGTTTCCACGCGTTTTTAAAAGTTATTGCTCCATGATGAGCGTGATATTTATGTGTTCCAGAAACGCGTGGCTTATTCCCATATCATACTATACTGAGTCTTGGTGTTTCTTTGCCTCATCCATCTTTTTTGTTTTTTTTTTTTTTTGTTCGTTATTTAGTTTTTATCTACTTAGTTTATTTTGTTATATATGTGTATAGACGTGTGTGTATGTGTTAAATATGAGCAGGCATTCATGGAAAATCAAAAATCAAAATCAAATCATTTTATTTGCATAATATGGGTTTTTCAGGAGATGTTACATTGTTTGTTGTTTCACCATACTCAGCCTATATATAAGCATGCAAAATTTGGTTAATCTTACACTTATGTTACTATGGAACACGTTGTTTATAATATTTTTCCTAAATCTGGCTATCATACAAAAATAATTACTAGATGATAATATCATATACAATAACACTGGTAGTTTCAGACATTAGCTCGATTAAACAAACAAATATTCAGATTTACTATATTATTAGTACACATTTATTTACATTGATTAAACAGGACGACTTTAAAATAACTGGCACAATCATTGGACAAAATAACATTAAAATAATAATATTAAAGAATTAGAATAATAACTGTTAGAATGATTGAAATAATATACCAAAATAAAGGTTGTAAGAAAACACATCAAACTGACACCACCCTGAAATTTAAATGATTTTTTCCTGCAATGAAATGATTTATCGTGGTAGTAAACACCATTAAAAAAAATGTGATAAAAAAATCTCAAAACTGATCTATTTCGAAACAATTAATAGGTATTAAAATTAATATTTTTTATTATTTTTGAAAACAATATCATTTTTAAGGATTCTTTAAAAGAATACAAATTGCAAAAATATATTATGTAAAAAAATCGCATAATAGAAAGTAAAGTTTTTCAAAGAGGATCTCATATCAATTTCAAGAAATTTAAATTAAATATAACAATAAACCTGTCAATAATCGCAAATCAATATTTTTAACGTCACTATTTGGGCCACCTGAATGTTAAAATTAAATTATACATTATTAAAAAACGAATACTTTGTCGCTGCTCCTCCCGCGTCTATAACTGCATCGCACCGGCTACGCATGGACCTAACCAAGACTTCGCACAAGTTTGAACCCTTAATGTATCCCAAGCTTCTTCGCAATGGGTGAAAAGTGCTTCCTTGGTTCTTTCTGTCCTATTAACCCATTTCTAAACCATAAAACCCCATAAATTTTTAATGGGGTTTAAGTCTGGCGATCGGGAGGGCCATGGCACTGTTTTAATTTGTGGTTGCTCTCGCAACCACTCTCGAACAATTAGCGCACGGTGTATCGGGCAATTATCTTGGAAAAAATAAAACTCTGGCACCTCCATTTCTGGAAACACCGTGCGCATAGTCGGTAACATAATATGTTCAAGCACATCTTTATATGTGTGGCCATTTGCCCTCCCCGGTATGAAAGCCAGTTCGCCTGGTCCAGCAGCACTCATACAGCCCCACATATTCACGACAACTCGTCCTGATTCTGCATTTGGGATAACATTTCGAGGCTAGTATCTTGTGTTATCTATACGCCATAAATTCCGATGACCTTGTTAGCTAGAGTCGAAGTCTCTGTAGTCCCGAGCGAATCGTACGCGAGCAGCTTAGAGTCAAAATATTTTTTTTTGCGGGCCGTCTGTGCTGCACTCCAGCTCTATGTAACTCGTTCCGAATAGTTTGCATTTAAACATCACATTCTTGTGCGAAATTGCGAGTAGGTGTAAATGGGCTTTCTTGAAATGTAGCTATCATATTGGCCAATTGCCCTTCGTTGATACCCCGAGGTCGAGGTGCACGAACACGCTGAGTTAGATCTTCTTCTTCATATCTGCGCACCCAACGGCGCACTGTGGTTCTCTGTAAAAAAAAGTAACAATTAGGTTTTTGATCAATTTTTTTTTGTGATAAATGAAAAGATATACAATATAAATTTTATTGCAAAACTATTTTTTAATTTTTTATTTTCGTTATAGTCAAAAGTTATTTTAAAATAAAAATTTACTTTTGAATCCAGTACCGAAAACCCCCGAATAAACATGAGCGCGTGTGACGTCATACGTTTAGCTGCCAGATGAAGTAAGTAAAAATTATGAAGTCACAACTATAGTCATGTGATATTTTTTTAAATTTTGACAATTTTTAATTATTTGTAATTAATTGAAATAATTTTCTTAACGTTTGTTGTATTAAATAGCAACATTATTAATAATAAATTAAATACTATGTATTAAACACCAATATATTTTTTTTCAAATTCCCTGTTAGCATCATGTGACAATTTCACATAATATTGGAATTAAACAATACATTACTAGCAGTATGCAAAAGGATTAAGTTATTAACAAATAAACCCTAACTTTTTAAATATCTATTTTAGTTATTAACATTGTTATCTGTATTTTATACGGATAGTAGACCACAAATAGATATTTAACAATGGCATTGTAGTAAATTCGTATTAAAATAAATAGTATTTAAACATTGTGTAAAACTCTCCCAAGCAAATTTGTGCATTATTGTTAACGACATAAGTGCGGTAACTCAATTTCAAAATACATTGATGACTTAAAATGAAGGGCCATTGTTTAATAAGCAGGTGTTGAAAGATTTGTTATCGGGTCATAAAATGTCCAAACAATGTCTTTGAACGCGCCGATATTAAAAAAAGAAAGGAAAAAACAAACCTCTTTTTAAATTACTATTTTAAATATTATGTAAACGTAATTTCTTATTAAATTTTTGCAAAATTCTAAGTTATGTATTTTATTAATATTTATCGCAAATAAGCGATCTACCTCGACTTCGCACGAGTCTTACAAATCACTAACATGCTCGGCTTTGCTCTTTAATAATTTGCATACGCATAAAAACCTTCCAAAACAATTCTGTAAATGAGAGTGAGAACCAATAACAAAATCCGTTGCATTGTTTAGAAAAAAATAGCGGAGAATCAGACAGACAGACAGAAACAGCGACTTTGCTTATACTACATTATTTCTTTTACACAGAAACGCATAACACACGATTTCCTTAGAATAAAATTTCTAATAACTACAACAAATATTCGAAATATAAAAAATGCATGTAGGTTTCTTTTAGGCATTCAAATATAATATGAATTATTAAAAATTTGTTTGTAACATCCGATTTAATCTATAAAACTCTATAGTCGGGCCGACGGCGACGTCGGCGTCGGCTCGCGAAACAATAACTTTTAACGGTAACAGAAGAAAAAAAATGAGTAAATATATAGCTCAGTACAGGAAACCAACATGCACTTAATTTATTTCTATCTCTAGATAAAAAAAATAACTTACTTGTAGATTTAACTCCAGCGCAATTTGGGATATATTCAATCCTTGTCTATGCAAGACAATGATTTCATTTCTTTCTTCCTGATTGAGGTTTCGGGTTGTCATCGTTAATGACAAAACACAGCCCTCAGGTAGTCACGATACACAGTCCAGGATACGAGCAACGGTCAAAAAGAGTTCCACGATCACAGTCCGGTATACAAAGCAAAGGTCACAGTTGGGCAGGCAATAAGTCCGATAGAAATAAACAGGTCGTAAAATAAAATTGGGATGAAAACGGGAAGCGTGAACAATTAGCGAGATGCAAATCGGCACTGGCTAATGTTTGTTGACATTTTTTGCCGCACGCACTTACTGCACTCACACAAATATGTATTGTCTCTAATTGGGTGGAGCAAGGAAGGGGCGTGGTCTGTCACTATCTGCGCTTCCGCAGGACTATTTTCTTAACTGAGCATGCTTAAGTTTTGCCGATAGTACAGTGTCCGAGACCGGAAATGTACAGGTACAATTGCTACTTGCAAAGAGCAGAGTGGCGCCACTCAAGCAAAGGCTAACTATGCCCAAGTTAGAGCTTTGCGGCGCCCTTCTAGCTACAAGGATAATGACGAAGGTAGTAAATTCATTACGATTAAAAATTGACTCCACATCTTATTGGTGTGACTCAACTATTGTGCTGGGCTGGATTAAAACATGCAAATTAAAGTTAAAACAATTTGTTTACAATCGAATTAATGAGATTACCAAACATTCTGACCCTAATTCGTGAAATTATGTTCCCACTGAAATGAACCCGGCTGACATAGGTTCACGCGGGCTCAACGCATCTCAACTACGATCTTCACTTTTGTGGTGGGGAGGTCCCCACTTCCTACATCAAACAGACATGCAGTTGCCTACACAATCACAAAATATAAACATTACTAGTTTGCCGGAAATTAAACATCAATGTTATTTGTCAACAGATGACTCACATTGTCACAATGTTGACTATTTCAACAATTTTTCTGATTTTAGTAAATTACAACGTACCTTAGCTTATGTAATAAGATTCATTTTTAATTGTCAACATACTAGCAGTAAAATGACAGGTCCATTGACTGTCAAAGAGCTCAATTCTGCGTTGGAAGTTTTATGCAAACGAGTACAATGTGATTCATATTGTAAACAATACTCACAGTTACTTCACAAACGCCCATTGTCTCCTAAAGACAAACTTCTCAAATATAACCCATTTATTGACCATGGAGGAATTATAAGAGTAGGAGGTAGGTTGTCAAACTCACACTACGACTACAACACAAAACACCCTATCTTACTCGACGCATCACATCACATAACCAAAATATTAGTCGCGCACTATCACAAAATTCTTTTACATGCTGGACCACAGCTGTTGTTATCAACATTGCGTCACAAATACTGGATAGTCAACGGTCGTAATCTTTGTAGGAAAATAACTCGAGATTGCATATGTTGCCTTAGATTTGCAGGTAAAACTTACCAACCTATCATGGGTAATCTACCTTTCCAAAGATTGCAAGCAGACTATCCATTCAGTAACACAGCTGTGGATTATGCTGGCCCTATCATGATGGCGAACAGAAAGGGTCGTGGCTGTCAGCTAAAGAAATCATACATAGCTGTTTTTGTTTGCCTAGCAGTGAGGGCAGTACACATAGAACTCGTAACCGATTTGACTTCTGAAGGCTTCATTGCAGCTTTAAATCGGTTTGTTGCCCGCAGAGGTAAGCCAGCTACTATCTATTCCGATAATGGAACTAATTTCGTGGGCGCAACGAAATAGCTAAGTTTCTAAAAAATCAATCTAATGATATTATTTCATGCGCTGCTGAAAATGAAATCGGTTTCAAATTTTAACGGCGTAGCAGAGGGGTCTGTTAAATCAATTAAAAAACATTTAAATCACGTACTGTCTATGGCTCATCTAGATTACAAAGAAATGAACACTGTGTTGATTCAAATCGAGGCAATACTTAATTCTAGACCTCTCACTCCAATTTCATCTGATCCATCAGATTTAGTTCCACTCACGCCAGCGCATTTCTTAATTGGACGTACACTCACTATGCTACCTGCTCCCCAGGTCGACCAGGCTCCACTTCATACGCTCTCCAGATATAAAAGGATACAATCGTTAAAAACACATTTTTGGAATCGTTACTACAAGGAGTACGTTTCAGAATTGCAGATCCGAAACAAATGGCGCACAGACAAAGGACAACCACAGCCAGGCGATATGGTTATCATTAAGGACGACCGACTGCCGCCTAACAGATGGCTGCTGGGCCGTGTCACCACAGTCTACCCTGGCACTGACGGCGTCAACCGGGTGGCAGACGTAGCAACTACTTCAGGAACTTTACGCAGAGCTTGGAACAAGCTCTGTCCATTACCAATGAAGTTGGACCAGGATGCTGCTCCTGCTCCAAGGGGGCCAGTTTGTTAACGCACAGCCGTGCGCCCGAACATCGCCGGCCGGCGCGGCGCGCCAGCGCCGGCATTCCGCCACAGACCGTCCCGACGGTCACGCGCTCGCTCGGGACGAAGACGCTCATTTCAAGTTTATACGTGTTGCATTTTGTTAGTTATTTTGCTAATTATACTGTATTATTACCACTACATCGTGTCGTCATTTCAAGAACCCTCGTTAACAATTTTTTTATTTTTTTTTATTGAGAAGTTGTAAATTACTTAAAGAAAAAATTAGTAATTATAATATAATTGTGAATAAAACTCAAAACAATTGTGAGGCTGAAATTCAACGATCACAGTCGGAGATTCTCCATTTACGGGATTCCTTGAACTTAATAACAGCTAAATAAGAAATTTCTCAAAAGGAAATGGGAGAATATATTCTGGCTATGAACAGCTTGGCGGAACAATGTAGCGAGAATGAGAGAATGTTTAATTCTTTGACTAATAATCTAACACCAGATTATAATCATGATTCATCAAGCTGTTCACGGTCAGCTATCCTTCATGAGTCTATACCATCAGAGACTCAGCCTGTGGAATCGTTTGACAGTCTTGTCAGTACTTCCCTCGCTACACAAAAATCAGAAATAATTGTAAATAATAATGACCAAATTTTCATGTACTGTGATGAAATAGGTAAAAATATGGGTCATGTACTACACCATCATTTAGATAAACAGGTAATTAATTGTTGTATGCCTGATGCCAGTTACAGTGGTATTCTGGAGGAAGTATTAAGTAAGGAGTACAGCCCATCTACTACTATTTTAATTTTAATTGGGAGAAGGGGAAATGCAAACAGTTCCAAAATAAAGAAGTATATTGATAGTTTAGCCATGTTAAATGTAGATAAAATAGTGCTGTTTGCCTTTCCATATGGCAATGGTCTGTCACAAACCGAAAATAACATTAGATATAGATATGTCTATATCTAATGTTATTTTCGGTTTATATATATATGAAAATAAACACTATGACAGTGTATAATAAAAAGTTTGAATTTATTGACTCATTTATGTACTCATTAGTCAAAAATATTTTACGAAGATAATTACTATCTTTGCAATTTTTATAAAGCACAGGTAGCAAAGTCGCTATCATATTGTATTTATAAGTCTGCTAAGTGTTTGGCTAACTATACTGCCTCTATTAAGCAGTCACGTCATCTTCATTGAAATAAGCAGAACTTGGAATTTGTTCCAAGCAATTTAAATTACAACATGGGACAATAGAGTCACACTCTAGCACTAATTCAATTACCAAATTAGACTTGTACCCAAATTCAAGGGGTTTTGAGACAATAGAGTTAAACTCTAGCAATAATGTAAGCCATTCTTTAATATCACACCCATCAGATTCTTGTAACATAAGTGAACTTACCAGCAATAATTTAAAAATAGTTCATCAAAATATACAGGGTGTGATAGGTAAAGAATTAGAATTGGAGCTGTTCATGAACTGTAGTTTTGTTGATATTTTATGTGTAACTGAACATTGGTTAAAAATCCACCAGTTCATGTTCAGCTTTAATAATCACCTGGTGGCCAGCTCGTTCAGCAGAGTGAATATGATACGGGGTGGCTCCCTCATCATTGTTCGCAACAATATTAAATTTAAGGAACGTAAGGACATAGTAAGCCTCTCTGTTGAGCGAGTTATTGAAATAGCTTACATCGAGCTTGAGCAGTTCATTGTAATGAGCGTGTACAGGCCCCCATGTGCTTGCTATGATATTTTTGAAAAATATATGGAGGAAGTATTATTAATGACTTGTAGTAGTAATAAAACAGTTGTTGTCTGTGGAGACTTTAACATTAATATACTAGAAAAATCAGCTACTGTAAATATTTTTTTAACTTTATTGAAGTCATATAACTTGTACCACACATTCCTTGAGCCAACTAGAATAACTGCCACTAGTGCCACCTGCATTGACAATATTTTTACAAACTTAAGACCATCCAGCCGTTTAATTATAAACAAGTTGGACTCTGATCACTGTGGCCAGTTAGTTACTTTCCGTCAAAAAATAGTTGAAGCTCAAAGGAAGTTTGTGAGTTTTGTTCCTGTATACAAAAGTCGTTTAGTACAATTTAAAAGTAATTTAATGGAAAAGCTACCGAGTTTGCCTTATCACATCAACCCGGACAATGCATATAGTTTATTATTTAATCTTATCAATTGTGAATTCAGGAAAGTTTTCACCTCAAAAACATTACCTGCTTGTGACCGTGTTAAATTTAGTGACTGGGCAACACCGGGTATTTATAAAAGTAGGGAAAGGTTATATGATTTTTCACTGTACAAATCATATAACCTTTCCCTACTTACAACAAGACGAAACTTTCAAAGAATTTGTTTAAAAATACTCTAAAACTTTTAAAAGAGCCTGTTCCTCAGCAAAAGCCATACACATAAGAAATAAAATAAAATTATCTGGTAACAAAATTAAAACAACTTGGAATATTATTAATTCAGAAACGGGAAGAACTACAGTACGCAACCGTGATTTCCATTTGAAAATCAACAATGTAGATTTTAAAGCAGACATGGACGTGGCAACAGAGTTTCAAAACTTCTTCACTAATATTCCAATTTTAACAACCAGGACTCTGTCGTCGTCGTCCACTTCTGCTTACTCTATACTAAAAGAATGTGTACCAGAATGCGACAAACATTTTGAATTTATTGTTGTGACTGCTAAAGATATTGTTGATTCCTTTAGGGATCTAGATGTAAAAAAAACTGCCGACCTTTGGGGATTATCGGTACATATCATGTCTGAAATGATTGATGTAATTTCTCCTTTTTTAGCAATTGTTTTTAACTCTGGCATTGCATCTGGTGTATTTCCTGACCTGGGCGCCTACCGCCATCTCTTATAACAATATTATTTTAATATTACTTTGTAATTTCTGTTGTTGCATTTTCAACTTTCGGCGCTGATCCGAGCGTTGAAAATCCAACAGTGTGGAAGGCAAAATAATATTAGAATAATATTGTTTTAAGAGCTTGTGGTTGGCCCCCTGATGAAACTTAGTAAAGTGATTCCACTGTTCAAATCTGGTAGTATAACTGATCCCACGAATTTTCGGCCCATCTCCATATTACCCACATTGAGTAAAATCTTTGAAAAATTAATTTTGAATCAAATGTTAAGGCATTTTAATAAATATAATTTACTCCATCTGAGACAGTACGGTTTTACAAAGGGTCGTTCAATTATAGACGCGGACGTGGAGTTACTTAAAAACATATTTGAGGCCTGGGAGGAATCGCGGGATGCTCTTGGCATTTTCTGCGACTTATCCAAGGCCTTTGATTGCGTACACCATAATACACTCATCAGGAAATTGCACCACTATGGTATCAGGAACAGAGCTCTCGACCTTCTGACTTCTTATCTGAACAACAGAATTCAGAGGGTTGATGTCAATGGCAAAATGTGTGCAGGATCTGCGGTCACCATGGGCGTTCCGCAGGGTTCAATTCTAGGACCTTTCCTGTTTTTGATTTATATTAATGACTTACCTTATTACGTAAGGGATAATCACAAGATTGTATTGTTCACGGATGACACTTCACTAATCTTTAAAATCAAGCGACAGTTAGAAAATTTTGACGAAGTTAACAATGCACTCTGTAAATTTGTCCATTGGTTTAATGTAAATAATCTTCTGTTAAACGAAAAAAAAACGAATCTCATTAAATTTTCAACGCCAAATGTCAGGCAGCTAAGCACCAATGTTCAGCTTAATGAAATAGAGTTGAATCCTGTTGAGTCAACGGTGTTTCTTGGAATTACCATTGACGCCAAATTACAATGGGGCCCGCACATAGAAAAATTGTCAGGCAGGCTCAGTTCGGCCGCCTATGCTGTTAAAAAGATTCGACAGATAACTGATGTGGATACAGCCAGAGTTGTTTATTTCAGTTATTTTCATAGTCTCATGTCGTATGGAATTCTTCTCTGGGGAACCTGTGCGGACATTAATACTATCTTTGTTCTACAAAAAAGGGCTGTTCGAGCCATTTACAACTTAGGTCTACGGGATTCCCTTCGAGAGAAATTCAGAGACATCAATATTCTGACTGTAGCCTCACAATACATATTTGAAAACCTCGTGTATGTACTATCGGCCAAAGTTTCGCATGCTCACCTTTAACCTTTTAACCGCCCGACTTCAAAACAGTTGGCATGCCCCCAGCGCCCGGCACAGTGAATCGAAAATCAAATACCTACAAAAAAGAGGGATGTGCAATATTTAACTTTGCGATGTCGATATTTCGTTTTAATAACGAAACTTGCATTTACGAGCGTGGTTAACTAACAACTACATCTCACCAAGCTTAGTTTGCATCTCGCGTCATTTACGTCACACTGACGCTTAGGTACGGGTTGCAAAAAAGGATTCGCTATGACTTTAAAAAAGTAAACAAATGTTTGTTAGATTTTACTTTGCATTTTCTTGTTTTTAACATTATATTATACGTAGGTACAGGGGTACACGCCGCATTCCAGCGAGGGGTAAACTTAGCTTGGTGGAGTGGGTGTCGGTCAGAATACCTCCCCGCGTGCCTATCGGCTGCTTGTCCTTCTGGACTCGTCTGGAGGGAACGGCAGCTGATAGACTGGTGCACCCTGGGCGCGGGTAGTGATCTTCCCTGAGGAATGGGAAGCGATTCCTATCCTCTGGGGAATGTCACTGCCCGTGGCAAAAGTTCTGACGGGAGGGGTCCATTTTGGACCATGCGCGTTTCTCCGCGTGTCCCTCTGATAAGCAGAGGGCACAGCGGAGTAGTGAGGACGGGCTCGGCGTGCACTTACCCTGCCACCGAGCAGACAGAGAGGGATGTCGCCCCTTCCTGTCACCGTCGTAATATCGTAACCCATGTTGGAGTGTCGTGGATCACGTCTCGCAGCTTCAACTGGGACCGAGGGTCTTGGCTTAACCGCCCGGACCGCGAGGTAGAAAACCTCTATAAAAAGTCACCCCGAATCCCAAGCGGCGGCGCACCGTGAGGGGATGTATGGCTGACGGGTGTTCCTATGGAACAATCAGTCATTAGTGCGAACCACTTGTTTTTGGTTGGTTGGTTGGATAATGTTTATACTCGTGGGAACAGTAATGGAAAATTATAATATAATAAATAAAGACGTAGATGGGAGGAAGGGGGATGCTGGGTCGGAGTCCGATTCGGCCCCCAGCGTGGTGAGCGTGGGTAGCTCAGCGACTGCGGCAAGCGCACGGGAAGTTCTTTTCCGCAAGCGGCCCAGACCGGAGGACGACCGGGCGTCGCTCTCCGAGGAAGAGTCGGCCTCGTCTCGCAAGATCCCCACCAGCAAACGCGGTGGGGTCCAAGAGCGAGGCCTAGGAAGGGGAATTGCCCGGAGGAGCAGCGTTGCCGGGCGACCAGCGACGCCTGCTGCGGAAGGTCGGCACCTGGGCGAGACCGGTGTCGACATGGCCCATTCCGGGTCATCTTGCGACGAGGTAGGCGCAACTGGCGGCTCCGATGGTGAGCGTAAGGCCAGGTTTGTGGAGGCTGTGGAAGCAGCCGTTGCAAGTTTGGCCCGGAAAAAGGTGAAGGGGTCGAAGACCAAAGCCATGGACGCGGCTTCAGCCACCATAATGGCGGCGGCAGAGGCCAACTTCACGGGCGCAGCAGGGGAGGTTCCCAAACTTCGGGCGGAGGTGGCTCGCCTGTCGGCCGCCATGGAGCTCCTAGTTGAGGAGAATAGGAGGCTCCAGGCGGACCTGGCCGAGCTTCGCGGGTCCAGCCCCCGCCAGGCGCCCAAATCGGGGGGCCAGCGAAGCCAGCCCTTGCCAGTTGAAAACCAGGTTCTGGACCTGGTACGGCAGGAGCTGGCGGCCTTCAAGGCACGGTTCTCCGTCCTGGAGGGTATCGTGCTGCGCCCCCCTCTGGCGGCGAGCGGGACGGCCCCGGGCGGTGGCAAAAGGGTCACCTATGCGGCCGCCGCCTCAGTGCCGAAGCCGGGTAACCAGCCCCCCAGTAGGGCTGGGCCGGCCCCTGCAAAACCGGCGCCGGCACAAAATGTGGCGTCCCAAAAGAGGAGCAAAGCGGCGCCCCAGCCGCCGCCTCCCCCTCCGCCCTCTAACCCTCCCGCCACTGAAGCCGAATGGCAGGTGGCCGGAGCGAAGGAGAAGGGACGAAAATCAGCCAGATCGGCCAGAGCGGCCACGAAAAGAGCGGAGGAGCGGCGGCGACGCAAGGAGCGAAGCGTCGCGGCAAAACTTCGCGCCCCTAAGACCGCGGCTGTAGTAATAACGCTACAGCCGGAGGCAGCCAATAGGGGCGTGACGTACGGGGAGGTTCTCACCAGGGCCAAAGCGGCGGTGAACCTCTCCGAGCTCGGGATCACCGGGGGACTCAAGCTCAGGGTTACCGCAACAGGGGCCCGAATGTTGGAGATCCCCGGTGCCACCAGCGGCCCGTCCGCTGACGCTCTGGCCGAAAAGCTCAGAGCGTCCCTAGACGAGGACGAAGCCCGAGTGTCCAGACCCGTCAGATGCGCAGACATGCGCATCCTAGGGCTGGACGATTCGGTCACCGTGGAGGAGGTGGTGGCCGCCGCGCGCCGTCGCCAGGACGGGTGGATACCCTGCCGAGCAGGTGAAGGCAGGCACCATCCGTCCGGGGCGCGCGGGCATGCAGACCATCACGGTCAGCTGCCCCGTGACGGCGGCCAGAGCTATTGTTGGTGGCCGAAGGCTGCTGGTGGGTTGGGTCGCGGCGCAGGTCAAACTGCTGGAGCCCAGACCCCTGAGGTGCTTCCGCTGCCACGTGGGGAATCACGTGGCATGCCAGTGCGCCTCGGAGGTGGGCCGCAGCGCTCTCTGCTTCCGCTGCGGTCAGCCCGGTCATAAGGCCGCGACATGCGATGCCCCGCCGCACTGCGACGCATTTGCGGGGGCTAGCAAGCCCGCGGATCACCGGGCTGGGGGCAAGGCCTGCGCCGTACCTGCCAGGGCCCGGGGAGAGCCCCGCGCCACCGTCCCCGCCACTGTTGCCGCCGCCGCCACCGCCGTCGCCGCGGTCGCACCCACGGCCTCTGTCGCCGCCGTCGCCGCAAAGGCCGTACAAGGGCCCTCACAAGAGGCCCTCGAGGGGGCTGCAATGGATTGCCAATAACGGCTCCATTGCGCCTCCTCCAGGCGAACATCAACCACTGCGCCTGCGCTCAGGATCTGCTCTTCCAGAGCATGGCGCAGTGGTGGATAAATATCGCCGTGGTCGCTGAGCCGTACTTCGTCCCGCCCAGGGAAGACTGGGTGGAGGACCTTAGCGGCTCGGTGACCATAATTGCGTCGGCCGCCGCCGGCACCCCGTCCCTTGAAGGAGTCAAGAAAGGACAGGGGTGCGTAGCAGCCCGGTTCGGGGGGATTGTTGTAGTTGGTGTCTACTTCTCCCCGAACCGAACTCTCGCCGAGTTCCACAACTCCCTCGTGGAGTTGAGTGTCGTCGTCGCAAGCCATTCCCTCCCCGTGCTAGTGCTCGGGGACTTCAATGCCAAGAACGTGGCTTGGGGTTCTCGCTGCACGGATGTGCGGGGCAGGATGCTGGAGGACTGGGCCCTGGAGAGGGGCCTAGTTGCCAGCCCCGCTCTGTCACCGCGGGTGCTTGACTGGCGCGTTATGGAGGGGGTGGAGACTTACTCCGATCACCGGTACATCCGGTTTGACGTCTCCGCCCAGAACTCCAGCGCGCCGGTCATACAGGCCCCGAGTGGTCCGCGGTGGGCGCTGAAACAGCTGGACCGGGAGCTTCTCCTGGAGGCCTCGATCGTGCAGGCCTGGGTGTCATCACCGGTCAGGCCTGCCGATATCGACAGTGAGGTGGAGTGGTTCCAGGAGGCCATGTCCGAGATATGCGACGTGGCAATGCCCCGAGTTCGGGCAGTAAGCGCCCGCCGGCAGGTGTACTGGTGGTCGCGAGAGCTGACGTCTCTGCGCGAGGCATGCGTCGCTGCGCGGCACCCGTACGCCAGGCATCGCAGACTCCGCATTCGGCCACCGAATCGGCCCGCCATCGCCGCCTCCGCATTCGGCCCGCGAGGAGTTGTTGGAGACTCTCAACGGAGATCCGTGGGGGCGCCCTTACAAGACGGTGCGGGGCAAACTCCGCACCTGGGCCCCCCCGCTGACGCAGAGTCTCCGGCCGGAGCTCGTTAAGGACGTGGTGAGCGCTCTGTTCCCCTCGCGGGGGGAACATCCTCCCCCGTCCATGGCTCCGCCGCTCGCGATGCCGGTAGCGGACCACACCGACGACGACTTTCCAGAGGTGACTGGGGTAGACCTGAGGGTGGCGGTACGCCGGCTGAAGGCCAAAAATACCGCCCCGGGACCCGATGGCTTGCCTGGGAAAGCCTGGGTCCTGGCCTCAGAGGCTCTAGGGCCCCGACTGGAGGGGCTCCTAAGCGCATGCTTGGAGAGGGACCAGTTCCCACTTCGTTGGAAGACGGGGAAACTGGTCCTCATTCGGAAGCCGGGGCGCCCTGCGGACTAGCCGTCTGCATACCGGCCCATCGTGCTGCTCGACGAGGTGGGCAAGCTCTTCGAAAGAGTCATTGCGGGCCGCCTCGTCGGGCACCTGTCTGGGATGGGGCCGGACCTTGCGGACAACCAGTTTGGTTTCCGCAGGGGGCGCTCTACGGTGGACGCCATCATGCGCGTGAGAGCTCTCACGACGGGGGATGCTGTGTCCCGGGGTGGGGTTGTGCTGGCGGTGTCGTTGGACATCGCCAACGCGTTTTACACCCTGCCCTGGACCTGCATTAGGGAGGCACTCCGGTATCACCGGGTGCCGAACTACCTCCGTCAAGTGGTCGGGGCCTATCTGACGGATAGAGCCGTGATCTACCCTGGTCGAACTGGAAAGTGGAACCGGCGGGAGATGTCGTGCGGTGTTCCACAGGGATCGGTGCTGGGGCCGCTCCTGTGGAACATCGGTTACGACTGGGTGCTGCGTGCTGACCTCCCCGAGGGCGCCAGTGTTGTCTGCTACGCGGACGACACACTGGTCCTGGCGCAGGGGAGGTCGCACGAGGCGGCGGCCGACGTCATGACACGCGGGGTTGCGATAGTCGTAGAGAGGATCCGGCAATTGGGACTCGAGGTGGCTTTGCACAAGTCCGAGGTCATGTGCTTTCATGGGCCTCGGAACGCGCCACCGTTGGGATCCCAAATCACGGTGGGAGGGGTTCACATCGGCGTCGGGTCAACGATGAAGTACCTGGGACTCGTCCTCGACAGCCGGTGGAACTTCGTTGAGCATTTCCGACGTTTGGCTCCCAAGTTGGAACGGGCTGGGGCCGCCTTCAAGCGGCTCTTACCCAACCTGAGGGGTCCAAACGCCTCCTGCCGGAGGCTCTACGAGGGGGTCGTGCGGTCGATGGCCCTTTACGGCGCCCCGGTGTGGGCGCGGGGGTTGAGGCGATGTGCCGCCCACTACCTAAACGCGTCCCAACGGGTGATCGCCATAAGGGTCATCCGAGGATACCGCACGATCTCCGGCGAGGCGGCGAGCCTCCTTGCCGGGTTGCCGCCGTGGGATCTGGAGGCACTGGTCCTCGCGCGCCTGCACGAGTGGCGCGTGGAGGTACTAGGCCGGGGGGAAACTCCGCTGCCGCGGCAAATCGCCGCTCAGCGGACAGACCTCCGGCTTGATCTCATGGTGACATGGAGAGAGCGACTGTCGCAACCCCGTGCAGGGCACGCCTCTATCGAGGTGGTAAGTCTCCTCTTTGAGGAGTGGCTTGAGCGGCGCCACGGCGCCCTCACCTTCCGCCTGACGCAGGTCCTCACCGGACACGGATGTTTCGGGAGGTTCCTGCACATCATCGGGCGGGAGGAAACGCCCGGGTGTCATCACTGCGAGGATCGCCCCGAGGACACGGTGGAGCATACCGTGGCGGTGTGCCCCGCTTGGGCGGAGCACCGCGACGTCCTCGTGGCGGCCATCGGCGGCGGCGAACTCTCGCGTTCGGCCCTGGTGCAAGCCATGGTCCGGAGCGAGAGCTCCTTCTGCGAAGCAGTAATGCTAGCGAAGGAGGAGGCGGGCCGCGTGAGGGAAAGAACCACCTCACGCCCCAGCCGCCGCGGGAGACGCTCCGGGCGTCGGGAGCCGCGAGACGACTCCCGGCCACCGTAGACGCGGGTCTGTGGGCGGTGAGCAATGGGTAGCTCACCGTCCGTTCGTTGATAACGACAGACCGTGTCGACGGCGCGTTCGTGTTCCACGCGCGCCTCAAAGAGATGTCAGCAAACAATTGAAGGGGCCACTAAGGGCCGATGCCTGCCGGGGCTGCGGGTTGTTCGAAAGAGATACCGCGCCCACGGAACGCAAAGGGCACAAGAAGGAACATGGATGGGTTTTAGTCAGTAAAAGTCTGACACTCCCTCCCGCCCCGCCCAGGGCGGGGGAAGTCATTTGATGATTTCCCATCGGTAAAAAAAAAAAAAAAAAAAAGGCAATCAGCCTATAGTGGAGCGCCTGGGGCGTTAAAAACATTAAAACCTAGGATTTCTGTTACAGTGAATGAAATTTTATAATTCAAAGTGGAATGTTTAGCTTATAATATATACAAAAAAGTTTACCTATTAAAAAATTGTGATCTCGATTAGAAAAAAAAATTATGAAATTACTATCATTTTGATAGTTTAAACGATACAATAACTTATAATATTAGGCTGTAGAACATTTTTCTACACCAACATTAAATTAATTTATATATTCATATAGAGATATTAATTAGGAAAAAGAAATAAATGAAGGAAAATGAAAGAAAAAAAAAAATATGAATAAATCATATGTTTATTTAAACAATTTACATTATTTTCTATTTTTCTTCATCTTCACTTATTTCAATGATTGGTGGAGTATTAGAACAAGTATTTTCGCTGCACTGTAGACATGCTACACTGCAGTATAAGCCACTCTTTCTACATCCACAAGCAACTCCACAAACCTTTTTGCAGCTACAAAATAACATTTGCAATAAATTATTTGGAGCTGGTGATTGATTCATTGTTATTGGGATAAGCATGTTATTAAAATACTTCCAGCCCCAATTTTCAATGTCCACATTTTCAATATCTACATTTCCTAACCATAACTGGATTTGATACTCTTTTTAGGTGTTCGAACGCTGCATCAGCTGTAGGAGGTAATGATGACAAAAGAACACAGGTTTTTTTGGCTGTTCCTTTTACAAACAAATTGAATCTCAATGAGTTCAAATCTTTAATTTTTGCTGGAGCTCCATATAAACCCAAAATACATGCTGCACCCGCTTGAAATATTTTATTGCAATCTTCGTTAGAATTTGCATGGCTTGCACCAGGGCCGAACGCGAGAGTTCGCCGCCGCCGATGGCCGCCACGAGGACGTCGCGGTGCTCCGCCCAAGCGGGGCACACCGCCACGGTATGCTCCACCGTGTCCTCGGGGCGATCCTCGCAGTGATGACACCCGGGCGTTTCCTCCCGCCCGATGATGTGCAGGAACCTCCCGAAACATCCGTGTCCGGTGAGGACCTGCGTCAGGCGGAAGGTGAGGGCGCCGTGGCGCCGCTCAAGCCACTCCTCAAAGAGGAGACTTACCACCTCGATAGAGGCGTGCCCTGCACGGGGTTGCGACAGTCGCTCTCTCCATGTCACCATGAGATCAAGCCGGAGGTCTGTCCGCTGAGCGGCGATTTGCCGCGGCAGCGGAGTTTCCCCCCGGCCTAGTACCTCCACGCGCCACTCGTGCAGGCGCGCGAGGACCAGCGCCTCCAGATCCCACGGCGGCAATCCGGCAAGGAGGCTTGCCGCCTCACCGGAGATCGTGCGGTATCCTCGGATGACCCTTATGGCGATCACCCGTTGGGACGCGTTTAGGTAGTGGGCGGCACGTCGCCTCAACCCCCGCGCCCACACCGGGGCCCCGTAAAAGGCCATCGACCGCACGACCCCCGCGTAGAGCCTCCGGCAGGAGGCGTTTGGACCCCTCAGGTTGGGTAAGAGCCGCTTGAAGGCGGCCCCAGCCCGTTCCAACTTGGGAGCCAAACGTCGGAAATGCTCAACGAAGTTCCACCGGCTGTCGAGGACGAGTCCCAGGTACTTCATCGTTGACCCGACGCCGATGTGAACCCCTCCCACTGTGATTTGGGATCCCAACGGTGGCGCGTTCCGAGGCCCATGAAAGCACATGACCTCGGACTTGTGCAAAGCCACCTCGAGTCCCAATTGCCGGATCCTCTCTACGACTATCGCAACCCCGCGTGTCATGACGTCGGCCGCCGCCTCGTGCGACCTCCCCTGCGCCAGGACCAGTGTGTCGTCCGCGTAGCAGACAACACTGGCGCCCTCGGGGAGGTCAGCACGCAGCACCCAGTCGTAACCGATGTTCCACAGGAGCGGCCCCAGCACCGATCCCTGTGGAACACCGCACGACATCTCCCGCCAGTTCCACTCTCCAGTTCGACCAGGGTAGATCACGGCTCTATCCGTCAGATAGGCCCCGACCACTTGACGGAGGTAGTTCGGCACCCGGTGATACCGGAGTGCCTCCCTAATGCAGGTCCAGGGCAGGGTGTTAAACGCGTTGGCGATGTCCAACGACACCGCCAGCACAACCCCACCCCGGGACACAGCATCCCCCGTCGTGAGAGCTCTCAAGCGCATGATGGCGTCCACCGTAGAGCGCCCCCTGCGGAAACCAAACTGGTTGTCCGCAAGGTCCGGCCCCATCCCAGACAGGTGCCCGACGAGGCGGCCCGCAATGACTCTTTCGAAGAGCTTGCCCACCTCGTCGAGCAGCACGATGGGCCGGTATGCAGACGGCGAGTCCGCAGGGCGCCCCGGCTTCCGAATGAGGACCAGTTTCCCCGTCTTCCAACGAAGTGGGAACTGGCCCCTCTCCATGCATGCGCTTAGGAGCCCCTCCAGTCGGGGCCCTAGAGCCTCTGAGGCCAGGACCCAGGCTTTCCCAGGCAAGCCATCGGGTCCCGGGGCGGTATTTTTGGCCTTCAGCCGGCGTACCGCCACCCTCAGGTCTACCCCAGTCACCTCTTTCCTTTTGGAGCAGCTGGTGTTGCCGTTCTCCCCTCTCCACGTTCTACTACCTGTCCAAGGTCGTTATGACCCTTCATACGCTCCAACATTTTAAAAAAATATTCATTTATGTCTATTTAGGTATTATTCAGCGTATAGATACGAAAAAAAAATTACTTCAAATAAAATTACATGCTCAAGTATTAATTTTTTATAGTTTTTGTTTAAATAATAAAAAAATCAAAAGCACAAAAAAAAATTGGGTAAACTTTACACTTCATAGTATAAAAAAGAAAACCCCCCCTCGACCATTTGAATTCATTCACTGTAACAAAAGTCTGAGGTCAAAACCCCCAGACACTCCACTACTAGCAGGTTGTTCATATTTATAGGTAAAAATAAATAATACAATAATATTATTACCTAATTATTAACATAAGAAATATATTTTTTTAAACTAGGTATACATATCTTATAATAATTATTACACACGTTATTTTAGCATACCACATAATATTATACATTACACTTACTTTATTACATTATTTATCAAATACTAGCTGTCTCGCGCGGTTTCCACGCGTCTTTAAATAGTTATTGCTCCGTGATGAGCGTGATATTTACGTGTTCCAGAAATGCGTGGCTTATTCCCATATCATGCTATACTGAGTCTTGGTGTTTCTTTGCCTCATCCATTTTTTTTTTGTTTTTTTTTTTTGTTAGTTATTTAGTTTTTATCTAGTTTATTTTGTTATACATGTGTATAGACGTGTGTGTATGTGTTAAATATGAGCAGGCATTCATGGAACATGTTGCTTATAATATTTTTCCTAAATCTGGCTATCATACAAAAATAATTACTAGATTATAATATCATATACAATAACACTGGTAGTTTCAGACATTAGCGCGATTAAACAAACAAATATTCAGATTTACTATATTATTAGTACACATTTATTTACATTGATTAAACAGGACGACTTTAAAATAACTGGCACAATCATTGGACAAAATAACATTAAAATAATATTATTAAAGAATTAGAATAATAACTGTTAGAATGATTGAAATAATATACCAAAAGAAAGGTTGTAACAAAACACATCAAACTGACACCACCGTGAAATTTAAATGATTTTTTCCTGCAATGAAATGAAATATCGTGGTAGTAAAATCCATAATTTTTTTTTTTAATGTGATAAAAAAATCTCAAAACTGATGTATTTCGAAACAATTAATAGGTATTAAAATGAATATTTTTCATCATTTTTGAAAACAATAACATCTTTAAGGATTCTTTAAAAGAATACAAATTGCAAAAATATATTACGTAAAAAAAATCGCATAATAGAAAGTAAAGTTTTTCAAAGAGGATCTCATATCAATTTCAAGAAATTTTAAATAAATATAACAATAAAACTGTCAAGGATCGCAAATCAATATTTTTAACGTCACTATTTGGGCCAACTGAATGTTAAAATTAAATTATACATTATTAAAAAACTAATACTTTGTCGCTGCTCCTCCCGCGTCTATAACTGCATCGCACCGGCTACGCATAGACCTAACCAAGACTTCGCACAAGTTTGAACCCTTAATGTATCCCAAGCTTCTTCGCAATGGGTGACAAGTACTTCCTTGGTTCTTTCTGTCCTATTAACCCATTTCTAAACCATAAAACCCCATAAATTTTTAATGGGGTTTAAGTCTGGCGATCGGGAGCGCCATGGCACTGTTTTAATTTGTGGTTGCTCTCGCAACCACTCTCGAACAACTAGCGCACGGTGTATAGGGCAATTATCTTGGAAAAAAATAAAACTCTGGCACCTCCATTTCTGGATACACCGCGCGCATAGTCGGTAACATAATATGTTCAAGCACATCTTTATATGTGAGGCCATTTGCCCTCCCCGGTATTAAAGCCAGTTCGCCTAGTCCAGCAGCACTCTTTCAGCCCCACATATTCACGACAACTCGTCCTGATTCTGCATTTGGGATAACATTTCGAGGTTCGTATCTTGTGTTATCTATACGCCATAAATTTCGACGACCTTGTTGGCTAAAGTCGAAGTCTCTGTAGTCCCGAGCGAACCGTACGCGAGCAGCTTTTTGGTTGTAGAGTCAAAATATTTTTTTTTGACTCTACAACCAAAGCCCAGCTCTATGTAACTCGTTCCAAATAGTTTGCATTTAAACATCAAATTCTTGTGCGAAATTGCAAATAGGTGTCAATGGGCTTTCTTGAAATGTAGCTATCATATTGGCCAATTGCCCTTCGTTGATACCCCGAGGTCGAGGTGCACGAACACGCTGAGTTAGATCTTCTCCTTCTTCATATCTACGCACCCAACGGCGCACTGTGGTTCTCTGTAAAAAAAAGTAACAATAAGGTTTTTGATCAATTTTTTTTGTGATAAATGAAAAGATATACAATATAAATTTTATTGCAAAACTATTTTTTAATTTTTTATTTTCGTTATAGTTCAAAAGTTATTTTAAAATAAAAATTTACTTTTGAATCCAGTACCGAAAACCCCCGAATAAACATGAGCGCGTGTGACGTCATACGTTTAGCTGCCAGATGAAGTAAGTAAAAATGATGAAGTCACAACTATAGTCATGTGATATTTTTTAAAATTTTAACAATTTTTATTTGTTTGTAATTAATTGAAATAATTTTCTTAACGTTTTTTGTATTAAATAGCAACATTATTAATAATAAATTAAATACTATGTATTAAATACCAATATTTTTTTTTTCAAATTCCCTGTTAGCATCGTATTGTCACATAATATTGGAATTAAACAATACATTACTAGCAGTATGCAAAAGAATTAAGTTATTAACAAATAAACCCTAACTTTTTAAATATCTATTTTAGTTATTAACATTGTTATCTGTATTTTATACAGATAGTAGACCCCAAATAGATATTTAACAATGGCATTGTAGTAAATTCCAACATTGTGTAAAACTCTCCCAAGCAAATTTGTGCATTATTGTTAACGACCTAAGTGCGGTAACTCAATTTCAAAATACATTGATGACTTAAAATAAAGGGCCATTGTTTAATAAGCAGGTGTTGAAAGATTTGTTATCGGGTCATAAAATGTCCAAACAATATTTTTGAACGCGCCGATATTAAAAAAAGAAAGGAAAAACAAATCTCTTTTTAAATTATTATTTTAATTTATTATTTTATTGTTGCAAAAATCTAAGTTATGTATTTTATTAATATTTATCACAAATAAGCGATCTACCTCGACTTCGCACGGGTCTTACAAATCTCTAACATGCTCGGCTTTGCTCTTTAATAATTTGCATGCGCATAAAAACCTTCCAAAAAAATTGTCTAAATGAGAGTGAGAACCCATATCAAAATCCGTTGCATTGTTTAGAAAAAAATAGCGGAGAATCAGACAGACAGACAGAAACAGCGACTTTGCTTATCCTATATTATTTCTTTTACACAGAAACGCATAACATACGATTTCCTTAGAATAAAGTTTCTAATAACTACAACAAATAGGTATACGAAATATAAAAAATGCATGTAGGTTTCTTTTAGGCATTCAAATATAATATGAGTAGTGTATTATTGGGCATTCTATACCACTATCGGCAAGTAGCTCGGCGAATGCGCCTCGCTGCCGACAGTGGTATAGAATGCCCAATAATCGACACTCGACTCGACTCTCCACTCGACCAATAAACTCGAACGAGACAGTTTGTTGCACCGTGTACTTGATTAGGAACGATTTACTCAACCAACGACTAGTAACTTCCATATTATGGCGGGTCAGTATGAACAATCAACTATCAACTCGACTGTAGTATATACTGTACACGACCAATGATCATGCGAGCTCGCTATCGCTCTGAAAGGTGGTACAGAATGCTCAATAGTGAACAATCGACTCGATCACTGACCAGTAACGCAAAAGAGGTTGTGGTAAGTTTATAAATGATAACGTTCTAAATACATTCACTCATTTTCAATTGGTTCATTTCCGACAGTAATCATGAAATTTGTAAAACAACCGCAATCGCTGCATGTTAATACAGTCTGCGATGATATTTGCAAGACAAGTTTTCGTCACGGAGAATTATTGCCTAACTCAGTACGGTGTATTATTTGCGGTCCGTCCAATTGTGGAAAAACGAATTTATTAATTGGTCTTCTAATACACGAAAACGGATTAAGATTTGAAAATGTTTATGTTTATTCAAAAACTCTGCACCAACCTAAGTACATTTTTTTAGAAAGTGTTTTGCAACGGGTGCCTGGTGTTTCCCTCCAGAAATATCAGGGAAATGAGGAAGTACTAAGCGTTCAGGACGCGAAACCCAACTCCGTGATTATTTTTGATGATGTTGCTTGTGAAAATCAGAGTAACATGCGTGATTATTTTGCGATGGGAAGACACAAGTGCATTGATTGTTTCTATCTAAACCAAACGTATAGTAAAATCCCTAAGCAGTTAGTAAGAGACAATGCGAACTTAATCATACTTTTTAAACAAGATGAAATAAATTTACGGCATATTTATGAAGAACATGTTAACACTGATATGTCATGGATTGAATTTCGTGAAATGTGTTCGAAAATATGGAGTGAGCCTTTCAATTATGTAGTAATTAATAAGGATTGCTCCAAAAATAAAGGATGTTACAGAAATAAATTTGACACTTTTGTTGTCTTTGATTAAAAATACTAATATTTAAGACCGGTACCCTCGCGATAATATTATTCTTCAGGCAACGCTTAATCAGTCACGAACTTTTTTTTTATAATTATGGAGAAATCACTGAAAAGACAAATAGTTGAAGCTGCAGAGGCTGTTAAAAAGAAAGTGCGAAAGATGAGAGATGTTGAGAATAACAATCAGCAAGTGCTGGAATCAGTGTTCAAGCCGGTAACAGAACCACTCAACCAAATTGCTAATGTCAGTAAGAAGGCTTCTCTCCTGCATAATATAGAAAATGAAGAAACCGATGTTCCGTTTATCGATAAAACTCTGCAAAAAGAAGACCCTATTAGTTCAGAAAGCAATGATAACAACGACAATGAAGACGAATATGAATCTGATATCGAAAGTGATTCTTCGTATAAATCATTAACTGAAAACAACCAGAGATGTGATATGTCATCCTGGTCAGTGTCCTCAGAAGCACTGAAAGATATTCCGTTTGGTGTCCGAGTAGAGAGCGGCAAATTGATGTTAGGTTCTGCGCGTATAACGATCAGCGACGAGTATATCATCGTGGCTGGACGCAAATACCGAAATACGCCTGGTTTAAAACAATTGCTGCTGAAAAAGAACGTAGATTTAAGCATGGTTACAGAGAGTGATATGAAACATTATAAGTCGATGTTACTTGATACAAATGCACATCGACGAGACTATGAACCCAGTAAACCAATAAAAAGTAATAAAGGACAAAAATATTTGCAAATTATAAAGCCTCTGTTCCAACTACGAAGTACAATTCAGGAACACCAATCGAAGGGAAAAGGACTACTACCTTTAACAAAAACGTGGAAGAAAAACGTAGATTTTGTAAATTGGGACGATCCCAATGAACTGGTGGATAGATTAAAATTATTGATTGCATCTCGAGATGCTGGTAACACAGGATTAGATAATGAAATTATATCTATCATTGAAGAATTGCGTGAAAGTAAAGTTATAAATTAATAAATATTTTAAAATGTGTTTATTTTATTATTAGCCTCTCGATACAATACACCTTAAACATGAACGTAGACAAATTCGGACACTACATTCACAAAAGAATGCGTTTTGCTGAGTTATTTGAGTTTAATGAGAATGCTCTGTTAAAATTAGAAAACGGAGATTTTGATTTAAAAACTTCAAGACTGAGAGGAATTAGATCTCCAGTAGAAGCAGACGATGCTGTGAACAAGGATTATGTAGATCGATTGAATGCTAACACATTAAAAGAATTAAATAATTTGACTGTGGACAAGGATTATGTAGATCGTTTGAATGCTAATATGTTAAAAGAATTTAATAATATGATTGGATCATTGCGTTCTCAAATCATAAAAGACACAAAGGGTACAGTACAGGCTACTTTAAAAGCAAAGATACCTGAGGTTTTAACTCATTTGCAAGATAAGTTTTATACTAAAGCAGAGGTAGATAAATTACTTCAAAATAAATCTCCATAATGGCAAAACAGCAAATTGTTAATGAACTACACAAAGCAGCAAGAAGAAATTTCCTTCGACGTTCCGTCATTCTAAAAGGGGTCGATGACTTGTGGCAAGCTGATCTAATGGACATGTAAAACCTGAGAAAATATAATAAAGGTCATAATTACATTCTAGTGGTGATTGACTGCTTCTCAAAGTACGCTTGGGCAGAGTCATTAAAATCAAAAAATAAACTCGATGGTACTCATGCATTTAAACGAATACTGATTAATAGCAATCGCAAACCTGTTAATTTACAAACTGATAAGGGAACAGAATTTTATAACAACTCATTTCAAACGCTTATGAAGACGTATAATATTAACCATTACTCAACGTTTTCTAGCAAAAAAGCTTCGATCGTGGAGCGACTGATTAAAACACTTAAAAATAAATTATATAAATATTTTAGTTTGAATGGGAACTATAAATGGTTAGGTATACCATAAGAAGTTACGTTAAAGACTTATAATAACACAAAACATCGTACTATTAAATTTAAGCCAATTGAAGTTAATAAATCTAGTGAGTCAGTTATAAAAGAAAATATTAAAAAAACCTTAAATCATGTAACCATTCGTAGAAAACCTAAGTTCAAAGTAGGTGACTTTGTTCGTATCAGTAAATACAAACACAATTTTGAGAAAGGTTACACACCTAATTGGTCAACTGAAATATTTACTATAAAAAAAATAAATCATACCATACCAGTAACATATCATATACAAGATCAGCGAAAGCAAGCCAAGAACTTCAAAAATCTTACTATCCGGGTATTTATTTGGTAGAAAAGGTTTTAAAAAGGAAAGGAACAAAAATGTTTGTGAAATGGTTGGGTCTAAACAACGAAGAAAACAGTTGGATCAACAAAACTGCAATAGTGGAATAAAACAATTATATAACAGTTAATTTTGCATTATTTCTTTCATTACACTTTAGACAATGCAAGGAGGTGAACTTGTTAATACCCTAATTAATAATCTGCCGTTCGAACTTCATTTACCAGGCTACAATTATTGCGGCCCGGGAACAAAACTCCAGAAACATTTACTACGAGGTGACCGAGGTGTAAATAAGCTAGACGAAGCTTGCATGCATCACGACATTGCATATGCAAACCATACAGACTTACCCAATCGTCACAAAGCTGATTTACAACTACTTAATATGGCTAAACAAAGACTTAAATCGAACGATGCAGGGAAAGGTGAAAAATTTAGTTCGTGGTTAGTGAGCAAAGTTATGAAAGCCAAACTGAAATCTGGTGCCGGCGTTAAAACGTTTAAAAGTTTCGTATCAAAAATAAGAGCGAAGATAAAGAAACTGAAACCAAAGGACAGTAAAACTTTAATTAACGCTGCTTACTCAGCAGCAATAAAAATATTTCCTAACATTCAGAAAATTCGAGTACCACGAGTGATACCCTTACCAAAGACTGGAGGTATTCTACCCTTAATCCCGATTTTTGCGGGCTTATCAGCATTAGGAACTTTAGCTGGTGGTGCGGCTGGTATTGCAAAAACTGTTAACGATTACAAAGCTGGTCAGCAAAATTTACTAGAAACACAACGACATAATAGGGCTATGGAGTCTTTAAAGTTAGGGCAGGGTTTATACATTAAGCCACATAGGCCACATTAGCCATCCAAAGGTATGCACGCGACATCCCTCACTTTCGGGGAGTGTACATAAGGGATCAATTACCAAGAACGCCAAATCCGATTGAATGTGGTATCGTTAACTTGGACGATTATAAGAACGAAGGGACGCATTGGGTAGCTTATGTAAAAGTAGGCAATTATTGTGAATATTTTGATAGCTTTGGAAATTTGAAGCCTCCAATGGAATTAATACGATATTTTAAGAATTGTAATGTTTTTTATAATTATACAAGATATCAGAAATTCAACACTGTAAATTGTGGACACTTATGTTTAGAATATCTGTGGACTTTTTGGAATAAAAACATATAAAATCTATGATTTTCTTTTATTTCAATCATTTGCAAGATGTCACTCACATTATCGATAACTGGAAACTCGTCAACTTTATCTACTTACTATCCCAACACGTTACAACTATATGAACAGTATGAGTGTGCCTTATTGCATTTCGCAACATTTAATTCGATTCCAAACATTGACAAAACGAATAATAAATTCTATTATGGTTCTAACGAAGTTATTGAAATACCGGAGGGCACCTATGAATTGCAAGATATTAATGATTATTTAAAATCTGAAATGAAAGATGCCTCAATCAAACTACAGTGCAATAACAATACTTTAAAAGCTGCTGTATATTGTACAAAGGACATAAATTTTAATAAAGAAGGTACTTTCAGGAATTTATTAGGGTTTAATAAACAAATCTTGAAAGCAAATAAATGGCATGAGTCACAGTTGCCGGTCAACATTTTACCTACAACTGTGATCAGGATCGAATGTGATATTGTAAGCGGCTCGTACACAAACGGAGAACCGAGTCACATTATCCACGAATTTGCACTCAACGTTCCTCCCGGATATAGGATTATAGAAATTCCGAAAAACGCGATATACTTTCCAATCAACCAAAACAACATTAGCTGCATACATATCAGGCTGTTAGATATAAATAACCGCTTAATAAACTTGCGCGGTGAAGAAGTGCAGCTGTATTTGCATCTCAGAAGAAAAAAATGATCGACTACAATAAATATGTGCATCAGCAAATCAAAAATATCAGTTCCACTCAAGCTTCCAACTATATAAGAGCTCGCCCTAAGAAGAAAATAAAATTAACTAAAGACAACAAGGCATTTCTCAAAGCGATCGGTTTACTAAAATGAATATCTTAGACGTTTTATCCGCTCCGACTTACGACAACACGGTTGAAGGAATCGAATTTCACTCTTACAAGCCCTACGTAACTAGTTTCAATAGGAACGATGAAATTCGTATACCCATTAACCAGCAAGACTTGTATATACTTCCGTCAGCTAGTACCTTGTATTTGGAAGGGACTGTTATCGTAAGCAAAAAGGATATGAAAGAGAAAGCCACTAGTGTTAATTTTACGAATAATGCTCTACTTTACCTGTTCCAAGATATAAGATACGAGCTAAATGGAGTGGAAATTGATAGAATAAAAAATGCTGGCATAACTACCACCATGAAATCGTTAATATCAATGAGTGAAAGTGAGTCAAAGATATCTAATGCATGGGGCTGGAATATCGATGGCATAAAAAATATAAATGGGGGTAGTTTTTCCGCGTCTATACCACTCAGTAACATCATCGGTTTCGCTGAAGATTTCAAGAAAGTCGTGATAAATTGTAGGCACGAACTGATATTGCTACGAAGTAATACTAACCTGAATGCGGTCAAACTTAACACCGGTGAATTTGTAGAAGACGTTCAAATAAATAAAATCATCTGGCGTGTACCGCATGTTAAAGTGTCCGACAAAGAGAAAATAAGTTTACTCAAACTGTTAGAAAAAGATCGACCACTCCAGATGATATTCAGAAATTGGGATCTCTACGAATATCCAGCTTTACCTAAAACTACAAAACATACCTGGTCCATCAAAACTTCCTCGCAAATAGAGAAACCTAGATACATAATTATGGGCCTACAAACAAATAGAAAAAACAATTCAAGTTCTGATATGTCTCAGTTCGATCACTGCCATGTTCGTGACGTTAGAGTATACCTAAATTCAACTTACTTCCCCTATGAAAACCTAAATGTCAGTTTCGCGAAAAACAGAATCGCTTTATTATACGAGCAATACATTCGATTTCAACAGTCTTATTACGGACGTCGCCCGGAACCCTTATTAAGTGAAAAACAATTTAAAGATTTGGCGCCGCTCTTTATCATAGATTGCTCTAGACAAGCCGATAATGTAAAGACAGGTCCTATTGTGGATGTACGAGTGGAAATAGAGAGTGATTCGGACATACCAGATCAAACTTCTGCATATTGTCTTTTATTGAACGACTGCATAATTGAGTATAAGCCTCTAAGTAATACTGTGAGAAAAATATCATGAATCCGAATACTATCATATTAGATGTTCAAGGGTTTAAAGACCTGTACAATAATTTTATAATAAAAGAATTAGCTTTTGGTAGTCGTGATTATACTCAAACATTTTTAATAAAACCACCATACTTGTTTAAATACTTAACAAGTGATGAAAAGAAGCAGGTTAAATGGTTGGAAAGAAATAGGGGAATTTATTGGAATGAAGGTTATATTGACTACAGAGAATTTCGACGTATAATCGTTCCATATCTAGAAAATAAGGAAATCATTGTAAATGGTTTGGAGAAGGTGAATTGGATAAAGGATCTTTGTATGAATTGTAAAGTATTAGACCTTGGTAAAGAACAATGTCCTAATTTCTCTGTTTTGCATAAAACATACTGTGAAGGAAGATCTAATTTTAATTGTAATAAACATCTGAAGCATTGTGCGCTTAAAAATGTGCTTTGTTTAAGGAAGTATTTAGAATGGGCATAAAATGTATGCACTAATGTGTGTAATGTAGATTATTAGTTTTTAGGTTTGTTAAATCAAAATCAAAATAAGTTATACATGCTTTTATTTTGCTAAACACTCCCCACACTTCTCCAAATAACTTAACACTACACGCAATTGAATAGAAATATCTTAATAAAATTATAAACATTAATTTACACAAACGATTATTAAAAGTCAGTATCTATTAAAGATTTCGATATTTTCTTAACTAAAGACTCAGTTTCGTCCATAACACTGTCGATAGCATCTTGAACAATATATTGTGCGTTTATAATAACGTTCTCACTGTCACTATCACTGTCTATGGTTTGAGGATTGTTATTACATAGATCTATGACTGAAATTTTTATTAATTTAATCCCTCTTCGCTGTAGTCGACTCATCACGCAGGATTTGGTTGGTTTTAGTTTTTTCGACTTTTCCCTGCATCGTTGTTTCGGTTTTTTATCTTTTGTGACTGGTTTGCTGTGCTCGGGTTCGCTGCGAAACATCTCAGAGAATCCTTCGTAAGGATCCTGGGCATACTGGCTGAACATGATCTCGGATTCAGACATCTGAAACAAAATATAAAACAATTATACCACTATTCCTTTAGTATAGCGCTCTAAAGCGTTATAATTGGGTTTTCCATGGAGTTCACTATATTCCTTTATTATATTGATTATTAACACTACCGCGATCACAATTGTTAGTTACAAAAAAAAATTATACTCACCGACATGATTACTTTTGCTGAAGGTTAAAAAAATATATGAAACAGGTGTTCGCGATGAATAATATTTCGTTAATGATTGCAAAATAATTAAATACCGTGTAATAATTAATTACATGTCATCTAAGCATTTGTGTCTCCATGCTAAGGCCAATGAACTGCAACGTAGACAATAATTATACAATGAAGAATAGTGCCTTGTAAGCGTGTTACTTAATCGTAAACGTTAGTTATTCAAAAATCAACCTTACGATGCAAGGTATCTAGGTGCATAGTGCAACTGAAATCATTGCAATCGGTATTTACTTCATTTACCGATTGAAAAAAAGAGTGTAATTATATTTTAAAGTAAATAGAATTTCATAAATGAAACAAGTCAATGGTTACAATAATTCCAATTTTATTTAATTTTTGTATAATAGTTATTAACATTTATTATTTTCTAAAACTAAACTTATTACATGAGTAGCCTTAGATAATTACGTAACACTAAACTTAAATTATGATCAGAGTAATTCATTCTTAAAAATAAACGCATGACCCCAAGCTCGAGTTGAAATTTGATCTACAGATATCGATCGTTTGTCATCATTTCTAGATAAAGCAACTTTGTTGACAGTACGAGTAAATATTTCGTGTTTTATCGATTTAAACATATAATTTTTTCTCCGGATTACTCCGCCATTAAATAAAATGGTTTCATAGTCTGATAAGTTTAAATCCCTGACCACGCTTGCTTTCACCCCTTTTGCTTTTTTAATAATATTATTAGGGGTTTTTATAGAGTAAAGTTTCGATCTCAAGCCAACAAAATCAGATATATATTTTCCTCCCATTTCATCTTTAAAGAGACCGGGTACCTTTTTATTTTTTAGCGGTATCTGTAAATCATTTGCGGCTTCATAGTTACTGCTGTCAAAATATTGTAAAAAATTATATTTCAAATCATGGTAAAAATCGTTAGTGTCTATTTGATAAACAAAGGAATCGGTATCTGTGTAACATAGCTGCACTCGATCTTTATAAAAAGGCTTTACAATATCGTAATGAAAGTAATACATGTGTGCTTTTGAAAGTTCCAACACAGTGAAACCTATGTAGATAGGCTTATCTAAAATAATTTGATCAGGTTTCATTTGTATCGCAACTAAGTTTTCAGATAAAATAGATGCACTGTGGAAATAGGGGTTGGCTATAAGTTTCTCAGCGGATATAAATTTCTTAGTTCGATTGGACTGATCGCACCATTGATTAACTAAATGCACGGTTACTCTATTTTCAGTATTTTCTAAAGTCTTTCCAAAAACACTGTTATTTAATAACTTAAAAAAGTCTTGTTCGAAGGAACTTTTTGCTTTTTGTCTTAATTGAGTATTTAACTCTATGTATTGTTTTAAATATGGAGCCTGTCTAAAAGTAATAGCTCTATGAATTTTACACAAAATTAAACCATGTTCCAAACATTTTTTTAAATGAACGTAATAAATCACATAGTTGTACTTATTATACAAATTTGCTATGAGTTTCTTGGTTTTACCTCCCGGGGGTACACATTTTTCAGGACAAAATGGTAAGTCATTATGATGATTATGTAAATTTTCGGGATACAATAGATCGACTTCTAATATGAAGCCCCATTTTGCGTTATCTTCTATAGCGGTAACATCAAAATTAGCTAATTCGTTATCACCTAAAAATCTGAAACTAGAGTATGGTAAATACTGACACATGCTGAAACCGTAAAGATTATTACAATCTAAGTATACTATGAAACTCTCAGGTTGTGATGGATTATATTCAGGCATGTACTTGTGATTAGCTCTAGCATGCCGATGGGAACACATGCACAAACCACCGCGTATACCGCTTTGTATCATTCTGACGATAGCTAAGTCCGACACTAGCTCTAACTGAACGCCTGTTTTTAGCAACATCGCATCGAAAGATAAACTGGGTGCAGTAATGTAAAACGCGGGGTCAAGACTGTAATATTGTTTACAGGTTTTCCTAAAATTTTGGAATATGTCTGTTAACAAAAGCACATCCGTTTTTAAGTATAGATCCGTATACTCGCCTAGGTTATTAATATTGAATTCAGCCCAAACAGCCTGCGCGTGATTATAATCTTCATCACTAATGACTTCGTTAGTCAAAGAATTATAAAAATTATCCTTAGACGGCAAAAATGTTTGATCGTAACATCCCCAAGTGGTCATGTAATCATATGGATAAACACCTTTTCTTCTCAATAAATTAAACTGTCTTTCTTTAGAAAAATGAGACCGTAGATTAACGAAATCTTCCACCTGCAATGTTTTAGCGAGCTTGTCTAAACTTGTTCCCAAAAAGTTGAAGGAATCTAAAAACCTTATACAAATGTACTCGTTATCGGCAATAGGAATAAATTTAGTAAATGCTACATATTTTTCTTTAGTCTTGGGGATTATTTTAATTGAACCTGGAATTTCACCTAACTTTTTTATAAATAAATGACAATCGTATCCGGATAAATTGTGAAAAAATATTGGAATAAATTTTGGTACTTTATGCCTGACTGTACTTTGTGCCCGGTTGTTGGCAATAGGCTCGCCCCCTATTACATGGGACTAACAAAACATAACTGGCGAAATGTGGGTATACTAATGGGTACATCTCTGCCTAACCCTTCGGGGATTACAGGCGTGATGTTATGTTACTTTATGCTGTAAATTACAGTGTCGATGTGCTGCACCTCGATATAGACCTGTAATATGACAATGATCTCTTACTTTATCGGTTAAGAGTAAATTGTCGCAAATATGACACTTAACGGCACGTTTAAAATCACGAGAATTTTCATCAGTGAATATCATAGGCTCGCTTTTGGATATAATTTTATGTATTTGTTTTACGTCCTCAGTAAGAAAATGTATAAATTTCGAAACACAATCATTACCCCGATAACTTCTATAGCCCTCAACGGTAGCATTTTTATTTGATGACACGACATTGTAAGCGAACGCCGCTGGCACGTGGCGTTTTAAGTATGACGTGTTAGCGGTGTTGAATTCAGCGCCGGAAATTGGTTCAAGTAACGTTTCAAAGTCGGCATATATGACGAATGGAATATTTTGTTTTCTATCATAATTTTTAAATTTTAAAAATGACCCTTTTTCCGGTAAAACAGTGACAATCCCCCCACACAAGTGGGATTCAATTTGACTAAGCGTTGGAAAAAACAATAAACATGTTTCACAGAAATATAGTTTACCATGATGTTTGGTCATCTGATTTCTAACTAAACGAGATAAATCTTTGATGAGACAGTAATGAGAATTATTATTATTTTCTAAAAACAGTAGATGGATACTTTTATTAGACTTGTCATTCAGCGTTGTATACAATGGCCCAATAATTGTTTTCTCATTTTTTAAACCATATACAAATATATTGAGAGAAGGATTATTTCTCTCAAAGATAGCTATGTCCGAGAATGTAATTGGAAATGTTAAATTATTAACATTCAAAACATCCTGAAAGTATGGATAAGACGAAATCCTATCGGGATGTCTGTTTGTGGGGTGCAATGCCGCCACAACACACCACAAAAAGCAATACTCATCATTGTTTCGAATATTCAAACAAGCTCTTTTAGCCTTTATGGATTTCGGCAAAGTTAAAAATTTAGATCCGCTGAGTGGTTGATATTTATTAATATTTAATTCTAAATGTGAATTACTTAAAAATGTCCAACCACTATCTCTTTCCTCAAATTCTTCAATTTTTTTTAGTAGTACATTAACAGCTAATTTGTAAGTAGAATCAAAATCGTAATTAATTAGTGTAATAAAATTTTTTGTTCGGAATGATTTTATTTCTTGTTGATCATTTTTAAACATAAGAAAGGAAGCAAACAGTTCGAAGTTTATTTTGACAGAGGTGTGTTTCTGTATTGAACTATCTATTAAATGTTTAATTTGTGGACTAATACTATTGAGGAACATTTCAGGAAAACTATGTATTTGTTCGCCTGTCGCTGTGATTTTATAACTTTTGATTCGTTCTTTAAAAGAAGAATTAATAATTGCCACATTATCATAAATAGGAGTTGAACTATTGTTTTTATGTACATTGCTACGTAAATGACCAGACCATCGGCGATTATCTACAAATACTTTGCAATCAGAACAGTGAGGCATTATGTTATTGTTGAAATCACTAACAAAAAGGAACACTAACAATTTCAATAAAATTAGATTAGATAATACTTACAACTATTATTCACGATCTTAGGTATACCAGTAACAAAATATTTTATATAGGTAATTAGTACAACTTGATCAGGACTATTTTATGTTCGTTCCAAGATCCCTTGTGTAATTTCTTCTCAGGTAAGTCGGTAATTATGTTTAGGCAGAATGTTTCTGAAATAATAAAAAATTGGGTGCATTAGGCACATAATTTAATTAGATAGATAATAGTATAATCTGGAGAGAAAAATAAAGATAATAATTACCTGCAAAATGTAAAATGATTTATACATAGGAATGTGTATCTACGTGATCCAAATATGGAGATATATTTCAGGTAATTAAATAATTCTTCACAGACCAGTCGGTAATTAATATTTTGTTTAGGCAGAATGTATCTGAAATAAAAAAAAAATTGATTATTAGGTACCGATAAAGAATCAGACATATAATTGTAAATTCTGGGTTGAAAAAGAGTCATACTATTATGTTAATTGAAATTAAAAAAATATATTTGATAATTACCTGTACAATATGAAATGATCTGCTTTATCCAAACAGGTGTATTTCAGGCCCCCCACGATATACCGGACAGCGTTACTCCTGATGAAATCGTTCGTATGTACTTTCTGGTGTGTGATCAATAAAATATTTATTTTTAATAATTGACTTAATTTTTCGGTGACAGTTTAGAAAGGTGCTCACTCCGAGAGACCTTTGAAGTAATAAATAATATTTTAAATTATATTTTTTGCCTAAAAGTATTTCATCATAAAATTTGTTTTTGCGCAATTGTTACACGTGTGCTTAACCTAATTATTTATTTCACATTCACAATAATCAGCTATTTTAGTTAGGGTTGACAATAACTTAGTATCATTCTATGTATCAGCAAAATACAAAATTTACACAATGCATTATTACGATTAAAATATATCATAGCGTATCGACAGATATGGATTTCCATGGTTTGACTCATGGCTGTTAGTGTAGTTATGAGAACTATATTATGTATTTATTTCAGGAAGTCTAGAAAAGTACTAGGTTGACGGCAATAAGTTCATATTTTCTACACAAGACCTAACGTAGATGATAAAATAAGTACCTACCTTAGAAATATTTATTTACTTCTATAAAATAATTACATCAATGTAGTGTAACGATTCCGTGCTCGCTATCATTTAGTCAGCCCTGGCTAATTTCGCTGCATCGACATTCGATGCAGCATAAAATTTTCCTTCGTCTACATTTTACGTGCATGTATAATCCGACTATAGAAAAAGTTACTTCAACACAACAATGCTAAATTGATTGAAGTGTTTTTAACATGCTTTACTTATAATTTGATTTTTACTTATAAGCTACAAGTATTCGGTACAAAGTATTCGCAGTCTGCAAGTGCAACGAAGTGCTCTGTTATCATCGGTATACAAACAGTCCGTGTTGTCTACAAATATCAGCGACGACATTGTCGATAGCCACCCGCTGCCGCCATCACCAACCAAGTCATCAAACCGAGTGGAACTTCTGATTGAAAAATGTAAGTCTTATAAAATATTCTGTTCGTTGTCATGGCTCACACTTGTGATCCGCTTGTAATTTACAGTTATTTTTGTTTGTGGGCGTGTTACTTCACAGATCACCTGAGCTGCTCATAGTATGTCGAGGTCGATCCCTCGAAGGAGTCATTATTTTTCATCCAGTCTTCTGTGCTTTGAACAGCATGTAAAGCCATCGATCCTGCACCCAATCTCTCTATGGGTTTGCTATCCCATGGGCATGTAGGAGAACCAATGTTTGCGCACACACTTGTGTTGTATAGTATGCCCTGCGCAATGGACACTACTCCATTGAGATAATTAATAATAATTATGTGACTAAATTTTCCCTATCTTTATTTCAGGTCAGACTCTGAGTGTGATTACCTACTCGCAAGCATCGGTCACCGGGCAAAAAGTGAAGTGCAGCCGCAAACCGTCTGCAGACAGCAATGGGAAACGCAAGATGCAGTCACAATCAACAACCGTAGCTCGTGCCAGGTAAATTAATTATCTACTTACTCTAGCCACATATCTACTGACTAAATTATAATCGTGCAATTACTATTACATATTATTTTAAACAAGTGCAGGTTCACTTGGTTATTGTTTGAATCGATGGATTGATTTAATCGATTACAGTATTGATCAAAGCCGAGTCAGTTGTTATATTTTTTTACAGCAGAAGGTTTTTCTTGGCGTATGCATCTCTCGTTCTAAACATTAACTAATTACAGTTTCTGTTATTGTTTCAGTAAAAAAGTGAATACTGGCATCGACATATTCGGCATCAGTAACAACCGCGACATCCCACACAAAGAAGATGCATCGGATCACCTAACTTCATTCTTTGTGAACCGGGTAGCCAGCGGCTGCGAGCGCCGAGCAACTAGCACCGACGGAGAGTACTACATCGACTGCAAGGTGTACAAGGCTGACGACGCTCGCCTTACCGACTCCGCCGAGCTGTGGAAGAAGGCGCTCGTCCGAATCAAGTTCCAGACTGACGCGGATTCTCCTCAGTGGCGAAAATTACAAGAGCTCGTGCGTGCGGCTGATATCTTGTTTCCAGGCAAACCAACATTTTATGATAATTAAACCAAATACCATACCTTACAGTTGTTTTTTATTTACAATAATAACCCGTTAACGCTTTTTTCACTATGTACTTGTAATTTCGTTGGTTTGTTACAATCATCAACTCGTTCACCATTCTATGTTAACAGTAAATGCAACTCGAGTGACCGGTTAAGTGCAGTGGTAAGTAAATGGTTGATTGTTCATCGTGCTCCTAAACGCGGCATACTGACCAGCCGTATGGAAGATAGTGGTAAGGAGCAAGTTACTAGTCATTGGTCGAGTAAATCGTTCCTAATCAAGTACACGGTACAACAAACTGTCTCGTTCGAGTTTATCGGTCGAGTGGAGAGTCGAGTCGAGTGTCGATTATTGGGCATTCTATACCACTGTCGGCAGCGAGGCGCACTCGCCGAGCTACTTGCCGATAGTGGTATAGAATGCCCAATAATACACTACTAATATGAATTATTAAACATTTGTTTGTAACATACGATTTAATCTATAAAACTCTGTTGTCGGGCCGACGGCGACGTCGGCGTCGGCTCGCGAAATAGTAACTTTCAACGGTAACAGAAGAAAAAACTGAGATCTATATAATAATGCAAACAATAAATATATAGCTCAGTACAGGAAACCAACATGCACTTAATTTATTTCTATCTCTAGATAAAAAAAATAACTTACTCGTAGATTTAACTCCAGCGCAATTTGGAATATATTCAAGCCTTGTCTATGCAAGACAATGATTTCATTTCTTTCTTCCTGATTGAGGTTTCGGGTTGTCATCGTTAATGACAAAACACAGCCCTCAGGTAGTCACGATACACAGTCCAGGATACGAGCAAGGGTCAAAAAGAGTTCCACGATCACAATCCGGTATACAAAGCAAAGGTTACAGTTGAGCAGGCAATAAGTCCGATTGAAATAAACAGGTCGTAAAATAAAATTGGGATGAAAACGGGAAGCGTGAACAATTAGGGAGATGCAAATCGGCACTGGCTAATGTTTGTTGAAATTTTTTGCCGCACGCACTTACTGCACTCACACAAATATGTATTGTCTCTAATTGGGTGGAGCAAGGAAGGGGCGTGGTCTGTAACTACCTGCGCTTCCGCAGGACTATTTTCTTAACTGAGCATGCTTAAGTTTGGCCGATAGTACACAAGAATATTTCAAATTTTAAGAAAGTGTCCGATGTTCATGGACTTAATACTAGAAATAAGCACAATCTTGTGGTACATCGCATTCGTCTCCACAGAGTAGGCAACTCGTTCATGGGTCCAATGTATACGTTTTTACAATAAACTTCCCATTGATGTTCGAAGTTTACCAATTAAAAAATTTAAAAGTTGTATTAAAACCAAACTATACAAAAAGGGCTACAAAGAATCATGACCATCCACGGTACTGGTTTTTCTCATGCATCAAGATAAAAATTATATTACAATTATTTTCTTTATTTTAGAAGTCATTCTGCAATTAGTCTAATTTTGTATAGGGGTTTATTTTGTAAACTTAATAAGTTATGAAATTGTTTATAAAATGAATTACCTACTGCCGGCTATTCTTACGTTAAAGTGTTGCCATAATCAAAATAAGTAAATATATTGACAACTCTAATCGATTTTTTTTGTACACGATTACAAATGAATATAAATGTAGTCATTGGAAAAGTTAATCCTGGGGTTTTCTATATCTATACTAATATTATAGAGGTAAAATTTGTTTGTAAATTTTGTAAGTTTGTTTGTAGGGGGTAATCTCCGGAAGTAATGAACCGATTTTAAAAATTCTTTCACTGGTGGAAAGCTACATTATTCGTGAGTGCTATATGCTATAAATTATAAAGATAACATGTATATTAGCCGAACTATCACAATTTTTGTATAGCCAGGCGGAAAAAAATATAAATTAGCTTTTATGTGTTAAAAAAAGAATTTTTCGACGTACTTACTTTTGGACGATTTTTTAAACAACAAAATATTAAACCTTGTAGAAAAAAATATTATTATCATCACAAGAACATCATAGAGATACGATTTGCCCAAAACAGTATGTCAATTGATTAAATCGTTTCGAAGGTAATATAAAATTACTAAATCGCAAAATGCCGCCTAACTACTTTGATTTTCACAAGCAACATCGTCAAATATAATTACAGAATTTGGTTTTGCGGTCTGAACACTCAGTACTTGCTCATTTTCATGATATTTCTGAAATGAAATGCCTGGTACTCGTTGCAAAACTTTTTCTAAAAAAACGTACTTGGGTTGTTGCAAGGTTTTCGAATAAACATAAACATTTTGAAATCTTAATCCATTCTCGTGTATAAGAAGACCAATTAATAAATTAGTTTTTTTACAATTTGACGGCCCGCAAATGATGCATCGTACCGATTTAGGTAATAATTCTCCATGGCGAAAACCAGTCTCCTGAGAATGAATACAAAGTTTGTTTACATGTAACGATTGTGGTTGTTTTACGAATTTCATGACGACTGCTTATAACGGTTATATTAATAATGAGTCAATTAATGTATTACATTGAAATTTATAACTCATTGTCGTTAACTCAAACAAATGTTGCAACCTAGTGGAATAGGCGCCGAACCAGTATTTTACTGCACTATGTAGGAATTCATAGTCCACTTTCCGTTTCATCGGGTGGAATAGGCGCCGAACCAGTATTTTACTGCACGCATTTCATTTACCTTCCGTTCCTTCGGCTCACTCCGTTCGCCTCCGTCACTCTCGGTGGAGTAGAATGCCCAATAATATCCTACTCACGAACCACATTAGAACATGCTTTGTACGGACGTTTTATCCATTTACCCATGGTATTTCTGTTTTTTGGAATATCGGAGAGTTTTAGCGATTGTTTATCATGCCTAAAAGGAAATCACAACTTTCCCGTCAGACATCCCAGAGCAGCTCGAGTACGCCGTACGGAAGAGTCTGCTCTTGAAAATCATCAGCGCCTCTCGAGGAATAGAGAACATATTTCGCAAGCACGCGCTGGGGAATCTATCTCCGAGCGTTCACAGCGGCTTGCTAACCAAAGCTGGAGAACATCGCAGGCCCGTGCTCGGGAATCTAGCGCTGAGCGCTCGCAGAGGCTCGCTAGCCAGAGCGCGAGAACATCGCAGGCCCATGCTCGGGAATCTAGCGCTGAACGTGCGCAGCGTCTTTAGGCAGGAAATAAATCATAGCACTTAGTATTAACCGAACCACACTCATCATTTCATCACAAGAAAATGGTTACCGCCCAACGAAGTGGGCACGGGTCAGCTAGTTATAAATAAAAGAGCGAGATGATACGACTGTGGTGTGAAATCATTAGTATTTCACACACACAGTAGCCGTATTATTTTGCTTTCGAAACTTTTTAAAGCAATTTCACTTTGTTGGCTAACGATACATATAACTGATTGCATAGATTTTTTTTTAATTATCTTGCTTCGGTTTGATATAAATCAAACCGTTTTAATAAATTAATGATTACAGAACTAAATCAGTCATTTGAAATAATTATGTGTCGAGTGTATTTATTCGAGTAATCGATTTTCATTTAAAATCTTAAATGGCAACATTGGTGTTGGTGTCTCAAATTGAATTGTCATTGTCATCAAAAAGTCCAATGTCAATTGCGCGTGGTGCATACTTAGTTTGTTCATTGCGATTTAAATATTACAGTTTTTTTTTGTGTTGATCGAGTCCTACTCTCCACAGTAATTGTGATATTCGTTGTAACTATTTGTTTATTTCTTGTTTTCAATCACTATCGCTAACTTTAATGTGAAATTGTGAATCTTACGCCAGGACGTTTTTACGCCGGGAAGTTTTTACTTTATTTGAAGTTTGTGTGTGATTCGTATTTTGTTGTACTGTACTGTACTACTTAGCGACTACCTACTGAAAATGTCGACCACTTCGCGTGAGGTACCGACAACAAGAACAATCGACCGGCGAAACCGGTGTATCAACTGTTTTTTTTTGCAATCCTAAGAACAAACTACTATTCAGATGATCAATGTGTTACAGTCATGGATAACTCCTACTCAGGTAAGCACATTCTATTGACGTTTTTATACCTATCAGTCTATTTCTTGATTTCTCAGACAGTTTAAACCTACCCAGTCATTCTCTCGTTTTTATATTTTAATTTTTGCTTTTTATAAATCACATATTAAAAACTATAGACAAATAATAGCATAAAATCAATGTCACAATGCTGAAATTGGAAGCACTCCATGCTGTAAGTACAAAATATAATTATGTTGTGCGGCCCATTCAGTTGGGCTTGAAGTCGGTGATTGTGACATTCATTTGCTCATTCTATTATACTATATTCTAATGACCTTTTTTATATTTCATTTCAAATATATATTTTTGATTGCAGGGTCAGTGGGTCATCTTAGGGGCGGGTTGTAGGAGTTGGGGTATACGCTTAGGGGCACTATGAGCAGCAAAGAAAACGAAAAAAAAAATTTTTTTTGTTAAAAAAAAAAAAATTTGGACTTTGTCCAATTTTCGGTTTTTTTTTTAATTCGACCATTTTTTTTGCAGCATCTGATTAAGCTTATCCATAGAAACCATTTAGGATCTAAGAAGTATGGCCCTACGACGCACCGTTTCCGAGTTATGGGCCTTTAATTTTTTTTTATTTTATATAAAACGATTTATGAGGAGCTCGTGGCTAATTAATAACAGCCGCACGGGTCGATCCGTCAGGTTAAGCTACGCTTGCCGGGGTTGGTCCGTGGATGGGTGACCATCTTTACATACTGAGACTCCTCCGTGCCTCGGAAAGCACGTTAAGCCGTTGGTCCCGGCTGTCATACGTGGATCTTTGACAGTCGTTACGGGTCGTCAGAAGCCCGAAAGTCTGACAACCAGTCTTACCTAGGGGTATCATATTACCCAGTTACTGGGTTGTGGAGGTCAGATAGGCAGTCGCTCCATGTAAAATACTGGTATTCAGCTGCATCCGGTTAGACTGGAAGCCGACCCCAACATAGTTGGGAAAAGGCTAGGCAGATGATGATGATATAAAACGATTTATATCTCTAAAATGGTAGCTCGGATGGGATTGTTTTCGGGAAAGAAATTGTTGCTCTAACCAAAAGACATGCGATCATGTAAAAAAAATAGCAAAAAAAATGGAAAAAAAAAAACATCGAAAATTTTTAAGTGTCGGTCGTCGTTTCAGCTAGAGTATTCTTAGGGGCAAAGGACTTAGTCAAATTTTCGAAGATTTTTTTTTTACCATTTTAAAGATATAAATCGTTTTATATAAAATAAAAAAAAATTAAAGGCCCATAACTCGGAAACGGTGCGTCGTAGGGCCGTACTTCTCAGATCCTAAATGGTTTCTATGGATAAGCTTAATCAGATGCTGCAAAAAAATGGTCGAATTAAAAAAAAAAAAAGCTTCGAAAATTTGACTAAGTCCCCTGCCCCTAAAGATACGCAAGCTGAAGATCACCTGACACTTAAAAAAATTTTGATGATTTTTTTTTTCAATATTGCGCTTTTTTTTACCTCATCTCATGGTTGTCGACTAGAGCAACAATTTCTTTCCTGAAAACATTTCTATCCGAAGCCACCATTTTGGAAATATAGAGCGTTTTACATAAAATAAAAAAAAATTAAAGGCCCATAACTCGGAAACGGTGCGGCGTAGGACCATGCATCTCAGAGGTGAAATGGTTTCTATGGTCAAGGTCAATCTGATACTGCAATAAAAATGGTACATTTTAGAAAAAAACTTTTTGAAAAAAAAAACTAAATTTTTTCTAAGTCCTCGCTCCATAGCGCCCCTAAGGCTACACTCCAACCGATTGCAGCTGTCTCCAGGAAGTATAATTTGTTCCGAGTGTTTTGGACTGCTTCAAAATCGATCGTTAACACAATGAGCGAAGGAAGTACTATGCTTTTGCCTGCTCTTGGACATAGAAGAATCTGCTTTCCTCGTGGAAATTATATTTTACGAGTACGAATGTAAGTGCAGATGCAAGCAACCTAGAGGGGATAACTCTAATACTCCAGCTCGGTCTGCAAGAGTAGAACAGGGTGACAGTGTTTATGAACGCTTCTTCATTGACAGTCAAATCAACAAAACCTATTGCGATGAACAAAACATGAATGTAACGATTCGTAAAATACAACCAAATCAAAATCAAAAGAGTACTGAGCAATTGTATGACGAGTATATGCACCCGGATGAGACGTATCTTGATAATCTGCGGAATATGATCCGAGAGGAATTTGAACATGTAATAAATCAACGCCTGACCAATATAATTAGCAATATTGTGACAAAACAAGTTACTATGGTTTTTGATAATGGCATCTCCAAACTTAATGATTAAATATTTAGACTCGAAACTCATCTGAAGCGGATGACAAATAATTTCGTTTCTAATAATAATATGAGCGACTGCATGCAGAGTACTAACAAACTGTACACGACTACTGAGGCCTACAACTCAGATAGTCTTATTTCCGCTAACAAACAACAGTCGCATAATTCGGCCGCTTTCACTCTACCAGCGCCTGACCAATGTAAAAATGCTACCAAACCTCATAAAATACCACAAAAAAAATCTACCTCACACACAACTACCTTGGATACATCTAGTACGGCGACACTAAACCAGTCAGAATAAAAGGCAAACATGCCTCTAGAGTGATTCTCAAAGTACGCTCTGCTTGAATGCGTGTGCTGTGGGTATGCAAGATCAACATGACGACAATTGCAACCAAGATCCTTCAGTAATGGATGGCAAATGGATAGAGGTTAAGAAGAAAAACACGCATAAAAGGTCACCTAATAATAATGAAATTATAAGAGGCACTGCTACTTCTGCACACATGCAACTTGAAGCATCTGAACGATCTCGATACCTACATCTCTACTACGTAAAGGTCGGTACGACGGAAGACCAGGTACGTAGTCATCTAAAATCAATTTGCAATAGCGATAGACATACGATAGAGAGCCTAAAAGCGCGAGGAAACTATGCATCGTTTAAGCTGGGTGTGCCGTCTAGATTAGTGGAAAGTTTAGTAAATCCAAAATACTGGCCAGACGATGAAAAATGGAAAAATGGATGGAAAATGAACCGAAGATGGTGTTATTTGCAGATGACACCTCATTGATTTTTAAAATAGACAGGCGGTCACAAAATCTTGACGACGTGAATAACTCTATTCTTCTAATAATAATAATAATAATTCATTTATTTGCTGATCAAGGGTATACAGTGGTGTTACATTACATTAAATATCGGGCTCCTCGATCTACCTCACTGGCGTGCAAATTTTACAATACGTTTTGTGTTATTCTATTCTCAAACGTGATATAAAATAGTATAAATAGGTACATGCATCAACATAAAATTAATAAAGTCTAACATTCATAACAAAATATAGGTACAGCAAAATTTTAAATTAAATACTATGATAAAGTGCAAATAATAAAGAATAGCAGTACAAAATAATACAAACAAAACAGTCAAGTATTTTAAAATATTAGTAAAATTATTCAAAACAATTTATCAGGGCCATGTCAATGCAAAAAAGTTAAAATAAAATAAAAATAAAAATAATGATAATAATAAATTGTAGTCTTGTATAAAAAAATAAATTGTAAAAAATGTCAACAAATATAATTGTATGTCCAGATGATGAATTTATGTATTCTAGTCACATTGTTTATCATCAAGAAAGTCACTAACTTGATAATAAGTTTTACTGACCAGAAAGTCATGTAAACGTTTTTTGAAACTATTCCTATTTAAGCTTTTTAATTCATCTGGTAACCTATTATAAATTTTTGGTGCCATGCAGTATATACTCTTACACAGTAGTGCTGTATTTGCTTTATGCAATCGCAATCGATTTTGTGTTTTTATCCTCCTGCTAACGTGTGCCTGTATCTGCCACAATCTCAAAAAGTTCAGGATTAGAATTTATAAAAGTCGCGATTTCAAAAATGTACAGACAAGGCAAAGTCAAGATTTTATATTGCCTAAAGGCTATTTGAACTTTATGGACTTTATACAAGTTTTCAGAAGTATGTTGCCAGATTCTAAAATTTTTAAAATTGTGTGCAAAATAGCAAAAGCTCTTTACATTAGTAATAACATTAAATCAGCCGATGACAAAATAAAAGCTACTTGGCAAATAATAAATAATGAAACAGGTAGGAAAAAACCACGAAATACTGAATTTAATTTAGAATCTGCCCATGGCCCCATTAATTCAGATATAGGCGTAGCTCAGGAATTTGAAACTTTTTTTGCTAATATTCCCCTTAAAACTACTGAAGCTTTAAATTCCTCTCCCGTGCTTTCTGATGCCTTACTTAGGAAAAATGTTAAGGCTTGCCCTATGGAATTTAAATCTCGACATACGAACCCCCAGGCTGTCATAAAAACTTTTAAAGATTTTAAAATTAAATCAACAGAAGATCTTTGGGGAATGTCTGTAAAAGTTGGTAGGTCTATTATCGAAACTATTGCGCCCTATTTAGCCTTAATATTTAACACTAGTGTAGACCAAGGAGTCTTTCCCGATTTGATGAAACACAGTAAAATCGTGCCTCTTTTCAAAGCGGGTGATAGTAAAGAACCCAACAATTATAGGCCTGTGTTGATTCTGCCAGTTTTCGGTAAGGTATTACGGTTTAAGACATTTATTTCTCAAAAAGAATGCAATTCACTTAATATGAGAAATACAATTTAATCTTAAAAACTAAACAAAGGGATTACTTAGCGTAGGTAGGTACTCGTAAATAAATAAGGGAACTCGTAGACAGAATTTTTACAGTGTTGTGGGTAATAGGAATATGTTCGTGCTCAATTACGTATCGATTTTTTGAAAGAAAGTCAATAGCAATTACTCATTGATCTATTTATATAATAATAATAATATAATAATATTTTAGGACAACCAACACATCGCCATCTGATCCCAAACTAGGCAGAGCCTGTACTATGGTAACCAGACAACTGATAAATATACTTATATATTTGAAAATACATACATATCATAGATAAATTACACCCAGACACAGAACAAATCATCGTGCTCATCACACAAAGATTTGTCCTGGGTGGGAATCGAACCCACGACCTTCGTCCTAGCAGTCAGGGTCACTAACTACTAGACCAACAGGCCAGTCATATGTGATGTTATGCTTTGTGAATATGTAGTAGATGTCCTAATTATCCTTATACATAGCAAATTAATAACAAAGTAGGAGAAAATATAATATAATAATGATGTAGATGTTAGTTAATTAGTGCTAGTTTAGAACCTGAGAAAACTTTTAAGATGTGGTGTTTTACGATTTTTTTGTACAGAGTAAAGGACTGTATCTCTTTAATATCGTTAGGTAGTTTATTATACAGCTCTGCTCCTTCGTATAGCAAATTTTTCCTTCCGTAATTAGTTCGAGGTGGTCTTAAGCAAATGTTGTTTTTTCGTCTAGTACTGCGTTTTTGTATTTGTCCTTTTTTTGTAAATGTTATTTTAGAGTGTATATTTTTGTTCAATAGTTTATGTACTAATATGCATGTGTTATATTTATAAATCTGTGACAGTGTCATTAATTTAGTTTCTTTGTAAATTCTTTCTGTAGGAGTTAGGTAGTGGTAATGGAATAAGAGTTTTATAATTTTGTTTTGACAAGTTTCGATTTGCTTTAAATGTGTTTTAGCTGCAGTGCCCCACACCTCTATTAGATATTCTAGATGAGGATTTACCATAGAATTGTAAATAATATACCTAACAGATGTCGGTAAACAGCGGACGATCCCTTGAAGTGCGCCCATGACAGAAGATAGTTTAGATCTTAATTTATCTAGGTGTGTCTGCCATGTCAGATGTGTCTAAATGGAGACCAAGATACTTCTCTGAAGTAACTTGGGTTAGAGGTTCGTTATTTATGTATAGATTTAAGCGGTTTGTAATATTTTTGTTCCTAGCACTGAAGACAATATAGTTTGTTTTAGAGGTATTCACAGTAAGCAAATTGTCTTGGAACCATCTAGAGAGAGTATCTAAATCTTGTTGCGCTTGCTCAGTGATCCCTTCAATGTTGTTTCCAAATAAAAATAGGCTTGTGTCATCAGCATAAAGTATTATGTCGCCTGCCAATTTAAGGTTATGTATGTCATTCACGTATAATATGAACAGTAGGGGTCCAAGAATGGATCCTTGCGGTACGCCGTAGGTTTCGAAAAGTTAATGCTCAATCAAATGTTACGTCACTTTAATAAAAAATCCATCTTTCATGAACATCAGTGCGGTTTTACCAAAGGGCGTTGTACAACTGACGCTGGTGTAAACCTTTCAAAGAACATTTTTGCCGCATGGGAGGATGCCCAAGATGCCATTGGAATCTTTTGCGACCTTTCAAAGGCGTTCGATTGCGTTAACCATGACACACTTTTGTTGAAACTCGAGCACTACGGGATTAGTAAAACATCTCTTGGTTTACTTAGGTCATACCTGATAGGTAGACAGGTTAAAGTTCATATTAACGGAGTAAACTCATTGGGGTCTGAAATGACAATGGGCGTTCCTCAAGGTTTGATATTGGGTCCATTTCTATTGCTTGTTTACATAAATGATTAATAATAATAATAATAATAAAATTCTTTATTTCACCAGAAGCCATCACAGTACAAGATCCACGGACTAAAACAATATAAAGCTTATAACTAGGTCACAAAATTATATACTCTGACTCCTAAACTAGGTGTATGTGCCTGTGTCTTAGGAGTCAGTGATTCTCCGTAACAATCTAAGCCATAGTGCACTAAAAAAGGGACGTTACAGCAATAAACAAATGGTGTAAAAGAAAGAAAACGGATATAATCTATATTACAAAATGAGAAACGTCTAGCTGTGTGGTGAGGTGAATAAATGTAGGGTTAGGGTGTGTGAGGGTGTGTGTGTAGCGAGTATGTGTATAGGATGCAAGTATGCGAAAGTGGTGTGTTTGTGTAGTGTGTGTAGTGAAAAAGATTAGGGTGAAACCAGAACACATCCTGTGATGGTTAGATTTACACTTATATTTGTGTAGTGCAAACATTTTAAATTAATGTAAATTACCTAGGAGAATATTCTCAGTGTCATCATAATTTAGTGTTTGGAGGTAATCTTTAAGTAGGTTTTTGCATTTATATTTCGGGCACGAATAAATTTTAATCTTTTTATTTAGGAGGTTGTACATATTAATGCTATTAACGTAGAACTGGCGTTTGGCAAAAGCAGTTCTATGGCGTACGGGGGTGAAAACATTAAACTTGTGTCTGCCAGTCGGTTCCATTGGAGGGCGGGCAGAGTGTTTACGTAGGGTCGCCAGGAGCACATAAAGTTGCCTGACTGTGAGTACCTTGCTTTCAGAATACAGCTGCGCAGTGGGGTACCTACGTGGAAGGGAGAGCATAACCTTAAGGACAGCTCTCTGGGCTCTCTCAAGGCGGATAAATACATTTTGGGTGGCACCACCCCAGACAGGCAAGCAGTACGTAAGGACAGACGGCATAGGGCAAAATAAACTAATTTCAGCGTTTCGTTATCAGCAGAGTTGCGTAGCTTCTTGAAAACATATATTAGCTTACGGATGCGGGACGTGACTTTGTCTATATGGGGGTGACAGTTGAGATGCTGATCAATGAACACTCCTAGATACCTTACACAAGTGGATTTGGCGAGGGAGAGGCAGTTACACTGTTTTATGGATCCACAAGCATGCGCTTTTAGGGTAAGGGAATTTGAGGGACACATATTCGACCGAATGGCAAAGGGAACATATACTGATTTATCAGCATTTAGAGTAAGCATGTTATCGGCCAGACATTTCATTACAGTGGACAGCGCAGCCTCGGCGTTTCGATATGTCTGGGGCCAATCGTAACCATCTACAACAAGGGCAGTGTCATCCGCGTATGTAAATATCTTACAATTTTCGAGAGGCAGTTTGCAGAGTTCATTGATATAAATGAGAAAGAGAGTTGGCCCTAATATGCTGCCTTGCGGGACGCCGTAGGTGATTGGAAGCTCATCACTTTCGTGTGGACCAACTTTAACTATTTGGGTACGATCGCTGAGATAATCTGCGAAGATTTTCAATGGGAGTCCACGTATTCCAATGCTTTCCATTTTACTCAATAAGGCTTTGGCGGAAACGGTGTCAAATGCCTTTGACAGGTCTAGGAAAATTCCCAGGCACATACGTTTTTTATCTAGCTTCCTAGCCACGTGACTAGACAAATCCATGACCGCGTCATCAGTACCAACTCCATTTCTGAAACCATATTGGATATTCGCTAGGATCTTGGTTGCGTCGAGAAAACTGGTCAGATTTTTATTTAGTATGCGTTCCAAGATCTTCGACATTGCTGTTAGAATTGAGATTGGACGGTAGTTACTGACATCATCTTTGCACCCAGACTTGTGAATTGGGTGAACTACTGCTTTTTTAAACGCCGTAGGAAAGACACCTGCCCTTATTGACAAATTACAGATATGTGTAATAACCGGGACTAATGCGCAACTCGAGGCCTTAATTATTTTGGACGGTATGTAGTCTATCCCCGTAGCACAATCAGACCGAAGACCCAAAATAATGGAATCGACATCCATTTCGGTTACCTCGAAAAGGGCCATGGAGCTACACGAGTTTGAATTTAACGCAGAATTGTGCACCATTGAGGGTGAATTAAATTTAGACGCCAAGTTACTGCCTACATTAGCAAAAAAGTTGTTGACATGATTAAGCGATGATTTAGGATTGTCAAATAAATGCAACAGGTCATAAGAAGGAGAAGATTGAGTTTGAAGATCGGTAACTTTCTTAATAACATTCCAAGTGGCCTTAACATTGTTTTTTGCAATGCGAAACTGGGGGGCAACCACAAGCTCTTAAAACAATATTATTCTAATATTACTTTGCCTTCCACACTGTTGGATTTTCAACGCTCGGATCAGCGCCGAAAGTTGAAAATGCAACAACAGAAATTACAAAGTAATATTAAAATAATATTGTTATAAGAGATGGCGGTAGGCGCCCTGTTCTTTTTCATACGAGCGTTTAAGTTTCCTCAGAAGGGAATTACAGAAATTGCGATAGCGAGTGTAGGTGATTTTTAACATTAGGTTGTCATCCGACTTTTTGAGTTTGGCATGCATGCGGTCACGGTTTCGTATACAGCGGAGTAGTCCCGGCGTAATCCAGGGCTTCAAATTACGTTCTCTTCTTGGAACAGTTTGTACCCGAGTGTGATTTGTGATAATAGAGGAGAGTGTACCTATTAATGCATCTGCAGCATCATTAGGATCCGAGATTGACAGCATTGGAGACCAATCATGAGCTTTGATGTTCTCTATAGCGGATTCGTCGTCTAATTTTGATTTAGTGCGAGTGATGTTTGAATTGTAAGTCCTGGTTTTCAAAAACAATAGCAGCGGATTGTGATCCGTTATAGAGGCTTCAATAACGAAAGTCGTAGCAGATTTATTTGTTTTGAGTAGAATGTGATCTAAACAGTTTGTGAGCCGTGTCGGAAACTGATGGGCTGGGAGAAGTCCGTTAGCGGCAGCACATGACAAATACTCGTCTGAGTGGCTATCGACGTTATCATTTTTAATATCAATGTTTATATCACCGATCAGTACCACAGAAGGAGCTGGTAGTTTGAGTACATTATCAAGACTATCAATAAAGTTGTTAATGTTTTTGAAAGAAGGAGGGCGATAAATAGCCACTATTGTAACATCCTCTATGTGACAAATAAGACAGTTCGCGTCAACAAAATGCGGTTCCTTAACATCAGCTTTAAGGGAAGATTTAACGTAGACAGCACATCCGTCATTTTGGTTGTAAGTGTTTTTTGTATAATATGATGTGAAGCCGTCCAAGGATGGCAGGTGAGAAAGTTTGCTTAACCAACACTCGGTGAGAACGAGCACGTCACTCTGAAAGCCCATTAATCGCATAAGCACCGGAACTTCATCGAAATTTTTTGAAATGCTTCGTATATTTAAATGTAGTATTTTTAAACCTTTTGTCGGGTCTTTTATAAACACCGAACAACTCTCTGGTTGACACTTGAGCGATTTAGCAATATGAAGCGCGTCAATATCATTATTAATAATATCTAGATTAGCCATTTATTGTTTGGATATGCAAGAATATTGAAACGAGGAAATAGGCAAAACTGCGAAATAACGTTTTAAACGTTCCTTCGCCATAGTCGCATAAACAGGTAATAAATATATTTTGCGTAGCAGACTTTAGAACAAAAATATTTATGAGCAATAATGTTTGAACTACTGATGTGCTTAGGTAGGAACCATTTTTAACAGGTAGTTACTGTATTAGCGTGTATGGTTCTGGGATAAAGTATATTGTAGTTTTGTTTGTAGACTTGTATATATGTAGTTTGTGTGCGTTGATTTGTAATATGTATGGTGTATACGATAAATTTAGGTAAAAGTGCATTATTTAGTGTAACAGTTAAGGTTAATTTTAGAAAACTAAATAAAAATAAACATGGAATTAATACTGAGAATAAGATATAAAAATCTGGAACATTCTGTGGCAGTCACATGATGTGATTTGGGTTGTCCGGGTTAGTGAGGGATTTTTCAGAGGTTACAAGAATCTGTTTGTCTCCCTCTATCTTACGGAGAAATATATTGCCGTTGGAGATCCAGCAGAATTTAAAGGAGTTTTTGATGGCGAACTCTCTGGCTTGATAGAAAAGCTTTTTGGTGCTTGCGGGCAGGTGTTCTGAGATGTACACAGGATGACGATCACCAGACAAGCCCATGACTGCAGTGTTTAGTCTATCATCTTTTCCTTTTCCTTTGTTATATGCGCGCACGGCCGACAGAACTGACTGCTTAGCTTGGACAGTCGAAAATTCCGCTATTATTGGGCGCGGGAAGGTTGACGTGGTTGATTTTCCTGGAAGACGATAAATATCACGCAGTTCTGTTTCACCAATGCGTACACCAATAGCCGTGCCTACGCCACACACCGTTTTTAATAGACTGCTAGTTGACTCAGAACTTACTTGTGGAATGTTTCTAAGTTCTATGGTAGAGGATCTTGCTTTATGTTGAAGATCTACAATTTTCCGCTCGAGAGACTCAATGCGTGTTTGCTGCTCGCGTCGCTCCTTCCTCAATGTTTCTACTTCCATCTTCAAGTCTTCGAACTGTTTATTAATAAATTCAATAGACTGGACGATTTTAGCGTTTGACTTACATATTTCAGAATTGGATGCCTGTATTTTAGTGTTTTGATTTTTAATGTCTTTAATATTCGAAGAGAGCTCAGATATTAAAGTTTTGTGGTCCGCGAGAAGTTCCGCAGTTTTTTTGTCCTGCTCGTTCTTCCACTTTGCAAGAATATCTTGTAGTTCCTGTGGTTCTAGGAAGCTCATGTCCGTCGAACCGCCTTGTGGCGAGCTATTATTACGTTGACGTTTATTTCTATTAGTATTTACATACTCGCACGCGGTTGCGGCCGTGGCGATATCAGGTTCCGAGCGTGTTTGAGTCTGGCTTATGTTACCAATCGGTGGCCTAGTGGTTTTAGGTGGAGTGCGATGTATCCCTGCCATGTTAACAGCCAAAAATTTGCAAAAGTTTGGAGCCAAATGTCAACCAAAAACACAGCGAAACCGGTATAACACAACACTGATAATTACAAGCAGCAGTGCTTGAGCGTAGTCGATACAATTCCAGTTGTCGATTCGTAGCGCAGACTCGTGCCGTAGCAGCGCGTGCGGTTGGAGCGTAGCAGCGGTGAATAGTGACGCACGCTCGTAGCTCGTAGCACACGGTCGTTTTGCCAGCTATCGCAACTGTCGCGGTGGCGCGGTGTGTATGCGGTCCGGTCACCCGTCACTTGGATGATGGTTCGAATCCGACGAATCACAGACACTTTTTCAAATTCACTTTGAAGCGGCAACAGCACAATTATTTATATCTCTCTCTAGGACCACCCAGTGGGAGGAGCCCTCAGGTAAGATCACACAAAGTGTGACAAGGAAATGAATTCTATCACAATTAGCCAATCACAGACTAAAATGCACGAGCGAAACGTCACACGACCTTTGCGTTCAACGGTTAACGAAGGAATGACCTCAGTTACTGCAAAATCAACCGAGGATGGTGTTATTTGCAGATGACACCTCTTTAATTTTTAAAATAGATAGGCGATCACAAAATCTTGACGACGTGAATAACTCTATCCTTCAGGTCCAAAATTGGTTTACATTAGATATTTTAGTTTTAAATGAAAAAAAAACTAAATGTATTCGATTCACTTTACCAAATGTTAGAAGTAGCGAATGTGACATCATATTGAATGGTGAAAAACTAAAGTTTATTAGTCAAACGGTTTTCCTAGGAGTCACGCTAGACGAAAAATTACAATGGGGACCTCATATAACATCTATTCCAGGACGATTATGCTCAGCAGGTTATGCTGTTAGAAAGATAAGACAGTTGACCGATACAGAAACTGCGCGATTGGTCTATTTTGGCTACTTTCATAGTATTATGTTGTATGGCATTTTGTTGTGGGGTCGGGCTGCTGACATTGAATCCATTTTTATTTTACAGAAGAGAGCTGTCAGAGCCATTTATATCTACCTCGTCGCGAATCTCTTAGGGAATTATTTAAAAAGATTAATATTATGACAGTACCTTGCCAATTTATTTATGAAAATATTATGTATGTGAGAAAAAATCTAAATCTTTTTAATAAAATAAGTGATAGACATAATATTAATACTAGAAATAAAGATAAAATAGCTCAACCATATTTTAGATTGTCTAAAGTAAATGCATCTTTTATGGGGTACTGTGTTAAATGTTACAATAAAATTACTTCTGATATATTAAAATTAAATGAAAGGAAATTTAAGACACACGTTAAAAGTACACTTTGCAAACAAGCATATTACAAATTAGAGGATTATAATCAAGATAAGAATGCTTGGAAACATGCTGGTCCCGCTCCATAGGACAATGACACATTTCAGACAAGATCAAGCTCGTTTTTAATAATGATTTTTATTTCTCTAAATAGTAAATACTCGTTTTGTTTTATTTTAATTTGTTAATTTTTATTTATTTTTGATTTTAAAGTGTGCTATAGATTGCGCGGGTTCACACACTGTTTTATGTTGGCTGAGATGTTAAGAGTGGTCATAAAGTCCCAATATTTGTAAACACATGAATACTATGTATAGGTACTTGAAAATATTTTAACCTTTTAATTTTATTATACGTTATGATTTAGTAGTTTTTATATAAGCTACATTGTATTCACGTGTCATTATGTATGATTCTGTATGCAAATATTGTACAAATGTTGATTTTAAAAGAGTACGTATGGAGTTTCTTGCCAATTCTTCTCCATACAAAACTACCTTTTGTAAGGGGCAACTAGATTCAAACTTGTTTTTTTTGTATATGACGTTCAAAAGTGCCTTATATTGGCCTAATTGAAATAAATGATTTGACTTTGACTTTGACTTAGACTTTCGGTTGAACACACCATTGAATTGTCCTGTGTTGAGCTTGATAAGCATGTTATAGTTTGTGTATACAGACCTCCTAGTTACCAGAATTTATCTGTGTTTGATTCGGTAATGGAAGATGTGTTAAAAAAAGTTAGTAATAGTAGTAAAACAAGCATCATATGTGGTGACTTTAATATTAATTTGTTAGGAAATAACTCTAGTTGTTAGATTATTAAGTCTTTTCAAATCATTTGATTTGTCAAATGTTTTTAGTGAGCCAACCCGAGTGACAGCTTCTTCTGCCACATGTATTGACAATATATTTTGTAATTGTGAATACCTACATAAGGAAATTGTAAATAAGCTGCCATCAGATCATAGTGGACAAACAATTGCGTTCTGCGCCTACGTACCACTACAAAAAACCCAAATAAAGTTTAGGCCAATTACTTGTAAAAGCCTAGAGAAATTTTATGATTCTTTGTCTAGTAAATTATATATTCATAATTTTAATAACATAGGTGACCCAAATGAGTTTTATGCCGAATTTTTTACACTATTAAACACGCAATTTAATGAAACTTTTCCGCTTAAGACTGAGTGTATTTACACAAAGTTCTTATTTAGCGATTGGGCCACTCCAGGTATACGTAAGAGCAGAGAAAGGCTATTTGAACTTTATGGACTGAAGCAACATGTAATTAATACAAGCTTTCAGAAGTATGTTGCCAGATATTCTAAAATTTTTAAAATTGTGTGCAAAATAGCAAAAGCTCTTTACGTTAGTAATAAAATAAAATCAGCCGATGACAAAATAAAAGCTACTTGGTAAATAATAAATAATGAGACAGGTAGGAAAAAACAACGAAATACTGAATTTAATTTAGAATCTGCCCATGGCACTATTAATTGACTTTTTACTCGTGCAGCCTATGGGTTAGGTATACGCAGAGGGCCTACAACGCCCTGCGTGTCCAATATAATAATGCACTCAGGATGTTGTTGGGACTACCTCGGTTTTGCAGCGCATCAAGCATGTTTGCTGAAGCGAGACTGGATGACTTTCATGCCATTATGCGCAAGCGAAGTGCGTCTATGCTGCGGCGATTCCGGGGTGGTCCGAACAATATTTTACTTACTCTGGCGGACAAAATTGATGGGCCATTTATTAGGCACTGGGCAGAGAGACACGTGCGTACTGACGTACATGTACCAAATTAATTTTCGCTTTTGTTTTAAAATATTATCTACTAACAATAGATTAAGGCAATACTAACACAATATGGATCCTGTAGTCCGAAATAAAGAATTATTATTATTATTATTATTATTATTATTATTATTATTATTATTATTATTATTATTAATTCAGATATAGGACTAGCTCAGAAATTTGAAACTTTTTTTGCTAATATTCCCCTTAAAACTACTGAAGCTTTAAATTCCTCTCCCGTGCTTTCTGCTGCCTTACTTAGGAAATATGTTAAGGCTTGCCCTATGGAATTTAAATTTCAACATACGAACCCCCAGGCTGCCATAAAAACTTTTAAAGATCTCAAAATTAAATCAACAGAAGATCTTTGGGGAATGTCTGTAAAAGTTGGTAGGTCTATTATCGAAACTATTGCGCCCTTTTTAGCCTTAATATTTAACACTAGTGTAGACCAAGGAATCTATCCCGATTTGATGAAACACAGTAAAATCGTGCCTATCTTCAAAGCAGGTGATAGTAAGGAACCCAACAATTATAGGCCTGTGTCGATTCTGCCAGTTTTCAGTAAGGTATTCGAAAAGTTAATGCTCAATCAAATGTTACGTCACTTTAATAAAAATTCCATCTTTCATGAACATCAGTACGGTTTTACCAAAGGGCGTTGTACAACTGACGCCGGTGTAAACCTTCTTAAGAACATTTTTACCGCATGGGAGGAAGCCCAAGATGCCATTGGAATCTTTTGCGACCTTTCAAAGGCGTTCGATTGCGTTAACCATGACACACTTTTGTTGAAACTCGAGCACTACGGGATTAGTAAAACATCTCTTGGTTTACTTTGGTCATACCTGATAGGTAGACAGGCTAAAGTTCATATTAACGGAGTAAACTCATTGGGGTCTGAAATGACAATGGGCGTTCCTTAAGGTTCGATATTGGGTCCATTTCTATTTCTTGTTTACATAAATGATTTACCTCAGTTACTGCAAAATCAACCGAGGATGATGTTATTTGCAGATGACACCTCTTAAATTTTTAAAATAGACAGGCGATCACAAAATCTTGACGACGTGAATAACTCTATCCTTCAGGTCCAAAATTGGTTTACATTAAATAATTTAGTTTTAAATGAAAAAAAAACTAAATGTATTAGATTCACTTTACCAAATGTTAGAAGTAGCGATTGTGACATCATATTGAATGGTGAAAAACTAGAGTTTATTAGTCAAACGGTTTTCCTAGGAGTCACGCTAGACGATAAATTACAATATGGACCTCATATGATATCTATTGCAGGACGATTAATAGGAGGAGAGATAAGACAGTTGACCGTTACAGAAACTGCGCGATTGGTCTATTTTAGCTACTTTCATAGTATTATGTCGTATGGCATTTTGTTGTGGGGTCGGGCTGCTGACATTGAATCCATTTTTATTTTACAGAAGAGAGCTGTCAGAGCCATTTATAATCTACCTCGTCGCGAATCTCTTAGGGAATTACTTAAAAAGATTAATATTATGACAGTGCCTTGCCAATTTATTTATGAAAATATTATGTATGTGAGAATAAATCTAAATCTTTTTAATAAAATAAGTGATAGACATAATATTAATACTAGAAATAAAGATAAAAGAGCTCAACCATATTTTAGATTGTCTAAAGTAAATACATCTTTTATGGGGTACTGTGTTAAATGTTACAATAAAATCTCTTCTGATATATTAAAATTAAATGAAAGGAAATTTAAGACACACATTAAAAGTACACTTTGCAAACAAGCATATTACAAATTAGAGGATTATAATCAAGATAGGAATGCTTGGAAACATGCTGGTCCTGCTCCATAGGACAATGACACATTCCAGACAAGATCAAGCTCGTTTTTAATAATGATTTTCATTTCTCTAAATAGTAAATACTCGTTTTGTTTTATTTTTATTTGTTCATTTTTTTTTTTTTTTTTTTTTAAGTGTGTTATAGATCGGGCACGCCGCAATCGCGGCGGTAAGACCCCTCTTTGAGGAGTGGTTGGAAAGGCGCTACGGCGTCCTCACCTACCGCCTGACGCAGGTCCTCACCGGACACGGTTGTTTCGGGAGGTTCCTGTGTCGGATAGGGCGGGAGGAAACGCCCGGGTGTCACCACTGTGTGGATCGCCCGGAGGACACGGTGGAGCATACGGTGCAGGACTGCCCCGCTTGGGCAGAGCACCGCCGTGTCCTCACGGAGGCGATAGGCGGCGCTGACCTCTCGCGTCAGGACCTGGTTCAGGCCATGCTCCGGGGCGAGAGGGAATGGGATGCAGTCACCTCCTTCTGCGAAGCAGTAATGCTAGCGAAGGAGGAGGCGGGCCGCGTGAGGGAGAGAACCATCTCACGCCCCAGCCGCCGCGGGAGACGCCCAGGGCGTCGGACGTCGCGAGGCGACATCCGGCCACCGTAGGCGCGGGCTTGCCGACGGCGAGTAATGGGTAGCTCACCGTCCGATCAAGGACCAAGCCCGTGTCGACGGCGCGTTCTGTTCGCGCGCGCCTCAAAGAGCTGTCAGCACAGGGACGGAGCCCCCAACGGGGCCAACGCCTGCCGGGGTTGCGGGACGTCTTAACAGGATACCGTGGCCCCGGAACGTAAAGGGCAACAGAAGGAACAGGGTGGTTTTTTAGTCAGTAAAAGTCTGACAGTCCCTTCCGTCCCACCCAGGACGGAAGGAGTCATTTGATGATTTTTACCACCTAAAAAAAAAAAAAAAAGTGTGTTATAGATTGCGCGGGCTCACACACTATTTTATGTTGGCTGAGATATTAAGAGTGGTCATATAAAGTCCCAATATTTGTAAACACGTGAACACTATGTATAGGTACTTGAAAATATTTTAACCTCTTAATTTTTAATTTTCTTATACGTTATGATTTAGTAGTTTTTTTATAAGCTGCATTGTATTCACGTGTCATTATGTATGATTCTGTATGCAAATATTGTACAAATGTTGATTTTAAAAGAGTACGTATGGAGTTTCTTGCCAATTCTTCTCCATTCAAAACTACCTTTTGTAAGAGGCAACTAGATTCAAACTTGTTTTTTTGTATTTATGACGTTCAAAAGTGCCTTATATTGGCCTAATTGAAATAAATAATTTGACTTTGACTTTGACTATTACCTTCACCAATTGTCGACCCAGAAAGATGCTAACAGAGAATAAAAATAAATACGAAGCTTTGTACACAGCTACTACTGAACGTAATGAGAGTGGTCGTTATATAGTAAGGCTACCATTGCGTAATGTAGACGCGGTCAGCATGATGGGTGATTCGAAGAGAATCGCTGAAAAAAGATTAAGATCGTTAGAAAGTAAATTTAGAAAAAAACAGCAAATTCAAGGAAGATTATTCGAAAGTTCTTGAAGAATATTTGGAGCTCAAACATATGAGAAAAGTAACAGATAAAAACAATACTCAAAACCACACCACGCTGTAATCAGGGAGGATAAGGAAACGTCGAAGGTCCGCGTCGTATTTGTTGCTTCCTGTAAAGGAACGAATGGGATGTCACTCAATGACAATATGTTAGTTGGTCCTATTTTGCAAGCGGAACTACGGCACACTATTATGCGTTGGAGAAAACATCGAATATGTCTCTTAGCGGACATAATTAAGATGTACCGGCAAGTGTTGGTAAACAGGAAGGATGTAATGTGACAAAGGATCCTCTGGAGAGATAGCCCTGAAAAAGAAATAGAAGTATATGAGTTGGAAAAAGTTACTTTCGGCACGGCAGCGGCACCATATCTAGCTGTAAGATCGCTTCAACAGTTAGCACAGGATGAGTGTCAGGATCAACCAGAAATCGCAAGGGTCATCTTAAACGATTTCTATATGGATGACTTAATGATCGGAGCTGAAAACGGAGAAACCTGTTTTAAAATATACACAGAGTTATCCAAGGTATTAGCTAGAGGAGGGTTTCCATTACAAAAATGGAGGAGCAACAGCCAAGACTTATTAAATAGCATTAGGGATGGGAACGATGAAGCGTTACAGATAAAAATAGACGATGTATCAAAAATATTAGGACTTACCTGGAATTCGCGCGACGATTGTTTCCTATATTCTGGAACTTAAGCTGGTAGCAGGACCTGTAACAAAAAGAAAGATAATATCCGATATAGCACGATTATTCGATTCATGGGGGTGGCTAGCACCAAGCATAATCATAGCAAAGGTGTTGATTCAAAAGCTGTGGTTAGCAGGGTTGCAATGGGATGAAGAAGTTCCAACCAACTTATTAAAAGAATGGTATACTTACCGTTATAGTTTGGCTTCCATTGCAAACCTGAAAATCCCACGATGGCTGCTCATGCGTTCCAATAATGTGAAGATTGAGCTGCACGGATTTTCAGATGCCTCGAAAGTGGCATATGCAGCAGTTATATATGTGAGAGTTGTAGATGACACAACTGCAACTGCAAAAACACTGCAAAAACGAAGGTTGCGCCCATAAAGCAGGTGTGCATTCCACGTTTGGAGCTTTGTGTTTTGATCATTGCCACAGTAGTTTGATGGTCGAAGTGGGCAAGGTTATGGATATACCAAAAAGTGATTGGCACATGTGGACGGACATTAAAGTGGTTTTGGCGTGGCTCAACAGTCACCCAAGCCGTTGGAAAACCATTGCCAACAGAGTCTCCCATATTTTAACTATCACAGAAGCCCAACACTGGTGTCATGTACCATTAAAGCAGAATCCCGCAGATTGTGCATCCCGCGGTGTTTCTCCTGCAGATGTGGCTGGCACGTCTATATAAGATGTAAAAAAATTAACTGCAAGAACTTCGTCCACATACTCGACATCGAAAAACAAACACATTACAAAAAGTTTTTTTTAGCACTTTCTATATTTTCACATTAATAAAACAATTTAGTATCATATTTTTTGTGCACTGTACGCAGGGCTGCGCTAGCGGCTCGCTCCAATACCGCGCGCGAGCGTCGTACCCCCGCCGCCCGCTACTATTCCCTCCCGCAGCCCGCTTTATGCCCTTCGCGCCCCGTTCAGTCGTTCGATATCCGTCGCGCGACTAGGGTGTATTTCCCTGATTTATTACGGCAAATACGTACGTTCGCGAATACATCAATAATGCCTTTTACGTATTCCAATCGAGAGTACTTGGATATGATAGTGTGTTACATTACGACTGATGAAAGTTTAGCTGCGGCTCGTAACCGTTACCGGGAACTGTTTGGTGAGCAACGACGAGTGCCTGCTGTCCAAACAATCCTAGGAGTCTACTAGCGGTTATTAGACTATGGCCAGTTTCGTCCTCATCAAGCAGATGCTGGTAGGCCACGGCTCTCCGGGGACATTGAAGACCGAGTGCTGGACTATTAATTAACTAAATACACATGCGAGCACACGTGACGCAGGTCGCGACCTAGGGATAAGTCACGCTACTGCGTGGAATGTGCTGCATGAAGAAGGTCAACATCCATACCACTTTTTAAGAGTACAGGAACTTATTACCGCAGATTACGAGCCAAGGTTAAGGTTCTGTAGATGGTTGGTGGAAGAACCTCGTAATATTCTTTGGACAGACGAGTCAACTTTTAATAGAGTAGGGTTATTTAATATCCACAATGCTCACTGGTGGTCGTACGAAAACCCGCGTGCTGTGGTCCCTGACCATTTTCAACATAGATTCTCAGTGAACGTATGGGCTGGTATCATAGGGCAGACAGTACTCTGACCAGTTTTCCTGGAACGCCTCAATGGCGAAACATATCTGGACCTGCTTCAGTCTGTGCAAGAGATGCTGGATGAGGTTTCTCTTGCCGAAACAAGGAACCACTTTGTCCAGCATGATGGAGCGCCTGCACACTACCACCGAGGAGCCCGTGCGTATTTAGACGCTACCTATCCTAACCACTGGATAGGTCGTGCTGGGCCTATTGCATGGCCGCCTCGGTCACCCGACCTGACGCCTCTAGATTTTTTTCTTTGGGGTCGTGTCAAAGACTTAGTTTATGGACATAGTAGCAACAACATTCGAAACGTGGACGAATTAAAAACCCGTATTATTAGTGCATTTTACTCAATTAAAAGTGACAGAGACACATTAATCGAAGTGCAAGGAAACGTTATGCGTCGTGCTAACTTGTGCATTAGACAAAACGGCGAACATTTCCAGCACCTTTTGTAAATAAGATTTAAATTAAGACTTCTTGTAAGTAGTTTCTAAATTATTGTAAATAGGTTGATTTAAATTTTTTAAACATACCAACTTATCGAGCTACTCGTAACTTAATTTAAACAGTCATTTAGTAGTTCGATGATTTGCCAGTCCAAAGTCTGAGAAATGTGATGGGAAAATTAGAATCAGCTGTTTCAAATTTGCGCCGTCGCGTGTCGTACTGCAGGGGTGAACGACCCACGCGTGCAGAGCGGCGCGCGCGGCGGCCGGTCACGGAGGCTTAGACCGCCGTCGCCGGCGCGCGTGCGGTGTACAGTGCGCATATTCAATAATAAAAATAATAATAATAATAAAATCGTTTATTTATAAAAAGAGGCACAATTGCAATTAAATTTATCTTAAAAATTAGAATAAAGCACTATTTCTTAATTGCCTGAACTAGGTTGAACCTGTGTTTCAGGCTACAAGACGCATACGTATCTACTTAAAATAAATAAATTAACATTAAGAAAGCAGTAAAGTACTAAAATTAAGTGTTACACAGAAACAAGGCAGCGTGGTTGCAATTTACTTGCATACAACAAGTAAATCTTCTGTCTGTGCATAAGACATGGGTTGTAAGAAACTAATTATAGATTTTTTACAGCTAAAATAGTTTAACTTATATATACTTAGTTTTCTATTTAATCTATTGTACAAAAATGGGCCTAAAAATGAAAAGAATCTTTCCACAAATACATGTTTCGAGGTTTCGTTTGAATTACATACAATATCATTCCGTCTCTTGTTAGTATTGTCAGCATTGTACGTAAGCATTGTGTGCTGTTTTAATACTAAGTGCATAATGAAAAGCTGGCGCACAGTCAGCACTTTGCAGGATCGATATAGTTGATCTGTAGGAAAGAAAAAGGGATGGAAATTTGCTACCTTTAAAATTGCTCTTTGAGCTCTTTCAAGAGGAAGCAAGATAGTCTTTTGTGCGCCTCCCCATGAGGTGATACAGTAGTGAATTATGGATTGACATAGTGCGAAGTAAACTTGTGTGATTAATTTTGAATCTGCAAAAGTTCGTATTTTTTTAAATACAAATATTAATTTGCGCACTCTCTTAACCAGACTTTCAATATGATGCTTAAAAGTAAGTGTGTCGTCTATTATAACGCCAAGGTATTTAATATTACGGGTCTTCAGGATAGACGGACAATTGCACATGTTGACTAATAGGTTGTCACATTGATGGGCACGTATATGAAAGTTAGCAGTGTTAAGTTGAGGCTTGCGCATGGAGAAGTGAATATATTTAGTTTTGTCAGCATTTAGTGTTAGTAAATTGCTTTGAAGCCAGTTAGTCACAGTGTTAAAACCGAGTTGGGCGTTTTCTAACAGTTCGCTACTGTCTTTTGCAGTAAATATTAGTGCGGTGTCGTCAGCATATGATATGATTTTGCTGTGCTTGATATTTAGGTTACATAGGTCGTTAATATAAACCAGGAAAAGGGTAGGGCCCAAAATACTCCCCTGGGGCACACCATGTCCAGTATTTTTCTGCTCTTCGCTCGTAACGTTATCAATCCTGACACATTGGTATCGGTCGCCTAAGTAGTCAGCAAGTAATGTCAGCGTCGTTCCCCTTATTCCTATGGCCTCTAATTTGTTAATAAGCTCAGAAACAGAGACAGTGTCAAAGGCTTTCGCTAAATCAAGAAAGACTCCCAGGACCTGGTTACCCTTACCTAGCTCCTCTGAAACAAATTCGGTAAGGCTATGCACTGCATCGGCTGTGGATAATTTGGCTCTGAAGCCAAATTGCGCAGGTGACAAGAGGTTGTTTTTTTCTAGGTAGTTAACTAGCCTGCTGTTTATAATTTTTTCTAGAATTTTTGAGATTGAGGAGAGTAATGATATTGGCCTATAGTTATTGACTAAGTCCCTGTCTCCAGATTTATAGATAGGGATAACAACTGCCTTCTTTAGACAATTGGGGAATATTCCTTTGGAAAGACAGATTCGAAACACATGCGTTAAGGGAGGTACCAATACATGTTTGTAGAGTTTAAGGATCTTATTGCTTATATTATCCCAACCAACTGCACAGTCATCTTTAAAGCCAGAGATTATTCGCGATATTTCCATTTCGTCAGTATCCAGCATAACAAAAGTTTTCAGGTTACAGTTATTGTTTGATTTTTGAAAAGATGGTTGGCCGCAATGTTTTGGAATCTGTTCGGCCAAAGTTTTCCCAACATTGACAAAAAAGTTATTCACTTTGTAAGCGGCTATGAGAGGTGAAGGATTAGTATGCAGTAACCTCGAATTTGATTCACGTTGTTTAGTCATGTAAGTGACGTTTTTAATATGCTTCCAGATTTGCTTGCTATTATTACCTGCTTTATTTAATTCATTATTATCATAATTATTTTTAAGCTTCTTTAAGAGAGTGTTGCAGAAATTCCTGTATCTTTTATAGGTGCTTAGAAAGATTAAGTTATCAGGGTATTTTTTGGTTCTCTGATGAAGTTTATCCCTGTGTCTTATACATCGAATAAGTCCAGGAGTAATCCAAGGTTTAATAATATGCTGACGATTATTTACCGTCACAGCTGATGTGTTACGCAATATGGCTTGTTGGACATATTTTATAAAGTACGATAAAGCGGAATTAGCGTCAGCAGAATTGTAAACTGGGCTATAATCAATGTTGCGTAAATCATATTCGAGTTTGTTTATATTTAATTTAGTCTTTGTCTGGGGACGATTTTGCTTAGGTAGCGTTAAATTTACGGTTAGTAGGACAGAGTGATGATCGGTTATTGTTGAGTTAGTAACAAGCGTAACATATGAATAGCTGGTTTTAATAATCATATGATCGAGACAAGATCCGCTCTGATGAGTAGGCAATGTGTGAGCAGGAAGGAAACCATGAGATGAGCAGATATTTAGGTAATCTTGTGTCCCTGCGTCACTGGTTTCAGAGCCGATGTTAATGTTAATATCTCCCGTTAGTATTACATTCTTAAAAGGGCTAAGTGCTTGAAATATTTGGTTTAGGGAACTGAGGAAAGGGGCAATATTTCTTGCGGAAGGGGATCTATACAAAGCAATTATCGCCGTGGTTGTACCAATTTTGATGATAAGGCAGTTACTCATACAATCTTGTAGGTCAGGTTCTTCGACTTTGATCTTTAATGAATCTTTGGCAAAGACAACGACACCATCATTTTGATTGTGGTTAATTTTAGTGTACAGTAAGTTGTATCCTGGTATTGCCGGCAGATTATCGTGCCGCTTTGATAACCAGCACTCTGTTAGAACCATGATATCACAATTAAAGTTAAATCTATGAAGAAAAATGTTAAAGCTGTCCATGTTCTTGTAAACACTGCGTATGTTTTGGGTTAGTACGGTTAGTGACTTTTGATGCTGGGAAAGATATTGTTTGCAGTCCTCAACCTCACATGACTTTGACTCACTTAAAAATGAGTTATCTATGTCGGTAATTATATTGATATCCATTCTATTTAAGGCTAACAACAATAAATTACGTCTAAGATTTAAACAAATAAGGGGCGCTCTTAGGCGCCTTCATAGTCAATTGAATTAATGTACCTGTATTCGGCAGCTAGTTTAGCAGGGCAAGCTGCGTCTCCCGTCTTATGGTTCGCTTGTTTTTTAAAGCGCAAACATGTAGCACATTTTGGGTCATCGGCTTTCTTCGCGCAGTCTTGGCTAGAGTGTCCTTCTTCACCGCAGTGTCCGCAAGTCGGGACAGCGGTTTTGCATGTTTTAGATGCATGACCGTACTGCTGGCACTTAAAACATCTCGTTACCAAAGTAAAGTCTCGTACCGGGCAGGACGTCCAATTTATAAATAATCTGTCCTGTGTGATGAGGGCCTTGCGAATGACGGCTGAAACTTCTATGATGTAGTTACAATTTTCAGCTTCCTTTCTACCAGATTTGTGGCTAAGTTTGATCGATGTCAAGAATGTTTCTAAGGTCATACTCGGTAGCTTTTCCGTTATGTTTTGGTCATAAATGCATTTATAAACTTCGTTTTCGGCCATTGACGCGGGAACTCCTATTACAATAATGCGAGGTTTGCGCTTTCGAGGTTCGTCAACAGTAAGGCCCGACGAGGCGATTTGGACTGTTTGTTTGAGCTTATCTAGGTCATCCTTGGTCTCAGTGCTGATGATGAGTCCTCCTTTCCCAATCTTGCGGACACCCCGTACCTTCAGCTTCATTTCACCAGGGCATATGATTTTTTGTACCATGTTCTTGGTTTCATCGCTGGTTTTTGACTCGTCGCATGGAAAGATTGCCACGGAACTGAGATTATTAGGTCGAATAAAATTGCTGGACCCCTTCTTCACCATATCGGCAAACGATGTAGAAGTTGCATCCTGCTTCTTACAGGTCTCCTGGATTGTGCGGTTCATTTCTGTAAGACAGTCCGCAAGGTCTCTAGCTTCGGTCATGGTTTTCAGGGCGGTATGTGTTTGGAGGGCTCTTGATTTCAGCGACTGGTAGTGAACAGCCAATTGCGAAACCCCATGTCCAACTTTACGGCAGAGAGTGCTAATTCTTAGCTTCTGGTCAGAGTTCAATTTTCCCTCAGACGAAATAATACAGACCTCATTCAGGTGCTGCTCGATAGCCCCCAACCAGTTCTGAATCTCCGGAGTAGAAATTGTTTCAACGGCTTCTTCTTGGCAGTGCTTGGGTTGTTGAGGTGGTCTCGGTGTTGGTGTCGACGGAGGGCTGCGTGGCGTCATCCCACTCCGACTAAAGGGGCTGCTATCCATTTTTGGGATGAAAACAACTAACTGTGTATAATCCAGTTACTCCATTTTTATTAAAACCACTTTGAACGTTGATTTGTATTGTATATCAAGCCAATATACTTAAACTGGGTCAGAATTTAATTTCGCAAGCGTTAATTTATTTATTTTAATACTGCATTGAAATGCACGTCTGTATGTGATCAGCGCAAACGATGCAATGTTTAATTTCAATAATTTTGTGCGAAGTGAAAATATTGCTTAACTCTGAAACGGGTTGTTATTTTCAAATCTTTTTTTCGCAATTCTTTTTTATTTATAATTCTAAACAAGTACTTAATTTTCTTGCAGGTAATTTTTTTACACCTTATATAGTGGAATGGTCCTGAGTTTTGAAGAAAACAAGTAGTGGAATATAAAAAGCCAAAGAATAATAATACCAATTTGGAAGAAGCAAAGGTGCACACATCGATTATTGAAGTCGGGTTTTGGAATAGGTATTCGACATTGTTTAAGCTAGTGAGAGTAGTTGCTTACTGTCGTCGATTTTTAAATCTTCTAAAGGAACGGTCAGCTAGGTCTAAAACAAAATATTTAGTTAAGCAGGAAATCGAGGACGCTCTCAAAACTTGTATAAAAAGATGCCAGGAGGAAGGCTTTTCTGAAGAGTTGACGAATTTAAGAAATAATAAGTCTTTAGAGAACAAGAAAAATAACTTAAAATCATTAATGTATTTCTCGATTCCAATGGAATATTAAGAGTTTGGAGGCAGATTGGAGATGTCGCAGCTTGGTTACGATCGGGTGCACCCCATTCGAATTCCAAAGGAGTCATTTTTAACAAGTCTTTTGGTAGCTGATGCGCATATTAAAACAATGCATGGTGGTCCGCAGCTTGTGCTAAAATACTTGCGTTCAAAATATTGGGTAATCGGAATTAAGTTGATAGCAAAAAAGTATGTAAGGAATTGCGTTAGATGCATTTGTTACGCGGCCACCACTAAGGCTAAGAACTCACGGAGCGGTTTTCACCCGCGTCCGCCGCGTTTACGGGCCCACAGCTGTAGAGTGCAGATACATGTAAAAAATTAAAGCACATTTCACGACGCGTTTTACGCCCGCAGTCTGCGCGTTTGTTTGCGGGTCCCGCTGCACCGGCGGGCAACTAGTAGAATCGCGCGGGCAGCGGTCACCCGCAGCCTCGGCGGGTTGCGCCCTCCCGCTCTGCGGTCGATTGGCGGGCGATCGCAGTGGCGCAGAGGCGGCAGGCGGCGGGGCGGAGGTACAGAAATCCAACGCCATTTTACACCAGTGACCTTCGGCATCGGACGTGTTTGTGTGCACGTTCGACAAACATAAAATGGATATTGAAGTCGATATACTTATTACTTTGGTGCAAGAAAGGCCAGTTCTGTAGGATAAGGGCTTAGAAAAATATAAGTACAAGAATTTAACGCTCAAAGCATGGGAATAAATAGGTATGTGGTATTTTTAATAAAGATTTTGAAAATTTGGATGAGACAAATAAAAAAGTATATGGTAAGTTTTATATTAAAAATTTATTTTCTAATTTATACTAGTAATTTATTTCGTTAAACTTTGGACAATTGCCAACTTAAGGCTCCACTGTCACTCATAAAATGTTGTTGAAAAAAATTTCTTATGTTATTGGCTTGTCTTCCGCTGCGAATTGATTGAGCTGTTTGTATACTCTCAAGATTGTGAGTAAAATCTTCTTCTCTTATGTGATGGCCGTCTCTTTTTCGTACAAAATTGTGAAGTATGCAACATGCCTTCACAATATCAGTTGATAAAGTTATTGATACATCTAAAGCACGATTTAATATACGCCATTTGTTTGTTAAAATGCTAAATGCACATTCTACGTATCTCCGTGCTCTAGGTAAGCGATAATTAAATACCCTTTTTTGTACACTCTAAAACTGACCGCCATAAGGCCTCATTATGGGTGATATTTCTTCATTGGGTAGCTTAATAGAATTGTTAATAATCGCGTTCCAAAAAGTAGTATTTTTAAAAATAGTTGAATCAGCATTACTTCCCGGGGCCCCGATGTCTACAAAAACAAAGCAGTAATCCGCATCAACTACAGCCATTAACACAAATGAAAAAAAATTCTTGTAATTGTAGTAAGTTGAAGCACTGTTATCTGGTTTAATTATTCTTATGTTTTTCCCGTCTATTGCTCCAACGCAATGAGGGAAGTTTGCGTAATTGTAAAATTTTTGGCTGACTTCTATTAAAACTTCTGTTGTGATTACCGGAAAACATTCATGCAATAACACCTCCCATAATTTTATTTTTCACATGTTATTCTTATAATTGTCGATATATGTAGTTGTGTGCCCAATTCTGAATGTGTTCAAATCTTTAATTGAAGTTCCACTAGCTAGGTATCTGAAATAAATAAATATGCTTTTCAGGAAACGTGGTAATTTAAAAAATGGAAAAATATTAAAGATTGCTGGATGAAGAACAACAAAAATGTTGAAAAAGAAACAAAATCTGGATCGGGAGCTAAAAAAACCAAACAATACATATATAATGATCAGTTGCAGTTTTTGAAAAAAAAAATGCCTATTGAAAATACCTCCTCAACCTTAATAAACATTGCTACAACTCAACAAACTACCAGTACTACTACCGTTGCATCAACGTCAGATGCTTTTGCTACACCTACACCAGTCTCTTCTCAAACAACTGCTAAAAAAAAAAGGTCGACACCGATAAAGCATTAATAGAGTTGTTGTCTCAGCGTGAAAATAGACATTTATCATTTTTTCGTAGAATTTTACCTTCATTGCAAAATTTTGATAAAGCAAAAACAAGAAAATTTCAAATAGCAGTTCTACAAATTATTGATAATCTTGATAATAATCTTCCAGCATTTTCATCTTATCAGTATACAACATATAATTATAGTCAAGAAAATAACTGTAATAACTATTGCGGCTATCGTACCTCTTCTTACCAATCTACTCCTGAAAGCAATACCCAAAGTCCACAAAATCTTCCATTAGTCTCTTCAATTAATAGTAATTTATCCAATTTGTCAGATGATGTGTATTTTGAATAAATACATATAATACGTATTATTACTTGTTTTATTACAATAAGCATACATACCTTAATGTGACTGCCAACATTTCCTCCGGTGATATAGGATCTCGTATATTAGTATATTGTTTTTGAAGAGGAGTTTTCATTTTTTTTTAAGTTCTAAATAACTAGAGACGGACATTCGAAAATAATTAAAGATTTTTTCTTCGTCCTTCTTTAATTCACTAATAAGGGTAACAAATAATCCATAACGATCTCTATCCTGAATCAGTGGATGCACCTAGAACCTTTTGGGTCTTTTTTTGGAACTGTAAGTGAATTGAGCACAAAGGGTTTTTTAGCAGCGTTCAAGCGATTTGTTGCTAGGCGTGGTCGATGTGCGTCAAATTTTGTAGGGGCAGCGCGAGAGTTACTTCATTTGTTCAATGAAGAAAAGTTAGGGATAAATCCCGAATTAGCGGAGGAGTTAGGCAATAATGGCACGGAGTGCATTTTGTTCCCCCTCAGTCCCCCAATTTTGGAGGTCTTTGGGAAGCAGGGATAAAATCCACAAAGCATCATCATAAGAGGGTTATTGGTAATTCGACTCTGATCTTTAAGGAGATTACCACCGTACTGGCTCAAATTGAGGCATGCCTTAATTCAAGACCATTATCGTATGATCAGGACAAATTGACAATCTTAAATCCAGGACATTTTCTAGTAGGGAACCTCTTGTTTTGCCACCTGACTCAAATCATGAAAGGGCAAATGTTGGTAGCTTGCGGCGATGGCAATTGCACCAACGTAACATAACATAACATCACGCCTGTAATCCCCGAAGGGTTAGGCAGAGGTGTACCCATTAGTACACCCACATTTCGCCAGTTATGTTTTAGTCCCATGTAATAGGGGGCAAGCCTATTGCCATCAACCGGGCACAACTCCAGACTCCGAGGCTGCTGCTGAGAAATTCCTGATGGAAAAACCCAATAACACTTTGCCCGACCTGGGAATCGAACCCAAGACCTCATGCATAGCAGTCGCGCTTGCGACCACTAGACCATCGAGGCAGTGAGCTATGTCAAGCCTACCCGGGGAGATGAAGAATCCAATCATCATCCCACATAACGGACGATTTGTACACAACTTCTTATAGAACAAGCTTATTCAACCACATTACACGGAGGAGCTCGGCTGACGCTGACCTATATAAGACAACGTTACTGGATTATTGGCGGTAACCGAGCCGTCAAGAATCAATTACGAAAATGTGTACGCTGTCATCGCTTCAACAAGACGGATGACTGTCAACTGATGGGTGATCTACCACAGCAAAGGATCACTCCATGCCGACCCTTCACGCATACAGGAGTCGACTTCACCGGCCATGTAGACGTCAAACACAACAAGGGTAGAGGCGTGAAAACCTCCAAGGGATACGTCGCCATATTTATATGCATGGTGACAAAGGCCGTTCATATTGAACTCGTATCCGACCTTAGCACAGAAACGTTTATGGCAGCCTTCCAAAGGCTATGTGCAAGACGGGGGACCCCCAAGCACATGTACTCTGACTGTGGAATAAACTTTGTCGGAGCTGCAAAGGTCCTTCGTCAAGAATTTGAAGAGTTCAAACGACTACTGAATCCTGACCTCTTCAACGAACTGGCCAAACTAGAAGTGGAGTGGCATTTCAACGCCCCCGCTTGGCCAACTGCTGTCGGTTTGTGGGAAGCTGCCGTGAAGTCGATGAAACATCATCTGAGACGAGTACTAGGGGAACAAAAACTGACGTATGAGGAGTTCATAACGATGTTAGCGAAAATAGAAGCTTGTCTGAACTCAAGACCTCTGTGCCCGTTAACTGAAGATCCAGAAGAGTTTTACAACTGTCTCACCCCTGGACACTTCCTCACAGGAAGCCAATCTTATCTATGCCGCTTTCGGATTACAATGACGTAAATAACATTGATTTGCGCTGGAGGTGGCAGTTGACTGAACATATGTTTCAACAATAAATAAATTAATAAATTAATTAATATCCTGGGACAACTCACACACGGCTATCTGATCCCAAGCTAAGCAGAGCTTGTGTTATGGTAACCAGACAACTGATATATATACTTATATAATTTATAAATACATACATATTATAGATAAATCACACCCAGACACAGAACTAACAATAATGCTCATCACACAAAGTTTGTCCTGGGTGGGAATCGAACCCACGACCTCCGGCTTAGCAGTCAGGGCCACTAACCACTAGACCAACAGGCCCGTCAAAAATAAATAAATAAATAAAATATTGGAAAAACTGGTCGAACGATTACCTTACTACTCTACAAACACGTAGTTAGTGGAACAAGCCTTCTAGGAACATAAAAGAAGGCGATATAGTACTGGTGAAAGAAAACAATCTACCGCCAGGAAAATGGGCCTTAGGTCGTATACTGGAGACCCATCCAGGGTCTGGCGGATATGTTCGAATTACGACAGTCAAGACTCAAGCAGGAACCATTAAGCGCCCAATAACTAAACCATCGCCATTACCATTAAGGTCTGAAATTGAAGATGTGAAAGAAAACGAAACAAAAAGTAAGCCTCAACAAAACTCGAGCAATAAACGGCAAAGGTCAAAGAAGCCTACTTCAACGCTACTAATAACAATGTTAGCATTGTTTACATTTGTAACTGGATCATATAGCGCCACTGATGGCACGCGCCAAGCGTCGTCAACCGCTCAAGTTACAAGTCTGGAACGCGAGCGGCCCATATGTATACTATGACGCGGTTGGAAAAATGCAAGTAGTGCATGATGAATGGATACTTATGATGTACTACAATCTTACGAATTATTGGGAAGGAACTCGTCGAACTCAAACTTACTTTGATAACATCAAGAACCTATGCCATAAAACGGATCTACAACACTGCAAATCAACAATGGAACAACTAAACCATTAAATAGAACTTCTAAACTACTACAACTCTATACTTATAAATCCCCACAAACATCTGAGCAACAGGAAGAAGCGGGGCCTAGTCAACGGAGTCGGCTACATAGCTAACAGTTTGTTTGGAATACTGGACCAACACTTTGCTAAGGAATACCAAAACGACATCGAATCTCTGCAGACCAACGAAAACTACTTACTTGAGCTAATCAAAAATCAAACAACTATTGTGGAGCTCGAGAACCAAGTATTGAAGCAAAGCGAAGACAATATTCAACGTCAATTCAACTCCATTGACAGTTTCATAAACTCGACCAACATGAACATAGCATCCATCGAAACGGAAATGGAAAGACTTACGGCTACTACCTACATCAACTCTGCCTCACTGACGACGTACCTACTGATCTACAGCTTGAGGACGTTCCAGAAGATGCTGTTCAACACTCTGACTAACGTCTACCAAGGACATGTGGACATGCATCTGATAACTCCTGTCCGTCTAATACAAAAATTGACGGAAATAGCCGGAAGTCTTCCGAAATCTTTATCATTGCCAGTTGAAAACTATAAAGAGAATATCAAGGATTGAAGAACTGATTAATGTGAAAGCACGAGTTACTGAAAGCTATTTCTTATTCGAAGCACATATTCCACTCGTAACTAACAAAGATTTTGATTTATACAAAGCAATACCCTTACCGGTTAACATAGCCAAGGAGACAACATACGTGCAGTTATCCAACAAGTACATTGCGGTAAACTTCAAGAAGAACATTTACATATCTATGTCTAAAGATGATCTGAAATACTGCATGCAACAAAAATCACGGAACTTCCTGTGCAAGAACAACTTGCCATCATTTGAACTACAAAGCAAGAACGCTCCGTGTGAGACGAAATTGCTGTCACAGCTTATCAACGGGCCTTGTGACGTCGAGCACGCGTCATGTAAGAACACTTGGATAGAGTTACAAACGCATAACAGCTGGCTGGCGATTTGCTGCGAAACGTGTTCGTTACGAATCATATGTAGCAATGACGTCACATCCCAAACCATCTCATCATCAAGCATAGTGACATTATCTCAAGGATGCGTACTGCAATCTACCGATTTAACTATTTACGGGCAACGGATTATGAGCTCACAGCTCCAACATTCGATGCATCCATCAACAAAATAGTAAACTTGGCATATCGCTATTTTATTTATTTATTTATTTTATTTTAATAATTTTAGGAAAACTTACAGCTAGTCAATATCATATACAATAGTTCGGGTTTAGATACCATTAAAAAGGCCAATTACAAGTTTTCACAGGTAAGAAAGTAAACATAGAATTAAATAGGTAGTAGACACAATAAACAGGTCTGTAAGGTACTTCGAAAAAAAAAGCAAATTTATGCCCCAAATATCCTTCATTCAAAGACTACGAATCAAGAAATTGCAACAATTGAACAGTAAAATTGCAACTCAAAGGAAGAATGAAGTTTCACTACCAACCATAACAAGTCATGACATTCATCAATATGCAATCTGTTACTTCTTACTGACGGCCGCCATCATAGCAGTACTGGTGGTGGTTGGGAGGAATCGCTGTGCACACTACTGCACAAACAACGCCAAGACCAAAACTACGAGTCCACCGCCGGAAGACATCGAACTTCAAGTCATCCGTCAATCAGAGTACCCGCAAGAAGCAGTTGCAGCACGGGCGGCACACACGGCAGCACAAACAACAAAGGACTTGCGGCTAGAGTCTCGACCTGGATACAGGAACATTGCCTTTCAATTTGATTAATTAATTTACTTTAATTAACTATATTAACTTTGTTATGGTTTTTCCTTTCTCTTTTGATCTGTTTCTCCTTTTGAGGTTGCCAAGATCTACAGTCTTAAACTGCACATTTTGCTGACGCTGGGTTTTGTACCCGACGTGCGTCATTTGTAATCAAATCATGAGTACGATTACTGCTACGTGGTGACTAGCATTAGAGAAAGGAATCTTCAACAGTTTTCATTGTAAATAGTGTTAGGGTAAACCACCTAGAAGTCAGCCCTGCACCAGTACTCAGCCTTTACAGACATTATTCCCATATAAATAGTGTTTAAATTTGTTTACCCTTATAAAATAACGTTTATTTGAATCCGTATCCTTCTATTGGCTAATACGCACACTTACAAACTAATAGCATGTCAGGTTGGCGAGCTATACTCGTCCATTTGTCCTGCCGCCAATGACATGACTAGACGCGTCACTGTTGCTATTTTTTTCTTAAGGAAACGTGTTCGAGTTTTCGGTAAGTTTTGCTGTGAATTTGCTGTAATTAGTGGCGGATTTTTACTTTATGCTTATAATGAAATGTTTATTGTGTGATAAAATTAAGCATTAGACACATTTTGTTTGTTTATCACCTTTAATTTAAGTGGCCGACTACTGGGTTTCGCATTTTTAAAGAAAATCCAGTAGTCAGCCAAAAGTGGCTGACTACTGGTTTTTTAGTGATTTTCCTATATGTATTTGAAATTAATGAAACGAGTAGTCCCGATGTTGTTGATAACAATGAACTTAACTCTTCTAAGACGAAAAGTGTATTTTACCAGTAGTCAGCCGCCTATAAATGTAAGTGCATGTCAGGGGCCGACTAATGGATCTATAAATCCAATAGTCAGCCGCTAGACCTGTTAAATAAAATTGAATCTTGAAGCCTTTTAATTAGAGTTCAATTTATGCATGGCTTTTTTAGCATAAAAAAATCTTTGTTTTAGAATCCCATCATGTCAAAAAGACCAATCCACCAGTACAAAGAAGAGCAATTAACACAGGCTTTGACGGCCATCCGAAATGGGATGAAGATCAGAGAAGCCAGTCGAGTTTTTAGCGTTCCACGAGGGACCATACAAGATCGACTACATTTAAGGGTCCCAGAAACTCCACGTAGAATGGGACCAGACTCAGTGCTCACCAAAGAAGAAGAGACTGCCTTGAAAGACTGGTGCATAGCTTTAGCAAAATGTGGTTTTCCTTTGAAATGTGATGATCTCCTAAATACCGTTTTTAATATTATTTCTGAAGATAAAAGGCCGAACCCTTTTGTGAATAATAGGCCGGGAAAAAAATGGTACCAGTCGTTTCTAAGACGAAATCCCCAGTTAAGTGAAAGAACACCCGAAAATATATCTAGGGGTCGAGCCGTTGTAACAGAAGAATGTATTCGGAAGTGGTTTGCAGAACTACTTAAGTATTTAGAAGAAAAAAACACGAGTGATATTTTGACTGACTCGGACCGAATATTTAACGGTGATGAAACCAGTTTCTATATTTGTCCCAAAACAGGAAAAGTTATTGCACCCAGAGGATACAAAAACGTCTACAAAATTGTAAAAGGCAAAGAAAAAGAGGCTGTTACTGTTCTTGTATTTATATCTGCTTCGGGGAAAATTCTGCCTCCTTGTGTAGTCTTCCCATATGTAAGACCTCCAAAAGATGTTATAAATAGTATGCCTGCTGGGTGGTTGTTAGGAAAGTCAGAAACAGGTTGGATGAAATCAGATATATTTTACGATTATATTGTTAAAGGTTTGAACACATGGGTAGAAGAAAAGAACATACAAAAACCAGTTCTGGTCTTTGTTGATGGACATAAGAGCCACTTAACAATGCGTCTCAGCGAATATTGTTACAAAAATGGTATTATCCTTTATGCACTTCCACCAAATGCGACACATTTGATCCAGCCTGCTGATGTAAGTGTATTTAAACCGTTGAAGTCAGAATGGAAAAATACAGTGCACGAATGGGCTACTCAACCTGAAAATGCCAACAATGTTTTGACAAAGGCAACATTTTGTCCATTACTGAAAAAAGTTTTAGAAAAAGAAAATTTGCCTGTAACGATCAGCAACGGTTTCCGCAAATGTGGATTGTACCCATACAATCCAAATGCTTTGGACTATTCAAAATGTGTACAGAATAATCTTGAGAAACAGCAAAACATCAAAAATGGAAAATCTCCAGGCACCAAAATTAACAAGAGGCATTTGAATACGGCCATCAAGGTTATTAATCATCTTAGTAACGAGTTAGAAAATGCTGGAGTAGATACCAAAATCGTTATCAATCTTTTAAACACAGCAAGAAATACTTTGGGAACTGGAAGTCTAAATTCTACTAGTGACACAATGAAAATTGATAACTTGAGTTCTATTGATCACACAGACAGAAACCAATCAGAAATAGCATCAGAATCAGTTGAAATTCTAGACATGAGTATACCAATTATAGGTGATTACACATTGGAAAATAATTTGGACAACTTAACCGAAAGTGAGATACCCTTGAACGAATTCGAAATCATAACAGACTATGCAGTCATTCATCATAATCATGAAATCCAAAAAACACAGTATTCAGGAGCTACTACATATAAAGAAAATAATCAAGAAGATCACAACTGCAACATTGAATCAGAAATAAATATGGACCAAAATATAATTGATAACGATGATAAAGAAAATGCAATGGGAGGCACATTACTTTTAGAAAATAATAATATAAAAGTAATAGATAATGAATGGAAACTAAATTCAATTGAAAAGAACATTGAACAAGATTGTAACACAGAAAATGTGCAATACGAATTAAATGAAAGTTCGAAAAATATCACAAACAAAATAACTGTCTTGTCCGATGTTATTGTAAAATCAAGAGATCTATCGCCCATTTTAAGTAAACATTTGACCTTGCCTGGTATATCTAAGACAACAAAAAAGATAACATCAATCAATAGAATAGGAGCTATTTCGTCCGAAGAATGGAGACAATTTGAAAAACAGAAAGAAGACATGAAAGAGCAGAAAAAGAACGAAATATTGATTAAAAAAATTAAAAGATTAGAAGCTAAAGGAAAGAAAGAAGAAGAAAGGCAAAAAAGAAAGAAGAATTGCAGAAAAGGAAATCAGAAAAGCTGTTGATTACCAAAAAAAGTAAAAAAAGGAAGGATAATACGACATCCACAATAAACAGAATAAGTTGCGGTACATGTGAAGACGAAATGACTAGCGACACAGAAATAAATGACTTAAAGAATATTGGATGTGACAATTGCCCTGGTATCATTTGAAATGTACTGAGTTTGCTGGAGAAATATATGAAAATATATTTAGAAAAGAATTTATTTGCCAAACATGCAAGAATAAATAAGAGGCTGACTACAGGGTAAGACATGGCTGACTTGTGGATAAATGAGGCTGACTACTGGTAAAAAGTGCCATAATTTGTTTAATGCTGATTTTTTCTATATGTTTAATGGATATATAATATTTTGTTAACTTCTTTAAAATCTTTAATAAACAACCTTTCTGATAATAACAAATGTTTTTATTCATACTATTTAGTATCTGAAATACAGTTGAAACAAATTTAAATTCTCACTAAAAGGCTGACTACTGGGTGTTTTACCCTATTACGTAATAAATCTTACGGGAAACTAAGTGATCTTTTCTCTGCGTACTCCAACCACAACAACAACAACTCTGCAAGTGTACGAACCATACAGACTGGTTAGTTATAAGTTCAAGATTTTTTAAGGTTGTTCAAAATTGTTAGTAATAAGATCAGTACTTAATATGTTGTTTTAGAAATTGTTAATAATTTCATCACTCATCAGGGCTGTACACAATTATTCCTTGTGATAGGAGTCAGCCTTGAAGGACATTTGCCATAATGTCCTTGGTGGGCGAAATGTTCACGTAAATAATCGATTATTACGTCATATTAATCATTAGTTCCAAAAGTTGTCAATAGATGGCGCTGTTAGTTGAGCGCGGTTTCTAAATCGCGGTGTTAAGATTCTCCGGCGCTCAACTAGGTCAATCATGTAAAATTTGATTTTTTTTGAGCAGCAAGTACTGTGATTTATATATTATACGCGCTTAATATAAAGTCCAGTGTTTCATTCCTCTCTAAGTCGACCCTCGTTCAATTAATATATTTAAAAACATGGAATCAACTTATTTGCAATGATTTTAATCACCTAACCTATTTCTAAATGTTCACTATTTACAAAGTAGGTACCTACACTTATCGCGGTATCGAAGCAAGTGTTCGAAGTGTAAGCCACTACGTTCCACACACAAACGAGCACGTTTAAATAAATTGTCTTCTAGTTTGAATACTGTCTCACTCTAAATTAGAAAAATCGTTATTTCTATACATTTTTCACTTATTTAACCTACAAGTACAACGTTTTATTCTTTTGATCTGTTGCGGCGAATGACGAGAGTGTAAGCGACGCGCTCTAGTATAGACCGTATCACCAGGTGCGAGAGCTTATTAATTTGACTTGACCGTTATTCGAAGCTTATTTAATTTGAGATAGGCACTACGTTTCCCGCCATCTATATCCGTCTCTTTCTTTCCTGTATCCTTCTCTTTCTAACCCCACCACCTGGCAGAGTGGGGGCGCACTGGGTGCGCCGCTATCTTTGTACCTCATGGGCGTCTTGTTTCCCGCCGTGTACGGTTGTGTTAACACTAACGTTACCACAAGTTTTAAATTTATTTTTATTTCAAAAAAATATTTAAAATAACGTATTTTATCTTTTAAAATTATCAAGTGTTTCAGTGTATTTTTGTATTTTACAAATATTTTATCAAGTGTTTCAGTGTATTTTTGTATTTTACAAATATTTTAGGGTGGTAATAAGAAACCTACGGGTAAAATTACCTACAAAAGTACACGTGAGTAACTTTATATTGATATTTAAACACAGTGATACTTTTCCTAAGTATTTATTTTACAATAAATTAAGTACCTACATTTAATACTGTGTAGTTTTGAATAAGATAAATTGTGTGTCTGCATTCAGTGTTTAATCGCATGATTCTTAAAATTTGCATCGGCTTTATAAAACGGACATTTTTATCTCCTTAAATTGTGTGTGTGTCACATACTTTTATTTGAACTTTTATTTTAACGGTTTTTAACCGTTTGTTTTGTTCTGAAGTGTAGTGTTTCCTGTTTTAGAATGGATAATAGTACTAATCACGTACAAAATGAAGTTACTGAACCATTACCAGGACCATCCGGTGTGCAGCGTAAATTACGGGCTAGGAGCTCGAGTTCAAGCAGTAATAGTTCCCAGAGCAATTCTTCATCTTCGTCTTCATCATGCTCCTCAAGGCATCGAAGGAGTCGTCATAAAAAGAGGAGGGGGAGAAAACAAAGACATTCGAGACAGGAGTATAGAAAGTTATCAAAGGAGGTTCGTGATCTTCGTAAATCTTTGTATGCTCGTGATAATGAGCGTCAAGCTCAAACTAGTGATTACTGCTATAACGATTCCATGTCTATAAATTCTGGTGTTAGTCGTAATCTTTACGAAGAACTAGGCGATAATGCGTCGGTTGTCGATGTTCCTAGTGAAGTTATTTTTAATATTCAAACAAAATTAAAAGAACCTTCTATGCCCAAGAGTTCTGAACTCCAGTTGAAACTGCTGTGTGATCTTCAACATTGGGATACTAGTAACTGGAATGAAATCAGATATTCCGAAACCCAAAAGGCATATAATTACAAACCAGGTTTTACAGATATTGAGATAAATGAAGAAGTTGCAGCCTTCCAGTCTCCCCGTCATTTGATATACGGCATGGCTCTCATTCGGTCGCACCGAATAATCGCGGGTTTTTTCGTGGGCGAGGTTCCTCGAGAAATCACCCCAAGCCCCGAAATCAAACAAAAGGGCAGAAACGAGCACCGTCTCCGCCCAAAATCAGTAGAGACGTCAAACGTCGAAAATATTGACATAATGCCGTTCAAAGCAGGCCGTCTAGCAATTTTTTTAGCTCAGTGGGAACAATTTGGAGCTCCAGATGTCATTCTCAAGATGATTTCGGGGTATCGCATACCTTTTCATCAAAGGCCTCCAATGATCCATCCAAGGAACATAAAAAAGGGTATGTTAACTCCTTATTCGGTAGAGATGACCACTGTCATCGGCAAAATGAAGGATCAAGGAGTCCTCGAACGAGCACATCTGTCCCCAAGTTTCCTGTCAACAATGTTTATAGTTCTCAAGAGCGACGGTTCTGCTCGGCCCATTTTCAACCTGAGGGCCCTCAATCAATACATAATAACCACAAAATTCAAGTTAGTGAATGTTTTTCGTGTGCCAGACTTCCTACAGCAAAGGGACTGGCTGTGCAAAATAGATCTCTCACAAGCGTACTTTCACGTCCGAGTAGCTCGCAGCCACAGAAGATTCCTGCGCCTAGTCTATCGAAAGGAACTTCTGGAGATGACATGTTTACCATTTGGTCTAAGTACTGCACCCAAGACCTTTGCATCAATAACAAATTGGATTGCCCAAATGCTCAGAAAGCAAGGTATACGAATATTGGTGTATTTGGACGACTTCCTGATTGCTCATCAACACGAGGAAAGCGTCAAAGTTCATGTAAGTATTGTCATTCAGACTCTCGAGAAGTTAGGCTGGATCATAAATTACGAGAAATCTGTGTTGACCCCGTCAAAAACATTGGCGTATCTGGGCGTTCAATGGAACACCTGGACAAATCAAAAGCACCTTCCCAAGGTGAGATTGACGTCGCTGATGTTCAGGCTGTCCCAAATGCTAGACAGGGAATATACAACGCTCAAGGAGGTTCAGAGTCAGGTTGGACTTCTGAATTTTGCGAGTTTTACCGTCCCAAGAGGCCGACTCAATTATCGGGCTTTATTGGACCTTCTCAACGAAATGTTGAGATCAGACCAGAAATGGCATTTGATTCCTATCGAGGCCAGGAACAACATAATATGGTGGCGTCAGAACTGCAAACGCCCATCGGCCATTCATGTACCTCCACCAACCCACTACCTAACAACAGATGCCTCGGATATAGCATGGGGAGCTCGATTAGACAATTTGTCGTTGACAAGGTTGTGGGCAGATCACGAAAAACAGTTACACTGCAACCACAAGGAAATGCTCGCCATCCTAAAGGTGTTACGAGATCATTGTCAGCTCCTGCACCGGAGCACAGTTCTAATTCAATGCGACAACAAAACTGCTATCGCATATCTCCGCCACGAAGGGGGCACGAGATCCACACCACTGATGGATCTAACATACCAAGTCTTTCAAATTCTGGAAGAATACCAAATTCACGTGAATATTTATCATATTCCCGGCATGTACAACGGTCATGCAGACCATTTGTCGAGACTTCGAGTCAATCCAGAATGGCATCTCTTGGCCAGAGCCACGGAGACAGTGTTTGCCAAATGGGGCACCCCCCTAATAGACCTCTTTGCCTCCAGTCGAGCACACGTCGTAGTGAATTATGCGTCCCTGGATCTGAACGATCAACAAGCATTGTTTCACGACGCCTTCTCCCGACAGTGGAATTTTCCACTGGCGTGGATTTTCCCGCCACCGTACTTGATTCCCAAAGTGCTATCCCACTTGAACAATGCTCACGGGATATACTTGCTAGTAGTTCCGCATTGGGATCGAGTATATTGGCGGGCAGATCTGAAGGCCCGAGCGTTGGCAGCCCCATTCACACTTCGCCATCTCGATCAAGTCTTAATAGACGTGTCGACGGGACTCCCACCTCCGAGGACACAAGACATGATACTCGAGGTATGGAAATGTGGGGGTGGGCAGAGACACTAAAAGATTGGAATGATAGCCAAATAAAGCTTTTAAAGAAGTCCCGGCCTTCCACACTAAAGACATATAATGTTGCTTGGAAAAAATGGTTAGTCTGGTCTGAGCATCACCAAATTAATCCTCATAATCCTGACGGTAGAGACGTAGCCAGATTCCTGTCTGATCTTTATCTGGTTAATAATTTATCATATAATACGATTCTGTTGCACAAATCTGTAATTTTCACTCTTTGCAATCCAGACATTGCTGGCGAAATTAGTTCTCATATTTTAGTAAGACAGGTTTTAAAGTCCATAGCGTTAGAGAAACCAGTTAAATCTAAACCACCGATTTGGAACATAGATACCCTAGCTGCATACCTAAATGATTATAACTTTACACACGACAATATTTTTCAAGTGCAAAGACATACCGCAACATTATTGCTCTTATGCTCAGGTCGAAGAATACACGATTTGACCTTATTAAGAACCGATGCAGAGCATTGTATTCAAAGTAATAACTCTATCACCTTGTGGCCTGTTTTTGGTTCAAATACTGATTCTTCGGATCATAGGCAATCGGGTTGGAAATTTTTAATTAATCTGGATAGCAATAATTTGGATCCAGTTTATTGGATTAATAGAACAATTGAATTGTTAAAAAATCGCAGAGATTCGGCTAAGATCCCCACCCACCTACCCACCTATTTGTTTCTACAAGAGGTGAATCAAAAGCCGCCTCAAAGACAATTATATCAGGGTGGATTAAATCTCTACTCAAAGATGCGTGTATAACTGCAACGCCTGGGAGTTTTCGCTCTGCCGTTGCCTCAAAGAACTGGTTAGACAATTTCCCATTAGAGGATATTCTCGCGAGAGGAAATTGAAAGTCCCAAAATACTTTTTGTAAATTCTATAAGCGGACAGTTCTACCCTCATCTTCAAGTACCTCTATAACTATGTTATTTAATCCTGTTGATTGATATTGCGTATATGATGTTGATTCTAGCATTGTGATTATTCAAGTGGAATCAATTAATCCAAATCATATTAACAAAATTATGTAAGTTATTTAGTTTCATTAATAAATAATAAATCAAGATGCATTTGTCTCATTCAAATGGTCAATATTACCAGTAATATCTTATTTTACTAACAAGTCACTCACATTGGCGTCCATGTCACCACCACCAGGCGATAACAAACAGGTCTCAAATTAAATAAGCTTCGAATAACGGTCAAGTCAAATTAATAGAAGCGTTTTACCTACCAATAAAACGCATATTAATTTACTTACCTTATTCGAAGCTTATGTTTTAAAGTCTGCCTGGTGATTTTCGACTCAATGAGGTACAAAGATAGCGGCGCACCCAGTGCGCCCCCACTCTGCCAGGTGGTGGGGTTAGAAAGAGAAGGATACAGGAAAGAAAGAGACGGATATAGATGGCGGGAAACGTAGTGCCTATCTCAAATTAAATAAGCTTCGAATAAGGTAAGTAAATTAATATGCGTTTTATTGGTAGGTAAAACGCTTCTATTTTTCTCTAAACATTTATGATTTTATGATTGATTGCTTTTTACTTTGTCGGCAGCGCATGAGTTTTTGAATCATACCTACTTAACGTACGCAGTATTTTGACTCGGTCGTAACGGGTCGATTTCAAATTTGGGGCCAAAAAAGTGTGATTTGCATGATATTTGAAAAAAGTTAAAAATTTTAATGTTTGAATATCTAGGTGCGTTCATTAGTTAAAAAAACACATGCTTATCATACAAACCTTTAAATTCTTCCAATGACAGGCAAAATACAAATTTTTGAGTGACACAAATGAGCAACATAATTTCTCTAATGATATTTTGTGATTTACTAGTCATCTCTGAGTGATCTCTGGTTACACCAATGAAAGTAGATATTTATTTTATTTTATTACGTTACTAAATAATCAACAAAACATAAAATGTTTGTCATTAACATTATTTGTAGCAGGTGCAGTGGCCAGCGCATCAACCTACTGTCAAATTTCTTAGAAAGATTTTCTATTTAACTGAACAGTGTAAGGCCTCCCCCATATTAAGCGCGCACGTTACTCGGACGTGTGAGGGACGCGGGCTCTGCGTGCACGACGCGAGTGCGCTGCGTAAGCGTCGCGTGTTGCCGACGTTTGATGTGTGCAGGGAACGCGCGGCGCGCACGCGGCGCTCGCCTTGGCGTTTAACACACTGTCCGCCATGTGACTGACCGAAACAGTAGCGGGCGGCGGAGATAGCGACAGGGTAAGAACGCGTCCCGAGCGTCGCGTGCGCGCCGCGTGCCCTCTCCACACACGCCGCAGGGCAGCAAAACGCGACGCTCACGCAGTGCACTCGCGGCGCCCGCGCTACTCACACGCCCGAGGATCGTGCACGCCTAATGTGGGGTCAGCCTAAAATGTGTCAAGATAGGAAACTTTGACAGATGGGGGAAGGTTGATGTGCTGGCCACCGTACTACAGATATTAATTATTTTAAACTTAATTCCAAAACAATAACATAATCAAATATGCTAATCAATGGTATACATTTCTGATTTCAGTCTTCAAAATTTGTTAACGCTAATCGTTTTTCATTGCGAATACAATAACAATATCCATTTATTAATATCAACTTAATTAAACAATCTAATAAGGGATTATCATCATCATCTTCACATTGCTTTAAAAAATCAAGGAATTCTTTTTCATGACCTGTAGCTTTTGTATGATTATTAAATGTATACCATTGATTAGCATATTTGATTATGTTATTGTTTTGGATTTAAGTTTAAAATAATTAATATCTGTAGTACGGTGGCCAGCACATCAACCTTCCCCCATCTGTCAAAGTTTCCTATCTTGACACATTTTAGGCTGACCCCACATTAGGCGGCTGCGATCCTCGGACGTGTGAGTAGCGCGGGAGCCGCGCACGCGCTGCGTGAGCGTCGCGTTTTGCTGCCCTGCGGCGTGTGTGGAGAGTGCACGCTGCGCTTGAGTCGCGTTGTTACCCCTTCGCCCGCTATTATCATTAGTGTGACTTTCAATATAATTCGTGTGACTCGTGAATCGACACAAATGAGAGTGACACGAATGAGATTTTTGGTAGTAATTCGAATTTATTTCGTAAATGGAACGTTCTAAAAAGCTTTTTTACAAAAAAATATGACCGCCTTCAAAAACTACAAAATAAAAAATAACTTTAGCTTGAAAGTCGGCGGCTTTGTTTTTGTTTCTTGTTATGTAGGTATTGCCACCGACTTCCAAGCTAAAGTTATTTTTTATTTTGTAGTTTTTGAAGGCGGTCATATTTTTTTGTAAAAAAGCTTTTTATTTTTCACTTTTTAGTGCTCGTGTGTTAATGTATGAAATCCTTACATAAAGCCCTTTCAAACAATACCTCACACGATATATTTAATTTTGGAAAGTGGTAGGAGGGGGGTTTACGTTCCCCCTCCCCACTTCCTTCAGTCAGTCATCGACTACACGTATAAACAAAGCAATTTTTCTTGTTAAGGCGGTTCTGCTGTGATTTTTTAAGGAGTTCCGTTCCATATCTCCAAAGTTCATCATCAGATCATGACAATATTCCTATGGGACCTATTCCGAACTATACTCTTTCAAACAAAAAAAGAATCATCCAAATCGATTCACAATTAGCGGAGTAATCGTAGAACAAATATATAAAAAAAAAAAAAAAAAACATACGCGTCGAATTGAGAACCTCCTTCTTTTTGAAGTCGGTTGAAAATATACCGTACATTAGAAACTAAATATGCTCTCAATAGTTTGTTAGGCAGCCAAATCAAAAACAAAAAACATATTTAACTAAGCACGATATGTCACAAATAGAGATGGGCAATGGGTTTAAACCCAACTGGGCAAAAAGGGCATAAACTGGGCAAATAGGGCCAAAACGAATTGACGTCCTTTTAAATGCAAAAAACAGGGCGGAAACTATGATTAGTTAAATTTCATAGTTATTAAGCCTTTTTATTAAGTAGTGGTAAGATTAATATAAGATAAATATTATATTATATTATCTATACTATAACATACTATAATAATATTATAAAGAGGTAACATTTGTTTGTAAGTTTGTTTGTATGGGGTAATCTCCGGAAGTAATGAACCGATTTTAAAAATTGTTTTACTGGTATAAAGCTACATTATTCTTGAGTGCTATAGGCCATTAATTATAAAGATATCATGCAAAATAGCCGAACTATCTCAATTTTTGTCTAGCCAGGTGGAAAAAAATCGCTCTTACAACAAAGTTTTTTGCATGCGCTGCCTTAACAGTTGTATATAATTGAAAACAATGTATGGCAACCTGGTCCGCCTTTAATAGTTCTACAAAAAAGTCCATATCACCATTTCTCTATCTTTTATATTTTGGCAGTTAAAGTAGCTTTTATGTGTTAAAAAAAGTATTTTTCGGTGTACTTACCTTTGGACGATTTTTTAAACAACAAAATATTAAACCTTATCGAAAAAAATGTTACTATCATCACAAGAACAACATAGAGATACGATTTGCCCAAACAGTATGTGAATTGGTTAAATAGTTTCGAAGATAATATAAAATTACTAAATCGCAAAATGCCAAACCACATTAGAACATGCTTTGCACGGACGTTTTATCCATTTACCCATGGTATTTCTGTTCTTGGGATATCGGACAGTTTCAGCGATTGTTTATCATGCCTAAAAGGAAATCACAACTTTCCCGTCACACATCCCAGAGCAGTTCGAGTACGCCGTACGGAAGAGTCTGCTCTTGAAAAGCATCAGCGCCTCTTGAAGAATAGAGAAAATATTTCGCAAGCACGCGCTGGGGAATCTAGCTCCGAGCGTTCACAGCAGCTTATTAACCAAAGAGAACATCGCAGGTCCGTGCTCGGGAATCTAGCGCTGAACATGCGCAGCGTCTCAGTGATTTAAGGCAGCATGTCTCTGCAACAAGGGATAGGGAGTCTAGCGCTGAGCGCTCGCAGAGGCTCGCTAGCCAGAGCGCGGGAACATCGCAGGCCAGTGCTCGGGAATCTGGCGCTGAACGTGCGCAGCGTCTTTAGGGAGGAAATAAATCATAGCACTCAGTACTAACCGAACCACACTCATAATTTCATCACAAGTTAAAATGGTTACCGCCCAACGAAGTGGGCACGGGTCTGCTAGTTAAGTATAATATTAAAAACAATTGTATTGACCAAAAAGGTTCTACCTAATATTCTTATACTCGATGATTCAGCGGTCAACGACAACGATTACCACCAGCTGATCAGAGTGTGGGCTGCTGTGCCTCCTGAATGTCCAGCGTCAGATCTACCATCCACTGACGAGTTCATAAATGTTATCAAGAGACTACCACTCGACAAATCATCGGGTGAGATAATTTCAAATAGAATGATTATAGAAGCGTGTAAAACAGCGGACGACGCGATCTTACCTTTTTTTTTTTTTTTAGTTGGTAAAAATCATCAAATGACTCCTTCCGCCCGGGGCGGGGCGGAAGGGACTGTCAGACTTTTACTGACTAAAAACCACCCTGTTCCTTCTGTTGCCCTTTACGTTCCAGGGCCACGGTATCGTGTTAAGACGTCCCGCGTCCCCGGCAGGCGTTGGCCCCGTTAGGGGCCCCGTCCCTGTATTGACAGCTCTTTGAGGCGCGCGCGAACAGAACGTCGACCCGGGCTTGGTCCTTGATCGGACGGCGAGCTACCCATTACTCGCCGTCCGCAAGCCCGCGCCTACGGTGCCTGGATGTCGCCTCGCGACGTCCGACGCCTTGGGCGTTCTCTCCCTCACGCGGCCCGCCTCCTCCTTCGCTAGCATTACTGCTTCAAAGTCAACGGTTAGCTTTTTCGATCACAAGGTGCAGCGACGTACTGCAATGTACTATTCCACGCGAGAGACCATGGACGCAAACTTTCTAACACAACGTGACCGAGCTAAGATCTCCAGATTATTTAAATCGCAGGCTGACGTCTGGGAAGAACTTTTAATCAATGTAGGTGGGATAATTCTATCATGGGCCTGCCTCAGTTCTTTCCATCAGTTCGTGAGCGGCTGGCCAGAACATGGCTGGAGGTGGACCACTGTGTTGCCCAATTTCTCACAGGTCATGGCAACTTTAAGAGTAAATTATTTTCTTTCAAGCTTGTTGCTTCTCCTATGTTCTACATCCGATTGTGAATATGAACAATCTGCTCATCACATCTTATGGGAGTGTATTCTTTGACAGAACGAACGCAATATTATGCTAGATAGTGTACAGGTTACATCCGGTGTTGATTATGCGGTCCTTGTAGAAACTAGAACTAATTTCCGTGCGTTCAAGCGTTTATGCCATACCTACCTATTACTGGAATCAAAAGTAACAGCTCACATTAGGACCCATTAATTTAATAATAATTGCAATCCGTGGTGCTTGACAATCTGGGCTTCTCCTAGTTAGAAACATCTCTTTGTGCCTACTGGCCTCGTTCTGTTCTGTCTCCTGTCTTGTTTGGAGGGAAATTTGGAAATTATATTTTTTTCACTACACGTGTCCACGTGTAAGTGTGTTTAGGTACTATGTAAGCTTAATTACATATTTACCTACCCAATCTGGTGGTGCAAGCTGGTGGTAATCAAAATATGTTTAAACTGGAACACAAAATAGGTATCCGCATCTCGGTGAGCATAAGAAATAGGTATGTGTCTACAAAACTAGGTATTTAAAGTTGGAATTATAGTTTTATTTTACAAAAAAAAAAACACTTTAAAGTTATTTGAACTTATTGTGATGTAACAATTTGTGATATTTTACAATTAAAATAAATGCCCTGTTTTTGGACGTTTATTGGGCGTAAATGGACGTTTATTGGGCATTTACTCAATACGTCCCTAAATGCCCAGGCAAAAACCCATCTCTAGTCACAAAACACTAATGATATAAATTTGTTACAAAAGTCAAAATCTTACCTGAAATTTGGAATTTCTCTTTAAATAACGCCACACACAACTGTAGACCACGCGTGTTCAGTCACAGCTGAGCACACGGAATGCGCGTGCGGTAAGGGGCAGGGTAAATCAGGGACAAATTCAGTTTACTGGTCCATTGGGATCCGATCACACAAATGATACTTTAAAAACAGACAGTTTTAGAAAGCGAAAAAAACCTATTTTTTTTAATACCCAGCTAGGTTTTAATATCTAATTAATCATCTTTAAAGTGTATACAAAACAATAATACGATAAAATTTGGATTTCCTCGACACGTTTTCGTTTTTTAGAGAAATTACGGAAAAAATAAGACTTTGTAGCATTAACACTAATGAGAAATAGGTAATAGTTTTAGATATATCTTTTTAATTTATAATCATAAAAGATTCATTCTTACTGGCGTTAAGGCGTCTCATAAGACTAAATGATTTAACATAATTTTAGTTACGATAAATTCTACACCATGAAATATAATTGAAAATATATGCTTTTGGCCCCAAATTTGAAATCGACCCTAACCTTGAAAATGCCTACAATTTCACACGCGTTAGGGCTGCCCGCCTATAGTATTTTAAGTTTATCAACCTACTTGAGTTTCTTTCTATATATAATATGTGAATGAAAATATTATTTTTAGTTTGAAAAAAAATATTTGTGTTCAAAATAGGAAGTGTTCAATAAAAATACATGTTGCGTTAAAAAGATTTATTATTAAAAAAAATTGCCGAAGGTTACCAACCTCCAATCCTCACGAACTTTAACATCTAGATTATAAAATCTGTTTGCATCTCAGCTTATTAACGTAGTAACCTATAGCTACAGCTAGGAGCACTTTGGTCACCCATACAATGTGGCACTGCTGCAAACATTATTTAATATCAACCATCTCATCGCGTGGCGCAGTACCTACAGCAATGAAAACCTCTAACTATATACCTACCTACAAAGTCTTACTCAAAAAGTTAGTTATGTATAATGTACATCTTACTAGGTAGGTAATGGTACCTCATTACCAGGTATTACGTTACCATTAATTACTCTCATAATCATTTCATAATGATATTTCGTCTATGGCAAATAACCTAATCATTTAAGTAACTAAGTAGTACGTACATAAGTAAGCAAATAGCCGAAACTAGGAAACTCATTCGTATTACTTTTTTCACCCTATCCACATATCTATTTATAAAGTATTTTACACGTGTATACCAACACGAGTACTTATTAAAAAAATAAACGAATTACGTAATAGTACGTAAGTGTATAACTGTTTTTAAAGTCTTACTTTTCGTAATTTTAAGGCAGCTAGCGGACAAACTTAAGGTGCCAGTGACAGCGATCGGGTACGACGCGGACACATTTTATTTAGACGCGGATGTTAAATTGTTACAAATAATGGTCGAAAGAATAAAGAAACTTCTTTTTTTGTATATCCAAAGGATCTTATCAGGTAATCTACAGACTGTTAGTGTAAACACCGTTGTCACTAAAACCATAGGTACTTGATTTATTATAAAAAATGTTTATCTGAATTTAAAAATAAATAAACAAAGTTTTCCTTCAAAAATTAAAAAAAAATCTGTGTGACACCGTCCGTACATTCGTGGATGCTATATGCCCCAGTTACGTAATCACCACAAAGGGCGTTGACCTGCTGCACTGGCCGTCCGTTATAACTACCTACATAAGTTTTAACTAATTACATCATTGTAATATAGGGTGAAATAATTTTGAGGAAAAATGGAGATTTTACTTAAAAAAAAAAAAAAGATTTGTTTTTCATTGAATTTACGTTCTTATAGTGAAACCAAACCACTGGTTTCAAGGGTAACGGTTTTTACACTAACACTCTGTATATCTACTTATACAAACACATGGTTAATGCTTATTACAGAAGTAACTATATACTATTAACGAGTAGGTAATATCCAGAACAATTAAGATGCAACAATTAAGAAGTAGGTACATAACATCACGCCTGTAATCCCCGAAGGGTTAGGCAGAGGTGTACCCATTAGTACATCCACATTTCGCCAGTTATTTTTAAGTCCCATGTAATAGGGGGCGAACCTATTGCTATCAACCGGGCACAAATCCAGACTCCGAGGCTGCTACTGAGAAATTCCGGATAGAAAAACCCAATAACACTTTGCCCGACCTGGGAATCGAACCCAAGACCTCATGCTCAGCAGTCGTGCTTTGCGACCACTAGACCAACGAGGCAGAAGTAGGTACCTACATAATAAATTATTTAAAATCAAAATACGAAACGAATAATACGTCAATATACCTGCTTAGGTATATTGACGTATTATTCGTTTCGTATTTTTGTTTTAGTAGGTTTGTAGAATAGTACCTACCTAACAAAGTATATTGTAAGTCACGCCTATCTACAAAGGTGGAACCAAGGATTCTCCGGATAACTACAGGCCAATATCATTGCTTTGTGTACCATCAAAAATCCTAGAGAAACTGGTAAACAACCGGCTTGTAAGTTTTCTAGAGAAAAACTTCTTATTGTCGGATAGGCAGTTTGGCTTTCGGCGGGGTAAGTCTACTGAGCAAGCTGTCTGTCTATTGACTGGCATCATAGCCGCAAACGTAGACAAGGGTCTTCGTTCCGCCGGTGTCTTCCTCGACCTTGCCAAGGCCTTCGACACCGTCTCAATTTCCACACTGCTGAAAAAACTCGAATCATTTGGTGTCAGAGGCCTGTCTTTGCATTGGTTCAACAGTTACCTGTCTGATAGACGTCAGCTTGTTAAGATTGGAGATCATGTAAGCAGGAGTCTTCCGGTAGTCTTTGGTGTACCACAGGGAAGTATATTGGGACCTACCCTCTTCACAATGTACATGGATGACATTCTGAGGATTGAAATCGCTCAAGCTGACGTCATTTGCTATGCTGATGACACAGCGGTAATTTTCCACGGCCCCACATGGGATGAGGCTATGATTGCAGCGGAGAAAGGTATGGCTATAATAACAAAATGGCTTGGACTAAATCTGTTGACTCTAAATATTAAAAAAACAAACTTCCTGACCTTTTACGCCGCTCAATCTAGTAGACCATGCGTGGAGTCACTAAAAATACACAGCCTCCACTGCAATGTGCTAACTGCAGCTCCAGTCTCTGCCTCCAACTGCACCTGTGGTGCCATCACTAGAGTAGAGACTACTAAATATTTGGGCGTCATTATTGATCAGAAACTGTCTTTCAAAGAACATATCCGCACACTCGCGAAACAGACTCGGAAATTCATTTACGTGGCGAAGCTCTTGAGAACCAGCGCCCCTAAGGACTTACGTATTCAGGTTTTTGTCGCTCTTTGCCAATCCGTCTTGCAATACTGTGTAACTATCTGGGGCAGTGCCGCCAAGACGTTCATGATGGATCTGGAGCGGGCCCAGCGGGCTGTACTCAAAGTGCTACTGGGGAAGAACAGGCGCTTCTCTACCGATGTATTGTACAAGGAAACGGGGGTCCTACGTGTCCGCCAACTGTTCGTGTTGGGGTCGATTTTGAACCTCTTAAAAGGCAACCCCACTCGCTTTGACACCAGTAAAAGGGGTAGGAAAATAGTTGAAAGGATTCCACTCCCAAGAACAAAAACCCTCTTTGCTGCCCGGTTTTCCCTGTCCTTACCTACCCAAGTGTTCAATGCTGTTAGCAAAATCACCGTAATCCCGAGTAGTTATCATGAGGCCAAAACAAAGCTGAAAGTATGGCTGCTGGGCCAAACTTACGAGGAAACGGAAAGGCTACTTTCTAGTGCCAGGTAGTACCACTCACACACGCTCAACATACACTCTTTCACACACTCATTCACCTCAACTCACCATAACTGTTTCTGTCAGATGTTTTTTTTTATTTTTATTTTTTTTTATTTTTATTTTTATTTTTAATCTTGTTTCTGTACCATCAGTTCCTGTATTTTCGTTATATTATAATTCACTATGCCAGAAACGTTCAAACCTGCGCTAGCAGAACAAGACAAATTGTATGTTAATATTGAATATCCTGGGTCACCAAGATACAGGCTATGCCTAGTTTGGGACCCGTCGCTACACCTGCTGAATTGTCCCGTGTCTGTATAATGATCTATGTGTATCACTAGTTTGCATAATATGATCTTTGTGTAAGGTAAATAAAGAAATTTATTATTATTTATTATTATATTGTAAGTCGTCTTAGTAAGATTCCTGTTGAAGATATGAAGTTAAATGACTCGCTTGGCTTCAACTTCCTTTAATATAGATTCCGGTTAGGTACAATTACAATGTAATAGATCGCGCGGTACGTCCGGCGATGACTATATCTATCGACGAGTAGCGAGCAGCGATTAGCGGTGGCGCGCCGTTGGCTCGATCAGCTGTGGGACCCCCCACACCCGCGCGTTCCCCGCCGCTGCTGGTGCACGCTTGTGATGCGTGAACATCCTCCGGCGCGTTGAAAGCATTGGCTTTCACGCCGTAGACGAGGAAGGGAGCCTGGAAGCGGCCCTCTCTGCTTCGTTGTCATCTCTGGATTCTGAAGTTGGCAAAAGGCATAGTTTTTTGATTGCCCTTCGTATAATTCCCCTTGAAGTTGTGACGTCAGCTACCCTACTGACGCCGTCGACCCCTGGATATAGGCGACAGACGCGCCTAGCCGCCATTGTAATGGCGGTAGGTTGTCTTCCTTCAGTACAACTACGTCCCCGCTGGTGAGTTCTTGTGATCCACTGCGCCATTTGGTGCGCTGCTGCAGCTCAGAGATGTACTCCTGGTGCCATCTCTCCCAAAAGTGCTGCCTTATCTTTTCTATGAGCTCGTGTCTGGCAGGTCTGGTAGCGGTGATGGGCTTCGTGGGAATAGACATGGTTAGGTTAGGTTAGGTTAGCTGGGCTATTTCCGCACTTAGCTTCTTTATTGGGCCATTGTACGTATGAAAAGAATATCCTTGAGGAGTTACTCCAACCATCCCAGATCCTCCCAGAATGCCAGCAGTCTTTTCAGACTGTTGCAGGCTTCGGGGAGCGATACCGGCGATTGGAGAGTCCGTGCCCGTTGATCTGCCACGCTTCTGTACTCCAAGAGCACGTGCTGTGGTGTTTCTTCTGCCTCCATGCATCCTCTGCACAGAGGGCTGTCTGTCACACCTATGGTGAATAGTTGTTTGTTTAGGGGACAGTGGCCGGTTATGATGCCTATGATCTTCCGAATTTCGTCCCGTTTCAGTCTAATAAGGCTGCCGGCAAGTCTTTTTGATGCTTCCGGAACTGCATTCTTTGTTTGCCTGCAGGTTACACTGTTTCTCCATTCAGTTTGGTGTGTTTCCTCGGTTTTCTTACGTAGCCATGATTTTATTTGGGCTTGAGGTATGGGGAGCAGCGGTTCCGGGCCGTATACTGTTGTCTTCATACCTCTTTTAGCCAATTCATCGGCTGCGTCGTTACCCAGTGAGTTACTGTGCCCTTTTATCCATTGCAGGGTTACTTTGTTTGTGATCGCAATGTGTTGGAGTGTATTATGACATTTCAAAACGAGGGCAGAAGTTATAGTGTTGTTTTGTAGCACTTGAAGCACCGATGCACTGTCTGAGATAATTTTGATGTTGAGATCTCTGACGTCTCTGGCTGCAACTGCTTGAGCCGCTCTGGTGATGCCAATGCATTCTGCTTGGAAGATCGTGTTTAGTTTATCTAAAGTTGTTGACATTTTGATGTGTCGTTTGAGAAGACGCCAGCTCCAGTACCATAATTGGTTTTGGACCCGTCTGTGTATATCCGAACTTCATTGATGCCAGAGTAGTCTTCAGCTTCCGCTTTAAGTTGGATATCATATCTTCGATCAAAGATGTGGTGACATGAATTTCTGTCCATGGGTGCCTCTAGGAGTGGTATTTCCTTTAGAGAACCCCTTGCAGAACTTTGGAATGTGTTGTATCTGCGTTTAATTTCCACAGTCCGTGCGACCTTAATCTTAAGGCGGCTATCTTAGCCTCTTCCTGTATGATAAGATCTAGAGGTCTCAAGTTTAGGAGGTACTCTAAGGCGGCTGATGGAGTGGTTTTCATACATCCGGTGGCTGCTACGCTCGCTAAGCGTTGTAGACTTTGGAGATTTGTTTTTACTGTGGTCAGTTGTGTTCTGGGCCACCACACAACTGATCCGTAGGTTAGAGAGGGTCTGATAACTGATGTGTACAGCCAAAGAGTGATCTTTGGGTTAAGACCCCATTTTTTACCAACAAGTCTTCTGCACTGACCAAAAGCTATACAGGCCCTCTTTGTTTTTGCGTCGATATGACTCGCCCAGTTCAACTTACTGTCAAGTATGACGCCCAGGTACTTCACTTGCGTCGATAGGAAGAGTTTGGTGTTAAATAATTTTGGTAACTGTAGTTCTGGTAACTTCCTTTTGTTGGTGAAAAGGATGAGTTCTGTCTTTTTCGGATTTACTGACAGCTGCTGTTCGTCACACCATTCTTCTACAATCTGAAGGGCAGAACGCATTACTTTACATAACACATTTCCTGCATTCCCGTTTATCAGAATTGTTAGGTCATCTACATAACCAATAGTAGTGTATCCTCTTTCGTTTAGCCGTTTTAAGAGGCTGTCTGCTACTATGTTCCATAATAGTGGTGATAGGACTCCCCCTTGTGGGCATTCTCTGACTACCTCCGCTCTTGTGGTAGTGTTCACCTCTATCTGGACCAACCTTTTACTTATTAATTCAGTGAACAAGTTTCTCACAACTGGTTCCACTCTGAATTTTTTAAGAGCGTGGTTGATGCTGCTGTGCATAGTTTTGTCAAAAGCTCCTTCTATTTCTATGAAGGCCGCAAGTGTTGATATTTTGTTTGAGATGACCGACTCTATTTTATAAGCTAAAACAAATCTAGACTAATGGGCCTGAAGGATTTGGCGTGGGTGTAATAATAATAATATAATAATAATATATTTATTTGCGAAAAACACGGTATACAAAGTTGTTAAAATAAATATAAGGTCCAGCATGTTTTGCTTAGAATTAAAGCATGCAAACTTGTAAGTGTTTAGTCAAACGCTATAAAATTTACAAATAGGAAAAACTAAGGTCTATGTTCCAAAAATTGCTTAATACTATAGAAATTATATTGCGTCAACAAATTATACAATTTAATCTTAAACAGTCTACAATTCAAAGTTTTCAAGATATTTGGTAGTTTATTGAATACACAAATACACATAGCTGGACAGCTCTTATTGTATTTCACCATCCTAGGAATCTCTTCCAGTACAAGTCTGTGCTGGTGCTGATCACGCCGACTGCGTGAGCTTACTTCTTCAACTGTTTTAAATAGCTCTATATGTTTTCGTACAAACATAGACACTTCATACAGATACAATGAAGGCAATGGTAGCAGACCAAGTTTTTTAAAGATGGGTTGACATGATTCATCCGATGGGATCCCATAAATAGCTCGTATACACTTTTTTTGGGCAACAAACGCTCTACCTTGGTCGGTACTATTTCCCCAAAAAATTAGACCATACCGTAAAGAGGACTCAACATATGCCTGATAAGACATCACAGCCGTTTTTATGCTAGTGACCTTCTTAATTTGCCTAAGGGCGTACGCGAATTTATTAATTTTATTACACACATGGTCGACCTGAGCTTTCCAATCTAAATGTTGGTCTACAATTACTCCTAAGAACTTAGTTTGTGTCACTTGGGTAAGTTTGGGTACATTCATTTTAAAATTAAATTTTTGATTATAAGATTGATTGAATTGAATATATACGGATTTATTGAGATTAATAGATAAATTATTATTATTTAAATAGCTAATTAAATTGTCAATTGTTTTATTTATCTCCGTTTCATGATCAGTAATGGTTTTAAATTTTTTGTCACTAGTAATAATAATAGATATGTCATCAGCAAAAAGGATCCAATTATGATTGGTTATGTCAACTATGTCATTTATGTAAATAATAAATAGAATAGGGCCCAATATACTACCTTGGGGTACGCCACATTTTACATTTTTATATTCAGATGAGTAGAATGTCATATCCCCCTTTTCATTAGGCTTGGAGATAACTACACTCTGTTGTCTATCAGTTAAGTACGATGATAGCCACTGAAGTGACAATCCTCTAATTCCGACGGACTCTAGCTTTTTCAACAATATATCATGTGAAACTAGGTCAAACGCCTTTGTCAAATCAAAAAATAAGCCTGTTGTTAGGTGATTATTATTAATACTCGCCAATACTGTTTTTAAAAGAGTAAAAATGGCTAAGGTAGTTGATTTTCGTTTTTGAAAACCAAATTGTTGCTTATTCAAAATATTGAATTTTTCACAGTAACTAATTAATCTTTGGTACATGCATTTTTCATATACTTTTGAAAGGATAGGTATTAATGTTATGGGACGATAATTGTCCATATTACTTTTGTCACCTTTTTTGAAAATCGGCTTCACAAGGGATATTTTTAAGGCATTAGGAAACACACCCTGTGAAAAGGATTGGTTGATAAGATATGTCAATACCCCGCTTATTTCATTAACACATATCTTAATTATTTTGGTGCTGAGCTCATCGTAACCCTCAGAAGTAGTATTGTTTAACGATAATATATTTTGTCTTACCTCACTTTCGGACATTGGCGTGAGGTACATTGAATTAGCAATTAGATTTTTATTAAAGCATTTGGTGTTACAGTTTTGCGTTAGGTTACTATTTACATAGAGACTATTAAAGGCGGAAGCTATTACTTCTGGTTTTGTAAGGACAGTGTTATTAGTTTTAATGTATTCAATATTATCTTTGGGGTTCTTATTGTGTAATTCGTTTTTTATAACAGCCCATGTGGCCTTACACTTATTGTCATTATTGTCAATATACTTTATATTAGCATTACGCTTGGCACTGTAGATACATTTTTGAAGCAGGTTAGAGTATGTGTTATATTTGGTCTTGTTAGTTTGATTTTTATTTTTATAATATTGGTATCGTAGACCACGCTTGGTTTTACAACTCTGTTTAAGACCTCTACTTATCCACGATTGTTTAGTTTTTTTGTTTAAGTCTATTTTAACCCTTACCTTTGGGAAGCAGAGATTGTGAAACAGACATATCAATTCATGGAAGCAGTCGAATGCCCTATTTGCATCGTTCTCCATGTATATGTTTGCCCACGATAAGTTTTGTAAGCATTCTCTAAACTTTCGTGTATTATGCAGATTGTAATCTCTCTTATAGATATAATATATTGCTGCTTTTGATGTCTGAAGCTTTAGAGGGAAGCTTAGCATCATCTTTACCTGGTTTTGGTAAAAATATTACTTTCGCTTCCCTCCACGCTTTGGGTACGTATTTAAAAGCTAAGCAGGCCCTGTAGATTGGTAATAAAAATTTGATTATTTGATGAGAGTGCCATTGTAGTAGTGCTGGGAATATTCCATCCAGTCCTAGGGATTTGAACGGATTGAAGCTTTTTAGGGCCCATTCGATCCTTTCCGCAGTTACTATCTTTTCGGCAGTTTCCCATTCTTAGGTTGTTGGTGTGTTGTAGTGCTCGTCATGCCAGCTCTGGTCTGGCGCTACCCGACACCCGGGGAAGTGGGTTTCCAGTAGTACTGCACTGGTTTCTTCGTCTGAGACTGTGTAAGTGCCGTCTTCCTTCTTGAGTGACCCCATTAGGTTGAGGTCACCCTTTGCTAGAATTTTCTTTATTTTTGCGGCTTGGTTAGTAGAATTTATGCTGCTACAGAAATTGTGCCAGGCTTCCGTCCTTCGGAATCTGATTCTTTTCTTGTAGTGTTTTTGTGCTGTTTTGTATTTATCCCAGTCCTCAACGTTCCGGCTATTTTTTGCTCGGTTAAAAAGTGTCCTTAGTCTCTGCCGCAGTCGTTCAAGTTCTGGTCCCCACCAGGAACTTTTTTCCAGACGTTTGGGAGTTACAGGAGGACACGCCAATTCATAGCTTTTTACAAGCGTTGAGGTGAGGAATTGTGTGTTTGATTCGATGTTGTCTGTGCTAAGTGTTGCGTCAGTTGGTTGTACGTCACCTAGTGTTTTGGTTAAAGAGTTTTTGTACTTTGTTATATCTGTTTTACGGGGATTACGATATGGAACAGGGTCTGTTGGCTTATAGTGAATTTGGAAGCACACGCGACGGTGATCGGCAAAAGATGGCTCGTTTGATACACGCCATCCCTCTATGAGGTTGGCCGCCGCGTGGGTTGCCAAAGTTATGTCAATTATAGTTTGGTACCTGGAGCTTACAAAGGTCGGTTCCGTGCCTCTGTTTATGATGATTAGGTTTGTTTGAAATAGATATTCGGTAAGTGACTCACCCCTTTTGTTCGTGTCCTTACTTCCCTACAGCGGGTGATGCGCATTGCAGTCTGTGGAGATGATCAGTCTCCAGTTAAGTGTCTCGCAGTATTGCACCAGGTCGGCTAGTTCTTTGGGGGGAACTTCGCCTTCACTCGGCATGTACACTGAGGCTAGAACTAGGGTAGTTTTATTTTCCGTGAGGATTTTCACTGCAGTGAGGTCTCTAGAACAGAATTGGTTAAGTGTGGTGGTTGAGATAGTATTTGGCATGAAGATACATGTCCTTGGTTTATCAACGGTAGTGTTTAAAAGTAACTTACCGCCGATGTTATTCAGACCGCAAATTCTGTTGTTTCTGATCCAGGGTTCTTGGATCAGTGCGACCGTCTTGGTGTCTGCCTCCAGCACTCTGCGTAGAGTGGCCGCCGCTATTTGTTTGTGCTGGAAAAGATGGAGCTTGCGCACCTGTAGACGGTGGAGACAGCACAGCCAACTATCGTCGATAGTCTCCCGCAGCTGCTCTGCCTGTGCCGATGTTAGGTCCCTCGGCGGAACGGTGATGACCGCTACTTTCAGATACGACAAGGTCGCGTCTGCGTAGCTCACCGCCCGCTTTGGCTTCGCGTCAGTTTTCGTGCGTTTGGTATCCCCCCTGGGAGATCTATGGATCTCGTTCATACGAGAGCGCTTCGAGGAAGCACGCCCTTTCGGGCCATTCCCAGTACCTGGCTGCTCCTTTTTAGGAGGAGTGGGAACCTCCGCAGCAGTCCGCTGACCGCGATTTCCCCGCGGCTTCCGTCTCTGCCTTGGCCGGTTGGGTTGAGGAGGAGGTGGCGGTGGTGGTATTGGTTTTACCGACAGTGCCTTCGTCGCGTCCTTCTCCGTAGAGGTGGGCGGCTCGGGCTCGCGCTGCGTTTCCGCTGCTGCGGTGCCTGTCGTACTGGAACAGGGCCGGAGAGCTTTCTTTCCCGCGCGCCGGTTAAAGCGACTGCGTTCCGGTTTGCCTTTCGGCCCCGAAGTGGATACCGCAGCGGATTCCCTTTTGCAAGGGCGCTTGTGAGCGACTACGGTCCAGTGTGAGGTGGTGTTTATGTTAACTACCTCGGAGTTAACAGTGGGTATGGCCTCCACTAGGCCTGACAAGTCCAAACTGGAGCCTGGTCTAGGGCACAAGTTGCCCCCCCCCCTCAGAATACGCGGGGCAGACCGAGCTAGGCTCGGTGAGGGATTCTCCACTACTGGTGGTAGTGGTACCCTCCTGGGGTAGAAAGTTTTTGTTTGTGCTGACATGGTTTTGTTTTGTTTCGGGCTGGGGATGAATTCCACACACTATTTGCCCTTGAAGGTGTGGTGCAAACTTTTTGGGGGGATTTAGTGCCTCAAGGCTATGCGGGCCTGGGTGTGGTTATGCGCCGCCACGGTTCGGCTATGCGGGATTGGTTGAGGAGAATAAAGGATAGGATTATGGGTGGGAGTTTGGGAGGGAGACGGCCAGAGGTTTTCGTTGTACCAATTGCATAAGGCACTTGGTCAAGGAACGGGCGGCAACCTCGTGAAAGATAGTCCACTGGCCTTGTTTTAGGGGATCATCGCGACCTGCGCTACCCCCTAGAACCATTTGCCAAACCCAGCAGCAGACAGCTGCTGAGAGTGGAGAGATTGCCATTTTATATTGCCAGGAATAAACATAAGTGGTCTACCAATCAGAAAGTGGCCTGGGGTCAGAGGAGAAGGATTGGTACAATTGGACGAGAGATTCAGCGGGCGTGAATTTAGGATCGCTTCAATCTGTGTGAACAGTCTAACTCCTCAAACTTCAAAGCAGCGTTTCCAGCTACACGTTTTAAATGGAATTTAGCTGATGTAATTCCAGCCTCAAATATTCCGCCGAAGTGGGGAGAATAAGCGGGGCTAAATCCAAGTTTGATTCCTTCAGAAGTGGCATAATCACTGACATACTGACGGCTGGATTTAAGCAGCTTACCTAATTCATTGTTGGCACCTACGAAATTCCTGCCGTTGTCGCAAAAGATCTCATGACATTTTCCTCTGCGTGACACGAATCGTCTAAGGCACAAAATAAAGGCCTGCGTACTTAGTTCACTCACAACTTCCAAGTACCTTTGTACTAAGGCATACAAATAAGCATAGGTAACATTTACCAATTCGGTTACCACGACCTTTACGGTTACTTATCATAAAAGGATTCTGCCTCGTTGGTCTAGTGGTCGCAAAGCGCAACTGCTGAGCATGAGGTCTTGGGTTCGATTCCCAGGTCAGGCAAAGTGTTATTGGGTTTTTCCATCAGGAATTTCTCAGTAGCAGCCTCGGAGTCTGGATTTGTGCCCGGTTGATGGCAATAGGCTCGCCCCCTATTACATGGGACGTAAACATAACTGGCGAAATGTGGGTGTACTAATGGGTACACCTCTGCCTAACCCTTCGGGGATTACAGGCGTGATGTTATGTTATGTTATGTATCATAAAGGTCCAGCAAAATCAACTCCACACGACAAGGGAAACAAGCATTAGTATGCGTTTCTGGTAAATGACCCATTATTGGTTGTATTGTATTCGCTCGCAGACGAACGCAAATAATACACTGTCTAACTACTTGCCGCGCTAAGCATCTACCTCCGATAGGCCAGTACTTATCGCGCACTGATGCTAATAGTAGCTGTTGACCTGCGTGGAACAAACGTATGGGTTCATAAATCATTAATAATTTAGTTAAATGATGTTTTGAGTCTAATATTATGGGGTGTTTTTTATCAAAATTATAATTTGAGTTTTCCAAGCGGCGGCGCACCGCGAAGGAGGTTGATAGCTTGGCTAATGGGTAGCTTAATTAGTCCCTAGTGCGAACCACGCTTTATTGATTGGATGGTTGGAACAGTTAATACTCGTGGGAATAAAAATGGAAACAAACAAACCCAAAAACAAAACTTTACCGGCAGTCGCCGCACCGAGCCAGGGTGGCTCACGTGCCCGAGATGGGGGGTCGCTGGAACTGTCTAGCACCCTCGCAACAACGGCACCAGAAGAGCAGACACTCAGTGCTGGCTCAAGTGGTGGGATGGCGCAGATGCTCGAGTCGGACTCCGACTCGGCATCAGACGCCACGAGCGTCCAGAGCGTGGCCTCTGGATGCGTGGAGGCGGGGGTCGAGGAGACGAGGAAGTCCTTCCTCAAGCGCCCCCGCCCGAGGATAGGACAGGCGACATCCTCCGAGGGGGAGGCGTCCTCTGCCCGCAAAAGGCCCACCACCGGGACATCTGATGGTGAGTCCTACGCCAGCCAGGCCTCGAGGCTAAAAGAGCTGGAGGAGGCCGTTGAGAAGGCCATACGGGTGGTGGCCCTGAAGAAGCTGAAGGCTTCAAAGGACAGGGCCATCACCGAAGCCACAGCCTCAATCGTGGCGGCGGCGGCGGCAGATCTGCGAGGAGGAGGCGACAGCGCAAAGAGCGTAGCGTCGCGGCGCGACTCCGCGCCCCGAAGACCGCGGCTGTAGTTATCACACTACAGCCAGACGCGGTAAAGAAGGGCGTGTCGTACCGCGACGTGCTCGCGAAAGCGAAGGAGGCGGTAAACCTCCAGGAGCTCGGGATCGCCGGAGGCCTCCGGCTGAGGGTCACCGCCACGGGCGCCCGGATGCTGGAGGTTCCCGGAGCGGCCAGTGGCCCCATCGCCGACGCTCTGGCTGAAAGGCTCAGGGCGTCCCTGGATGCGGAGGAGGCTCGAGTGTCCAGGCCCATCAAGTGCACCGACATGCGCATAATGGGCCTGGACGTCTCCGTAACGGAGGTCGACCTGAGGTCAAACTGCTCGAGCCCAGACCCCTGAGGTGCTTCCGCTGCCGCCGCCACTGTCGCCGCCGTCGCCGCCGCTAGGGCGATTCCGCCCTCGAGGAGGGCCCTGGAGGGGGATGTAAAAATTTTATATGGATTAGGCGCACAATGCCACATTCGCAAAATGACATATTGAAATTTCGCAAAATGTCATATTCTCAAATTGTCATATTCTGAAAACGCCACATCGCAAAACGTCACATTAGCAAAATGCCATTTTCGCAAAATGCCATTTTAGCATAATGTTACATTCCGTATTTTTTGTTTTTAATAAATCGACCGACATAAATCCCTACATTTTATGTAATATATTGACGCAATATGGAGTTGAGGAACGGAACTATTTTCCCACTTATAAGCAAATATTACAAATGAATCAAATCCACACAAATATTACATTTTTGCATTGAATGCCATAACAATGTTACACTGAATATAATAAATTAGTCAATAACAAATCAAATATGTACCAAAGAAAATTATGTTTAATTATCAGAATGATGTCTAAAGTGACGTGATGTTAATACTTACGATGATATTTAACGTTTGAAGGATTGTGATTGTTAATAAAATAAATCAGTAATTAGACAAGAATAGTTTTGGATAAAAAATAGACTGGGGAGTTGCTTTTTTAAAAATATTCGTGTATTTAGATAGATTGACGGGGTAGGAAAATAGTTTCCTGTGCTCACTTAAGGGTTAAAGTAAATCGCATATTAGGTTATAATATTATTATAACTTTTCGAGAATGTGGCTTTTTGCTATTGTGACATTTTGAGATAAGACAATTTGCGAATGTGGCATTCTGCTAGTGTGTCATATTGAGAAAAGTCATTTTGCGAATGTGGCATTGTGCGCCTAATCCTTAACAAAGTACTATCGGCTAAACTTAAGCATGCTCAGTTAAAAAATAGTCCTGCGGAAGCGCAGATAGTGACAGACCACGCCCCCTTCCTTGCTCCACCCAATTAGAGACAATACATATTTGTGGTCTCGTGATGGCCCAGTGGTTAAGGCGCCTGCCTCTCATGCATGAGGGTGTGGGTTCAAATCCAGGCAAGTACCAATGTGACTTTTTCAATTCATATGTACTTTCTAAAGTTTATCTTAGACATTACTGACATTCCGTGCCTCGGAAAGCACGTTAAGCCGTTGGTCCCGGCTGTCATTCGTGGATCTTTGACAGTCGTTACGAATCGTCAGAAGCTTGAGAGTCTGACAACCAGTCTTACCTAGGGGTATCGTGTTACCCAGTTACTGGGTTGTGGAGGTCAGATAGGCAGTCGCTCCATGTAAAATACTGGTATTCAGCTGCATCCGGTTAGACTGGAAGCCGACCCCAACATAGTTGGGAAAAGGCTAGGCAGATGATGACATATTTGTGTGAGTGCAGTAAGTGCGTGCGGCAAAAAATATCAACAAACATTAGCCAGTGCCAATTTGCATCTCGCTAATTGTTCACGCTTCCTGTTTTCATCCCAATTTTATTTTACGACCTGTTTATTTCTATCGGACTGATTGCCTGCCCAACTGTGATCGTTGCTTTGTATATCGGACTGTGATCGTGGAACTCTTTTTGACCCTTGCTCGTATCCTGGATTGTGTATCGTGACTACCTGTGGGCTGTGATTTGTCATTTACGATGACAACCCGAAACCTAAATCAGGAAGAAAGGAATGAAATCATTGTCTTGCATAGACAAGGATTGAATATATCCCAAATTGCGCTGGAGTTAAATCTACAAGTAAGTTATTTTTTTATCTAGAGATAGAAATGAATTAAGTGCATGTTGGTTTCCTTTACTGAGCTATATATTTATTGTTTGCATTATTATATAGATCTCATTTTTTTTCTTCTGTTACCGTAATTCATAGACCCAATTAAAAGTTATTGTTTCGCGAGCCGACACCAACGTCGCCGTCGGCCCGACAAAAGAGTTTTATAAATTAAATTGTAGGTTACAAACAAATTTTTAATAATTCATATTATATTTGAATGCCTTTAAGAAACCTACATGCATTTTTTATATTTCATATATTTGTTGTTGTTATTAGAAATTTTATTCTAACGAAATCGTGTATTATGCGTTCCTGTGTAAAAGAAATACACAAATATATGAGTGATTGCTGACTGCGAACATATTTCATGTCAAATCTCTACCTCGAGTCTCTAAATACTCGTAGTATAAGCAAAGTCGCTGTTTCTGTCTGTCTGTCTGATTATCCGCTATTTTTTTTTTAAATAATGCAACGGAATTTGATATGGGTTCTCACTCTCATTTAGAGTTTTTATTTTTGGAAGGTATTTATGCGCATGCAAATTATTATAGAGCAAAGCCGAGCATTTTAGAGATTTGTAAGACCCGTGCGAAGTCGAAGTAGATCGCTAATTTACGATAAATGTTAATTTAATACATAACTTAGAATTTTGCAAAAATAAAATAAGAAATTACGTTTACGTATTCAAAATATTGATTTAAAAGAGGTTTGTTTTTTCCTTTCTTTTTTTAATATCGGCGCGTTCGAAGACATAGGTTGGACATTTTATGACCCGAACGAAACGAATCTTTCAACACCTTCTTAATAATAATAATAATAATTCATTTATTTCAGGTCCGTTCGTCCGTTATGTGGGATGATGATTGGATTCTTCATCTCCCCGGGTAGGCTTGACATAGCTCACTGCCTCGTTGGTCTAGTGGTTGCAAGCGCGACTGCTGTGCATGAGGTCTTGGGTTCGATTCCCAGGTCGGGCAAAGTGTTATTGGGTTTTTCCATCAGGAATTTCTCAGTAGCAGCCTCGGAGTCTGGATTTGTGCCCGGTTGATGGCAAACCCTCTGCCTAACCCTTCGGGGATTACAGGCGTGATGTTATGTTATGTTATGTTTCAGGTCTTTAACCCATATAAATTTGAACAAATAATAATTTTACAACTGTCATGCTTACACTATGTCACATCCCATTACAGATTACAAATTAAATCATAATTACATAAATTGAAATTTTAATACAAATACAAAGTTTTAAAAATGTCAAAAGAAATAGTAATAATAAGAATATAATAAATTACTGAGAATGTCAAAATTTAAAATGATAAAATAAAATGTCACATATTCTTACCAAATTTAAAGATAATAATAAGTGCAGGCGCTGGCATGCAGCTGCAGCCATCTCCGCAAGAAAGGAGAATCCCACCGCTCGGACAACACGCTCAGGACTCCGTTCGAACTACCCCTACAGCGACGCAGAAGCGATGCACTCCTTTTCCGGATTATTCCATGGAAGTCATCGGTAGAAGCATCAGCGAACATCGCTGATGCGCTACAAAACCGGGGCCGCCCCAACAGAATCCTAAACGCGTTGTTGTACTGGACACGTAGCGCATTGTACGTCCGCTGAGTAAAGTTAGTCCACAGGCTGCACGTGTAGAAGGTCTGGCAGTAAGCCTTAAACAGGGTTACCTTCACTTGTGAAGAACAACGTGCAAACCTGCGAGCCAACATGTTGCAACGGACAGACAACGCCCTACGTTCTCTCTCAATGTCCGTATTGTCCGACAAGTCATCAGTGACCCAGTGACCCAGATATTTGAACTGATTTACCCTGTTCAACAATGATCCGCAAAGAGAGACAGGAGGTTCAGTTGAGTAACTTTTAGCACCAGCTTTAAAGATCATGTATTCACTCTTCTTTGGGTTATATCTGAGCCCATGGGCTTTCGCGTAAGCTTCACAAATGCTCAACAGTTTACGCAACGCAGAGAGCGAAGGGCTCAGCAGCACCATGTCATCCGCATAACTGATATTATTTATACAAACTCCATCAATAGAACAACCGACTTGAGTGCTGCTGAGCTCCCCGATCAACTGGTTAACGTACAGGTTGAAAAGGCGCGGCGAGGTTAATCCCCCTTGCCTCACGCCACATTCCAACCTGTATACGTCCGAATGCGTTCCCGCCCATCTAACACTATTCCGCTGATGACTGTTCTTAAACAATGGCCCTTCATTTTAAGTCATCACTGTATTTTGAAATTGAGTTACCGCACTTAAGTCCTTAACAATAAGGCACAAATTTGCTTGGGAGAGTTTTACACAATGTTGGAATTTACTACAATGCCATTGTTAATTATCTGTTTGTGGTCTAGTACCTGTATGAAATACAGATAACAATGTTAATAGCTAAAATAGATATTTAAAAAGTTAGGGTTTATTTGTTAATAACTTAATCCTTTTGCATACTGCTAGTAATGTATTGTTTAATTCCTATTTTATGTGACAATTCGATGCTAACTGGGAATTAAAAAAAAAAAAAATTGGTATTTTTTATGTATTTAATATATTATTAATAATATTGATATTTAATGCAAAAAACTTTAATAATAAAATATTTCAATTGATTATAAACAATTAAAAATTTTTAAAAAGAAATTCACGTGACCATAGTTGTGACTTCATATTGTTTACTTACTTCATCTGGCAGCTAAACTTTATGACGTCACACGCGCTCATGTTTATTCGGGGGTTCTCGGTACTGGATTCAAAAGTAAATTTTTATTTTAAAATAACTTTAGAACTATTGCGAAAATAAAAAATAAAAAAAGTTTTGCTATAAAATTTATATATCGACGCCCCCAAGGAATAAACCTGTATTATACTATTACTGACTTTTTTACTGTTATTCTATTTTCGTAATCTATGGGTCGGGATACATCTATGCAATTTTTTTCATTTTTTTTCTGCGGTGATTTCCAACGATTTTCCTTATAACACTTTTGTTCTTCGGAAATTTTCCATTTTTTATTTACTAGAAAAATAACGTAATACATTATTACAATTTAAATTCTGTGGCTACATTTTGGTAAAGTAATATTATTATAAAATATTTCAGAAAAATTCATGGTTAATGCGATTACAGATTTATTATCGTAAATTTTGTGATACACATTTTCGGTAATGCACTGTTACAGTTATCGTCCGGGACATAAATGTATGTATGTACCTACAAGGCGTATTGGCGGTAACTTGGTCGCGCCCGGCGACCTCAAGTACATTTTCGGGTCATAGCGGAGATTCCCAATGCATAGATAGAATTTAAAAACACCTTAAAAGTAATTGATACTACCCCTACTATGTCTAATTTATCGCTACTTTTAACAAACAACGATTTAATCGCTTCTTCTACCACCATTTATAAAATAAATAATAAACATAGTTCTACAATTAATGCTGTCCAGTACATTATGAAAAGCAATTCGCAAATTTAATGAACTGTGGCAGCAAATTTATCTCTTCAGAGAGGCAAGACTTATTTGATAATTTTTATAAACTTTTTGATCGAGAACGCCAATGGATGTATATTATTAAACATACTAAAACCGAAAATATCAAACAAATGACTCCAGAACGGAAAAATAATCGCACACAGACTATGAAATATATTTTTTCTTTAAATAATGTAGAGACTCTCGTTCGTAAGAATTTTTTCCTTAACACTTTAAAAATTAATTAACAAATGGTATATACCTACCTACAACAATAGAAAAAATTAAATAAGACGAAGGGATTACAGATTTAAGAGGTAAGCAAACCAATAGACCTCGAAAAATGAGCTCTAGGACGGAATTAAGGATAAAAAGTACAGTCGCATCAAGAAAAAGCTTAACTCTAGAATATTTGTCACAGACCTCAACATATTAAAAATGCATCGTTTGTACACTGAGTGGTTTCCACAGCAAAATTATGTTGACGTTTATTAAGCGACAAAAACGTCATATGAAACCATTTTTAACACAAAAATCTACTCATTTTTTAAACCTAAAAAGATCAATGTTCTACATGTTTTAAATAATGAGCAAGCCAGTCCACCAGAGAAAGAGTCTTTAGAAGAAAGCTATAAATGTGATTTAAAAAAAGAGAGAATTCGGCAAATTAAACTTGAAAAAAAAAAAATACAATTGACAAAAACAACGAAAGGAACATGAGAAATAAGTCTATTTACATACATACCTACCTGATCAATCAAATATGTATTATAATAGTAAACTCCAAAGTCTCGAGAGAAAAAAAATACTATGAAAGAATTGGAGAAAACAGATATTCTAGACATTAACAATTATTGGTAAATCCTTTGAATTGGTGTCGCAATATAGATGAGAATACGATACGTTGCCGCTGGTGGACAAGGTTTTCTTTAAATTAATTTAATTTTAATGAGTCATACTTGAATTAAATATTTCAAATTCGTTTCAAACCATACGACGTGGGCGAAAACCTAAATCAGATGCTTCGATAGAAGATTCTGCATTGGCACGTGCTTATCATCAACCTCTTCCTTTATGCAAGGCGATGCATACAGATTAACTGTCTTTGTGCAATAGTGGAGCGATGCCACGGTAGTACCACGCATTTTATAAATCCTTATTTCTGTAGAAATTAAGGACTTATAGAAATTAGTGAGGATCGCGATGATGATGCCAATGATAATACCGATTATTTATTATTGTTTTTATTTTTCTACTTTTTCATAGAGAACTTTGTTCCCCATAAACGAGTGAGTGAGTGTGTGAGTGAATGGGTTTTCTTTAGTAATTGCCTCGAAGATACCGACGACAAATTTATTTTACATAATTGGTTTTCAATGATTACGATAATATGACTACCAAAAACTTTCTATAAAATACGGGTTACACTTCTTTACCCTCTTATAGTTATTTAAAGTTTTACCATAATAAGTCGGTAACTGAACATTACAATCTCTCTTTGTAATGAAGAAAAACGTTCAATAATCCAGTAAAACAATATTATGCCAATGATTTTTAAGAAATTTACAAGAATAAATCGGTAAGTAAACATTACTGGAATAATATTGATAAGTCAGGATCGTAAGATATCAATACCCTAAAAATTTTATGAAACTATTTTTGGTCATATGTATTTTGGTAAATAACTTATTCTGTGTATATTTAATAGTAACGCATAATACTTTAAACTTTTCGGGTAAAAATTAGCTTTTCCGTCATATAACAATGTTGTCATAATTACCTTTTGTTAAAGAAATATACCCCAAAAACACTAAAACATTTTTCCTGTTAAATTTGATTTTTGCGATTACCGGTTTATTCCTCGGGGACGTCGATATAATCTTTCCATTTATCACAATTTTTTTTTTTATCAAAAACCTAATTGTTACTTTTTTTTACAGAGAACCACAGTACGCCGTTGGGTGCGTAGATATGAAGAAGGAGAAGATCTAACTCAGCGCGTTCGTGCACCTCGACCTCGGGCTATCAACGAAGGGCAATTGGCCAATATGATAGCCACATTTCAAGAAAGCCCATTTACACCTACTCGCAATTTCGCACAAGAATTTGATGTTTCAATGCAAACTATTCGGAACGAGTTACATAGAGCTGGAGTCCATCACAGACGGCCCGCAAAAAAAATATTTTGACTGAGGACCAAAAAGCTGCTCGCGTACGATTCGCTCGGGACTACAGAGACTTCGACTTTTCTTACGCCATATTTTCCGATGAAAAGTGCTTTCGGTATAGCCAACAAGGTCGTCGGAATTTATGGCGTATAGATAACACAAGATACGAACCTCGAAATATTATCCCAAATGCAGAATCAGGACGAGTTGTCGTGAATATGTGGGGCTGGATGAGTGCTGCTGGACCAGGCGAGCTTGCTTTCATACCGGGGAGGGCAAATGGCCACACATATAAAGATGTGCTTGAACATATTATGTTACCGACTGTGCGCACGGTGTATCCAGAAATGGAGGTGCCAGAGTTTTATTTTTTCCTAGATAATTGCCCGATACACCGTGCGCTAGTTGTTCGAGAGTGGTTGCGTGGAGAGTGTTAAAACAGTGCCATGGCCCTCCCGATCGCCGGACTTAAACCCCATTGAAATTTATGGGGTTTTACGGTCCACAAATGGGATAATAGAGCAGAAAGAACCAAGGAAGTACTTGTCACCCATTGCGAACAAGCTTGGGATACATTAAGGGGTTCAAACTTGTGTGAAGTCTTGGTTAGGTCCATGCGTAGCCGGTGTGATGCAGATGACGCGGGAGGAGCAACGACAAAGTATTAGTTTTTTAATAATTTATAATTTAATTTTAACATTCAGGTGGCCCAAAATAGTGACGTTAAAAATATTGATTTGCGATCCTTGATAGTTTTATGGTCATAATTTTTAAAATTTCTTGAAATTGATATGAGATCCACTTAAAAACTTTACACTCTAATATGCGATTTTTTTACGTAATATATTTTTGAAATTTTTATTGTTTTAAAGAATCCTTGAGATTTAAAATGGTAATTTTTCTAACGATTCCTTCCTATCAAAAGAGGCAAAAATTTTGATCGATAAGGAAGAATTTATGTTCAAGTGATACAGAAACAAACTTTTACTTCTAACATTTTTTTTTTAATATTACCATTTAATAAAGTAGAAATTTGCATAGCAACCTGAATGTAAAAAGGCGTGTAAAAAGATATAGATTTTTTTGAAGCTGTACCCTTATATCTTTTCAAAATAATAAAAGTCGTAACAATCAAGAATCCGTAGAGTATTTTTGACTACGCTTGGCCATAAGAAACGTAATTTATGAATTTATGACGTCACTATTCGGACTAGCCCAGATATAAAAAAATATGTTAAACACTGAAATTTTAATGGTTGTTTCTCCGCGGCAGAGTGATTTGCCCTCAGTTAAGTAGAACTAAAGATGTTTTTGTTTTCAGATCGAAAATTGAATCAATTGAATTGAATTGAATCGAAAATTGGTTCGAAAGAGATCAGTTTTGAGTTTTTTTTTTAAACATTTCAATTTTTTTTTTTGGATTTTACTACCAAGATAATTTAATAATTATCATTTCATTGCAGGAAAAAAACATTTAAATTTCACGGTGTTGTCAGTTCGATGTGTTTGTTTACAACCTTTATTTTGGTATATTATTTCAATATTTCTAACAGTTATTATTCTAATTCTGTAATAATAATGTAGGTGGGTGTGTGAGAGATGATGATGTGTATAGGAGAAACGAAGAGAAAGTCCGAGTACACAAGAAGAAGAAAGAAAGTTTATTGCACAGACACAGGTTACAGTTCACACACACAAGAGTTCCACATAGAAGAAGGAGTGGTAGAAATAAAGATAGGCGAGAACAGATATTACATAAAGCTAGATTAAGCTTAAAGCTCAGCTAAATAACGCGCGGTGAAGCTATGATTTTAAATCGCAACAGCGGCTATAGATGCGAGTAGCATACTGGCGAGTCACGCTGACGTACTGTGTGCGCGAGCGCGTCGCGACTATAGCGCTGTCCCGCTCGCGCGCTTCGTCCGCGTGACGTAGCGGCCAAACCGGTCGGCCGTCGGCCGGTAGAACAATCGACGCGTCATAGCTGCGTCGGCCAGCTGATAAGTAATTAACTACTAATTATGCAAATGTGTTTGTATGTTGATTTTGTCTTTTATATAATTTTTGTATTAGATTTAAGTTGTAAATATTGTACATAATTTTGATTGTAATTAGATTTAATAATTTAAGTATTTGGTTTGATTTTACACATTGCAAACAATATTTTAATTACAAATAAATAAAGGTAGGTCACTACATCACCCCCTTCCAGAGACCGTCAAGGGCGATAATAGTTAGGAAATTTAACGCGACGTCCTGACCGCGTCACTCTGATGACGCCATCATCAGGGGAAGGTAAGTCTCGGTTATCCGCGTCAGGTGTGTAGTGATGAGTGTTAGTGTTGAGTGGTGGTTGCGGTGTGTTAGGGTGTATGATAGTGGTATGTGGTGAGTGTGAGGTACTGTCAGGGTCATGCAGTATGAAGGCCGGCTTAATGCGGTCTATCAATACGGTAACCTGTTTACCGTTAACCAGTATCCTAAACATCTTATCCCCTCTTTGTATGACCTTGTGAGGGCCCGTATATGCCGGTTTTAAACCACCAGCAGTGCAGCCCCTAAGGAACACGTGAGTTGAAGAGGATAATTCCTTATGAATAAAAGTTTTGTGTCTGCTGTTGTGTCTGGCTGCTGGTGATGGATGTAGGCTGCGGACAATGCTCCGAAGCCGTGACAGATAATCCGTCATGTCAACAGTCTCGTCGGCCTGTGGGTCGAAAAATTCGCCTGGTAGGCGCAATGGCTGGCCGTAAACTAATTCGGCAGCAGAAGCCTCTGCGTCTTCTTTATAGGCGCTGCGGACGCCTAACAAGTCTAGTGGAAGAGAATCCACCCAACTGTTGCTTGCATGGCAGGTAATCGCAGCCTTGAGTTGACGGTGGAATCTTTCCACCAGTCCGTTACAGGCTGGATGGTATGCGGTAGTCCTGCGGTGTTGGAATCCAGCAATGGCAGACAATGCTTTAAAAAGTCCTGATTCGATCTGTCTACCTCTATCGGTTACGATATCCGATGGGCAGCCGAAGCGAGATCCAGCCACTCAGTAAAGCCTTTACCACTGTTTCTGCGGTTATGTCTGCTAATGGTATTGCCTCAGGCCATCGCGTAAAGCGATCGACGGCGGTGAGACAATAGCGAAAACCTTGACACAATGGCAAAGGTCCCACGAGATCAATATGGATAAAGGCGAATCTTGACCGCGGCAACTTAAATGCGTGAAATGGTGCGGAGACGTGTCGTGTGGTTTTAGAGCGCTGGCAAGCCAAGCAAGAACGAACCCACTCACGACAGTCTTTCCTAACGCCAGGCCATACATAGCGGTCAGCAACCAACCTTGCGGGCGCCTTGGTACCTGGGTGGCTCAAGGAGTGCAGGCTAAGAAAAATGGTCCTGCGTAACTCTTTGGGCACGATAGGTCTTGGCGTAGGGGTGCTGACGTCGCAGTATAGTTGCTTCTGCGAACCTGGGACACTCAGCAATTGCAGGCGTAGTGAGGTATCCCCAGCAATCAGCTGCTTCAACTCCTGGTCTTCTGATTGAGCTGCAGCGATCCGTTCGACGGGCACAGGTTGAGTAATCTCCTCAATGCGCGAGAGGGTATCCGCCACGACATTGTTCTTCCCGGATATGTGCCAGATGTCCGTTGTAAATTGGGTTATGAGATCCAGGTGACGGAACTGCCGTGGGGAACAATTTTCTTTACGGGTGTGGAACGCGAATGTGAGAGGCTTGTGATCTGTGTAAATCACAAAGTCACGAGCCTCCAGCATGTGACGAAAATATTTCACACTCTCGTAGATGGCGAGCAGCTCGCGGTCGTAAGGAGAGTACTTAACCTGTGCCTCGCTCAGTTTCCGCGAAAAGAAGGCAAGAGGCTCCCAAGCTCCTGCATGTAGCTGCTGCAAGACTGCGCCCATGGCCTTGTCGGAAGCATCCGTGACCAACGCCATCTTAGCGGTGCAGTCGGGATGAGCCAACAGTGCTGCTTCGCAGAGGCTGTACTTGCACTTCTGGAATGCCTCATGCTGTTCAGGCGAGAAGTTGACTGGATGTGAGCCTTTAACAGAATCAACTAGGAGAGCATTCAGAGGTGCCTGGTAAGATGCTGCGTTTGGGATGAACCTGCGGTAAAAGTTCAACATCCCAAGGAATCTGCGCAGTTCTTTTACGGTCTTGGGTGTTGGGAAGCTCTGGATAGCCTCGACCTTGGAAGGTAATGGTCTGGTACCCTTGGAAGAGATATGATAACCTAAAAAGTTTACCTCCGGCACTCCAAATACGCATTTGGCACTGTTGATGACCATGCCATAATCCCTGAGCCTGGTAAAAAGCTGACGCAGGTGGTGCTCGTGGGACTTCTGGTCTTTCGAAAAGACCAAGAAATCATCGAGATACGCGTACGTGAAATCCAAACCCCTGAGCATTTCATCCACGAAGCGCTGAAACGACTGTCCGGCATTTCGAAGACCAAACGTCATGTATGGAAATTCGAAAAGACCGAAGGGCGTTGTGATCGCGGTCTTCGGGATGTCATCTGGATGTACCGGAATCTGGTTATAGGCTTTTCAGGTCCAGGTCAATTTGGGAGAAGATGGTACAGCCAGACAGGCTATGTGCGAAGTCCTGGATGTGTCGGATGGGGTATTGGTCGGGTATGGTACGTGCGTTCAACATCCTGTAATCGCCACAGGGGCGCCAACCGTCGTCTTTTTTAGGTGCCAGGTGAAGGGGTGACGACCACGGTGACTCTGACAAGCGACAAGTACCACACTGCAACATAGCGTCAAATTCGGCCTTGGCGATTTTTAATTTATCAGGCGCCAATCTGCGCGGTGTACACGATACTGGTGGCCCTGGCGTAGTACGAATGTGATGTACTGTATTGTGTTTCGATGTGCGGTGTAAACCATGTGGGCGAGTGATGTCGGGAAATTCCCGCAGTATGTGTATGTATGCGGAATCACCGAGACTCACCTTCACCGAAGAGACATCATCAGAACGACAGACAGGCGACGCCGGGGTGAAGAGCGTTGTATTGTTGTCGAGTAGGCGTTGATTCCTGCAATCAACAACTAAATTATAAAATGATAAAAAATCTACACCTATTATCGCCTTTGTTACATCGGCAACAATAAATCGCCAAGCGAAGTCACGGCGCAACCCTAAGTTTAAATTTAAGTTCACAAAACCATAAGTGTTTATTGATGTGCCGTTTGCCGCACACAGTTGGTAGCTGGTTTTTTCTGTTCTCTTAGCTATTGCCGATCGAGGGTAGACACAGAGGTCGCTGCCGGTGTCGACCAGGAACTGCATCTTCGACCTTTGATCGGTGACGAATAGGCGACCAGCACTTGGACAATCATCGGCCGCCATCACTGATTGCCCCGCACATTTCCCGATGCAGGGTAGTCGCACGGCTTGACGCACTTCCTAGCCTTGTCTCCGAACTTCTGGTGGTAACAACACTGCGGGAATCTTCTGTAGCTGGACTGCGACCTGCTTGTGCTGGACCGTTGGCGTGAGCGACTGCGGGATCGTCCTCTTGGGCGAGAAGGTCGGTCGACCTTGTCCACCAGTTTCTCCATAAGCTTGGTTAGGGCGGCGATATCGGCGGCACGCTGTTGTCCGGGGTGCTCAACGTTGCAGGAGTGGCGATGGCACATGTTGATGCCACCTGGGTGCCGACGATGTCGTGGATCCGGTCTGCTAGCTCGGCTAACTCCGCCAAATCCTGCTTGGTCTGGGAGGCTATTATAGCTTGTGCGCCTGCGGGTAGACGGCTCGACCAAATAGTCCGCAAGACCTCCTCCGGTACACGTGGACCAGCGAGGTTAAGGAGGTGCCGGTAAAACTGAGAAGGTTTTCGATCACCCAACTCCTCATGCATAAGCAGCTGTTTCATTGTATTGTCTCGCGAAGCTGACAACCTCTTAATGAGCTCACCTTTAAGATTCTCATATTTTTCGGTGGCTGGAGGGTAGGCGATGACATCTTCGACCTCTGCTGCGTATTGCGGATCCAAGTTCCCAATTACGTGGTAGTACTTGGTCTCGTCCGTTTTAACATTTGCTAGCACGAATTGTGCCTCCATCTGTGCGAACCACAGCGCTGGCTTCTCCGGGTAGAAAGGCGGGGTCCGTACACCCACGCGATAAGTTTCCGCTGCCACGTTGCTGTCATCCGGGCTGCTGCGAGCTTTGTTCTCTGCCATCGTGCTCTTGAACGGGGTCACCACAAATAAATAAAGGTAGGTCACTACAATAATATTTAAATGTTATTTTGTCCAATGATTGTGCCCGTTATTTTAAAATAGTCCTGTATAATCAATGTAAACAAATGTGTACTAATAATATAGTAAATCTAGATATTTGTTTGTTTAATCGCGCTAAAGTCTGAAACTACCAGTGTTATTGTATATGATATTAAAATATAGTAATGTAACAGGTTTAATTTAAACACTGATTACAAATACTAAATGTCTGTTTTTATTGGAGTTTTCTTACATATACTCTGAACAAAGTATCTACAGTGGTTACGTAAACACAGTACGTGCAAGTTAGTGGGCGAGCTGGTTCCCAGAGCAGTCCAACCAGAGAGGTTGAAGCTGTCTGCGAGCGCAGTGAACACTGTGTCTTGAACCGGTCGGTGGACGTCTCATCGCCCCAGAGTGGGGCGCGAGGAATCGGTTTCGGGGCTGTTTGCCCCTTGCCCGAGGTATCAGGTTCGCGGTCCCTAGAAATAGGGACCGGGCGTTGGGTTTGCCTCCCCTCTCCCGGTAAGGAGGGGGGGGGCATGTTTGCACCTAGGCGCTTTCGGGGGGCTCCTGCCCCCGGCGCCCGTCAGTGTCTGTGGTGTGTGATCGTGGGAGCGCCCTAAGTTCTTCACGGCGCCCGTGCGACCAGACCCCTGCCGGGTGAGATCCCTGGTGACCCAGGAAATGCCAGCAAAGGTCGATCCAGCAACAAGGGCGCCGGTTTTGGTTGGCGCTCACCCACGATGGAAGCTGACCGCGCCCCGCTACTACGTAATCAGGTCTAGCCGATAGCGCAGCAGGGGGCGGGACGTCGTAGTGTGTGGCGAGCGATTTGATGGTGTGTGTACGTCGCTCGATGGGTTGGCATATGTGTGTTTGTATGCGTGTGGAGTTTTCGAGTGTGTGCGCTGCGGTCGTGCGACGCCCGTGTTAACTCGGCGCGCCGCTTACGCAGTGTGGCGTGGTGTTGTGAGTGTGGAGTTCAGATGTTTGAGTGAGCGGCGTGTAGGGTGGTTGCGGCTCACTCAGGCGTCAAGTCCGGTAGGGGCACGTCAGCGATCAGGTCGCGCGGGAACCGCCTGTAGTCCGGCGGTCGCGCGTGCCAGGGCGCTATGTCCGCGATGTGCGGCAGCGTGGAGGCGTCGGCACGCGCGAACATTCTTCGCGCCATGTCGGCCGCGAACTCTTCGATGCTCTCGACGCGCAGGTCTCGGTGGAGGACGTCGTTCCTCACGAACCGAGGGGCATTTGTGACGCGGCGCAACACGAGATTTTGTTGCGTCCGCAGCTTCTTCCTGTGCACCTCGGCCGCGAGGGCGAGCCAGGCAGGGGCGGCGTAGGTGAGCTGGGGGCGGATGTACGTCTTGTACACCCCCAGCTTCACCCGGGTCGGTAGGCGCGACGAGAGCACCGGGCGCAGTAGGTGGCGGGTGTGCTTGACCCGCGCGACTGTTGCGCTGACGTGCGGGCCCATGGTGAGGCGATGGTCGAGTGTGACCCCCAAGTACTTCGCAGTACTCGTCCACTCGATGTCGCCCCCCATGAGCTTAAGGTTCGGTGGGTGAGTGCGACTCCGTGCCGTCACTATCATCGCCTGTGTCTTGCCCACGTTCACCGACATTCTCCACTTGCTGAGCCAGTCCGGGAGATCGTCGAGCACGCGCTGCATCTTGACGGCCGCGTGTTTGGCCGAGAGCGACGTGGTGATGTACGCGGCGTCGTCCGCGTACAGCGCGAGCGTAGAGGTGTGCGTGGCGGGAATGTCGTCGGTGTACGCTGAGTATAACACAGGCGAGAGGCAACTCCCCTGCGGCACGCCTGCCGCGATGGGGCGCCCGGCGGAGAGTTCGTTCTCCACCGAAACCTTGAATGTCCTGTCTCGCAGGAAGGAGGAGACCACCTGTATCAGGCGACGGGGCGCTGTGGTGTGGGCGAGTTTGTACACTAGCCCGGCGTGCCACACTCTGTCGAAGGCCTTTTCCATATCCAGGAATACCACGGCGGCGTATTCCCGCTTGTTCACGGCCGCCGTGAGTATGTGCAGGACCCTCGACAGCTGGAGCGTCGTGCTATGCTCGCTCCGAAACCCGAATTGCTCCGGTCTGGGTGTGAGATGCGGTGTGAGGTGGCGCAGCAGGAGCGCTTCGAACACCTTGGAGGTCGTGGACAGGAGAGTGATGGGCCGGTAGCTCTCCGGCTTCAAAATATTCTTCCCGGGCTTGGGCAACATTATCACCTTCCCCTCTTTCCAGCAGGAGGGGAAGGTGCCGGTGCGGAGTATCCCGTTGAAAAGGCGTGCTAATGCCGCCACCGTCTTGGGTGGCAGGTGTCGGAGGGCGGTGTTGGTGATGCCATCCGCACCGGGGGCCTTCTTTGGCTTAGTTCTTTTTATCGCCCGTAGTACTTGGCCCGGGGAGAAAAAGAGCGGGTCCTCGTCGCGAGCTACCGGCGGCTTGAAGTACTCTCCAAGGTGTTGCTCGACTGCCGCGACGTGTTCTCGGGCTTCGGTCGGGTTCGGAGTGAACTGGCGCTCCAGGTGTGCGGCGAATATCTCGGCCCGGTCCGGGGCTGTGTAACGTAACGCCCCGTCGCTGTCGAGTAGCGGGCGCACCGGAGATGGGGTGTTCTTTAGACGTCGGCACACGCGATGTACCGACGTCCAGTCGCTGTCCGCTGAGTGAATGAAGTCCTCCCATCTCTCGGTGGAGAGCGCTTGTAGCTCGGCCTTCACCTTGTCCGTGAGCCGGTTGAGCTGGGTCTTCAGGGTTGGGCATCTTGTTTGTTGCCACCGCTTGCGTAGGCGCCTCTTTTCGGCGATCATGTTCGCGATGTGAGCGGGGAGCGTCGAGTAGCGCCCCTGGGGCGCGGTGGGAGTGCACGTCGCCGATTCTAAGGCGCGTTGCACGCAAGCGGTGATCTCGTCCGCCAGCTCATTCACGTCCGTGACGTTGGTGACAGGCCGAGTGGGTGTGGTGGTCTCCAGCTCTGCCGCGAAGGCTGTCCAGTCCAGGCGGCGACGTGGCGCTAGATGGGCAACTCTAGCGGGGTGATCCTGCAGGACGACTAGTACCGGCTGATGGTCAGACTGCACTTCGTCGTCCAGTACGTCCAGCGCGATCTGGCATTTTAGGCCGTTGTGTACGGCGATGTCCAGCACGTCGGGTGGGTGGGTGGTGTTGTCCGGATAATGGGTGGGCGCCTCGGGGCCGGACACGTCGTATCCTCGGGCCTCTGCGTCGGCGAAGAGTCGTCGTCCCGCTCCGTTGACGGTCGCTGAGTTCCAGGCAGGATGCTTGCAGTTTAAGTCGCCGGCGATGATTGTAGGGTGCGGCGACGCCTGCAGGATCTTGTTGATATCATTTGTGTTTGATAAATAATGTAATAAAGTAAGTGTAAAGAATAATATTATGTGGTATGTTAAAATAACGTGTGTGTAACTGTGTAATAATTAATAAAAGATATGTATACCTACCTAGTTTAAAAAAAAAAATATTTCTTATGTTAATAATTAGGTAATTGTTTTATTATTTATTATTACCTATAAATATCAATCTGCTAGGCTGATTGCTTGACAAGACAATTATGTTATTTCGCGCGGTAGTGGCGCATATTTCTTATTTGTTTTTGAAGTGAAACTTCTTTACGCACGCTCGACTTGGGGAGTAAGCTGGCGAACGCGTGACGTAAGCGTTACGAAAAGTGTGATCGGGCAAGGCGAACGGAAGTTAAGTGGGGGATATAAGCAAGAGACAGCAGTGCGCGCGCACATTTTCTTTCTCTCTTCCTCTCATAGCCAAATACGTTCCGTATATCTAAGCACACTGCAGGCTTATTGTCTGTATCACAGTGTAGGAGCAAGAGAGAGCAGTGCGCGCGCACATTTTCTTTCTCTCTTTCTCTTATAGCTAGTAAATGAAATATATATATATTTCAGTCAGTAGTTCGTTTGCGAGTTTACTAGCGTTACGCGAACGGTGATTCTTTGGTTATTTTTCGTAATTCTATTTCGTTTTGAACAATTTTATGAATTAATATTTTGTTCAATACATTCAATATTCTACATTTAAAGTGAATAAAACTGTAAATTCATTTTAGAGTTCATGTTTTGTGAATTTTTTTTAAGAAGTTTCACTTCAGTCGTGTGGTCATAAGCACACTCGTGTTTTTTTTTTTGCTTTTAGTTTTTTAGACTTAATACCAACTTGTTTTTATTTTGCTTTTTCTTACATGTTTTCTTATATAATGTGCGTTATTTTTGTGTAAATAAACAGTTTTTCTTTCTATCTATGTTATTCTTTCAAAATATATCTGTAATGTTTTTTTGGACAATCTTGAAAAGATGCATAAAAATAAAATAAATTATAATTTTAATTGTTGTTTTTTTTCCTGCAAAAATTGGCAAATCCTAAGTGAATTAAAAATAAAGAACCTACAAGCAACCAGTGCATATATCACACTAAGAGTAACTTTAAAACAAAAATCTCTTACCTACTATACATGAGATGAAAATATTTAATTACTACCTAAAATAAATAATTATTTTAAAAAACTAAATAAGCACTTAACTACCCATAGCTACCTCTATGGGTAGTTAAGTGCTTATTTAGTTTTTTCCAATTTATAATAGAGTTAGTTACAGATGAAACTGATAGAAGCGTGATAATAAAAAAAAAAAATCTACACAGTTTTTTATTGAGTTAATATAAACTCAAAATGTGGATTTTATTAGTCAATATCTGTTTTCAATTCTCCAGTATTAAATGCTCTGTAAGAATAGACCGGCCGGTGTGGGTCGTTCACCCCTTTTTTTTTTTTGAGGTGGTAAAAATCATCAAATGACTCCTTCCGCCCTGGGTGGGGCGGCGAAGGGACTGTCAGACTTTTACTGACTAAAAAACCACCCTGTTCCTTCTGTTGCCCTTTACGTTCCGGGGCCACGGTATCCTGTTAAGACGTCCCGCAACCCCGGCAGGCGTTGGCCCCGTGAGGGGCCCCGTCCCTGTGCTGACAGCTCTTTGAGGCGCGCGCGAACAGAACGCGCCGTCGACCCGGGCTTGGTCCTTGATCGGACGGCGAGCTACCCATTACTCGCCGTCCGCAAGCCCGCGCCTACGGTGGCCGGATGTCGCCTCGCGACGTCCGACGCCCTGGGCGTCTCCCGCGGCGGCTGGGGCGTGAGGTGGTTCTCTTCCTCACGCGGCCCGCCTCCTCCTTCGCTAGCATTACTGCTTCGCAGAAGGCGGTGACTGCATCCCATTCCCTCTCGCCCCGGAGCATGGCCTGAACCAGGTCCGGACGCGAGAGGTCGCCGCCGCCTATCGCCTCCGTGAGGACACGGCGGTGGTCTGCCCAAGCGGGGCAGTCCGTCGCTCACCCATGCAGTACGACACGCGACGGCGCAAATTTGAAACAGCTGATTCTAATTTTCCCATCACATTTCTCAGACTTTGGACTGGCAAATCATCGAACTACTAAATGACTGTTTAAATTAAGTTACGAGTAGCTCGATAAGTTGGTATGTTTAAAAAAATTGAATCAACCTATTTACAATAATTTAGAAACTACTTACAAGAAGTCTTAATTTAAATGTTATTTACAAAAGGTGCTGAAAATGTTTGCCGTTTTGTCTAATGCACAAGTTAGCACGACGCATAACGTTTCCTTGCACTTCGATTAATGTGTCTCTGCCACTTTTAATTGAGTCAAATGCACTAATAATACGGGTTTTTAATTCGTCCACGTTTCGAATGTTGTTGCCACTGAAATGAAATGAAATGAAATGATATTTATTCAGTAAATTGAATACACTTTACACATATTTATTCAGTAAGTTGGTTATAAATAACACTTTTACACGTCACATTTTAAACTAGATGAGTCCAGTGTTTCCTAGCCGACTGCTCTGAGAAGAAACACCGAAACAAACTCAGAGGTCAAAGTCTCTTTTAAAGTCCATACAATTAATTGTATTGGTCAAATCATATGCGAACCAAGTAGGTTAATGTCCGAGGTGCTCCCTTGAGGAGAGAGGCACACAAATTTGAGTCGGCCTGTCCAGTCAATGCACGCATTTGTCAGAAATCGTCAAGCTCGACTCAGAATTTAAGGAGCTCAACGACACGACGAACAATACCAAAGAAAGGACATTTGGGTAGGCCGCATCGAGTACTCAAACTGTCAGACAACCATGAAATCTAATCAGAAAAAATGCAACAACCCACATAGTTCACATATTTACAATATACTCGTAATATATAAAAAAAATACTTTTCAAAGTATATCCCAATGAGAATAAAAAATAAATAACAAATATAAAAATACAATAGTCTCTAAATGTCATATTAACGTTAAATTAAAAGATCATGTTTAGTAAAATATGTCAAAAAGAAAAATGTAATTTGCAAAGGGCATAATCACAAGGCTTAGCAGAGCGAGCAGTTCAATCCCAAGCTTTTTTATCATCTAAATAATCCGAAATTTTATAGTAGCCCTTTTTGTATAGTTTGGCTTTAATACAACTTTTAAATTTTTTAATTGGTAAATTTCGAACATCAATGGGAAGTTTATTGTAAAAACGTATACATTGACCCATGAACGAGTTGCCTACTCTGTGGAGACGAGTGTGATGTAACACAAGATTGTGCTTATTTCTAGTATTAAGTCCATGGACATCGGACACTTTCTTAAAATTTGAAATATTCTTGTGTACATACATGAGGTTTTCAAATATGTATTGTGAGGCTACAGTCAGAATATTTATGTCTTTGAATTTCTCTCGAAGGGAATCCCGTGGACCTAAGTGCAAATGGCTCGAACAGCCCTTTTTTGTAGAACAAAGATAGTATTAATGTCCGCACATGAGACTATGAAAATAACTAAAATAAACGACTCTGGCTGTATCCACATCAGTTATTTGTCGAATTTTTTTAACAGCATAGGCGGCCGAACTGAGCCTGCCTAACAATTTTTCTATGTGCGGGCCCCATTGTAATTTGGCGTCAATGGTAATTCCAAGAAATACCGTTGACTCAACAGGATTCAACTCTATTCCATTAAACTGTACATTGGTGCTTAGCTGCCTGACATTTGGTGTTGAAAATTTAATGAGATTCGTTTTTTTTTCGTTTAACAGAAGATTATTTACATTAAACCAATGGACAACTTTACAGAGTGCATTGTTAACTTCGTCAAAATTTTCTAACTGTCGCTTGATTTTAAAAATTAGTGAAGTGTCATCCGCGAACAATACAATCTTGTGATTATCCCTTACGTGGTAAGTCATTAATATAAATCAAAAACAGGAAAGGTCCTAGAATTGAACCCTGCGGAACGCCCATGGTAACCGCAGATCCTGCAGACATTTTGCCATTGACATCAACCCTCTGAATTCTGTTGTTCAGATAAGAAGTCAGAAGGTCGAGAGCTCTGTTCCTTATACCATAGTGGTGCAATTTCCTGATGAGTGTATTATGGTCTACGCAATCAAAGGCCTTGGATAAGTCACAGAAAATGCCAAGAGCATCCCGTGATTCCTCCCAGGCCTCAAATATGTTTTTCAGTAACTCCACGCCCGTATCTGTAGTGTATGTCCATAAACTAAGTCTTTGACACGACCCCAAAGAAAAAATCTAGAGGCGTCAGGTCGGGTGACCGAGGCGGCCATGCAATAGGCCCAGCACGACCTATCCAGTGGTTAGGATAGGTAGCGTCTAAATACGCACGGGCTCCTCGGTGGTAGTGCGCAGGCGCTCCATCATGCTGGAAAAAGTGGTTCTTTGTTTCGGCAAGAGAAACCTCATCCAGCATCTCTTGCACAGACTGAAGCAGGTCCAGATATGTTTCGCCATTGAGGCGTTCCAGGAAAACTGGTCAGAGTACTGTCTGCCCTATGATACCAGCCCATACGTTCACTGAGAATCTATGTTGAAAATGGTCAGGGACCACAGCACGCGGGTTTTGGTACGACCACCAGTGAGCATTGTGGATATTAAACAACCCTACTCTACTAAAAGTTGACTCGTCTGTCCAAAGAATATTACGAGGTTCTTCCACCAACCATCTACAGAACCTTAACCTTGGCTCGTAATCTGCGGTAATAAGTTCCTGTACTCTTAAAAAGTGGTATGGATGTTGACCTTCTTCATGCAGCACATTCCACGCAGTAGCGTGACTTATCCCTAGGTCTCGACCTGCGTCACGTGTGCTCGCATGTGGATTTTCACTGAAATAGTCCAGCACTCGGTCTTCAATATCCCCGGAGAGCCGTGGCCTACCAGCATCTGCTTGATGAGGACGAAACTGGCCATAGTCTAATAACCGCTGCTAGACTCCTAGGATTGTTTGGACAGCAGGCACTCGTCGTTGCTCACCAAACAGTTCACGGTAACGGTTACGAGCCGCAGCTAAACTTTCACCAGTCGTAATGTAACACACTATCATATCCAAGTACTCTCGATTGGAATACGTAAAAGGCATTATTGAAGTATTCGCGAACGTACGTCAGGAAAATACACCCTAGTCGCGCGACGGATATCGGACGACTGAACGGGGCGCGAAGGGCATAAAGCGGGCTGCGGGAGGGAATAGTAGCGGGCGGCGGGGGTACGACGCTCGCGCGCGGTATTGGAGCGAGCCGCTAGCGCAGCCCTGCGTACAGTGCACAAAAAATATGATACTAAATTGTTTTATTAATGTGAAAATATAGAGTGCTAAAAAAAAAATTTTTTTTTGTAATGTGTTTGTTTTTCGATGTCGAGTATGTGGACGAAGTTCTTGCAGTTATTTTTTTTACACCTTATATATATTATATATATACATATATATATATATATATATATATATATATATATATATGTATATATATAATATATATAAGGTGTAAAAAAACATATATATATATATATATATATATATATGTATATATATATATATATATATATATATATATATGTATATATATATATATATATATATATTATATATACGACAATGAAGGGACCACTCTATTTTTGTCGTTATATCCGGAAGTCGTTACAGGCAAAGGTAAATAGATACAGACACGTACACATGTGTAGTTTATATTCATTTATTATTGAAAATATTTGCACACATAGTTATTCACCGGTACATTTAAAAAAATGTGTAATATAAGTTTGCTTCAATTTATTTTTTTGTGCTAGTGTACGCTGTAGGGTGTATTCTATTTTCATTACTTCTTCAATATCTATAATATCCTTTCCATCACCAAATAAACAGTATCTTTTAAGCTTTGTTACAACACCTCACACATCCTTAGTTGTAGGAATCTCACCTTCCTTGCAATCTTCTTCTTCCTCCTCATTTTCCTCATCTTGCGTCGTATGTGATGGAACAACAATTTCGACAATTTCACTATCGGACAAATCGCTAGTAGTGATAAGTTGACTGTCAATATCAACATATGTTGCCCAGTCCGCAACATTTGTTCCGCTTGATGATACTGTAGTCAGTTGTGCCAATGGTATGTCCAATTCATCATCGGAGTCGTCGTCAATTGTTGTGATAGCCGAAGATTTACGGAACCCAGCGTGTAGAAAACATTTTTTGATCGTATCCGGAGTCACCCGAGCCCATGCCGTAGTTACCATTTCAATGGCATCTAAAATATTAACGGAAAACGGGCCTGCCGAGTTTTCAATATCGTTTTAATTATCCCTTGATCAATCGGTTGAATCACTGATGTAAAAATGCCAGTTTTATGTTGGTCAAATTCTCTATTTTAGGATGAGCTGGGCAATTGTCAATAAATAAAATGATCTTCTTTTTGTTATTTCTTAACTGGGAGTCCCATTTGCGTAGAACTTTTTCGAAAATCTCTGAAGTCATCCAGGCCTTTTTGTTTGCTTCGTAATCAACTGGCAAAGATTTAACATTTTTGAAACATCTGGGTGTTTTTGCCTTGCTTATGACCAATAATTTTCTTTTTTCCCCTGCCATACTTGATGCAACAAGCACGGTGATCCTATCTTTTGATAATTTTCCACCAACGCACTTTTCCCCTTTAAATTTCAAGGTTTTGTCAGGAGTTAACTTAAAAAACAAACCTGTCTCGTTAGCGTTCCATATTTGGCTATCAGTATAACTTTGTCAATTTTGGGAAAATTTGTTTTTAGCCAGTTGTCACAGTCACTTTGCAATACACTAGCGGCTTCTCCACAAACTTTGCTTACTACAATATCGTGTCGTTGACGAAATCGGTATATTCAGCTTTCCGAACACTCAAAATCCATTTTTCCAAACAGACTGCCAAATTGATTAGCCTTTTCTTGCAGCAGACGACCGCTCAAAGGTACGTTTTGGCTTCTTTGGGCTTTGAACCACATTAGAAGGGCATTTTCGATATCTTGATGCGTCGGTTTGCGGTTTTTCTTAATTTTTAAGGATTTGGATATAAAGCATTCTAATATTTTATCACGGTTTTTCCATATCGTAGATACTGTTGAATGGGAAACTTTATACTCTTTGCACAAATCAGCATTGTTTTCACAACCACCTCACGCCCCAGCCGCCGCGGGAGACGCTCCGGGCGTCAGGAGCCGCGAGACGACTCCCGGCCACCGTAGACGCGGGTCTGTGGGCGGTGAGCAATGGGTAGCTCACCGTCCGTTCGTTGATAACGACAGACCGTGTCGACGGCGCGTTCGTGTTCCACGCGCGCCTCAAAGAGATGTCAGCAAACAATTGAAGGGGCCACTAAGGGCCGATGCCTGCCGGGGCTGCGGGTTGTTCGAAAGAGATACCGCGCCCCCGGAACGCAAAGGGCACAAGAAGGAACATGAGCTTGTATATTAAGCCATTGTGCCAGGCTTTATCGAAAGCTTTCGCTATGTCGAAGAAGAGAGCGCCCGTCAGAGAGCCACGTTGATAGCCAACGCTTATGTGCTCGACGATGCGGTGGACTTGTTGGACGCAACAATGGTGGGAACGAAATCCAAATTGTTCGTCCGGGATGAGGCTCTTTGCTTCGACATAATCTTTGAGGCGCTTATAAATAAGCCTCTCGTAGATTTTGCCGAGAACGTTGAGCAGACTGATGGGTCGATAGCTCGAAGGCTCTGACTTGGGTTTGCCGGGTTTGGGGATGCCAATGACGGTGGCTTCTTTCCACGTCCCGGGGAAGATGTTGTTGCTCATGGCGCCATTGAAGATGGCAGTCATAAGCGTTATGAGAGGGCCAGGGAGGAGTTTGAAAACCCTGTTCGTGATTCCGTCAGACCCAGGGGCTTTCCGGGGTCTGAGGTTTTTGATGATGTCCTGCACCTCGTCGGGGGTGACGGGGGGCAGTGGGTCGTCGGGATCTTCGACGGGTGGAAGGGCAGCTCTACGTTCGACTTCGGCGTCAACCCTGGAAAGGTGAGCTTTGTCTACAGGTTGAGTGCTCGGGGTGCATTGGGCCTCAAGACTGTCGGCTAGACATTCAGCCTTTTCGTCGTTGTCGAAAGATTTTTGAATCGACGGTTTTGTCGGGGCGAGTGAGAGGAGGCATGGCGGCCTCTCTGGTGGAGCGTAACCTCCTCTGTAGCTCCCAGAAGGCTTGGTGGGTGGGCTCCAGTTCCCTAGGCTTCTTTTCCCCGCTAGCGTTACGCCACTCATCTATGCGGTTCTTTACAGCACGCTGTAGAGATCGCATGTAAGCTTTGTTCGCGTCGCAGGGTAAAACGCTATACGCACGGATGGCCGCGTTCTTCTCGGTCATCAGAGCACGCACATCGTCCGGTAGTTTCCAGCGGTGATCGTTCACCACCGGAACCTCCCTTGAACAATCGTTCAGGACGGATTGTACATGTTCCGTGAAGGAGTTGATCGCGCCCGTGGTGTCTGCGACTGAAAATATGTGGTCGGGGATAGCGTCCAGGTTAGGCGACGTGACGGACTTTAAGCTTTCGCTTACTTTCCTCCAGTCGGTTATTACTTGGGTCGGGGGGGGGGGTTGGCTGGGATCATAGGGATCTGAGCGACGAGCTAGTTCCATGATGACCGGACGGTGGTCGGAGTCGAGCTCGGGGAGCGCTTCAATAGAATGCAAACGGAGATTTACATTCTTGAGGAGCGCTACATCGAGGATGTCGGGGAGGTGATTTGGGTCGTGGGGGAAGTGAGTGGGAGTCATCGGAGCGATGACGTCAAAGTTGAGGGTGGCGCAGAGGTTGAACACGATTTTACCTCTGGTAGAGGTCGTGTTGCAGTTCCAGGCGGGGTGTTTGGCGTTGAGATCGCCCGCTAGTATAACGGAGTCACTCAGGCCAAGAAGAGCGGAGAGATCATTAGTGAGCAGAGTTGGGTCCTCTGAGGACGAAGGAGGGATGTAGGCAGAGATAATGGTAATCGGCTGATGACCAGTCATGCCGAGCCGACAGAGTGAGACCTCGAGGCGAGAGAGGGAGTGAGGGTCCATAGGGATGCAGTACAGTTCCTTTCTGTAGTATATGAGGGTGCCGCCCTTGTGACAACGAGACCTATCGTTGCGAACTAACCGATAGTTTGCAATTCTCGGGTCACGATGGCGGGGCTTCAGGAATGTCTCCTGTACTAGGAGTATGTCGAGATGATGATCGCGGAGGAAAGTGGCGATCTCATCCGCTGACCATTGATGCCATTTGCATTGAAGAAGCCTAACTTGAGGGAACGGGGTTTGGTACAGCAAGGCTTTTTACTATCCATTATGGTTTAGGACGGTAAAGCTTTTCTAGGACACGCGTAATTGCGGGGTATGCTTCGAACACTTTCCTTATGGCTGTAAGGTCAGCATTGCAAGCAATGATTTCCTGAGCCATAATTACGGCATCCGGGTTGACGTAGATGCTGAAGGCGTCCGATAAGATTTGGACGTGTTCAGCGTTGGGGATAGCGGCCACGGGGCCGGTGCGGGCGGGAGAGGGCGCGGCTGGGGCTGCAGGGGCAGCCTTTGCGGGAGGAATCTTTTTGGGGGCGGGTTGAGGAGCGGGGGCGGCAGGGGCCGGCAGCGCTGAAATAGGGGCTGGCTGTGGGGTGGCCAGTGCTGGAAAGGCTCTCTGGTGGTTGAGCGAGTTTCAGGGGGAGGGCCTTTGAGAGCTGAGACGCTCGGGCATCTGTGAGGAGGGAACCTTCACGGATGGGCTTTCCCTTTGCTGGCGGGCGTTTGCACGCTTTACCAGCTTGGGAGAAGAGGATTTAGGGGCTTTGGGACAGCCGCGGTAGTTAGCCAGGTGTCCTGACTGGCCGCATAGCACGCAGCTAGGAGGTTCGGTACATAGCTCACGTTCCTTTGGGCGTGGGCAATCGGCAGTGCCGTGCTCCCCCAGACACTTAACGCATCTCGGGGTCGCGAAACAGTTGCGCTGTACGTGGCCATACAGTTGGCAACGGTGACATTGGCCGACTACGTTAGCCTTGTAGGGCTTCTCTATTGAGATGCCGGAGAGGGAGCAGATGGACTTTACTTTGAATATGGGGTGATGGCCTTCCGTGGGATCACAGACGACCAGGACGGTATCGAAGGCGGGGCCGCCCCTCGCTTTGTGCAGGCGATGGACTGCCGAGACAGGGACCTTTTGAGAGAGGAGGTCGTTGAGGATGTCCTCAACTGGGATCTCTTTTGGGATGCGCCGGATCACCACTCGGGTGGGCGCTTCCTCGGAGAGGGAATAGGTGTGGAACGAGACGTTCCTCACCTTCAGTAGGCTGGTTAGTTCCCTGTGGTCTTTCGACGTGGGAACTTGGACTTTGATGCCCTGCAGGGTAGTAGCGGGCATTGGTGTAAGTGATCTTGCGATCGTTACACCATTTTGATACTTCCGTCCACTTAGCCTTGTCTTGAATGAACAAGGGCGGCGGGGGTTTGAGCTTCTTCTTCGAAGCTAAGGCGGGGTTGGGAGTGGGGGGGCTAGGGGGGCGGCTGGACTCGGAAGCCGAGACAGCGTTGACGGTGGGACTAGGGGTCGGGGGGGACGCGGGGGAGGTCGTTGCTACGACCCTTTTGGCTTTGGTAGCCTGAGACTTTCTCTTCTTCCTCTTGCCTCCACTGCCGACGACTTGGTAGTCGTCGTCCGAGGAGGAAGCGGAGGAGGATAGGGAGTCTTCAGAGTCGGAGACAGGGGCAGAAGGGTGGTCACGTGGGACCGAGGTGTCCATGCTTTCGGACGAGTCGGGGTTTGCAGCTGCGAGGCGCCCATTGTTTTTGAAACAATGGCGGTCGGCACATTGTGTGCTTCCGCGTAGGGATTTATTGTCTCGATGGACAATAAGGAAGGAATTTCTAGTGAAGGCATTGATGGTGCCGCCACTGGAATTCCTTTGTCAACGGGTGGCGGGGAAGCGGGGCTGTCGAGTACATCGCTAAAGCTAGCGATGCTTTCCTCGATCGGGGAAGAGTTTTGCTGCAGAGCAGCAAACTTCTTGCCATACTTGGCAATGAATTCAGGGTCCTTGAAGAGGACCTCCTTGACGAACGCAACGATAATTGCGTTCGACATTACCGAAGAGGGAAAGGGAATCGCGGGAGAAATTTCGCGGGGGAACCTAACTTTGCCTAACTGCCTAGCTCCCCGGGTGGACAGGCCCGGGGATGTGTGACCCTCCCTGCCGGGTGTAGGCAGGGAGGTGAGTACCTACTGGTGTGCCCTAAGCTTGTAAACCCGTCGTCAGTCTTATTGTGCGAACGGGGCCCTGACCAGTCTAGTGCGAATGAGCCGCTCTGTGGCTGTCGCCTGTATTTATAGACACTAACCACGTGCTCGGCGCACGTGTTTCAGTTTTTAGGTTAGGATTCAAACTTTGTAAATAAATGATTATTTTTACAATCTTTTGGAGTAAATAAACTGATAATTAATTGAACCATGCAATTATAATTAATTAATCATCAATAATAATTAATTAACCATCAACATAAATAACATTAACATAATTTGTGTTTTTAAACAATTAATTCGTGATCATAATTGTAATCAACTCTTAATCTAATTATTCGTTGATGTAGCTGCATCTTGTATAGTTGATGAGGTTCTTTAAATAATGCACTTGCGCCGATATGGCCATTCTGACAGGCGGTGCGTGCTCTGCACCAGCCTGCGTTATGAACTTGTACTTGTCTGAAACAACGGGGTGTATTTTTGTTTTTTGAGTTTGGTATCTGTAAGCAGCTATGCTACTAATGGGGATACTTTGTAAATAGCCAAACATTTAACTTATGTTGACCTCTTTGTTAAATATTTTGTGATAAATTATACGGTATCGTACTCTTTTGTAAGTACTTATGTATTGATTTTTGTTTTTGTTTTATTATGTGTTTCGACCCTCTATCATGTCTACACACATTTTGGTTCTCGGAGATTGTCTTGTTGAAATTGGAAGATGTTTGTGTGGCTGTGCTCTGGGCGGTCCTGTTCGCCGTGGTACACAGAGGCTCTATTGGGAATAATAACAAGGTCGATGCTGTGTGCACAGAGGTTTTAAAAGGTAAAGGATAATGAATAATTATTTCTTTGAGAAAGTACTATGCTACTCACGGTTTATTGTGGATGTGTGTTATGTGCATTTGAGTTTTGCTCTAGTTCCTCAGTTCGTGAGGTCGATGGCATTGGTTGTATTGTCTCAGCTGGTATTGTGGGTTGTTCATCATCAACCGCCGATACGGTTGCCTGGTCACCTGGTTATGGAGCACGCCGAAGCTGATCATGCGCCACCTTTCGTGGTCGTCCTCTACCAACGACTTTCTTTACTAGATAGCGGTCGTTCTCCAGTACTCGACAGATCTCATAAGGTTCACTGAACTTGAGATCTAATGAAGTTTGGTTACGTGGATTGTTTTTTATAAGCACGTAGTCTCCTCTTTGAAAAGGATGAATCTTGGCCTTCCGCTGATTGAAGCGGTGTCTGTCTTGCTCCGCAGATAGGGCCATTTTTTGTTGTGCATGTTGTGTCAGTGCTTCTATATCCACTGTGTGTTCATCGATATTCACAAGACTTAAGAGTTCTGGCGGCACGCAATGTTTTTGCCGGGTGATGAGTGTGAGTGGAGCAATTCCAGTAACATGATGAGGGGTGCAGTTAAGAGCTAACTGTAGTTCTTCGAGTACATTGTGCCATTGCTCAGTCTCGTAATTTTTTATCATAATTAAGGCGTTTTTTAGTGCCGCCACTATACGTTCAGCTTGTCCATTCGCTCGGCTGACTCCTAGTGCTATGGCATGGATATTGATTCCAACTTGGTCACAATAGTTTTTAAATTCGCCCAGGAATTCTCTTCCTCCATCAACAATTATTTGTACAGGTGTACCAAATAAGTGCACATGTCGTTTTATGGCACCCAGTGTACTGTACTGATTTTTGTTGGTAGCGAAGTAAAATAGTACGTACTTTGTGAAAGCATCAATTGTAATGATGACATATTGTTGGTCGTTTGGAGTCCCTAGCTTCCCTGTTATATCCATATGTATTACTTGAAAAGCGGCGCTTGGTTTCTGGATTGGATGCAGCTGGGCTTGTACCGCACCTGATGCCCCTTTAGATGTACTGCATTTTACACAATTGTCTACAAAATTGCGAACAGTGGTACTCATTTTATCGAACCAATAGGCTGATTTTCTGCAAAGTTTTTTCCCAACCAGGGTGTTTCAATGCTGTATGGTAAGAGTTTCTTATGCTCCATTGGAATGATTTGGGCACGACTGAGCAGGCTTGTTCTCCAAAAACTTGGTCTTGTATAATTTTCTTCAAAACATCATCTTCTAATATGTAACCGTCTACTGGGTTATTGTCTCGTAAGGTGTCCATTAGGGGCCGTAATGTTTCATCTCGGCGTTGTTCGACTTTCAACCAGTCCAGATCTCTTGTCATGATATTGACTTCAAGTTCTGTTGGATTTCTTCTGAAGAAATCTGCGTGTTGTAAGCGTTCACCTTTACGGTATTCTACTTCAAAATCGTAATTCTGTAGAAATGCCCACCAGCGATGAATTCTTGGGAGTAAATCTTTCTTGTGTTTAGACGCCTTTAAAGCATTGCAGTCGGTAATTAAAATAAACTTGCGGCCGTAGAGGTTGTGCGGAAATTAGCGAGGATTATAATAAAAATGCAGCAGGTTCAAGTTACGTGTTACGTTTTTGGTTTAATTTTTGAACAGTGACTAATGACAATTTTGAATGACAATTAGTGAGAAAAAAAAGGTGATGATTTAGCACGGACAGATTAGTTGTTGCTAAAAGATTAGCGTAGGCGCTCCAACATGCCCCCGGGCGTTGAAAGCCGTGCTTTCAACCAGACTCCGATTCTGAGGTTACGGGTAGCGGGCATATCCTGTTGAAGGCCCTCCTGATGACTCCAGTTGAGGTCTTAATATCCGCTACACGGACTATTCCGTCAGAGCCTGGGTGGATGGCAACAATTCTTCCAAGTCTCCTTTAAGGGTGGGAGATTTTCCTCGTTAATAACCACCAGGGAATCAATCTTTAAGCCTTCCTGACATGAACGCCACTTCGTCCGTTGCTGCAACTCTGCAACATACTCCTTACTCCATCTCGTCCAGAAGTGCTGTCGGAGCGGCTCAATGCGCTGATAACGACTGAGATGGGTTGTGGATTGATCTACATAACTTTTCTGCGGCAACGAAGTAAGAGGCCGGCAGACGAGGAAGTGACCTGGTGTCAGTGAAGTGCAGTCAGCGGGGTCTGAAGACAGCGGCGTTAGTGGGCGTGAATTTAATATTGCCTCGATCTGAACTAATGCGGTGTTAAGCTCCTCAAACGTTAACTTACAATGTCCCAACACTCGCTGTAAATGATATTTTGCGGATTTCACACCCGCCTCCCAGAGACCGCCGAAATGTGGAGTATACGCGGGAATGAAGTGGAAGTTAATACCATCATTAGCAATACTTCCGCTTAAAGATTTGGAATTAGATTTAAGAACTTTGATAGCTCGTTACACGCACCAACAAATGAAGTACCGTTGTCGGAATATATGTGGACGGGTTTGCCCCTTCGCGAAATAAACTTAAATAACGCTAATAAATAATTATGACTAGTCAAGTCACCCACAACCTCCAAATGAACAGCCTTTGTGGTGAAGCATATAAAAATTGCAATATACACCTTGACGAGTGTACATCCACGACCTTGACGACTAGCACTCATTATAGGACCTGCGTAATCAACACCAACGCTTTCGAACGGGTAACCCCCTGGAAGAAGGCGCTGTCGCGGCAGATATATATAGCAAGCTTTGGCTAAATTTCGACCTTCTATAGGCCAATAGGATTCTCTTATCGATGCTAACAATAGCTGCGGACCAGCGTGCATTAATCTTTTGTGTTCAAAGTTAAATAATAATCTAGTAAGATTATGAGTGGACTGTAAAATTATAGGGTGTCGCTTATTATAACTAAAATCAGAATTTTCGAGACGTCTTCCGACACGCATTAGCTGATTTTCATCTAAATACACATTAAATTTGAATAGGACGCTCTTTTTCGGTAAAGATTTTTTATTTAAAAGTAAGGTATGTTCGGGAAATGATTCTTGTTGGCTTTGATAAATTAAAATATTTAACGCTTTTCTTAATTCATCATGAGATAACGATTTACTAGCGGGCGATTGCCGTTTACATAATTTGATGAAACGCAACACATAAGCCATGGTACGTAAAAGTCTTAAATACTGAGAAAAACGTTTAAAATCTATAAGTAATGCCTTATCGTTAGTATCAAGAACCACACTTAATGAAATGTCAGGTCGAGTTTCAGGAAGTGAGCCTAATTCTAAACATTTAAATTGCGAAGGCCAACTAAGTGAGTCTTGTTGGAGAAAGTCAGGACCAGACCACCACATGTCCAAACCCTGCAGCTGACTAATATCCACGCCACGAGATATTAGATCTGCTGGGTTCTTATCGGTTGGGACGTGCCTCCAGGTACAATGACCTACCTGATCTAAAATTTCAGCAACGCGATTGCGTACGAACGGCTGAAGCTTTGAAGGCAAAATCTGTAGCCACCCCAGCACGATGGTCGAGTCAGTCCAACAAAAGACGCGAGAGATATTAAGCCGAAGGGAGTTCAACACCTTCTCATACAGACGAGCTCCCACAACCGCACCGCACAACTCCAACCTGGGAATTGTGGTAGGCTTAATTGGTGCCACTCGACTTTTGGACATAAGCAACCGAACAATGCATTCACCTTCGTCATTAATACTGCGGACATAAACGCACGCACCATATGCGCGCTCAGAGGCGTCCGTAAATACACCGTGAAATGTAAACCGTTGCAAAGCTGCAGCGAAATGACTTTGTTTTGGTAGTACAATCGATTAGTAAATATCTTTACTATGAAAATATAAAAATGGCAGATTCACAATTGTGAAAAACGAAACTCGAAAATGAACACAATCCAATAGTAGTACCTAGTCAAACGCAGCGGCCGAGACCCGAGCGGCTGACGGCGCGGGCGCCAGAACACAGGGTCGTTAACCCTTGCGCTTATCAACAGCTGATTTTCTGATCTTTAGTTAATTTAATGTAACACAACACCCAAAAAGTTATTCCAATTCTCCCTTCATACTTTTACAGGCTTATTTTCACTATTCACAAAGTACTTACCTACACTTCGCGGTATCGAAGCAAGTGTTCGAAGTGTAAGCCACTACATTCCACACACAAACGAGCACTTTTAAATAAATTCTTTTAGTTTTAATAATGGGTCTCACTCAAAATTAGAAAAATCGTAATTTCAATCCATTTTTCACTTATTTAACCTACAAGTACAACGTCCGCAAGACAACTGAGCGACGAGTGCGCAACACTGCGCGGCACGGCGCGGCATTCTTTTGATCTGTTGCGGCGAATGAAGAGAGTGTGAGCGACGCGCTTTAGTTAATACCGTATCACCAGGCGCGAGAGCTTATTTTTCTCTGAACATTTATGATTTTATGATTTATTGCTTTTTACTTTGTCGGCACGAGTTTTGAATGATATCTTCATAGCGTAGGTATCATTCCGTAGGCTACGTTACGTCTGTGTGCGTGACAGTGTGTAACTATTGTTACTCACGCTTTCGAGTTAATGAATATTTTTTTTTTTTAAGTTTAACTCTACGTTCCATTAGTACTACTGAGGGCGAATCGTTCTGCCGCGTTTTTGCAACGGTTTACATTTCAGGGTGTAGTTCTAACTCCCGGTATGAGTGACACACAACAATGCGAGGAATGCGGACCTCATTTAAAAGAGGTAAAGCTTTAATAATAGTCTGCCATTGTAAATTAATTTCAGTAGGCAATGGCTCATCCCATGACAATTTATCCAACCACATTTTCTGTATTAACATTTTTAAAGTGATTACAAAAGGCGAAGACCGCCCTCCGAGATGGGATGCTGCGGGCTAGGAATCTATCCCGCAGGGAGATGCTGGAGGCTCTGGACAGGGACCCATGGGGGCGCCCGTACAAATGGGTGCGGGACAAATTCCGCCCCTGGGCTCCCCCGTTGACGCAGAGTCTCCGGCCCCAACTCGTGGAGGGCGTCGTGAGCGCCCTGTTTCCTTCTCGGGGGGAACATACCCCCCCGCCCATGGCTCCGCCCCTGGCGGTGTCAGACGAAGATGCGGACCATAGCGACGGCGGCGACTACAATGCTCCGGAGGTGGCCGAGGTAGATCTGAGAGTGGCGGTACAACGGCTGAAGGCCAAGAATACCGCCCCGGGACCCGACGGCTTACCTGGGAAAGCCTGGGTCCTGGCCTCGGGGGCTCTCGGTCCTCGACTTGGGGGGCTCTTAAGCGCATGTTTAGAGAGGGGCCAGTTCCCGCTTCGTTGGAAGACGGGGAAACTGGTCCTCATCAAGAAGCCGGGGCGCCCTGCGGACTCACCGTCCGCATACCGGCCCATCGTGCTGCTCGACGAGGTGGGCAAGCTCTTTGAAAGAGTAATTGCAAACCGCCTCGTCGGGCACCTGGGGAGATCCGGGCCGGACCTTGCGGAGAGCCAGTTCGGCTTCCGCAGGGGGCGCTCCACGGTGGACGCCATCATGCGCGTGAGGGCCCTCACGACGGGGGAAGCAGTATCCCGGGGCAGGGTCGTCTTGGCGGTGTCTCTCGACATCTCCAATGCCTTCAACACCCTGCCCTGGAGTTGCATCACCTTGCTACCTTCGTCGAGTTGTCGAGGACTATCTGACGGATAGGGCCGTCATCTACCCCGGCCAGCGGGGAGAGTGGAACCGGCGAGAGATGTCGTGCGGTGTCCCACAGGGATCGGTCCTGGGACCGCTTCTGTGGGACATCGGATACGACTGGGTGCTGCGCGCCGACCTCCCTGACGGCGTCAGCGTGGTCTGCTACGCTGACGACACGCTCGTCCTGGCACAGGGAGAGTCGCACCAGGCGGCGGCCGACTTAGCGACGCGAGGGGTTGCGACAGTCGTCGAAAGGATCCGGCAATTGGGACTCGAGGTGGCATTGCACAAATCCGAGGCCATGTGCTTTCATGGTCTTCGGAACGCGCCACCGTCGGGTTCCCAAATAACGGTGGGAGGGGTTCACATCGGCGTCGAGGCGACGATGAAGTATCTGGGTCTCGTCCTCGACAGCCGGTGGAGCTTCAAGGAGCATTTCCGACGTCTGGCTCCACGATTGGACAGGGCTGGGGCTGCTTTTTGGCGGCTCCTGCCCAACCTCGGGGGACCAGGCGCCTCCTGCCGGAGGCTTTACGCCGGATTCGTGCGGTCCATGGCCCTCTACGGGGCCCCTGTGTGGGCCCTACCATCAGGCGGCGGCCACCAGCCAAGTTGGTGGCATGCCAGAGGGTCATGGCCATCCGGATGATCCGGGGATATCGCACGGTCTCCGGCGAAGCGGCAAGCCTCCTTGCCGGATTGCCGCCGTGGGATCTGGAGGCAACAGTCCTCCAGCGCGTCTACGAGTGGCGTGTGGACGCGCAGCGCCGGGGCAAAACCCCGCTGCCGCGGCAAATCGCGGCACTGCGGAGTGAGCTCCGGTGCGATCTCATGGCGGAATGGGAGATGCGATTGTCGCAACCCAAGTTCGGGCACGCCGCAATCGCGGCGATAAGACCCCTCTTTGAGGAGTGGCTGGAGAGGCGCTACGGCGTCCTCACCTACCGCCTTTGTCGAGGTTCCTGTGTCGGATAGGGCGGGAGGAAACGCCCGGGTGTCACCACTGTGTGGATCGCCCGGAGGACACGGTGGAGCATACGGTGCAGGACTGCCCCGCTTGGGCAGAGCACCGCCGTGTCCTCACGGAGGCGATAGGCGGCGGCGACCTCTCGCGTCCGGACCTGCTTCAGGCCATGCTCCGGGGCGAGAGGGAATGGGATGCAGTCACCTCCTTCTGCGAAGCAGTAATGCTAGCGAAGGAGGAGGCGGGCCGCGTGAGGGAGAGAACCACCTCACGCCCCAGCCGCCGCGGGAGACGCCCAGGGCGTCGGACGTCGCGAGGCGACATCCGGCCACCGTAGGCGCGGGCTTGCGGACGGCGAGTAATGGGTAGCTCGCCGTCCGATCAAGGACCAAGCCCGGGTCGACGGCGCGTTCTGTTCGCGCGCGCCTCAAAGAGCTGTCAGCACAGGGACGGGGCTCCCAACGGGGCCAACGCCTGCCGGGGTTGCGGGACGTCTTAACAGGATATCGTGGCCCCGGAACGTAAAGGGCAACAGAAGGAACAGGGTGGCTTTTTAGTCAGTAAAAGTCTGACAGTCCCTTCCACCCCACCCAGGGAGGAAGGAGTCATTTGATGATTTTTACCACCTAAAAAAAAAAAAAAAAGGGGAAAGCGCTATACGCACGGATGGCCGCGTTCTTCTCGGTCATCAGAGTACGCACATCGTCCGGTAGTTTCCAGCGGTGATCGTTCACCACCGGAACCTCCCTTGAACAATCGTTCAGGACGGATTGTACGTGTTCCGTGAAGGAGTTGATCGCGCCCGTCGTGTCTGCGACTGAAACGATGTGGTCGGGGATAGCGTCCAGGTGAGGCGACGTGGCGGACTTTAAGCTTTCGCTTACTTTCCTCCAGTCGGTTATCACTTGGGTCGGGGGGGGTTGGCTGGGATCATAGGCACCTGAGCGAGGACCTAGTTCCATGATGACCGGACGGTGGTCGGAGTCGAGCTCGGGGAGCGCTTCAATAGAATGCAAACGGAGATTTTACATTCTTGAGGAGCGCTACATCGAGGATGTCGGGGAGGTGATTTGGGTCGTGGGGGAAGTGAGTGGGAGTCATCGGAGCGATGACGTCAAAGTTGAGGGTGGTACAGAGGTTGAACACGATTTAACCTCTGGTAGAGGTCGTGTTGCAGTTCCAGGCGGGGTGTTTGGCGTTGAGATCGCCCGCTAGTATAACGGAGTCACTCAGGCCAAGAAGAGCGGAGAGATCATTAGTGAGCAGAGTTGGGTCCTCTGAGGACGAAGGAGGGATGTAGGCAGAGATAATGGTAATCGGCTGATGGCCAGTCATGCCGAGCCGACAGAGTGAGACCTCGAGGCGAGAGAGGGGGGGAGGGTACATAGGGATGCAGTACAGTTCCTTTCTGTAGTATATGAGGGTGCCGCCCTTGTGACAACGAGACCTATCTTTGCGAACTAACCGATAGTTTGCAATTCTCGGGTCACGATGGCGGGGCTTCAGGAATGTCTCCTGTACTAGGAGTATGTCGAGATGATGATCGCGGAGGAAAGTGGCGATCTCATCCCGCTGACCATTGATGCCATGTGCGTTGAAGAAGCCTAACTTGAGGGAACGGGGTTTGGTACAACAAAGCTTTTTACTATCCATTATGGTTTAGGACGGTAAAGCTTTTCTAGGACACGCGTAATTGCGGGGTACGCTTCGAACACTTTCCTTATGACTCTAAGGCCAGCATGGCAAGCAATGATTTCCTGAGCCATAATTACGGCATCCGGGTTGACGTAGATGCTGAAGGCGTCCGATAAGATTTGGACGTGTTCAGCGTTAGGGATAGCGGCGGTTGCGGGACGTGCCGGGGTTGCGGGACGTCTTAACAGGATACCGTGGCCCCGGAACGTAAAGGGCAACAGAAGGAACAGGGTGGCTTTTTAGTCAGTAAAAGTCTGACAGTCCCTTCCACCCCACCCAGGGAGGAAGGAGTCATTTGATGATTTTTACCACCTAAAAAAAAAAAAAAAAAAAAGGGATAGCGGCCACGGGGCCGGTGCGGGCGGGAGAGGGCGCGGCTGGGGCTGCAGGGGCAGCCTTTGTGGGAGGAATCTTTTTGGGGGCGGATTGAGGAGCGGGGGCGGCAGGGGCCGGCGGCGCTGAGATAGGGGCTGGCTGTGGGGTGGCCAGTGCTGGAAAGGCTGTCTGGTGGTTGAGCGTGTTCCAGGGGGAGGGCCTTTGAGGGCTGAGACGCTCGGGCATCTGTGAAGAGGGAACCTTCACGGATGGGCTTTCCCTTTGCTGGCGGGCGTTTGCACGCTTTACCAGCTTGGGAGAAGAGGATTTAGGGGCCATGGGACAGCCGCGGTAGTTAGCCGGGTGTCCTGACTGGCCGCATAGCACGCAGCTAGGAGGTTCGGTACATAGCTCATGCTCCTTTGGGCGTGGGCAATCGGCAGTGCCGTGCTCCCCCAGACACTTAACGCATCGCGGGGTCGCGAAACAGTTGCGCTGTACGTGGCCATACAGTTGGCAACGGTGACATTGGTCGACTACGTTGGCCTTGTAGGTGAGCCGCTCTGTGGCTGTCGCCTGTATTTATAGACACTAACCACGTGCTCGGCGCACGTGTTTGAGTTTTTAGGTTAGGATTCAAACTTTGTAAATAAATGATTATTTTTACAATCTTTTGGAGTATATAAACTGATAATTCATTGAACCATGCAATTATAATTAATTAATCATCAATAATAATTAATTAACCATCAAAATAAATAACATTAACATAATTTGTGTTTTTAAACAATTAATTCGTGATCATAATTGTAATCCACTCTTAATCTAATTATTCGTTGATGTAGCTGCATCTTATATAGTTGACGAGGTTCTTTAAATAATGCACTTGCGCCGATATATCTATACTAATAATATAATATAATATATAATAATATATAATATAATATAATATTATAATTATATTATGAAGAGGTAAAAGGAGAATGACCACGACAATATGGACCGCGGTGCAGAGTTGCGTCAATTCCAAAGTTGTTTTAAATGGTTTATAAATTAACCAAATAACCATCTACAATTGCCATTTTGGAATCAAAACCCGCATTTCCAAGTTTTTTTAGAAAACATAACTTAACCTCAAAATAGAAATATCCGTCGTGTATAGAGGTAAGTTTAGTTGAGGTCGTAGTTTAGAGAGCAGATTAATTAGCGTATCTGATGGGATAGAGACTTAAATAAATCAGTACCTTGCCTTTATATTTCCTGTTAAAACAGTTACAAATACAAAAAAAAGAGAGCTGTAAAAAAAAAAGAGTAGAATTCAAAGAGATCTTTAATTTGATCCAGTGACACTGGTAGCACTTTAAACATGTAGGTAGGTATATAATCAATCATAGTATATCTAACCCTTACAGTAAGTAGGTAGGTACCTATACATATAGGAACAGCGAATGACTTCATTCATCATTTTCATTAAAAAAATCATCTAAATAATGTATTTGCTACGACATCGTCTCTGCTTATTAATAAATATGTGTAATATGTACGACTGTTCACATGCCTGGATTTAATCCTACCTCTTAACAAATAATTATTTAGGCCTAAAATGGAATATCCTCATCAATTTTAGTATTCACTTCCACTGAATATATTCCAGACTGACGAACATGTTCCCCGAAGTAAGATCTGGCCTGTTTTAATTGATATGTACCTAGAGCAAACCGCTTAAGGTCAGTAATTGTGAGTCGTGGGTATCTATCCAAATGAGGATGATTGCCATCAATTGTTTGGAAGCTAGCTCTCCTTCTGTTAACATTTTCTTGCTCTACATATGTTGCCAGATGGTTTACTAGAAAAAGTCTACTTTTAGCCATTGTAACATATTCCAAAGCCTCTGGTGGGTCATCTATGGCAACATGAAACTTATTTAATAAGGCACAACAAATCCTAAAATCATCGAGGTGCATAGCAGCTCTATTATTGAATACATGACGGAATAGTCTATTGTCTCTTTTTATTAGGATAAAAAGAGACAATAGACTATTCCGTCTGGGTTGTAGAAATAGTCAATGGTAGGCCATTGACTATTTCTACAACCCAGCGACACATGGTTACTAGACGAGACTGATTTGCCTGCTGGGTTGTTAATTGGTGTTCATTTTCGAGAAGAGACTGTGGCATGTGGGTGACAAAACCGTGTTCTTGGAGTTAATTTATAACATCTCGAAATCCTCTATCAAGAAGAAAAATATCACCTCATCTAAAACTGTAGGTACTGTTTTAAACTGTTGTAAACTGTAGGTTTGTTTCTGAAACAAATAATTTGAACTACTTTGCACAAAAACATAGGTAGCATCACATATAACTATTGCAGGTTTAACATCTGGAGACAAATCACGATTACTAAACAGTCCTTCTGGTATAATCTTATTTAGAGAAGCAACATCTTGTACAGTAAGATGATTAAATCCTAAGTGCAAGGGGACAAAATCACTCATTAAACAATTTCTTGCTTTTGACATCCACCGTTCTAAAGTGGTTCGAGGTTTATTAAAAAGAGTAGCCAATCTTTCATTATTGTCACCAGTACTATTGCCACCAGAATATGCAGTGGCCAGATGTGTTTGCAGCACGTCTATATAAACAACCAGCCACCAGTCGATATGTTTTCAAGCGGAAGTTGCGGATTTATCTTCAGAACAATTAGCAAGAGTTTTATCATAAATATCCTTTCTATTCTTTTTATAAAATATGTATGAACATTTTTGTTCACAAATTGAGGTCTAATAAGTTGGCAACACTTTTGAGATTAGGCATTTGTGCAAACGCCGACCATTCGACCAATAGGAACGAAGCAATACTCTAACAGGAGCGTCTGTTACTGGTTGGGAAGGGTAGGTAGTTTGCGGTGAATCCAATGAACTCTGTAGCTAGGCAGAACGTAAACAGCTGATTTCGCGCGTCGCTTGTTTCGAGTATTTCAACATCCATTGCTGGTTTTTTGATTTTAGCCGTATTTTTTACATAAATGGAGTGCTGTGTACAGATAATGTTATTTTACATTGAAATAAAGGAATACTAACTGAAAAAACGGGAAAAGATATGGAAATTTTCCTGAGGAAAATTCCCGTGGAATACGATTCAAAATAAGGAGCTGAATGCACCCTGGAAGTTTTCGGAGGGATGTCCCTTACACCCGATATAAACAACCAGCCACCAGTCGATATGTTTTCAAGCGGAAGTTGCGGATTTATCTTCAGAACAATTAGCAAGAGTTTTATCATAAATATCCTTTCTATTCTTTTTATAAAATATGTATGTATTTATGAGTATGTATATATTATATATATATATATATATATATATATTATATATATATATATATTATATATGGTATATATGAGTTTATGTACTTGTGTACGATTAAACTTGTTTAGATTTTGTTCTCAATTATTTTAAAATTTCTTATCTGATTATTTCCTCATGTACAATTTTTTGCACCTGCTTTGTTATCTCTTCACCACCTTTGGTTGACTGGTAGAGAATGCCTAAGGCATTAAGTCCGCCTTTGTACTTTTTTGTTGCATAAAGTTTAAATAAATAAATAAATAAATATAAAGATGATGTGATTTTTGGTGCCGCTAATTGAACTGCTACTGGTCTTGAAGATGGAAGAGGAGGTGGCTCAGGAATATTGAAATCATCACTTGACACAGCATGTGCTACAGTAGGACGATTTGAATCATGCTGCTGTTGCCCCTGTACTTCTCTCGTAGCTGATCTCCAACATGCAGCACATACACGTTCCATTCTGGATACCTAAAAAAATAAGGTGCTTAAATATTTTTTCTGTTAGCCCAAGTAGACAGATTCTGTATTAGACACTCCATATTCTCAATAAGATACAAATACATATTTACCAAGTGCTGTGGAACCAGTCTCATTAAAATGTTTCTTTCTTGTCGATCATGTTGCACAGGGTATGTTCTTGGTGCTCATAAAATAGAATTTCCACAAGGAAAGCAGATTCTTCTATATCCAAGAGCAGGCAAAGGCATAGCACTTCCTTCGCTCATTGTGTTAGCTCTATTTTGAAGCAGTCCAAAACACTTGGAATTGGAACAAATTATACTTCCTGGAGACAGCTGCGATCAAAAAAAATATTTGAAATGAAATATAATTAAAAAGGTCATTAGAATATAGTATAATAGAATGAGCAAAGGAATGTCACAATCACTGACTTCAAGCCCAACTGAATGGGCCGCACAACATAATTATATTTTGTGCTTACAGCACGGAGTGCTTCCAACTTCAGCATTGTGACATTGATTTTATGCTATCATTTGTCTATAGTTTTTAATATGTGATTTATAAAAAGCAAAAATTAAAATATAAAAACGAGAGAATGATTGGGTAGGTTTAAACTGTCTGAGAAATCAAGAAATAGACTGATAGGTATGAAAACGTCAATAGAATGTGCTTACCTGAGTAGGAGTTATCCATGACTGTAACACATTGATCATCTGAGTAGTAGCTTGTTCCAAAGAATACCTGCGTTGGTTTCTTAGGATTGCAAAAAAACAGTTGATACACCGGTTTCGCCGGTCGATTGTTCTTGTTGTCGGTACCTCACGCGAAGTGGTCGACATTTTCAGCAGTCGCTAAGTAGTACAGTACAGTACAACAAAATACGAATCACACACAAACTTCAAACAAAGTGAAAACTTCCTGGCGTAAAAACGTCCTGGCGTAAGATTCACAATTTCACATTTAAGTTAGCGATAGTGATTGAAAACAAGAAATAAACAAATAGTTACAATGAATATCACAATTGCTGTGGAGAGTAGGACTCAATCAACACAAAAAAAAAACTGTAACATTGAAATCGCAATGAACAAACTTAACTTAGCATGCACCACGCGAAATTGACATTGGACTTTTTGACAATGACAATTCAATTTGAGACACCAACACCAATGTTGGCACTTTAGATTTTAAATGAAAATCAATTACTTGAATAAATACACTCGACACATAATTATTTCAAAAGACTGATTTAGTTCTATAATCAATAATTTATTAAAAAGGTTCGATTTATATCAAACCGAAGCAAGATAATTAAAAAAAAAAAAACTATACAATCATTCATATGTATCGTTAGCCAACAAAGTGAAATTGCTTTAAAAAGTTTTGAAAGCAAATAATACGACTACTGTGTGTGTGAAATACTAATTATTTCACACCACAGTAGTATCATCTCGCTTTATTATTTATAAAAACCCCGCGATTTACCTTTCCAATGACTTAACATTTATATTAATCTGTAATCGAATACAAAAAAAATCGATTAGAGTTGTCAATATATTTACTTATTTTGATTATGGCAACACTTTAACATAAGAATGGCCGGCAGTAGGTTATTCATTTTGTCAAATCAATAACATAACTTATTAAGTTTACAAAATAAACCCCTATACAAAATTGGCATTCTAATTGCAGAATGACTTCAAAAATAAAGAAAATAATTGTAATATAATTTTTATCTTGATGCATGAGAAAAACCAGTACCATTGATGGTCATGATTCTTTTACCTCTTTATAATATTAATATAGATTATAATATTAGTATAGATTATGTATTATATATTATTATACATTATATATTATATTATATGTGTTTCCAAAACACACGGCATTGTTGAAGATGCGTCCGATAAATTAAGCCTAAGACATGCCATATACATGTCTAAGATCACGCAATTTCATCTTACCTGTCCTTTTCTATGCTACCTGTCTCTTTCACTCTCAGCAGAGCGCGGCAGTATTCCTTAACTGTCAGCGCACCTGTCAATGTCAACTCATAGCGTTCATAAATTTTGCCGCCAAAACACGCAAAATTTTCTCATTGCAAATATTAAATTGGAAAATTAAGTTTTTCACGTTTAAACAAGTGATTGTTTAGTTATTTAGTGAGTAAGTATACTCAATTAGAGAGTAATATTTATGGTAAGAACAAGGTGGTGTTGAATGTGGTAGTTCGGTTGCTGTTGCTTCGAACGGAGAACAGACTTCTCGACACCCACGCCAATCTTGTATTCTTCAATGGCGATTGTAGTATATCCTCGTCTCTAGAAAATGAGGGCTATGCTTAGCCACCATCGAACAAACGTAAGTACAAACAATATCACTACCGACTCGCATATTGATGTTCTGTTAAGCCAAGTGCCTTACATTTCTAGTTGTTTGTCACAGTTGCCTATGTCTAATCGTTATCATCAGAGTACTGAAGGCCTAATCCTTCTTGGCTTCAGTAAGGTAACAGAATATTCAGAATGTTTATGTAACTTTGAAGTTTACCTTATGTGAACAGATTTTGTTCAAAAGAAAGTTATTCCAACAAAGGAAAGGTTGTAGAAGCTATATATAAGTAAGCTGCGACGTTTTAATACTTAAGCATATAAAGGCATGAGATACAAGTCAATTGCGGACTTATTTGGCCACTCTGCCTGACTTACTGGCTATAAGCCGCTGAAATATTAATAAAGTACTCTGTCATTTTTAACAAAAGAAGTTAAAGGGTTCTTTAACTTCTGCAGAGAATATGCTAGTTGGATTAACTTATGTGGAATTATAATAACAGGAACTGTTATTACTAGGTTTACAAAACTTGTTAAATCAGCCGCTGAAAAACTTAAATGATTTAAATTCACATTCTTTTTTTTGAAAAGAAAACATGTTTATTACCTGCCTCACCATTGCATAAATGTTTAGAAAACATTATACAAATTATATGGGATTTGCATTTGAAGAGAGAGGATTCTTATAGAGAATAACAACCCTAATTTAAAAGGAATCATAGAGGGTGTCTTTACAAGTTGTAGGTTTCTTTACTTGTCCTCTAAGTTAAAAATATTTATTTAGCTGGAAGTTTTAACCAGTTAATAATTGTTTGGGTGGAACTGAATTATGTATAATAAACAAACTAGATGTATTAAAAAGGGAAGAGCAAATCCTTCCAGTTTGTTCTCTCCTCGCAGGAATGATAAAAGAGGACCTAACTATTATAATGAAAATACTAGACTTTATAAGTAGAAGTTTAAACTAGATAATAAAGGCCCCTCTATATCTGTTCATCATAGCTTTTTGAAAGACAGCATAATAAAAATAAAAACTTTTACATCGGAATACAAAACAAAATGTATAACATTATTATAGAGCCACCACCACCATACCTTCTGGCAGAGGGTGTGCTCAAAAAACTGTGCACAAGTGAAAGGATCCTATAGTAGTAGGAATGTAGTTACCAGGGGCTGTTCGCTCTTAAAGGTAAAACTGCCACTTCAGCATTTAACATAAATTTTAATGAAATGGTTTCTCACTAGAGCATCCATAGAGATGGCAGCTGTGAGAAGACTTAACAGAGAAGGGCATTTGGAAGGTACCTACTGTTTTAAATTCGTTTCCAAAATGTTTCTTGTAAAGAAACAAGATGGACGGCATGTGCCCTACATGCGACCTCAGGGGACTCAACAGATATGTAGCAACCAAGCATTTTTATTTAATATTTATCTTGACAGTATTGCAGATTTGTGATTATATAAAAATTGGATGGCAAAAATAGACTTCCGACAAGTGCATTGCCAATTCCTCATATGAGAATGCTACCGTTGTTTAATAACGGCATGTTAAAACAACTGTTTCAATTAACAGCTCTACTTTCTGGCCTGTCTATTGTCTCCCAAACTTTCCACTCTGTCTAACTGGATTGCAGAGATCTTACTTGCTCGGCATGTAAGACCTTAAGATTACCAAGACGATTATATCCTGGTCAGTCAGGATAAAAACAGGTTACAGAATTAGGTCTCGGAGACCTTAAACATTGAGGGTCTTGGTTGGTATGCCAATTTCCCAAAATCCATGCACAGTACCCTGTCAAGAACTCAAATATCTAAGTCTGTCATGGAACAAGGCCGTAGCCTTACCACGGAAGGTGGCAAAAATAAATTCCTTTCTAGTAAGAATTCTAGAGAGGGAACATTGTACTCTTCGGCAGAGTCAATGCTTACTAGGACTACTGAATTTTTAAAACTTGACAAGCCGAGAGTGCTTACATTGTCAATAAATACTGAGGTTCCTAAGAGGGTCCAATCACCTCAGACGATCTTAAAAGATAAGATGGCCTATCGGATAAGCGCCTGCAAAAAGAGGCGTGAATGAGTGAGCCGTGAGTGCGAATCTCACTCCAACTATAGACTTTTAGGAAAACATCTTCCTCTGTTTGTGCAGCGAGAGTTACGCTGGTGGCTGAGCGCCATAAACCACAGTTCAGTAGTCCTGCACCAAAATGAGGTTATACACTTTTTGACCACAGGCGCTGCGGATGCAGGCTGAGGCAATCATCTTAACAAAAAGTATATGACAGGCAGGTAGAGGTCGAGGGACTGCCTCGTTGGTCTAGTGGTCGTAAGCGCGACTGCTGTGCATGAGGTCTTGGGTTCGATTCCCAGGTCGAGCAAAGTGTTATTGGGTTTTTTCATCAGGAATTTCTCAGTAGCAGCCTCGGAGTCTGGATTTGTGCCCGGTAGATGGCAATAGGCTCGCCCCCTATTACATGGGACTAAAAACATAACGGGCGAAATGTGGGTGTACTAATGGGTACACCTCTGCCTAACCCTTCGGGGATTACAGGCGTGATGTTATGATGTTATGTTAGGTAGAGAATGTACCGTAATAGAACTGTTTGCAGTGTACGGTGTCATCGAGATCGTCGTCAAGGGTTCCGACAAGATGAGCACATCAGTACAGTTAGACAACATGTCTTGTGTAGTGGCTTGCATCCGGAACGAGGACGGGACTCGATCCTTATCCCTGCTGACTCAAGCTGACAACTAAGCTTGTGGAACGAACTGACTACCTGCACGTCATGCTATCGGCGGCGTACCTCTCGGGGAGGTACCACGGCATAGCCGACCGCCAATCTAGGAATTGATCAGTGCCGGAATGGCATTTGTTGCCCCCGGCCTCGGGGGCCGTATTCAGAATTTGGGGCGGATTAAACGTGAACTCGTTTGATTCAAGGCAGGGCGCAATCGTAAACTATGCAACATGAGACTCCAGAGATGAGTTAGCAATTTTGTTTACGACGCCTTCAGTCCACCATGGAAATTCGAGTTGGCTTGGGTACCACCATCGAATCTTATTCCATGACTGCTGCGCTATTTCAACACGGCAACCGGGACTTATGTCGTAATAGTATCGCACTGGTTACAGTGTCTTTGGCTAGCAGATCTAAGGCCGCGGGCTTTATCGGAACCAGTACCAATATGGTAGCTATTCAACAACCTGATAATCAGGAAACCTCCTCAAAGGCAGAAGTGACAACTTCTAGCTTTGAAAAGGGGGGGGGGGTCGAATAGCTCAGATGGTATTCCGAAGGAAGAGATCTCCTAGAGAGTCTCCAAATTATCAACTTACAAAACTCCAATTGGTTATTGGATTGAATTGTGTGTAAAACAATATCAGCCCTAATTTGTCCCAGAGCAATGGTCTGCTCGGTTTTAACCAAGTTGTGTGTTACTGACAAACATGCTTATAGGTCTGGACTCCTACATAATCTACACACACAGTAGGTAACAGTAGCAGGTGCAGCAATATCTTAGAATTAATTTGTACAGCAGATCCTAAAAGTCCCATCTTAGTTAAACAACCTGAAAAGAAAACACTATCTGAATTCAAATTCATTCTTCAACTGGATGAAGAAAACTTCAGAATAAGGAATTTGTCTTTATTTGGCATGTTTTATAGAACTGTATTAATCTTATTACTAGGTTTCAGGTGGAAGAATCTGTGATCTTTTTAAGAGTTATTTAAAACCTTATTATTATTGAGAACAACAGGCATGAGGTGATATTGTCGCCATAATTTAGTTTCAACCAAATTCTGGACAATCTGGATGGTTTTTGAAACAACATCCTGTTGACAATGTATGTTCATTTAGACATTTTAACAAAATTAATTAGGTTACAGAAATCGGACTAGCCTGTTTATATCAATCATGGGCAAAATTAGACCAGACTCTCATAGCTGGCTGAATAAAGAATGTCTTTAAACAAGCTGGAACAGATGCGCCACTAAGCAGTGTGAGATTAGCAGTGGCGTCAAGAAGCTTATTAGAAAACAGACCGTATGGAGAAATTTTAAAGCAAGCTAATTTGGAAAAGTTTTGAGACTTTCAGGAAGTTCTATTGTCGCATATTCGAGAAAACTACTTGTAAGGACAGTGGTGACTATCTCTCAAATAACTGTATAATTCTACAGAGTTTTAAATTGTAGTAAGTATGTGGAACATAATTATTTTACTCCATAATTAATGAAGATATGCTTGCACTACAATATTCTGTAGTTGTGTCTTGTTGTGTTATGTCTTATAAGAATAGCCACCGCATTTGGTATACTCTAGTTGAGTTTTGATCTCATGAGATGACCTCTTTTTTATATTTGATAAAAAAAAAAAAAAAAAAAAAAATAATTTGATTATTTGAGACATTTAAAATAATAGTTGGTTTTCTGTTATTTTTTATGATAAGTTTTATTAAGTTGCAAAAGTTGGTAATTGTCATAGTAAAAATTGACTAATAGGATTTACTTATTTTCACATAGCATTCATAATACCTGTGGCTACCCATTACAGGTTTTTTCACCAGCAGATAACAAACAAGTCTTCAACAATGCCGTGTGTTTTGGAAACACATATAATATGACTGTTTTGCATTAAAACAAAACAGATATTATGTGTGTGGAAAAACACACGGCATTGGAGCAAGGTGCTTGCTGGTGGTTGATAGAAGACTATGAGTTGACATTGACAGGTGCGCTGACAGTTAAGGAATACTGCCGCGCTCTGCTGAGAGTGAAAGAGACAGGTAGCATAGAAAAGGACAGGTAAGATGAAATTGCGTGATCTTAGACATGTATATGGCATGTCTTAGGCTTAATTTATCGGACGCATCTTCAACAATGCCGTGTGTTTTTCCACACACATAATATCTGTTTTGTTTTAATGCAAAACAGTCATATTATTATATTACACAATATATAATATAATATACACCCAGAAATGTAAACCGTTGCAAAAACGCGGCAGAACGATTCCCCCTTAGTAGTACTAATGGAACGTAGAGTTAAACTTAAAAAATAAAAGAATTTTTATTTTAAAATGTTAAAAAAAATATTTATTAACTCGAAAGCGTGAGTAACAATAGTTACACACTGTCACGCACACAGACGTAACGTAGCCTACGGAATGATACCTACGCTATGAAGATATCATTCAAAACTCATGCGCTACCGACAAAGTAAAAAGCAATAAATCATAAAATCATAAATGTTCAGAGAAAAATAAGCTCTCGCGCCTGGTGATACGGTATAAACTAGAGCGCGTCGCTTACACTCTCTTCATTCGCCGCAACAGATCAAAAGAATGCCGCGCCGTGCCGCGCAGTGTCGCGCACTCGTCGCTCAGTTGTCTTGCGGACGTTGTACTTGTAGGTAATATAGTAGTAGTTATAGGTAATAAGTGAAAAATGGATTGAAATTACGATTTTTCTAATTTTGAGTGATACCCATTATTAAAACTAAAAGAATTTATTCAAAAGTGCTCGTTTGTGTGTGGAACGTAGTGGCTTACACTTCGAACACTTGCTTCGATACCACGAAGTGTAGGTAAGTATTTTATCTATTATTATTTTATTATAATGTTATAATTATAATATTATAATATATATATAATAAATATACACCGTGAAATGTAAACCGTTGCAAAGCTGCAGCGAAATGACTTTGTTTTGGTAGTACAATCGATTAGTAAATATCTTTACTATGAAAATATAAAAATGGCAGATTCACAATTGTGAAAAACGAAACTCGAAAATGAACGCAATCCAATACTAGTACCTAGTCAAACGCAGCGGCCGAGACCCGAGCGGCTGACGGCGCGGGCGCCAGAACACAGGGTCGTTAACCCTTGCGCTTATCAACAGCTGATTTTCTGATCTTTAGTTAATTTAATGTAACACAACACCCAAAAAGTTATTCCAATTCTCCCTTCATACTTTTACAGGCTTAAGACTGTCAAAAATACTTTTTATTACCTACAACTTTACTTACTGAACACGAAAACAAAAAAACAAGTTAAACAAAGACAATAAAGTAAGTATTTTAGGCGTATTTAAAAAATTTGAATCAACTTATTTACAATGATTTTAATCACCTAACCTATTTCTGAATTTTCACTATTCGCAAAGTACTTACCTACACTTCGCGGTATCGAAGCAAGTGTTCGAAGTGTAAGCCACTACATTCCACACACAAACGAGCACTTTTAAATAAATTCTTTTAGTTTTAATAATGGGTCTCACTCAAAATTAGAAAAATCGTAATTTCAATCCATTTTTCACTTATTCAACCTACAAGTACAACGTCCGCAAGACAACTGAGCGACGAGTGCGCGACACTGCGCGGCACGGCGCGGCATTTTTTGATCTGTGGCGGCGAATGAAGAGAGTGTAAGCTACGCGCTCTAGTTTATACCGTATCACAAGGCACGAGAGCTTATTTTTCTCTGAACATTTATGATTTATTGCTTTTTACTTTGTCGGTAGCGCATGAGTTTTGAATGATACCTACGTTAGGACGTAGGTATCATTTCGTTGGCTACGTTGCGTTTGTGTGCGTGACAGTGTAACTATTGTTACTCACGCTTTCGAGTTTATGAATATTTTTTTTTAATATTTTAAAATAAAAATATTTTTATTTTTTAAGTTTAACTCTACGTTCCATTAGTACTACTGAGGGCGAATCGTTCTGCCGCGTTTTTGCAACGGTTTACATTTCAGGGTGTATTAGTATTAGTATTATTTGTATATTAGTAATTAGTATATTAGTATAGAAGAATAGATATATTAGTTTAGATAATAATAATAATAATAATAAATTATAATAAATAATAATGATAATAAAAAATAAAAAAATAATAAATATAATATATAATATAAATATGATATATATTATATAATAATTATAATTATATATTATATATAAATATAAGTATATAAGTAATAAGTAAGTATAGATAAAGCGAGATCATACTACTGTGGTGTGAAATAATAAGTATTTCACACACACAGTAGTCGTATTATTTTGCTTTCAAATCTTTTTAAAGCAATTTCACTTTGTTGGCTAACGATACATATGAATGATTAATGATGAAGAGGAGCTTGTGGCTAAGTAATAACAGCCGCACGGGTCGATCCGTCAGGTTAAGCTACGCTTGCCGGGGTTAGTCCGTGGATGGGTGACCATCTTTACACACCGAGACTCCTCCGTGCCTCGGAAAGCACATTAAGCCGTAAGTTGGTCCCGGCTGTCATACGTGGATCTTTGACAGTCGTTACGGGTCGTCAGAAGCCCGAAAGTCTGACAACCAGTCTTACCTAGGGGTATCATATTACCCAGTTACTGGGTTGTGGAGGTCAGATAGGCAGTCGCTCCATGTAAAATACTGGTATTCAGCTGCATCCGGTTAGACTGGAAGCCGACCCCAACATAGTTGGGAAAAGGCTAGGCAGATGATGATACATATAAATGATTGCATAGATTTTTTTTTAAATTATCTAGCTTCGGTTTGATATAAATCAAACCTTTTTAATAAATTGGATTGTCATTGTCAAAAAGTCCAATGTCAATTGCGCGTGGTGCATGCTAAGTTTGTTCATTGCGATTTAAATATTACAGTTTTTTTTGTGTTAATCGAGTCTGTCTCTCCACAGTAATTGTAATATTCATTGCAACTATTTGTTTATTTCTTGTTTTCAATCACTATCGCTAACTTTAATGTGAAATTGTGAATCTTACGCCAGGACGTTTTTACGCCAGAAAGTTTTCACTTTGTTTGAAGTTTGTGTGTGATTCGTATTTTGTTGTACTGTACTGTACTAGTTAGCGACTACTGAAAATGTCGACCACTTCGCGTGAGGTACCGACAACAAGATCAATCGACCGGCGAAACCGGTGTATCAACTGTTTTTTTGCAATCCTAAGAAACCAACGCAGGTATTCTTTGGAACAAGCTACTACTCAGATGATCAATGTGTTACAGTCATGGATAACTCCTACTCAGGTAAGCACATTCTATTGACGTTTTCATACCTATCAGTCTATTTCTTGATTTCTCAGACAGTTTAAACCTTCCCAGTCATTCTCTCTTTTTTATATTTTAATTTTTGCTTTTTATAAATTACATATTAAAAACTATAGACAAATGATAGCATAAAATCAATGTCACAATGCTGAAGTTGGAAGCACTCCGTGCTGTAAGCACAAAATATAATTATGTTGCAGCTGTCTCCAGGAAGTATAATTTGTTCCGAGTGTTTAAGACTGCTTCAAAATAGAGCTAACACAATGAGCGAAAGAAGTGCTATGCCTTTGCCTGCTCTTGGACATAGAAGAATCTGCTTTCCTTGTGGAAATTCTATTTTACGAGCACCAAGAACATACCCTGTGCGACATGATCGACAAGAAAGAAACATTTTAATGAGACTGGTTCCACAGCACTTGGTAAATATTTATTTGTATCTTATTGAGAATATGGAGTGTCTAATACAGAATCTGTCTACTTGGGCTAACAGAAAAAATATTTAAGCACCTTATTTTTTTAGGTATCCAGAATGGAACGTGTATGTGCTGCATGTTGGAGATCAGCTACGAGAGAAGTACAGGGGCAACAGCAGCATGATTCAAATCGTCCTACTGTAGCACATGCTGTGTCAAGTGATGATTTCAATATTCCTGAGCCACCTCCTCTTCCATCTTCAAGACCAGTAGCAGTTCAATTAGCGGCACCAAAAATCACATCATCTTTATATTTATTTATTTATTTATTTAAACTTTATGCAACAAAAAAGTACAAAGGCGGACTTAATGCCTTAGGCATTCTCTACCAGTCAACCAAAGGTGGTGAAGAGATAACAAAGCAGGTGCAAAAAATTGTACATGAGGAAATAATCAGATAAGAAATTTTAAAATAATTGAGAACAAAATCTAAACAAGTTTAATCGTACACAAGTACATAAACTCATATATACCATATATAATATATATATATAATATATACATACTCATAAATACATACATATTTTATAAAAAGAATAGAAAGGATATTTATGATAAAACTCTTGCTAATTGTTCTGAAGATAAATCCGCAACTTCCGCTTGAAAACATATCGACTGGTGGCTGGTTGTTTATATGTATGTATACACCCTGAAATGTAAACCGTTGTAAAAACGCGGCAGAACGATTCGCCCTCAGTAGTACTAATGGAACGTAGAGTTAAACTTAAAAAATAAAAGTATTTTTATTTTAAAATATTTAAAAAAAAAAACATTAACTCGAAAGCGTGAGTAACAATAGTTACACACTGTCACGCACACAGACGTAACGTAGCCTACGCCAAGGCTCGGATACCGGTTAAAATTTTCAAACCGTTACTATGTACTTGACGCAAAACCTTTAAATTCGGTTTCGTTCGCATATACCGGTATTTTTAAACCGGTATTTGGAAGAACATTATATAAAGGTTTTTGTCGGATTAAACGGTTTAGAGCAATAAAAACCGGTTAATACGGACCCACTATAAAGAAACACCGCGTGCTGTTAAATTTTTATTCAGTAGTAAGAATTTTTTGTTGCGGGTCGGAAGTTTATGTCACTGCATGGAATGATCAATTCTAAGATCTATCCACAACACATACATAGATATGTAGATGATCTAAGGTCCATTTTTACAAGCTTTAATTCAACTTGCACTTGTATGTAAGTGTGTATGTTTGTTCGTGTGGCATCATGCAAGTCAATTTTGAAGCAGATATCTTCAACCGATTTTGCTGCAATGTAGCACGCATATGTGTATGGTGAGACAATGCAATATTATGATGACATAAAGCTGATCTGATGATGGAGCTGGAAGGTGGTCTTAGGAACTCCGTTACTAAACGACAAAACTCCATCGAAATCGGGCTCTTATGATTCGTCTTGACAAGTACTTTGTCTTTAGATGGTAAACATGGTCTGATGACGGAGGTGGAACCTTCCAGCTCCATTATCAGACCCTGGTTCGCCTATGGCCACTATGGCCTATATGCCTATGGCTGCCTGGCCATAGGATCTCCGTTACTAAACGATAAAACTCCATCGAGTTTGGGCTCTTATGATTGATCTTGACAAGTACTTTGTGTCTAGATAGTAATCAGGGTCTGATGATGGAGATGGAAGGTGGCCATAGGACCTCCGTTACTAAATGACATAACTCCATCGAAATTAGGCTCGTCTTGACGAGTATTTTGTCTGAAGATGGTAACCAGGGTCTGATGATGGAGCTGGATTCGTCTTGATGAGTACTTTGGTCCATTAACTAGGACCAAAGTACTCATCAAGACGAATCAAATGACCATTATCAAATGATCATTATCCATATGCAACCCCATCAGGTTTGGGAAATTAAGTTCGTTCTATTTGCAAAGAAAAACTATTACTGTGTTTATTTAAATTAATGTGTATTATTACTTTGTAACAGGTCATCATCTCATCATCTTCCTGCCCTTGTCCCATGATACTTGTGGTCGGCGCAACACGTTTTCCTCTTCCACTCTGTCCTGTCAGCCGTCATGCTATCACTGACTCCCCTTTCATTCATATCATTCTGCACACAATCCATCCATATTTTCTTAGGTCTACCTCTTGTTCTCCATCCATCAATATTCATATAATATAACGATTCCCTTTCGACTTTTCTGTCACTGGCGCCACTTTCAGACTTCCTCTTATGCGCTTATTCCTACCTTATCCATTCTGGTCACTCCTCACATTCATCTCAACATTCTCATCTCTGCTACATGCAATCTTTTTTCATCCGTCTTCTTTGCGGCCCAAAATTCCGATCCATAAAATACGACAGGTCTTATCACGGACTTGTAGATTTTCTCCTTTAAATTGAGGGGCATCCGTGGGTCGCAAGTTGTTCCAGTGACCTGTCGCCATTTCATCCATCCTGAGTTGATCTGGTGCGTTACGTCTCGGTCTATCTCACCATCTCCTTGGACAAGCGACCCGAGATACCGGAAGTCAGAGCAGGTCGGTATGGGCGTTTCAGCGAGAGATATTGGCACAGAACTAGAGAGACCACCGAAATCGCAAAACAAGTATTTTGTTTTGGTTCTGCTCAATCTCAGGCCAACACTCTCCAGTATTTGCCACCACACCTCCAATCTGCTCCGGACCTCAAGGCCACTCTCGGCAACCAGCACTTGTCATCAGCAAACACCAGGTAACCTCTTCCTAGATGTCCGACACCAGGGCGTCCATTATCACCAGGAAGAGATAAGGGCTGAGGGCCGACCCTTGGTGCAAGCCGACAGACACATTGAAGCTGCCAGTAGAGCCCACTGTAGACCGGACTTGGGTACTGCATTGACTGTACATTGCCCAAATCAACTGCACATACTTCCCAGGCACACCTTTCTCCTTAAGGCCCCACCACAATACCTCACAAGGCACTCGGTCATATGCCTTTTCGAGGTCGACACACACCATGGCAAATTATGCGTACTTCTATATTTTTCGCACAGCTGCGGGTAGCGAAAACTAGACATAAAACCGAATTGGTTTTATGAAATTTCACTCTCGTCTCTCAGCCGCCTTTCAATCACTTTCTCCCAAACTTTCATACTATGTGACATTGGCTATATTCCTCTGTAGTTGTTGCACTTCAGCACATCACCTTTTTGTTTTTAAAGATGGGGACTAGCGGGCTGTTGCACCATTCCTCAGGTATAGTTCATCCCGCAGCAACATATTGAAGAATAAAGCCAACTACGACCATCCATCAAACCGCAATAACTTCCATACTTCAACTGGTATTCCATCTGAGCCTAATGCCTTACCATTCTTCATTTAATTTACTGGTTTTCTCACTTCATCTATACTTACCATTCTCACTAACCACTTAATTCACTGGTTTAATCTCAAGTACCCCATTCCAGCTATTCCCCTCATTCATCAGTTTTTCCAAATAGCCCTTCCACTGATTTCCCTAATTTCCTCATCATTCGCAAGAACCATTCCAGCTTCATCTCTTCCTGCCGGGGTTGCCTGACGTCTTAACAGGATACCGCGGCCCCGGAACGTAAAGGGCAACAGAAGGATCAGGGTGGTTTTTTAGTCAGTAAAAGTCTGACAGTCCCTTCCGCCCCACCCAGGGCGGAAGGAGAAATTTGATGATTTTTACCACTAAAAAAAAAAAGCTTCATCTCTTTTACATCTAATCTGACAAATATCCCTCGCCTTTCTTTCTCTAGCTCTAGCCAGCCGGTCGGTATAGTTTTTTTGGCTTGCTGGACTATCCAGTGTGCTGTACAGCTCATCTTGGGCTTTCGCTCTCGCTATGGTCACAGGTTTCTTGGCTTTTTTCTTAAGAGCATCATACTCACTCTTTTTTCTTTCTGCTTTCAAAATAACTTTCTCCTCTTCTACACTATGTCATTCTTTTCCTCTTCTTTTCCCTCAACACATTCTGAATTTTTGTCGACCACCACCATGTAACCCTATCTATCGTGCCCCTTCCTTTCGTCTCTCCCAAAATGTCCTTCGCTGCACACCGAATACACCCAGTCATTTCCTTCCAACATTCATTCACACTCTGATCATTCATGTCTCCCATCGCTATCATTTTATCAACCACTCACTCCCTGAATTTCTTCGCACAATCATTCTTCTCTAACAAATGCCATTTCACTTTAGAGGGAGATCGCTCTTTGCTTTTGGAACACTGAAAACCAGAAGTTTGTGCTGTGAGATTAGTCTACTAGTCTTCTCTTCTTAGTCTTCTTCTTGTCTTAAGGAATATTCTGATGATGAAGATCAATCCCAATCATTGCTAACACCTAAAAAGGGTATCATCAACGCATCTAACAAGTAACACGTATAAAATAAACACCCATATTTTGAAAGAGGATGCAGAAAATGGTAGTGACGAAAACAAATCGGGCGAATATATCAGTGCTAAACCAGGAGAAGAAACTTTTTCTAATGTCAAACAATGTGTTTACCGACATGCCGTTCTTCGAATAAACCGGTTAATTTAGGTTAAAATAAAGTTCCTAAAACGTTTACGTTCATCACGAAAAGTTCGGAGGAAAACCGAAATAAACCGGTATTAAACGGTATTTTCCAAACCGGTTCCGAGCCTTGGCCTACGCTATGAAGATATCATTCAAAACTCATGCGCTGCCTGCCGACAAAGTAAAAAGCAATAAACCATAACATCATAAATGTTCAGAGAAAAATAAGCTCTCGCGCCTGGTGATACGGTATAAACTAGAGCGCGTCGCTTACACTCTCTTCATTCGCCGCAACAGATCAAAAGAATGCCGCGCCGTGCCGCGCAGTGTCGCGCACTCGTCGCTCAGTTGTCTTGCGGACGTTGTACTTGTAGGTTAACACGTTCACTGTGCTTGCCCCACCGGTGGGACATACCGAGTTGCTCATCGTACGTGCATGACCCACGGGTGGGCATGAGTTGTTTGCCAATTGAAAGGCTCATAACCTCAAACACGTATAAGTTTAGCCACTTCTATTGGTTCACACGTGTGAACAATGAACTAAGAAAAAATATTACGCAAAGACCGGAGGAACTTTTTTAATAGAGTTGCCAGTGTTCGATTATCGAAAATGAGATAATTTTGGGATGTTTTGAATAAAAAAGAAGACTTATTTTATTATATTTAATTTAATGGGAACTATTAAAAAAATTAAGACAAAAAGCTTTTTGGCACGCTAGACACTCCATATCTGTTTTTTTAGTTTTTTTAGCTGCTTCCGTTGGTGTACGGCCTGCTTCAATTAAAATTTTGTAGCAACCAGAGCAACGTTTTCTAATCATTCGTTTTGGGTCACGTCTGGGTATTTTTGTTAGGAAATGGCTAAGTCTAGAAGTTCCAGACTGCTCAATTGATACACTGGACCTAGAAGAACGCGGTGTAGGTAGATCTGCTGAAGGAGTAGGAGTTTGGAGGCTCAGTAATCGTTTAATGATTATTTCGTGGCCTTTTAGCACATCCAATTTACTACGTGGGTTCAGATCTTTGTAAATCAATATTGTGTTAATCACACAAATCGACATCAAGTCTCCAGCAATTTTTTTATACCAAAAACAAGTTTTTCGAATAGGTGAATTATAGCTGGCGAGCTGGTCTGCCACATCTATCCCTTTTTTGCCACGATTGTACTCTAATACTATTTTTGGCTTCAACGTTTGTCTGTATCAAGTTGACATCTGCATCTGGTGATTGTGACATGTTGACATCACCAGTACATCACGTTGATCTTTCCATTTTAATACCGTGAGGAAACTATTTTCTTGGCAGCAATTTCACCTTTCCTTAGGTTCTCATTGACTACGTCTAGGGGAAGATCTCGTCTATTCTTACGCACGGTTCCGCAAAAGTCTGTTCTGCGTTCTTTTAAATATCGGGCCAATGGGACGCTGGAGTAATAATTGTCTGTTACCAGCAACCTGCCCTCATTCAAAAGATCTGCCGCCAGTATAAGGACAACTGAGCCTGGTTTATCAAGACCTTCGACGGTTCTATCTTCTCCTGAATAAACTTTGTAGCTCCATGTATATCCTGTATCCGTACACAGTTTATAAATTTTCATACCATACTTGCTGCTCTTTTGAGGATTGTAGGTTCGAATTAGCACTCTTCCTCTAAACCCAACCATCGATTCATTGACAGCAACGGTGTCTCCTGGAGTAAATATTTTACGCGAGTTTTCTACAAATATATCAATAAGAGGTTGTATTTTGTATAGTCTTCCAGTTCGATCAGCGTTGTTGTCTGCAAAATGCTAACTTCTTAGGATGAGGCAGAATCTGTCGTAAGACATTGAAATCTCATGCAAAAGTGGATGGAAGTAAAGTTTATCTTTCTTCCAATAACATTCTGTTGTAGGAAAATCGATAAGTCCGGTAAACAAATAAATTCCGATAAACTTAAGCATTTCCTCTGCAGTAACATCTTTCCAACGTTTTATGCGCGATTTGGGTTTCAAATTAGAAAGACGCTGTAATTGTGCGGCGTAAATATTGGTCTGAGTAACCATCAGTTCAATCATTTCGGCATTAACAAGTGAAAGAAATATGGTCCACAAGTCTGAATTTTCTCCAAAACATTGACAAAATCAATGTTTTTGAGAAAATTCAGACTTGTGGACTTATCTAAGATAATTCTATAATAATTACTCGCTTGCCGTTATCATACCCTGTGAAAACCTCCCTTTGCAAAGGCCGCATTTCAAAAGACCATGCAGAAGGCAATAGCGGCTGAGAGCGATGGATTTGAGAATGACTCGAATCGTCGGATAGTCTACGCGTTGAACGTTGAAGCTGGTTCATGCATGCCAGGCTGATCAAAAGTAGTTTCGGCAATCACTGATGGCAGCACAGCAGGCTGTTCATCAAATAATGGCGGCAAAACTTGCTCAGGCAAGTACATACAAGGCTCTTGTAAAGCAGTAGAAGAAGGTGCAGGTGACAAAACAGGCAGCTCATCATTGTAATTCTCATTTATGTAATCTAAAATATTCTCCACTGTTTCAATATTTTCAGGTAACTCACCACTCTCTGAGTCTTCCAAATCCTCCACGATATTTTCTTCTCCATCACCATCTTCTAAAATTCTCCATAACTGCTCATCCGTTAGTGAAGTCGGAGGTCTGGATCGATTCATTATAATACAAAAACAAAAACAAAGTTTTATTGCTTTGCAAAACTTTTTCTAACCCCTGACGTCACTTTACTTGGTATATTATTTGACATTGCAAAGGAAAATTCTATTACTTGTCAAGAATTTTGTTATAGAAACCACAGATTATACCGTAAAATTGTTATAAAGAAGAACATGCAAGAGGTCATATTGCAAGACATGTATTGTACAGTAGGGGCATGATACAGAAGTTGCGACATCATACGTGTATGACCCACAGATGGGGCATGAAGTTACGAGATCATACGTGTATGACCCTTGGGTGGGACATGGGACAAAATATTTTTTTAAATGAAAGGGGGTATATAAAATATAAAACAATGCTTTATCATATCATTTTAATACCTAACGCAATATATTATCTACAATTTGCGTTTGCACTTATAGGGTAGTCTCTCTCATCATAGCTGCACAGTGAACGTGTTAAATAAGTGTAAAATGGATTGAAATTACGATTTTTCAAATTTAGATTGAGTCACATTATTAAAACTAAAAGAATTTATTTAAACGTGCTCGCTTGTGTGTGGAACGTAGTAGCTTACACTTCGAACACTTGCTTCGATACCGCGAAGTGTAGGTAAGTACTTTGTGAATAGTGAACATTTAGAAATAGGTTAGGTGATTAAAATCATTGTAAATAAGTTGATTCCAATTTTTTAAATACGCCTAAAATACTTCTACGTCTTTGTTTAACTTGTTTTTTTGTTTTCGTGTTCAGTAAGTAAAGTTGTAGGTAATAAAAAAGTATTTTTGACGGTCCTAAGCCCGTAAAAGTATGAAGGGAAAATTGGAATAACTTGTTGGGTGTTGTGTTACATTAAATTAAGTAAAGATCAGCAAATTAGCTGTTGATAAGCGCAAGGGTCAACGACCCAGTGTTCTGGCGCCCGCGCCGTCAGCCGCTCGGGTCTCGGCCGCTGCGTTTGACTAGGTACTACTATTGGATTGCGTTCATTTTCGAGTTTCGTTTTTCACAATTGTGAATCTGCCATTTTTTATATTTTCATAGTAAAGATATTTACTAATCGATTGTACTACCAAAACAAAATCATTTTGCTGCAGGTTTGCAACGGTTTACATTTCACGGTGTATATAATGATACTTCACCCACATTCACAAATATACACACACGTAATATATGTATATACAGCTTTAGGTTATTTAATAATTCCTTATAACTTAAAATTATTTTATAGGGTAAATGAAAAGAAATAAAATCTCATTGACCAGAACTATTTTTAATATTTATTTTTAATTCACTTATACAAATATTAACTTAAAAAGGGTTGCCAGTCGCCTGGACTGTGTGTATGTGGGTCGCTGTTGTGCCGTCTCACATGGGGTGTTGCAACAGTGACCAAACGTTATTTCTTGTTTTGTTTTTCATTTATTCTTTGTTTAGTGTCAGTGCTTACTAACGTAGATCTAAGTTTTACTAACAGTGTGTTGAGTCTTGGTTACTCGAATAAATAAAATTCTATTCTATTCTATAATAAAATTGGTACACAATAATAACAGTTCAATATTTACTTAGCTTTTATCTGGTAATACAAACCAGAAGCTCCTTTCGGTTCGGCGGTTGGTGTAGAAGTGAGTCGTGAGTCAATTCGTTTTTTTTTTTTTTTAGGTATGGCATCTCGCAGGTCAACCTATGAGGTTGTCGGCTGCTTAACCGGGCTTTCCTGTGGTGCCTTAAGGGAAATTAAAGCCTCCAGCCAGGGCTTAAAAAACTTACAAACTAAGCGACTACACGCTAAGGGCATCCCCTGTGGGGCACGGGCCTCGGCTTAGGGCGTCGCTGGGGGAGGGCAGCAAAGGGACAGGCTGGATCTGGTTATTATTATTTAGGGACGAATTTAAAGCTACAGGATCAGCGACGCGGGCTGGCACGAGCAAGGGTCGGGGCGGAGATGGACAAGGACCTCGGCGGCGAGGGCGGAGTGATGGCGGTCTGTGTCTGTACTTGCATAAAGTACTGGTTTCTTTATTACTCTCCTGGAGGAAGGTAATGGCGTCGTCGGGGACGGTCAAAGTATGTCTCGGTCGGCGAGTCTTACTGATCGGCCATTCTCCAATTTGGCGTTCTTTGCCTAATTACCGTAACCTTTTTTATTTTTTTCACAAAGGACGATGACCGAATTTGTATGAGACCCGTCCCCCCCCTCCAACAGATATTTTGTATGTGTTAATAGGTTCTTAAGGATCTATAAAAAGACTGGCAACCGGTTTAAACTTCAAAATCCATGGGGTTAAGGTATAAGATATAATTAAAAAATCATTTTATGTTATCATTTTGTCAAAGTGGGCGTTAGACCAACAGCATTGAAATGTATTTCATATGAAAGCTTATAGTTAATACTTTATTTCATATTATCACACCAAGTACCAAAGACGTGGGAGAACAGAGTTACATCGTTTTTAAAAATGCAATATTTCAACTTTTCTGTAGTTTCTTGTTTACAGACCGAAAGGACAGTGGGCGTAAGACCAACAGCATTGAAATATACTTCAAATGAAAGCTTATAATTAACACTCTATTTCATATTAAGACACTAAGTACCAAAGACGCGGGAGAACAGAGTTAAACCGAATTAAAAATTGCAATTATATTTCAAGATTTCTGTACCAGCTTACAAGTATTATAGACAGTAGGAACATACCAACAGCATTATAATATATCATATATAAAAGCTTATAGTTAATACTTTATTTTATATTATCACACCAACTACCAAAGATATGGGAGAGCAGAGTTAAATCGTTTTAAATAATGGAATATTTCAACAATTCTGTACCAGTTTGCAGGTATTATGGGCAGTAGGAAAATACCAACAGCATTGAAATATATTTTATATGAAAGCTTATAGTTAATACTTTATTTTATATTATCACACCAACTACCAAAGATATGGGAGAGCAGAGTTAAACCGTTTTAAATAATGGAATATTTCAACATTTCTGAACCAGTTTACAGGTATTATGGGCAGTAGGAAAATATCAACAGCATTGAAATATATTTTATATGAAAGCTTATAGTTTATTAACTATCTCCATTATATAACTCCATTTTATATTATGGCACCAAGATGGTGGCAATCAGGCATACAGCCCACTTGATGTTATGTGATCACCGTAAGTTACCTACACAAGATACAAAGTTCAAAAATGGCACACTAACGTACCCATGATGTAATATTGTATTGACACGCAGTCACACTTTTCGAAAAATGTCATAGACCAAGTCAAATTGTTTCTTTGTGATACATGGGTTACACACAGGTGTTCATAACATAATTATATACTTTAAAATGTTCATTCTATGATCAGCCACTTGGGTATACCTACTTGGTTTTGTTTCACTAAGACGGACACCTTACATGTTTATTGGACCTGATTGACAGTATCACGTTTGATCCTGTCACGTTAAAGGAATTTATTTTGGTAACTAAAATGGAAAATGTCCACGATAATGTTTATAATACGGTCGATCACTGTTTGAAATAAAGTCGTGTTAATTAATTTTATGCTACTTGCAACTAAGCAGAGGTCTCAAAGATATGGACTTTCATCATGACTTTTATTATTTCGTATTTCATGAAACTTAGGTTAGGTTTACCTAACCTAACCTAACTTGCTATCCAGAACAAACATAACCTAACCTTAATCTAACTAATCTGAATCGCCATTGTGCAAATAATAAACGTGACATAGAGCTATAGTAATGACGTAGTGTTACCGTTTCTTTATGGATTTGGATAATAGGAAGTAGATACAAAAAAGTGAAAAATTGCTATAGAATTTGAAGTTGGCGAGTTTGGTTCTGTTTATTGTTTTAATACGAAACTACCTAAGGAGTATACTATTTCAAATAAAAACATATCGGAGAAATCGTACATACCTACATAAAAAAAAAATACTCCTCTATTTTTGACGCCGGTTAAAAAATGAAAACTGCATGGGCACAACTTCACACTGTCCATATGCTTGTTAAACATGTACAGATGTATTAAAGTACAGCACTTCTTAAAACAGTTAAACTCTGTTCTCCCGCGTGCGTCTTTGATACTTGGTGACATGATATAAAATGGAGTATTAACTATAAGCTTTCATATGAAATATATTTCAATGCTGTTGATCTTTTTTCAATATCGATAATGCTTGTACACAGGTACAGTATGACTGTACTGCCCGTAATACCTGCAAACTAGCACAGAAATGTTGAAATATTCCATTATTTAAAACAGTGTAACTCTGTTCTCCCATATCTTTGGTAATTGGTGCGATAAATGAAATGGATTATTAACTATAAGCTTTCATATAAAATATATTTCAATGCTGTTGGTATTTTCCTACTGTCCATAAAACCTGTTAACTGGTACAGAAATCTTGAAATATTATTGCATTTTTTAATACGGTTTAACTCTGTTCTCCCGCGTCTTTGGTACTTGGTGTGATAATATGAAATAAAGTACTAACTATAAGCTTTCATATAAAATATATTTCAATGCTGTTGATATTTTCCTACTGCCCATAATACCTGTAAACTGGTTCAGAAATGTTGAAATATTCTATTATTTAAAATGGTTTAACTCTGCTCTCCCATATATTTGATAGTTGGTGTGATAATAAAAAATAAAGTATTAACTATAAGCTTTCATATAAAATATATTTCAATTCTGTTGGAATTTTCTTCTGCCCATAATACCTGCAAACTGGTACAGAATTGTTGAAATATTCCATTATTTAAAACGGTTTAACTCTGCTCTCCCATATCTTTGGTAGTTGGTGTGATAATATAAAATAAAGTATTAACTATAAGCTTTCATATGAAATGTATTTCAATGTTGTTGGTCTTTTCCCACTATCCATAATGCCTGTACAGTAATATTGAAATATTGCAATTTTCAAAACCGTTTAACTCTGTTCTCCCACATCTTTGAAAGATGTCGCCATAGTAAAAAATTATTACCTTACTAAGATCTATTGATTGAGATACATTTCATTTCTGTTGGTATGGGGGGACGTTTTGACGCATCGTCCTTTGACTTAAAAACATGAAAATATAAAATAAATTAAAGATACGAATTCAATAATTTATGTGGTGTTACTGACGTCACATCGGGCACACACGGCGACATATGGCCTTGGACGCCCCACCGCGATCACCGACGTTGGACGATCGCAGCGGTCACACACTCACTCGTTGACGTGCGCACATATCGGTCATCTTGTAACCTCACCTATGTACAGTCTTTACGTAGCATCGAAGTTTTATTCATAGTTTAAAAACAATAGCCAAGACCACCAGCAACACACCTGGAGCTTGGTACTCAACATATGGTCCTTCGAACAAAGAAGATCGCCGTCTTTATTGTGCAAGCGTACCGCGTCATCTGTGGACTTTGGACTGGCCGTCCGTACCGCGAGCTTACTGCGCCTTAGAGGACACATCAAGGACAGTCTACCCAGAGGGGCATGATTCTGAGTGAGTGCGTTCCATTATCCTTAATTTCCTGTCTTTTTACTATCTTCTTCCAGGAATTTAAAATAGTGCTATACGGATCGGCATAAATTGATCCCTTCATAATAGTTTTTATACACAGAACTTACAAGTTATTTATTTTATGTTATTATTCTAAATAACATAAAATCAATTCATCGTCATTTCGCACAGTACCATTTTTATTGCCTTATCATAATCCTTTGTTTGCCTATCGCACGCATAGATACTTTAAACGCGTAAACAACCTCATTAGTGTTTTAATTTTTTTTTACTTATTGAACCGGTTTGCATACCGAGTCTTATCTGCAATAACAGCTGATTTACCGTTAGCTTGGCCAGTTGTCGACGCATTACTTTATAACTAGCTTATATTTTAATTAGTTCTTTGTCTTCGTTTGCACTTCGGCCATTTTGCTTTGTCTTAACCTCACTACCTACACATTATGTCTGATGCAAAAATAAGAGAACTTATAAAGAGGCGTGGTGGCTTCAAAGCTAAGCTTACGCATTTTAGCAACTTTTTAAGATTGTTACCTTTCGATGTGTTACAGACAGATTTGGAGCTGTTGTCGGAGGATGCGGACGACATGTATGCCGAGAGGGAGCAGTTCGAGACGCAGTACCATGCGCTGGTGGCCCGTGCGAGAACGAACCTCGAACCCGCGCGCGCCCCCTCGCCTGCGCTCGTGTCTGCCACCTCCATCGACGATCTCCCACGTCACGGTTCTGGCTGCAAACACGACTTTGTCCGGCTACCGAAGATAGACTTGCCTCACTTCAACGGGGACTATCAGCACTGGCTTGAATTCCGAGATACGTATCTTTCTCTTATTCATAATAACAACAGCATACAAGAAATCAACAAATTTCACTATCTACGTGCAGCCTTAACCGGCAGCGCGTCGTTAGTGATAAAAAGTATTGATTTCAAAGCCGATAACTATGATACAGCTTGGCAGTTATTATCCGAAAGGTACGACAACGAAAGATTACTTGTAAATAATCACGTGCAGGCATTATTTAATTTTGAGCATATTCAACATGAATCTTGTACCTCATTACGGAACATGATCGACGTAACAAATAAAAATCTTCGTGCCTTGTCAACTTTATTACAGCCAATTGAACATGGTGGACTAGGGGAAACTCTTATAATATACATGATGTCAGATAAACTTGACAGGGTCACACGTAGAGAGTGGGAAGAATATAAAAATAATTTAGATACTTTTCCACATTTAAAAGATTATATCAAATTTTTAACAAACAGAGCAGATTTACTTGAATCCTTAAATTCTAATAAAAACACAACTATTACTAAAAATACTAATAAAAACAACAAAACTAAAACCTATCTTACAACTATTAAAACTAAAACAAACAATTCAGACGACGTGACATGTCCTATGTGTTCACAAAATCACTTTTTATTCAGCTGTCAACCTTTTAGAAATCCTGACGTTGAAGCACGCATCAAAAAAGCTTCAGAAAGCAATGTTTGTTTGAACTGCCTTCGACTTGGTCATACAGTCAAGCGTTGCAGTCTATCGCATTGCAAATATTGCAAGATCAAGCATAATACCCTCTTACATAGGGAATCAACTTCAGATAAACCTACAGGGGACAATATTGCATTGTCAACGAACGTCGTGTTACCCTGTTCAGACAATAATCAGATTAACATTTTGCTATCCACAGCTTTGGCAAAGGTGACAGATGTCAATGGAGAGCTTCATACAGCCAGGATCCTGTTGGACAACGGCAGCACCTCCAACTTCATCACCCAAGAGTTCTGTGGGAAGCTCGGTCTGGCAAAACACAACACTAGCTCCACTGTCTCAGGTATTAACGGTCAAGTTTCTAGTACCTCGGAAACCTGCAGTCTTCATTTGCAGTCTTGTAATGGTGGTTATCGGGCGAAAGTAAACTGTTTTGTTATACCGACGATCACACAATCGTTACCTGGTGGTTCTTACGTAAATAAAAGGTACGTCACCATCCCGCCAGGTGTTCAATTAGCAGATCCTTCATTTAATATACCTAATGCTATTGATATTCTTGTAGGCGCAGAGGTATTTTGGGACGTCTTAGGTTCCGATACCATTAATTTAGGCAATAATCAACCTATATTGCAGTCTTCCAAACTAGGTTGGCTTATTTCAGGCCGCGTCATTCAGCCACGTAGACAACCCTTTGTTTGTCACTTTCTTTCACAACAGGAGACTGATCAGCTGACTCGTTTCTGGGAACTTGATACTGTGTCGTCAGCAAGCTGTTTCTCATCAGAAGAACAGGCTAGTGAAAAGCTCTTTCAAGAGACCACACGTCGGGACACGCATGGTCAATTCGTTGTCACCATACCATTGAAGGACTCGCCTGAATGCTTAGGTGACTCTTATGCAATGGCGAAGCGTCGTTTCCTCTCCCTAGAGCGTAGATTCGAGCGGGACTCCACATTCAAAAACAGATATTTACAATTTATTCAGGAATATATTGATCTTAATCACATGACAGAATATACAAAAACAAATCGATCAGAATTTAATTACTTTTTGCCTCATCATGGTGTTGTACGCGAGTCGAGTTCTACCACAAAACTCCGCGTAGTTTACGATGCTTCGGCCTCCAGCACCTCGGGCAAGTCCTTCTATGACATTCAAATGGTAGGTCCAACTGTACAGGAGGATTTACTATCCATGCTCTTGAGGTACAGGCAACACAAGTTTGTTGTAACGGGTGACATTGAAAAAATGTATCGAGCCATTTTAGTTGAGCCATCACAGCGCCCCTTACAACAAATTGTTTTCAGATTTAATTCTTCACACCCTTTAAAGACGTATGCACTGAATACAGTGACTTACGGAACAGCTTCAGCCCCGTATCTAGCAACAAAATGCCTTGTGTCTCTTGCAGATCAATGTTAAGACCCAGGGGTTAGTCAGTCTATCAGACGCGATTTTTATGTCGACGACTATTTGAGTGGTGGCGATTCTACTGAGTCAGTCATAAAATTATGGCAAGGAATTATTAATACTCTCCAGTCCGCCAAGTTTCACCTTAGAAAGTGGCAATCAAATAGTCCGAAAATATTAGAATCAGTCAGTAATATTAACACAGATCTAGATAAAAAATTAAACCTTAATGACACTCCTAGCAAAACACTTGGGCTATACTGGGACTGTAAAACAGACAGACTATTATTTTCAATAGATTTAAAACAAATTTCAAAAATTACAAAAAGAAACATTTTATCTTTAATAAGTCAGGTTTTTGATCCTCTTGGCCTCGTCGGGCCATGCATAGTTCAGGCCAAACTTATGTTACAGCAGCTGTGGATACTTAAATGTAACTGGGATGATGAAGTACCAACAGAAATCAAATCAAAATTTCAGCGCTTAACTCAGTTCACATTCCTCGTTGGGTATCCTGTAACAATGCTTCTTTAATAGAACTGCATACTTTCACAGACGCTTCTGAACGCGCCTATGGCGCGTGCATTTACGTAAGAACGGTAGCAGTCGACGGAACAGTTTGCGTTCGCCTTTTAGCTTCCAAAAACAGGGTTGCCCCTATAAAGCCCACAACCATTCCAAGGTTGGAGTTGTGTGGTGCTTTACTGGGTACAAGACTTTTTCAGAAGGTACGTAAATCACTCACTCTAGAGTTCAATCACTGTTATTTTTGGTGTGATTCGACAATCGTGTTAGGATGGCTGTCTACATTGCCAAGTCGACTCAGTCAATTTGTTCGAAATAGAGTGAGTGAAATCCAAGAAGCTACGACCGGGCAGACGTGGAGCTATGTGCCTTCTAAGAGCAACCCCGCTGATCTCACTTCTCGGGGGGTGAAGGCTGATTGCATCAGCTCGTCCACTCTGTGGTGGTCGGGTCCTGATTTTCTTAATCAGAGAAAAATACAACTTCCCGTTGTACCAAATACACAAATTGACTCTTTACCTGAAATTTCTTTACACACAACTTCTGACACACTAAAACAAAATAATACTAATATAATTTTAAATTTAATTCATACAAAATCATCATTTACATCACTAATCAGAATAATAGCTTATATACAAAGATTTATCTATAATTGCAAAAATCAGAATAACAAAATATCATCCTACTTATCATTATCAGAATTAAAAACATCAAAAAATCTTATATTACAGATTTCTCAGCAAGAAATGTTTCCTGAGGAATATACATGTTTACAAACTAATCAGGCCTTACATAAAAAGAATCGATTAATAAGTTTTTCTCCCTTCATTGATTCAGACAACTTAATACGCGTAGGTGGTCGCCTTAACAACTCCAACTACAGTTATGATGTTATGCATCCTATTCTTTTATGTAGCAAACATCACTTAACAAAAATTATCTTTGAAAAAGAGCACAAAGCACTCTTTCATGCAGGGCCTCAATTACTTTTAGCACACATTAGACTCACCTACTGGCCTTTAGCAGGCAGGAACTTAGCTAAGCACATAGTGCGTAGCTGCGTTCGCTGCAATCGCTTCAAGGCTCAGCCTATTCAGGTCATCATGGGCAACTTACCAACTGATAGAACTCATCTTGAGTACCCTTTCCTGAACACAGGGGTTGATTATGCCGGGCCAGTGCTGATAGTTGACCGTAGGGGTAGAGGATGTAAACTACTTAAATCTTACATTTGTGTTTTTGTGTGCTTTGCAGTCAAAGCCGTTCACCTGGAGCTGGTACCTCACTAAGGAAGCTTTTCTAGCGGCTTTCAGTAGATTTATTAGTCGTCGGGGCACTCGGGGTACTCTGACAACGGCACTACATTTGTGGGATCTTTCAATGAGCTTTCACGCTTCTTAAAGGTTTCTTCCAGCAACATAGAGTCAGATCTTGCAAACGAATTGGGAGAGTGCAGTAAAATCCACTAACATTTATTGCGTAGAGTCATGAGCCTAACTCATTTAACTTATGAAGAGCTCTCAACATGCCTGATTCAGATAGAGGCTATTTTAAATTCCAGACCTTTAACCCCTTTATCAACAGATCCATCTGACCTCTCTTATCTTTCTCCTTCACATTTCCTCATCGGACGATCACTCACGTTATACCCTCGTCCTCAGATCACCGACGTAAACATCCAGCGACTGCAGCGCTTCGAACGAGTAGAAAAATTACGGCAACATTTTTGGCAGCGCTTCTCTAATGAGTATGTGTCTCTCCTGCAGCAGAAAACCAAATGGCAGACAGCTGGGCAAGATCTGAAGACAGGCGCCATGGTCTTAGTGAGAGACGCTACTCTTCCTCCTCCTCTTCTTTGGCTGCTGGGCAGAGTGACGGCGGTGAAGACTGGGTCTGATGGACATTGTCGGGTCGCCGACATCCTGACGAAGAAGGGCACCATCACACGTGCATACAATAACATATACCCTCTTCCGGTGTCTTCAACATCATCTTGAAGCCTTCACTTCAACCGGGGGAATATGTTACTGACGTCACATCGGACCACACACGGCGACATATGGCCTTGGACGCCCCACCGCGATCACCGACGTTAGACGGTCGCAGCGGTCACACACTCACTCGTTGACGTGCGCACATATCGGTCATCTTGTAACCTCACCTATGTACAATATACAGTCTTTACGTAGCATCAAAGTTTTATTCATAGTTTAAAAACAATAGCCAAGACCACCAGCAACACACCTGGAGCTTGGTACTCAACAGTGGCATGTAACAATTAATGGTGGTTTTCTGGTTAACGAGACTTAAAGATTGTATAGGTATGGTAATTAGAAAAAAATAATATTTAATGCAACTGTAGTGTGTAACATTGAGAGTAGGTACACCATGTACGTAGATTAGCTCAGCAGTCAATAAATATACATCGTACAGAACAGACGCCTTTAAATTCACTCACAAGCACGTCCCTCTACATGGCGACCCTGCCTGAGGCACGGTGTTGAATTGCGTCGCGACAAAAGAATGTGTCAGTGTCAGCATTTTAACCGTGGGAGCGTGGCGGGCACCGTGCTTGAGTATGAAGGCGACTTCAGATTACGGAGAATATCGTTTGAACCGGCGTGTGTTGAGATTTATTTTAACCAAAAAAATGGGGAAAGAGTGCAGTAAATGTTTATGTGAAAATAAGAAAACCATCATCACACAACATGGCAACGAAAACAATGGCGGAGCTGATGTGTCTTCACACTTCCGAACGAGCAATATCCTACTGGGAGTGATGGTTGCTGTTTGCGCTGGAGCTGTCTTATACGTTCTATACGCCCAATAAAGGAGATGTCACAGTGAATGGGTGCGTACAGGAATACAAAACGGCATGCAGGCGGATTTTATTAGGCGGATGCAAGAACGGATGTCGGGCCGAGGACGAACCCGCCCTGCTGAGGAGGACGCTGCTTGAAGGAGTGAACAAGCATCAATGGGAGTGAGTGCCTACGTAGGTACGCCTAAAGTGTTAAGTAATAATAAAAAAAAGTGAAGTGCATTTAGTGTCAAAAGTGTAACAAAAAAAAAAAACTCGTTGGTCTCGTGGTCGCAAGCGCGACTGGTAAGCATGAGGTCTTGGGTTCGATTCCCAGGTCGGGCAAAGTATTATTGGGTTTTTCCATCAGGTATTTCTCAGTAGCAGCCTCGGAGTCTGGATTTGTGCCCGGTTGATGGCAATAGGCTCGCCCCCTATTACATGGGACTAAAACATATCTGGCGAAATGTGAGTGTACTAATGGGTACACCTCTGCCTAACCCTGCGGGGATTACAGGCGTGATGTTATAAAAAAAAAACTGCGTCGTTTTAATAACTGCGTCATTTTCACGAAGACATGAACATCTATTGTGACATATATTATGAACATTTTTAGAACTTTAAGTGATAATTTTAAGATTAGTAATAAATTATGATTATGATTCATGGAAATTCAGCTTAACGAACTATATAAAGAGTTACATTATATCAAAGTAAATCTCAGGAAATTAGGACCAGAGAAAAGATTACGAGAGATAGGCCTAAGTAAAATAAGAAAAGCTAAAGAAGTATATAACTTTTATAAAGTATGTATTAAGGAATTAGAAGTGAAACACTTAACTACTGAATATTCAGGGCTATTGATTGATAATTTGTGTAAATCAATAGAAGAAACTTATATAAAAATATTAAGTTACAGTGGGTCTAAATCATCTGACAACATGGCAAGTTTCGATTTAAAAACGGCGAGTTCACTTATTCCAGTGATGGTTGGTAAAGAGGAGACCACGGAAAAAATTATACAAGGTATGGAAATGTATGATTCTTGTTTAACTGCAGCAGCAGATAAGAAGCTACTAATTACTTTTGTGCTTAAAACTCGGCTAACAAAACTAGCAAAATTAAAGTTAAAATCAAATTATTCCAGTGTGGATCTATTAATTACAGATATAAAATCATTTCTATTAACAAAAAAGTCAGCAAATTCCATACTTATGCAAATGAATAAATTGACACAGAACGACTTGAGTATAGCAGAATACGGGAGTAAGCTAGAAGAGCTTTTTATTAATTTAACTATTTCACAGTCGGACGATAACGAAGCTGCGAGTGACGTTTTACAACCTATAAATGAAAAATATGCAATAAAACGGTTTTCAGATGGCCTTCGAAATAGAAGAGTCAGCACAATCATTGCGGCTCGCGATTACCAGCAGCTGAAGGACGCCATTCGTGCAGCACAAGATGAGGAGCCAGACCATTCGACCCAGCAAGCGGAATGCACTTAAGAGGTAAGCCAAGGGGCAGAGGCAGATGGCAAAATAATCGCGGCCGTGGGTTCTACAATTAAAGTAACTACAATCAAGGTAATCACTATTATCATAATAATTCTTCCCATCATGGACGCGCCAATACTTCAAACTATAGAGGAAGGAATAATAATTGGTATAATCAAGGACGAGGAAATAGTTACCCACAGAGATTAGATTTCTATCACAGCCAGGTTACGGACGTGGACGAGGTTTTAGAGGTCATAATAGACAATTTCACAGTCGAGACAACCCACAACAAACAGCATATGTTGCTGACCAACGAGCAAATCAGCAGCAGCAACAGAGTACTACAAAAAACTGTGAGTTGAATAATCCAAATACGTTTATTCGAGCATAAAATATTAACATGTCAGGGGTAGTCCATTCGGGCACGCCGCAATCGCGGCGGTAAGACCCCTCTTTGAGGAGTGGCTGAAGAGGCGCTACGGCGTCCTCACCTACCGCCTGACGCAGGTCCTCACCGCACACGGTAGTTTCGGGAGGTTCCTGTGTCGGATAGGGCGGGAGGAAACGCCCGGGTGTCACCACTGTGTGGATCGCCCGGACGTCGCGAGGCGACATCCGGCCACCGTAGGCGCGGGCTTGCGGACGGCGAGTAATGGGTAGCTCGCCGTCCGATCAAGGACCAAGCCCGGGTCGACGGCGCGTTCTGTTCGCGCGCGCCTCAAAGAGCTGTCAGCACAGGGACGGGGCCCCCAACGGGGCCAACGCCTGCCGGGGTTGCGGGACGTCTTAGCAGGATACCGTGGCCCCGGAACGTAAAGGGCAACAGAAGGAACAGGGTGGTTTTTTAGTCAGTAAAAGTCTGACAGTCCCTTCCGCCCCACCCAGGGCGGAAGGAGTCATTTGATGTTTTTTACCACCTCAAAAAAAAAAAAAAAGGGGTAGTCCATTGCGTAAAATTTTAAATAGGTAATGACTTATGTTCGTTTTTGGTAGATACAGGGGCAACATTATCAGTCATTGCTAAAAATAAAGTACCACAATATATGACAATACAAAGTAACGATACAAAAATCAAAGGCATTGGTGGTAGCATTTATTCCCATGAAATCGCTGACTTGACATTACGATTACACTTCACCACACACACACAGTCATATTCAAGTTACAAAGAAACAGCGATGTTAACATTCAAGTTTCATGTATTAAATAACATGCCATGTATGGGGGTTGACATATTCGTGTGGATAAAAACCCCTTATTAATTAAAGAATTAAAAAAAAAAAAAAAAAAATAACATGCCATGTCAGGCGGATGGAAATATTGGTTTAGACTTTCTCAAAATGTATAATGCAAACATTGACTTGTTAAATAACGTTTTAAAGTTACAAAGTAATAACAAAGAGTTTTTAATAGAAATGAGCCAGAATAACGGTTTAAATAAAAGTTTTTACTTGCCACGCAGAAGTGAATCAATTCATTTTATAACAATTCATTCAAATTCACAAAATGATTACGTAGTTCCTCCTGCCCAATTAGCGGAAAACATATTTTTAGCAGGAAGTATTATACAGCCAAGAAATAGGAAAATTCTTATTAAAATATTAAACACAAGTGAAGAAGATATTACCTTACCATATTTTAAACCCGAATTAGAAAAATTTACAGACTACATTATTAGTCAATATAACAAAACAGAAACGGATGCGCATCGCGTAAAAAAACTTTTATCTACTTTAAACCTGAATTATTTACAATGAGATGAGCAAAAAACTATTGAACAGATTTGTGCAAAATATGCAGACGTTTTTCACTTAGAAAGAGATAAGCTGAGCACTACCAATATAATGAATCAATCTATTAATTTAAAGCCAGGTGCTACATCGATTTATACGAAACCATACAGACTACCACAATCTACAAAGTCAAAAATTGATAAACAACTTAGGCAAATGTTAGATGATGGAATAATAGAACCAGCCAATAGCGAATGGAATAGTCCCATACTACTCGTTCCAAAGAAAAGCGAAAATAATAATAAAAAGTGGAGATTAGTAGTCGATTATAGAAAAATAAATGAGAAAACACAAGATGACAAGTTCCCACTACCGAACATTACAGAAATATTAGACTCTCTTTCCGGTTGCATTTACTTTAGTCACCTAGACTTATCTCAAAGTTATTATCAAGTTGACCTTGACTTAAATAGCAGGAACGTAACAGCCTTTACTACAAGCTCCGGGCAGTATCAGATGACATGCTTACCAATGGGATAAAAAAATTAGCCCAAGTGCATTCTCACGTGTCATGTCAATTGCTATGTCAGGACTAAATTTTGAAAAATGCATAACATATGTGGATGACTTAATTATCATTGGTAGGAACCTAGAAAATCATAATCAAAATTTGATAAAAGTACTCGAAAGATTAAGGAAAGTCAATTTAAAAATAAATCCAAAAAAATGCAATTTTTCTAAAAAGGAATTATTATATCTAGGTCATATTGTAACTGCAAAAGGTGTCTTATCGGATCCAGACAAGGTAAAGGCTATTCAAAATTATACAATACCACAAAATTCAGACGATGTACGACGATTCGTGGCAATGTGTAATTATTATCATAAGTTTATCCCACATTTCGCAGATATCACTATTCCACTTAATAAACTATGTAGGAAAAACATAAAATTTGATTGGACAGGAAATTGTAAAGCTTCTTTTGAAATTTTGAAAAAAGCACTTATGACTCCACCAGTCTTACAGTACCCAGATTTCTCGACAGAAAATGAATTTATACTACAAACCGACGCGTCAGGTACATCTATAGGATCAGTTTTAGGCGCTTTGCACACGGAGCAACTTAAGTTGACGCAACTGGCAACTTTTTAAAAGTTTCCTGTAAAAGTTCCTAGTTGCCATAAAGTTGCCGGTTGCCGCAACTTTTTGGCAATTTGTAAGCAACTTTTTGAGCCGATTTGCAGTGTTGCAAACTTTGCGGTATTACCACTAGATCTGGTGGATTGGGACCACCTTCTGGTGGTCAGAATTTGTATCTGGTGGCTTGTGGATTTTTTTGTGGGCAAGTTTTAGGTTGATGGTTTTCAAAAACAAAATTGAAATAAATTTACAATACTAACACTTTCAGTGTACTTATCCGTTAGATTACTATGGTATGTAAAAAAAGAAAAAGTAATCGTACTGATAACGGTACAAGTTATTCAGGTCAACAAAAAAGAGGGTATGAAACATCATTCTCTTAAAAAACAATCCTATTTAGTGAGCCCGAGTGGCTGTGGAGCAGGACTAGCATTTAGGCAAGCATTTTTGTCCGTGATATAATCATCTAACTTATAATAATGCTTGATTAGATAGTGTGCGTTTTATGCATGGTTTAAATTTTCTCTCATTTAGTTGGGGAATATCAAGAAGTATTTTATTATAGAATTTTACACATTACCCCAAAAAGAAGAGTTTACTTAGTGGGAAAAACCACAAAGTTAATGGCAACACTATGCCGGGCACAGGGCGAGGGAGGGAGGGTGTGAAATCGAATATTTGACAGTTGCTAGTTGCGGCAACTAGCAACTAAATAGGTTGCTAGTTGCCGCAACTGAAAACTGTTGACGATTGCCACAACTCGCAACTTGAGTTGCTCTGTGTGCGCAGTCCAATTGAATTACATGTAAACAGCGAGTTGCCAGAAAGTTGCCAGTTGCTGCAAAAGTTGCTCCGTGTGCAAAGCGCCTTATGCAATAAAGATTTAAAGCCAATCGCTTATGCGAGCAGACCATTAAATAAAGCAGAATTAAATTACCCAACAATTCAAAAAGAGCTATTATCCGTAGTATGGAGCGAAAAGTATTTCAGACCATACTTATTTGGAAGAAAATTTAAAATCAGGACAGACCACAAACCATTAGTTTATTTTTTTAGTATAAAGGATTAGTAGATTATTAAAGTTCAGGTTACTGTTAGAAGAATATGACTACAAGATTGGTTATATCAAAGGAAACGATAACGTAATAGCAGACGCACTAAGTAGAATAACTTTAACTTCGGACGACTTAAAAAGAATACATGAAAATATACACCCTGAAATGTAAACCGTTGCAAAAACGCGGCAGAACGATTCGCCCTCAGTAGTACTAATGGAACGTAGAGTTAAACTTAAAAAATAAAAATATTTTTATTTTAAAATATTAAAAAAAAATATTCATAAACTCGAAAGCGTGAGTAACAATAGTTACACTGTCACGCACACAAACGCAACGTAGCCAACGAAATGATACCTACGTCCTAACGTAGGTATCATTCAAAACTCATGCGCTACCGACAAAGTAAAAAGCAATAAATCATAAATGTTCAGAGAAAAATAAGCTCTCGTGCCTTGTGATACGGTATAAACTAGACCGCGTAGCTTACACTCTCTTCATTCGCCGCCACAGATAAAAAAATGCCGCGCCGTGCCGCGCAGTGTCGCGCACTCGTCGCTCAGTTGTCTTGCGGACGTTGTACTTGTAGGTTAAGTAAAGTTAAGGAATAAGTGAAAAATAGATTGAAATTACGATTTTTTCTAATTTTGAGTGAGACCCATTATTAAAACTAAAAGAATTTATTTAAAAGTGCTCGTTTGTGTGTGGAATGTAGTGGCTTACACTTCAAACACTTGCTTCGATACCGCGAAGTGTAGGTAAGTACTTTGTAAATAGTGAAAATTCAGAAATAGGTTAGGTGATTAAAATCATTGTAAATAAGTTGATTCCAATTTTTTAAATACGCCTAAAATACTTTCTTTATTGTCTTTGTTTAACTTGTTTTTTTGTTTTCGTGTTCAGTAAGTAAAGTTGTAGGTAATAAAAAGTATTTTTGACAGTCTTAAGCCTGTAAAAGTATGAAGGGAGAATTGGAATAACTTTTTGGGTGTTGTGTTACATTAAATTAACTAAAGATCAGAAAATCAGCTGTTGATAAGCGCAAGGGTTAACGACCCAGTGTTCTGGCGCCCGCGCCGTCAGCCGCTCGGGTCTCGGCCGCTGCGTTTGACTAGGTACTACTATTGGATTGCGTTCATTTTCGAGTTTCGTTTTTCACAATTGTGAATCTGCCATTTTTATATTTTCATAGTTAAGATATTTACTAATCGATTGTACTACCAAAACAAAGTCATTTCGCTGCAGCTTTGCAACGGTTTACATTTCACGGTGTATTAGTGACAACACGAGCACAGAGTAAGAAAATTAAGAACACACATTAAAAGAATTAGGAGAGGAAAGGAGTTCGCAGGATTTTTCAAGTAAACCCATTGATTTGAGGCCTGATCAACCAAAAATCGTGGAGATATTTAAAAAACCAATTGACTCAGTGGAAGTGAAATTTATAGAAAGTAAAGAGTTAGACAGACTTCGAGAAAAGAAAATAATAAGTAAAGAAGAAAAGTGTTTAGCTTACGTAGAAAAGCAATTAATTATTTACATTAACCTTAGTTAAATGTCACACTTCACGCGAGACGTATTTGTGAATATATTAAGTGAGTTTTGTAAGAAAATAAATGTAAAAGAAGTTTGTATAATTAAAGAAAATCATTATCATCATCATCTGCCTAGCCTTTTCCCAACTATGTTGGGGTCGGCTTCCAGTCTAACCGGATGCAGCTGAATACCAGTATTTTACATGGAGCGACTGCCTATCTGACCTCCACAACCCAGTAACTGGGTAATATGATACCCCTAGGTAAGACTGGTTGTCAGACTTTCGGGCTTCTGACGACCCGTAACGACTGTCAAAGATCCACGTATGACAGCCGGGACCAACTTACGGCTTAATGTGCTTTCCGAGGCACGGAGGAGTCTCGGTGTGTAAAGATGGTCACCCATCCACGGACCAACCCCGGCAAGCGTAGCTTAACCTGACGGTAAAGAAAATAATAACGATAAATTTATAAAAGAATTATGTGAGGAAATAGATAGTAGAAAAGAGTTGTTCCACCTATAAACTTAAACTTTAGCAACTTATCCTGAACACTAATTACTAATTTAAGATGGATAGTTTAAAAATAGGACAATTAAATCTTCATAACGATAGGGTTGCGACTTCCGAGTTAGATAAATTAATCATCGATAACAGTTTAGATATAGTACTTGTGCAAGAGCAATATCAAAACGCGTGCTTACGTCACAAAGTAGTACAGCTGGATTCCAAAGCACGAGCCGGAATTTATGTAGCGCGTTCTGCTAACTTTACAGTAACGTCTTTGCGTAACCTTATGATGCCTCACTGTGCCGTTGCGGAGGTTTCATCAGCTTCTTTCAAAGTTTACGTTGTGAGCTGTTACTTTCAATATTCAGATCCTGTTGCTCCTCACATACATAATCTCCGTCACGTCTTGCGGTCGCTCGCGGGCTGCTAAGTCATCGTTGGCGCGGATGTTAACGCGTCATCGTCCCTGTGGTATGGCAAGGTTCGGGCCACGGATTCCGAACGACGCTGTGCTGTTGAGGACTTCATTGCTGAAATGAATCTATCGATCCATAACACCCCTGACGCACCACCTACTTTTTGCAGCCAAATGGGCGAATCTTGTATTGACGTCACACTTTCTAGTGTTGACGTTCGCTTAGTTAGGTGGCGTGTCCTACCGGACGCGTCTTGTAGTGATCATCGCCTGATCGTGTACGAATTTGTTCCTATGTTTACTCAAGGTCCGTCCCATATTACGGGTAATTTTAGATATAAGTGTAAAGGCGCGAACTGGGAATTTTTTAGCTCGCTTTTTGCTTGTCACGCCAAAGACTTCACTCACGACGGACTATCAGCTGAAGAAAGTGCTGAAATTATGTCAGACACTTTTACATACTGTGCTGACATCGCCATTGGTCGCGGATCTATGACCAATATTCATAGATGTGATTGGTGGAGTGATTACTTAGTTGAACAGCGTAAGTGTTACCGTAGAGCGCGTAGACAGCTTAACAAGCTTAAGAAACGTAAGGTTACCGGAGACTTGTTTACTTCTGCTTTAAATACGTTTAGAGTTGCCAAGTCACGCTACAGAGCATCGGTGGAAAAATCTAAGGGTAATTTATTGCATAAAATTGTAGAAAAACTAGATAAAGAAGGTCCATGGTCTCCTTTGTATCATGAGTTTAAAGCCAATAGATCGGTCGATCTTGCGTATATTGAAAACATTAAAGTAAATAATAAACATACCACCGGTATCGAAGAAACAACGGAAGTTCTACTTAATACTCTTATACCCGATGATTCAGCGTTCAACGACAACGATTACCACCAGCAGATCAGAGCGTGGGCTGCTGTGCCTCCTGAATCACCAGCGTCAGATCTACCATCCACTGACGAGTTCATAAATGTTATCAGGAGACTACCACTCAACAAATCATCGGGTGAAGATAAAATTTCAAATAGAATGATTATAGAAGCGTGTAAAACAGCGGGTGACGCGATCTTAACTGTTTATAATCGATGCATTGCAGAAGGCATTTTTCCTCGTATATGGCGACGTGGTTTTATAAGAATAATTCCGAAAAGCGGCGATAAGCCCCCGGACGATCCAAAGTCGTATCGACCTATAACCCTACTACTATCTTTGGGTAAACTTCTGGAGCGCCTTATCGTACCACGTTTGCTTCCAGATGGACCGAAATTTCATAACAATCAATTCGGTTTCACAATAGGAAAATCCACCGTCGACGCGGTGCTTTCTGTCCGGCAAACTGTAAATTTGTCAGAACATAAATACGTGATTGGAATCTTCCTCGATATTTCTGGAGCTTTTGATAATGCATGGTGGCCTATGCTATATAATATTGTTTGTTTTACCGAACATTGGCTAAAAGATAACCAAGTGATGTCTATTAATTATGAAAATTATTGTGTAGTTAGTCATTTCAGCCGGAAACAGATGTTACATGGCGGCTCGTTAATACTTATTAAAAATTCGATTAAGTCTAAAGAACGTAAAGACATTGTAAGACTATCGGTTGAACACACTATTGAACTGTCCTGTGTTGAGCTTGATAAGCATGTTATTGTTTGTGTGTACAGACCTCCAAATTACCAGAATCTATCTGTGTTTGATTCTGTAATGGAAGATGTGTTACGAAAAGTTAGTATTGGTAGTAAATCAATTATCATATGTGGTGACTTTAATATTAATTTGTTAGAGAATAACTCTAGTACTATCAGATTATTAAGTCTTTTCAAATCATTTGATTTGTCAAATATTTTTAGTGAGCCTACCCGAGTGACAGCTTCTTCTGCCACTTGTATTGACAATATATTTTGTAATTGCGAATACCTTCATAAGGACATTGTAAATAGGCTGCCATCAGAATATAGTGGACAAACAATTACGTTCTGCGCCTACGTACCACCACAAAAAACCCAAATAAAGTTCAGGCCGATTACTTGTAGAAGCTTAGAGCAATTTAATAATTCTTTATCTAGTAAATTATGTATTCATAGTTTTAATAACATAGGTGACCCAAACGAGTTTTATGCCGAATTTTTTTCACTTTTAAGCACGCAATTTAATGACACTTTTCCGGTAAAAACAAAAAGTATTTACAAAAAATTCTTATTTAGCGATTGGGCGACTCCAGGTATACGTAAAAGCAGAGAAAAACTTTTTGAACTTTATGGACTGAAGCAACATACAATTAATACAAGTTTTCATAAGTATGTTTCCAACTATTCAAAACTTTTTAAAAATGTGTGCAAAACAGCAAAAGCTCTTTACGTTAGTAATAAAATAAAATCAGCAGATGATAAAATAAAAACTACTTGGCAAATAATAAATAATGAAACAGGTAGGAAAAAACAGCGTATTACTGAATTTAATTTAGAGACTGCACGTGGCCCTATTAATTCAGATTTGGAAGTAGCCCAGGAATTTGAAATTTTTTTTGCTAATATTCCCCTTCAAACTACTGAGGCTTTAAATTCCTCCCCCGCGCTTTCTGCTGCCTTACTTAAAAAAAATGTTAAGTCTTGCCCTTTGGAATTTAGATTTCAACATACAAACCCCCAGGCTGTCGTAAAAACGTTAATGCTCAATCAAATGTTACGTCACTTTAATAAAAATTCCATCTTTGATAAACATCAGTACGGTTTCACTAAAGGGCGTTGTACAACTGACGCCGGTGTCAACCTACTAAAGAACATATTTAACGCCTGGGAGGAAGCCCAAGATGCCATTGGAATCTTTTGCGAACTCTCAAAGGCGTTCGATTGCGTTAACCATGATACCCTTTTGCTGAAGCTCGAGCACTACGGTATTAGTAAAACATCTCTTGCTTTATTAAAATCATACCTGATAGGAAGACAGGCTAAAGTTCATGTTAACGGCGTAAACTCATTGGGGTCTGAAATGACAATGGGCGTGCCTCAAGGTTCGATATTGGGTCAATTTCTATTTCTAGTTTACATAAATGATTTACCTCAATTACTACAAAATCAACCGAGGATGGTGTTATTTGCAGATGACACCTCATTGATCTTTAAAATAGACAGGCGGTCACAAAATCTTGACGACGTAAATAGCTCTATTATTCAGATTCAAAATTGGTTTACAGTAAATAATTTGGTATTAAATGAAAAAAAAACCAAATGTATTAGATTCAGTTTACCAAACGTTAGAAGTAGCAAATGTGACATCATATTGAATGGACAAAAACTGGAATTTATTAATCAAACGGTTTTCCTAGGAATCACGCTAGACGAGAAATTACAATGGGGACCTCACATAACATCAATTGCGGGACGGTTAAGCTCAGCAGCTTATGCTGTTAGAAAGATAAGACAGTTGACAGATATAGAAACTGCGCGATTGGTCTACTTCAGTTACTTTCATAGCATTATGTCGTATGGTATTCTACTGTGGGGTCGGGCTGCTGACATTGAATCCATTTTTATTTTACAGAAGAGAGCTGTCAGAGCCATTTATAATCTACCTCGTCGCGAATCTCTTAAGGAATTATTTAAAAGGATTAATATTATGACAGTTCCTTGCCAATTTATTTATGAAAATATTATGTATGTTAGAAAAAATCTAAATCTTTTTAATAAAATAAGTGATAGACATAATATTAATACTAGAAATAAAGATAAAATAGCTCAACCATATTATAGGTTGTCTAAAGTAAATACATCTTTTATGGGGTACTGTGTTAAATGTTACAATAAAATTCCTTTTGATATATTAAAATTAAATGAAAGGAAATTTAAGACACACATTAAAAGTACACTTTGCAAACAAGCATATTATAAACTGGAGGATTATAATCAAGATAAGAATGCTTGGAAACATGCTGGTCCTGGGGGCCAACCACAAGCTCTTAAAACAATATTATTCTAATATTACTTTGCCTTCCACACTGTTGGATTTTCAACGCTCGGACGTTGCGCCGAAAGTTGAAAATGCAACAACAGAAATTACAAAGTAATATTAAAATAATATTGTTATAAGAGATGGCGGTAGGCGCCCTGCTCCATGGGACAATGACACATTCTAGACAAAATCAAACTGGTTATTAATTATTTTTTTTTGTTTTTCATTTTTTTTAATACTTAATTTTGTTTTATTTTTGATTATTGATTTTGAAGTGTGTTATAGATTGCGCGGACTCACACACTATTTCATGTTGGTTGAGATGTTATGAGTGGTCGTCCGTAGTTCCAATATTTGTAAACACGTGAAAACTATGTATATTTGAAAATATTTTAACTTTAAATTCTTAATTTGTGCCTTTTAATTATTATGATTAATTAGTTTTTTTTTTATAGGGTACATACATTGCTTTCACGTGCCATGTCGTGTATGATTCTGTAAACAAATGTTGTAAACATTGATTTTAAAAGAGTACGTATGGAGTTTCTTGCCCATTCTTTTCCATACAAAACTACCTTTTGGAAGGGGCAACTAGATTCATTCTATTTTGTTTTTTGTATTTGACGTTCAAAAGTGCCTTATTGGCCTAATTGAAATAAATGATTTGACTTTGACTTTGACTTTGCTACTACTTAAAATGAAAACTCGCGGCTGCTACAGAAACATCTATAATCTTGTTTGCTCTTACTTTATAAATGGCTCCGCGAAGCTCAAACTTGGACATCATTCCGCGTCGAAGCCACTAACTATGGGATGCCCTCAGGGTTCGGTTCTCGGTCCTTATTTATGGAATTTAGGTTTTGACGATTTTCTCGCGATTCCACTTCCATGCGGCTGTTCACTAACCGGTTACGCGGACGACGGCCTTCTGCTTATTCAGTCAAGTACTCGGGCTGGGCTTGAGAATTTGGCTGACACATGCCTACGTTTAATATCTCAGTGGGGTGTTCGAAACCGTTTGACCTTTGCACCGCAAAAAACCTATCAGCTAATTCTAAAAGGTAATCTTAAATCATGGCCTAGTATTAAATTTAATAACGTTTCAGTTAAACGTAAACAATCCGTGTGCTACCTTGGTCTGGTCTTAGAAAAGAACTTTTCATTTATTGACCACATTAAAACAGTAGGAGAAAAAGCCAAAAAGAACTTTTATGCCTTAACGAGAATTTCTAAAGCTACCTGGGGCCTATCTTTCTTAACTCTAAAAACTATTTATGGGGCTACTTATCTAGGTTGTATGTGCTACGGTGCACCTGTTTGGGCCGATAGGGCCACCATAGGGGCGGTACGACGTAAATTGCTTCAAAGTCAACGGTTAGCTTTAATATTTTTATGTAAAGCGTATAGGACCGTTAGTACTGAAGGCCTACCAGTACTTGCAGGTGTACTTCCAGTCGATCTCGAGGTGCAGCGACGTGCTGCAATGTACTATTCCGCACGAGAGACCATGGACGCAAACTTTCTGACACAACGTGACCGTGCTAAGATCTCTAGATTATTTAAACCGCAGGCTGACGTTTGGGAGGAACTTTTAACCGAATGGCAATGTAGGTGGGATAATTCTATCAAGGGCCGGCACCTGCATCAGTTCTTTCCATCCGTTCGTGAGCGGCTGGCCAGAACATGGCTGGAGGTGGACCACTGTGTTGCCCAATTTCTCACAGGTCATGGTAACTTTAAGAGTAAATTATTTTCTTTCAAGCTTGTTGCTTCTCCTTTGTGTCAATGTTCTACATCTGACTGTGAATATGAACAATCTGCTCATCACATCTTATGGGAGTGTATTCTTTGGCAGAATGAACGCAATATTATGCTAGATAGTGTACAGGCTACATCCGGTGTTGTTTATTATGCGGACCTTGTAGAAACTAGAACTAATTTCCGTGCATTCAAGCGTTTTTGCCATACCTATTACTGGAATCAAAAGTAACAGCTCACATTAGGACCCATTAATTTTGTAATAATTGCAATCCGTGGTGCTTGGCAATCTGGGCTTTTCCCAGTTGCAAACGTCCCTTTGTGCCTATTGGCCTAGTTCTGTTCTGTCTCCTGCTTGTATGGAGGGAAGTGGAAACTATTATTTTTCTTACTCCTCCGCTATTCTTTTCTGATTAATTTCGTTGCGGGACCCAAGACAGTTAATCGTTTCTCTGGGACTCGTCGAGCTTCATTGCCTCGACGCTTTTCTGGTGGCCTCCACTGTTGATTCTGGCTTTCAGGAGTTGCAGTGGGTGGGAACAGTGTGGCGGGCTTGTCCCAAAAAAAAAAAAAAAAAAGTAGAAAGGAGTGGTCAGGACCACCGCGTATTCATATTTTAAGATATATTAGGAGAATTGACTGCCTCGTTGGTCTAGTGGTCGCAAGCGCGACTGCTGTGCATGAGGTCTTGGGTTCGATTCCCAGGTCGGGCAAAGTGTTATTGGGTTTTTCCATCAGGAATTTCTCAGTAGCAACCTCGGAGTCTGGATGTGTGCCCGGTAGATGGCAATAGGCTCGCCTCCTATTACATGGGACTAAAAACATAACTGGCGAAATGTGGGTGTACTAATGGGTACACCTCTGCCTAACCCTTCGGGGATTACAGGCGTGATGTTATGTTATGTTATGTTTATTAGGAGAATTTTCGATAAGAACGACATGACAGTCATATTAAATGATTATCAATTCGCCTTCGAGCGGATAGCCGGCGTTCGACGAATGGTGAACAACATTAAAAGTAAGTACTACTGGCCAGGACTAGAACATGACGTCAGAAATTAAGTAGCTAAGTTCACTAAGTGCCAGGTGATGAAACATTAACCCAGTTGCAAGGAACCTATGGTGATAACAACCACGGCAAATTCAGCGTTTGAAAAGATCTTTCTAGATCTTGTGGGACCCCTGGACAGTGATGATGAAGGTAACCAGTACATATTAACCCTTCAGTGTGAACTTTCAAAATATGTGGAAGCTAACCCTCTACCAACAAAGGAGACAACTGTAGTAGCGAGGTCTTTAGTAAGTAATTTTATTTTAAGGTATGGCGTACCGAAAGCAATAGCAACTGATCGTGGTACTGAATTCCTGTCTTCCACCATGACGGAAGTATGTAAGTTATTGGAAATAGAAAAAAATAACTCCACAGCCTATTACCACCAAAGCATAGGAGCTTTAGAAAACACACACAAAAATTTACGTAATTTCTTACGTATCTAATGTGAGGAAAACTCATATACTTGGAGCCATTGGCTTCCCTTTTGGTGTTTTTCTTTTAATACTACAGTTCACACTTCAACTAATATACACCGTATGAACTCGTATTCGGTAAGCCATGTAATATTCCAAGTAGGTTAAAAGATGATCTCGAACCATTGTATAATGTAGAAAATTACGCTTTAAAATTAAAATATAGACTCCAGTTAGCACATAAGGATGCGAAGAAAAGATTAATAGATGACAAGTAGGGGAGCGGGGGGCACGTTGTTACAGGGGTAAGAAGTTACACGCGTTTTTTACCGGGATTTTAAACTCTTTGATGGACATAATTGGACTCATTTGTTTTCTTATAACATCGTGCATTAAATAAAAACAATCAGTGACCCGCCAAGCGCTGAGTTGCTAGGTTGTGTGCGTGTGTCCCGATTTCAACCAAGTAAGTAAAAAAATCCTTTACGAAATTTTTGATTCCTGATGACTATATTTTTTATTTTGTCAAAATTTTTAACCTTGAACGTTCATAATATATCTACCTTTAATTTACAATATCGTTTTATTCTACTACCGATATCCATTAATAATGACTTCACTTTATATTAAAAAACGTGCCATGGGGCAAGTAGTTACAATTATTTGGGGTAAGTTGTTACATGTAACAACTTACCCCAAAAATATTATCATATCTGGTATTGTACCGTTCGTTTTCTTATTTTAAAAATTCTACATATTCTTTGTTTTTTCCAGAATGAGAAACTATAAAAGAAAAACAGAAAGAGGTACAACTAGTAAAGAAGTTTATGAATTTGCTGCAGCAGAAGTACTGCAGAATAAAACGAGCATTCGTAAAGCAAGCGAGATGTTTAATTTGTGTCCGATGTCCTTATCCAGGTATGTCAGAAAAACCAAAAACAACGAAAGTTGTTCATTGGGTTACGTTAAACCTAGATTGGTATTCTCAGAAGAAACAGAACATAAATTAGCTTCTTATCTACTCAAAAGTTCAGAAATATATTTTGGTTTACTACCAACAGAAGTACGCAAACTAGCTTATCAATGTGCTCTAACACTCGACTTAAAGAATCTTCCCCCCAGCTGGCATAAAAATAATATGGCTGGGCCGGACTGGTTTAAAAATTTTCTTCGTTAAAGATTTTCTTGACAAACTGCAAGGCTTGTTCCAAAAATATGAATTCACTGCTTCAAGAATATGGAACGTTGACGAAACAGGTGTCACGACAGTACAGAAGCCTAAAAAAATAGTTGCTGCCCGGGGTCAAAAACAAGTCGGTGCGATCACATCTGCCGAAAGAGGGACACTTATTACTCTTGCATGTGCCATAAATGCTGCTGGGAATTCAGTTCCGCCGATGTTCGTGTTTCCCAGAATGAGATACACGGATCTTTTTCTTCGTACTGGACCAGTAGATGCGATTGGAGCGGGCAATTCTTCGGGATGGATGACAGAAGTAGAATTTTTAAAATTTATGGATCATTTCATTCAACATGTCAAGCCTTCTGCTGAACAGCCCGTTCTGCTCCTTTTGGATAACCACAGCTCGTATGTAAATTTTCATGTCGTTGAGAAAGCCAAAATAAACAACATAATCATGCTGTCATTTCCACCGCACTGCTCTCACAATTTACAACCATTAGATGTAGGAGTTTATGGTCCTTTTAAAAACCACCTTAATCGAACACAGACAGCCTGGATGTATAATCATCCAGGAAAAACCATGACGATTCATGATCTTCCTGCCGTGGTGAAAGATTCACTACCTTTGGCCCTAAATCCTGCAAATATCATGAGTGGATTCAAATCAACAGGGATATGGCCCTTCAATCCTGACATTTTTCAAGACAGTGACTTTGCACCTTCTTATGTCACTGATCGCCCTAATCCAGAAACAGATTGTCCCATGACTTCGCAGAACATCTCCAATTTGACATCGCAGAACATCTCCAATTTGACACTAGACCTAGAAAATCCAGAATTGTTAGATTCTGCACCTCAACTGAACATAAGCATCACTAAAATCATACAGGCAATAGAAACAGCAACAAATCCAATGCCTGACACTACTAGAAATATTCCTGTTTCACCTTGTCCAAATCCCGTTAATTCGCAAGATACAGAATGTTTGACTACATCACTGACTCCAGATTTGGCAAGTTTTCAAAAAGAAAATGAAATAGAATTATCGATACCAGGTCCATCTGGTATACAAAGTAAATTTGAAAATTTTTCACCTTCAAAAATAAGACCCTTTCCTAAAGCAGCAGCTCGAAAACAATCTATCAACAGTCGTCGTAAACGCAAATCCGCTGTGTTAACCGACACACCTGAAAAAGACTCATTAAAAAAAGAGTATGAAGAAAAACTGGCAAAGACCAAAAAAACGTGTGACAAAACTAAAGGAAAAGGCAAAGGTAAAGGAAAAGGAAAAGGTAAAGGAAAGTCCTCGAAAATGAGCGAAGAAGGAAAAGAAAAGGTGAAGAAAAAAATTTTGGTTGCCGATTCAGATTCTGATACTGATGAATGGTTTTGTTTAGTGTGTAGCGAAAGTTATAGCACCTCGATAAAAGAAAATTGGGTAGAATGTTTACAATTCAAAATGTGGGCCCATGTCAAATGTGTAACGGGAAATGTTCGCTCATTCATTTGCATTAATTGCAATTCTGATGAAGACTGATTTAATATTTGTATGTGATATTGTTACCTACCTCTATAAAAATTACTATATATCTTTCTATAATCTAAGTCCCTTAAAAATGTTAGAATCCAAAGTATTTAGTTTGCCAAAAGTTTATTAAAATAACTAATTAAGAAGTGAAAGTGAATAATTTAATTACTACAAGTTGTTATTTGCAGACTAAGTCTGTGTTTTTATATAAGATTTAAAAATGTTCCCGCCGAAGTGATTTTCTACAAAAAAAAACTTAAATAATTACCATAATAGATATTATAATTACTCATAAATGTTAGACTGTATAAAGTTATCTCTATTGTTTATATCGTTTTGAAATACTAATAAAAAAATATATATCACTGATGATTTTGTTTATTTATCTACCGTAACATCGTGCCCCGATGATGTAACAACTAGCCCCAATTCCGGGGTAAGATGTTACAATCTACTTGTTTAGTTAAATACTCCATTGTGAAAAAATTACATAAATTTTAATAATTTTTCAGTCATATTTTAATTGCTAAATAGACATACTAACATTACAACTAATTAAATGTATAATTTATTTGATAGCTTTTTTCATATTAACAACTATCTAAAAATTGTAACAACGTGCCCCCCGCTCCCCTAGAAGAGAAAGGTCATTTATGATAGAAATGTAAACCCTGTTAGTTATAAGAAAGATGATTTAATTTTAATAAGGAGTGAAAACACTAATAAAATGAACAGATTGTACAATGGACCGTATGTTGTGGTTGAAGAAGTTGGACCTAATGTTAAGATAATAAAAAATTGTAACGTGGAAACGGTTCATAAAAACCGTACAAAACCATATATAGTTTAAGGTAAATAAGGTAAAAACAGGAATGGAAAAAAAAAATGTTTAAGTAGTAGTGTAGTATAAGTTTATTTTTATTTTTTTTTCCCTTTTAAGGAGGGTGATGTAGTGTGTAACATTAAGAGTAGGTATACCATGTACGTAGATTAGCGCAGCAGTCAATAAATATACATCGTACAGAACAGACGCCTTTTAATTCACTCACAAGCAAGTCCCTCTACACAACGGCGATTAGAAAATATCATCAAGTCGATGTAAAATATGATAACTATTGAAATCTTCTTCTTCTTATCGTGTGGGTAGTAAGGCCTTACGACCCTACACACCCTAGTGTCAGAGTTTCTAAACCGCCTCAAGGGCCTCTGACATGGTTTGAGCGGAACAGTAAGTCCCGGTTTCCTCACGATGTTTTCCTTCACCAATGCCAGTGATGTCCAAGATAAACTTTAGAAAGTACATATGAATTGAAAGATTCACATTGGTACTTGCCCGGATTTGAACCCACAACCTCAAGCATGAGAGGCGGGCGCCTTAACTACTGGGCCATCACGACACAATAATTAGTACGAGGTCTGTTCAAAAAGTAAGGTGAATTTTCAAATTTCACGGGGTACGTACTTACTAAATTCGATTATCGTTTTTTTTTTCATATTGATACACTCGTCTCAAACATATGTTCACAGTTTTAGCTTATATATAACATTTTTTTTGTGAGAGGCATAAAAGTTAGAAGTGTTTTGCGTGTTCGGCGATTTTCTGCTGTGCCGAGCAATCATGGACGTGTGTTGATACAAAAATGTTAGGTTTAAGTTCAAACACATGTACATTTGTGAGTGAGGCTCATGGTCAAAGAGGTGGTTGGAGCACTGCGTAGTGACAGAAGCGGCAGTGGCCACAGTCAGGAATCTGTTTGTGGATTATAACGACGGTCCTACCTAGTCCTACATAGTCCTACGTACATAAAGACATGTCAAAAATGGCTATTTTTTTTTTATTGCTTATTGACTTCAGATTTCCCATATGCACATACCTATAGATTTTTTTTTTACATTATGTATTTAACTCAATTTGCAAATCGTATAAGAGTACAAGTATTATAATAACAACGAATAAGTGTCGTAGATACGGATATCCTTACGTATCGTTTCGTACGGTGTTTAAAAATGCGCGCCACTCGGTACAAACGCGGTCATGTTAGGCGCTTTGCACACGGAGCAACTTTTGCAGCAACTGGCAACTGGCAACTTTCTGGCAACTCGCTGTTTACATGTAATTTAATTGGACTGCGCACACAGAGCAACTCAAGTTGCGAGTTGCGGCAATCGTCAACAGTTTCCAACTATTCAACGCAACTGTCAAATATTCGATTTCACACCCTCCCTCCCTCGCCCTGTGCCCGGCATAGTGTTGCCATTAACTTAGTGGTTTTCCCACTAAGTAAACACTTGTTTTTGGGGTAATGTGTAAAATTTATAATAAAATACTTCTTGATATTCCCCAACTAAATGAGAGAAAATTTAAACCATGCATAAAACGCACACTATCTAATCAAGCATTATTATAAGTTAGATGATTATATCACGGACAAAAATGCTTGGCTAAATGCTAGTCCTGCTCCACAGCCACTCGGGCTCACTAAATAGGATTGTTTTTTAAGAGAATGATGTTTCTTACCCTCTTTTTTGTCGACCTGAATAACTTGTACCGTTATCAGTATGATTACTTTTTCTTTTTTTACATACCATAGTAATCTAACGGATAAGTACACTGAAAGTGTTAGTATTGTAAATTTATTTCAATTTTGTTTTTGAAAACCATCAACCTAAAACTTGCCCACTAAAAAATCCACAAGCCACCAGATACAAATTCTGACCACCAGAAGGTGGTCCCAATCTACCAGATCTAGTGGTAATACCGGAAAGTTTGCAACACTGCAACTCGGCTAAAAAAGTTGCTTACAAATTGCCAAAAAGTTGCGGCAACCGGCAACTTTATGGCAACTAGCAACTTTTACAGGAAACTTTTAAAAAGTTGCCAGTTGCGTCAACTTAAGTTGCTCCGTGTGCAAAGCGCCCCATTCACGGGAGTTCCCCAATAAGACGAGTCGATGTTTGTTCGCGCTGTGAAATATTTAATGTTTTGACACAGTTTAGATTTAGTGGTGTGTTTTTTAGTTATAAGTATTGATATATTACCTGCAATAACATGAATAACAGTAGATCTAAGTTATTGGTGGATATTGCAAACACCAGAAATAATGTTTTATGTGTTTCTGAAGCGCAAGATTTAATAAATTATATGTATGAAGCTAATGAGGGTAAGTAGTAATTGAAATAAGTATACATTAAACGCTCAATGATATACAAAACCAATAGGAATATTTTTATTGTTTTTCTAACCTAAAGCAGTAGGATATCAGTGTAAAAGCGGTCATATCCGACATATCCACTTATACTATGTTATAGTCATTAAAATATATTTCGCAAAAAAATATATTAATATGCATAGTTCTTTAAAATACTATGCATATTAATATATTTTTTTATTCTTAAATAATCCTTTACGACGTTATCGAAGAATATAAAGTCATGTCCTACATGTTTGCATATACGTGTAACTATTAAATTTATTTATGGTTTTGTTTTCTTTTACGTTTACTAAACATTCATTTTTTCTTTTTAGAGACACGTCGTGTATGCTCCGAAAAAGATAATTCAATGGATCTTGAGGAACGGCAATTGGAGGTTTCTAACGATCGACTTTTGGAAGTTTATAACGACGAAAGACAAGCTGCCGAAGCACATAGTGATGGAGAACCAAATAATACATCAGCTAATATACTATCGCAAAGTAATTTAAATTATATTATTGATACGGTAGATGGAATTGAAAATTACTATCCTAATACGCCCATTTGTGAAAATGAAACACCACAACCATTATCTGATAATGATATTAATGAAGAATCTTTGGTTTCAACACCAATGCCAAGTCCATGCATGGCCTTTGGGGACACTGTAAATGAATATAACTATTTAAGCGAAACTACTGTTACCCTATCTGATGCAACCTTAAGATCAAGCCCGTTAGGATCCAGCGAAATGTCTGGTTCGTCAACACCGCACCAACGAAAAAAAAAGCGTCAGTATGTGAAAAAAGCAATAACAAGGAACAGAATTACTAATAAATCTAATTGGCTAGATGAAAAAAGGAAGACGCTTGTAAATTTAGGTGAAGCTCATACATCTCGATCCGGAAAACAACAAATGGCAAAACAAATGAAGGGTCCATGTCCATCTAGCTGTCGATTAAAGTGTTTTGAAAAGTTTGATGTGGTAGCTCGCCAACAGTTATTCAAAACATTTTGGAATCTCGGTGACCATTCTCAGCAGTGGTCTTTTATTGCGTCACATGTGAAAACAATAAGAAAAATGCAATGGACACAGGATTCCAAGAGGTTAAATGTTTATAAGTTTTTTTTGCCGCTTTTGTCTAGTATTGGCCACAAAGAGAACATTATGGTATGCAAAACCATGTTTAAAAATACGTTTTCAATAAGTAACACCTTTATACAATCTGCCATCGACAAGCATGATAAAAACACGGGTATATGTAGTAAGGACATAAGGGGCTTTCATTCAATTCATCCAACTATTATAAATGCGGCAATGAAAGAAAATGTAATTCAACATTTAAAATCTTTTGCGCCCATGGAAAGTCACTATACCCGCAAAGACTCAAATAAACAGTATTTAGATTGTGAATTGACTTTTAAAAAAAATGTACGACTTGTATACTGTATGGTGTAAAGAGCTGAATATAACTGAAAATATAGCTACTTCTGTAAGACAATACAAAGATATTGTTAACAATGAACTAAATATAGCTTTTCACATCCCTAAAAAAGACCAATGCGATCTGTGTCACGCAATGAAAAATAACACCTCGCCAACAAATGATGATAAACTAAAGCATAAGTCTCACATGGATAACAAAAAGCTTGCCAGACAATTGAAAAACGTTGATAAAATTGAAGCTCAATCAAATCCTTCTGATATTTGCACAGCGATGATTGACTTCCAAAAAATAAATAACACTCCACATGGCGAAATCAGTGTTCTGTATTACAAAAGGAAATTATCAGTATATAATTTTACAGTTTTTGATGCTGGGTTAAAGGAGGCTACGTGTTACATGTGGAATTAAACATTTGCTAAACGTGGCGCCAATGAAGTGGCAAGTTGTTTGTTTTCTTTCGTTAGCAACAAGGTTAAAGCTGGTGTCAAAGATTTAAGATTCTGGTCAGATAACTGTGCCGGTCAGAATCGCAATCGCATTGTTTTTTTATGTATTTGTATGTAAGCAATACATTTAAGGTAGATGTGTGCCATCGGTTCTTGGAAAAGGGCCACACCCAAAACGAGGCAGATAGCGTTCACGCATTAATAGAGCGAACAGCAAAAAATAAACTTATTTACATACCTGTTACGCAACGGTGTAACATAAGGATCGCTGATATTACGATTCGGTGTTATACATGGACTGTGGACAGCGTGACCTCGATATCGCCCATCGCAACAACTTACACGTGCTGCATACGCAGCACTTTGCAACCGTGGGACCGGACATCGGCGATGCCTTCTACGACTCCGCGTTTTACAGGCATTCTTGGTACATACATCGACCATTTATCACCTACATAATTTTACTTGTAATTTGTAATTTCTTTATTTCAATAAATTAGTTTAAAGTAAATTGTTTTTTTTTGCATCCTCCGGCTCCAGCTAACGTAATTGGCGCAGTCGGTAGGATACTCGCGGGCCGGTTCGCGAGAGTAAACTCATAGGATCGACCTTAGGATCGCGACTCGCGAGTCACCCGGGTGACTTTCAAGCACCGTACGAGTATCCGGATCTTCAGAAGCTGACGTCGGAAGGAGTATCCAGACATCGATACCGCAGAGGGACCAATTATGTTCATGTGAGTACTTTAGAATAGTTCTTGAGTTGCTCATCCTTATCCCTAAGTGTTAATCATAAAAATCCAAGATTTTCCATCCCAGGCAATCGAGGACCCCTAGGTTAGATAGATCGTCCAGATCATCATTATTAGATTCATTTAGGCAATTAGAAGATAGAGTAATATCCATAGAAATGTCGACGATAGACGAAATTTACAAGGCCTTACGCATAGTCCCCGAATTTGACGGGAACCCCAATGTGCTCACTAGATTCATTAAACTCTGCGACCAGTTAGTGCGAGCCTATGTAACAGCTGAACCGGGGCGTGAGTTAGTAAATTTGACTCTTTTGAATGGGATTAAACTCTCTCTCTCTCTTTTGGATTGCAAGGTCACTGGACCCGCAGCCCGGTTAATTAACACCAACGGCGTACCTGAAACTTGGGATGGCATACGTAGTTCTTTAGTTAACAATTTCTCTGACCAACGCGATGAGACCTCGCTTTACAATGACATGGCTCTATTAACTCAAGGCTCTTCCACGCCACAGGAATTCTACGAAAAGTGCCAAACTCTGTTTGCTACTATCATGACTTATGTATCACTACATGAAACCGTTCAAAGTACAATCGATTCGAAACGTTCCCTTTATAAAAAATTAACCTTGCAATCATACTTACGGGGGGCCTTTAGGCTCACGCATTAGATGCATGCGGCCGGACACAATCGAAAAAGCACTTGAGTTTGTTCATGAGGAGATGAACACTCTCTACTTACAACAGCGAAACGAGCATACACCGGCTAAAAAACCACAGCCCCAGGCACCGATCGAGCAGACCAAATTATTCCACCCTGTCATGCCGCACATTCCCATGCCCATGCAGAGGCCATTTAATTTTAATATGCCCGGTCCCTCTAGAACACACATAGCTATGCCACACCAATTGCAACGTCTACCGCAAATGTGGAGACCAGGTTTTAACCAGCCGCAACAGTTCCAACAGCAAGGCCCATCGCGTACGCAGCAGATATTCGGGGCACGTCCTTCTAACTATAATCCACAAAATAATTCATCTGGTAATAATCAACCTAAAGGGCCGAACGCAAATGATACACCAAAACCAATGAGCGGTGTATCTCATTTCGTACCGAGACAAATGCCATTCCGGGGTAACGACTGGACTAGGCAAGGAAACCCACCACCTTCTAATTACTTTAGGACCAGAGAAATGAATTTCAATGAATGCTTTGAGTATCCATATATGTTTGAACCCTATTGTGATAATAACTACGACGGTTGTCAGTATAACTTCTTTGAGCAACCAGACTATTTTTATTATGACGCTTTGAATGCATATATGAACCAGCAGTTAGGCTCGTCCCCAGAGGTAGGTCAGGCGATAACTGAAGGGAAATCTAATGTGGAGTCAGCGTCTTCCAACCAGGAAAATTTTCAGAAGAGTCCGACTACAAACGAATCAAAATAGAGGTCAATCTACAAACCCAACGTTACCTACCGTACATAGCAATTTCAGACCCACCGTTAAAATTATTAATCGACACAGGAGCAAATCAATCATTTATTAGCCCTGAAGCTGTTCAGAGGTTTTATCCACATCTACCATGGAACTATGACCCTTTCGAGGTAACAAATGTGCATGCAACTAGCCGTAATGATTACTCCATTAACCTACCTTGTTTTCAGGAAATAAACGACAATAACGATTTAACATTCTACATTTACAGATTTCACGATTACTTTGACGGCCTTATCGGGCTAGATTTGTTAAACAAATGGGAATCAAATATTGATCTTAAAAATAATAAATTAATTACAAAAGCTGCAGTCAACCCAATAGCCATGTACAATTCGCGTAATAGCAACTTATATGAAGATATTATCCCAGCAAATTCCTCAAAGTTAGTTAGAATCCCAGTTAATATACAGGATGGTGATGCCTTAATTCCTGATCAGATAATTTCAAATTGTTGCATAAACGAGTGTATTACGAGCGTCAAGAATAATCGAGGTTATCTAGAAGTTTTCAATCCAACTAGTAACGACTTAATTTTTTCTATGGACCAACCTATTAAAGCGGAAACATATAATATAGAATGTACTCACCAATCACCTCAATCTCGGGTAGAGGAAGTATTATCTCGGTTACGCACTGATCATCTAAATAAAGAAGAGCTTGCTAATTTGAAGTCCTTAGTTTCGCAATATGCCGATATATTTTATATAGAGGGAGAACCACTTACCTTTACAAATAAAATAAAACACAGCATACGTACCTCAGATGAAGTACCAGTTTTTACCAAAGCTTATAGATACCCGTTCGTACATCGCGAAGAGGTACGCAGTCAAATTTCAAAAATGTTGGAACAGGGTATCATCCAACCTTCAGAATCAGCTTGGAGCTCACCCATTTGGGTAGTCCCAAAAAAAACTGATGCATCCGGTAAAACCAAATGGCGAATTGTAGTGGATTTCAGAAAACTGAACGAAAAAACAATCGATGATAAGTACCCTATCCCGAATATAACTGATGTGTTAGATAAATTAGGCAATTGCCAATATTTTACGACTCTCGACCTCGCCAGTGGTTTTTATCAAGTCGAGATGAACCCAAACGATATTCCAAAAACTGCATTTAATGTAGAACATGGCCACTTTGAGTTTTTACGCATGCCAATGGGACTAAAAAATTCCCCATCAACCTTTCAAAGGGTTATGGACAATGTGCTTAGGGACCTCCAAAATTCAATTTGTCTTGTATATCTAGATGACATCATCGTATTTAGTACTAGTTTACAGGAACATATAATAAATTTGGAAAAGGTTTTTAAAAGACTCAGAGATTCGAACTTCAAAATACAGATGGATAAGTCGGAATTCTTAAAGCTGGAAACAGCGTATCTCGGACATATAATCAGTAAAGACGGCATTAAGCCGAATCCCGATAAAATTTCAGCTATCCAGAAATTCCCACTTCCCAAAACAGCCACGGAAATTAAAAGATTTTTAGGGTTACTAGGATACTACAGGAAGTTCATTCCCGATTTCGCCAAAATCACGAAACCAATGACCCAATGTTTAAAGAAAGGTTCAAAAATAACTTGTGACGATACCAACTATACAAATTGCTTCGAAAAATGTAAAACACTACTTACCAACGATCCGATTTTACAATATCCCGATTTTAATAAAGATGTTCTGCTCACAACAGACGCATCAAACTTAGCCGTAGGGGCCGTACTCTCTCAGGGGCCTATAGGTTCAGACAAACCTATAGCCTATGCTTCGCGCACGCTAAACACAAGCGAGATCAATTATAGTACGATAGAAAAGGAGCTTTTAGCTATAGTATGGGCAACCAAATATTTTCGGCCATATCTATTCGGACGTAAATTTAAAATCATAACAGATCACAAACCGCTTCAATGGATCATGAGCCTCAAGGAACCTAGCTCGAGACTAACTCGTTGGAGACTCAAGCTCAGTGAATATAATTATTCAGTAGTTTATAAGCAGGGCAAAAGCAACACAAATGCCGATGCTCTGTCGCGAATCGAAATTAACAACGAAGAAACGAGCTCCATCATAGTTAACGTATCCGAAAAGCCACCCTCTGTACTGGGCTCGTCCACTCTCACAGCTCACACTAGTGCCGAAAATCCAATATTGGAAATACCGATTTCGGATGACCCCCTAAATAAATTTAACAGGCAAATATGTTTTACAGTAGTAGGCGACATAAAGAAACGCCCAGCAGTTTCCAAGCCATTTGAGACTCATACCCGTACCTCTATCCAACTCTCTGAATCGAACCTAGAGGAGGACGTGATAAACGCAATTAAAGAATTCGCAAACCCGAAAGTTAAGACTGGCATTATAATACACCCCCCATTAGCTATGTATAAAATAGTTCCAATAATACAAGAAAAGTTCAAGAGCTCCGCTATGAATCTTGTTTTGACTAAAACCGAGGTAGAAAACGTAAAAGAATATCTCAGGCAGCAAGAGATCATTCAGAAATACCACGAAGGTAAAACTAATCATCGCGGTATAACTGAGTGTTACCTAGCCTTATCCCATAGATACTATTGGCCAAAAATGAAGGACCAAATTTCAAGATACATAAATGAATGCAATATATGCGGGCAAGCCAAATACGACCGAAATCCTATAAAACAAAGATTCTGCATAGTACCACCACCGGCAAAACCGTTTGATGTAGTTCACTTAGATTTGTTTACGGTCCAAAACGAAAAATACCTGACTATCATTGATGCCTTCTCTAAATACGCTCAGGCATACCATCTTAGAGATGGCACAGCAGTTAGTGTAGTTCAAGCCTTTTTAAAGTTTTGCTCCCATCATGGCGTTCCGGTATCAATAGTCACAGACCAGGGACCCGAATTCACTAACCAACTATTCACCGAATTTACGCGCGTCCATAAAATTATACATCATAAAACCTTGGTCCATACTCCCAACGATAATGGGATGATAGAACGCTTACACTCCACTTTAATAGAACACTTGAGAATCCTTAAACTACAACACCGTAGCGAAGCGATTGTTAACCTAATGACATACGCCCTATTAGCTTACAACAGTAGCATACACAGCTTCACGAAATGTAGACCACTCGAAGTAGTTACCGGTCATACGGACCCTCGCGATCCCTTAGATATAGACTTATCCGTGCACTTGCTGCAGCAATATATGCAAGAACACCGAGATAAAATGTCTAAGGTATACGAGACAATTAGCGAAACATCCCTGCATAACCGCACAGAACTAATCGAAAATAGGAACCGAGATAGGGAGCCTGAAAAGGAATACGAGCCAGACCAACAGGTATTCGTTAAGAATCCACTAGCTAGCAGACAAAAACTCGCACCTCGTTACACACATGACATAGTATTAGCTGACCTGCCCATTCATATATACACAAAAAAGAAGCGTGGTCCCGTTGCCAAATCACGTCTTAAACGAACACCTAACACGAAACAATTGTTGCAGAATACCACTGACGATATTGCTACACCTGGTCCAAGCGGAGGACATATTACTTGAGCCTCTAGAAGACGGACCCGGACTACTCCCTTTCAAATTGGGACCCACAAAAATCGTGTCCCATTATCATTCCTTCCTCCTACACATAGATTTAGAAGATATCCAGTCAAAAGTTGACTTAGTTAAATCGCAATTAAGTGAATTTAGGCCACTAATTAATAATAAAACACTGTCACTCTTTGAACCCCATATAAGTTACCTTGGGGACAAACTTGAAAAGATATCCATACAATTAGGAAGCTTTAAACCTAGCCGTGTTAAACGAGGCCTCATTGATGGATTAGGATCAGTTATAAAAAGCATCTCGGGAAATCTAGACTACACAGATGCAATCAAATATAATAACGCCATCCAAGTTCTAGAAGGTAATGACAATAAGCTGGAAACGGAACTTAATCGTCACATAAGCTTGACTAACGAATGGATGTTAGAGCATTCTAATGTATTAAAAAATATAGTAGACAACCAGAACACTATTGCCAGTAAACTTAACCAAATCATAAAACAAGACGCATCCAAACAGGCAGATCTAGTGACGTATGCCCATTTGGCACAACACCTACTTATTTTAAACGATAATATAGAGACATTATTGGACGAGTTAAATAAAATAGAACTTATGGTAGCTTTTACGCGTGCCTCCAGCACTACCCATTCTATGATAAGTTTAGGTAATCTTAGAGATATGATAGGAAAATTAGGGTTATTATACTCAAAAGACGAAGTCATCGACATCGACCTTCGAGAGTACTATAATATTTTAAAATTAGGTTCGTATTATATTGATAAGAAAATAGTAATAGTCATAAAGGTGCCGATTGCCTTACCCAGAACCTACATCCTATATAAACTGTCCATAATTCCTAACAAAAATAATATGGCCCTTATACCTAACTCACCTTATATAGCAATTCATGAATCATATTCTATGTACATAGAGACAGAATGTCCGAAGCTTAACTCATGGTACCTCTGCGAAGAGAAAATTGGTTTCAAGATTATAGACAAGCCGGACTGCGTGCAGCAGCTCATAACTCAACAGCATCTCAACTCCTGTACGTTAACGCCAGTCACTCCACACAAGCAAGCCCTGGAACAACTTGACGAACAACATTATACACTAAGCTTCCCAATACCTGCAAAAGTACAGATGTCATGTGGACAGGAAGAATTCAGAACACTTCAAGGAAGTTATTTGGCTACAATACCGCAAGGCTGCCTGATAAGAACCACCGAATTCACTATCGCTAACATTGACAACCGAATTAAGGGACATGTACTTAGAATACGAACACTATGGAACCAGAACACTACATCAAAAACTGAAGAATCATTGATACAGCTTAATTCAATCAACCTCGAGAACCTCCACGAGAGCTACAAGAAAGTCTCAGTACAGCCTCCAATAAGACTTAACAAGATATCAGATGGAAGCCTCTACCACACTACCATACCGGTATACCTATTATTGTTTAGTGCAGGTGTACTTGCCATTGCTCTTATATACCGGCATCGAATAGGAAATAAGGATAAGAAGATCGACCCTACATCCATAGAAATGAACGCAGATCAAGAGATTTATGCTGAACCGGAACCAAGAAGGAATATTCATCCAGCTGGAATCAAGATAGACCCCAGTCATCTCACAGCAACATTTTTAACGACAGTTAAGAAATAGTTGCTGTTCTACGGGGGGAGATGTTACGCAACGGTGTAACATAAGGATCGCTGATATTACGATTCGGTGTTATACATGGACTGTGGACAGCGTGACCTCGATATCGCCCATCGCAACAACTTACACGTGCTGCATACGCAGCACTTTGCAACCGTGGGACCGGACATCGGCGATGCCTTCTACGACTCCGCGTTTTACAGGCATTCTTGGTACATACATCGACCATTTATCACCTACATAATTTTACTTGTAATTTGTAATTTCTTTATTTCAATAAATTAGTTTAAAGTAAATTGGTTTTTTTTGCATCCTCCGGCTCCAGCTAACGTAATTTACCAGATGGCCACACACTGGTACACACTGGTTCGTTGAGCGAAACAGAATGGTTCACCTTATACAGTGGTAGAAGTGAATCAAGATTTAGTTTTGGATTTCAAAGCTTGGCTACATACTAAAAACTGGATAAAAGATACAAATTCTGAGAAAATTTCTTGGAATAAGTGAAGGGAAGTAAAAGTGCAAGGGAAAATCCAGACATTATTGAATTTAAGTACGATTTTTTTGAAGAAAATTATAGAAAATTGAACTGTGGCAATAATTTGAAATTGACTAAAGGGAGGAAAAAGAAAGAGCAAGAACTGATACTAGAGAAGGTGTACAATAATCCCATTCCTATCACTGAAGTAAAATATAAAGATTTAATTAGGTTATGCGATACAATGATTATTCCAAAAAAGTATCATGACTTCTATATTAATCTTAAGCATAGTAAGGACACGGGCGCCCGGATGCTGGAGGTTCCCGGAGCGGCCAGTGGCCCCATCGCCGACGCTCTGGCTGAAAGGCTCAGGGCGTCCCTGGATGCGGAGGAGGCCCGAGTGTCCAGGCCCATCAAGTGCGCCGACATGCGCATAATGGGCCTGGACGACTCCGTAACGGAGGTCGACCTGAGGGCCGCCGTCGGCAGGACGGTGCGGCTGCTGGCAAGCCGGCCGATCACCGGGCAGGAGGCAAGGCCTGCGCCCCACCCGCCAAGGCCAGGGGTAGAGGTAGGCCCTCCGCTGCCGCCGCCACTGTCGCCGCCGTCGCCTGAGGGCCCTGGAGGAGGATGTAATGGAGGGCTAGTCACGGCCCCATTACGCCTCCTCCAGGCTACCATACCCAATATCAACCACATACCCCCCCAATATCAACCACTGCGCCGCCGCTCAGGATCTCTTGGTCCAGAGCATGGCGCAGTGGCTGATCAACATCGCGGTGGTCGCCGAGCCGTACTTTGTCCCACCCAGGGATGACTGGGTGGCGGACCTCGACGGCTCGGTGGTCATAATCGCGTCGGCCGCCGCCGGTACCCCGTCTCTCGAGAGCGTCAAGAGAGGACGGGGCTGTGTGGCAGCACGGTTCGGGGAGATCGCCGTGGTAGGCGTTTACTTCTCCCCGAACCGAACTCTCGCCGAGTTGCACGTCTCCCATAGGCAGCGTTCCCACTACGCCGGACCGGCAGATCTGCCGAAAACCGGACACCGGACAGAGTGTTCACATTACATCGGATCCCGGAAGAAATTCAGACAGTCAAGTTTACCTCAGTTGAATTTGGACCTGCGCGCACAATGGACGACGAAATTGTTGTGTTGTGGTGGTAACTTAATAGAAGGCAAAATAAAAGAAAACATTGGGTACACCCTATTTTACGGTTTCAGTATTAAACATACTTCACGCCATGCTGCTAACTTTAAGTTTTTGTCTTTATAGACGTCTTCGGTCTTATCCCATAGAACAGGTCTCTCTTGGACAAGCGTAATTAAAGTTTCTGCTTGAATATCCATGCTTAACGTCTACTTTTACCAGAAAATGCGAGCCGAATGACGTAAGTGGAACACGGGTGGGGCGAGGGGAGCACGAGCGGGACGAGCGGGGGACAGATACCGGCACAAACTCGTTCACATTACTCCGGGCCCGGTTGTACTACCGGCAATTCGTAGTGATAAAACGCTCGGTAAAAATGCCGGGCTCGGCAAAAATGCCGGACCCGGGATAATGTGAATCTATACTAATATTATAAAGAGGTAAAGTTTGTTTGTAAGTTTGTATGTTTGTAAGTTTGTTTGTAGGGGGTAATCTCCGGAAGTAATGAACCGATTTTAAAAATTCTTTCACTGGTAGAAAGCTACATTATTCGTGAGTGCTATGGGCTATAAATTATAAAGATATCATGCATATTAGCCGAACTATCTCAAATTTTTGTATAGCCAGGCGGAAAAAAATTGCTCTTACAATAAAGTTATTTGCATGCGCTGCCTTAACAGTTGTATATAATTGAAAACAATGTATGGCAACCTAGTCCGCCTTTAATAGTTGACTCAGGCGCAAAACGTCTCTTTCGCAAAATGTCCCCTGGTCGTAAAACGTCTCTTTCGCAGAATGTCTCTTTCGTAAAATGTCTCTTTCGCAGAATGTCTCTTTCGCAGAATGTCTCTTTCGCAAAATGTCGCGCCAGGGACTTAAGAGTAAAACTTTGATTTTCAAAACAAAAAATCATTTATTAAAATTATAGTGCAATTATGATATTCAAATTTTGGTACTTAAATTTACTTAAGAATGTATTCCAAAAAATAAATATATATTTTGATACAGTTAAAAATAATATTTTGGTACAATTTAAAGTTCAGTGATGGCAACAAATATGTAGTATATATACACAAGGTAAAGTGACAATTATTAAAAAATGTACGGCTCATTAGCATAATGAGAGCGAATTAAAAATCGTTGCTCCTAAAACTCCAGTAGGCGCTCCAACATGCCCCCGGGTGTTGAAAGCTTTCCTTTCAACAATCAAACTCATTAATCGGAAGCGGACAGAGCTTACTGAACGATCGTCGGACAACTCCAGTGGAGGTTTTAATGTCTGCCACGCGACTAATTTGGTCGCAACCAGGGTGAACCGTCACAATCCGACCCAGTTTCTACTTCAAAAGTGGCAAATGATCTTCCTTCACTAGGACAAGTGACCCGATCTTCAGTGGGTTGTTCGAAATTTGCCACTTTGTCCGTTGCTGGAGCTCTCACACGTACTCCTGCCGCAACTGCTCAATACGGTGAAATCGACTGAGATGGTCAGTTTTGTGATCCTGGAGATTCTTCGTTGGCAAGGAAGTGAGTGGGCGTCCGATTAAAAAATGTCCGGGAGTCAAAGGTGTCATATCTTCGGGGTGTGATGACAAGGGCGTATGTGCTCGTGAATTTAAAATTGTCTAAATCTGAACTAAAGTTGAGTTCAACTCCTCGTAACTTAAGTGACAATTTCCCAGCACTCTAAGTAAATGAAACTTGGATGATTTAACTCCCGCCTCCCAAATGCCACCGAAATGTGGTGAGTAGGCAGGAATAAAATGGAAATCTATTCCTTCATTTGAAAGGTCACCAGATAACGAGTCGGCATTTTCCTTTAGGAACTTTGCAAGATCATTGTATGCACCAACAAACGTTGTCCCATTGTCAGAGAACATTTGAGTAGGCTTTCCCCGACGAGCTATAAACCTCCGTAACGCTAATAAATAACTATTGCTTGTCATGTCACCTACCAGCTCCAGGTGTATCACCTTAGTGGTGAAGCATATAAATAACGCGATGTACACTTTAACAACGCGATAACCTCTTCCTTGACGACTAACAGCTGAAATAGGACCCGCGTAGTCTACACCAACGTTTTCAAATGGAAAGCCTCCAGGTGAAAGGCGCTGCCGTGGCAAATTACCCATCAGAGGAGCTATAACCTGTCCTTTCATACGCGAACACCTAATGCAGCGACGATAACAAGCCTTTGCCAAATTACGGCCACCTATTGGCCGGTAAACCTCTTTAATTGAAGCTAATAATAATTGTGGCACTGCGTGCATAAAGTTGACATGTTCAGATTCGAATAATAATTTCGTAAAACGATGAATAGACTGTAATAAAATGGGGTGTTTTTTATCATAAGGGAAAGCAGAGTTCTCAAGACGACCCCCAACTCGCATAATATTAAATTCGTCTAAAAACACATTAAATTTAAGCCAACTACTCTTTTTAGTTAAACACTTATTTTTAATTAAAAGATTATATTCAATAAATGATTCCATTTGTGACACTCGAGTGATGACATTCAGTGCATTATATAACTCGGTCTGAGAAAGATGATTAGTTTTAGCAGGTTGCCGTTTGCATGCCTCAATGAATCGCAGCATATACGCAGCTGCACGCTTAAGCCGGTTTAAATTAGAAAATCTAATAAAGTTAATAAAATTATTAAGAACCTCGTCTACTTGCGCAATACACGACAACTCGGTACGTGTTTCCGGTAGTGACTCGAAGCTAACTGAAGTAGAAGGCCAGCTAACGGAAGGTTCCTTTAAAAAACTTGGGCCAGACCACCAAATATCCAGTGACTGAATAAACTCAACACTAACACCTCGTGAAATATGATCTGCTGGATTGTGTTCCGTGCCGCCATACACAATCACCGGTTTTATCGGTTATTTCACCTATGCGATTGCGAACAAATGTATGTAACTTACACGGCAACATCTTTAACCAACCTAATAATATTGTTGAGTCAGTCCAAAATACAGTACATGCCGCCTTAACCCGTAACGATTTCGTAACCTTTTCATAAAGCCTAGCACCTACCAAAGCGCCACAGAGCTCGAGCCTTGGAATAGTAGTAGCCTTAATGGGAGCAACTCGACTTTTGGCAATTAATAATCTAACCAAAACGTTGCCAGAAGGATAACACTACGGACGTACAAGCATGCACCATATGCCTTTTCTGAAGCATCAGAAAATATATGATATTCCAATCGTTCAAATGAATCGATCATAACACGGCGAAGGACGCGAATGTTATTAAGGTGACACAAATTTTTAACTACATCAGTCCAAATCTCTTCTATCTCCGGTGATAACGGCTCGTCCCAAGATAATTTATGTAACCATAATGTTTGCAAAAGCATTTTCATATTAATGACTACAGGAGAAACGAGTCCTAAAGGATCAAAAATTTGCGAAATTATGAAGAGCATGCTACGTTTGGAATTTGTCTTATCGATTGATGTACCGATGGGAAAACAGAGTACGTCAGTATCGGTTCGCCATCCTAATCCTAAAGTTTTACTAGGTTCAGTCCCACCTATATTCATATCTAGGGGCAATGTGGCAGATTCCGAGATTAGTCTCGGAGTCTGCGTTGATTCGTTAGACTTTCATTTTCTGAGTGGAAGGCAAGCCGAAGCGAGAACTAAAGTGAGTTTGTGACGTATGCCTTGTAGGTCATGCAGATCATCCCCATCACTCAAGAGGTCATCGACATAAAAGTCATGTATGATCATTTCAGCGATCCTTTTATCCTCACACTCAATACCTACTTGCTTAAGGCACCTGGTCGCAAGAAAGGGAGCACTTGAGGTGCCATAGGTAACTGTGTTGATCTGAAATGCGTTCAGTGAATCCTTCGGATTATCTCGCCAAATGATCCTCTGTAGGTGCCTATCATCAGGATGAACCACTATCTGCCTGTACATCTTCTCCACGTCAGCCATTAAAATGTACTTGTGTTGCCTAAACCGCAGAAGAATTGACAAAAGGTCATCCTGCACAGTAGGACCTACCATTTGTATACTGTTAAAAGTTACGCCAGTAGACGTTGGACTACTCGCATTGAACACAGCCCTTAATTTAGTAGTCGTACTTCTGTCGCGAATAACACCATGGTGGGGAATATAATGCTCATTATTGTCAGAAGTAAGTTGACACTCGGACATGTGACCCAATGTTATGTATTCTGACATAATTCGTTCTAATGAATAAAAACAGTGTTTAGCACGATGTAAAGAATTACCTAAAACAACCGGAGTATCTTCAGTGGAATTCTCCCACAGAAACGTCCATCTTTCAAACGTGTGGTATTTATCTTAAAATGATCCTCACACAATTTATGTTCCGGTGAATAAGTGGACCATTCAGTGGCATCCTCTAAACTCCAAAAGCATTCTAGCTGATGTTGAATCTGCTCATTAAACCTATCTGCGGTGGCCGAATTAAGCTGCACGAAATTACAGACAGGGTTTGATGAACTAGGAACATAACTATTAAGCGGACCAGAAACTATCTAAAACTAATGTGAGCAAAAGAGTCACCTGGACGTTGCGATCGCTTTATAGATTGAAAAATGTTCTTCCATCACACATAAAGGCAATGCTAGTACAGTCCCTGATCTTTCCCCTACTCGATTATGGTGATGTGTGTTACTATGACCTGAATGCAGATCTCCTCAATAAATTAGACCGACTTCTTAACAACTGCATTCGATTCGTTTTTAATCTCCGTAAGTATGACCATGTGTCCGCGCATCGGTCACTCTTAAAATGGTTACCCATCAGACAGCGCAGAGCGTTAAGGGCTTTAACAACCTTATTTTCTCTTCTAGACAAACCTAGTTCTCCTTCTTATCTGACTTCTCACTTTCAATATTTATGCTCTGCGCACAGCAAGAACCTTCGTTCCTCCAATAATCGTCTTCTGCGATGTCCTTCCCACCGCTCTGGTTTTCTCAAATCTTCTTTTCCTGTCTAGGCGGTTTTCTTATGGAATGCACTCCCTCTGAATATCAGGATGGCCACCAGTCGGTTCATGTTCAAGGTTAAAGCTCGCGAACACTTACATAATAAGTTGGCAGACTCGTCCCACAATTAATTTGTTGTACTTCATCTATGTAATTTATCTCTCTCCCCACTATTTATATATATATATATATATATATTGTATGTATGTATATATGTATTTATTATTATAATATATTCTCTTAATTTTCTGTATCTGTGCACCTACTTTGTTTTTGTCTCTGCATCACCCTAAGGTAGACTGGTAGAAAATGCCTAAGGAATTAAGTCCGCCTTTGTACAATGTATTTTTGTACATGTGCATAAAGTTTTAATAAATAAATAAATAAATATCCATCCTAACCTAGTTTCGTATAGTTTAGGTTTGCCAGTGCCTAGATCTATCCTCTGTGACCCTAATCTGTTCCAAAAGATGTCAGCGCCTATTATCAAGTCGACTGACGAAGGCGTATGAAAGTTGGGATCAGCCAAGCATACATCAGTAGGTATATTAAGCTTAGATAAATCGAAAGAACGGCCCGGCACGTTGTCTGTTATCGACGGCAAAACAAAGCATTTTACATTAGTCACAAAGTTTCCATCCAAAGATCTCATAGTTACTGAACACATTTTATTGATTTGTGATTTGACATTATTAATACCTACAATTGGCTTATCAATACGAATACAGAGCAAATTTAGTTGACGATAAATATCGTTCGTCATAAGACAGGAAGTACTACCACTATCGAGAATAGCGCGAGCTAAGTGTTCGCGATTATTTAAATCATATAACTTAATTAATACTGTTGATAACAGAACGTCAACGTTATGACCGTGTCCTTGGTGACTCGAGGCCGCGACAGTGTTATTAAGTTGGGATTCACCTCGATAGTGGCGGGGGGCGCGCTGCTACTACTCTTATCAGCTTGTCCGCTATGCACAACCGGTTTTACTTTGGTACTCGTATGATCTGCCACATGAATAAAGGTATTGTGCCGACGCTTACACAGTTTGCAACCAGACTTCTTGCAATGATTAGCATAATGCCCACTGCAAAAACAGTTGAAACAAATTTTAAAGCGAGGTAATAATTAGAGTCGTGCTTCGTTACTTAAGGCTAAAAACTGAGGACAATTACTAATCTTGTGATCGTCGCTGCATTTAGGACATGAATTAGATGTACTTGAACTGATTGCATTGGTATTAGAACTATTGTTGTCCAATGAAATCAAAGTCCTATGTTTTGATGATTTAGTGTTTGAGTTATTATGGTGTGTGGTGTTGTGTTGTGTTTTGTTGTGACATTCTATAGTTTCAATGAGATCTGTGCAAATCTTCATGAAGTTAGTTAAATGTTGTAGTGTGATGTTTTGTGCCTTATCGATACGGCCTTTGACTCCTCCCATTCACGAAACGTTTTAGAATCTAACTTATGTGTCATGATGTGAATGAGGAGCGTATCCCAGTGCTGGACGGGTTCTCCTAAGGACTCCAATGCACGAAGATTCTTATTAAATTGATCCATTAGGCGTTTTAAATTATCGGACGACTGTCGCGTGACTGGATCGATGTTGAATTCTATATAATTCTATAATCTTGGCAGACGCGAATCTTTAAGGGAATTGTTTAAAACAATTAACATCATGATGGTGCCTTGTCAATATATTTATGAAAACATCATGCACGTTAGAAAAAATCTTCATATATTTAAAAAAATTAGTGATAGACATAATTTTAATACTAGAAATAAGGACAAATTAAAATCAACCAAGTTTCAGATTGGCAAAAGTACACACTTCTTTTATGGGGTACGGTGTAAAATGCTATAATAAAATACCACTCCATATTCTCCAACTAAATGAGAGAAAATTTAAAACTTGCATAAAACGCACACTATGTAGTCGAGCATATTATAAGTTAGATGATTATATCACGGACAAAAATGCTTGGCTAAATGCTAGTCCTGCTCCACAGCTACTCGGGCTCACAAATAAGAATTGTTTTTTAAGAGAATGATGTTTCTTACCCTCTTTTTTGTCGACCTGAATAACTTGTACAGTTATCAGTAAGATTACTTTTTTTTTTACATATAGCAGTCATCTAACGTATACGGACACTGAAAGTGTTAGTATTGTATAATTTAATTTAATTTATTTCAATTTTGTAAATGTGAGTACCATGGAGCGTTTTATTTTATTTTATTTTATTTACTGAGTTACTATTTTTTTTTTTTTTTACCGATGGGAAATCATCGAATGACTTCCCCCGCCCTGGGCGGGGCGGGAGGGAGTATCAGACTTTTACTGACGAAAACCCATCCATGTTCCTTCTTGTGCCCTTTGCGTTCCGGGGGCGCGGTATCTCTTTCGAACAACCCGCAGCCCCGGCAGGCATCGGCCCTTAGTGGCCCCTCCAATTGTTTGCTGACATCTCTTTGAGGCGCGCGTGGAACACGAACGCGCCGTCGACACGGTCTGTCGTTATTCAACGAACGGACGGTGAGCTACCCATTGCTCACCGCCCACAGACCCGCGTCTACGGTGGCCGGGAGTCGTCCCGCGGCGACTGAGTTACTATGTGCTTTTACTAATGAGCATGGCAGTTGAGAGCTTATCATGCTCACTCAAATGTCTCGCTGATGGTGGCGCGTGTGTTGGATCATTTGGTTCCCTCCATGATGGTTGCGCTAGGTGGTGCTGATCCATGCGTCATGCTCGTGAACGGGTGCTGTCAGTTGGGATTGGTCATCTCTTAACTGGTATGGCTTACATCTTTAGTTTTATTATTTTTTACTACGGTTTTATATTCATCTTCATTGTGATCATGTGTAGAATCAACAAGAATTATGTAACCAGGATTTTGTAAAAACCTAATTTAAAAGAGTGCCGTGGAGTTTCTTGCTCGTTCTTCTCCATAGAGGCCTACCTCCGTTTTGGAACGAGCAACTAGCTTCAACTTCCGGACTAACTGACCGACTCCTTGACAATTCAAAAGTGCCTGTAAATGGTCTAATTGAAATAAATGTTTTGACTTTGACTTTGAATAAAGCTGAAACGTGATTATTAACTAATAAACGTTGATTATCCAAACATTCACACAACAATCGCCAAGCTATACTATAGTTCGTGGAACAAAACTGAATGGAGTGAATTACCACAGCAGCTGAACCTTCCAAAGATGCTCTCAGGTAATGATACCTATTTATTAATAACATCTATGTCATCATTTGAATGTATTAAACTATCAAAGGTGTCGCAAAATTCGAGCCAATTATCATAAGAACCATTGAACTTAGGAAGCTGAATGGTAGGCAACTTGACGGGTTTGTTATTACCACTGCGAGAACTACAATCGCTTAGCACTGGAGGCTTTTTGTGGGTTGCCACTATCTCCTGTGCCTGACAGAGAATCTTGTATATCTAGATTCAAACTCTTCTCTGTCTGCCATTTGGGTCTCAAAATCTGAGATACATTCTAATCTCGTTTGCGTCTCGTCGTAATTTTTTTTTTTTTTTTTTTTCCTTATTATTAAGAACAGATTTCTTAATAAATGATTACAATCTAGCCTAAAAGACTAATAAGCAATTTAACTCTAACTTATTATTATACGGTAAAGATTTTGTTAAAACTAAGAATAGCGTCCTTTAGCACTTTTATACAAGTCCATAGCACTTTCTTAGAGTCTGGTATTGATAAAAACACTTTGTTCATGTGTTATATGCATAGCACAGCATGATCACTATTATACACTAACTTTAAACACTACACTAACTCAAAAGGTTTTGTTCTCTTTAGTCTACGCACTAGGTCCGTGTTGTCTAACAGCTGGATTGCCTCAACATTCACATGTCGGTGAAGTCTGTGTTCGTGGGCTTCAGCAAATTTTTGAATGATGGTGGTGACGAGTTCTATTTTAAGGTCACGGTGGAGGTCGTCATTTCTGATGTACCAAGGTGCTTTTACAGCATCCCTGAGTACTTTATTCTGGAATTGTTGTATTATTTTGAGGTTGCTCCGTTTAGTACAGCCCCAGAGTTGGATACCATACGTCCAAATTGGCATCAGAATATGCTTATAGAGTATAATCTTATTATGTATTGATAAACAGGATTTCCTTCCGAGTAACCAATACATACTTTTATAGCGTATGTCGAGTTCCTGTCTTTTCTTTTTGACATGAGCTTTCCATCGCAACTTAGCGTCGAGGGTTATGTCAAGATATTTGGCTGTATTAGCATAAGGCACTTGCGTACCGTTTATGTAGATTGGGTGGTAGTCGCACTGTTTGTTTGTGAAGTCAACGTGAATTGATTTTGACTCATTCAGTTTGATCTTCCATTTTTGTGCCAGTCATAAACTTTGTTCACAGCAAGTTGAACTTTTTCTACTGCTTCTTTGTGATTCGATCCAGTAGCCATAATAGCAGTATCATCAGCAAAGGTCGCAATGGTGTTGTTATCTAGCTCTGGGATGTCACATGTGTACAACAAGTATAAGATTGGGCCTAGCACACTTCCTTGAGGTACCCCAGCTTTTATCGCTTTTAGCTCGGAATATGCATCTTCTTGTCTTATTCTAAACATTCTATTAGTTAAATACGACTCCAGAATATCTGCAAATTCTGGAGGCAACATACATCTAAGTTTGAATATTAGGCCATCATGCCAAACTTTGTCAAAAGCTTGCGCGACATCTAAGAATACGGTGGCGCAGACTTCCTTGTTTTCGAGCGTTTTTTCAATGACGTTTGTTATTCTGTGTACCTGGTCTACTGTAGAGTGTTTTTCTCTGAAACCAAATTGATGATTTGGGATAAGATCTTTTTCTTCTATTATTGGTTTTAATCGTTTTAGCAATAGTTTTTCAAATAGTTTTGATAACACTGGCAACAAGGAAATAGGTCTATATGATGACGCTTCATGGGGCGGTTTCCCAGGCTTCACAATCATAATTACTTCAGCTACCTTCCACAGCTCAGGTACATATTTCAGAATAAACGCAGCATTGATAATTTTGGTCAGCTTTACTATGGCTTTGCGCGGGAGGTGTTTAAGAATTTCACCTGTTATGAGGTCATAGCCCGGCGATTTTTTTGAACTAATATTATTTTGAATTTCTCTCATAACTTCTTTAGGAGTCACAAGCTTAATTTCTTGATTTTGCACTAACTTTTCACACTCAAGTATATCTGTACAGTTATCATTGGGTTGAAAAGTATTTTGTAAGTGTTGAGCAAACCTTAACGCTTTTTGGTCATTACTTATAGCCCATTTTCCGTCAGTATCTCTAATAGGCGGTATTTGTTTAGTTGGCCTTTTTAGGTTCCTTGTCGCTTTCCAAAGAGAGTAATCCGTTGATTTGTCATTGGTTAACTGCAGAAGGTTGGTGTTTAGGGATTCATCCTCGAATTGTATAATTTTTCTCTTTAATCGCTTAGTCAGATTATTTAATAGTGTTTTTTCCCGTGGACACCTTGTTTGCTGCCACTGCTTTCTTTGTTTTCTTTTCTCAGATAGTAAATCCACAATTTCCTTAGGATAGATATAACCCTTATATTTGCGTTTTATTTGTGGTGTATTGTTCCACGCACATTGTTGGATATCAACAACATATTTGTTTACTTCTGAGTCAAGCTAATCTTGCGTTTTTATCGGAGTTCTTAGGTCGATAATATTATCTAGATCAAGTTTAAAACTTACCCAGTCTGTTGACTTATTAACCAGGGATATCTGGCTTTCTTTTAGTAAAATTTTTTGACTAAGTCTTAGTACTATCGAGGAGTGGTCAGAGTTCATATGAAAACCTTCCTCCACAGCAACGTAATTAACGGATATGTTTTTGCATATGAAAAAGTCTATAAGATCTGGTATTTTCTGGAGGTCAGAGGGCCAGTATGTTGGCTTCCCTGTGCTCATAACTTCACAATGTGTTTCTTTAACTGCACTTAAAAGCTGCCTTCCTTTTGTTGTTGTAAGTCTCGATCCCCATTGCGTGTGCTTGGCATTAAAATCACCGCCTAGGATGAATCTTTGACCTAACATTTCAAAGAAATGTAAATACCGCTCTTTTCTTATCATGTGCCTTGGAGGACAGTATACAGCAGCTATAGACACATGACAAAATTTGGTTTTAACAGATATTACCACAGCTTGGATATCTAGCTCTTCATACTTGCACTGCTCGTAATGACTAATATTTTCTTTGATTATGATAGCGCTACCTCCTCTAGCGGAGTTGTCAGGGTGGAGCGAGTTGTACACCATATATCCTCTAAATTTGATAAAAGATTGTTTAGTGAAGTGCGTTTCGGATATCAAACACACGTCTATATTTTCTGTATCTAGGACCGCCTGTAACTCATTCTGATGTTTGAGGAGCCCATTGGAGTTCCACGCCATTATTTTAAGAGTGTTATTCATTTTTGATTATTTGAAACTGCTGTTTTGCTGCTGGATTCTAACTTTTCTAATCTCTTATCAAATGTAGTGAGGCACTTTAGTATCTGGTCGATTTTATCCTCCAGGTTCGAAGATCCTCGCTTTGCTGCTTGCGCATAAGAACAAATATTAGTTCCTTGTGTGGGTTTTGGAGTTGCTTGTATCTTTGCTTTCTGTGCTTGTTTCTCATGTCTAATCGTAGGAAACTGTTGCGACGTTGTCACATCAAGTTTCTTCTTAATATTTTTGTTTTTTATGAGTTGCATCTCTTTAGCTACTTCACACCCTCTGTAGTTTGCAGGGTGGGGTAGACCACAGTGGACGCATTTTGGCTTATCTTGCGGGGATTTGGTACAGTCGGCTGTGAGATGCTTCCCAGTACATTTCACACACCTTGGCTCCCTTTTACAGTATTTATGAGTATGCCCATATGCCTGGCACCTCTTACATTGAGGAATAAGTTTTGGATTTTTTAGTGGGTGTATTTCAATTTTGCACCCTAATATGTATTTAATGCCATAGATTTTGTTGACATCTTCATCGTTATGGAAAGATAAAACGAACATATTGAGTGGTTCTTTACTCTTCCAGCTCAATTTGTTGTCAACCTTTTCTATTTTTAGCCCTTGCGTTGTAAGATCATCTTTAATGCGATCTGGCTGACAAGAAGAATGTAATTTTTTCACCACAACTCTTATTGGTCTAGCCTGTTTATTCTCATATGAGTGCCAGTGGTAGCTTTTTTCAGACAAAATCTTGGCAATTGCTCTATAAGAGTTTTCTGTTTTTGCGTTGACTTTCACGCAATCCCCATTCATCATTTTGGCGGTGAATGATTCAGCTGGTTGAGTTTCAGTTAGCAAGTCGTAGAACGTTTGATAATTCTTGACTCCCTCTATAATGATTGGCGGCGGTGGAGGCACTTTTTTGACTGGCGGCTCTTTCGCATGTTTTTGTTGCTGGGCGCTTGTTCCAGGTTGTTGTTGAGGAGAAAGAGAGATGTTAAGCTTCCTTTTTTTCCTGCTTTTGGCCCTGATCCACTCAGTTTCTTTGGCGAGTTCGTCCTCGTCAGTACAATACTCAACGTTATCATTTTCGGGTTGAGCAAATTTAATGTTGCTCTTAGCCAAGTTCTTGGACTCACAACGTTCTTGACCCTTGGAGCATTGATTTTCTTGGTCGCAGTTTTCAAGTTGTTGCTGGAGGCTTTGTACCTGAACCTTTAGGTCATTAACAAGGACTTCCAGCTTTTCTCTCGCTGATTTTTCTCGGAGATAACAGTCATATAACTGCCTCTCCAAATCAGTCTTAATTTTAACCGTTGTTGCACACATTGTAAGGTAAGTTAAAACTTTATCTATAATATAATTACTTAATTGCACTTGTTTACACTATAATTAGTAACAAGGTCATCGCGGAGGCCTTGACAAACCGATTCGCTCTTCCGTGATGACGGCGTTTTCGCTACGCCAGCGAATTACTCTAAAGTAGAGCACGCGCTCGCGAATTGCACACGTCCGTTCTCGATGGAAGCTAAACACGGATGTCTCGTCGTAATGAGCATACAATGATTCAAGCTTACCTATTCGCATCTCGATTTCGCTAATATCTTTATGTGATATAGATGAAATATCTAGTGACTTCAAAAATCCAGAAAAGATTGTCATACGACCTTTGTAGCTACTGCGTTTCTTGGTGAGGTCTGCTATTTCCTTTGCTACTTCCATCTCGATCTTATCAGTTTTCGTGGACATAGTGGGAGACGGTCGTTAAATCCTGGAATTTAATATCAATAAAAAGTCACTACCTATTTTGTGAACAACAATCTTTGGAGTTAGCTAAAATTTGAGCGAATATTTTAAAATGAAAATATTAATATTCAGACTAAATCAATAAATTAACATTTAATTACTCGAAACTGATAAGGTTCATAAAATTAGCTTTATGCAACAATGTACTAGTAATTATCTATTTTAGCCTGCGTGTCAGGATATACATAAAATGAGTTTGGACGGAGAAACTAAACAAAATAGTTAATACCTATTAATGTTGCTTTAAAACAATTAATAAATAAAAACAATTAATAATTAACTGAAATCTAACACAATTAGACACAACAAAAATAGGTTAACCGTAACCTTGCTCAATGACACAGCAGGTTTTTACATAAAAGATAATTTGTGCATGTACTAACCTTATTGTTAAGTTTAACTACATTAAACACTACCTTTAAGAATGTTGGGTTAATAACAATATGAACCACTTTAAACTTTTATAATGTCCAAGCCACTTTCTTCAAACACCTCTTGAACTTGTCCACGTTGCTAGATAACTCGTCGTAAATCAAAAATCGAAAAATATATTTTTTTTCTTGAAATTATCGCCGATCTTCATATATTAGCTTTTATTTCAATAATTATCCGGCTCCAAGGACCATGTAGAAGACTCCAAGGTGTTAATTAAATTAAAAAAAAAAAATAGTTAAACTTGATGAATCCATGTATTCCGAGTATAGGACACAAGGTAAAGTGACAATTATTAAAAAATGTACGGCTCATTAGCATAATGAGAGTGAATTAAAAATCGTTGCTCCTAAAACTCCAGTAGGCGCTCCAACACGAGGAAATTTCAAAAACCAAAGGTGGTATTTTTTTATAATAATTGGAACGATTTTATTAACAATTTTAAAATTATTCAAAATGAGCTGTGTTTTAATGGAGATATTCTTCTCCGGGGAACTAGGATCGTTATACCCCATAATTTGCGTCAACGAGTGCTGGAGGCAGCCCATGAAGGTCACCCAGGCATAGTAGCGATGAAGGCTCGCCTTAGAACAAAGGTGTGGTGGCCTAGGATTGACAAAGATACTAAACGTCTTGTAAAAGCGTGTTGAGTTTGTACACTTGTATCTAATCCAACTCTGCCGCATCCAATGAAAAGACGAGCCCTTCCCGCTGAACCTTGGGTTGATGTAGCCATGAATTTCTTGGGGCCTCTTCCCAGTCGCGATTACCTGTTTATACTTTTTGATTACTTAAGTAGATATAAGGAAATTGAAATAATGCGTAGTATCACTTCTCTTGATACGATAAAAGTTTTGAAAGAAATATTTTCCAGATTAGGTTACCTTACTATTTTACTAGCGATTAGTTTACTAGCGAGGTTTTTCAGAAACATTGTAAGTAATGTGGAATCATCTTATTTAACACAGTTCCATATTGGCCTCAAATGAATGGGGAAGTGGAGAGGCAAAATCGAGACGTATTAAAACGTCTGAAAATTTGTCAAGCTAAAAACAGGGACTGGAAAGAAGACAATGACATCTTTATTTATTTAATGATGTATAACAGTATTCCTCATTCAATTACAGGCAAATCTCCCTCGGAATTATTTTATGAAAGACAGTTTAGAGACAAGATTCCGGCAGCACCACACCTGGAGTACAAAACAATAATCGAAGAGTAACGAACGTGGATGGCGATGTTAGCATTCGGAATGATGAAACCGGGAAAGAATATCGCCGAAATATAGTTCACTTAAAGAAAGTAAAAGATTCATGGACTGTGGTTACTCAAAATAGTAATAATGATTTGGGAGAAAATAATGAACTAGCGTAAATTATTTGTTAATTGATATACTTTTATATTATTGTCTACTGTTATCAACTCACTCATTATGTTGCTACACAGATTGAAACTTAAGTAAAATCAAAGCTGTTTAGTTAAACTTTGTATTAAATAATGGTAGCTTAAGTTAGAATACTAATTACCTTAATTGTATTTTAAACATTTCAATTCAATAAAAATAAAGGAGGGATGTAGTGTATGCGCAGACGCATTGGCGGGTCAGTCGCTTACCGGCCGTAGGCGAGTGTGCACGCGTTCTGGTTGTGCATACTGTACATCTACCTAAGTCTCTAAAAGCGTGTGTTTTACTGATCCTTGAGACATTACAGTTGGGAAAAGGCTAGGCAGATGATGAATCTATTGTAGCTTCCCATGTTTTCTAACAAGTCGGTACTAATAAACCCATCAAAATAGTCATGGAATTTATAAATGTCAAATGAAATTGTATCCGAATCATTAAACACTGTGTGAGCCGGTCGTCAAAAAACGATCTCTTAGATATATTTTTTTATTAATTGTTTAAAAGTCTTCTTATTACGTTAAATTAGTGTAATATTATAAAAACTAAGTGATTAATATTACGTACAGTGTTTGTGCAGTGTTTTTGTCGCGAGAACTGCAACAATAACTTAAACCAGAAACCGGCTGTCAAGTCATCGTCCCAACGGCGAAGGATTTTAAATATCATCGAAACCCGGGGAGTATTTTGTTTTATCTAAGTTGTATTTACATACTACGAAACATCACAAATACTGCTCAGGTCACTGAGCCACGTCCATCACACACTGGCACGGTTTATGTCTCCTTTTGCTTGACAAGTAGTGGAAGCAAAATCGACGAAGAAAACACTCGCCCATACAATTAAAACACTACATACTTACTACACAAAATAGGCGCATTATATTTTCTTTTTGCCTATCTAATATATAAATTTAAATTCAGATAAAACTTGTAATTTGATATTTTGCCATAGACTTGTATGTCATTGAGTTAAAAGTCTTAGTAACTATTGTTTACTTACGTTTAAAATTTCCATTTCATTCTAATTAACTAAATCTAATTGTAATATCTATCAGTTATTCGGTTATTCGTATATTCAGACCGACACACTAAGTAAGCACAAGTAACAAGATAAATCATTCTGATCTCATACTTAAGAAATTAACAACAATGTTCAACAACATCAACATGACATGACATGTTCATGTTTATCAACTCATAACTTATTTTTGAACTTTTGATACCTTTTATTTATTTTTTTCCCTACTACTTCCTACTTCTAATAGGTGTTGTTAATACATCCATCCTTGCATTTTTACAAACTGCACAAATACTATATTCCAGGTGACCAACACTAAGAAAATGATGACCCGCAGTGCTGCTCTTAAGTCAAAGTCAAACTCAAATCATTTATTTCAATTAGGCCACTATAAGGCACTTTTGAACGTCATTACATGAAAAAAAATAGAATTGAATCTAGTTGCCCCTTTCAAAAGGTAGTTTTGTATGGAGAAGAATGGGCAAGAAACTCCATACGTAGGTACTCTTTTAAAATCAACGTTTTACAATGTTATTATTTGTATACATAGTCATACGTAATTACATGTGAATGCAATGTATTTTATATAAAAAAAACTACTGTATAATAACACACAAAAATAATTTATATTACAAATTAGGAATTCATGGTAAAAATATATTTAAAGTTACATCGTGTTCACATGTTAACATATATTGGAACTGTAGACAACCACTCTCAACATCTCAACCAACAATGAAACAGCGTGTGAGCCTGCGCAATCCCATAGTAAAAACCAAATAGAAAATAAAAATATAATAAGTGTCAAAAGAAAAAAAGGACTGGAGGATTGATGCTGATGTGGAAAGGAGAGTAACTGCGGGAAATAAAGTGAATGGTGCTATACATGCGGTTGTGACGAACCAGTCCATGTCCAAAAAGGCTCGACTGGCGGTTCACAACGGCGTGCTGGTGCCAACGCTTATGTATGAAAGTGAATGTTGGGTAAGCAAACGAGGCATGAGAGTAGAATTAATGCTGTGGAAATGCGTTCCTTGCAGAGTATGTGTGGTGTAACTTTGAACGATAGAGTGAGGAATGGGGTTATACGGGACCGTTGCGGATTAAAAGAAGATGTAGTGACAAAGATAGAAAAGGGTATGCTTAGATGGTTCGGTCATGTTGAGAGGATGAATGAAAGACGATTGACAAAAGGTATTTATATTGCAGAGGTGAATGCCAACGCCGGGAGGGGTCGCCCTAGGAAGACCTACACTGACCTTATTGGTGAGGTCCTTCAGAAAGGTCAGGTGCGGCGTACTCGTAACCGGCGTGCGTGTATGACGAGATGTATGAACGTAGATGAGGCGAAAAGAGTATGTAAGGATCGTAGCAGGTGGCGTTCTGTAGTTTCTGCCTACCCCCATGGGAAAACTAAACGACGGGCCTGTTGGTGTAGTGGTTAGTGGCCTTGACTGCTAAGCCGGAGGTCGTGGGTTCGATTTCCACCCAGGACAAACTTTGTGTGATGAGCATGATTGTTAGTTCTGTGTCTGGGTGTGATTTATCTATAATATGTATGTATTTATAAATTATATAAGTATGTATATCAGTTGTCTGGTTACCATAACACAAGCTCTGCTTAGCTTGGGATCAGATAGCCGTGTGTGAGTTGTCCCAAGATATTTATTTATTTTTATTTATTTTAAAAAGGCGTGAGTTTATGTATGTATGTAGAAAAAAGGAAATATATATACATATATATGTATTAAAATTAATATTAACCAGCTTGATTTTGTCTAGAATGAATAGTAAATGTCCTATGGAGCAGGACCAGCATGTTTCCAAGCAGTCTTATCTTGAATATAATCCTCTAATTTATAATATGCTTGGTTGCAAAGTGTACTAAAAGTACACTAAAGACATTGTCTTAAATTTTCTTTCATTTAATTTTAATATATCAGAAGGTATTTTGTTGTAACATTTAACACAGTACCCCATAAAAGATGTATTTACTTTAGACAATCTAAAATAAGGTTGAGCTATTTTATCTTTATTTCTGGTATTAATATTATGTCTATCACATATTTTCTTTAAAAGTTTTAGATTTTTTCTCACGTACTATCGACCAAAGTTCCGCATGCTCACCTTTAAGGCGATTATCGCATAGCACCGGTCTCGACTCGGTCACCGTACGCATGCGTTTTGACCAATAGGAAGCGAATTTTAGTTGTGTTCGTCGTAATACAATGACGTGTAGAAGCGGACACTCACACTAGTGTGCGGGCGCACATTAGTAACCTGTTTTCCTCGTTTTGTTAAATGTTTTTTCAATGGTCACAAATTCTAATTATCGTTTCGGTTTCAAACTATGATATTATGGCCCGCGTGAGCTCTTTTATAAATCGTTGTTGACAAGAAGTTATTTCGTACTCATTATAATATATTATGTTTGATTTAGAAAATGTATTATTGGTATTATTTAATAAGTATCAACCTTCCACAAAAAATATATTTCGTACTAAGATAACATGTAAACAACTACTAGTGACTCGTCCCAGCTTTACACGGGTGTTACAAATCACTGAAACGTTCAGTTTTTCTCTAATATACATCATCATCTGCCTAGCCTTTTCCCAACTATGTTGGGGTCGGCTTCCAGTCTCACCGGATGCAGCTGAGTACCAGTATTTTACATAGAGCGACTGCCTATCTGACCTCAACAACCCAGTAACTGGGTAACACGATACCCCTAGGTAAGACTGGTTGTCAGACTCTCAAGTTTCTGACGATTCGTAACGACTGTCAAAGATCCACGAATGACAGCCGGGACCAACGGCTTAACGTGCTTTCCGAGGCACGGAATGTCAGCAATGTCTAAGATAAACTTTAGAAAGTACATATGAATTGAAAAAGCCATATTGGTACTTGCCCGGATTCGAACCCACACCCTCATGCATGAGAGGCGGGTGCCTTAACCACTAGGCTATCACGACATTCTCTAATATACATCGATCACTAATAAAAAACTAGATACACAATCAGCGTCAAAAAATGTCCTCACCGAATGACCGCCCACTTGAACATTTGGGTGGTCTTTTCGTCTAGTAGCATTCAGAATAGAATAGAATAGAATAGAATATCATTTATTTGCAAATATGGGTTATACAGGGTGGGCCAATAATTTTTGCACTTTTAAAACATGAATAGAAATAAAACTACAACTGTTATTTTGTTGATTATATATTTAACGTTTTGAAAATTTAATGAAATTTATTTTTTAAAAATGACATCGTCGAGATGTGCACCGTCTCGTCGTTGGCACTCTAGCAATCGACTACGCAAACTTTGGAAAACTCGCTGACACATGCTGCGGGGGATCGCGGCTATCTCGTCGTGGATGTTTTGTTTTAATTGGGATATATTCGTCGGTTTATTAAGGTAGACTCGACTTTTCAGGTATCCCCATAAGAAAAAATCGCATGGTGTAAGATCCGGGCTTCTCGGAGGCCATGGAATATCACCTCTGCGAGAAATCAATTTATTCGGAAACATTTCTTTGACTACCGGTAAAGTCACATTTGACGTGTGGCATGTTGCTCCATCTTGTTGCATCCAGGTCCTGCTGTTGTATCCTTGAAATTCATGCAACTGCGGCGTCAAAAACTCTCGCAACATCTTGACATATTCCGCTGAATTCACAGTTACATTATCTCCTTGATTATTTTCAAAGAAATACGGACCAATTATGCCCTTTGCTGATATGGCAGCCCATACTGTCGTTTTAGGTGAATGAAGTGGCTTTTGGTGTTTAAGGCGAGGGTTTTCCCTGCTCCAATATCGACAATTGTGCTTATTCACGTGCCCGTTGATGTGAAAGTGGGCCTCGTCCGTAAAGAATACATTCTCCAGGCTAGAGAATTGCTCCAGCATTGTGTCAGCCAATAACTTACGTTGAATGTAATCATTTGGTTTCATCTCCTGCACAATTTGAAGCTTATACGGGTGCAGTTTGAGGTCTAGATGCAAAATCCGCCGTAGACTGGTTCTCGGTAATGCCAGAACCGCCGAACGCTTACGCGTAGATAATTCTGGATCGTTCCGAACGGAAATTTCAACCTCTCGAATGTTCTCATCGCTTCTTCTTGAACGTGGCCGGCCTGTTTGTTTAATATTCGTTGTCGATCCCGTTTGCTCGAACTTCACGACCCAAGCTTTGATTAAATTCACACTTGGACACTCGCTTACACGGCGTAATCCATATTCAATTCGAAACAGGCGTCGTACAGTAACGTAGGAATCGTTGTTTTTGTAAAATTGTTTAACACAAAAAGCACGCTGTTGTCCCGTGAAGCGCTCCATCGTGACTAAAATTGCATGTAGCGACGCATAGTTTCCCGCCACCCGCGCACCCCTCCTTCCAACGGTATTCGAGAAATTTAGTGTTGCTATTTGCAAAAATTATTGGCCCACCCTGTACATAAGTAGGTAGTAGTAGGTTTTCATCAGAGTTCTGCCATATTTCACCATTCGGCATGCAAACATTTCCATTATAAAAATTTGTTAAAATTTAAATTCTTATTGGAACATTAATTAAATTAGTTATGTCATTCTCATTAAATAAAATTTAAAAATAAAAATTGTCAGTAACAGTTTAAACAAGAAATACAAAATCGTGGTCTGAAGATAAATAAACAAACAAACACTAAAATTCCAGGTCATAGACAAAACACAAAATTTATAAATTAAAATTGTCAGTAACAGTATATACCTACAAAAAATACAAAATCATGGTCTAAAGATAAATAAACAAACAAACAATAAAATTCCAGGTCATAGACAATACACAATTACAAATAATTAATTAATTAAAATTTCGAGGTAGTTTGATAAAAATTGTCCGTTAAAAACTCAGTTAGGCGCTTTGCACACGGAGCAACTTTTGCAGCAACTGGCAACTGGCAACTTTCTGGCAACTCGCTGTTTACATGTAATTCAATTGGACTGCGCAGACAGAGCAACTCAAGTTGCGAGTTGCGGCAATCGTCAACAGTTTCCAGTTGCGGCAACTAGCAACTTATTTAGTTGCTAGTTGCCGCAACTAGCAACTGTCAAATATTCGATTTCACACCCTCCCTCCCTCGCCCTGTGCCCGGCATAGTGTTGCCATTAACTTAGTGGTTTTTCCCACTATGTAAACACTTCTTTTTGGGGTAATGTGTTAAATTCTATAATAAAATACTTCTTGATATTCCCCAACTAAATGAGAGAAAATTTAAACCATGCATAAAACGCACACTATCTAATCAAGCATTATTATAAGTTAGATGATTATATCACGGACAAAAATGCTTGGCTAAATGCTAGTCCTGCTCCACAGCCACTCGGACTCACTAAATAGGATTGTTTTTTAAGAGAATGATGTTTCTTACCCTCTTTTTTGTCGACCTGAATAACTTGTACCGTTATCAGTACGATTCCTTTTTATTTTTTTACATACCATAGTAATCTAACGGATAAGTACACTGAAAGTGTTAGTATTGTAAATTTATTTCAATTTTGTTTTTGAAAACCATCAACCTAAAACTTGCCCAATAAAAAATCTACAAGCCACCAGATACAAATTCTGACCACCAGAAGGTAGTCCCAATCTACCAGATCTAGTGGTAATACCGCAAAGTTTGCAACACTGCAACTCGGCTAAAAAAGTTGCTTACAAATTGCCAAAAAGTTGCGGCAACCGGCAACTTTATGGCAACTAGCAACTTTTACAGGAAACTTTTAAAAAGTTGCCAGTTGCGTCAACTTAAGTTGCTCCGTGTGCAAAGCGCCTTACACTGTAGTATGTTTTTGTATTCGAACGCTCCGACGGTAAGCATGCCTCAGTGCTCGCTTAAAAATGGTAAAAATCACACGTCTAGGACGCTTAAAAAAATCACAAAATAAAAAATAACTTTAGCTTGGAAGTCGGCGGCTTTGGTTTTGTTTCTTGTTATGTAGGTATTGCCACCGACTTCCAAGCTAAAGTTATTTTTTATTTTGTGATTTTTGAAGGCGGTGATATTTTTTTGTAAAAAAGCTTTTTATTTTTCACTTTTTAGTGCTTGTTTGTTAATGTTTGAAATCCTTACATAAAGCCCTTTCAAACAATACCACACACGATATATTTAATTTTGGAAAGTGGTAGGAGGGGGGTTGACGTACCCCCTCCCCACTTCCTTTAGTCAGTCATCGACTACACGTATAAACAAAGCAATTTTTCTTGTTACGGCGGTTCTGCTGTGATTTTACAAGGAGTTCCGTTCCATATCTCCAAAGTTCATCATCAGATCATGACAATATTCCTATGGGACCTATTCGCGACTATACTCTTTCAAACAAAAAAAGAATCATCCAAATCGATTCGTAACTGGCGGAGTAATCGTTGAACAAACACACAAAAAAAAAAAAAAAAATACGCGTCGAATTGAGAACCTCCTCCTTTTTGAAGTCGGTTGAAAGGATGGAATTTCATATTTTTGGTAAGTATTATTATTATCATTATATAATTGTTAACACTGTATTGTAAATACTGATATTTTGTCAAGAAATCATCGTAAAAACATTATTTTAAATTAAGTCGTAATAAATAGCAGGCGATATAAAGCAGCTCAATTGTAAAGACTCTTACTAAACGTATTAATCATACTATCGCATGCCAACTTAAATTGTTTGGGTTATGCGTGTGGACTCTGTTCCATTTGTTGGAGACGCTTTATATTATTGATCTCATTTTTTTATTATTATGCGAGATTTAATTTTTGTTTTTTATTTACCCGAATACACGATGCAAGGGAGGGCCTGGGTATTTATCAGCCTATGTAATAAAATTTAACTTAAATGACTGCCACCAACTGCATCAGACTGCTGGAAAAGTGACTTCTTATAACTTTTAATTTGTTTTTTATCAGGCGGGATTTTTGATATTGTAAATATTTTTTTGTGGTTTTTAGTCAGGATTTTTGAAAATATTAATTTTTTTAGCTTTCGTCGTAATCCAGTGAGGTGTGGAGAATGGATATCCGTTACAGCACGTCAAAGATCCGAAGAATTTTTCAAGCCGACCCAAGGAAGCGTTGTATGTTCGAAGCATTTTTTTGAAAGTGATACATATGTGATTACGAAAGGCATCAGAAGGCTACGCAAAACCGCTGTACCTCGAATAGTATGTATATTTTTTATAAATTGGGTTCAGTTATTAATTGGGTTGGTTGGTTTGGGGGTTTTATTAATTGGGTTCACATTAGTTGACATCTGTAATTTATTATAAACAATATGTTAACAAATTGGAACAATAATATTCTTAGATTCAGTTATATTCTTACTTTTGTATTCATAGTTTTATATTTAGTATTGAAATTTATATTAGTGATTTTTCAAGCAATGTCCTAAAATTTTTGACACAAGATAAAGAATAAATAAATAAATGACTGTAATTTAGTTTAATTAATAAGTAAATGTGGTGATAAGGGGCACCACATTTATTTATTTATTTTCCAGAAACATTCACGTAAATTATAATCATTACACACACTTAATACACCATAGAATAGAATAAAAATCAAAAAAGTTCTGGTGCTCATATCTGGCTTTCTACATCAGTTCCACTTCACCAAATGATATTTTCTGAATGTAAAGATCTGATTTGTTACAGAAAATAATTAAGGAGTTCCCTCAATTCCTCATAGATTCCATCATCAGAACAAGGATTTGATATTGTTATAGTATTGCGAAGAGCGTGAGCAGTGCCACCTATAGGGCATGAGAGTTAATTAGCGGTCAATGTCGCACCGGTAACACTGTAATGTCGTTGTCTTGATTTCTTTATGATTAAAAGTGTTTATCGTTACAATATACGTTTGATTTAACCATAGCCCTTCAGGTTATGGGCCCAGGGAATACCAGTGAGTGAAATAAAAACTGATTAGTGAACAATTGCAGTGATTTGAACCAAAACAGTTCGTCGTAATTAAAGTAATAAACGCGACTAAGCACGTTAAGGTTTAGCGGAGGTGATTAGTGAAACGCGGACTCTCAAGTTACGTTCGCCGTTTGTTTACTACATATTTGTTACGAAAATTTTTATGCACTGTTATTGTTTTTGGAGTTAAAAAAACTTCGATATGGGTACATCTATTAAGATTGACCGACTTACTGGTGATAATTATGATACATGGAAGATACATATGCGAGCAATTTTGATTAAAAACGATCTATGGGATTATGTATCGGGAGCATTACCAAAACCACAGTTAGGTGATACGAAATATGCCGATTGGATGAAAATGGATAGAAAAGCCGAGCCCGACATATTGTTAGCGGTGAGTCCAAGTGAGTTAGCTGCATTGGATGGTTTGGAAAGTTCTAAAGCAATTTGGAATAAGCTGAAATCTATGTATCAGTCGAGCGGCCCTGCCAGAAAAGCGTCGTTATTGAAAAAGCTTGTACTGACTCGTATGCAAGAAGATGATGATTTGAAGAAGCACATCGCGGATTTCTTTGATGCAGTTAAGAAACTGAAAGAAATCGGTTTGATCGTTATAGACGAACTATTAGCCATATTGTTATATAGTTTGCCGGATTCATTTGCCATGTTTAGAACGGCAATGGAATCACGTGATGATTTGCCATCAACAGAAACGTTGAAGGTCAAGATTATCGAGGACTACGAAGCTCGGAAAGTCCAAGGCGACTGACCAGGGAGCTATGTTCGTCAAACGTATCCATAAAAATAAAAATGCCTATCTGAAGAAGAATAATGACAATCACAGTCATAAAAACAATTTGGAACGTTATCGTTGTGGTCGTCGAGGGCATATGGCGAGAGAGTGCAGAACTAAGCATATCAACAAGCAAAAACAAAGCGCACAGAAGTTGGAAAATAGTGAAGACAACGAGCAAAAGACTACAATGTTATTGAGTACTGCCGAAGAGGTTATGTTAGGTGAGAAAGTAAATTCTATATGGTGCATTGACAGTGGATGCACAAGTCATATGTGCAATGAGAAGCAAATGATCGAGGATTTTAAGCGGATAGACTCCGAACTAAATTTAGCTAATAGTGACAGAACACAAATTTCTGGCACTGGTAAGGTTAAGATTTCAATAGATACGGGCAGTGAAGAACGCCAGATTGATTTAGAAAAAGTATTCTACGTATCCGATTTACGAACAAACTTATTGTCAGTGGCCAAGATGACAGATCGCGGGTTCGAGGTTCGCTTCAGGAAGACTGGTGCGATTGTAGTTGACAACAATAATAAAATTCATATGCGTGCAGACAGGGTTGGTAATCTATACCATGTTCGAATGAGTCAGAACTCTGTCAATAATGTTGAAGCTGCGAAAAATGCACTAGACATGTGGCACCAACGTCTCGGACATCTTAACGAACGCGACCTGAAAGCTATGGCGAAGAGTGGTTTAGTACACGGGCTAACATTTAAGGATGACGAAAAGTTGTCTGCATGCGCGATCTGTATAAGTGAAAAACAGACTTGCACGCCTTTTCCAAAGAAAAGGATAGAAGATCGTACTAGCGTATTACTAGAAATAGTGCATAGCGATGTTTGTGGCCCTATGAATCATCAGTCTTATGGTGGTAAAAAATATTTTGTTACGTTTATCGACGATAAAATTAGATGGTGCGAGGTCTACTTTATAACAAGTAAAAGTGATGTCCTAAGTGTATTTAAAACGTACAAAGCCTATGCAGAGAATTTAACTGGGAAGAAAATAAAGAATCTTCAGTCTGATAACGGACGAGAATACGTGAACAATGAGTTTGATGATTTCTTGAACAAAGCAGGAATCAGAAGAAGATTAACAGCACCGTATACGCCTCAACAAAACGAGAAAGAATAGGACATTGGTCGAGATGGCACGATGTGTGATGCGTCAAGCAGGAAGTCCCCCTGCATTTTGGGCAGAAGCGGTTAATACTGCTAATTATATAAGAAACCGGTGTCCAACTGCAGCTCTAAATGGTCAAATACCGTTTACACTGTGGATAGGAAAGAAACCTACAGTAGTGTATATGCACGTGTTTGGTTCGAAAGCTTATTATAAAGACAAAGGAAAACCGAAAGGAAAATTTGAGTCACGTTCGCAGTTAGGAATATTTGTGGTTCAATCGAAAGCATATATAATACATGATTCTACGACAAGAAAAATTATTGTGACCCGTGACGTGAAGTTTATGAATGAAACAGCATTTAGACATGAATATAAAGAAATACTTGATGAAGAAGAAGACACTGATGATGAACAAATGAGAATGGAATTTAATGTGCCTAATGTAAACAACGAAAGTAAGGAAGTTAACCGGAGGATATTAAGAGCCAGTAGATCAAGAAGATCACTTGAAAGAGTTAATGAACCAGAAGAATATAGAGACAGAGGTCAACTACATGGAAAAAGAAGCTCAACTGTTTCGTGGGAAAATTTAATAGAACCATCTAAAAGAGGAAGAGGAAGGCCTCGCCTAATTCGTACTGGTCAGGCGGGTAGACCGCGGAAAGAATATCATACAGTAAAAGAGAATACTACCGATAGTGAAAATGATGAAGTGAACGAATGGATGAGTGCAGGGATAGCAATAATAGAACCAATGACGTGGAAAGATATAGAGAAGAGAAGTGACGTGAATATATGGAAATCTGCTCTAGAAAATGAGTATTTGTCGAAGATAAAAAACAAAACCTGGGAAATTGTACCACGACCAAAACAAAGAAAGGTTATTGGAAGCAGGTTCGTGTTTAGTACTAAAAGTACTGGCAATAAAGTACGTCTCGTTGCAAAATGATGTTCACAACGGCCAGGGGAGGATTTTCACGAGACCTCATCCCCTGTTGTGAGATCGTCATCTATAAGACTCATAGCTGCCTTGTCGGCAGAGTTAGGATTGGAAATTCATCAAATGGACGTAGTAACAGCTTACCTGAATGGTTCACTCGATGAAGAGGTTTATATGGAAATTCCAGATCAGTTAAGCGATGTTCTAGAGAGAGTACTCGCAAAGGAAAATATCGGTTCGCAGAAGAAAATAATAACAGATAAGAACATGCTTTAAACAGCGAAACGCTGGAACAAGGCACTTGATGAATGTGTGGATAGTGTGTGTTTATTAAAAAAATCTTTGTATGGCTTGCGACAATCAGGATTGCAGTGGTATAAAAGGTTAGTGAAAATGTTGAATGATATTGGCTTTGAGGCATTGCCACAGGATCCTTGTGTGTTTGTTGCGCAAAAGGGTGTGCGAATGATGTTAATAGGTATATATGTTGATGATATGATTTTAGCGACTAATGATAGTGTATGGATGAATACTATAAAGGAACAATTAGGGAGTGCGTTTGAAATGAAAGACATGGGGAAAATTTCTACTTGTTTAGGAATTGAATTTAGCCGTGATGACGAAAGTAGAGTGTACTTAAGTCAAAAATCATATATAGACAAATTACTAAAACGCTTTAGTATGAGTGAGTGTAAGTCTGATGTCACACCTATTGATGTGAATGTAAAATTAGAGAAACCTGAATGTGTTAGATATGATAAAATGGAACAGTATCCGTATCAGAGTTTGATTGGTGCCTTGATGCATTTGGCCGTATCAACAAGACCAGATAACTCGTATGCTGTCAACTATTTAAGTCAATTTAATACAAGTTACGATATTGAACATTGGAAGGCTGCTAAACGTGTGTTGAGATACTTAAAAGGTACATCAGATTACGGACTAGTGTATGCAAGGACAGGTTTGCCCCTTTTTGGTGTAATTGATGCAGATTGGGGTGGGAATGCGATAGATCGTAGATCGTATTCCGGTTTTGCATTTATTTTAGCGGGTGCCCCAATTAGCTGGGAAGCACGAAAGCAACGGACCGTTGCTTTATTATCCACCGAAGCCGAGTACATGGCTATTTCAGAAGCTACTAAAGAAGCCATGTATTTACGTGATATTTTAAATAGCGTTGAGATTAAGTGTGAGTGTGTCATACTGTTCAACGACAACCAGGGTGCTATTAAACTTGCTCAAAGTAAAAACTACCATTCTCGAACGAAACACATCGATGTACGGCACCACTTTATTCGCGATAAGTGCGAACAAGGTGTAATTGATCTAAGATATTTATGTACTGACCGAATGCCTGCTGATGTTTTGACCAAAGGTTTGAGTGGGACAAAGCATCATGAGTGTCTGCGTAGTTTAGGTATGATGGGTATGTATTTAAATTTCAAAGATATGCTCACGACTTCGAGGGGAGGTGTTGTATTGCGAAGAGCGTGAGCAGTGCCACCTATAGGGCATGTGAGTTAATTAGCGGTCAATGTCGCACCGGTAACACTGTAATGTCGTTGTCTTGATTTCTTTATGATTAAAAGTGTTTATCGTTACAATATACGTTTGATTTAACCATAGCCCTTCAGATATAAAAAGGACCAACTTGGGATCAAACCTAATGTAATACCGTTTGAATCATATTATATCTCAATCGGTCGATCCGTCTTCGAGTTATCGGTAGTTAACAAACATTAAAAAAAAATATACTATACATATATGTATGTATAAACACGCGACGAATTGAGTAACCTCTTCCTTTTTTTGAAGTTAAAAATACCATTTATAATATTACAGTACCAACAAAAATATTCTTCTTCTTCTTCTTCTTCTCGTGTGGAATGACTAAAATTTTGTACGACCAATATTGAGCAACCTACCTGTACAGCTCTGTCATTGGCCTCATTAAGGTCTTGGATGGACAAAAAATATTGTTCTAGTTCGTCTCCACTCATTCCTTGTCCTAGCGGCGAGCCTCGGTCGTAAAATTTTATTACTTCTTTTGGCACTTAGTAATTCTGACTTTAATGCATGCGTATGAGGTTGAAGTTGTTTTGATGTTTATTGAGCAGTGGGTACCGGTTTGTAAAATTTTATTGCTTTTTGTAACAGCTTTGTGAATTCGACTTTAAACATTGCAGTTAAGGTTGAAATTACATTAATGTATATTTATTTTAAGTAACACACACAATACAATTGGCGAAATTTTTAAGAGAACTTTTGCATGAGATTGTGTATCTAGTTCTTTATTAGTGATCGATGCTAATATAATATATATACCTATACACCTAAATTTCTATGAACTCTGTATATTGGTAAAATCCTACGAAAATCAGTACTGCAGTTTTTGAGACGCGGCGCGGCGGGCCGCGGTGTACTGTTTTATTATAATTATGTAAGGATAAGAATTTTATCCGCTTGAAAATTCTATTTTAAAGAGCATTTTATACTGGAGAATTGTAAACAGAAATTGACTAATAAAATCCACATTTTTAGTTTACATTAACTCGATAAAAACTGTTTAGAATTTTTTTATTAACACGCTTTCATTAGTTTCATCTGTAACTAACTCTATTATAAAATATTGGAAATCCTACCTCTATGGATAGTAAAGTGCTTATATAGTTTTTTAAACAATATTGTTTATTTTAGGTAGTTATTAAATATTTTCATCTCATGTATAATAGGTAAGAGATTTTTGCTTTAAAGTTACTCTTAGTGTGAAATATGCACTGGTTTCTTTTGGGTTCTTTATAATTCACTTAGGATTTGCCTATTTTTTCAGAAAAAAAAAACAATTTAATTTTAACTTTTTTTTTATGCATCGTTTCATCAGCTGCGCGCGAGACGCGGACGCGAGCGCGCGTAGTTTGTTTACTCCGTATCGCTTGAGTCACATTTTTCCGAGTACCCTCATTAGTTGAGAATGGAAGAAAAAAGTGACGGAAACAAATCGAAAAGCAGTGATTTGGAGATTACTAATATCTGTAACCGTAATGATTGTGAAATGGATAGTGGAAGAATTGTTGAGAAAAAGGCCAGAGAAAAGGGTGACGAAAGCAGCGAAGAAGGTTTTATAACGGTGATCAGACGGCGACCTAAGCGTCTTTTAAGTAGTGAGTTTGGAATCGAAGACGAACCGGGAAAAGGGATAAGAGAAGAAAATATGGATGACAGCTATAAGATTAGCCTCACATCCTTACAGGTCTTGCCCAAACAAATGGCACTAGCAAAATTATTAAAAAATGAAAATATAAGGAACATCTTGAGAATAATCTATAAAAGTCCCTACAAGGTTTTAATTCAAATTGGTAATAAAGAAGACGGAGAGAAGTTAATCAAATGCCAGAAGTTCGTTGATTTAGAAGTAAGGGCTCAATTTGTCAACCAACTGAGCTTATCTTACGGAATAATTAAGGGCGTAGATTTGGAACTGAGTGAGTCAGAGATATTAGATACATTAGAGAGTTCTTGCAAAATATTATAAATTAGAAGATTAAGGCGTATCAACGAGGAGAAGGAGCGGGTTGACAGTGAGACTGTGCGTGTCTGTTTTGAGAATCCGACAGTTCCAGAATATGTTCTTGCCCATGGGTGCCGTTTTAGAGTAGAACGATATGTATTTCCTGTATCTCAATGCTCCATATGTTGGAAATTCGGACATATTAAAAAATACTGCCCAATAAAAAAGATTTTGTGTCCTAAATGCGGAAAAGAGCATGAGCATTGTGAAACTGACATATTTGTATGGCCTTATTGTAAAGGATCTCACATGGTGCTTGACAAAACTTGCCCTGCTTTCTTAAAAGAGAAAGAAATTCGGACGCTGATTAGAGAACATTTCCTATAGAAAAGCCTTAGAAATATATCTAAAGAACAATTATAATGGAAGTACGTCTGAAGCAATGGACCTCCATTGCTTCAGACGTACTTCCATTATAATTGGTAAAAAAACGGAGGAGAGTCAAGTAACTTTGAAAAAAACTTACAGTAGTGCCGTGCGATCGATTACTGTACAAGAAGTATTTATTAATGAAAGCAGATGCAGTCCAGCAGAAAGCGTAGATAACAGACCAATACAAAAACAGAAAGTGGACAAATGGAAGAAACGAAATAAAAGTAAAGATGGGCGAGATAATCAAACTACATTTATGGAAACAGAGTGGGAAACTCCTTCTACGGAAGATTAGATGATTGAAAGCAATCAGGAAAATGAACAGTCGAGAAAAGAACAAGCTGAAAAGAAGAAGAAAAGAAAATTCAGAGGAATGCAAGGTATTTGTTAGAGATTTTTTTTATTGGAGGTAATTATGTCAACTATTGTTACAGTCTTTTAATGGATAAATATCGCAAAGACGCGTTGATTAATATACTACAATGGAATAGTCAAAGTTTAAAACCAAAATCAACTAGTTTAGATGCGTTACTTGGGCAAGAAAAAATACATATTGTTATAGTTAGCGAAACTTGGCTAAATTCAGACATTCGCTTGAATATAAGAGGTTATAATATACATAGAAAGGACAGGGAGGATTCTTACGGAGGCGTTGCGATAATTATCCATAAATCTATACAGGCACATGTTTGCCCAATTAGTTTAAGTAATGTAGGTATAGAAATTATATGTTTAAAAATATTTAATTGTAAGAGTTTAGAACATGTTGTATCTATTTACTGCAACGGTGCGGTGCGGTGTTTTCGGTGCGTACAACCGGATCAGATTGGGACAATATTTTCTCGTTAGTGCCCAAAAAATCATTAATTGCAGGTGACTTTAATGGTCACCATACGAACTGGAGGTCAATCGCGCTAATTTCAAACATCTGCAAACGTTTATGATAACGTTACGGTTCAATTGCGGCAACGGTTAGGTTTCGATTCAGCTGTTCCAATTTTGGTATTGCGATAAAGTTCAAATGCTAATAGAAGTTGGAACGTTGCGCTACGTCAATCGTTAGTGGTGTTCTTTTAGTTTGTGTAAATCCGAGTGATATCCGAGCGTTTAGTAATAAATTTTGACGTGTGCACCTCTAGTTTTGACAGCTGAAAGTGCGGCATGAACTTGAAATTTGAAAAGGTAAGCAAGTTTTAAACGTAAATAAACATTCAAAGTTATATTATACTGTTTGGATAGCCGCATTCATTCGTTGTTATCATTTCATTAGGAGTCGTTATTGTTTCGTAGACCACTCACACACATCCTGGAAACACTTCACTTCTTTTTTTACTTTTCTTGGTGTACTGTTTGTTACTTGGTGGAAATGGATGAGCGTCGCAGATGCACGACGGTCCGGCAAATGAAACTGGAGCCCAATCGCGCTATTTTTTTTTCAACTAAATCGCAACTGAACCGCTACCATATCACAACTTTTTGACCGTTTCGTATCGCGCTAAAAATTTGACAGCGCGTTGAGTTGCAACGCGATCGTAACTGGAACGTTACCGCTGTCAAATGAAAAGTTGATGGGACGCTACTTTTTTTCGATCGTTGGTGAATCGTTGGATTGTTTTTTCTTTGTTGTGAAGTGCTTCCGAGTGAACCAAACTTTGTGTGCATAGGACAATCAATAGATAACCTGAATTTGTTTTAGATTTTGGTTGCATTGGCCTTTTATGCTTCTGGGTCCTATCAGACCATTGTTGGAGACAGCAGGAACCATTTAATTTCCCAGGCCAGCGTTTCAAAAGCTATCCGGCAAGTGACAACAGCCTTGAACAATCCGGCAGTCATGAATGAATATATAGCTTTTCCATTTAAACAATGTGAGAGGGAACAAGTTAAAAGAGAGTAAGTAGCTTAAAGTCTTCATTTTAGATATTTAAAAATGAACCCACGTTCAAGTTTTTAAGTACATAATTGAAATAAAATTTATAACTATTTTCAGCTTCTACCATAAGTTCAAAATACCAGCTCTAGGTTGTATTGATGAGACCCATGTGGCAATTGTGTGTCCTGCTAAACATGAAGAACGTTTTTTTAATAGAAAAGGATACCATTCTTTAAATATTATGATAGTGAGTATTTCTATTGTAAGTTATAATTTTCAACCAATTTAAAAAAGGAGGAGGTTCTCAATTCATCGGTATGATTTATTTATTTATTTATTAAAACTTTATGCACATGTACAAAAATACATTGTACAAAGGCGGACTTTCAGATATGTGATTCTAATTTAAATATATTGTGTGTGGATGCGAGTTACCCTGGGTACACCCATGATAGTTGTTTTTTGGGCCAACCATCCGTTGAATGGTTATATAGAGAGACTCCACATTAATCATGGAGAAGATTTGCATCTTTTGGGTATGTTTGAATACCGCCAGAAATGTTGTAGAACGCTGTATAGGTGTTTTAAAAGCTCGCTTTAGGTATACCTTGAACTCCGCGATTGGACAGAGCTGGGGCTGCTTTTTGGCGGCTCCTGCCTAACCTCGGGGTACCAGGCGCCTCCTGCCGGATGCTTTACGCCGGGGTCGTGCGGTCCATGGCCCTCTACGGTGTGCCTGTGTGGGCCCCTACCATCAGGCGGCGGCCACCAGCCAAGTTGGTGGCATGCCAGAGGGTCATGGCCATCCGGATGATCCGGGGATACCGCACGGTCTCCGGCGAAGCGGCTAGCCTCCTTGCCGGATTGCCGCCATGGGATCTGGAGGCAACAGTCCTTTAGCGCGTCTACGAGTGGCGTGTGGACGCGCAGCGCCGGGGCGAAACCCCGCTGCCGCGGCAAATCGCGGCACTGCGGGGCGAACTCCGGTGCGATCTCATGGCGGAATGGGGGATGCGACTGTCGCAACCCAAGTTCGGGCACGCCGTAATCGCGGCGGTAAGACCCCTCTTTGAGGAGTGGTTGGAGAGGCGCTACGGCGTCCTCACCTACCGCCTGACGCAGGTCCTCACCGGACACGGTTATTTCGGGAGGTTCCTGTGTCGGATAGGGCGGGAGGAAACGCCCGGGTGTCACCACTGTGTGGATCGCCCGGAGGACACAGTGGAGCATACGGTGCAGGACTGCCCCGCTTGGGCACCGCCGTGTCCTCACGGAGGCGATAGGCGGCGGCGACCTTTCGCGTCCGGACCTGGTTCAGGCCATGCTCCGGGGCGAGAGGGAATGGGATGCAGTCACCTCCTTCTGCGAAGCAGTAATGCTAGCGAAGGAGGAGGCGGGCCGCGTGAGGGAGAGAACCACCTCACGCCCCAGCCGCCGCGGGAGACGCCCAGGGCGTCGAACGTCGCGAGGCGACATCCGGCCACCGTAGGCGCGAGCTTGCGGACGGCGAGTAATGGGTAGTTCACCGTCCGATCAAGGACCAAGCCCGGGTCCCGACGGCGACGGCGCGTTCTGTTCGCGCGCGCCTCAAAGAGCTGTCAGCACAGGGACGGGGCCCCCAACGGGGCCAACGCCTGCCGGGTTTGCGGGACGTCTTAACAGGATACCGTGGCCCCGGAACGTAAAGGGCAACAGAAGGAACAGGGTGGTTTTTTAGTCAGTAAAAGTCTGACAGTCCCTTCCGCCCCACCCAGGACGGAAGGAGTCATTTAATGATTTTTACCACCTAAAAAAAAATAAAAAATAAAAAAAGGTATACCTTGAATATCATACCATTTTTATAAAGATGATAAATAATGTGATATAATAAAAGGATTTTTCTTTGCAGGTGCTTATTGGTTGATAGAAAGCTGCATTACACTCTAGTAACTTCTGCGAAAATAGTGAATGCATGCTGTGTTCTACATAATATAGCACACAGGGCTCGGGGATGCGAGCCCTGTGTGCTACACTCCGCTAACTCCGCTACACTCCGCTAACAGCAGAGGAAGCAGCTTGTGAACGCCAGTTGACAGAGGGCGCCGGTCATGACGCCAGGCAAGAGCGGCGAGGTGGCGCACGTGCTCTTAGTAAGCTGGAGCTTGGCCGCGCACGACAACGAGCGCTCATTCAACGTTTATGGACAAATAGGAGTAATCAATTTTAGTGTAGTGTATTTCTTTATTGTTGAAGATGGAGGAGGCCTTTACCCGTAAAGGCGTTACGTCTCCAACCTTCAATAAAAACTAAAAATACTAAGTAGGTTAAGTCAAATGCTAACATAACTAACACTAGGCCTATTTCATAAATCTGTTGATTTGAACCTGACCAGAAAAAAAATGTATAATATTTTGTTTTAGTTTCCTTTCTTTAATAGTGTTTATGAATAAAAGCTATTTGTATTTTTACATAACATCACGCCTGTAATCCCCGAAGGGTTAGGCAGAGGTGTACCTATTAGTACACCCACATTTCGCCAGTTATGTTTTTTAGTTTTTAGTCCCATGTAATAGGGGGCGAGCCTATTGCCATCAACCGGGCACAAATCCAGACTCCGAGGCTGCTACTGAGAAATACTGATGGAAAAACCCAATAACACTTTGCCCGACCTGGGAATCGAACCCAAGACCTCATGCACAGCAGTCGCGCTTGCGACCACTAGACCAGTGAGGCAGTGCGTTGAGGCAGTTGTATTTTTAACGCATTGTTATTTTAATAAATCCAGCAAAGTATGTTAAAATGTAGATTATCACTTATCATAATTTTATAAAGGTGCAAATGATGGTGGGAAGGCAAAAGTAACCTACCCTAGGCAAAAGGTGGTTAGGGGCTAGTGCCAAATTTCAAATTAAGGAGAACCAAACAAAATTAATTTATAATATAATTCTATTTATTAAAGTACAATAATTAAAAACATTATACTAATAACTAACAAAGATATCTTAGTCTGGGTGGTGATGTTGGCCATGCTGAAACAAAATATAAGTGTTATGATTATGATGTTACTGACAAATAATGCTTAGTAATAGTGCTGCAGTGTGTATAAAATAGTACTTGTATAAAAGTATATCTCTACATTTTTGTGCTTAGTACTAATAATTATTTTATGACATTTTTATTACCCTTTGGCGTAATCTTTCAATGCTTTCTGCAACTACTCTGAATGATTCCGAAAAATTGCAGAATGCCTGTGAGTATTTTAGCCCGGCCTCTGCCCGCATCTCCTCAATATGCAATATTGTGGTTCTAGATTCGTCTAGGGTTCTTCTAGCTGCTGAAATATGATAAATAAATGTTAGATAATAAAGAATGGCATTGAAATTTAAAGATAAGTTTAGAATTCAACTTACATTGTCTTGTTGTATAGAGAGCTGGCGTGAGACACGCTCTACACCTCGCCGCCGCGGGGGCTCTCGCACCCTGCGGACTCTTTCTGAAAGTAGCAATTTAAAAATTGCTATAAATGGTGATACTATCTTTAATTAGCTCAAGCAATTAGATATGTTGAACAAACCTGCACTTTGCCTTGGGGAGTTTTGTAGAGAGTCTGTCTGTCCCACTAGACTGGGAACAGGGGACACAGGCAGAGACTGCACATGCACTGGTGACGTTGCAGATAGCACATACTGAGGGTGGTCAATCAAACTGTAATAAAGTTACAATAATATTAATAAAACTTATATAATTATATTGCTAATATTAAGCGGCATAAACATGTTTTCACAAGAGATACAACTCACATAGCTGATGAAGCTTCAGCCTTTTGTAATTGGTGTGATGGTTCATCAACCACTTCCACTGTCACTGCACCATCACCCTATACAATAATGTATAGTATTATTTAATAGCATTGTTAGTATTATTATGCATGATGAAACAATAGTTTACAAAAGCAGATTTGGAAATACTAGAAGGTACACTTACGTCATTTGAGGCAAATTGGTCCTGCCTAACATCGGCTAGCGGGCCAACATCCCTGCCTAAAATATTGGCTGTCCTCTCCTCCAATGGTGACAACACGCGAGCATTACTGGGTCCACCACCAGTAGCTCGTTGGTTGGCATTTATAGTGACCAACTTTGACCTAACCCGGCACTTGTAGTCATTCCACACCTAACAAAAGAATAAAACAATATAATATTATTTTAGTTAGGTACGAACACTCGGCGTATAACATCCACTTTTATCTGCCTCGATGATTCTCACCTTGGACCATTCTTTCCCCGTTCGGGCAGGCCCTTCAACATTTAAATTAGTGGCACACTCATTCCATAAGCGTGCCGCAACTTGACGAGCCTCTTTAGACCTAACTCGTCCAAGAGCAAGGTCTCGATGCTGCTCTAAAAACTGCACCATCAGCTCCATTTGCCGGACCGTCGTGCATCTGCGACGCTCATCCATTTCCATCAAGTAACAGTACACCAAGAAAAGTAAAAAAAGAAGTGAATTGTTTCCAGGATGTGTGTGAGTGGTCCACGAAACAATAACGACTCCTAATGAAATGATAACAACGAATGAATGCGGCTATCCAAAGAGTATAATATAACTTTGAATGTTTATTTACGTTTAAAACTTGCTTACCTTTTCAAATTTCAAGTTCATGCCGCACTTTCAGCTGTCAAAACTAGAGGTGCACACGTCAAAATTTATTACTAAACGCTCGGATATCACTCGGATATACACAAACTAAAAGAACACCACTAACGATTGACGTAGCGCAACGTTCCAACTTCTATTAGCATTTGAACTTTATCGCAATACCAAAATCGGAACAGCTGAATCGAAACCTAGCCGTTGCCGCAATTGAACCGTAACGTTATCATAAACGTTTGCAGATGTTTGAAATTAGCGCGATTGACCTCCTGGTCTTATAAAACGGATCAGCGCGGAACTCAAATATTGGATTCATCTTTGAACCACGGATTTGTAACATTAAATAACGGAGGGGCCACCCGAGTCAGGTTAGTTAATGGAAATATACAAAGATCATCGCCGGATAACACATTCGCGTCATCTGATATCGCGGACGCACGCTCAGTACGCGTACGTAAGCGAATATGACTTCTAATCGTGTGAAATGTACAAAGTGTAATATCGTGATTAACGAAATGCTAGCGTTTGTGAACAATAAACTAGATGTGATGGACGAAGAAAGTATTAGTCGAATCTGTGTCTCTGCTTTCTCTGAAGATGATATTGTTGCAGCTAAGAATCTGCTTTTTGAATCCATACCAATAATAAAAAAGCAGAAGAAAATCAGGAAGAGAGACGGGAAAACGCTCAGAAATATAGACGATATAATTAATGCTCTCAAGGAAACAGATCCTGAGGAAATACCCCGAATAACTCGAAAGGCGGTACCTCTGAGCTCACGCGCACGACGAGCAGTACGATGAATCACCCAACTCAGCTGATCGCGCGCCCGACAACCGATAACTCGAGTCACACAGATAACGCGCTCGGTGAACCTGCGACGATGAACGTAAACAGGACTATGGCGGACTTAGTGAAGGATGGCGAATGGAAACGTGAGAAACAGAATGATGACTGGATTACGGTTCAAAGGCGAAAATATAGAAACCGTTTTGCGGGAAAAAGGGGGAAAGCTGTGGCTGAAATAAATATGAACTTCAAGGCTGCCGAAATAAAGGTACCGATTTATAGTTATAACGTGGCGAAGGATGTGTCCGTGTGTGACATTACTAAGTACGTAACAAGTGAGTTGAATGTAAATGTCACTGTTGAAAAGATGAACATGAGAATGGAAAAACAAAACAATTCCTTCAAAATTTTTGTGCCTAAAGAAAAAATAGATTTATTTATGGATGCTGACTTTTGGCCTGTAGGAATTGCGTACCGACGTTTTGTAGAATTTAAAAACAAAGGTGGCTTACGGGCTAACGAGTTAAATACTAACAATTCAACATGACGACAACCAAAATGATATCATTTAATTGTAAAAACGTTGTCAGGTCAGTGGACTGTATACGACAACTTTGTCAAGAAGTGGATTTGATAGCGCTGCAGGAAACTTGGCTGCTGCCACATGACCTGTCCTTTCTGGGTACTATCGACGACAACTTTGCTTTCACGGGCACTTCGGCAGTGGATACCTCGGTTGGTGTGCTGCGGGGGCGACCATACGGAGGAGTGGCCCTTCTCTGGCGAAAAAGTGCGTTCCCTGCGGTGACAGTGATCAACTGCAGTAGTGTGCGTCTTTCAGCTGTTAAGGTAACGCTTAGTGATCGGTCTTTAGTCGTGTTCTCAGTATACAGTCGGTAATAGCTGTTGTCTGACCCACCCTTAAAACAAACGAATTTGAACCCTCTGCAAAAAACATTAAGAGTTATTTAATTTGTATGAGTTAATTAGACTAGTAAGACTCGATGAACGAATACAATATTGGGGCAAAAGTGGGTAGTTGAAAAACAATTTGCGTAATTATTATTAAACTGATATTCAATTGTTAGTAAGGATGTGGGTAGGAAAATAAAAATGAACCGTGACACCTCAAGCCAGTCAACGCGCAATTGCAGTGACTACGCGCAAACATTTCTTACCTTAGCTTGAACGTAGTATTATATTATCTGTGCCTTGACTTAGTAAATTGCAAAAATCTTCTTTTTCAATGTTTTTATATATATTCTATTATTTGATTATCATGTCTCAATTGAGTGATTATTTGAAATACAAAAAAAAATATGCTATTTGCTGAAGGAGAATGTTGGATGTTGTTGATCAGAGAGATTGCTTGGAGATATAACATAGAAGTAAGTGTGTTTGTCTAATTTTATACCTAAGTATTCCTTATGCTGTGACAATGCTGTGTAAATATTTTTTATATATTTACTTAAACGTAAAGTGACACCCGTTTCATTTATTTGTTTCAGAGAAATACAGTTAGATTGTGGTTAAGACGTTTTGAAGAAACAGGAAATGTTCAAAAGGGTCGTTCGTGACCAAAACCTGTAATGTTTACTCCCGTATTAGAACGGATTGCTAGTAGACATACTCATGTATGCTGCTGGATTGAAACAATACAAGCCGGAACGTAAAATTCAATGAACTGCTGTTCATCGCCAAGTGAAAGTCCAGAATTTATATAGATTTTAATTGGGAAGAACATGTTGCTCAAGAGATGGTGCTCCACTTCGCTAATAAGACAGCACCACCGTCAGCAGCCCACAATACTAAAGTGTCAGTGTGTGTTTAAAATAAACTGTTGTTAGGTTAGGTTAGGTTAGGTTAGCTGGGCTGTTTCCGCACTTAGCCTCTTTATTGGGCCATTGTACGTATGAAAATTTTTTTGCAAAAAAAATAACCGACTTCAAAAAACCCTAAAAGCACTAAAAAGTTAAAAATAATACTGTAACATACCTGTATTAATAAACCTAACCTACGATTAACCTATACTAAAATTTAACAATTTTTGGAGTCGGTGCCAAGCTAAGTAAAGAAACCACTGGTAATTCCAGAATATTTCTTTTTTGGGTTATTATTTAGTATCTGGCCTTAGTCTGTAGGTATATAGTCATTAAGGTATCGTACATTGCTTGGCACCGACTCCAAAAAATTGTTAAATTTTAGTATAGGTTAATCGTAGGTTAGGTTAGGTTTATTAATACAGGTATGTTACAGTATTATTTTTAACTTTTTAGTGCTTTTAGGGTTTTTTGAAGTCGGTTATTTTTTTTGCAAAAAAATTTTTAGTGATATATTTTTTTCTCATTATAAAATACAACTAAATTGATAACCTCCTTTTTTTGAAGTCGGTTAAAATATATGGATAGGCCTAAAAGATGCTTGCTTGATTAAAAAAGTTATTTCCCAAAAAAAAATACAAACAAACGAATTGAAAACCTAAAAAATCTTCCCTCGATTTCGCCAAGATTCCATGATCAGATCCCGACTTGGTGACTATGGGAGCAAATCAGTTCGTAAATAACGGAGTTATGCGCAAACAAACAATGCAGAGGAATAAAAACATCGTCAATGTAGACAATGTAGATAATTTTTTGTTGATTTTTCAATAACCGCTTGTTCGATTTCGATAAAATTTTCATGGGACCATTTGGCAAGTATAACCTTTCCAACAAAAAAAGAATTTTTCAAATCGGTTGGCAAACGACGGAGTTAAGCGCGAACAAACCTAAAAAAAAAAAAAATACAAACATCCGAATTGAGAACCTCCTCCTTTTTTAGAAGTCGGTTAAAAAGGATATCCTTGAGGAGTTACTCCAACCATCCCAGATCCTCCCAGAATGCCAGCAGTCTTTTCAGACTGTTGCAGGCTTCGGGGAGCGATACCGGCGATTGGAGAGTCCGTGCCCGTTGATCTGCCACGCTTCTGCACTCCAAGAGCACGTGCTGTGGTGTTTCTTCCGCCTCCATGCATCCTCTGCACAGAGGGCTGTCTGTCACACCTATGGTGAATAGGTGTTTGTTTAGGGGACAGTGGCCGGTTATGATGCCTATGATCTTCCGAATTTCGTCCCCTTTCAATCTAATAAGGCTGCGGGCAAGTCTTTTTGATGCTTCCGGAACTGCATTCTTTGTTTGCCTGCAGGTTACACTGTTTCTCCATTCCGTATGGTGTGTTTCCTCGGTTTTCTTACGTAGCCATGATTTTATTTGGGCTTGAGGTATGGGAAGCAGTGGTTCCGGGCCGTATACTGTTGTCTTCATACCTCTTTTAGCCAATTCATCGGCTGCATCGTTACCCAGTGAGTTACTGTGCCCTTTTATCCATTGCAGGGTTACCTTGTTTGTGTTCGCAATGTGTTGTAGTGTATTATGACATTCCAAAACGAGGGCAGAGTTTATAGTGTTGTTTTGTAGCGCTTGAAGCACCGATGCACTGTCTGAGATAATTTTAATGTTGAGATCTCTGACGTCTCTGGCTGCAACTGCTTGAGCCGCTCTGGTGATGCCAACGCATTCTGCTTGGAAGATCGTGTTAAGTTTACCTAAAGTTGTTGACATTTTGATGTTTAGGTCGTTTGAGAAGACTCCAGCTCCAGTACCATAATTGGTTTTGGACCCGTCTGTGTACATCCGAACTTCATTGATGCCAGAGTAGTCTTCGGCTTCCGCCTTAAGTTGGATATCATATCTTCGATCAAAGATGTGGTGACATGAAGTTCTGTCCATGGGTGCCTCAAGGAGTGGTATTTCCTTTAGAACCCCTTGCAGAACTTTGGAGTGTGTTGTGTCTGCGTTTAATTTCCACAGTCCGTGCGACCTTAATCTTAAGGCGGCTATCTTAGCCTCTTCCTGTATGATAAGATCTAGAGGTCTCAAGTTTAGGAGGTACTCTAAGGCGGCTGATGGAGTGGTTTTCATACATCCGGTGGCTGCTACGATCGCTAAGCGTTGTAGACTTTGGAGTTTTGTTTTTACTGTGGTCAGTTGTGTTCTGGGCCACCACACAACTGATCCGTAGGTCAGAGAGGGTCTGATAACTGATGTGTACAGCCAAAGAGTAATCTTTGGGTTAAGACCCCATTTTTTACCAACAAGTCTTCTGCACTGACCAAAAGCTATACAGGCCCTCTTTGTTTTTGCGTCGATATGACTCGCCCAGTTCAACTTACTGTCGAGTATGACACCCAGATACTTTATTTGCGTCGATAGGGAGAGTTTGGTGTTGAATAATTTTGGTAACTGTAGTTCTGGTAACTTCCTTTTGTTGGTGAAAAGGATAAGTTCTGTCTTTTTCGGGTTTACTGACAGCTGTTGTTCGTCACACCATTCTTCTACAATCTGAAGGGCAGAACGCATTACTTTGCATAACACATTTTCTGCATTCCCGTTTAACAGAATTGTTAGGTCATCTGCATAACCAATAGTAGTGTATCCTCTTTCATTTAGCCGTTTTAAGAGGCTGTCTGCTACTATGTTCCATAATAGAGGTGATAGGACTCCCCCTTGTGGGCATCCTCTGACTACCTCCGCTCTTGTGGTAGTGTTCACCTCTATCTGGACCGCCCTTTTACTTATTAGTTCAGTGATCCAGTTTCTTACAACTGGTTCCACTCTGAATTTTTTAAGAGCGTGGTTGATGCTGTTGTGCATAGTTTTGTCAAAAGCTCCTTCTATGTCTATGAAGGCCGCAAGTGTTGATATTTTATTTGAGATGGCCGACTCTATTTTATACACTACCGCGTGTAAAGCCGACTCTGTTGATCTGCCCTTTCTGTAGGCATGCTGTTGAGGGTGTAGCGGTTTATCCTTTAAAGCTCCATCCCTGAGATGTCTATCTACAAGTCTTTCCAACGTTTTCAGAAGGAAGGATGTTAGACTTATGGGCCTGAAGGATTTGGCGTGGGTGTAATCATCTTTACCTGGTTTTGGTAGAAATATTACTTTCGCTTCCCTCCATGCTTTGGGTACGTATTTAAAAGCTAAGCAGGCCCTGTAGATTGGTAGTAAAAATTTGATTATTTGATGAGAGTGCCATTGTAGTAGTGCTGGAAATATTCCATCCAGTCCTGGGGATTTGAACGGATTGAAGCTTTTTGGGGCCCATTCGATCCTTTCCGCAGTTACTATCTTTTCGGCAGTTTCCCATTCTTGGATTGTTGGTGTGTTGTAGTACTCGTCATGCCATCTCTGGTCTGGCGTTACCCGACACCCGGGGAAGTGGGTTTCCAGTAGTACTGCACTGGCTTCTTCGTCTGAGACTGTGTAAGTGCCGTCTTCCTTCTTGAGTGACCCCATTAGGTTGAGGTCACCCTTTGCCAGGATTTTCTTTATTTTTGCGGCTTGGTTAGTAGAATTTATGCTGCTACAGAAATTGTGCCAGGCTTCCATTCTTCGGAATCTGATTCTTTTCTTGTAGTGTTTTTGTGCTGTTTTGTATTTATCCCAGTCCTCAACATTCCGGGTATTTTTTGCTCGGTTAAAAAGTGTCCTTAGTCTCTGCCGTAGTCGTTCAAGTTCTGGTCCCCACCAGGAACTTTTCTCCAGACGTTTGGGAGTTACAAGAGGACACGCCAATTCATAGCTTTTTACAAGCGTTGAGGTGAGGAATTGTGTGTTTGATTCGATGTTGTCTGTGGTAAGTGTCGCGTCAGTTGGTTGTACGTCACCTAGTGTTTTGGTTAAATAGTTTTTGTACCTTGTTATATCTGTTTTACGGGGATTACGATATGGATCAGGGTCTGTTGGCTTATAATGAATTTGGAAGCACACGCAACGGTGATCGGCAAAAGATGGCTCGTTTGATACATGCCATCGCTCTATGAGGTTGGCCGCCGCGTGGGTTGCCAAAGTGATGTCAATTATAGTTTGATACCTGGAGCTTACAAAGGTCGGTTCCGTGCCTCTGTTTATGATGTTCAGGTTTGTTTGAAATAGATATTCGGTAAGTAACTCACCCCTTTTGTTTGTGTCCTTACTTCCCCACAGCGGGTGATGCGCATTGCAGTCTGCGGAGATGATCAGTTCCCAGTTTAGTGTCTCGCAGTGTTGCACCAGGTCGGTTAGTTCTTTGGGAGGAACTTCACCTTCACTCGGCATGTACACTGAGGCTAGAACTAGGGTAGTTTTATTTTCCGTGAGAATTTTCACTGCAGTGAGGTCTCTAGAACAGAATTGGTTAAGCGTGGTGGTTGAGATGGTATTTGGCATGAAGATACATGTCCTTGGTTTATCAACGGTAGTGTTTAAAAGTAACTTACCGCCGATGTTATTCAGACCGCAAATTCTGTTGTTTCTGATCCAGGGTTCTTGGATCAGGGCGACCGTCTTGGTGTCTACCTCCAGCACTCTGCGTAGAGTGGCCGCCGCTATTTGTTTGTGCTGGAGGTTTGTTTGTATGACGCTAATGTTGTGGGAGTTACGGGCTACGCAGGACGTCATCTTCGTCGCTGGTAACTCCCTCAATCTTTGCCGGCATGCTTGCCTCCTTTGCACTCAGACCCAGTCCAGTAGCTGGGCTGGACTGCTGTGGGATGGAGGCTGCTGTACCGTGCGCCACACATGGTTGGTCGGCTGCCGTCGGTTCCTCAGATGTGAAGAAGCGGATGTATCCGCTTCCAGACATATGGGCTACCCGGCGGTCGCGGTCCAGTATGGTCTGCTTTCGGTCCTCAGGGATAGGAGTCCCCAGGAGTAGGTGAACCACCTTCTCACTGCAACCGGGTTCCTGTGGTTTGTCGTTCACCGACATGTCGTAGCACTGCCAAGAGTCCACCTTGTACCACGGGTTCTGGGCACACAGGACTCTCTGCAGCGTGGCGGCTTCGGTGATCCGGGTGTGTATGAGGAGCCCTGCCTTGATCCTCTTTTTTTAGCTCTGACTGTTTTACAACAGCCAGGGTGGTGTCTGGGATTGGTGATGGCATGGTTTTGACCGCCCTCTCCAACCAGCCAACTGCGTACACGTTCTCACACCACATCGCAAGGACACCATCCAAAAGGAAAGGACGTCCGCGGAAAGAAAGAAGAGACGGTGGAGACAGCACAGCCTTCAGGATACTATCGTCGATAGTCTCCCGCAGCTGCTCTGCCTGCGCCAATGTTAGGTCCCTCGGCGGGACGGTGATGACCGCTACTTTCAGATGCGACAGGGTCGCGTCTGCGTAGCTCACCGCCCGCTTTGGCTTCGCGTCAGTTTTCGCGCGTTTGGTATCCCCCCTGGGAGACTGGGTCTCGTTCATACGAGAGCGCTTCGAGGAAGCGCACCCTTTTGGGCTAATCCCAGTGCCAGGCTGCTCCTTTTCAGGAGGAGTGGGAACCTCCGCAGCAGTCCGCTGACCACGATTTCCCCGCGGCTTCCGTCTCTGCCTTGGCCGGTTGGGTTTAGGAGGAGGTGGCGGTGGTGGTATAGGTTTTACCGACAGTGCCTTCGTCGCGTCCTTTTCCGTAGAGGTGGACGGCTCGGGCTCGCGCTACGTTTCCGCTGCTGCGGTGCCTGTCGTGCTGGAACAGGACCGGAGAGCTTCCCTTCTCGCGCGCCGGTTAAGGCGACTGCGTTCCGGTTTGCCTTTCGGCCCCGAAGTGGGTTCCGATAGATAAACTGTTGTTATCATAAATTCTAAGTAAATATTTCAAACATTGAATAAGCTGGTCCTTTTTACGATTATAATCAGATTAAAAATCAAATATACTAATAAAAATCTGTAAAGTAGGTAAAACACCAAAGTATTTAGTGCTATTTTAACTTTTATTTTATAAGTAGGTATGACAGTTAATGTGGTGATGTTATTGTTATGAAAAAGAAATATTGTATTTCTAAACATATAACATGTTGATTCACTACATAATTTTTTACTTACTTTAAAAATAAAAATATAGATATTTTATAGTCAGTATTGAAACACTGACATGACACTGCTTTTTTATCAAGTTCTAGCTCAAGTAGTTTATTTTATATTTATTCTAACTTGTTTTATATGTTTTGGCCAGGTTTGCGTAATTATATATTAATCAAGTCATTATTTTTGTCAGTAATGATTTTACTTTTAACCATATTGAATAAAATCGAAATCAAAATTATTGCTGTTTTTCGTTTCTGTTGTGATTTTTGTATTTAAATAGTTAATTTTAATTAACTATTTTAATTTAATATAAATAATATTTAGAATGCAAAAAATATAAATGAATATTGTAAACAAAGTGTCAAAAATGCAAACTTGGGTTTGATCTCACTACCATGTTGCTACCACTTGGTCAAATCGTCTTTACAAATGAAGTTGAAATTAACAAGTCCATTGCGTGTCAAAACTGTATTCAAAAGATTATCTACCCTTATTTAAAGTTTTAAAGATCAAATTGGCATAACAGTGTTCTATAAGATTTGCGTCCTTGAACAAGTCGTTGGAGCTCATTAAGCTAGTAGGTACGTATCGAATTCATATATTATCCACCGCTAATTGCACAAGGTTCAAATTCGCCTAACTTTATTCAGCCAGTTGGGTGGGTTAGATAACAGCTATAACCGACTGTACATGCCTACTGATTGTAGTGACAATTTCTTAGAATTCACAGAGCTTTGCACACGGAGCAACTTTTGCAGCAACTGGCAACTGGCAACTTACTGGCAACTCGCTGTTTACATGTAATTCAATTGGACTGCGCACACAGAGCAACTCAAGTTGCGAGTTGCGGCAATCGTCAACAGTTTTCAGTTGCGGAAACTAGCAACTTATTTAGTTGCTAGTTGTCGCAACTAGCAACTGTCAAATATTCGATTTCACACCCTCCCTCCCTCGCCCTGTGCCCGGCATAGTGTTGCCATTAACTTAGTGGTTTTTCCCACTAAGTAAACACTTCTTTTTGGGATATTGTGTAAAATGCTATAATAAAATACCTCTTGATATTCTCCAACTAAATGAGAGAAAATTTAAACCATGCGTAAAACGCACACTATCTAATCAAGCATTATTATAAGTTAGATGAAAAATGCTTGGCTAAATGCTAGTCATGCTCCACAGCCACTCGGGCTCACTATATGATTGTTTTTTAAGAGAATGATGTTTCTAACCCTCTTTTTTGTCGACCTGAATAACTTGTACCGTTATCAGTACGATTACATTTTTATTACTTCATACCAAAACTTTTAGGGTTTTTTTTTTGTTCCATTCTAACTGATGTAACTGACTCCATTCATCATTTATTTGCGGGATAGTTAATTATACTTACCGAGTAAAATATTGTTTTCATTTAGCAAACATTTTCTTTTTTTTAAAACCTAAAACTTGCCCACTAAAAAATCCACAAGCCACCAGATACAAATTCTGCCCACCAGATGGGAGTCCCAATCCACCAGATCTAGTGGTAATACCGCTAAGTTTGCAACACTGCAACTCGGCTAAAAAAGTTGCTTATAAATTGCCAAAAAGTTGCGGCAACCGGCAACTTTATGGCAACTTGCAACTTTTACAGGAAACTTTTAAAAAGTTGCCAGTTGCGTCAACTTAAGTTGCTCCGTGTGCAAAGCGCCTGAAAATAATAGTGTCGAGTCGGTTTTTATTCTTGGTGACTTTTGGTGACGCACACCCGGGTGAACTGTTTGCTAACGATTTACTTTCGTTCTGTGCGGAGCAGTTATGGTCGTGCGTTGATATGAATACACTTCCGTCAGACACCTATACATATATAAGTGATGCACACGGGTGCTTGCGCTGGCTCGATCACTGCGTAGTGACAAGTGCCGCGCTGCCCGCTATTCTTAATGTGTCGGTACTGTATGATTCATATTGGTCGGACCATTTATTTACCTGTTTGTGATTGTAAGTTTAATAACATCAACATGCACACTATGTCGACGAAATCGGACGCTCATGTAAACAAAGTTGTCTGGGGTGAGCGTGATGATGAACAAATAGCTAAAAATCACGATTATTGTCATTCTGAATTGAAACAAATTGATTTTCCAAGCGAATTCAGTCAGTGTGCAGACAGGATGTGTAATGATTCATGCCATTTACATGTGTTGGATGAAATGTATAATAACATTGAACGTATACTTGTGAACGCTGCTGAAAACAGTTGTTATTAGAGAAATTTAGCGAAGCGTGGACATGTAACCGGCTCGAATAAGTATGTTCGTGACGCTCACGAGAGGGCACGAGTTTACTATAAGCTTTGGTTAATGTTTGGTAAGCCCAGTTCTGGTCCGGTGTTTAATAATATGAACGAATCCAGGAAAAAATTCAAATGTAAATTAAAATGGTGTCAAGCAAATCAAAACCAAATTAAAATGGATATCATTGCTAAACACCACTCAAAGAAAATTTTTGGTAAATTCTGGAGGTCAACAAACAAATTAAATCACAAGCCGAGCCTTCCCGTGAGCGTCGAAGGTATACATGACCAGGGTAGTCTTGCGGATCTGTTTCGGCAGCATTTTAAAGTGCAATCACCCTTAAACGATGAGCCGCAGTTGCCTGTGCCCGGTTCTGGGACCGTCTGCTCCGCGCGAAGCGTCATATTTACTGCGGAACAGATTGCTGCTACCATTAAAAACATGGTTAGAGGATAATCGCCCGGGCATGACGATCTCAGCATCGAGAACCTGCAGCATGCTGGGATCCACTTGCCACGAGTTTTATGTATGTTGTTAAATTTATGTCTAGGTCATTCTTATTTGCCGGTAAAATTAATGCCTACAATTGTTGTACCGATCATTAAAAATAAAACAGGTGATTCGTCTGCGCTATCAAATTATAGACCTATTTCTCTAGCGACCATAATTGCTAAGGTGTTGGACAGTCTGCTTGTAGGCCAGCTTGATAAACATCTAAAAATAAACGATGCTCAATTCGGGTTTCGGCCCGGTTTATCTACAGAGAGTGCCATCCTGAGCCTTAAGCAGACTGTTCAGCACTATACTGCTAGAAAGACACAGTACTTGCGTGTTATATAGATTTGTCAAAAGCATTTGACCTTGTCTCATATAATGTGCTGTGGGGTAAACTGCAGCATGAGACGGATTTGCCCCAGGAAATAATAAACTTATTTAAATTTTGGTACGCAAATCAACAGAACCGTGTTAGATGGGCAAACTCCTTTTCAGCTGAGTACAGGCTTGAGTGTGGGGTGAGGCAGGGCGGGCTATCCTCGCCCGCTCTGTTTAATCTGTACATGAATAATCTGATCGATAAACTTAGCAAAACCAGAATCGGGTGTCATATTGATGGTGTATGCATTAATAATATAAGCTATGCCGACGATATGGTTCTGCTGAGTCCATCGATCAAGGCATTAAGGAAATTGATTAACGTGTGTGAATCTTACGCTGAGACCCATGGGCTTAAATATAATGCAACAAAGAGCGAACTCATGGTATTTAAAGCGGGTAGTAAATGTTATAGCACAATCCCGCCAGTCACGCTGTGCGGCAGACCTCTAAAAAGAATTGCCAACTTTAAGTACCTGGGTCATTGGGTCTCAGAAGATTTGAAAGATAACACTGATATCGAACGGGAGCGCAGGTCGCTGGCTGTTCGATGTGGGATGTTGGCCCACAGGTTTGCACGTTGTTCGGCACAAGCTAAGGTGACGCTTTTCAGAGCCTATTGCCAATCCTTTTACACGTGCAGCCTGTGGGTGAACTTACGCAAAGGGCATATAGTGGCCTGCGCACCCAATATGACAACACGTTCCGGGTGTTGATGGGGCTGCCGCGTTTTTGTAGCGCGTCCGGCATGTTTGCCGACGCGGACGTTGATAGTTTTTCGGCCATCATGCGCAAGAGATGTGCATCTCTGCTACGCCGTGTTCGCGGCAGCCCCAACACCATTCTCGGAACGTTGGCTGATAGGTGGGACTCTCCGATCTTGGGACGGTGGATACGTCTGCATGCAGTCAAGTAGACATTCCCGGGGTCGGCGCTTACAATAATAATGTTACTAACACTAGTTTATAAGCTTACACTGTTACTAACAAATATGGATTCTTATCTGAAATAAATGTTTATTATTATTATTATTATAATAAACGAAAATTTAGGTAGTGATCACCTTGTAATTAAGATTTCGATGAACTTTTATGAAAATTTTGAATATAATCAAAGACGTAACCTTAAAAAAGCAAAATGGGAAGTTTTTCGTCATGAGCTGATGGATTCCTTTCCGAGAGTAGTTGATGCCAGTAATAACGTTCAATCATTATACGACTATTTTTTAGAACAAGTAGATAAGGCAGCGAATAAGCACATACCTATGATTAAAATTTGTACTAATCCTTTAAGGAATTTTAAGCCAAAAGAGTATTGGAATCCATCGTTATCTAGAGCAGTGACCGAACGCAGGTTGGCTTTAGCCAAGTTTAGAAGAAATCCTACTCCTGACAATCTTTTAAGATTAGAGGAGAGGGCGGCACATGCACATAATTTAATTATGAAAGCCAAAGATAGCAGCTGGAAACGTTTTTGTAGTAGCATAGATGAAACTTCTTCAGTGTCTGATATGTGGCGAATGATCGGTAAAAGAATAGAATGGTATATTGAGAAACATTCCATTTTGTCACCATATCGTCGACCGTAGGTTCAATTGAGGTAAGGGACAAAATACGATTTTTCAGGAGAGACAAAGTTTTTTTTCGGACTATTTCACCTATAACTTTTTTTCTTTTTAACCTTTTTCAGGTCTGATTTCACACATAATCTTGTATTTTAGTTGCTCTATCTACATGTGTAACATTCATTTAAATAAATTAGCTATTTAAGAAAATAGATGTCCCTTACAACAACGTATTTTGTTAGTAATGTCCCTTACTGACCAAGTATCTTGTAGTCCCGTCCCTTACATTAAATTGACCTCTGCGTTGGATTCAATCTATTAAAGAAAACATAGTGTAAAGGACTTGTTGAAAAAAATTATGAAAAAATACAGTGTCAAGAGATTTTTGACAGAAAAAAAGTACACACTTTTGACGTACGGATATCATAAATTTGGAAATCGTTACATGAAATCGTTGAATGGGAAGACCCTTACCTTATATGAAGTGGATTGGCGGCGATAGTTACACCATTTCAAGTTCCTATACTGCATAGTTTTTCAGATACATTGTTATCATGGGGCTGATTCGAAATTTGGATCCAAAAATCATTAGAGTAAGGGACATTTTTTTAAGCTAGAATTTTTTCATATACACCATTCGATAGAGCGAAAAATTCTGAACAAAACTGCATACTTAACTCATTTTGGGTATTTTGTCCCTTACCTCAATTGAACCTACGGTCGACGATATACGGTTGGTTTTAGGAGAGCTCAATCTTGTTTAGATTGCATTTCAAGACTATCTTCGTATATTCAATTAGGCTTTACTAGGAATGACCCTACGTTGGCTTGCTTTTTAGATATTACAAACGCTTATAATAATGTTTTGGTGGAAAAGGTTGTTCAGACACTAGATGATTTGGGAATGGGCTCAAAAGTTTGTAGTTATCTCTATTCATTTCTATTAGAACGATACTTAATGATAAGTAATTGTAGTGATGGTCGAACTATTGATATCAGACGAGCATGCAGGGGCTTAGCACAAAGTGATCCAATATCACCGATGCTTTTTAATATTATTACATCAAAAATTTGCCAACAGATTGAGAACGTTATCGTTTCACAGTTTGCGGAGGATTTTGTATTTTATCTTAGCCATAAAGATTTGGACCACGTGGAATCAGAAATGCAAGTTGCTCTTGATGCTATGGTTATACTGCTGGATGAGATGGGTCTACTCATGTCACCGGATAAATCTAAGATGTGTCTATTTAGTAGAGGTAGAAGGAGACGACAGTTACAACTTACAATTGACAACTTGCCAGTTCCCTCAGTAGATTGCGTAAAGCACTTAGGTATTTGGTTAGATCGGTCACTCAATGGAAAAGGCATATTATTG